>OX031059.1:24433500-25717000 GCA_943736015.1 Tridacna crocea | reverse complement strand
CTAATTACCAGCATTTTCTCCTTTTCCTGCAATGTTTTCTACTATTCCAAAAATCAAATTTCAATTTTTCAGGCACATTAATTCTGTGATCTGCTCTTTCAATTTGGACCAGTGTATAAATTTGTCATTTGGCAAAAATCTAATGCAATGAAATGTCTGATAAAGGTTTAACTAGAAGGCCCTGAAGGGCCTGAATATGCTCTACTGGCAGAGAGTTTGCTTTTAAACAAAGCATACATAGGAATTCATTACGCAAAAAAACAAAAAAGTTGACATTTTCAACTCAAAATGGCTACTTTTCCATCACTGTTTGTTGAATTTTTTCAAACTCAAAAGGGTTAAAAAGCTATTGATGGGATAAACAAGCTGAAAAATTCATAAAAATCTGATCACAAATAAATACACTATCATGTAAACAGGCAATGAAATTGTTCAATTTGAAATGGCTACTTTTCCCTTACTGTTTGTCGGATTTTTTTCAAAATCGATAGGCTTAAAGCTATTGATGAGATAAACAAACTGTGTAAGTTTCACAGAAATCTGACCAAAAATGAATACTTTATCGCGTAAACAAGAAATGAAAGTTTTCAACTTGAAATGGCTACTTTTCCTATACTGTTTGTTGGATTTTTTTAAAAATCAATAGGGTTAAAGCTATTGATAAAATAAACAAACTCTGCAAGTTTTATGAAAATCCGACGAAAAATACAGACTTTATCGCATAAACAAGAAATGGAAATTTTAAACTTGAAATGGCTACTTTTCCAATGCTGTTTGTTGGATTTTTTTCAAAATCAATAGGGTTAAAGCTATCAATGAGATAAACAAACTGTGTAAGTTTCACGAAAATCTGACCAGAAATTAAGACTTTATCGCGTAAACAAGAAACGGACGGACGGACGACGGAAACCACGCCATGACATAAGCTCTACTGGCTGAAAGCCAGTAGAGCTAAAAAACCACAATCTTGAAACTTAATATTTTTTTATAATCAACAGTTTTTTTTTTCACTTTTTACTCTCATCTTGCCAGGTGGAATATAGAAATCTCCTTCCACTCATGAATGATGCATGCTATTATGTTGTTGCATTCCTGCGACCCGTAGGACATGAGTTACCACCAAACAGCGAGTGTACAGAGCTGATGGAGGAACAGACTGAGGATGTGTTTCCTTATTTAGAATTGAGTGACATAGTTGTAGCTCATAAGTGCATTATGGGTAAATTTTAGGTTTTCTTAATTTCACATCCTCTGCGGACAGATGATACATTTGCATATCAAGAGTTACTTGAAAATCACTAGATCTCTTTGAAAATCTTAGTGTGCGTAGTACTCCTTGCTCTGATACAATTAGTAGTGTTCTTCTGGAATTAAGATACAGTAGTTATAAAAAACATGACATGTAATTACCTGTTCTTAAATCTGATGTCACATAATACTCAAGTAATATTACAATCTTATTTCAAATGTAAGATAAGAACACTGGCAATAGCTATATTACGCTTTAACCCATTACCACACAATCCCTACTATTGACGCCCCTGAGAAAGAAGCCTTTTAAAAATACTGTGGGAAAAGGAGAAAATGCTGGTAACCAGCATTTTCTCCTTTTCCCACAGTGTTTTCTACCCTTCCCAGAACAAATTTCAATTTTTCAGTCATCTTTATTTTGTCGTCTGCAAATGCTTTCAATTTGGACCAGTCTAAAATTCTCTCGTGTGGTAAAGAGTTAAACAAGGGAGGTTATGTGATGTGTTCCCCTCAATATACTTTTGCCATACAAATAATGGATATTTGTATATAATATCTACCTGCTTGCAAATTCAATCCTTTTCCAAACTAAAAATTTTGGACAGTATCAA
This sequence comes from Tridacna crocea, assembly GCA_943736015.1. NCBI lineage: Eukaryota > Metazoa > Mollusca > Bivalvia > Cardiida > Cardiidae > Tridacna > Tridacna crocea. Next base: position 25,715,138 of record OX031059.1, on the reverse strand, counting down.
AACGAAAAGAATAAATTTGAAAGCGGTACATATACTAATGAACTTATGTGTTTTGATAGGATAGAAAACATTGAGGGAAAAGGAGAAAAAGCCCCTTCAATTTAGCATGGTGAAAACATGGGATTGTTAAGTAAAATGTAACAATAAAAAATGATAATGCATTTCAGCTACCGGCACTGCTGGCACAGCTGTTGAAACGTTTGACATGAGTTCAGTCCTCCAGGAAAAGGTTACAGGAATCTGTGGTAAGTTTTAATCCATTAACCCTTAACCACACAGTGAAGACAAAAAAATTAACGACCCTGGGAAAGAGGCCTTTTGAAATCATATTGGGAAAAGGAGAAAATGCTGTTAACAAGCATTTTCTCCTTTTCCCAATATATTTTCTACTCCATCAAAAAATGATTGTACTGTAAGAGCCATATTGAAATTGTCGTCTGCAAATGCCTTCAATTTAGACAAGGCTTAAATTTTGTTGTCTGGTAAAGGGTTAACCTTGTACAAAGTAATATTTTACCAAATGACACAGATTTTTAATGATCCTTTGGAAAAAGACTTTTAAAAACATTGTTGGAAAATGAGAAAATGCTGGTTATCAGCATTTTCTCCTTTTTCCACTATGTTATCTACTGTATCAATGACAAATTCTGCCAGAAAATAATTGTTATAAGCATTTTCTCCCTTTTCCCTACAATTTTCCATGCCATCGGTATGGTTGTTTATACAAGACTTCTCCTAACTGCACCTTTGGATTGTGACCGTTAAACTTGGCCCGAATGATAGAACTTATTTTCAAAAGGGAGGTAACATGGGAAAAGGGAAAAAAAAATGGTTGTTATCAGCATTTTCTCCCTTTTTTCCCTAATATTTTCCAACCCATCTAGTTATAAATACACAGCACTATTTTTTCACCCTGATAAAGCTGAATTAATGAAATGAACCCCATCAAAACATCCGAAATATTGTTCTTGTTTTATTACGGCTCTTACAGCCCCTTTAATGACTGTGTAGATTCAGATGAGACTGCACAAACATGCAGTCTCATCCTTGATCTACATTGTCCCCTTTTTTATAAAACAAAATCAACCATGAAATTGTATTTATTGTTTGGGTCCTACTTTTTTGCCATAAACTGCCTGTTGGATTTATTCTTCACTCTAAGGGTTAACTTTTTACCATACCACAAAATTTATGGCTCGACCAAATTCAAAGCTTCTGCAGACGACAAAATATATAAAGCTCAAACAGCGATTTCTATCTTTGATCAGGCAGAAAACATTGTTTGAAAAGGAGAAAATGCTGGTAACCAGCATTGTCTTCTTTTCCCACAATGTTTTCAAAAGACTTCTTCAAGGTCATCATAAAACTTTAGATTCTGTGGTAAAGAGTTACAGGTTTACAGATTGACGAGGTATTTCTTGTTACATTTTCAGGGCAATTTGAGTTGGTGTTTTTGGCTGATGCTGTAGGTACAATCTACCCAGAAAATATCAGATGTAACAACTATAAAAGCATGACAGTCAACTTGCAGTGTGGTACTGTCCATTGTTTGTATAGATTAGAGAAGGACAAATTATTTGGAATGGGCCAAATTCAAAGCATCTGCAGACATCAAATTAAAGCTTGTTAATATGATGATTTCTGATTTTGATAGGGTAGAAAATATTGTGGGGAAAAGGTGAAAAATGCTAGTTACTAGCATTTTCTCCTTTCCCAACAATGTTTTCTATAGGCCTTTTTCTCAGGGTCATCAAAAGTAGGGATTGTGTAGTAAAAAGTTAACTCTTTACCACATAAACCCGAGTTTTGACAACCCTGAGAAAACAGCCTTTGGAAAACCTTGTGGGAAAAGGAGAAAATGCTGGTAACCAGCATTTTTTCCTTTTCCCACAAGGTTTTCTACACTTTCACAGATAATTATAATCATTTCAGATAAATTTAAAGTGTCTTCTAAAGAATTAATGTACAGTTAAACTTGCTTGAGAGACCACTTCTATTAAACGACCATTTTCATTCAGCGACCAAGATTTAATGTCAATTTCTTGAAACAGAAACCTCTAAATAGAAGGATGCGTTTGCTCTTAAAACTATTTCATTTGAACTAAACCCTATATTGTTGGCACTCATTAGAATTGTCTCATCAATCCAATAGTATAGGATTTGGTGAATTTAATTCAATCTTCTTTATTTGCAAATCAGATCATTCCTAAGTATACATGTATTTCAAGTGACAAAAAAAGTTGTATTAAGTGACCATTTTCATAAGCAACCACTTTTTGGTGGTCTCTTAGGTGGTCGCTTAAAACAAGATTTACTGTATCTACATGATGCATTTTAACGAGCAAATCATCACATAGACATGGATCCATAAAAATCCATGTTGTCTAACAACTGATTGAATCATGAGGTAGACTCCTTCTATGTGCAGAAAATTTGATCAACAGCATAAGCTTTTGACACAGTTTTAGAATCATATTTGCGAGCCAAGTTTACGATCACTACGTGGATCTTAGCTTGGCTGATTGAGCCCGATTTCGAGATTCCTGCGATGCGCCCTCTATTGGATGCTGGTTATTGCCCCCCTTTCCATCATATTTCTAAAAGCAAATGAAATATCATTTTACAAACTGCTTACGGATACACATGAAGCGATAAGCAGACATCCATGGGGGTTTCCATGTTTTACCTTCTATTCGAAAGGTAGAGACCTTGTTCTATTTTTATCGAAGATGAAATGCTAAGAGCGATTTCATTTGTTGCAGCTAGAGCTGGCTGCTTCCAATGAAAAAGCTTATCGGGTGAACAAAAAAATCGAACTCGATCTGCCAAAGGTAGGGTAGCGTAGTGAATCGTCGGCCTTGGCTTGCGAAGATGAGTAGAATGTACATACTGCAATCTTGGTAGATATGTTTTTGCAAATGCATTAGACTCCTTTTTTACACAGTATGCCACATAATTATCTATGTTTCAGTATTGTTTAATTCTTTACCAAACAATCCCTGGTTTTTATGATCCAGAGGAAGAAGCCTTCTGAAAAAAATTGTGAAAAGGAGAAAATGCATTTTCTCCTTTTCCCACAAAGTCAAGTTCAAGTTTTGAGTCCTTTATTTTGTCGTCTGCAAATACTTTCAAATTGGACGAGTCTTAACCGTTAACCAAACGACAAAATTTTGGACTGGTCCAAATTGAAAGCACCTGCACATGACAAATAAACGCAATTCAAAAATTGAAATTTGTTTCCTGCAGGGTAGAAAACACCAGGGTAGTAAAAACCAGGGATTGTTTGGTAAAGGGTTAAAGTTTTGTCGTTTAGTAAAGAGTTAAGCAGTTGCCATATGACAACCTTTCAGACTTGTGTATATTGAAAGCAATTTGCCAACGACAGATTAGATGATGCTCAAATCACTAGCCTTTGAAGCAGTCTATCATGGAACGTTGAAATGTTAATTTGGCGATCATCAAACATTGTTTATGAAAATAGCACTTATGCAAATGCCCTCTTTAACAAATATATAACATAATATAATTATGAAAGAGAGGCGATGCCAGTGTGCCAATATGCTACTATTAGGAATGATATCCAATGATTGATCAATCAAAATTTTGGTATTCTTTGATAGATAAGAATATCCGCTCAAATGATGGCTTAGAAAAGCTGGAAAACATGGTGTAGGAGCGAGAAAACAATTTTTATACGCCCGTCGAAGACGGGACGTATTATGGGATCAACCGTGGCGTGCGGGGAGGCGGGCGGGCGGGCGGCGTCCAGTTCTTTGTCCGGAGCATATCTCCAAAACTATACAAGCTAGGGTTATGAAATTTCATGGGTTGATAGATCTCATCGAGGCGGAGTGCAGTGCACAGGAATCATAACTCTTGCTCGCTTAATTTTTGAGTTATTGCCCTTTGTTGTTTTTCATACTTGAATTTTGTCCGGAGCATATCTCCAAAACTATACTAGCTAGGGTTATGAAATTTCATGGGTGGATAGATCTCATCGAGGGGGAGTGCAGTGCACAAGAATCATAACTCTTGCTCGCTTAATTTTTGAGTTATTGCCCTTTGTTGTTTTTCATACTTGAATTTTGTCCGGAGCATATCTTCAAAACTATACTAGCTAGGGTTATGAAATTTTATGGGTGGATAGATCTCATTCAGGGGGAGTGCAGTGCACAAGAATCATAACTCTTGCTTGCTTAATTTTTGAGTTATTGCCCTTTGTTGTTTTTCATACTTGAATTTTGTCCGGAGCATATCTCCAAAACTATAGTAGCTAGGGTTATGAAATTTCATGGGTGGATAGATCTCACTGAGGGGGAGTGCAGTGCACAAGAATCATAACTCTTGCTTGCTTAATTTTTGAGTTATTGCCCTTTGTCGTTTTTTATACTTGAATTTTGTCCGGTGAATATCTCCAAAACTATACTAGCTAGGGTTATGAAATTTCATGGGTGGATAGATCTCACCGAGGCAGAGTGCAGTGCACAGGAATCATAACTCTTGCTTGCTTAATTTTTGAGTTATTGCCCTTTGTCGTTTTTCATACTTGATTTTTGTCCGAAGCATATCACCAATACTATACTAGCTAGGGTTATGAAATTTCATGGGTGGATAGATCTCATGGATGGGGGGTGCAGTGCACACAAATCACAACTCTTGCTTGCTTAATTTTTGAGTTATTGCCCTTTGTTGTTTTTCATACTTGAATTTTGTCCGGAGCATATCTCCAAAACTATAGTAGCTAGGGTTATGAAATTTCATGGGTGGATAGATCTCGCTGAGGGGGAGTGCAGTGCACAAGAATCATAACTCTTGCTTTCTTAATTTTTCAGTTATTGCCCTTTGTCATTTTTTATACTTGAATTTTGTCCGGTGAATATCTCCAAAACTATACTAGCTAGGGTTATGAAATTTCATGGGTGGATAGATCTCACCGAGGTGGAGTGCAGTGCACAGGAATCATAACTCTTGCTTGCTTAATTTTTGAGTTATTGCCCTTTGTCGTTTTTCATACTTGATTTTTGTCCGAAGCATATCTCTAAAACTATACTAGCTAGGGTTATGAAATTTCATTGGTGGATAGATCTCATCAAGGGGGAGTGCAGTGCACCAAAATCACAACTCTTGCTTGCTTAATTTTTGAGTTATTGCCCTTTGTTGTTTTTCATATTTGAATTTTGTCTGGTGCATGCCCCAGCTTTACAACTTGGGGTAAGACGGGCGTATCTTGCGACAATTTGCCGCTCTTGTTTCCAAATATTAACAACTACAAATCTGGTTTAAAATCACTTTAATACTTTACTGAGAGATCCTGTGTCTTTACTTCCCTAAATATGGAGGTTTGAAAAAATCAAGAGAGAAGCAGGAAAAAACTGTGCTAATCAGCATTTTCTGTTTCATCAACAGTGTTTTCTTCCTCTTTGTGGGGAAAACCCCATCAGATGACCCACCTAGCTTAATTTGTAGTCACAAAATACTTTTAGTATGAACAAATTTAATATAAAACATACAACTCTTGTGTGATACAGATCTTATAAATCTTGGATCTATCCAAAATGGGGCATTAGCAGACAACAAATTTAATATGGCACAAAGATGAGAATGGTCTTTGGAAGAGTAGAAAACATTGTCAGGAAAGGGGAAAATGGTAGTTTTCCCCTTTTCTTACAATTTTTTCAGATACCTATTATGCTAGGATTATCAAAACAAGGGATCTTTATGGTAAAGGAAAGAGAAAACCACCTATCTAGGTGTATAGAAATGATCTGCTTTAATTCAAATATAGGAGCTGAACAAGAACCACCATTGTGTCTGATGACTACTAATATATTTGACCCTCAGTCTGTCGCTTTTATGATCAAAGGTGTGAAAATAGATGAAACTGGTATGCAGGAACCTTATCGTTCTCTATATGAAGTTGAGGTATGTAACATATCACAAGAGCCCATTATAATTAATGCTTGAGAGATTTTAGCACGGCTGTTTTCAAAGAAAAATATAAGGTAGTGTGATAGTCCATTTGTTGCCTTTCTTGTGATATCAAAAGTTTTAGCATTTTCTTATTTTGCTGATGATATTGACCTCAACTTAGACTAGTTCTTTTTTATCAAAAAGTGTTACATACCAGAAGGGTAGGTAACACACCACAATATTTTCAAAAGATAATTATCCTAAACCCTTTAACACACAATTCTGGGTTTGAAAGAGAAAGCGTTTGAAAACATGGAAGGATTTTTTTTTCTACCATTTCATAAACAGAATTCATTATCTGGGATTCAATTAATTTGTTCTCTGCAATTGTTTTCAATTTCATTAGGTCTAAAATTTGTCGTTTTAATAAAAGATCAACTCATGGGAATTACCTACATGTTACAAGAATGTTACCCAAAATCATGTCGTATGCTCATGTATATGCATTAGTATTAAATTCATGATGATAAGTTATTTCAAACCCTTTGCTAATAAGAGATTTCAAACCTTTTTTCTAACAAAGGGTTTTAAACTAAACGATTGCTTGGTAAAGAGATTATTTGTCAGAGCAAAAGTTTCATTTATTGATCCAGTAATGTTACTCTGTAACAAAGTGCTTCCACCTTACAGTGTTCATTATGTTCATTATACATCAAAAATAATTTATACAAAACTATGTTTGATTTTTGACAGTTTTAGATTTTCCAAATGGCATATAACAAGATCTACCATTAATTTATTGCAGAAGATATTTGTAACGGTATACAGTTTATAGATTGCTATTAATTAGTATTTGAAAATATTTAAAAAGGCATAAAACACAGATTTACGTTTGATTAATTTTTGAAAAACAATATTTTCAGTTTGAACCTCGTTCAGTGGCTTGGGTCAAATCCCTGGAGACTCAGGACAGCTACCATGGCATCAAACAGCGCGGTTTTGCCTTGATTGAGATCCTGTGGAAAACTATCATGGAACAGTACTCTGATGCCTGTGAAAATGGTAATTGGCTCTAACATGTAACTGACCTTATCTTCTAAATCTCAAACTGCTTAACCCTTTCCCAAACGACAAACTTTTGGACTAGACCAAATTCAAAGCATTTGCAGACGACAATTCAACTCTTGCTGAAAATGGCTTGGGTCAAATCCCTGGAGACTCAGGACAGCTACCATGGCATCAAACAGCGCGGTTTTGCCTTGATTGAGATCCTGTGGAAAACTATCATAGAACAGTACTCTGATGCCTGTGATTTCAACAATAATTTCAAAAGTCAATTTCCTCAGGATCATTGACGTGAAAAATGAACCCAACCCACGTTTTCAAATTAGAAATATGATGCAGGTAATTAAATGTTTTTGGTTCCTTTTCAGCTTACCTGATCACTATGTGCTTAACCCTTTCCCAAACAAGAAATTTTAGACTCTTCCGATTCGAAAGACTTTGCTGATGACAATTTTAGATTTGGAAAAAATGGCAGAAAGTTCTCATAAAGAGTAGAAAAAACTGTGGGAAAAGGAGAAATTGCTTGTTACGAGCAATTTCTCCTTTTCCCACAATGTTTTCAAAAGACTTTCACTGCAGACACATAAAAACTAGGGCTTGTTTGGGAAAGGGTTAAGGGGAGCTCTTAGGATCAGGTTGTGTCCATTGTGCCTTGAGCGGCATTAATAATTCTTTAAACATCTTCTTCTCCTAAACTGCTTGACCAATTTGCAGAAGACAACTTGCAAGGAGGCAACATCTTCGACAAAATCAATGTGCTTGAAAGATTTAAGCGTTTACTACACAATCCATTCTGAAGGTTCTGGAAAATGTTGCATAAAATGAAGACAATAGTAGTCTTGTAAACAGCCATTCCTGTAAAATGAAGACAACAGTAGTCTTGTGAACAGCCATTCCTCGTTTTACCAATATGTATTTGTTGTCCTTCCCAGACCACTTCCAACATTTGAACCACATTTAATTTGTTGTATGCAAATACGGTACTGGAAAAGTCTAACATTTCATCATCTTGTAAACATTTAATTGACCCCTAATTGACCCTTTTCTAGAAGGTAAAACTGATGACTTGTCCAAATTGAAAAAACTATGCTGGTGACAAATCAAAAGGTGGCTTTAACCCATTACCACACCATCCCTACTTTTGATGGCCTGAGAAAAAAGCCTTTGGAAAGCATTGTGGGAAAAGGAGAAAATGCTAGTAACCAGCATTTTCTTCTTTACCCAAAATGTTTTCTATCCTTCACAAAACGAATTACAAATTTTTTAGTCACTTTTATTTTGTCTTTTGCAAATGCTTTTAATTTGGACCAGTCTAAAATTTTGCTGTTTGGTAATAAGTGGCTTTTAATTTGTCTGTGTACAATGCACAGAATACATTGTGGCAAAAGGAGATACTGCTGCTGACCAGCATTTTCTCCTTTTTCCCACAATGTTCTATAAAGCTGTCTTTAAGCTGTCTTTGTCAGGGTGGTTAAAAGTCAGTGGTAAAGGGTTAAATCTGAACATATTTCAGTCGCTGATCTAAAGGAAACTCTCCGAGACCTTGAAGGGCTGGACAGCGTTGATTTCCCTGATGTTACAGTGACAAGCTTCACACAAGCCTACAATATGAAAGATGTTAGTGTTTTAGGTTTTTATATTCTCACCCAAATATTGACTTTTGTAACTAACCAATCAAATGAGCTGAAACAATGTGTTTATATGAATATAGAAACTTTTGTGGTTCAACATAATGCAGAATAAAACCTCATAAGCAATTGCCTCTTTCTCCTTACTACTTTAATTTTCTTGAAAAATAGCATGTGGTTAATGGAGATGGCCTAAAAAAACAAGAGCCATGTTTACATGGACATCCCCCACCATATGCTTGCTTAATAGAAGGCGTTAGTATTCTAATAATTATGTTGATTTAAAGGCAAAAACAGCCAGATTTAAGTCTTAATGCTGAAGTTATGCTCCGGACAAACAACTGGACGCCGCCCGCCTGTCCGCAAGCCGTGGGTGATCCCATAATACATCCCATGTAATTTTCAAGTTATGCTCTGGACTAAATTAAAGAAAGAAAATACAACGAAGGTAAAGAAACTCCTTAACAATGCAACCAAGAGTTAGGCTTCTTTGCACTGCACTTCTCCGAAATGTGATCTATGCACATTTGAAGTTATACGTTTAGACGTCAAATAGGTTTTCAGGCATGATTCAGACAAAACTTAAGTATGGAAAATATCAAAGGGCAACTAATCCAAAAAGTATGGAAAATATCAAAGGGCAACTAATCCAAAATTAAAGGCTTAAAGTTATGGTTCTTGTACAATGCTCTTCTTCTACATGTCAGTCAACCAATGCAGTCTCATGTAGTTTTCAATTTATGCTCTGGACAAAGTTCATGTAAGAAAATTAGAACAGACAATAACTCATTCATTATGTAATAAAAAGTTACGTTTCTTGTGCACTTTAATCCTCCATGATAAGATCTAGGCACCTGTGAAGTTTCATGATTTACACCTTGAATAGCTTTTGAGTTATGTTCTAGACAAAATTTAACCCTTTCCCAAATAATCCCTGGTTTTGAGGGTCTGGAATAGTAGCCTTTTCAAAACATTGTGGGAAAAGGAGAAAATGCTGGTAACCAGCATTTTCTCCTTTTCCCACAATATTTTATACCCTATCATAGAGAGTAATCATCTTTTCAGCAAGAGTTGACTTATCATCTGCAAATGCTTTGAATTTCGTCTAGTCCAAAAGTTTGTTGTTTGGGAAAGGGTTAAGTATGAAAAATAACAAAATGCAATAACTCATAAATCATGGCACTGAGAGTTATGGTTCTTATACACTGCACTTTTTCCTTAATGTCATATGTCAACCTGTGAATTTTCATATTTAAACATGATTCTCATTAAGTTTACAAGTTATGCTCCGGGGAAAATTCTATTTAAAAAGTAAACAAGGGCAATTATTCCTAAATCATACTCTGGGAAAAATATGTCAACATGGTTCATGTTCCTTATTGTTTCAAAAACTAAGAGAAAAAGGTTGGTAATCAACATTTTCTCCTTTTCCAGCAATATTTTCTACCCTATCAAAGTCAGAAATCATCATATTAACAAGATTTGTTGTCAACAGAGGCTTTGAATTTAGTCCAGTTAAAAAATTTGTCGTTTGGTAAAGAGTTAAACTATTTACCAAAGGAACCCATATTTTAATAACCCCGAAAAAGAAGGATTTTGAGAACATTTTTTGAAAAAGGAAACAAATGCTTATATCAGCATTTTACTCCTTTTCTAATATATTTTCTACCTGTCTAAAAACAAATTTGTGGTGTCCATGGTTGTGAGGTAAAGTGCCTGGTAACGATAGGGTTCTGGTTTTGATATTTAAGAGTGGGTGTTAACTTTGGGAATTTCCATTGGCCCACACATTTATCATCAGTACTGGTTTAGTTCTGGGAAACTGGAACAAGTGTTGTAAGCACTTGTTTCTCAATAAATGTGAAATGAATATGATTACACTACAAACAAATTTCTAATTTTGGGGCTGAGAATGCATTCTTTGGAAAAACGCTGGTAATTCGGATTTTCTCGGAAAAGTGTAAATTTGTTATTTAGTAAAGGATTTAGAAAATTTTGATTGCATCAGAAGTACTATAACTTTGATTGTATCAGGAGTAGTAATATATTAGAGAGTTTCAAGTTCAATTTGCTTGTTTTCAGCTTGATGTAACAGAACTGTATGGAAGGAAGAATGGTATACCCACAGACACTGTCACAACTGACTTTTCAACCAAGATGGACAATGCTGTCATGATGACAGTTCTAGAATATCTGATTAAAGAAAAGGAAGCTTCAACAGGGTCTGCACCAGATGGAACAAACATGGACGAGATGCACTATGAAGAACCCACCAAAGAAATAAAAGTTGAAGACATGCTGGAGAATATAACTAACCATGGAATCATGATGTCAGATGAAGTATTATTGCGTTATGTGAAAAACCTGACAGGTGTTTTGATGCACCTGAAGTCCAAGTACAGCACTAACACATGCTTCAATGGTGTCTATGACAAAGTCATTTCCTTCATTCGAAATATCAAAACAGCATCCATGGAAAACCTTGGAGACTTTGAGGCTCTGTATGATGAAAAGAGTGTTGCTGATTTTAAAAGGCTTACAGGTATGGCTAGCCTGCCAGTGAAGAATGCATCGAGACTTGAAGTTAATAGCTGTATAAAGAGGATTGATGGTACCATCAGAAACAAGTGTGACATGGAAGAAGACATCACAGACAAGCTGAAGAAAAAAGTCTGTCTCATGAATAAGTTCCAAACATTCATCAAAGAAAAGGCAAAATCTCTGGGAATTTCTTATATCATGAGGGATCTACTGTACGAGAGAGGTGAAAAATGTTTTTATATGCTTATTAATCCATCACCACACATGCCCTTTGAGTTTGAGGAGTATGATTTTTGAAAACATTGTTTAGAAAGGAGAAAATACTGGTAACAGGCATTTTCTACTTTACCAACAATGTTTTCTACCCTGTCAGATACCTACAGCTTATTTGTTTTAATTTCAAGTTTGTCATATAGAATTGTTTTTAGTTTGGAAAAGCCAACAAACTGTTATGGTCTCTGCACCTATCCAAGCTTTTCTATTTCTGTTACCAGTAAGGTACCCTCCACAGTATTATTTACAAGCCAGATGAAATTACAACAAAACCAACTGAACTACAGAGCTCTGCTTTGCTAATTTAAGTCAAACTATGTTAACAATGAAACACCAACAGCCATGTTTATTGAACCCTTAATCTGAAAAAACAAGTTTGGAGCTAATACCAACTCAAACATCATTACGACTTATCATATTGGTACATTAATTCATTAATAGATGTTGAATTACTGTGGCAAAGGCTGGACTTGGTTGTTGCAAGCTTTTTTCATTTTGCAACTATATCTTTTGACAAAAAAAGCACCTTTTCTCCCACTATTTCAGCCATGGAGATGGACATGGACATATCAGACCCTCTGATGTTCAGGAAGGGTGGCTACCAGATCTGGACCTATGAGGAGGGTAAGCAATTCTCATTTGGTTATAAAACATGTTCTGTACAGTCTGGTATTGATCTATGGTTTCTGCAAAACTCTCTTACTTGCCTTTGGATAACTCTTTATCACACAATCATGAGTTTTAATGATCTTGTTGGAGAAGGCTTTTGAAAACATTTTGGGAAAAGTAGAAAATGCTGCAAACCAGCATTTCCCTTTTTTCCCTACAATGTTTTCTACCCTATTTAAGGCATAACTCATAATTCAAGCCATATACGATTTTTAGCCTCAAGTCCTTTCAATGCAGATAAGTCTAAATTTTTTTGTGTTGTAAAGATTTAAAGAGTTAATTTTTTATTGGTGATATTTTCATTTGTAGCACAGCCATGAGTAAAAATATTATGGATGGTGTTCAAAGGATGGATTAAATTTCAATCTTTAACTGAAAAACTTTTGATCTTCACCGAAAAAATCAAATGTTGTATTTACTTTGTGCTTTTAACCTTTTTTTTGCTGGGCTTTCATCAAAATCCAGCACAGTTGATTTTATTAATTTATTGTGGTGTTTCAAAGCCCATGTACATGTAAGAATACATTGCAATATTACAAAAAGTACAAAAAATGTAGGGTATATGTGCGTAAATTATGTCAAATTTACGTCTGGTCAAATCAAACACACTGCTTACCCACGTAACTTACTATTGTGCCAGAACTACAGTTTTCGCCTCAGATGAAGAATTACAGATTTTTTTTACAATTGGTTATAAACAAGAATCATCAAACCTTATAACTCATTATTTCTGGATAAATTGCCTAAAAGGATGAAATTATAGTTATTATTTTGTTTACCTCCTCACAGGCACCTTTTACCAGCATGTCATTTCACCGACCTATGAGAAGGTTTGCAAGAGAAAGATGGCAACCTGTCATTGTGAGGTCTGTGACAATGACAACATGGGGTCTGGCTACAGTGGAGATGGAAGCTCAGGAATGAGTGGCATGGGTTCTGGGTATGAGGGAACTGGAATGGGTGGCAGTGGTTACGGAATGAGTGGCATGGGTGATGGAGGAAGTGGCAGTGGTTCTGGATCAGGATCAGGCCAGATGCCTGGAGACAACTTTGAGGGCAACCTACCACTCAAAAAGAAGAAATAAAGCATTCTGTATGGCAGATTTCCATTACTTCTTTCAGTCTATATCTTACTAAAAGCTTTTCCCACAAAGTTTTAATATTCATAATTTAATATTTTGCCTGAAAATAGATTCGGAAAATACTGCAATCCTTTTCACAGCACTTCCTATCCCAATAAAGGTAAATACAAACATATCAGCCTCATTTAACCCTTTACCATACAATCACAACTTTTAACGACAGCGAGACAGACGCCTTCCGTAAACATTGTGGGAAAAGGAGAAAATGCTGGTAACCAGCATTTTCTCCTTTTCATACAATGTTTTCAACCCATCCCAAAACTAATTTCAGTTTTTCAGTGACTTTTATTTTTATCTTCTACAAATGCCTTCAATTTGACCCAGTCTAAAATTTTGTTGTTTAGTAAAGAGATAATAGGTCCTCTGAAATGTTTTATATCCCATTGATCTAACATGGTGTTGTTTCATACAGATTTAACATGATAAATCCTTATAATGAGTTTTCAATAAGTCATTGCTTTGGTTTGTTTCAATGTCTATATTTAACAAATTAATTCTATCAAACAGAAAACGTAGGCTGGTAGACATTTTTTTTTTCCAGGAAAAAAATTGTTATTTATAGAATAAAAACTTCTGTTTAATTGTTTTTCACTTTCTTGAAAACTTTCATGTTTTTTTTTTTACTTTCGAAGCATTTCCATGTGGACAGATTTATAAAAATGTTGTTTCTTATTTTACATTTTTTAGAGGAAATTACCATATAAAGGTTTTGATTTTGAAATATGTGCTCAAGGATTTGTGCTCAAGGATACTACAGGACAAAACAAAAACTGTAATTTACTGCTTTTAGCATTCAAATCTTAAAGTATTTACTATTATGAAATGGAATTGTTTTGTTTTTTTATATATATATAATTTACTCCTCTTTTTTTTTTCTTCAATTTTTGAAATGTTGTGCATTTATTTAGTCACCAGAGCACTAAGTGGTTAATATGAGCTTTTGTGATCATGCTGTGTCTGTAGTCCATCATGTTTAACGTGCAGTCTGTTGCACAAGCGTCAACATATACCTTTTTACAAGCTCTAGAGGCCAGATTTTTAGTCACTTACTGATAAAACTTGCTCAGAATGTTTGTCTTGATGATGTCTCAAACAACTGTGAAATTGAGTCATGCCAGATCAAAACGGTCACAGGGCTACATTTTAGCAAGAGCTTTTGTGCCTTCTGGAGACCACATTTTCAGCCGAATACTCTGCATACTTGGTCAGATTGTTTGTCTTAATTAGGTCATGCCAAGTCAAAAAGTAGACCACAGAGCTAAGTCTAACAAAAAGCATAATTATTATGTGTAGTAGAGAGGCCACATTTTCAGCCTGATACTTATGAAACATTCACAGAATGTATGTCTCAGTCATATATCTGGTAAGTTCAAAAGTTGGTCAAAAAGAAGGTCTTTTGCATGCATGTGTCATTATTAAAACCAGGATCTCCTCAGCTTTATTAGCCATAAATGACGGTACTCAGGTGAGCCATTTAGGGCCAATGGTCCTCTTGATTTTACTTATCAGTCATAGATCAAGCTGACTAATTTGTTTCTATTGTTTATTTCTTTTAAAAAAACAGAATCTTGTTATTTATATATTTAAAATGTGTCATGAAAACAGTTTTTTTTTTTGTGTGCGTTTTAAGAGATTTCCATCTGCAGAGACCTGTGTGTTACTGGTTTTTGGCTGCTTATTGAAACATAAGAAGAATTTTGATGCCTGTTTTCATGAGAATAAATTTTTTGCCCAAAAAAGAAGTAGAATGACACTGCATTAATCTTTAAATCCTATACCACACAATCATGACCTTTACCAACCCTGAAAAAGAAAGCTTTTGAAAACATTGGGGGTAAAAAAGAACCTGCTAGTAACAAGCTTTTTTCTTCTCCCCCAGTCTTTTCTACCTTTTCAAAAACACATTCAATTATTAGATCCAAATTTCTTTCTGCAAATGCTTTCAGTTTGGACCCTCATAAGAATTTGTCTTGTGATAAAGGGTGAAAAGAATTAGTTTTAGCTTTGATGAAAATGCATATAATTATATATTGTTTATACAAGGCAGCTGACTGGTTCAGGTTACTGTATTATTGTTATTATATCTTAATTGTGATTTGTTTTTTACTTAAAGCTGACTGTTGCAATCAATTTATGCTTTTTTTGTGCAATCATTGCAGCACATGGACATGTTTAGAAAAAAGTTGTTTGCTTTGAATTCAGACAAGTGCAACATGGTGTTACACATTTCTTAAAAAGTTTTAGTGAGCTTGTGATCAGTATTACATGTATCTTAAAAATTGGGATACTGTCAATGTTTAGCAACAGAGAATTTACATGAACCTATTAATTATAGGCAAAAAAATCAAAGGATGGGAGATACAGAAAAATCAGCCAGTGCAACCATAGTTAATGTTGTCATATACTTAAATGCAAAGCTGGCATTGGATCTTTTACCAATAATCTGGCTTATTTGTGACCCTATAAAAAATACTTTTTGAAATAGTTGGAATAGGAGAAGAAGAAAAAGGCCGCTGACAACCATTTTCTCCTTTTTCTACATTTTTTCTTACCTTTACAAAGGTAATTTCCATGGCTAGAGTCATATTTTATGTCATAAAGGTCCAAAACTTTGTTTTCTGCTAAGCAAGTAACACTGTACTTCCCAAGCATTTTAAAGTAAAAAAAGTCCGCTCTAAAAACAGTGAGTTCATTATAAAGGTTCTGCAGGTACGGAACCATTGAAAATTATTGCACCATTTGCTTGATAACTGAATTTTCAAGGAGTTATTTCACAGCTTAAAATGTATTTGCTTGATTACAGAAAATTTCAACCAGTTATTTGACAGCTTAAGATGTGTTATCCTATTCGGATGATTCACAGAATGCCTTAAAAATGGTTTCTGTTAAAAAGAAAGATTAGAACCCTTCAGCTGTCTTGGTATGTTGTGTTAGTATTCATTGTTGTGATATATGCTCAACTCTATACCAAACAACAAAATTTTGATCTAGACCAAATTGAAATGTTTGTAAAAAATAAATGTAGCTCAAAAGATGATTCCAGCCTTTAAATATTGTTGAGGAAGAAGAAAATGCTGCTTACCAGCATTTTCTAGTTATTCTAACACATGGTTGTATGGGTAAGTGTACACACTGGATTGATTGTATGGTGCCATACTTACAATTGTTTCAGTTATATAGTGGTGGCCAGTGCACCTATCCAAGCTTTCTTGTTGTTTTTTTTCTCCAGTGCTCCACACAATATTCTTTCCAAACCACTTGCTGCTTACAAAACCATGAATGAAACAATGATCAGCAGTGAGACAGAGGAAAAAACTCTGTCACAATCACTATCATCAATTCTCGGACAGAAATTTGCCCAGCTGGGGATAGAACCAGCGACCTATTCTTAAGTCCTGTATGCTATGGACTGAGGTACTCAGAATCAGCTACACCACTCGAACAAAATCTAATTAAAGAGAATACTTAACCCTTTTATAAACAAGCCCTGGTTTTTACGTGTCTGCAGTAAAAGTCTTTTGAAAACACTGTGGGAAAAGGAGAAATTGCTCGTAACGAGCAATTTCTCCTTTTCTCTCAGTGTTTTCTACCCTTTTTGAGAACTTTCTGCAATTTTCTCAAATCTAAAATTGTCATCTGCAAGCTCTTTCAGTTTGGAAGGGTCCAAAATTTATCGTTTGGGAAAGGGTTAAATTGCTTATGAAAATGTAGGAATGTCGTAGGAAGAATCCAATGATGGCATGCACTAAACACATGATGGTAACTCCTGTTTTATTGAAAGCAGTAATATAAACTTATCAGCATTATGCAAAATTGTTTTGAAACACATTATGCATGTACATGAAAACACAGCCAAATGAGCATTTGTTACTTTCCTTTTCCCCTCCCCATAAACACTTAATAGATGTTGTATTATATCTAATTCTCCGATCTATTGTTGTATCCTGAAAGTTTGTTGTCTTTCTCCTTCAAATTTTATCGATATAAGTCTTTTCTCTTACAGTTTTTGACCACGCTATTGTATTTTCATTAATAGTCTCAATTCTGCCTGTTTTGCAATCACTACCTCCTGTCAACATATTATTTTTTCTTGCTGTAGACAGCTTTTAAAAACATGGTTGCAAATGAAGAAATTGTCTGTAACAACTCTTGACAGGGAGGACTTTTGACAGATATTTGATACTTTCTGCAATACAGCCTGGGGCTATTGTATTCCAGGGCTTCTATTAACCAACCATTCCTAAAAACATTCTTTGTCTTATTCTCCAGAATTTTCTGCATTAGAAAGTAGAACTACTTCTGATTGGCTAAATTATTCGATTTAGCCAATCAGAAGTTGTGTTACTTACAAATGAAGGAAATCTTTGAGAATAAGGCAAAGAATAGTCTCAAAAATGGTTGGTGAATACAAGTTTTGATCTTGGATCTTAATCCTTATTGTGCTAAATATCTAAAATGAAATTTTTGATTCAATTGTGAAAACCCAAATATAGCTATTTTAAAGCTACATTTTTGGGAATAGTATGTCCTTATCAGACGGTGCAGATCCAAGATCAGACTGCATGTTCTTTGCAGTCTGATCATGATCTACATTGTTCAAAAGAATTCAAATATCTGGTACTGTAAGAGTAAATAGGGATAGCACCATATCTCAGAAAAAATGTGACAGGGATTGCATTTGACAATCAATCATACATTCTGTCCATAGTTTCACACTATATGGTTGAGAAAAAATTATCATTTGATGAATAAACTAGGGAATGGATGGTGTAGACCCAAAAGAGGCTACACCTGTACTTAACACTCATGATACACCCACTTTTTTTTTGTTACCTGCCAAAGGCTTCAATATAAACAGGTCTAATATTTATTTCATAAAGTAAAGAGACCTTAATACTGAACATTACCCTAAATGGCATTCTACAAATACACATCTATCTAATTTGGGCATTCTGGGTACAGAAGCATACTAATTACTTTGAATTTCAAAATTATATAAATGTTTACTCAATAAAACGCTACATGTAGCGATTCATTCAGCAATAATCAGCTAGCATGTAACCTATGCATCAACCATTCATTAAATCAGCCCCTACATGCTTGGGTAATAGGCTAACAGCTTCGGTGTAAGCCCTACTTTTCCCAGGTATTCGGGGGATGAGTGATGCGTCATAGCAGACAGGTCAAATCTTCGAAGAATATGACATGCACAGACTACATAACACTGAAGCTTTTTTTTTTCGTGTTCTCGTACATGCTATTATAGATAATCCCGTTACTTTGTTGATCTTATCTAATATAATATGCTGTTTCTGTGTTGATCTAAATCTGTGATACTTTATGTAGACTGTTGAACTGGATAAAGAGTTGTGAAAAAAAATCAAACATTTCTGTCTTTGTTTTTTTCACATACTGAATACTGAATATGTAGGGTATCCCAGTTTTAAATAAGGGGCTGTCTTGCTTGAATCCCTTATATCCAAACTTCTCTAGAGTTGACAAAAGTTATTCTGAAAAGGTAAATCATTCATACTTTCATTGCTTGAATAGTTCAATAGCATTTGTGTAACAGGAGAAAATGCTAGATATGAATACTTTCTCCTTTTCTCACGAAGTTTTTAGAGGGCCTATTCCTCCATGTTGTGATAACAGGAATCCTTTGGTAGGGGGTCCAGTTCAATATCATGTTGTGATAATCCTTTACCAAACAATCTCTGATTTTCATGATCCTGAGAGGGAAGCCTTTTGAAAACATGGTGGGAGAAGGAGAAAATGCTGCCAGCCAGCATTTTCTTCTTTTCCCACAATGTTTTCTTTCTTTCTTGAAACAAACTTCTATATTTGAGGCGCATTAATTTTGTCGTCTGCAAATACTTTTGATTTGGCGAGTCTAACCTTTTGTCGCTTGGTAAAGAGATAACTGGCCATTTTTTGTTGTACACCTTGAACTCTCTAACACATATTCCCAAGTTTTAATATCCCATATAAAGAAGCCTTTTGAAAACATTGTGCGGAAAGGAGAAACTGCTGGTAACGAGCATTTTCTCCTTTTCTCCACAATGTTTTTTGTACACTATCAAAGCCAAGGTCCATCATTTGGATCACATTTGAGTAAACCAGTAAATGGTTTCACTTTGGACAAGTCTAAAATTTTGTTGTTTGGTGATGTTTAATAGATAAAGCTTTGTCTTAGGTGATCATGACTGACTAAAGCTGCAGGTGAAGTAAATTGAGATAGAATTCCTCATACCGAGTAATAGGTAACTCAATATACCTGGGAGTAAAAATTCGGTCTTGTCAAAATGGAAAGCATTTATAGAAGAGATACATCAGATGTGACTCAAAAGGGAACAAATACAATGAAACATGTCAATGAAAGATGAAAATTGTTGTTTCAATTGACCTTTCTGCAGATTTTGATTGACAGGTCTACCAATGTCTTATCGGCCAATGGAAACACAGCATTAGGCATTATGTAAACAAAAAAGTCTTGAAACAATATCTGGTTAGCTTGACAACCAATATAGCTTGTTACTGTTGGGGGGGGGGGGGGGGGGGGGGGATTACTGAGATTTGGATAACACTTGGCTGATTTTTTCGATGGATAAAAATTTCCCTAACAATTTTTGAAAAGTGTAACCCTAGGAACAATTCTGTGAAATTATTTCAAAATCTGACCAGCCGTTTCAGGGAAGAAAAAAATAAGAAAATAATCCTCCACATGCCAATGTAGTGCAAATAGCCCACAGCCATCAGAGCCATATGTTTCTTGACAGATCACAATTTTTTTTAACAATTTTTTGAAAGAGTCACACAAGGAACATTTCTGAGAAATTATTTCAAATTCTGACCAGGGGTTTCAGAGAAGAATACAATAACATGTTTTCCGATCATGTCAGAACGGAGTTAGACGTTCTAAGATCTAGTTTGCTATGAATGGGACTTTACACAGAGGACTCAAGTGTAATTTGCCCATCTGAGATAATTGGTTGTGAACTGAACAAGTTTGCGGACATGCTAAACAGTACTTTCAACTAAAAGCGTCAATACCATGGTGAGGACTAATGGGCCAGTATTACAGACTAAACAAGAGAAAAAGAAGACGCAAGGGCATCAAGGTCGCCCAAAAATGATTTTTTTTTCCATTATTAAACTGAGAAATATGTAAACAACAGAATTGATCTGACTCTAATTTCTTCAGTTTTTTTTCAGTTGTGATAAAAATAGCTAGATCTATTGTTTTCCAATGAATTTGACATGACAATAGTGACCTACAATGTCATAAATTTGCCATATGACCAACTGTCAAAATAAAGTATGGGCTTTTGCACTGCAAACCGTTCAAACGCCCGATTTACATTTTATTCTACTTTTATGTCAGTATTCAATTTCGCCATCTGAGAATAACTGCATAATTAAAAAAAATGCTACAAACACATTTTTTTCAGCCATGAGTACAAAAATATTGTATTTCGTTTATAATTGGAGATACATGTATACCTTATAATTGGTCAATGATTACAAAATATACATGTGGTTACTAAATAGTTTATTTTACACTTACATTCAAGTTATATTTCCCTTCTGAAGTTTCTTTTTCCATTGCGCCGGTCCCGTGCAATGGTAATTTAGAATAAGTTTAATGATTTGGGTACTCAATAGGTATGGGGAAAAAAGTTTCAGCTTATTTAACTTATCAAGTAATATCATCTTTATTATATATATTATCAACCATAAACTCATTCTTTTTTTCAAAATGGTTAATGGTCTAGTTCCAAATTACCTATGCTCTCTTGTTCTGTCCACTATTGGAAGTAACACGACGTATAATCTTCGTAATTCTAATGACTTGGCAAACATAGTTTGTAGAACTAGCGTTTATATGAATTCCTTTCTGCAATCAGGTGTAAACGCATGGAACTCTTTGCCACAAGCTACAAGAGAAACTGACTCTCTCTCATCTTTTAAACGTTTGCTGAACATAGACAAACCCATTCCTTGTAAACTGTATTTTTATGGGGAAAGAAAAATGCAAGTTATTCATACTCGACTTAGAAATACATGTAAATGTAGCGATCTAAAACAACATTCTTCTGGAAAAATATTGTGGCTTCTCCTCTTTGTCGTTGCGGGGAAGTTGAATCTAATACACACTACTTCTTTGAATGCAGATTTTATCATTCGAACAACACTCGGACAACATATTAGTGCAAAATCTACTTTTAATACATGTATTGATACAGTTCTTTTTGGAATCAATGAAGTCTCCCTTGTCGAAAACAAACAGATCTTCAATGCAGTTCATGAATACATTGATAAAAGCAAGAGATTCTCTTAGTTTTAATCCAATACCTTAAAAGTCCTCTTTTTGACAATGTAACACGTTACTGTCGAGAACATATAAACTATATACATGTACAAGTATAATTTTGTATCTTTTGTTGCCACTCTGCTCAATCACTCAATCACCAATCACCATTCCTTTTTTCTTTTTACTTTTTCAGATACTGAAGCCTTTTTGTTCTTTACATTCATTACTTTGTGTTTTTTTTTTTTGATAATCTTTTCTCTTCTTGATATTACTTGATAGTATTGGCGTATCATGTGATTTAGCGTGGCGAGCCGGGGAACTATATAAGCAATATGCTTTCGTCCCGATCCTTTTCACATTTATTTCTTGTATTATCTATGTATAGCCAATACAAAATACAGTTTAACAAGATATGCAAGACATGAGAAAAGACAAAAATGCATGTAAAGCAGTACAATTTGGAAAAAATAAGTGTGTGTCAGCATTACATGAAATACTTCATGTTTTCCGAAGGAATAATGGAAAAGATAATCAAATTACGTTGTTTACGTTGAAAAACCAAAACCCGTTGACATACAAGAATTCAAACATCACAAAAACTATCTGCTGCTGAGCGTGCCTAAATATGGTATTGCAAATGTTGTGCATCAGGACCAGACAGCACGCAATGTGCATTCTGATCGCTAATCCACAAAGTCTGAAAATTAACGGTTCGAACTACTCAATCTTCAGCTTTTCTTTCCTGAAAAATTTTCAATTACATTCATAAATACGAGGAAAGTCTGATAACATTTCGAATATCTGAAATTAAAAAAAAAAAGATTTCATGTACAATGGACATTTATACAAATAATCAACTGCGAATGATACAACATATAGTTTACATGTATACTGATAATTGCAACCAAATTCTGTAGGTGAAGTTTCTGAGGACAGTGTAGATTAAGATCAGTCTTACAAGAAATGCTCTCTGATCCTAGATCTACACAGTCCAATAACTGATCAACACGCTGAACTACGTACATGTATATGAATTCTTATATAACCTCACAAAATAAGTAATAATTACGGATATTGCTAAACATGTAAGCTGGCATGTAAACTGATTAATGTAACCAAAGCCAGTCAGGGAAATATCTGAGGACGGTGTAGATCAAGATCAGACTTACCAAAATTACAATCTGATCCTAGATTCACGCAATCTAATGTATATAAGATGATACATGTAACCAAAGCCGATCAGTGAAATATCTGAAGAGGGTGTAGATCAAGATCAGACTTACCAAAATTGAAGTCTGATCCTAGATTCACGCAGTCTAATGCATGTAAGTTGATATTTAAATCAAGTTATTATCCATTTTAAAATTCAATCTGAACTTTAAGACCTGTGTTGGGTGCATTATATTGTACTTGTTCGAACTTGGTAATTTTTCCATTTCCCCTTCTGAGATTACCTGCTTAAAGAAGGAAATATTGCTACAAATATATTTTTTTAACCGTATTTTAAACTTTATTTTTCAATATTCTTGTAGATATACCCTAGGAAAGATATATGTGTACAAATACACACGTTTGAAATCATACATATTTACTTTGTATAGTAACAATTGTATAATGTCTACTTTCTTTTCCATTGCGCCAGTCCCGCACAAAGGAAATTTAACCCTTTCCCAAACAATCCCTGTTTTTTACGGATCTAGAATAGTAGCCTTTTGAAAACATTGTGGGAAAAGAAGAAAATGCTGGTCACCAGCATTTTCTGCTTTTCCCACAATGTTTTCTACCCTATCATAGACAGAAATCATCTTTTCAGCAAGAGCTGAAATTTCGTCTGCTAATGCTTTCAATTTGGTCTAGTCTAAAAGTTTGTCGCTTGGAAAGGGTTAAAAGGTTTTAACAGTTTTACTTATAAGCATAAAGAAATTCTAATCATTTTCTTCAATTAACTACCCATAAGAAAATACATTAAAGACTTGTAACACTTTAGGTACAATATCCTGTAGGTAAATTTTTCATTTCGCCATCTAGGAATACGTGCATAAAGGAAAAATATCACTACAATTACATTTTTTTCAGCGGTACAAAAACATAATTGTTGGTTTGTACTTGTAAATTACCTTTAATGGGAAAAAAAAATAAACATGTTTCAAATCATTATTGTTATTCTATTTAATAAACAGGCATAATATATTTCCATGCGTATTTTCTTTTCCATTCCGTCCATTGCTTTAAAATATTTCCATTCCGATCTTTAGGCCTACCGGTAAAGAGTCATTATCTCCCGCTAGATGGCATTCTATAAATACTCGAATCATTGAAGAATATGACATGCGCAGACAACGGTAAAGAGTAGGAGCAGTTCTGCATTTCCATTGGTTCCTAAGATCATGTGACTGGACAAGTTCATTTGCTTTAAAAATAGATGCATTCTGCACAAGAACATTAATTGTTTCACAAAATGTTGCGCAGCAGACCATTAATAATTTTTTCACGATTCTTGATCGGTTTAAAAACAAGTAAATAACCTCAAAAAAGGTGAGGAAAACCCCACACAACAATTTCACAAACATTCACACCTATTTTACCAAATTAAACCTGGCGAATATGATGAAAGATTTCAACCGGAAGTACCTACACTCTCCATGAACATCTCTTCTGAACTACATTAAATATAAGGTCGCCGGCTTCTGCCAGGCGACCAATAAATTTCTCCCGATGTGAAAGTACAGGGTGCATGCTGAGGATACTATCTCCATGACTGAGAATACATTTTATGGAAATGAAGACAGCTATTGCAATAGGTTTCTTCTTATCTCTGCACTAATATTTCTTCCAAAAAAGTTAGAAAAGAAAGCAGCAAGTGTCTATGGAAACAATATTGTGCAAAGCACTGGTGAAAGAAAGTACTGATATCCTTCCCACTAGCTTATAACTTTCTTTATTGAATTCAAAACTGTCCAGAAAATATCAAGCCCCTTAACTCATTACCACACAATCCCTACTTTTGACGCCCCTGAGAAAGGAACGTTTAGGAAACTTAGTGGGAAAAGGAGAAAATGCTGGTAACCAGCATTTTCTCCTTTTCCCACAATGTTTTCTACACTTCACAAAACAAATTTCAAATTTTCAGTCACTTTTATTTTGTCATCTGCAAATGCTTTCAATTTGGACCAGTCTGTTGTTTGGTAATGGGTTAAAATTACTTTTTGCAAATTTCTCAACACATGGCCATTAAAATCTACAGTGTTCACATGTTGCATATCTCCCAATATGCAAGTAAAACCAGCGAACTGAGGATATAACCTCTTGCACTGAGAATAAACGCTATGGACTTGATGAAAGTTATTGCGAAAGGGTTTATTCTTATCTCATTATTCATAACTCTTTTGACTAGGTTATGTGAGGAAAACAGACAGTGCCGATCGAAACAATATTGTGCAAACTACTGGTAAAAAGTTATCCCCTTCCAAAAGCGTATATTACCTTTTCTTCAATACACGACTGTGCATAATGTTTCTTCACAAGAAAAGTACTATTAATTTTCTTCTCGCACACAACAGCCCTTCAGGAATACAGGAAACTTGTCAAATATATCCCCTCTCTCTTTCCTCTCTCTCTCTCTCTCTCTCTGATTATCTAGTCTGTTGCTTGGTCGGTAAAGTGCATTGCTGAAAACCTATACCGTCTCAGGTTTGGTCCTTAGGTGCTATCGTTTTCTGGCTGAAGTTCAATGATTCTATGTTTGAAAGTAAACAACAGTTTAGGAAAGGTTAAATGCAAAATACCGGTAACAAAAACTAAAACAACAAATAAATAGGTGTGTTCAATATGACTCAAATTATGTTAGAAGTCTTCAGATCAGGCTCATAGCTTCCATTTTTGTTAACATGGCTTTCTTTAAGATCATCAGTTACAAAAGAAAACTTCATCAGCACAATTCACAGCTTGGTTGCTCAGTTTATGATGAAAAAGGCCTGAAAGATGGGGTTTACAAGTTCAAATCCCCAGCTGTTTCAATTTTTATCCAACGTTTGATGATAGTTATTGCGACAAATTAGTTTCTAATAGCTCAAATATTCCCGATTAATTAACAATACAATTGTTCATAATTTTTCTTTACAAAATAAGACAAATTTCTATTCGCACTTAACAACCCACCAGAAATACAGTGATCATTTCTGAATCAAACACTCCCTCTCTCTCTCCCTCTCTCTCCAAACAATAAAGGTAGCGGCAGTGCAATGTTCCATACCAAAGGTTCTATAGTTCGATTTCCCGGCTAATCTAATTTCCTTTCTTCAAGAGTAAGTTCATGGCTACAGAACTCATTCTTTTCTCATCATCAAACTATATTTCAGATAATCATTGTTTTGAAAGCAAACAACAGTTTAGGAAAGGTTAAATGTACAATATCGGTAACAAAAACTACAACAACGTATTAAAGGTACATGCCATATAACTCAAATTATGCTGAAGTGGTCAGATCAGGCTCGTAACTTTCATTTTCATTAACATGGCTCCCTTTAAGATCTGATAGGATACAAAAGAAAACTTCATCAGCACAATTCACAGCTTGGTTGCTCATTTGATGATGGAAAGGGCTGGAAATTTGGGGTTTAGGGTTTTGGGTTTGGCAATAAATTCACAATACAATTGTACATTGTTTATGAGTCGCCTGGTTGTGGAGCAAGCAGGCTCTCAATGATATCGTACTGAACAAAGGGGTGACATAAGCATACTTCAGGCCTTACATACTGCTTTCTGTCCCAAGTTACTGTGTGCCAGATGAAATATAGTTTTGTAATTTGCGGTATTCGTCACTTGATTTTTTTATGTGGAAGACAACGTATACATTGCACCTTTGTGAGAGTGAATAATTATGTCTTATAAGACTAAAGTATCTAACGATTCTGTCAGATAATCTGTAAGGAACAGACAGTGCTGCATGTTGTATATAGTTCGTGTCTATCATTGTGAGTCCTGGGTGTACTTTGATCATTTGATGGGTCATTACTATTTTTGGAATACATATTCTCAATTGAATTAATCATACATTTTAATTTCAATCAGTGTTTTTGTTGTCTTGGGTATATGCAATTTTCTTTTGTTTATTTTAAAAAAGTATGCTGTAATTTTACGTTTTAAAGTTGGTGCACATTTATCAGGTCAAGAAATTAAATGTTTTTAGAAACACAAAATTCTTGCCCTTTCTAGTCGATTTATAATAAGGGTTTACTTTTAGTAGTGCAACTCTCATGGACTCGCTTACGTTCCTGCTGCAACAGTCTGTGATAGCAAGGTCTCCGTAAACCTGTTTCTGAGGACCCACCCTTTTCACGCTGGGGATCTAGACGAAACAGACTGGACCAGCTCAAAACAAATATGAAAATGGCCCAGTATATGTCTTCCGGTCAATAATGCTAAGTGTAATTTGCCCATCCGAGATAATTGGCCGTGAATCGAACAAGTTTGTGGACATAATAGTAATAGTACTTTCAACTAAAAGCATCTTTTCTACTGGATGCTCAGACCATTTTTTGAGAATACTTAGTGAGAATGGTTTTATAATTACTCATTAGCACCATGGACTAACATACAGTGTCGCAAATAGGACGCTGTCGCCAGTGTACGCCCAAAATCAGCTAGCAGTGATAAACAAATATCATAAAGCAGGCTGGTATGTCAGTTCTAGCAAATATAAAGTCTTTGAACTTTTTAAACATATTGTTTGGCATAAATTTTGATTCTCATCACATGTTTTTATTTTTTTCATGTGGATTTTTATATTTAAATGAGAGATTTTAGGATTAGAGCAACTCAGAAATTATGCTTGCATAATACTATCTTATGGTTAAATCATCTTGTATCTTGAACGTTAGTAATATATTACCTTTGGAAATTTAATAATAATGAAAACTTTTAACACATTACCCCACCGGGCGACTCTCAGGACTAACAGTCCTTTGATTTCTTTACAAAATAAGACCTTTTTTCCGCATATAACAATTCTCTATAAATACAGGAAAAAAATCATAATCAAATACTCCCTCTCTCTCCAAACATCAATAAAGGTAGCAGCAAAGTAACGGTAATGTTCCAGACTTTAAAACAAAGGTTCTATTGTACACTCTCCGGCTAATCTAATTTCCTTTTTTTAGGAATAAGTTTATAGCTGTAGGACACACCCTTCTCTTATCAGTGAACAATGTTTCAAATGATCGGAGTCAAACAGTGGTTATTAAAAGGTTAAGGGCGAATTGCGGTAAAAGAAACTGCAATAACACATAAATAGGTGTGTTCGATATATCTAAAATTATGTAAATTTCGTAAGGTTCATAGCTTTCATTTTCGTTGACATGGCTCCTGTTAAGATCTGATCAATAAAAAAGAAAGTTTCATCTACATAATTCTCAACTTCTTTGCTCAGTTGATGAGATATGAGGCTTGTTACTAGGAGTTTCCAGTTTTGATTCCCCATCTGTTGCATTTTTCATCTAAGGCTTGGTGACAGTCATTGCGACAAAATTAATCAGTTTCCCCCTATAGAATGACATAACTGCCTATCAAATTTCAAGAGATATAGAGCTCAACGCTGAAGTTGTAAAACTCAATCACACAAAGAGAACACATATTTCTAAGAATTATTAAGGCACATTTCTTTGTCTAAAGGTAAATCAAACCAACTGAAGGGGCTTTCGCACGACATTTAGTCTAATTCAAAGTAAAAACAACTCTCTAGATCTTCATTTACATTTGACAAGCCGCAAATACGGAAAGGCACATACAAAGGACCAAAAGTGGTTAATCATATCGAATAATTTTTCAGAGGTAAAGTTTATCTCATTGACTAGGAGTACAGCCTAATGAAAGGGGGGCATAATAAATGAATACGGACTGAAAATCTATCTCCCGATGACAAAGTAAAACCAGCCGACTAAGGATAAAATCTCTTGGACTGAGAATATGCGCTATGGAATTCATTTTTTCAACACGGTTTATTCTTATCTCAGCACTCATACTTCTTCGGACGAGGTTACGTGAGGAAAACAAATGGTGCCAGTTGGAAAGATTTTGTGCAAAGTACTGGTAAAAAGTTATCCCTTCCAAAAGCTTGTATCATCTTTCCTTTAATCCACAATTGTACATAATTTTTGTTCACAAATATTACTACCAATTTTCCTCTCGCACACAAAAACCTTAAGGAATGAAGAAAACATGTCAAAATCAAATACATTCCCTCTCTCTCTCTGAACATCTTGCCCAGTTGTTTGGTGGGTTAAGTGCATTCCTTAAAACCTATACAGTCGCAGGTTCGGTCTCAAAGCTGTGCCAATTTCTGTCCGAGGTTCAGTAACTCATTGTTGCAGGATTTAATCTTTTCTTAAAGGTATTTAGAATTTTTACATCTCACCAAATTAAAGAATATATATATTACAGAAATTTATATGAAATCAAAGCTTTGAGAATGCTGAAGTGGTATTTGTCAAGGAAACCCATTGTGTGGAATTAATAGTTTGAAAGAAAAAGAGACAGATTGTTCAAATATTGCCTTAAAAGTCAACCCACTAAGCAAATGAATACCTTTTTGGTTGAAGAGAGAGTATTTATGTAACTTAAAACTGTAATTTTGAAATATCTTTAGCCTTTTACATTAAATTTCCAATATTACAATCAATTACTTCAATCTATAAATATTCATGAGCAATCAAAGGGAATAGCGCGCAATCATAGGACGTACAAGCCATGGAACGAATTCATTTTGGAACGAAAAAGAACAGGGTCAGTAGGCAAATTTGTATCATTGCGCCAATAAAAGGCTATGAGTGAGAGAAGGTATTTTCAATCAAAAATAAGTATCTCAGCGATAGATGGCTTCTCTCAATGTATTTTGATATGCAATTTCAAATTACATATCTGAGTGCCACCGAAAAACTCATTTGTCTGATAAAAAATGAGTTTAACTGGGTTTATTTCCTTCGGCTTTGCACAAAATAAGGTGGATGGCTATCAAAATTCAATCTTGAACTCATAGTAGCATTGTCTTTGACAAATACCACAAAAATGATACAAATCATCAATAATTAAGACTAATAAAGTTACAATTTTTTTTGATGGTGTTCCCTTAAAAGGCTTAGCTCACTTTAAACACTGTTAAAATAAATCAGTAAAACAGCTTTGTTCTACATTCAAATCAGTTTCATTTCTTTACTAGGTTTCCAGCTTGTCCACAATATTTCCAATGGCTTGTTCATAGTCTTTCCACTTGTTTAAGTTTTTCTTTCCAAAACATCAGTTAACAACAATCAAATATACACTTATCATTTCCAGTGCTTCCATAGTATGGAAATAGGTTTTGGGATATGATACCAGTATTTGCTTTCATTATGGCAAGATCTGTCCAAGGTATTGCAAACATGACTCGTAACCATTTCTATCGTTTACCTTGTCAATGTCCCCTCCAAGAATCGAACAACTTCAAGAGCAGACTTCAGCAATCAGCACCATACTTCTGTGCTTGTCACTACTTCTTTACCAATTCAAAATGTGTCTAGGATTCCTGACTACAAGATATCCTCGCCTCATTCCCTTCAATCCACAACACAATTGCACATCATTTTTCCTTACCAAAATGTCACAATTGTTTTCACACACATAACATCCTTCTACGAATTAAGCAAACATTACAAAATCAAAAACTCTGTGTATCTGTCTGTCTGTCTGCAAACATAACTTCAGGCAGCGGCAAAGTATGGTTCCAGAACTAAAACCAAAGGTTCTATAGTTCCATTTCCCGGCTAATCCAATTTTCTTTTTTCAGGATTAGGTTCATATATTGCAAATAATCTACGTTTGAAAGCAAACAATGGTGTAAGAAAGGTTGAATGCAAAATACTGGTAATAGAAACTTTAACAACGCATAAATATGTTGATACGCGCTTGTTGTACAACTCGAATTATGTTAAAGTCATCAGATTGGGCTCATAACATTTATTTTTGTTAACATGGCTCCTTTAAAGACCTGATCAGTTACAAAAGAAAACTTTATCAGCACAATTCACAGATTGGCTGCTCAGTTTATGACAAAAAGGGCCTGAAACTTGGTGTTCACAGGTTCGATTCCCCAGCTTTTGCAATGTTCATCCAAGGTTTGATGACAGTGATTGCGGTAAGATCCGTTAATTTCTAATCGCATGCAGTTTTTTCTCCCTTCAGTTCACAGCATAACTGAAGATCATAGTTCTTCACATAATTTTACAATTTTTTCTCTTAACCCATTACCACACGAGACAATTTTGGACTGGTCCAAATTGAGAGCATTTGCAGATGACAAAATAAAGGTGACTAAAAAATAGAAATTTGTTCTGGAAAGGGTAGAAAACACTGTGGGAAAAGGAGAAAATGCTGGTTACCAGCATTTTCTCCTTTTCCCACAGTGTTTTCAAAAGGCCTCTTTCTCAGGGGCGTCAAAAGTAGGGATTGAGTGGTAATGGGTTAAACCACACAGGAATACAGATCAAGTTCTCTCTCTCTCTACCTCTCTCTCTCTGTGTCTTAACATTAATAAATCTAGCAACAAACTTGTCCAGACTTTAAACCCAAGGTTCTATAATTAGATCAGCCAGCTTATCCAATTACTCTTTTTCAAGATTAAGTTAAAAGCTGTGAGACTCATTCTTCTCTCATCATTGAACAATGTTTCAAATGGATCTATGTTTGGAAAGAAACAGTGGTGTTGGAAAGCTTAAAAGCAAAACATGGTAAAAGAAACTCCAATAACAAATAAGTAGGTAAATGCCATATAACTCAAATTATTGCAATTTCTATCCAAGGCTCCATGACAGTCATTGCGACAAAATTAATTGATTTCTCATCTCTCAAATTCATATACAATTCAACATCGTTATTCTTTGCAAAATAAGAGAAATTTCTTCTCCCACACAACAACCCTCAGTTAGGAATGCAGTAACCATTTCAGAATCAAATAACCCCCCCTCTCTCTCTCTCTCTCTCTCAACATCAGTAAAGGTAGCGGCAAAGTAATGTTCCAGACTTTAAAACTATACTTCATAAGTTCGATTCTCAGGCTAATCTAATTTTCTTTTTTAAGGATTAAGGTTTTAGCTATTGGACTCATTCTTCTCTCACCATTTAACAATGTTTCAAACGATCTATCTTTGGAGGCAAACAGTGGTTTGGAAAAAGTTAAATGCAAAATACCGGTAAAAGAAACTCCAATAATGCAGAGATACATGTAGGTGCTTTCGATATAACTCAAATTGTAACTTTTATTTTCGTTAACATGGTTCCTTTTAAGATCTTACCAATTACAAAAGAAAGCTTCATCTGCATGATTCTCATCTTCTTTGCTCAGTTGATGACATATGAGGCTCGTAACAAGGAGTTTTCAGGTTCGATTCTCCAGCCATTGCAATTTCTTGATGACAAGCATTGCAACAAAATTAATTAATTTCTCATCGCTTAAATCTTTTCCTGATGAAATCACAATATAAGTGTTCATCGTTTCTCTTTACAAATTCTGACAAATTTCTTCTCGTACATGATATCCTTCTAGGAATATAGTAAACATTTCAAAATGAAATTCTCTCTCTGGCTCCCCCTCTCTATCTCTTAACAATACTACAGGCAGCAGCGCTACAGTAATCTTCCAGACTTAAAACCAAAGGTTCTATGGTTCAGTTCTCCGGCTAATCTAATTTCATTTTTTCAGGATTAAGTTCACAGCAACAGGATTCATTGTTTTCCCATCACTGAACAATGTTTCAAATGATCTACGATTGAAAGCAAACACTGGTTTGGGAAAGGTTAAAAGCAAATTACTGGTAAAAAAAAAACCTCTAATGACACATAAGTATGTGCGTGCAATATAACTCAAATTACGTTGAAGTCATAACTTTCATTTTCGTTTACATGGCTCCGTTCTATTACAAAAGCATGATTCTTAGTTTCTGTGCTCAGTTGATGACGTACGAGGCCTGAAACTAGAAGTTGTCAGTTCGATTCCCCAGCTATCGCAATTTTTATCTGAAGTTTGATGACTGTTATTGCAACTGGATTCATGAATTTCTCATCACTCACATTTTTTCCTGACAACAGTTATGTAGGAAAGCAGCCAGGGGTTTGAAATAATGTGCAAAAGTACTGGTAAATACCAACACAGCATCGAGATGTGCACATGACACTCTGATGTAACTGATATGACTGAAATAATACTTTCAACTCTCTTTGTATCCGCTTTAAACTTAACTTCTTTAGAACATCGTCAATGCATTTGACCTAAGGCAAGAGACAACTATATTCTCCCTTACAGTTTCATTCAGGGCGATAAATTAAACGTGACCCTTATGGTCCGATCTGTCTTTTGAAGTGTGGGCCGATCGAAGCATGAAACCATCAATGTTTTCAATAGGCTTCCTCTTTGAGGTCAACCTGAAAAAATCTTTATTATGCTTATAAAACCCTCACTTAATAGGTCAATTCCAAGATCGGTAGCCCAGTCGATAGTCTATGGGACTTTAGACCAGGTATTTGCTGGTTCCAACTCCTAGCTTGGCGAATTTCTTTACAAATATTGATAGTCAGTGCGACATAATTTCTCTCTCTCTCTTCCTCGCACTGCACAAAATGTTTTAATTTTTGTGACCCTTAGTATGTAAGGAAGCAGCCAGCAGATATTATATTGTGTGGAGCACTGGATAAAGAAACCATAAAGGTTTGGAGAACAGGGCATCGCCAGTTTGATTCCAGGCTTGGTCAATGTTTTCCGATGATAACTTATGGCCATTGAGAAAGGATGCATTCCTCTCTCAAGGTTGACAGCTGGCTTCAAGATTGTAATGTGGAAAATCTTCCACTGACTTGGAAAGAATTGTTGGTAATACTGGTAAAAGAATATATGGGGAGGAATCCATAGGTGCACTGTCTGCCGCAATGTAAGCTGAAGTAACGTTGTAAACGACGTTTAACAGCCTTCATTCAATCAATGGAGAACTATTTTTAATATACAAATCGCTTTTGATCATAAAATGGGAACGTAGGCTTTTTCGACATTCTTTACGTAAAAGCTGGGGTTAATACGACATTCAAAATGGTTGTATCTAGAAATGCACAGGGTGATTACATAATATGCAAGATCTTGCAAGGATGTCTCACTTTTAACATTTCACTCTAAAAGATGTAATACAGAATTCTACAGAGTTTTGATTTCCATATTCTTTCAAAACAGAATAACCGCCAGAGGGAGGATCATATCATCTGAGAAACGACTATACAAAGAAGGACATGAAGAAAAGGAAGCTATATTTATTGCAGGTTGTTAAAGAGATAAGAGTGAAACAGATAGAGAGACTGGTATGAAACGAGTCAGATACAGATAAAGGAAAGATTTAAAAAGTGGAGAGAGACAAATGGAAAGAGATAGAGAAATACAGAGAAAGGTGAAGATAGAAGTGATAAAGAGAGACAGAAAAATAAAGAGCGACAGCTAGAGAGAGAGAGAGAGAGAGAGAGAGAGAATAAGACAGCTACAGTGAGAGACTGAGAGTAAAAACAGTGCAAGGGAAGAGATGAAAATGAGGAGCAGAGTGCAAGATAAACAGTTCGGAAACGAGTACATAGAGTGAAAGACAGACAGAGACAGGCAGTGATTGAAAAAGATGAAGACAGACAGAAATAGCGAAATGAGAGAGAGAGAGAGAGAGACAAAAATGAAAAGGGAGAGAGTGAGATTTTAATGGAATGAGGTTAAAACCATTATTTCAGACCGTTTAGACTAAGGGTTAAAACCATGAAGAAGATGTACAGGCCAAAGACTTATCTGTGAAATAACAGTGCAGGCATAGGTTCATCATCTGATGGAACAAGTTAGTTTGAAATATGAAAGAAGCAGACAGAACAAGGTAATTAACTGGAGCTGAAATAGAAGTGAAGGCATAGTTGTAAATACTGAGGGGGAGGGAGCATCAAACTGAAAAGCTATTTCGCCGTCTGAGAGAAATTAGAAGGAACCAGTAGAACATCATTACCAACTGGCAGTGCAGGCTAGCAGGTTGGGAGTCAAATTGTCCAAGAGGACATGAAATAGACTGGGGAAAGATTCCACGAACTGAGGATACAATCTCAAGGATTATATATGCTTGTAACGGCCTGAGGGTTGGTTTTAAACGCTGTGGGTATGAAATCATCGACTCGCTCCTATTTAAACAAATTTCAAGAGATATAGAACTCAACGCTGAAGGTGTAAAACTCATTCAAACAAAGAGAAGATATTTCTAAGAATTATTCAGGCACATTTCTTCTTCTAAAGGTAAATCAAACCAACTGCAGGGGCTCTCACACCACATTTAGTTTAATTCAAAGTAAAAACAACGGTTTAGATCTTCATTTACATTTGACAGGCCACCGATACAGGAAGGCACATACAATGGACCAAAGATGGTTAATCATATCAAATAATTTTTCAGAGGTAAAGTTTATCTCATTGACTAGGAGTACAGCCTCAAGAAGTAGAGAAATAAGGAACTGGTGGATTCTCAAAAGTTTGTTGACTCCTCTCATGGGCTAAGGGTTCATCTCATGAAATGAGGGTACGAGGAATTAAGGTACATTTCTTCGACTAAAGGTAAATCAAACAGACTGATGGGGCTAACGCGCGACATTTTGTTGAATTCAAAGTAAAAACAAGTTTCTGGATCTTCTTTACATTTGACAGACCGATGATATATCTTACAGAAAGACACATACAACGGACCAAAAGTGGCTTATCATATCGAATAATTTTCAGAGGTAAGGTTTATCTCACTGACTAGTAGTACAGCCTTATGAAGTAGAGAAATAGAGAACTGGTGGACGCTCAAGATTTCGTTGACTTCTCTCATGGGCTAAGGGTTCATCTTTTGAATTGAGGGTACATACGGAGATTTGGTGAAATGCGGATCAAAACCGTGGTATGGACTAATGGGCAAGTATTGCAGACTAAATATATTTCTTTCGATCTGAAAGTACAACCTGTAGGCTGAGACTACATTCAATGGAAATGAAGACAGTTATTGCGACAGGTTTCTTCTTATCTCAGTTCTGATAATCCTTCCAACAAAGTCACAAAAAGAAAGCAGCAAGTGCCAACAGGAACAATATTGTGGGAAGTACTGGTAAAAGAAAGTAATGATCTCTTTCCCAATAGCTTATAACTTTCTTATTGAATCCAAAACTGTCTAGAAAATATCGAGCCCTCAAAATTAACTTTCGAAAATCTCTCAATATAATTATGTCCATTAATATCTATACTGCTCACATTTTGCTCTCTCCATCATTGTTCTTTACCAAAAAGTTACTCTTCTCGCACATAACAACTCGCCAGGAATAAATAATACGGACTGAAAATGTATATCTTATGTGAAAGTAAAACCAGCGGACTGAAGATAAAATCTCTTGGACTGAGAATATGTGCTATGGAATTCATGGCAGTTATTGCGACAGGGTTTATTCTTATCTCACCACTCATAATTCTTTCGACAAGGTTATGTGAGGAAAACAGACAGTGCCAATCGGAATGACTATGTGCGAAGTACTGGTAAAAAGTTATCCCCTTCCAAAAGCTTACAACATCTTTCCTTTAATCCACAACTCTACAATTTCTCTTTAACAGATTACAACTAATTTTCTTCTCGCACACAACAACCTTCAGGAATAGAGTAAACATGTCAAAATCTAATATGTTTCATCTCTCTGTCTCTGCCTCTGTGTATGTGTGTGTGTGTGTGTGTGTCTCTCTCTCTCTCTCTCTCTCTCTCTCTGATCACCTAACCCAGTTGTTTGGTCGGTAAAGTGCATTCCTTTAAACCTTTACAATCGCAGTACCAATTTCTGTTCGAGATTCAATCATTTTCATTGTTGCAGGATTTATTCTTTGCTTAATGCCGATTATCCCCTCGACTTAAGATATTTGGAAAAGCAGCCAGTGGTTTGGAAAGACTATTACCTGACATCAAGTAAAAACAACGCTACAAAACAAGATAAAAACCAAATCCGGCTCCGCTACAACATCCAGCACTACCAACTTATCATCACCATCATCCAAGCAATTAATATAATAGCTTCACAACTGCTGTAAACTTAAAGAACTTCGCTCGTTACTACTTCAGTTCACTTTTCAGCACTGTTATAAGAAATCAGGAAAAGTGCTCTGTTCTCCATTCAAATCATTTTCATTTCTTTACTTGATTTCCAGCTTGTCCACAGTATTTCCCATGGCTTGTTCATGGTTTTTCCAGTTGTTTTAGTTTTGTTTCTTTCCAATGAATGGGGTTTTATGGCCCGTCGACAACTTAAGTCATATTGGGCGCTTGTTTCTTTCCAAAGCATTAGTTAACCCTTTACCCCATAAGGCATTTCTATGGCATCTCTAATTGACCCTCAATAACAGCAAGGATGAAGCTGTTTCTTATGTGTAAATGACACCTTTTGATAGCATAGAAAACATTGTGACTAAAGGTGAAATTGCTCGTGACGTTGAAATGAGTATCTGTGGAGTAAAGAGTTAAGAACAATCAAATATACACTTATCATTTTCAGTGCTTCCATAATATGGGGAAAGGCTCCAAGTTAATGCAAAAGGCTCAAAGTTAATGCAAACATGATTCATAACCATTTTTATCGTTTACTTTGTCAATGTCCCCTCTAAGAATCCAACAACTTCAAAAGTAGACATCAGCAATCAGCAACATACGTCTATGCTTTTCACCACTTTACAAAATTAAATCGTGTCAAGGATTCCTGAGCAAGAGATATCCTCGCCTTCTTCCAAACAGGTCTTTTTCCTTCAATTCACAACAAAATTGTACATCATTTTTCCTCTCCAAAATCTTACAATTTCTTCTCGCACATACCAACCTTCTAGGAATAAAGTAAACATTCCAAAACAAACAGACTGTATCTCAGCCTCTTTCTTTCTCTCTTAGTCTCTGTCTCTCTCTCATCAATAAAGCTAGCGACAAACTAATGTTCCAGACTTTCAGCCCAAAGTTCTATAGTTCGATTCTCCAGCTCATCCAATTTTATTTCCAGGATTAAGTTAAAAGCTATAGGACTCATTCTCCTCTCATCATTAAACAATGTTTCAAATGATCTATGTTTGGAAACAAACAATAGTTTTGGAAAGGTTACAAGCAAAATACCGGTAAAAAAAAAACTCCGATAAAGCGTAAGTAGGTGCATATCATATAACTCAAATTATGTTGAAGTCGTTAGACCGGGCTTATAACTCGCACTATTGTTAACCCGGCCCCTTTTAAGATCTGGTCAATTACATCTGCCTCTGCATAATTCTAAGCTTCTTTGCTCAGTTGATGATGTATGAGGTTTGTAACTACGAGTTTTCAGGTTGGACTCCTAGCCACTGCAATTTCTATCCAGGGTTCGACGACAGTCCTTGCGGTAAAAGTAACTGATTTCTTAATCCTAAAATTCCCCGTAGAATTCAACATCGTTTTTGTTAACAAAGTAAGGCAAATTTCTTCTCGAACGAAATAACGCTCGGGTAGGAATACAGTGAAAAATTCAGAATCAAAAACTCACTCCCTCGCTCTCCGTCTTTTTCTCTCCTGTCTCTCTCTCACACAACACCAGTACAGGTAGCGGCAAAGTAATGTTCTAGACGTTCAAACCATAGTTCGATTCTCCGGCTAATCTAATTTCCTCTTTGTTAGGATTAAGGTTTCAGCGATAGGACTCATTCTTCTCTCACCATTTAACAATGTTTCAAACGATATATTTTTTGAGGCAAACAGTGCTTTGGGAAAAGTTAAAGGCGAAATACTGGTTACAAAAACCCCAATAACGCACAAATACGTGCGTCCGATGTAACTCAAATTGTATTCAGTCGTCAGGCATATAACTTTTATTTTTGTTAACATGGCTCCTTTTAAGATCTGATCAATTACAAAGGAAAGCTTCATCTGCATGAATCTCGTCTTCTTTGCTCAGCTGATGAGATATGAGGCTTGTAACAAGGAGTTTTCAGGTTCGATTCTCCAGCCATTGCAATTGCTTGATGACAGTCATTGCGACAAAATTAATTTCTCACCGCTTAAATCTTTCCCCGATAAAATCACAATATAACTGTTTATCGCTCTCTTTGCAAATTATGACATTTTTTTAAGCACGTAACAACCCTCTAGTAATACAGTTAACATTTCAAAATCAAATTTTCTTTCTATTTCTCTCTCTCTCTCTCTCTCTCTCTCTCTCTCTGAACATCGCTAAAGGTAGCAGCACAAAAGTAATCTTCCAGATTTAAAACCCAAGGTTCTATAGTTCGATTCTCCGGCTAATCTATTTCCTTTTTCAGAATTAAGTTCACTGCAACATTGTTCTCTCATCACTGAACAATGTTTGAATTGATCTATGAAAACTAACACTGGTTTGGGAAAGGTTAAAAGCAAACTACAGGTAAAAAAAACTCCAATAACGCGTAAGTACGTGCGTGCGATATAACTCAAATTATGTTGAAGTCGTAACTTTCATTCTCGTTTACACAGCTCCATTAAAGATCTTATCTATAGCAAAAGAAAACTTCAGCATAATTCTCAGTTTCTGTGCTCAGTTGATGACGTGCGAGGCCTGAAAATAGAAGTTGTCAGTTCGATTCCCAGCTATTGCAATTTTTTATCCGAGGTTTGATGTCAGTCATTGCGATAGGATTCATGAAATTCTCATCACTCTCATTTTTTCCTGAAAGCAGTTATGTAGGAATGAATGAATAGCGTTTTAAGAAAAAAAAATAGGATTTGGAACAAGAACTACCTAGCTTGCTGCAATTCTAAGAATTACGATGAAAGCAGCCGTTCGTCTCTAATTTTAGTCGCCTTCTACGATATGCCATAGAGAAAGGCCGAGGTCCTATTCTATACAGTAAAAAAAACCCGGAACCCCACGGGGAAGTTATGTAAGAAAGCAGCCACGGGTTTCAAGTAACGTGCAAAGTACTGTCTGGTAAATACTAACACAGCATCGATATGTGCACATGACACGCTGGTGTAAATGATATGTCTGAAATAATACTTTCAACTCTCTATGTATCCGTTATAATCTTCCTTTTTTTTTGAGAACATCGTCAATACATTTGGACAAAGGCAAGAGACAACTATATTCTCTTATAATTTCATTTTGGGTAATAAATTAAACGTGGCCCAAATGATCCGATTTGTCTTTTGAAGTTGTGGGGCAATCGCAGCATGAAACAAGCTATGTTTTCAATAGTCTTTCTCTTTTAAAGTCAACCTGAAAGAATCTTTATGATGTTTATTAAACCTTCACTGAATAAATCAATTCCAACATCGGTAGCACAGTCTATAATCTATGGGACTTTAGACCAGGGATTTGCTGGTTCCAATTCCCAGCTCGGCAAATTTCTTTTCAAATATTGATATTCATTGTGACATGATTTCTCTCTCTCCATCTCGCTGTCTCTCGCACTGCTTGATAATATTTTAATTTGTGTGGTCTTTAGTATGTAAAGAGACAGCCAGCGGATATAATATTGTGTGGAGTGGTGGATAAAGAAACCATAAAGGATTTGAAAACAGGGGATCGAAGTTTGATTCCCGGCTCGGTCAATGTTTTCTGATTATTACTTATGGTCATTGCCAAAGGACTCATTACTCTTTCAAGGTCGACGACTGTCTTGACGATTGTAATGTTGAAAAGCCGCCATTGGTTTGGAAAGAATATTGTGCGTAATACTGGAAAAAGAAATTACAGGAAAGAATACATAAGAGCACTGGCCCCCGCAATGTAAACTCAAGTACAGTTGTAAACGGCGTTTGACACCCTTCAATCAATCGATGGAGAAATATTTTCAATAATCAAGTCGCTTTTGATCATAAAATGGGAACGTTGGCTTCTTCGGCATTCTTTAGGTAAAAGCTGAGGTTGATAGGACATTCAAAGTGGCTCTATGTAGAAATGCACAGTGATTACATAATATTGTAAGATCTTGCCTGGATGTCTCAATTTAACATTTAATTCTAAAAGATCTAATGCAGAATTCCACTTCTTGATCTGAAAGAGATGGATGGATGAATGGATGTATGGATAGATAGATAGACAGCAGACGAGATATGAATAGATGGACAGAGAGAGAGAAAGAAGTTTGCTGGTAGGAGACAGAAATAAAGGGAGGCAAATAGAGAGAGCGAGCGTGAAGGAATAAAGAAGGACAGATAATGAGACAGAAGATGGTAGAATAACAAAAGAGACAAGAGAGAAAGAGATAGAGAGACTGTTTGAAAGGAGACAGGTTCAAGTAGAGGAAAGATGTAAAAGAAGAGTAGAGAGAAAAGTGGAAAGGGATAGAGAGAGAAATAAAGAGAAAGATAAAGACAGAAAGTGAGATAGAGAGAAAGAAAAATAAAAAATGACAGCTAGAGAGCGACAGAATGAGAGAGACAGCTACAGCGAGAGACTGAGAGTAGAAAACTGCAGAGGGAAAGATGAAAATCAGGAGCAGAGAGTAAGAGAAACAGTTTGGAAAAGAGTAGATAGAGTGAAAGAAAAAGAGAGACAGAAAAACAGGGCCAGGTAGAGATTGAGAGAGGTGAAGACAGACAGAAACAGCGAAACGAGAGAGAGAGAGAGAGAGAGAGGAAAGACAAAAATAAGAGATAGTCAAGAATGAAAAGGGAGGAAGTGAGATTACAGTGAAATGAGAGTGAATACATAATGTAAGACGGTTTAGACAAGGTTTAAAATCAGAAGGAAGATGTAGAGGACAAAGCCCTATCTGTAAAATAACAGTGCAGGCATGGGTTCGTCATCTGAAGGTACATTCAATTAAACTGGGTTGAAATATGGAAGAAGCAGATGGAAGAAGCTAATTAACTGGAGCTAAAATACAAGTGAGGGCATGGTTGTAAATACTGAGGGTATATCTGTCGAACTGATAGAATCTATAATTACCATAGATATAGGCATATGGCATTGGGTAGGAAAAATAGAAGGGACACTGTTTGAATCTTTGAGGGAACCTCGAACTGAGAAGGTTTTTCACTGTTTGACAGAAATTAGAAGGAACCAGCAGAATATCTTACCGACTGGCGGTGCAGGCTAGCAGGTTGGGAGTCAAATCGTCTAAGAGGACATGAAATAGACTGGGGAAACATTACACGAACTGAGGATACAATCTCAAGGACTCAGTATGCTTGTAACGGCCTGAGGGTTGGTTTTAAGCGCTGTGGGTATGATATCGCCGACTCTGGGTATAGGCTTAGGAACTTGTCCAGTTACAACAACGTGGAAATGGAATTTCAGGACCTATTTAAAAGCAATTTCAAGAGATACAAAGCGCGTGCTGAAGGTGTAAAATTAATCAAACAAAGAGAAGACATATTTCTAAGAATTAAGGCACATTTCTTCGACTAAAGGTAAATCAAACAGACTGAAGGGGCTAATGCGCGACATATTGTTGAATTAAACGTAAAGACAAGTGTCTGGATCTTCTTTACATACGACAGACCGACGATACATCTTACAGAAAGACACATACAACGGACCAAAAGTGGCTTATCATATCGAATAATTTTCAGAGGTAAGGTTTGTTTCACTGACTAGTAGCACAGCCTAATGAAGTAGAGAAATAAAGAACTGGTGGACTCTCAAGATTTCGTTCACTTCTCTCATGGGCTAAGGGTTCATCTTTTGAATTGGGGGTACATACTGAGATTTGGTGAAATGGGGATTAAAACCGTGGTATGGACTAATGGGCAAGTATTACGGACTAAATGTATTACTCCCGATCTGAAAGTACAACCTGTAGGATGAGACAACGTTTCATGGAAATGAAGACAGTTATTGCAGCAGGTTTCTTCTTATCTCAGTTCTGATAATCCTTCCAACAAAGTCACAAAAAGAAAGCAGCAAGTGCCAACAGGAACAATATTGTGCGAAGTACTGGTAAAAGAAAGTACATGTAATCTCTTTCCTAATAGCTGATAACTTTATTTATTGAATCCGAAACTGTCCAGAAAATATCGAACCCTTAAAATCAACTTCACAAAATCTCTCAACATGATTATGTCCATTAATATCTATACTGTTCACATTTTGCTCTTTCCATCATTGTTCTTTACAAAAAGTTTCTCTTCTCGCACATAACAACTCTCCAGGAATAAATGACTACGGACTGAAAATA
Organism: Tridacna crocea; assembly: GCA_943736015.1. Classification (NCBI taxonomy): domain Eukaryota; kingdom Metazoa; phylum Mollusca; class Bivalvia; order Cardiida; family Cardiidae; genus Tridacna; species Tridacna crocea. The sequence continues at coordinate 25,672,394 of OX031059.1, read as the reverse complement.
TATATCTTAAGTGAAAATAAAACCAGAGGACTGAAGATAAAATCTCTTGGACTGAGAATATGCGCTATGGAATTCATTGCAGTTATTGCGACAGGGTTTATTCTTATCTCACCACTCATAATTCTTTCGACAAGGTTATGTGAGGAAAACAGACAGTGCCAAGCGGAACAACTATGTGCGAAGTACTGGTAAAAAGTTATCCCCTTCCAAAAGCTTACAACATCTTTCCTACAATCCACAACTCTAAATAATTTTAATTTTTCTTTAACAAATTACTACTAATTTTCTTCTCGCACACAACAACCCTTCAGGAATAAAGTAAACATGTCAAACTCTAATATGTTCCATCTCTCTGTCTCTGTCTCTCTCTGATCACCTTGCCCAGTTGTTTGGTCGGTAAAGTGCATTCCTTTAAAACTTTACAGTCGCAGATTCGGTCCGAAAGCAGTTCCAATTTCTGTTCGAGGTTCAATCATTTTCATTGTTGTAGGATTTATTCTTTGCTTAATGCCGATTATCCCCTCGACTCAAGATATTTGGAAAAGCAGCCAGTGGTTTGGAAAGACTATTACCTGACATCAAGTAAAAACAACGCAAAAAACACAGGATAAAAAACAAATCCGGCTCCGCTACAACATCCAGCACTACCAGCTTTATCATCACAATCATCGAAGCAATTATTATAATAGCTCACAACTGTTGTAACCTTAAACAACTTTGCTCATTACTAGTTTACTTCACTTTTCAACACTGTTATAGCTTTGTTCTCCATTTAAATCGTTTTCATTTCTTTACTCGATTTCCAGCTTGTCCACAGTATTTCCCATGGCTTGTTCATTGTTTTTCAAGTTTTTTAAGTTTTGTTTCTTTCCAAAGCATTAGTTGAGAACAATCAAATATACAATTATCATTTTCAGTGCTTCCATAATATGGGGACAAGCTCCAAGTTAATGCAAACATGATTCATAACCATTTTTATCGTTTACTTTGTCAATGTCCCCCCTAAGAATCCAACAACTTCAAAAGTAGACATCAGCAATCAGCGACATACTTCTATGCTTTTCACCACTTCTTTACAAAATTAAATCGTGTCAAGGATTCTTCCAAATAGGTCTTTTTCCTTCAATTCACAACACAATTGTACATCATTTTTCCTCTCCAAAATCTTTCAATTTCTTCTCGCACAAACCAACCTTCTAGGAATAAAGTAAACATTCCAAAACAAAAAGACTGTATCTCAGCCTTTCTTTCTTTCTCTCTTAGTCTCTGTCTCTCTCTCATCAATAAAGCTAGCGACAAACTAATGTTCCAGACTTTCAGCCCAAAGTTCTATAGTTCGATTCTCCAGCTCATCCAATTTTATTTCCAGGATTAAGTTAAAAGCTATAGGACTCATTCTCCTCTCATCATTAAACAATGTTTCAAATGATCTATGTTTGGAAACAAACAGTAGTTTTGGAAAGGTTACAAGCAAAATACCGGTAAAAAAAAAAAAACTCAGATAAAGCCTAAGTAGGTGCATACCATATAACTCAAATTATGTTGAAGTCGTTAGACCGGGCTTATAACTCACACTTTTGTTAACCCGGCCCCTTTTAAGATCTGGTCAATTACATCTGCCTCTGCATAATTCTAAGCTTCTTTGCTCAGTTGATGATGTATGAGGTTTGTAACTACGAGTTTTCAGGTTGGACTCCCAGCCACTGCAATTTCTATCCAGGGTTCGATGACAGTCCTTGCGGTAAAAGTAACTGATTTCTCAACCCTAAAATTCACCGTAGAATTCAACATCGTTCTTCTTAACAAAGTAAGACGAATTTCTTCTCGAACGAAATAACGCTCGGGTAGGAATACAGTGAAAAATTCAGAATCAAATACTCACTCCCTCGCTCTGTCTTTTTCTCTCCTGTCTCTCTCTCACACAACACCAGTACAGGTAGCGGCAAAGTAATGTTCTAGACGTTCAAACCATAGTTCGATTCTCCGGCTAATCTAATTTCCTTTTTGTAAGGATTAAGGTTTTAGCGATAGGACTCATTCTTCTCTCACCATTTAACAATGTTTCAAATGATATATTTTTTGAGGCAAACAGTGCTTTGGGAAAAGTTAAAGGCGAAATACTGGTTACAGAAACCCCAATAACGCACAAATACGTGCGTCCGATGTAACTCAAATTGTATTCAGTCGTCAGGCAAAGAACTTTTATTTTTGTTAACATGGCTCCTTTTAAGATCTGATCAATTACAAAGGAAAGCTTCATCTGCATGGATCTCGTCTTCTTTGCTCAGCTGATGAGATATGAGGCTTGTAACAAGGAGTTTTCAGGTTCGATTCTCCAGCCATTGCAATTGCTTGATGACAATTATTGCGACAAAATCAATTTCTCATCGCTTAAATCTTTCCCCGATAAAATCACAACATAACTGTTCATCGCTCTCTTTGCAAATTATGACATTTTTTTAAGCACATAACAACCCTCCAGTAATACAGTTAACATGTCAAAATCAAATTTTCTTTCTATTTCTCGCTCTCTCTCTCTCTCTGAACATCGCTAAAGGTAGCAGCACAAAAGTAATCTTCCAGATTTAAAACCCAAGGTTCTATAGTTCGATTCTCCGGCTAATCTATTTCCTTTTTCAGAATTAAGTTCATTGCAACATTGTTCTCTCATCACTGAACAATGTTTGAATTGATCTACGAAAACTAACACTGGTTTGGGAAAGGTTAAAAGCAAACTACAGGTAAAAAAAAAAACTCCAATAACGCGTAAGTACGTGCGTGCGATATAACTCAAATTATGTTGAAGTCGTAACTTTCATTTTCGTTTACACGGCTCCGTTAAAGATCTTATCTATAGCAATTTTAAGAAAACTTCAGCATAATTCTCAGTTTCTGTGCTCAGTTGATGACGTGCGAGGCCTGAAACTAGAAGTTGTCAGTTCGATTCCCAGCTATTGCAATTTTTTATCCGAGGTTTGATGTCAGTCATTGCGATAGGATTCATGAAATTCTCATCACTCTCATTTTTTCCTGAAAGCAGTTATGTAGGAATGAATGAATAGAGTTTTAAGAAAAAAATATAGGATTTGGAACAAGACCTACCTAGCCTGAGCACTGCAATTCTACGAATTACGATGAAAGCAGCCGTTCGTCTCTAATTTTAGTCGCCTTCTACGACATGCCATAGAGAAAGGCCGAGGTCCTATTCTATACAGTAAAAAACCCGGAACCCCACGGGGAAGTTATGTAAGAAAGCAGCCACGGGTTTGAAGTAACGTGCAAAGTACTGGTAAATACTAACACAGCATCGATATGTGCACATGACACGCTGGTGTAAATGATATGACTGAAATAATACTTTCAACTCTCTATGTATCCGTTATAATCTTCCTTTTTTTGAGAACATCGTTAATACATTTGGACAAAGGCAAGAGACAACTATATTCTCTTATAATTTCATTTTGGGTAATAAATTAAACGTGGCCCAAATGATCCGATTTGTCTTTTGAAGTTGTGGGGCAATCGCAGCATGAAACAAGCTATGTTTTCAATAGTCTTTCTCTTTTAAAGTCAACCTGAAAGAATCTTTATGATGTTTATTAAACCTTCACTAAATAAATCAATTCCAACATCGGTAGCACAGTCTATAATCTATGGGACTTTAGACCAGGGATTTGCTGGTTCCAATTCCCAGCTCGGCAAATTTCTTTTCAAATATTGATAGTCATTGTGACATGATTTCTCTCTCTCCATCTCGCTCTCTCTCGCACTGCTTGATAATGTTTTAATTTTTGTGGTCTTAAGTATGTAAAGAGACAGCCAGCGGATATAATATTGTGTGGAGTAGTGGATAAAGAAACCATAAAGGATTTGTAAACAGGGGATCGCAAGTTTGATTCCCGGCTCGGTCAATGTTTTCTGATTATTACTTATGGTCATTGCCAAAGGATTCATTACTCTCTCAAGGTCGACGACTGTCTTGACGATTGTAATGTTGAAAAGCCGCCATTGGTTTGGAAAGAATATTGTGCGTAATACTGGAAAAAGAAATTACAGGAAAGAATACATAAGAGCACTGGCCCCCGCAATGTAAACTCAAGTACAGTTGTAAACGGCGTTTGACACCCTTCAATCAATCGATGGAGAAATATTTTCAATAATCAAGTCGCTTTTGATCATAAAATGGGAACGTTGGCTTCTTCGGCATTCTTTAGGTAAAAGCTGAGGTTGATAGGACATTCAAAGTGGCTGTATGTAGAAATGCACAGTGATTACATAATATTGTAAGATCTTGCCAGGATGTCTCAATTTAACATTTCATTCTAAAAGATCTAATGCAGAATTCCACTTCTTGATCTGAAAGAGATGGATGGATGAATGGATGGATGGATAGATAGATAGACAGCAGACGAGATATGAATAGATGGACAGAGAGGGAGAAAGAAGTTTGCAGGTAGGAGACAGAAATAAAGGGAGGCAAATAGAGAGAGCGAGCGTGAAGGAATAAAGAAGGACAGATAATGAGACAGAAGATGGTAGAATAGCAAAAGAGACAAGAGAGAAAGAGATAGAGAGACTGTTTGAAAGGAGACAGGTTCAAGTAGAGGAAAGATGTAAAAGAAGAGTAGAGAGAAAAGTGGAAAGGGATAGAGAGAGAAATAAAGAGAAAGATAAAGACAAAGTGAGATAGAGAGAAAGAAAAATAAAGAATGACAGCTAGAGAGCGACAGAATGAGAGAGACAGCTACAGTGCAGAGGGAAAGATGAAAATCAGGAGCAGAGAGTAAGACAAACAGTTTGGAAAAGAGTAGATAGAGTGAAAGAAAAAGAGAGACAGAGAAACAGGGCCAGGCAGAGATTGAGAGAGGTGAAGACAGACAGAAATAGCGAAACGAGACAGAGAGGAGAGAGAGGAGACAAAAATAAGAGATAGTCAAGAATGAAAAGGGAGGAAGTGAGATTACAGTGAAATGAGAGTGAATACATAATGTAAGACGGTTTAGACAAGGTTTAAAATCAGAAGGAAGATGTAGAGGACAAAGACTTATCTGTAAAATAACAGTGCAGGCATGGGTTCGTCATCTGAAGGTACATTCAATTAAGCTGGGTCGAAATATGGAAGAAGCAGACAGAAGAAGCTAATTAACTGGAGCTAAAATACAAGTGAGGGCATGGTTGTAAATACTGAGGGTATATCTGTCGAACTGATAGAATCTATAATTACCATAGATATAGGCATATGGCATTGGGTAGGAATAATAGAAGGGACACTGTTTGAATCTTTGAGGGAACCTCGAACTGAGAAGGTATTTCACTGTTTGACAGAAATTAGAAGGAACCAGCAGAATATCTTACCGACTGGCGGTGCAGGCTAGCAGGTTGGGAGTCAAATCGTCTAAGAGGACATGAAATAGACTGGGGAAACATTACACGAACTGAGGATACAATCTCAAGGACTCAGTATGCTTGTAACGGCCTGAGGGTTGGTTTTAAGCGCTGTGGGTATGATATCGCCGACTCTGGGTATAGGCTTAGGAACTTGTCCAGTTACAACAACGTGGAAATGGAATTTCAGGACCTATTTAAAAGCAATTTCAAGAGATACAAAGCGCGTGCTGAAGGTGTAAAATTAATCAAACAAAGAGAAGACATATTTCTAAGAATTAAGGCACATTTCTTCGACTAAAGGTAAATCAAACAGACTGAGGGTGCTAATGCGCGACATATTGTTGAATTAAACGTAAAGACAAGTGTCTGGATCTTCTTTACATACGACAGACCGACGATACATCTTACAGAAAGACACATACAACGGACCAAAAGTGGCTTATCATATCGAATAATTTTCAGAGGTAAGGTTTGTTTCACTGACTAGAAGTACAGCCTAATGAAGTAGAGAAATAAAGAACTGGTGGACTCTCAAGATTTCGTTCACTTCTCTCATGGGCTAAGGGTTCATCTTTTGAATTGAGGGTACATACTGAGATTTGGTGAAATGGGGATCAAAACCCTGGTATGGACTAATGGGCAAGTATTACGGACTAAATGTATTACTCCCGATCTGAAAGTACAACCTGTAGGATGAGACAACGTTTCATGGAAATGAAGACAGTTATTGCAGCAGGTTTCTTCTTATCTCAGTTCTGATAATCCTTCCAACAAAGTCACAAAAAGAAAGCAGCAAGTGCCAACAGGAACAATATTGTGCGAAGTACTGGTAAAAAAAAGTACATGTAATCTCTTTCCTAATAGCTGATAACTTTCTTTATTGAATCCGAAACTGTCCAGAAAATATCGAACCCTTAAAATCAACTTCCCAAAATCTCTCAACATGATTATGTCCATTAATATCTATACTGTTCACATTTTGCTCTTTCCATCATTGTTCTTTACAAAAGGTTTCTCTTCTCGCACATAACAACTCTCCAGGAATAAATGACTACGGACTGAAAATATATATCTTAAGTGAAAATAAAACCAGAGGACTGAAGATAAAATCTCTTGGACTGAGAATATGCGCTATGGAATTCATTGCAGTTATTTCGACAGGGTTTATTCTTATCTCACCACTCATAATTCTTTCGACAAGGTTATGTGAGGAAAACAGACAGTGCCAAGCGGAACAACTATGTGCGAAGTACTGGTAAAAAGTTATCCCCTTCCAAAAGCTTACAACATCTTTCCTACAATCCACAACTCTAAATAATTTTAATTTTTCTTTAACAAATTACTACTAATTTTCTTCTCGCACACAACAACCCTTCAGGAATAAAGTAAACATGTCAAACTCTAATATGTTCTATCTCTCTGTCTCTCTCTCTGATCACCTTGCCCAGTTGTTTGGTCGGTAAAGTGCATTCCTTTAAAACTTTACAGTCGCAGATTCGGTCCGAAAGCAGTACCAATTTCTGTTCGAGGTTCAATCATTTTCATTGTTGCAGGATTTATTCTTTGCTTAATGCCGATTATCCCCTCGACTTAAGATATTTGGAAAAGCAGCCAGTGGTTTGGAAAGACTATTACCTGACATCAAGTAAAAACAACGCTAAAAACACAGGATAAAAAACAAATCCGGCTCCGCTACAACATCCTGCACTACCAGCTTACATCACCATCATCCAAGCAATTATTATAATAGCTCACAACTGCTGTAACCTTAAACAACTTTGCTCATTACTAGTTTACTTCACTTTTCAACACTGTTATAGCTTTGTTCTCCATTCAAATCATTTCATTTCTTTACTCGATTTCCAGCTTGTCCACAGTATTTCCCATGGCTTGTTCATGGTTTTTTCCAGTTTTGTTAAGTTTTGTTTCTTTCCAAAGCATTAGTTGAGAACAATCAAATATACAATTATCATTTTCACTGCTTCCATAATATGGGGACAGGCTCCAAGTTAATGCAAACATGATTCATAGCCATTTTTATCGTTTACTTTGTCAATGCCCCCCCTAAGAATCCAACAACTTCAAAAGTAGACATCAGCAATCAGCGACATACTTCTATGCTTTTCACCACTTCTTTACAAATTAAATCCTGTCAAGGATTCTTCCAAATAGGTCTTTTTCCTTCAATTCACAACACAATTGTACATCATTTTTCCTCTCCAAAATGTTACAATTTCTTCTCGCACATAACAACCTTCCAGGAATAAAGTAAATATTCCAAAACAAAAAGACTGTATCTCAGCCTCTTTCTTTCTCTCTTAGTCTCTGTCTCTCTCTCATCAATAAAGCTAGCGACAAACTAATGTTCCAGACTTTCAGCCCAAAGTTCTATAGTTCGATTCTCCAGCTCATCCAATTTTATTTCCAGGATTAAGTTAAAAGCTATAGGACTCATTCTCCTCTCATCATTAAACAATGTTTCAAATGATCTATGTTTGGAAACAAACAGTAGTTTTGGAAAGGTTACAAGCAAAATACCGGTAAAAAAAAAAACTCCGATAAAGCGTAAGTAGGTGCATACCATATAACTCAAATTATGTTGAAGTCGTTAGACCGGGCTTATAACTCACACTTTTGTTAACCCGGCCCCTTTTAAGATCTGGTCAATTACATCTGCCTCTGCATAATTCTAAGCTTCTTTGCTCAGTTGATGATGTATGAGGTTTGTAACTACGAGTTTTCAGGTTGGACTCCCAGCCACTGCAATTTCTATCCAGGGTTCGATGACAGTCCTTGCGGTAAAAGTAACTGATTTCTCAACCCTAAAATTCACCGTAGAATTCAACATCGTTTTTCTTAACAAAGTAAGACAAATTTCTTCTCGAACGAAATAACGCTCGGGTAGGAATACAGTGAAAAATTCAGAATCAAATACTCACTCCCTCGCTCTCTGTCTTTTTCTCTCCTGTCTCTCTCTCTCTCACACAACACCAGTACAGGTAGTGGCAAAGTAATGTTCTAGACGTTCAAACCATAGTTCGATTCTCCGGCTAATCTAATTTCCTTTTTGTAAGGATTAAGGTTTTAGCGATAGGACTCATTCTTCTCTCACCATTTAACAATGTTTCAAATGATATATTGTTTGAGGCAAACAGTGCTTTGGGAAAAGTTAAAGGCGAAATACTGGTTACAGAAACCCCAATAACGCACAAATACGTGCGTCCGATGTAACTCAAATTGTATTCAGTCGTCGGGCATATAACTTTTATTTTTGTTAACATGGCTCCTTTTAAGATCTGTTCAATTACAAAGGAAAGCTTCATCTGCATGAATCTCGTCTTCTTTGCTCAACTGATGAGATATGAGGCTTGTAACAAGGAGTTTTCAGGTTCGATTCTCCAGCCATTGCAATTGCTTGATGACAGTCATTGCGACAAAATTAATTTCTCATCGCTTAAATCTTTCCCCAATAAAATCACAACATAACTGTTCGTCGCTCTCTTTGCAAATTATGACATTTTTTTAAGCACATAACAACCCTCCAGTAATACAGATAACATTTCAAATTCAAATTTTCTCTCTCTCTCTCTCTCTCTCTCTCTCTCTCTGAACATCGCTAAAGGTAGCAGCACAAAAGTAATCTTCCAGATTTAAAACCCAAGGTTCTATAGTTCGATTCTCCGGCTAATCTATTTCCTTTTTCAGAATTAAGTTCACTGCAACATTGTTCTCTCATCACTGAACAATGTTTGAATTGATCTACGAAAACTAACACTGGTTTGGGAAAGGTTAAAAAGCAAACTACAGGTAAAAAAAAACTCCAATAACGCGTACGTACGTGCGTGCGATATAACTCAAATTATGTTGAAGTCGTAACTTTCATTTTCGTTTACACGGCTCCGTTAAAGATCTTATCTATAGCAATTTTAAGAAAACTTCAGCATAATTCTCAGTTTCTGAGCTCAGTTGATGACGTGCGAGGCCTGAAACTAGAAGTTGTCAGTTCGATTCCCAGCTATTGCAATTTTTTATCCGAGGTTTGATGTCAGTCATTGCGATAGGATTCATGAAATTATTCTCATCACTCTCATTTTTTCCTGAAAGCAGTTATGTAGGAATGAATGAATAGAGTTTTAAGAAAAAAATATAGGATTTGGAACAAGAACTACCTAGCCTGCTGCAATTCTACGAATTACGATGAAAGCAGCCGTTCGTCTCTAATTTTAGTCGCCTTCTACGACATGCCATAGAGAAAGGCCGAGGTCCTATTCTATACAGTAAAAAACCAGGAACCCCACGGGGAAGTTATGTAAGAAAGCAGCCACGGGTTTGAAGTAACGTGCAAAGTACTGGTAAATACTAACACTGCATCGATATGTGCACATGACACGCTGGTGTAAATGATATGACTGAAATAATACTTTCAACTCTCTATGTATCCGTTATAATCTTCCTTTTTTTGAGAACATCGTCAATATATTTGGACAAAGGCAAGAGACAACTATATTCTCTTATAATTTCATTTTGGGTAATAAATTAAACGTGGCCCAAATGATCCGATTTGTCTTTTGAAGTTGTGGGGCAATCGCAGCATGAACACGGCGGGGAATCACATGACACAACAACAACAACAATGACCGTTATTTGAAAAAATTCCCCGACTTCAGGTAAGAAAATCTTCAATAATTCCGTTAATACATAACCGATTGGAATTTGGTTTAAAGCAGAGAAGGCGGAAGGACTCCAGGGATTTGCTTGATGTCTTAGATGTTTTAAACAACACCTGATAAAAAAGTTATTGACGAGCAAACAAATTTTTTACCCTGGATAATTTGTTTGCTCGTCAATAACTTTTTTATCAGGTGTTGTTTAAAAAATCTAACACATCAAGCAAATCCCCGGAGTCCTTCCGCCTTCTCTGCTTCAAACCAAATTCCAATCGGTCACGTATTAATGGAATTATTGAAGATTTTCTTACCTGAAGTTAGGGAATTTTTTCAAATAACGGTCATTGTTGTTGTTGTTGTGTCACGTGATTCCCCGCCGTGATGAAACAAGCTATGTTTTCAATAGTCTTTCTCTTTTAAAGTCAACCTGAAAGAATCTTTATGATGTTTATTAAACCTTCACTAAATAAATCAATTCCAACATCGGTAGCACAGTCTATAATCTATGGGACTTTAGACCAGGGATTTGCTGGTTCCAATTCCCAGCTCGGCAAATTTCTTTTCAAATATTGATAGTCATTGTGACATGATTTCTCTCTCTCCATCTCGCTCTCTCTCGCACTGCTTGATAATGTTTTAATTTTTGTGGTCTTAAGTATGTAAAGAGACAGCCAGCGGATATAATATTGTGTGGAGTAGTGGATAAAGAAACCATAAAGGATTTGTAAACAGGGGATCGCAAGTTTGATTCCCGGCTCGGTCAATGTTTTCTGATTATTACTTATGGTCATTGCCAAAGGATTCATTACTCTCTCAAGGTCGACGACTGTCTTGACGATTGTAATGTTGAAAAGCCGCCATTGGTTTGGAAAGAATATTGTGCGTAATACTGGAAAAAGAAATTACAGGAAAGAATACATAAGAGCACTGGCCCCCGCAATGTAAACTCAAGTACAGTTGTAAACGGCGTTTGACACCCTTCAATCAATCGATGGAGAAATATTTTCAATAATCAAGTCGCTTTTGATCATAAAATGGGAACGTTGGCTTCTTCGGCATTCTTTAGGTAAAAGCTGAGGTTGATAGGACATTCAAAGTGGCTGTATGTAGAAATGCACAGTGATTACATAATATTGTAAGATCTTGCCAGGATGTCTCAATTTAACATTTCATTCTAAAAGATCTAATGCAGAATTCCACTTCTTGATCTGAAAGAGATGGATGGATGAATGGATGGATGGATAGATAGATAGACAGCAGACGAGATATGAATAGATGGACAGAGAGGGAGAAAGAAGTTTGCAGGTAGGAGACAGAAATAAAGGGAGGCAAATAGAGAGAGCGAGCGTGAAGGAATAAAGAAGGACAGATAATGAGACAGAAGATGGTAGAATAGCAAAAGAGACAAGAGAGAAAGAGATAGAGAGACTGTTTGAAAGGAGACAGGTTCAAGTAGAGGAAAGATGTAAAAGAAGAGTAGAGAGAAAAGTGGAAAGGGATAGAGAGAGAAATAAAGAGAAAGATAAAGACAAAGTGAGATAGAGAGAAAGAAAAATAAAGAATGACAGCTAGAGAGCGACAGAATGAGAGAGACAGCTACAGTGCAGAGGGAAAGATGAAAATCAGGAGCAGAGAGTAAGACAAACAGTTTGGAAAAGAGTAGATAGAGTGAAAGAAAAAGAGAGACAGAGAAACAGGGCCAGGCAGAGATTGAGAGAGGTGAAGACAGACAGAAATAGCGAAACGAGACAGAGAGGAGAGAGAGGAGACAAAAATAAGAGATAGTCAAGAATGAAAAGGGAGGAAGTGAGATTACAGTGAAATGAGAGTGAATACATAATGTAAGACGGTTTAGACAAGGTTTAAAATCAGAAGGAAGATGTAGAGGACAAAGACTTATCTGTAAAATAACAGTGCAGGCATGGGTTCGTCATCTGAAGGTACATTCAATTAAGCTGGGTCGAAATATGGAAGAAGCAGACAGAAGAAGCTAATTAACTGGAGCTAAAATACAAGTGAGGGCATGGTTGTAAATACTGAGGGTATATCTGTCGAACTGATAGAATCTATAATTACCATAGATATAGGCATATGGCATTGGGTAGGAATAATAGAAGGGACACTGTTTGAATCTTTGAGGGAACCTCGAACTGAGAAGGTATTTCACTGTTTGACAGAAATTAGAAGGAACCAGCAGAATATCTTACCGACTGGCGGTGCAGGCTAGCAGGTTGGGAGTCAAATCGTCTAAGAGGACATGAAATAGACTGGGGAAACATTACACGAACTGAGGATACAATCTCAAGGACTCAGTATGCTTGTAACGGCCTGAGGGTTGGTTTTAAGCGCTGTGGGTATGATATCGCCGACTCTGGGTATAGGCTTAGGAACTTGTCCAGTTACAACAACGTGGAAATGGAATTTCAGGACCTATTTAAAAGCAATTTCAAGAGATACAAAGCGCGTGCTGAAGGTGTAAAATTAATCAAACAAAGAGAAGACATATTTCTAAGAATTAAGGCACATTTCTTCGACTAAAGGTAAATCAAACAGACTGAGGGTGCTAATGCGCGACATATTGTTGAATTAAACGTAAAGACAAGTGTCTGGATCTTCTTTACATACGACAGACCGACGATACATCTTACAGAAAGACACATACAACGGACCAAAAGTGGCTTATCATATCGAATAATTTTCAGAGGTAAGGTTTGTTTCACTGACTAGAAGTACAGCCTAATGAAGTAGAGAAATAAAGAACTGGTGGACTCTCAAGATTTCGTTCACTTCTCTCATGGGCTAAGGGTTCATCTTTTGAATTGAGGGTACATACTGAGATTTGGTGAAATGGGGATCAAAACCCTGGTATGGACTAATGGGCAAGTATTACGGACTAAATGTATTACTCCCGATCTGAAAGTACAACCTGTAGGATGAGACAACGTTTCATGGAAATGAAGACAGTTATTGCAGCAGGTTTCTTCTTATCTCAGTTCTGATAATCCTTCCAACAAAGTCACAAAAAGAAAGCAGCAAGTGCCAACAGGAACAATATTGTGCGAAGTACTGGTAAAAAAAAGTACATGTAATCTCTTTCCTAATAGCTGATAACTTTCTTTATTGAATCCGAAACTGTCCAGAAAATATCGAACCCTTAAAATCAACTTCCCAAAATCTCTCAACATGATTATGTCCATTAATATCTATACTGTTCACATTTTGCTCTTTCCATCATTGTTCTTTACAAAAGGTTTCTCTTCTCGCACATAACAACTCTCCAGGAATAAATGACTACGGACTGAAAATATATATCTTAAGTGAAAATAAAACCAGAGGACTGAAGATAAAATCTCTTGGACTGAGAATATGCGCTATGGAATTCATTGCAGTTATTTCGACAGGGTTTATTCTTATCTCACCACTCATAATTCTTTCGACAAGGTTATGTGAGGAAAACAGACAGTGCCAAGCGGAACAACTATGTGCGAAGTACTGGTAAAAAGTTATCCCCTTCCAAAAGCTTACAACATCTTTCCTACAATCCACAACTCTAAATAATTTTAATTTTTCTTTAACAAATTACTACTAATTTTCTTCTCGCACACAACAACCCTTCAGGAATAAAGTAAACATGTCAAACTCTAATATGTTCTATCTCTCTGTCTCTCTCTCTGATCACCTTGCCCAGTTGTTTGGTCGGTAAAGTGCATTCCTTTAAAACTTTACAGTCGCAGATTCGGTCCGAAAGCAGTACCAATTTCTGTTCGAGGTTCAATCATTTTCATTGTTGCAGGATTTATTCTTTGCTTAATGCCGATTATCCCCTCGACTTAAGATATTTGGAAAAGCAGCCAGTGGTTTGGAAAGACTATTACCTGACATCAAGTAAAAACAACGCTAAAAACACAGGATAAAAAACAAATCCGGCTCCGCTACAACATCCTGCACTACCAGCTTACATCACCATCATCCAAGCAATTATTATAATAGCTCACAACTGCTGTAACCTTAAACAACTTTGCTCATTACTAGTTTACTTCACTTTTCAACACTGTTATAGCTTTGTTCTCCATTCAAATCATTTCATTTCTTTACTCGATTTCCAGCTTGTCCACAGTATTTCCCATGGCTTGTTCATGGTTTTTTCCAGTTTTGTTAAGTTTTGTTTCTTTCCAAAGCATTAGTTGAGAACAATCAAATATACAATTATCATTTTCACTGCTTCCATAATATGGGGACAGGCTCCAAGTTAATGCAAACATGATTCATAGCCATTTTTATCGTTTACTTTGTCAATGCCCCCCCTAAGAATCCAACAACTTCAAAAGTAGACATCAGCAATCAGCGACATACTTCTATGCTTTTCACCACTTCTTTACAAATTAAATCCTGTCAAGGATTCTTCCAAATAGGTCTTTTTCCTTCAATTCACAACACAATTGTACATCATTTTTCCTCTCCAAAATGTTACAATTTCTTCTCGCACATAACAACCTTCCAGGAATAAAGTAAATATTCCAAAACAAAAAGACTGTATCTCAGCCTCTTTCTTTCTCTCTTAGTCTCTGTCTCTCTCTCATCAATAAAGCTAGCGACAAACTAATGTTCCAGACTTTCAGCCCAAAGTTCTATAGTTCGATTCTCCAGCTCATCCAATTTTATTTCCAGGATTAAGTTAAAAGCTATAGGACTCATTCTCCTCTCATCATTAAACAATGTTTCAAATGATCTATGTTTGGAAACAAACAGTAGTTTTGGAAAGGTTACAAGCAAAATACCGGTAAAAAAAAAAACTCCGATAAAGCGTAAGTAGGTGCATACCATATAACTCAAATTATGTTGAAGTCGTTAGACCGGGCTTATAACTCACACTTTTGTTAACCCGGCCCCTTTTAAGATCTGGTCAATTACATCTGCCTCTGCATAATTCTAAGCTTCTTTGCTCAGTTGATGATGTATGAGGTTTGTAACTACGAGTTTTCAGGTTGGACTCCCAGCCACTGCAATTTCTATCCAGGGTTCGATGACAGTCCTTGCGGTAAAAGTAACTGATTTCTCAACCCTAAAATTCACCGTAGAATTCAACATCGTTTTTCTTAACAAAGTAAGACAAATTTCTTCTCGAACGAAATAACGCTCGGGTAGGAATACAGTGAAAAATTCAGAATCAAATACTCACTCCCTCGCTCTCTGTCTTTTTCTCTCCTGTCTCTCTCTCTCTCACACAACACCAGTACAGGTAGTGGCAAAGTAATGTTCTAGACGTTCAAACCATAGTTCGATTCTCCGGCTAATCTAATTTCCTTTTTGTAAGGATTAAGGTTTTAGCGATAGGACTCATTCTTCTCTCACCATTTAACAATGTTTCAAATGATATATTGTTTGAGGCAAACAGTGCTTTGGGAAAAGTTAAAGGCGAAATACTGGTTACAGAAACCCCAATAACGCACAAATACGTGCGTCCGATGTAACTCAAATTGTATTCAGTCGTCGGGCATATAACTTTTATTTTTGTTAACATGGCTCCTTTTAAGATCTGTTCAATTACAAAGGAAAGCTTCATCTGCATGAATCTCGTCTTCTTTGCTCAACTGATGAGATATGAGGCTTGTAACAAGGAGTTTTCAGGTTCGATTCTCCAGCCATTGCAATTGCTTGATGACAGTCATTGCGACAAAATTAATTTCTCATCGCTTAAATCTTTCCCCAATAAAATCACAACATAACTGTTCGTCGCTCTCTTTGCAAATTATGACATTTTTTTAAGCACATAACAACCCTCCAGTAATACAGATAACATTTCAAATTCAAATTTTCTCTCTCTCTCTCTCTCTCTCTCTCTCTCTCTGAACATCGCTAAAGGTAGCAGCACAAAAGTAATCTTCCAGATTTAAAACCCAAGGTTCTATAGTTCGATTCTCCGGCTAATCTATTTCCTTTTTCAGAATTAAGTTCACTGCAACATTGTTCTCTCATCACTGAACAATGTTTGAATTGATCTACGAAAACTAACACTGGTTTGGGAAAGGTTAAAAAGCAAACTACAGGTAAAAAAAAACTCCAATAACGCGTACGTACGTGCGTGCGATATAACTCAAATTATGTTGAAGTCGTAACTTTCATTTTCGTTTACACGGCTCCGTTAAAGATCTTATCTATAGCAATTTTAAGAAAACTTCAGCATAATTCTCAGTTTCTGAGCTCAGTTGATGACGTGCGAGGCCTGAAACTAGAAGTTGTCAGTTCGATTCCCAGCTATTGCAATTTTTTATCCGAGGTTTGATGTCAGTCATTGCGATAGGATTCATGAAATTATTCTCATCACTCTCATTTTTTCCTGAAAGCAGTTATGTAGGAATGAATGAATAGAGTTTTAAGAAAAAAATATAGGATTTGGAACAAGAACTACCTAGCCTGCTGCAATTCTACGAATTACGATGAAAGCAGCCGTTCGTCTCTAATTTTAGTCGCCTTCTACGACATGCCATAGAGAAAGGCCGAGGTCCTATTCTATACAGTAAAAAACCAGGAACCCCACGGGGAAGTTATGTAAGAAAGCAGCCACGGGTTTGAAGTAACGTGCAAAGTACTGGTAAATACTAACACTGCATCGATATGTGCACATGACACGCTGGTGTAAATGATATGACTGAAATAATACTTTCAACTCTCTATGTATCCGTTATAATCTTCCTTTTTTTGAGAACATCGTCAATATATTTGGACAAAGGCAAGAGACAACTATATTCTCTTATAATTTCATTTTGGGTAATAAATTAAACGTGGCCCAAATGATCCGATTTGTCTTTTGAAGTTGTGGGGCAATCGCAGCATGAACACGGCGGGGAATCACATGACACAACAACAACAACAATGACCGTTATTTGAAAAAATTCCCCGACTTCAGGTAAGAAAATCTTCAATAATTCCGTTAATACATAACCGATTGGAATTTGGTTTAAAGCAGAGAAGGCGGAAGGACTCCAGGGATTTGCTTGATGTCTTAGATGTTTTAAACAACACCTGATAAAAAAGTTATTGACGAGCAAACAAATTTTTTACCCTGGATAATTTGTTTGCTCGTCAATAACTTTTTTATCAGGTGTTGTTTAAAAAATCTAACACATCAAGCAAATCCCCGGAGTCCTTCCGCCTTCTCTGCTTCAAACCAAATTCCAATCGGTCACGTATTAATGGAATTATTGAAGATTTTCTTACCTGAAGTTAGGGAATTTTTTCAAATAACGGTCATTGTTGTTGTTGTTGTGTCACGTGATTCCCCGCCGTGATGAAACAAGCTATGTTTTCAATAGTCTTTCTCTTTTAAAGTCAACCTGAAAGAATCTTTATGATGTTTATTAAACCTTCACTAAATAAATCAATTCCAACATCGGTAGCACAGTCTATAATCTATGGGACTTTAGACCAGGGATTTGCTGGTTCCAATTCCCAGCTCGGCAAATTTCTTTTCAAATATTGATAGTCATTGTGACATGATTTCTCTCTCTCCATCTCGCTCTCTCTCGCACTGCTTGATAATGTTTTAATTTTTGTGGTCTTAAGTATGTAAAGAGACAGCCAGCGGATATAATATTGTGTGGAGTAGTGGATAAAGAAACCATAAAGGATTTGTAAACAGGGGATCGCAAGTTTGATTCCCGGCTCGGTCAATGTTTTCTGATTATTACTTATGGTCATTGCCAAAGGATTCATTACTCTCTCAAGGTCGACGACTGTCTTGACGATTGTAATGTTGAAAAGCCGCCATTGGTTTGGAAAGAATATTGTGCGTAATACTGGAAAAAGAAATTACAGGAAAGAATACATAAGAGCACTGGCCCCCGCAATGTAAACTCAAGTACAGTTGTAAACGGCGTTTGACACCCTTCAATCAATCGATGGAGAAATATTTTCAATAATCAAGTCGCTTTTGATCATAAAATGGGAACGTTGGCTTCTTCGGCATTCTTTAGGTAAAAGCTGAGGTTGATAGGACATTCAAAGTGGCTGTATGTAGAAATGCACAGTGATTACATAATATTGTAAGATCTTGCCAGGATGTCTCAATTTAACATTTCATTCTAAAAGATCTAATGCAGAATTCCACTTCTTGATCTGAAAGAGATGGATGGATGAATGGATGGATGGATAGATAGATAGACAGCAGACGAGATATGAATAGATGGACAGAGAGGGAGAAAGAAGTTTGCAGGTAGGAGACAGAAATAAAGGGAGGCAAATAGAGAGAGAGAGCGAGCGTGAAGGACAGATAATGAGACAGAAGATGGTAGAATAGCAAAAGAGACAAGAGAGAAAGAGATAGAGAGACTGTTTGAAAGGAGACAGGTTCAAGTAGAGGAAAGATGTAAAAGAAGAGTAGAGAGAAAAGTGGAAAGGGATAGAGAGAGAAATAAAGAGAAAGATAAAGACAAAGTGAGATAGAGAGAAAGAAAAATAAAGAATGACAGCTAGAGAGCGACAGAATGAGAGAGACAGCTACAGTGCAGAGGGAAAGATGAAAATCAGGAGCAGAGAGTAAGACAAACAGTTTGGAAAAGAGTAGATAGAGTGAAAGAAAAAGAGAGACAGAGAAACAGGGCCAGGCAGAGATTGAGAGAGGTGAAGACAGACAGAAATAGCGAAACGAGACAGAGAGGAGAGAGAGGAGACAAAAATAAGAGATAGTCAAGAATGAAAAGGGAGGAAGTGAGATTACAGTGAAATGAGAGTGAATACATAATGTAAGACGGTTTAGACAAGGTTTAAAATCAGAAGGAAGATGTAGAGGACAAAGACTTATCTGTAAAATAACAGTGCAGGCATGGGTTCGTCATCTGAAGGTACATTCAATTAAGCTGGGTCGAAATATGGAAGAAGCAGACAGAAGAAGCTAATTAACTGGAGCTAAAATACAAGTGAGGGCATGGTTGTAAATACTGAGGGTATATCTGTCGAACTGATAGAATCTATAATTACCATAGATATAGGCATATGGCATTGGGTAGGAATAATAGAAGGGACACTGTTTGAATCTTTGAGGGAACCTCGAACTGAGAAGGTATTTCACTGTTTGACAGAAATTAGAAGGAACCAGCAGAATATCTTACCGACTGGCGGTGCAGGCTAGCAGGTTGGGAGTCAAATCGTCTAAGAGGACATGAAATAGACTGGGGAAACATTACACGAACTGAGGATACAATCTCAAGGACTCAGTATGCTTGTAACGGCCTGAGGGTTGGTTTTAAGCGCTGTGGGTATGATATCGCCGACTCTGGGTATAGGCTTAGGAACTTGTCCAGTTACAACAACGTGGAAATGGAATTTCAGGACCTATTTAAAAGCAATTTCAAGAGATACAAAGCGCGTGCTGAAGGTGTAAAATTAATCAAACAAAGAGAAGACATATTTCTAAGAATTAAGGCACATTTCTTCGACTAAAGGTAAATCAAACAGACTGAGGGTGCTAATGCGCGACATATTGTTGAATTAAACGTAAAGACAAGTGTCTGGATCTTCTTTACATACGACAGACCGACGATACATCTTACAGAAAGACACATACAACGGACCAAAAGTGGCTTATCATATCGAATAATTTTCAGAGGTAAGGTTTGTTTCACTGACTAGAAGTACAGCCTAATGAAGTAGAGAAATAAAGAACTGGTGGACTCTCAAGATTTCGTTCACTTCTCTCATGGGCTAAGGGTTCATCTTTTGAATTGAGGGTACATACTGAGATTTGGTGAAATGGGGATCAAAACCCTGGTATGGACTAATGGGCAAGTATTACGGACTAAATGTATTACTCCCGATCTGAAAGTACAACCTGTAGGATGAGACAACGTTTCATGGAAATGAAGACAGTTATTGCAGCAGGTTTCTTCTTATCTCAGTTCTGATAATCCTTCCAACAAAGTCACAAAAAGAAAGCAGCAAGTGCCAACAGGAACAATATTGTGCGAAGTACTGGTAAAAAAAAGTACATGTAATCTCTTTCCTAATAGCTGATAACTTTCTTTATTGAATCCGAAACTGTCCAGAAAATATCGAACCCTTAAAATCAACTTCCCAAAATCTCTCAACATGATTATGTCCATTAATATCTATACTGTTCACATTTTGCTCTTTCCATCATTGTTCTTTACAAAAGGTTTCTCTTCTCGCACATAACAACTCTCCAGGAATAAATGACTACGGACTGAAAATATATATCTTAAGTGAAAATAAAACCAGAGGACTGAAGATAAAATCTCTTGGACTGAGAATATGCGCTATGGAATTCATTGCAGTTATTTCGACAGGGTTTATTCTTATCTCACCACTCATAATTCTTTCGACAAGGTTATGTGAGGAAAACAGACAGTGCCAAGCGGAACAACTATGTGCGAAGTACTGGTAAAAAGTTATCCCCTTCCAAAAGCTTACAACATCTTTCCTACAATCCACAACTCTAAATAATTTTAATTTTTCTTTAACAAATTACTACTAATTTTCTTCTCGCACACAACAACCCTTCAGGAATAAAGTAAACATGTCAAACTCTAATATGTTCTATCTCTCTGTCTCTCTCTCTGATCACCTTGCCCAGTTGTTTGGTCGGTAAAGTGCATTCCTTTAAAACTTTACAGTCGCAGATTCGGTCCGAAAGCAGTACCAATTTCTGTTCGAGGTTCAATCATTTTCATTGTTGCAGGATTTATTCTTTGCTTAATGCCGATTATCCCCTCGACTTAAGATATTTGGAAAAGCAGCCAGTGGTTTGGAAAGACTATTACCTGACATCAAGTAAAAACAACGCTAAAAACACAGGATAAAAAACAAATCCGGCTCCGCTACAACATCCTGCACTACCAGCTTACATCACCATCATCCAAGCAATTATTATAATAGCTCACAACTGCTGTAACCTTAAACAACTTTGCTCATTACTAGTTTACTTCACTTTTCAACACTGTTATAGCTTTGTTCTCCATTCAAATCATTTCATTTCTTTACTCGATTTCCAGCTTGTCCACAGTATTTCCCATGGCTTGTTCATGGTTTTTTCCAGTTTTGTTAAGTTTTGTTTCTTTCCAAAGCATTAGTTGAGAACAATCAAATATACAATTATCATTTTCACTGCTTCCATAATATGGGGACAGGCTCCAAGTTAATGCAAACATGATTCATAGCCATTTTTATCGTTTACTTTGTCAATGCCCCCCCTAAGAATCCAACAACTTCAAAAGTAGACATCAGCAATCAGCGACATACTTCTATGCTTTTCACCACTTCTTTACAAATTAAATCCTGTCAAGGATTCTTCCAAATAGGTCTTTTTCCTTCAATTCACAACACAATTGTACATCATTTTTCCTCTCCAAAATGTTACAATTTCTTCTCGCACATAACAACCTTCCAGGAATAAAGTAAATATTCCAAAACAAAAAGACTGTATCTCAGCCTCTTTCTTTCTCTCTTAGTCTCTGTCTCTCTCTCATCAATAAAGCTAGCGACAAACTAATGTTCCAGACTTTCAGCCCAAAGTTCTATAGTTCGATTCTCCAGCTCATCCAATTTTATTTCCAGGATTAAGTTAAAAGCTATAGGACTCATTCTCCTCTCATCATTAAACAATGTTTCAAATGATCTATGTTTGGAAACAAACAGTAGTTTTGGAAAGGTTACAAGCAAAATACCGGTAAAAAAAAAAACTCCGATAAAGCGTAAGTAGGTGCATACCATATAACTCAAATTATGTTGAAGTCGTTAGACCGGGCTTATAACTCACACTTTTGTTAACCCGGCCCCTTTTAAGATCTGGTCAATTACATCTGCCTCTGCATAATTCTAAGCTTCTTTGCTCAGTTGATGATGTATGAGGTTTGTAACTACGAGTTTTCAGGTTGGACTCCCAGCCACTGCAATTTCTATCCAGGGTTCGATGACAGTCCTTGCGGTAAAAGTAACTGATTTCTCAACCCTAAAATTCACCGTAGAATTCAACATCGTTTTTCTTAACAAAGTAAGACAAATTTCTTCTCGAACGAAATAACGCTCGGGTAGGAATACAGTGAAAAATTCAGAATCAAATACTCACTCCCTCGCTCTCTGTCTTTTTCTCTCCTGTCTCTCTCTCTCTCACACAACACCAGTACAGGTAGTGGCAAAGTAATGTTCTAGACGTTCAAACCATAGTTCGATTCTCCGGCTAATCTAATTTCCTTTTTGTAAGGATTAAGGTTTTAGCGATAGGACTCATTCTTCTCTCACCATTTAACAATGTTTCAAATGATATATTGTTTGAGGCAAACAGTGCTTTGGGAAAAGTTAAAGGCGAAATACTGGTTACAGAAACCCCAATAACGCACAAATACGTGCGTCCGATGTAACTCAAATTGTATTCAGTCGTCGGGCATATAACTTTTATTTTTGTTAACATGGCTCCTTTTAAGATCTGTTCAATTACAAAGGAAAGCTTCATCTGCATGAATCTCGTCTTCTTTGCTCAACTGATGAGATATGAGGCTTGTAACAAGGAGTTTTCAGGTTCGATTCTCCAGCCATTGCAATTGCTTGATGACAGTCATTGCGACAAAATTAATTTCTCATCGCTTAAATCTTTCCCCAATAAAATCACAACATAACTGTTCGTCGCTCTCTTTGCAAATTATGACATTTTTTTAAGCACATAACAACCCTCCAGTAATACAGATAACATTTCAAATTCAAATTTTCTCTCTCTCTCTCTCTCTCTCTCTCTCTCTCTGAACATCGCTAAAGGTAGCAGCACAAAAGTAATCTTCCAGATTTAAAACCCAAGGTTCTATAGTTCGATTCTCCGGCTAATCTATTTCCTTTTTCAGAATTAAGTTCACTGCAACATTGTTCTCTCATCACTGAACAATGTTTGAATTGATCTACGAAAACTAACACTGGTTTGGGAAAGGTTAAAAAGCAAACTACAGGTAAAAAAAAACTCCAATAACGCGTACGTACGTGCGTGCGATATAACTCAAATTATGTTGAAGTCGTAACTTTCATTTTCGTTTACACGGCTCCGTTAAAGATCTTATCTATAGCAATTTTAAGAAAACTTCAGCATAATTCTCAGTTTCTGAGCTCAGTTGATGACGTGCGAGGCCTGAAACTAGAAGTTGTCAGTTCGATTCCCAGCTATTGCAATTTTTTATCCGAGGTTTGATGTCAGTCATTGCGATAGGATTCATGAAATTATTCTCATCACTCTCATTTTTTCCTGAAAGCAGTTATGTAGGAATGAATGAATAGAGTTTTAAGAAAAAAATATAGGATTTGGAACAAGAACTACCTAGCCTGCTGCAATTCTACGAATTACGATGAAAGCAGCCGTTCGTCTCTAATTTTAGTCGCCTTCTACGACATGCCATAGAGAAAGGCCGAGGTCCTATTCTATACAGTAAAAAACCAGGAACCCCACGGGGAAGTTATGTAAGAAAGCAGCCACGGGTTTGAAGTAACGTGCAAAGTACTGGTAAATACTAACACTGCATCGATATGTGCACATGACACGCTGGTGTAAATGATATGACTGAAATAATACTTTCAACTCTCTATGTATCCGTTATAATCTTCCTTTTTTTGAGAACATCGTCAATATATTTGGACAAAGGCAAGAGACAACTATATTCTCTTATAATTTCATTTTGGGTAATAAATTAAACGTGGCCCAAATGATCCGATTTGTCTTTTGAAGTTGTGGGGCAATCGCAGCATGAACACGGCGGGGAATCACATGACACAACAACAACAACAATGACCGTTATTTGAAAAAATTCCCCGACTTCAGGTAAGAAAATCTTCAATAATTCCGTTAATACATAACCGATTGGAATTTGGTTTAAAGCAGAGAAGGCGGAAGGACTCCAGGGATTTGCTTGATGTCTTAGATGTTTTAAACAACACCTGATAAAAAAGTTATTGACGAGCAAACAAATTTTTTACCCTGGATAATTTGTTTGCTCGTCAATAACTTTTTTATCAGGTGTTGTTTAAAAAATCTAACACATCAAGCAAATCCCCGGAGTCCTTCCGCCTTCTCTGCTTCAAACCAAATTCCAATCGGTCACGTATTAATGGAATTATTGAAGATTTTCTTACCTGAAGTTAGGGAATTTTTTCAAATAACGGTCATTGTTGTTGTTGTTGTGTCACGTGATTCCCCGCCGTGATGAAACAAGCTATGTTTTCAATAGTCTTTCTCTTTTAAAGTCAACCTGAAAGAATCTTTATGATGTTTATTAAACCTTCACTAAATAAATCAATTCCAACATCGGTAGCACAGTCTATAATCTATGGGACTTTAGACCAGGGATTTGCTGGTTCCAATTCCCAGCTCGGCAAATTTCTTTTCAAATATTGATAGTCATTGTGACATGATTTCTCTCTCTCCATCTCGCTCTCTCTCGCACTGCTTGATAATGTTTTAATTTTTGTGGTCTTAAGTATGTAAAGAGACAGCCAGCGGATATAATATTGTGTGGAGTAGTGGATAAAGAAACCATAAAGGATTTGTAAACAGGGGATCGCAAGTTTGATTCCCGGCTCGGTCAATGTTTTCTGATTATTACTTATGGTCATTGCCAAAGGATTCATTACTCTCTCAAGGTCGACGACTGTCTTGACGATTGTAATGTTGAAAAGCCGCCATTGGTTTGGAAAGAATATTGTGCGTAATACTGGAAAAAGAAATTACAGGAAAGAATACATAAGAGCACTGGCCCCCGCAATGTAAACTCAAGTACAGTTGTAAATGGCGTTTGACACCCTTCAATCAATCGATGGAGAAATATTTTCAATAATCAAGTCGCTTTTGATCATAAAATGGGAACGTTGGCTTCTTCGGCATTCTTTAGGTAAAAGCTGAGGTTGATAGGACATTCAAAGTGGCTGTATGTAGAAATGCACAGTGATTACATAATATTGTAAGATCTTGCCAGGATGTCTCAATTTAACATTTCATTCTAAAAGATCTAATGCAGAATTCCACTTCTTGATCTGAAAGAGATGGATGGATGAATGGATGGATGGATAGATAGATAGACAGCAGACGAGATATGAATAGATGGACAGAGAGGGAGAAAGAAGTTTGCAGGTAGGAGACAGAAATAAAGGGAGGCAAATAGAGAGAGCGAGCGTGAAGGAATAAAGAAGGACAGATAATGAGACAGAAGATGGTAGAATAGCAAAAGAGACAAGAGAGAAAGAGATAGAGAGACTGTTTGAAAGGAGACAGGTTCAAGTAGAGGAAAGATGTAAAAGAAGAGTAGAGAGAAAAGTGGAAAGGGATAGAGAGAGAAATAAAGAGAAAGATAAAGACAAAGTGAGATAGAGAGAAAGAAAAATAAAGAATGACAGCTAGAGAGCGACAGAATGAGAGAGACAGCTACAGTGCAGAGGGAAAGATGAAAATCAGGAGCAGAGAGTAAGACAAACAGTTTGGAAAAGAGTAGATAGAGTGAAAGAAAAAGAGAGACAGAGAAACAGGGCCAGGCAGAGATTGAGAGAGGTGAAGACAGACAGAAATAGCGAAACGAGACAGAGAGGAGAGAGAGGAGACAAAAATAAGAGATAGTCAAGAATGAAAAGGGAGGAAGTGAGATTACAGTGAAATGAGAGTGAATACATAATGTAAGACGGTTTAGACAAGGTTTAAAATCAGAAGGAAGATGTAGAGGACAAAGACTTATCTGTAAAATAACAGTGCAGGCATGGGTTCGTCATCTGAAGGTACATTCAATTAAGCTGGGTCGAAATATGGAAGAAGCAGACAGAAGAAGCTAATTAACTGGAGCTAAAATACAAGTGAGGGCATGGTTGTAAATACTGAGGGTATATCTGTCGAACTGATAGAATCTATAATTACCATAGATATAGGCA
The DNA here is from genome assembly GCA_943736015.1 of Tridacna crocea. Lineage (NCBI taxonomy): Eukaryota > Metazoa > Mollusca > Bivalvia > Cardiida > Cardiidae > Tridacna > Tridacna crocea. Next base: position 25,646,442 of record OX031059.1, on the reverse strand, counting down.
TATGGCATTGGGTAGGAATAATAGAAGGGACACTGTTTGAATCTTTGAGGGAACCTCGAACTGAGAAGGTATTTCACTGTTTGACAGAAATTAGAAGGAACCAGCAGAATATCTTACCGACTGGCGGTGCAGGCTAGCAGGTTGGGAGTCAAATCGTCTAAGAGGACATGAAATAGACTGGGGAAACATTACACGAACTGAGGATACAATCTCAAGGACTCAGTATGCTTGTAACGGCCTGAGGGTTGGTTTTAAGCGCTGTGGGTATGATATCGCCGACTCTGGGTATAGGCTTAGGAACTTGTCCAGTTACAACAACGTGGAAATGGAATTTCAGGACCTATTTAAAAGCAATTTCAAGAGATACAAAGCGCGTGCTGAAGGTGTAAAATTAATCAAACAAAGAGAAGACATATTTCTAAGAATTAAGGCACATTTCTTCGACTAAAGGTAAATCAAACAGACTGAGGGTGCTAATGCGCGACATATTGTTGAATTAAACGTAAAGACAAGTGTCTGGATCTTCTTTACATACGACAGACCGACGATACATCTTACAGAAAGACACATACAACGGACCAAAAGTGGCTTATCATATCGAATAATTTTCAGAGGTAAGGTTTGTTTCACTGACTAGAAGTACAGCCTAATGAAGTAGAGAAATAAAGAACTGGTGGACTCTCAAGATTTCGTTCACTTCTCTCATGGGCTAAGGGTTCATCTTTTGAATTGAGGGTACATACTGAGATTTGGTGAAATGGGGATCAAAACCCTGGTATGGACTAATGGGCAAGTATTACGGACTAAATGTATTACTCCCGATCTGAAAGTACAACCTGTAGGATGAGACAACGTTTCATGGAAATGAAGACAGTTATTGCAGCAGGTTTCTTCTTATCTCAGTTCTGATAATCCTTCCAACAAAGTCACAAAAAGAAAGCAGCAAGTGCCAACAGGAACAATATTGTGCGAAGTACTGGTAAAAAAAAGTACATGTAATCTCTTTCCTAATAGCTGATAACTTTCTTTATTGAATCCGAAACTGTCCAGAAAATATCGAACCCTTAAAATCAACTTCCCAAAATCTCTCAACATGATTATGTCCATTAATATCTATACTGTTCACATTTTGCTCTTTCCATCATTGTTCTTTACAAAAAGTTTCTCTTCTCGCACATAACAACTCTCCAGGAATAAATGACTACGGACTGAAAATATATATCTTAAGTGAAAATAAAACCAGAGGACTGAAGATAAAATCTCTTGGACTGAGAATATGCGCTATGGAATTCATTGCAGTTATTTCGACAGGGTTTATTCTTATCTCACCACTCATAATTCTTTCGACAAGGTTATGTGAGGAAAACAGACAGTGCCAAGCGGAACAACTATGTGCGAAGTACTGGTAAAAAGTTATCCCCTTCCAAAAGCTTACAACATCTTTCCTACAATCCACAACTCTAAATAATTTTAATTTTTCTTTAACAAATTACTACTAATTTTCTTCTCGCACACAACAACCCTTCAGGAATAAAGTAAACATGTCAAACTCTAATATGTTCTATCTCTCTGTCTCTCTCTCTGATCACCTTGCCCAGTTGTTTGGTCGGTAAAGTGCATTCCTTTAAAACTTTACAGTCGCAGATTCGGTCCGAAAGCAGTACCAATTTCTGTTCGAGGTTCAATCATTTTCATTGTTGCAGGATTTATTCTTTGCTTAATGCCGATTATCCCCTCGACTTAAGATATTTGGAAAAGCAGCCAGTGGTTTGGAAAGACTATTACCTGACATCAAGTAAAAACAACGCTAAAAACACAGGATAAAAAACAAATCCGGCTCCGCTACAACATCCTGCACTACCAGCTTACATCACCATCATCCAAGCAATTATTATAATAGCTCACAACTGCTGTAACCTTAAACAACTTTGCTCATTACTAGTTTACTTCACTTTTCAACACTGTTATAGCTTTGTTCTCCATTCAAATCATTTCATTTCTTTACTCGATTTCCAGCTTGTCCACAGTATTTCCCATGGCTTGTTCATGGTTTTTTCCAGTTTTGTTAAGTTTTGTTTCTTTCCAAAGCATTAGTTGAGAACAATCAAATATACAATTATCATTTTCACTGCTTCCATAATATGGGGACAGGCTCCAAGTTAATGCAAACATGATTCATAGCCATTTTTATCGTTTACTTTGTCAATGCCCCCCCTAAGAATCCAACAACTTCAAAAGTAGACATCAGCAATCAGCGACATACTTCTATGCTTTTCACCACTTCTTTACAAATTAAATCCTGTCAAGGATTCTTCCAAATAGGTCTTTTTCCTTCAATTCACAACACAATTGTACATCATTTTTCCTCTCCAAAATGTTACAATTTCTTCTCGCACATAACAACCTTCCAGGAATAAAGTAAATATTCCAAAACAAAAAGACTGTATCTCAGCCTCTTTCTTTCTCTCTTAGTCTCTGTCTCTCTCTCATCAATAAAGCTAGCGACAAACTAATGTTCCAGACTTTCAGCCCAAAGTTCTATAGTTCGATTCTCCAGCTCATCCAATTTTATTTCCAGGATTAAGTTAAAAGCTATAGGACTCATTCTCCTCTCATCATTAAACAATGTTTCAAATGATCTATGTTTGGAAACAAACAGTAGTTTTGGAAAGGTTACAAGCAAAATACCGGTAAAAAAAAAAACTCCGATAAAGCGTAAGTAGGTGCATACCATATAACTCAAATTATGTTGAAGTCGTTAGACCGGGCTTATAACTCACACTTTTGTTAACCAGGCCCCTTTTAAGATCTGGTCAATTACATCTGCCTCTGCATAATTCTAAGCTTCTTTGCTCAGTTGATGATGTATGAGGTTTGTAACTACGAGTTTTCAGGTTGGACTCCCAGCCACTGCAATTTCTATCCAGGGTTCGATGACAGTCCTTGCGGTAAAAGTAACTGATTTCTCAACCCTAAAATTCACCGTAGAATTCAACATCGTTTTTCTTAACAAAGTAAGACAAATTTCTTCTCGAACGAAATAACGCTCGGGTAGGAATACAGTGAAAAATTCAGAATCAAATACTCACTCCCTCGCTCTCTGTCTTTTTCTCTCCTGTCTCTCTCTCTCTCACACAACACCAGTACAGGTAGTGGCAAAGTAATGTTCTAGACGTTCAAACCATAGTTCGATTCTCCGGCTAATCTAATTTCCTTTTTGTAAGGATTAAGGTTTTAGCGATAGGACTCATTCTTCTCTCACCATTTAACAATGTTTCAAATGATATATTGTTTGAGGCAAACAGTGCTTTGGGAAAAGTTAAAGGCGAAATACTGGTTACAGAAACCCCAATAACGCACAAATACGTGCGTCCGATGTAACTCAAATTGTATTCAGTCGTCGGGCATATAACTTTTATTTTTGTTAACATGGCTCCTTTTAAGATCTGTTCAATTACAAAGGAAAGCTTCATCTGCATGAATCTCGTCTTCTTTGCTCAACTGATGAGATATGAGGCTTGTAACAAGGAGTTTTCAGGTTCGATTCTCCAGCCATTGCAATTGCTTGATGACAGTCATTGCGACAAAATTAATTTCTCATCGCTTAAATCTTTCCCCAATAAAATCACAACATAACTGTTCGTCGCTCTCTTTGCAAATTATGACATTTTTTTTAAGCACATAACAACCCTCCAGTAATACAGATAACATTTCAAATTCAAATTTTCTCTCTCTCTCTCTCTCTCTCTCTCTCTCTGAACATCGCTAAAGGTAGCAGCACAAAAGTAATCTTCCAGATTTAAAACCCAAGGTTCTATAGTTCGATTCTCCGGCTAATCTATTTCCTTTTTCAGAATTAAGTTCACTGCAACATTGTTCTCTCATCACTGAACAATGTTTGAATTGATCTACGAAAACTAACACTGGTTTGGGAAAGGTTAAAAAGCAAACTACAGGTAAAAAAAAACTCCAATAACGCGTACGTACGTGCGTGCGATATAACTCAAATTATGTTGAAGTCGTAACTTTCATTTTCGTTTACACGGCTCCGTTAAAGATCTTATCTATAGCAATTTTAAGAAAACTTCAGCATAATTCTCAGTTTCTGAGCTCAGTTGATGACGTGCGAGGCCTGAAACTAGAAGTTGTCAGTTCGATTCCCAGCTATTGCAATTTTTTATCCGAGGTTTGATGTCAGTCATTGCGATAGGATTCATGAAATTATTCTCATCACTCTCATTTTTTCCTGAAAGCAGTTATGTAGGAATGAATGAATAGAGTTTTAAGAAAAAAATATAGGATTTGGAACAAGAACTACCTAGCCTGCTGCAATTCTACGAATTACGATGAAAGCAGCCGTTCGTCTCTAATTTTAGTCGCCTTCTACGACATGCCATAGAGAAAGGCCGAGGTCCTATTCTATACAGTAAAAAACCAGGAACCCCACGGGGAAGTTATGTAAGAAAGCAGCCACGGGTTTGAAGTAACGTGCAAAGTACTGGTAAATACTAACACTGCATCGATATGTGCACATGACACGCTGGTGTAAATGATATGACTGAAATAATACTTTCAACTCTCTATGTATCCGTTATAATCTTCCTTTTTTTGAGAACATCGTCAATATATTTGGACAAAGGCAAGAGACAACTATATTCTCTTATAATTTCATTTTGGGTAATAAATTAAACGTGGCCCAAATGATCCGATTTGTCTTTTGAAGTTGTGGGGCAATCGCAGCATGAACACGGCGGGGAATCACATGACACAACAACAACAACAATGACCGTTATTTGAAAAAATTCCCCGACTTCAGGTAAGAAAATCTTCAATAATTCCGTTAATACATAACCGATTGGAATTTGGTTTAAAGCAGAGAAGGCGGAAGGACTCCAGGGATTTGCTTGATGTCTTAGATGTTTTAAACAACACCTGATAAAAAAGTTATTGACGAGCAAACAAATTTTTTACCCTGGATAATTTGTTTGCTCGTCAATAACTTTTTTATCAGGTGTTGTTTAAAAAATCTAACACATCAAGCAAATCCCCGGAGTCCTTCCGCCTTCTCTGCTTCAAACCAAATTCCAATCGGTCACGTATTAATGGAATTATTGAAGATTTTCTTACCTGAAGTTAGGGAATTTTTTCAAATAACGGTCATTGTTGTTGTTGTTGTGTCACGTGATTCCCCGCCGTGATGAAACAAGCTATGTTTTCAATAGTCTTTCTCTTTTAAAGTCAACCTGAAAGAATCTTTATGATGTTTATTAAACCTTCACTAAATAAATCAATTCCAACATCGGTAGCACAGTCTATAATCTATGGGACTTTAGACCAGGGATTTGCTGGTTCCAATTCCCAGCTCGGCAAATTTCTTTTCAAATATTGATAGTCATTGTGACATGATTTCTCTCTCTCCATCTCGCTCTCTCTCGCACTGCTTGATAATGTTTTAATTTTTGTGGTCTTAAGTATGTAAAGAGACAGCCAGCGGATATAATATTGTGTGGAGTAGTGGATAAAGAAACCATAAAGGATTTGTAAACAGGGGATCGCAAGTTTGATTCCCGGCTCGGTCAATGTTTTCTGATTATTACTTATGGTCATTGCCAAAGGATTCATTACTCTCTCAAGGTCGACGACCGTCTTGACGATTGTAATGTTGAAAAGCCGCCATTGGTTTGGAAAGAATATTGTGCGTAATACTGGAAAAAGAAATTACAGGAAAGAATACATAAGAGCACTGGCCCCCGCAATGTAAACTCAAGTACAGTTGTAAATGGCGTTTGACACCCTTCAATCAATCGATGGAGAAATATTTTCAATAATCAAGTCGCTTTTGATCATAAAATGGGAACGTTGGCTTCTTCGGCATTCTTTAGGTAAAAGCTGAGGTTGATAGGACATTCAAAGTGGCTGTATGTAGAAATGCACAGTGATTACATAATATTGTAAGATCTTGCCAGGATGTCTCAATTTAACATTTCATTCTAAAAGATCTAATGCAGAATTCCACTTCTTGATCTGAAAGAGATGGATGGATGAATGGATGGATGGATAGATAGATAGACAGCAGACGAGATATGAATAGATGGACAGAGAGGGAGAAAGAAGTTTGCAGGTAGGAGACAGAAATAAAGGGAGGCAAATAGAGAGAGCGAGCGTGAAGGAATAAAGAAGGACAGATAATGAGACAGAAGATGGTAGAATAGCAAAAGAGACAAGAGAGAAAGAGATAGAGAGACTGTTTGAAAGGAGACAGGTTCAAGTAGAGGAAAGATGTAAAAGAAGAGTAGAGAGAAAAGTGGAAAGGGATAGAGAGAGAAATAAAGAGAAAGATAAAGACAAAGTGAGATAGAGAGAAAGAAAAATAAAGAATGACAGCTAGAGAGCGACAGAATGAGAGAGACAGCTACAGTGCAGAGGGAAAGATGAAAATCAGGAGCAGAGAGTAAGACAAACAGTTTGGAAAAGAGTAGATAGAGTGAAAGAAAAAGAGAGACAGAGAAACAGGGCCAGGCAGAGATTGAGAGAGGTGAAGACAGACAGAAATAGCGAAACGAGACAGAGAGGAGAGAGAGGAGACAAAAATAAGAGATAGTCAAGAATGAAAAGGGAGGAAGTGAGATTACAGTGAAATGAGAGTGAATACATAATGTAAGACGGTTTAGACAAGGTTTAAAATCAGAAGGAAGATGTAGAGGACAAAGACTTATCTGTAAAATAACAGTGCAGGCATGGGTTCGTCATCTGAAGGTACATTCAATTAAGCTGGGTCGAAATATGGAAGAAGCAGACAGAAGAAGCTAATTAACTGGAGCTAAAATACAAGTGAGGGCATGGTTGTAAATACTGAGGGTATATCTGTCGAACTGATAGAATCTATAATTACCATAGATATAGGCATATGGCATTGGGTAGGAATAATAGAAGGGACACTGTTTGAATCTTTGAGGGAACCTCGAACTGAGAAGGTATTTCACTGTTTGACAGAAATTAGAAGGAACCAGCAGAATATCTTACCGACTGGCGGTGCAGGCTAGCAGGTTGGGAGTCAAATCGTCTAAGAGGACATGAAATAGACTGGGGAAACATTACACGAACTGAGGATACAATCTCAAGGACTCAGTATGCTTGTAACGGCCTGAGGGTTGGTTTTAAGCGCTGTGGGTATGATATCGCCGACTCTGGGTATAGGCTTAGGAACTTGTCCAGTTACAACAACGTGGAAATGGAATTTCAGGACCTATTTAAAAGCAATTTCAAGAGATACAAAGCGCGTGCTGAAGGTGTAAAATTAATCAAACAAAGAGAAGACATATTTCTAAGAATTAAGGCACATTTCTTCGACTAAAGGTAAATCAAACAGACTGAGGGTGCTAATGCGCGACATATTGTTGAATTAAACGTAAAGACAAGTGTCTGGATCTTCTTTACATACGACAGACCGACGATACATCTTACAGAAAGACACATACAACGGACCAAAAGTGGCTTATCATATCGAATAATTTTCAGAGGTAAGGTTTGTTTCACTGACTAGAAGTACAGCCTAATGAAGTAGAGAAATAAAGAACTGGTGGACTCTCAAGATTTCGTTCACTTCTCTCATGGGCTAAGGGTTCATCTTTTGAATTGAGGGTACATACTGAGATTTGGTGAAATGGGGATCAAAACCCTGGTATGGACTAATGGGCAAGTATTACGGACTAAATGTATTACTCCCGATCTGAAAGTACAACCTGTAGGATGAGACAACGTTTCATGGAAATGAAGACAGTTATTGCAGCAGGTTTCTTCTTATCTCAGTTCTGATAATCCTTCCAACAAAGTCACAAAAAGAAAGCAGCAAGTGCCAACAGGAACAATATTGTGCGAAGTACTGGTAAAAAAAAGTACATGTAATCTCTTTCCTAATAGCTGATAACTTTCTTTATTGAATCCGAAACTGTCCAGAAAATATCGAACCCTTAAAATCAACTTCCCAAAATCTCTCAACATGATTATGTCCATTAATATCTATACTGTTCACATTTTGCTCTTTCCATCATTGTTCTTTACAAAAGGTTTCTCTTCTCGCACATAACAACTCTCCAGGAATAAATGACTACGGACTGAAAATATATATCTTAAGTGAAAATAAAACCAGAGGACTGAAGATAAAATCTCTTGGACTGAGAATATGCGCTATGGAATTCATTGCAGTTATTTCGACAGGGTTTATTCTTATCTCACCACTCATAATTCTTTCGACAAGGTTATGTGAGGAAAACAGACAGTGCCAAGCGGAACAACTATGTGCGAAGTACTGGTAAAAAGTTATCCCCTTCCAAAAGCTTACAACATCTTTCCTACAATCCACAACTCTAAATAATTTTAATTTTTCTTTAACAAATTACTACTAATTTTCTTCTCGCACACAACAACCCTTCAGGAATAAAGTAAACATGTCAAACTCTAATATGTTCTATCTCTCTGTCTCTCTCTCTGATCACCTTGCCCAGTTGTTTGGTCGGTAAAGTGCATTCCTTTAAAACTTTACAGTCGCAGATTCGGTCCGAAAGCAGTACCAATTTCTGTTCGAGGTTCAATCATTTTCATTGTTGCAGGATTTATTCTTTGCTTAATGCCGATTATCCCCTCGACTTAAGATATTTGGAAAAGCAGCCAGTGGTTTGGAAAGACTATTACCTGACATCAAGTAAAAACAACGCTAAAAACACAGGATAAAAAACAAATCCGGCTCCGCTACAACATCCTGCACTACCAGCTTACATCACCATCATCCAAGCAATTATTATAATAGCTCACAACTGCTGTAACCTTAAACAACTTTGCTCATTACTAGTTTACTTCACTTTTCAACACTGTTATAGCTTTGTTCTCCATTCAAATCATTTCATTTCTTTACTCGATTTCCAGCTTGTCCACAGTATTTCCCATGGCTTGTTCATGGTTTTTTCCAGTTTTGTTAAGTTTTGTTTCTTTCCAAAGCATTAGTTGAGAACAATCAAATATACAATTATCATTTTCACTGCTTCCATAATATGGGGACAGGCTCCAAGTTAATGCAAACATGATTCATAGCCATTTTTATCGTTTACTTTGTCAATGCCCCCCCTAAGAATCCAACAACTTCAAAAGTAGACATCAGCAATCAGCGACATACTTCTATGCTTTTCACCACTTCTTTACAAATTAAATCCTGTCAAGGATTCTTCCAAATAGGTCTTTTTCCTTCAATTCACAACACAATTGTACATCATTTTTCCTCTCCAAAATGTTACAATTTCTTCTCGCACATAACAACCTTCCAGGAATAAAGTAAATATTCCAAAACAAAAAGACTGTATCTCGGCCTCTTTCTTTCTCTCTTAGTCTCTGTCTCTCTCTCATCAATAAAGCTAGCGACAAACTAATGTTCCAGACTTTCAGCCCAAAGTTCTATAGTTCGATTCTCCAGCTCATCCAATTTTATTTCCAGGATTAAGTTAAAAGCTATAGGACTCATTCTCCTCTCATCATTAAACAATGTTTCAAATGATCTATGTTTGGAAACAAACAGTAGTTTTGGAAAGGTTACAAGCAAAATACCGGTAAAAAAAAAAACTCCGATAAAGCGTAAGTAGGTGCATACCATATAACTCAAATTATGTTGAAGTCGTTAGACCGGGCTTATAACTCACACTTTTGTTAACCAGGCCCCTTTTAAGATCTGGTCAATTACATCTGCCTCTGCATAATTCTAAGCTTCTTTGCTCAGTTGATGATGTATGAGGTTTGTAACTACGAGTTTTCAGGTTGGACTCCCAGCCACTGCAATTTCTATCCAGGGTTCGATGACAGTCCTTGCGGTAAAAGTAACTGATTTCTCAACCCTAAAATTCACCGTAGAATTCAACATCGTTTTTCTTAACAAAGTAAGACAAATTTCTTCTCGAACGAAATAACGCTCGGGTAGGAATACAGTGAAAAATTCAGAATCAAATACTCACTCCCTCGCTCTCTGTCTTTTTCTCTCCTGTCTCTCTCTCTCTCACACAACACCAGTACAGGTAGTGGCAAAGTAATGTTCTAGACGTTCAAACCATAGTTCGATTCTCCGGCTAATCTAATTTCCTTTTTGTAAGGATTAAGGTTTTAGCGATAGGACTCATTCTTCTCTCACCATTTAACAATGTTTCAAATGATATATTGTTTGAGGCAAACAGTGCTTTGGGAAAAGTTAAAGGCGAAATACTGGTTACAGAAACCCCAATAACGCACAAATACGTGCGTCCGATGTAACTCAAATTGTATTCAGTCGTCGGGCATATAACTTTTATTTTTGTTAACATGGCTCCTTTTAAGATCTGTTCAATTACAAAGGAAAGCTTCATCTGCATGAATCTCGTCTTCTTTGCTCAACTGATGAGATATGAGGCTTGTAACAAGGAGTTTTCAGGTTCGATTCTCCAGCCATTGCAATTGCTTGATGACAGTCATTGCGACAAAATTTATTTCTCATCGCTTAAATCTTTCCCCAATAAAATCACAACATAACTGTTCGTCGCTCTCTTTGCAAATTATGACATTTTTTTAAGCACATAACAACTCTCCAGTAATACAGATAACATTTCAAATTCAAATTTTCTCTCTCTCTCTCTCTCTCTCTCTCTCTCTCTGAACATCGCTAAAGGTAGCAGCACAAAAGTAATCTTCCAGATTTAAAACCCAAGGTTCTATAGTTCGATTCTCCGGCTAATCTATTTCCTTTTTCAGAATTAAGTTCACTGCAACATTGTTCTCTCATCACTGAACAATGTTTGAATTGATCTACGAAAACTAACACTGGTTTGGGAAAGGTTAAAAAGCAAACTACAGGTAAAAAAAAACTCCAATAACGCGTACGTACGTGCGTGCGATATAACTCAAATTATGTTGAAGTCGTAACTTTCATTTTCGTTTACACGGCTCCGTTAAAGATCTTATCTATAGCAATTTTAAGAAAACTTCAGCATAATTCTCAGTTTCTGAGCTCAGTTGATGACGTGCGAGGCCTGAAACTAGAAGTTGTCAGTTCGATTCCCAGCTATTGCAATTTTTTATCCGAGGTTTGATGTCAGTCATTGCGATAGGATTCATGAAATTATTCTCATCACTCTCATTTTTTCCTGAAAGCAGTTATGTAGGAATGAATGAATAGCGTTTTAAGAAAAAAATATAGGATTTGGAACAAGAACTACCTAGCCTGCTGCAATTCTACGAATTACGATGAAAGCAGCCGTTCGTCTCTAATTTTAGTCGCCTTCTACGACATGCCATAGAGAAAGGCCGAGGTCCTATTCTATACAGTAAAAAACCCGGAACCCCACGGGGAAGTTATGTAAGAAAGCAGCCACGGGTTTGAAGTAACGTGCAAAGTACTGGTAAATACTAACACTGCATCGATATGTGCACATGACACGCTGGTGTAAATGATATGACTGAAATAATACTTTCAACTCTCTATGTATCCGTTATAATCTTCCTTTTTTTGAGAACATCGTCAATATATTTGGACAAAGGCAAGAGACAACTATATTCTCTTATAATTTCATTTTGGGTAATAAATTAAACGTGGCCCAAATGATCCGATTTGTCTTTTGAAGTTGTGGGGCAATCGCAGCATGAAACAAGCTATGTTTTCAATAGTCTTTCTCTTTTAAAGTCAACCTGAAAGAATCTTTATGATGTTTATTAAACCTTCACTAAATAAATCAATTCCAACATCGGTAGCACAGTCTATAATCTATGGGACTTTAGACCAGGGATTTGCTGGTTCCAATTCCCAGCTCGGCAAATTTCTTTTCAAATATTGATAGTCATTGTGACATGATTTCTCTCTCTCCATCTCGCTCTCTCTCGCACTGCTTGATAATGTTTTAATTTTTGTGGTCTTAAGTATGTAAAGAGACAGCCAGCGGATATAATATTGTGTGGAGTAGTGGATAAAGAAACCATAAAGGATTTGTAAACAGGGGATCGCAAGTTTGATTCCCGGCTCGGTCAATGTTTTCTGATTATTACTTATGGTCATTGCCAAAGGATTCATTACTCTCTCAAGGTCGACGACTGTCTTGACGATTGTAATGTTGAAAAGCCGCCATTGGTTTGGAAAGAATATTGTGCGTAATACTGGAAAAAGAAATTACAGGAAAGAATACATAAGAGCACTGGCCCCCGCAATGTAAACTCAAGTACAGTTGTAAACGGCGTTTGACACCCTTCAATCAATCGATGGAGAAATATTTTCAATAATCAAGTCGCTTTTGATCATAAAATGGGAACGTTGGCTTCTTCGGCATTCTTTAGGTAAAAGCTGAGGTTGATAGGACATTCAAAGTGGCTGTATGTAGAAATGCACAGTGATTACATAATATTGTAAGATCTTGCCAGGATGTCTCAATTTAACATTTCATTCTAAAAGATCTAATGCAGAATTCCACTTCTTGATCTGAAAGAGATGGATGGATGAATGGATGGATGGATAGATAGATAGACAGCAGACGAGATATGAATAGATGGACAGAGAGGGAGAAAGAAGTTTGCAGGTAGGAGACAGAAATAAAGGGAGGCAAATAGAGAGAGCGAGCGTGAAGGAATAAAGAAGGACAGATAATGAGACAGAAGATGGTAGAATAGCAAAAGAGACAAGAGAGAAAGAGATAGAGAGACTGTTTGAAAGGAGACAGGTTCAAGTAGAGGAAAGATGTAAAAGAAGAGTAGAGAGAAAAGTGGAAAGGGATAGAGAGAGAAATAAAGAGAAAGATAAAGACAAAGTGAGATAAAGAAAAATAAAGAATGACAGCTAGAGAGCGACAGAATGAGAGAGACAGCTACAGCGAGAGACTGAGAGTAGAAAACAGTGCAGAGGGAAAGATGAAAATCAGGAGCAGAGAGTAAGACAAACAGTTTGGAAAAGAGTAGATAGAGTGAAAGAAAAAGAGAGACAGAGAAACAGGGCCAGGCAGAGATTGAGAGAGGTGAAGACAGACAGAAATAGCGAAACGAGACAGAGAGGAGAGAGAGGAGACAAAAATAAGAGATAGTCAAGAATGAAAAGGGAGGAAGTGAGATTACAGTGAAATGAGAGTGAATACATAATGTAAGACGGTTTAGACAAGGTTTAAAATCAGAAGGAAGATGTAGAGGACAAAGACTTATCTGTAAAATAACAGTGCAGGCATGGGTTCGTCATCTGAAGGTACATTCAATTAAGCTGGGTCGAAATATGGAAGAAGCAGACAGAAGAAGCTAATTAACTGGAGCTAAAATACAAGTGAGGGCATGGTTGTAAATACTGAGGGTATATCTGTCGAACTGATAGAATCTATAATTACCATAGATATAGGCATATGGCATTGGGTAGGAATAATAGAAGGGACACTGTTTGAATCTTTGAGGGAACCTCGAACTGAGAAGGTATTTCACTGTTTGACAGAAATTAGAAGGAACCAGCAGAATATCTTACCGACTGGCGGTGCAGGCTAGCAGGTTGGGAGTCAAATCGTCTAAGAGGACATGAAATAGACTGGGGAAACATTACACGAACTGAGGATACAATCTCAAGGACTCAGTATGCTTGTAACGGCCTGAGGGTTGGTTTTAAGCGCTGTGGGTATGATATCGCCGACTCTGGGTATAGGCTTAGGAACTTGTCCAGTTACAACAACGTGGAAATGGAATTTCAGGACCTATTTAAAAGCAATTTCAAGAGATACAAAGCGCGTGCTGAAGGTGTAAAATTAATCAAACAAAGAGAAGACATATTTCTAAGAATTAAGGCACATTTCTTCGACTAAAGGTAAATCAAACAGACTGAGGGTGCTAATGCGCGACATATTGTTGAATTAAACGTAAAGACAAGTGTCTGGATCTTCTTTACATACGACAGACCGACGATACATCTTACAGAAAGACACATACAACGGACCAAAAGTGGCTTATCATATCGAATAATTTTCAGAGGTAAGGTTTGTTTCACTGACTAGAAGTACAGCCTAATGAAGTAGAGAAATAAAGAACTGGTGGACTCTCAAGATTTCGTTCACTTCTCTCATGGGCTAAGGGTTCATCTTTTGAATTGAGGGTACATACTGAGATTTGGTGAAATGGGGATCAAAACCCTGGTATGGACTAATGGGCAAGTATTACGGACTAAATGTATTACTCCCGATCTGAAAGTACAACCTGTAGGATGAGACAACGTTTCATGGAAATGAAGACAGTTATTGCAGCAGGTTTCTTCTTATCTCAGTTCTGATAATCCTTCCAACAAAGTCACAAAAAGAAAGCAGCAAGTGCCAACAGGAACAATATTGTGCGAAGTACTGGTAAAAAAAAGTACATGTAATCTCTTTCCTAATAGCTGATAACTTTCTTTATTGAATCCGAAACTGTCCAGAAAATATCGAACCCTTAAAATCAACTTCCCAAAATCTCTCAACATGATTATGTCCATTAATATCTATACTGTTCACATTTTGCTCTTTCCATCATTGTTCTTTACAAAAGGTTTCTCTTCTCGCACATAACAACTCTCCAGGAATAAATGACTACGGACTGAAAATATATATCTTAAGTGAAAATAAAACCAGAGGACTGAAGATAAAATCTCTTGGACTGAGAATATGCGCTATGGAATTCATTGCAGTTATTTCGACAGGGTTTATTCTTATCTCACCACTCATAATTCTTTCGACAAGGTTATGTGAGGAAAACAGACAGTGCCAAGCGGAACAACTATGTGCGAAGTACTGGTAAAAAGTTATCCCCTTCCAAAAGCTTACAACATCTTTCCTACAATCCACAACTCTAAATAATTTTAATTTTTCTTTAACAAATTACTACTAATTTTCTTCTCGCACACAACAACCCTTCAGGAATAAAGTAAACATGTCAAACTCTAATATGTTCTATCTCTCTGTCTCTGTCTCTCTCTCTGATCACCTTGCCCAGTTGTTTGGTCGGTAAAGTGCATTCCTTTAAAACTTTACAGTCGCAGATTCGGTCCGAAAGCAGTACCAATTTCTGTTCGAGGTTCAATCATTTTCATTGTTGCAGGATTTATTCTTTGCTTAATGCCGATTATCCCCTCGACTTAAGATATTTGGAAAAGCAGCCAGTGGTTTGGAAAGACTATTACCTGACATCAAGTAAAAACAACGCTAAAAACACAGGATAAAAAACAAATCCGGCTCCGCTACAACATCCTGCACTACCAGCTTACATCACCATCATCCAAGCAATTATTATAATAGCTCACAACTGCTGTAACCTTAAACAACTTTGCTCATTACTAGTTTACTTCACTTTTCAACACTGTTATAGCTTTGTTCTCCATTCAAATCATTTCATTTCTTTACTCGATTTCCAGCTTGTCCACAGTATTTCCCATGGCTTGTTCATGGTTTTTTCCAGTTTTGTTAAGTTTTGTTTCTTTCCAAAGCATTAGTTGAGAACAATCAAATATACAATTATCATTTTCACTGCTTCCATAATATGGGGACAGGCTCCAAGTTAATGCAAACATGATTCATAGCCATTTTTATCGTTTACTTTGTCAATGCCCCCCCTAAGAATCCAACAACTTCAAAAGTAGACATCAGCAATCAGCGACATACTTCTATGCTTTTCACCACTTCTTTACAAATTAAATCCTGTCAAGGATTCTTCCAAATAGGTCTTTTTCCTTCAATTCACAACACAATTGTACATCATTTTTCCTCTCCAAAATGTTACAATTTCTTCTCGCACATAACAACCTTCCAGGAATAAAGTAAATATTCCAAAACAAAAAGACTGTATCTCGGCCTCTTTCTTTCTCTCTTAGTCTCTGTCTCTCTCTCATCAATAAAGCTAGCGACAAACTAATGTTCCAGACTTTCAGCCCAAAGTTCTATAGTTCGATTCTCCAGCTCATCCAATTTTATTTCCAGGATTAAGTTAAAAGCTATAGGACTCATTCTCCTCTCATCATTAAACAATGTTTCAAATGATCTATGTTTGGAAAGAAACAGTAGTTTTGGAAAGGTTACAAGCAAAATACCGGTAAAAAAAAAAACTCCGATAAAGCGTAAGTAGGTGCATACCATATAACTCAAATTATGTTGAAGTCGTTAGACCGGGCTTATAACTCACACTTTTGTTAACCAGGCCCCTTTTAAGATCTGGTCAATTACATCTGCCTCTGCATAATTCTAAGCTTCTTTGCTCAGTTGATGATGTATGAGGTTTGTAACTACGAGTTTTCAGGTTGGACTCCCAGCCACTGCAATTTCTATCCAGGGTTCGATGACAGTCCTTGCGGTAAAAGTAACTGATTTCTCAACCCTAAAATTCACCGTAGAATTCAACATCGTTTTTCTTAACAAAGTAAGACAAATTTCTTCTCGAACGAAATAACGCTCGGGTAGGAATACAGTGAAAAATTCAGAATCAAATACTCACTCCCTCGCTCTCTGTCTTTTTCTCTCCTGTCTCTCTCTCTCTCACACAACACCAGTACAGGTAGTGGCAAAGTAATGTTCTAGACGTTCAAACCATAGTTCGATTCTCCGGCTAATCTAATTTCCTTTTTGTAAGGATTAAGGTTTTAGCGATAGGACTCATTCTTCTCTCACCATTTAACAATGTTTCAAATGATATATTGTTTGAGGCAAACAGTGCTTTGGGAAAAGTTAAAGGCGAAATACTGGTTACAGAAACCCCAATAACGCACAAATACGTGCGTCCGATGTAACTCAAATTGTATTCAGTCGTCGGGCATATAACTTTTATTTTTGTTAACATGGCTCCTTTTAAGATCTGTTCAATTACAAAGGAAAGCTTCATCTGCATGAATCTCGTCTTCTTTGCTCAACTGATGAGATATGAGGCTTGTAACAAGGAGTTTTCAGGTTCGATTCTCCAGCCATTGCAATTGCTTGATGACAGTCATTGCGACAAAATTTATTTCTCATCGCTTAAATCTTTCCCCAATAAAATCACAACATAACTGTTCGTCGCTCTCTTTGCAAATTATGACATTTTTTTAAGCACATAACAACTCTCCAGTAATACAGATAACATTTCAAATTCAAATTTTCTCTCTCTCTCTCTCTCTCTCTCTCTCTCTCTGAACATCGCTAAAGGTAGCAGCACAAAAGTAATCTTCCAGATTTAAAACCCAAGGTTCTATAGTTCGATTCTCCGGCTAATCTATTTCCTTTTTCAGAATTAAGTTCACTGCAACATTGTTCTCTCATCACTGAACAATGTTTGAATTGATCTACGAAAACTAACACTGGTTTGGGAAAGGTTAAAAAGCAAACTACAGGTAAAAAAAAACTCCAATAACGCGTACGTACGTGCGTGCGATATAACTCAAATTATGTTGAAGTCGTAACTTTCATTTTCGTTTACACGGCTCCGTTAAAGATCTTATCTATAGCAATTTTAAGAAAACTTCAGCATAATTCTCAGTTTCTGAGCTCAGTTGATGACGTGCGAGGCCTGAAACTAGAAGTTGTCAGTTCGATTCCCAGCTATTGCAATTTTTTATCCGAGGTTTGATGTCAGTCATTGCGATAGGATTCATGAAATTATTCTCATCACTCTCATTTTTTCCTGAAAGCAGTTATGTAGGAATGAATGAATAGCGTTTTAAGAAAAAAATATAGGATTTGGAACAAGAACTACCTAGCCTGCTGCAATTCTACGAATTACGATGAAAGCAGCCGTTCGTCTCTAATTTTAGTCGCCTTCTACGACATGCCAGAGAAAGGCCGAGGTCCTATTCTATACAGTAAAAAACCCGGAACCCCACGGGGAAGTTATGTAAGAAAGCAGCCACGGGTTTGAAGTAACGTGCAAAGTACTGGTAAATACTAACACTGCATCGATATGTGCACATGACACGCTGGTGTAAATGATATGACTGAAATAATACTTTCAACTCTCTATGTATCCGTTATAATCTTCCTTTTTTTGAGAACATCGTCAATATATTTGGACAAAGGCAAGAGACAACTATATTCTCTTATAATTTCATTTTGGGTAATAAATTAAACGTGGCCCAAATGATCCGATTTGTCTTTTGAAGTTGTGGGGCAATCGCAGCATGAAACAAGCTATGTTTTCAATAGTCTTTCTCTTTTAAAGTCAACCTGAAAGAATCTTTATGATGTTTATTAAACCTTCACTAAATAAATCAATTCCAACATCGGTAGCACAGTCTATAATCTATGGGACTTTAGACCAGGGATTTGCTGGTTCCAATTCCCAGCTCGGCAAATTTCTTTTCAAATATTGATAGTCATTGTGACATGATTTCTCTCTCTCCATCTCGCTCTCTCTCGCACTGCTTGATAATGTTTTAATTTTTGTGGTCTTAAGTATGTAAAGAGACAGCCAGCGGATATAATATTGTGTGGAGTAGTGGATAAAGAAACCATAAAGGATTTGTAAACAGGGGATCGCAAGTTTGATTCCCGGCTCGGTCAATGTTTTCTGATTATTACTTATGGTCATTGCCAAAGGATTCATTACTCTCTCAAGGTCGACGACTGTCTTGACGATTGTAATGTTGAAAAGCCGCCATTGGTTTGGAAAGAATATTGTGCGTAATACTGGAAAAAGAAATTACAGGAAAGAATACATAAGAGCACTGGCCCCCGCAATGTAAACTCAAGTACAGTTGTAAACGGCGTTTGACACCCTTCAATCAATCGATGGAGAAATATTTTCAATAATCAAGTCGCTTTTGATCATAAAATGGGAACGTTGGCTTCTTCGGCATTCTTTAGGTAAAAGCTGAGGTTGATAGGACATTCAAAGTGGCTGTATGTAGAAATGCACAGTGATTACATAATATTGTAAGATCTTGCCAGGATGTCTCAATTTAACATTTCATTCTAAAAGATCTAATGCAGAATTCCACTTCTTGATCTGAAAGAGATGGATGGATGAATGGATGGATGGATAGATAGATAGACAGCAGACGAGATATGAATAGATGGACAGAGAGGGAGAAAGAAGTTTGCAGGTAGGAGACAGAAATAAAGGGAGGCAAATAGAGAGAGCGAGCGTGAAGGAATAAAGAAGGACAGATAATGAGACAGAAGATGGTAGAATAGCAAAAGAGACAAGAGAGAAAGAGATAGAGAGACTGTTTGAAAGGAGACAGGTTCAAGTAGAGGAAAGATGTAAAAGAAGAGTAGAGAGAAAAGTGGAAAGGGATAGAGAGAGAAATAAAGAGAAAGATAAAGACAAAGTGAGATAAAGAAAAATAAAGAATGACAGCTAGAGAGCGACAGAATGAGAGAGACAGCTACAGCGAGAGACTGAGAGTAGAAAACAGTGCAGAGGGAAAGATGAAAATCAGGAGCAGAGAGTAAGACAAACAGTTTGGAAAAGAGTAGATAGAATGAAAGAAAAAGAGAGACAGAGAAACAGGGCCAGGCAGAGATTGAGAGAGGTGAAGACAGACAGAAATAGCGAAACGAGAGAGAGAGGAGAGAGAGGAGACAAAAATAAGAGATAGTCAAGAATGAAAAGGGAGGAAGTGAGATTACAGTGAAATGAGAGTGAATACATAATGTAAGACGGTTTAGACAAGGTTTAAAATCAGAAGGAAGATGTAGAGGACAAAGACTTATCTGTAAAATAACAGTGCAGGCATGGGTTCGTCATCTGAAAATACATTCAATTAAGCTGGGTCGAAATATGGAAGAAGCAGACAGAAGAAGCTAATTAACTGGAGCTAAAATACAAGTGAGGGCATGGTTGTAAATACTGAGGGTATATCTGTCGAACTGATAGAATCTATAATTACCATAGATATAGGCATATGGCATTGGGTAGGAATAATAGAAGGGACACTGTTTGAATCTTTGAGGGAACCTCGAACTGAGAAGGTATTTCACTGTTTGACAGAAATTAGAAGGAACCAGCAGAATATCTTACCGACTGGCGGTGCAGGCTAGCAGGTTGGGAGTCAAATCGTCTAAGAGGACATGAAATAGACTGGGGAAACATTACACGAACTGAGGATACAATCTCAAGGACTCAGTATGCTTGTAACGGCCTGAGGGTTGGTTTTAAGCGCTGTGGGTATGATATCGCCGACTCTGGGTATAGGCTTAGGAACTTGTCCAGTTACAACAATGTGGAAATGGAATTTCAGGACCTATTTAAAAGCAATTTCAAGAGATACAAAGCGCGTGCTGAAGGTGTAAAATTAATCAAACAAAGAGAAGACATATTTCTAAGAATTAAGGCACATTTCTTCGACTAAAGGTAAATCAAACAGACTGAAGGGGCTAATGCGCGACATATTGTTGAATTAAACGTAAAGACAAGTGTCTGGATCTTCTTTACATACGACAGACCGACGATACATCTTACAGAAAGACACATACAACGGACCAAAAGTGGCTTATCATATCGAATAATTTTCAGAGGTAAGGTTTGTTTCACTGACTAGTAGTACAGCCTAATGAAGTAGAGAAATAAAGAACTGGTGGACTCTCAAGATTTCGTTCACTTCTCTCATGGGCTAAGGGTTCATCTTTTGAATTGAGGGTACATACTGAGATTTGGTGAAATGGGGATCAAAACCCTGGTATGGACTAATGGGCAAGTATTACGGACTAAATGTATTACTCCCGATCTGAAAGTACAACCTGTAGGATGAGACAACGTTTCATGGAAATGAAGACAGTTATTGCAGCAGGTTTCTTCTTATCTCAGTTCTGATAATCCATCCAACAAAGTCACAAAAAGAAAGCAGCAAGTGCCAACAGGAACAATATTGTGCGAAGTACTGGTAAAAAAAAGTACATGTAATCTCTTTCCTAATAGCTGATAACTTTCTTTATTGAATCCGAAACTGTCCAGAAAATATCGAACCCTTAAAATCAACTTCCCAAAATCTCTCAACATGATTATGTCCATTAATATCTATACTGTTCACATTTTGCTCTTTCCATCATTGTTCTTTACAAAAGGTTTCTCTTCTCGCACATAACAACTCTCCAGGAATAAATGACTACGGACTGAAAATATATATCTTAAGTGAAAATAAAACCAGAGGACTGAAGATAAAATCTCTTGGACTGAGAATATGCGCTGTGGAATTCATTGCAGTTATTTCGACAGGGTTTATTCTTATCTCACCACTCATAATTCTTTCGACAAGGTTATGTGAGGAAAACAGACAGTGCCAAGCGGAACAACTATGTGCGAAGTACTGGTAAAAAGTTATCCCCTTCCAAAAGCTTACAACATCTTTCCTACAATCCACAACTCTAAATAATTTTAATTTTTCTTTAACAAATTACTACTAATTTTCTTCTCGCACACAACAACCCTTCAGGAATAAAGTAAACATGTCAAACTCTAATATGTTCCATCTCTCTGTCTCTGTCTCTCTCTCTGATCACCTTGCCCAGTTGTTTGGTCGGTAAAGTGCATTCCTTTAAAACTTTACAGTCGCAGATTCGGTCCGAAAGCAGTACCAATTTCTGTTCGAGGTTCAATCATTTTCATTGTTGCAGGATTTATTCTTTGCTTAATGCCGATTATCCCCTCGACTTAAGATATTTGGAAAAGCAGCCAGTGGTTTGGAAAGACTATTACCTGGCATCAAGTAAAAACAACGCTAAAAACACAGGATAAAAAACAAATCCGGCTCCGCTACAACATCCTGCACTACCAGCTTACATCACCATCATCCAAGCAATTATTATAATAGCACACAACTGCTGTAACCTTAAACAACTTTGCTCATTACTAGTTTACTTCACTTTTCAACATTGTTATAGCTTTGTTCTCCATTCAAATCATTTCATTTCTTTACTCGATTTCCAGCTTGTCCACAGTATTTCCCATGGCTTGTTCATGGTTTTTTCCAGTTTTGTTAAGTTTTGTTTCTTTCCAAAGCATTAGTTGAGAACAATCAAATATACAATTATCATTTTCACTGCTTCCATAATATGGGGACAGGCTCCAAGTTAATGCAAACATGATTCATAGCCATTTTTATCGTTTACTTTGTCAATGCCCCCCCTAAGAATCCAACAACTTCAAAAGTAGACATCAGCAATCAGCGACATACTTCTATGCTTTTCACCACTTCTTTACAAATTAAATCCTGTCAAGGATTCTTCCAAATAGGTCTTTTTCCTTCAATTCACAACACAATTGTACATCATTTTTCCTCTCCAAAATGTTACAATTTCTTCTCGCACATAACAACCTTCCAGGAATAAAGTAAATATTCCAAAACAAAAAGACTGTATCTCAGCCTCTTTCTTTCTCTCTTAGTCTCTGTCTCTCTCTCATCAATAAAGCTAGCGACAAACTAATGTTCCAGACTTTCAGCCCAAAGTTCTATAGTTCGATTCTCCAGCCCATCCAATTTTATTTCCAGGATTAAGTTAAAAGCTATAGGACTCATTCTCCTCTCACCATTAAACAATGTTTCAAATGATCTATGTTTGGAAACAAACAGTAGTTTTGGAAAGGTTACAAGCAAAATACCGGTAAAAAAAAAACTCCGATAAAGCGTAAGTAGGTGCATACCATATAACTCAAATTATGTTGAAGTCGTTAGACCGGGCTTATAACTCACACTTTTGTTAACCCGGCCCCTTTTAAGATCTGGTCAATTACATCTGCCTCTGCATAATTCTAAGCTTCTTTGCTCAGTTGATGATGTATGAGGTTTGTAACTACGAGTTTTCAGGTTGGACTCCCAGCCACTGCAATTTCTATCCAGGGTTCGATGACAGTCCTTGCGGTAAAAGTAACTGATTTCTCAACCCTAAAATTCACCGTAGAATTCAACATCGTTTTTCTTAACAAAGTAAGACAAATTTCTTCTCGAACGAAATAACGCTCGGGTAGGAATACAGTGAAAAATTCAGAATCAAATACTCACTCCCTCGCTCTCTGTCTTTTTCTCTCCTGTCTCTCTCTCACACAACACCAGTACAGGTAGTGGCAAAGTAATGTTCTAGACGTTCAAACCATAGTTCGATTCTCCGGCTAATCTAATTTCCTTTTTGTAAGGATTAAGGTTTTAGCGATAGGACTCATTCTTCTCTCACCATTTAACAATGTTTCAAATGATATATTGTTTGAGGCAAACAGTGCTTTGGGAAAAGTTAAAGGCGAAATACTGGTTACAGAAACCCCAATAACGCACAAATACGTGCGTCCGATGTAACTCAAATTGTATTCAGTCGTCAGGCATATAACTTTTATTTTTGTTAACATGGCTCCTTTTAAGATCTGTTCAATTACAAAGGAAAGCTTCATCTGCATGAATCTCGTCTTCTTTGCTCAACTGATGAGATATGAGGCTTGTAACAAGGAGTTTTTAGGTTCGATTCTCCAGCCATTGCAATTGCTTGATGACAATCATTGCGACAAAATTTCTCATCGCTTAAATCTTTCCCCAGTAAAATCACAACATAACTGTTCGTCGCTCTCTTTGCAAATTATGACATTTTTTTAAGCACATAACAACCCTCCAGTAATACAGATAACATTTCAAATTCAAATTTTCTCTCTCTCTCTCTCTCTCTCTCTCTCTGAACATCGCTAAAGGTAGCAGCACAAAAGTAATCTTCCAGATTTAAAACCCAAGGTTCTATAGTTCGATTCTCCGGCTAATCTATTTCCTTTTTCAGAATTAAGTTCACTGCAACATTGTTCTCTCATCACTGAACAATGTTTGAATTGATCTACGAAAACTAACACTGGTTTGGGAAAGGTTAAAAAGCAAACTACAGGTAAAAAAGAACTCCAATAACGCGTACGTACGTGCGTGCGATATAACTCAAATTATGTTGAAGTCGTAACTTTCATTTTCGTTTACACGGCTCCGTTAAAGATCTTATCTATAGCAATTTTAAGAAAACTTCAGCATAATTCTCAGTTTCTGAGCTCAGTTGATGACGTGCGAGGCCTGAAACTAGAAGTTGTCAGTTCGATTCCCAGCTATTGCAATTTTTTATCCGAGGTTTGATGTCAGTCATTGCGATAGGATTCATGAAATTATTCTCATCACTCTCATTTTTTCCTGAAAGCAGTTATGTAGGAATGAATGAAAAGCGTTTTAAGAAAAAAATATAGGATTTGGAACAAGAACTACCTAGCCTGATGCAATTCTACGAATTACGATGAAAGCAGCCGTTCGTCTCTAATTTTAGTCGCCTTCTACGACATGCCATAGAGAAAGGCCGAGGTCCTATTCTATACAGTAAAAAACCCGGAACCCCACGGGGAAGTTATGTAAGAAAGCAGCCACGGGTTTGAAGTAACGTGCAAAGTACTGGTAAATACTAACACTGCATCGATATGTGCACATGACACGCTGGTGTAAATGATATGACTGAAATAATACTTTCAACTCTCTATGTATCCGTTATAATCTTCCTTTTTTTGAGAACATCGTCAATACATTTGGACAAAGGCAAGAGACAACTATATTCTCTTATAATTTCATTTTGGGTAATAAATTAAACGTGGCCCAAATGATCCGATTTGTCTTTTGAAGTTGTGGGGCAATCGCAGCATGAAACAAGCTATGTTTTCAATAGTCTTTCTCTTTTAAAGTCAACCTGAAAGAATCTTTATGATGTTTATTAAACCTTCACTAAATAAATCAATTTCAACATCGGTAGCACAGTCTATAATCTATGGGACTTTAGACCAGGGATTTGCTGGTTCCAATTCCCAGCTCGGCAAATTTCTTTTCAAATATTGATAGTCATTGTGACATGATTTCTCTCTCTCCATCTCGCTCTCTCTCGCACTGCTTGATAATGTTTTAATTTTTGTGGTCTTAAGTATGTAAAGAGACAGCCAGCGGATATAATATTGTGTGGAGTAGTGGATAAAGAAACCATAAAGGATTTGTAAACAGGGGATCGCAAGTTTGATTCCCGGCTCGGTCAATGTTTTCTGATTATTACTTATGGTCATTGCCAAAGGATTCATTACTCTCTCAAGGTCGACGACTGTCTTGACGATTGTAATGTTGAAAAGCCGCCATTGGTTTGGAAAGAATATTGTGCGTAATACTGGAAAAAGAAATTACAGGAAAGAATACATAAGAGCACTGGCCCCCACAATGTAAACTCAAGTACAGTTGTAAACGGCGTTTGACACCCTTCAATCAATCGATGGAGAAATATTTTCAATAATCAAGTCGCTTTTGATCATAAAATGGGAACGTTGGCTTCTTCGGCATTCTTTAGGTAAAAGCTGAGGTTGATAGGACATTCAAAGTGGCTGTATGTAGAAATGCACAGTGATTACATAATATTGTAAGATCTTGCCAGGATGTCTCAATTTAACATTTCATTCTAAAAGATCTAATGCAGAATTCCACTTCTTGATCTGAAAGAGATGGATGGATGAATGGATGGATGGATAGATAGATAGACAGCAGACGAGATATGAATAGATGGACAGAGAGGGAGAAAGAAGTTTGCAGGTAGGAGACAGAAATAAAGGGAGGCAAATAGAGAGAGCGAGCGTGAAGGAATAAAGAAGGACAGATAATGAGACAGAAGATGGTAGAATAGCAAAAGAGACAAGAGAGAAAGAGATAGAGAGACTGTTTGAAAGGAGACAGGTTCAAGTAGAGGAAAGATGTAAAAGAAGAGTAGAGAGAAAAGTGGAAAGGGATAGAGAGAGAAATAAAGAGAAAGATAAAGACAAAGTGAGATAAAGAAAAATAAAGAATGACAGCTAGAGAGCGACAGAATGAGAGAGACAGCTACAGCGAGAGACTGAGAGTAGAAAACAGTGCAGAGGGAAAGATGAAAATCAGGAGCAGAGAGTAAGACAAACAGTTTGGAAAAGAGTAGATAGAGTGAAAGAAAAAGAGAGACAGAGAAACAGGGCCAGGCAGAGATTGAGAGAGGTGAAGACAGACAGAAATAGCGAAACGAGAGAGAGAGGAGAGAGAGGAGACAAAAATAAGAGATAGTCAAGAATGAAAAGGGAGGAAGTGAGATTACAGTGAAATGAGAGTGAATACATAATGTAAGACGGTTTAGACAAGGTTTAAAATCAGAAGGAAGATGTAGAGGACAAAGACTTATCTGTAAAATAACAGTGCAGGCATGGGTTCGTCATCTGAAAATACATTCAATTAAGCTGGGTCGAAATATGGAAGAAGCAGACAGAAGAAGCTAATTAACTGGAGCTAAAATACAAGTGAGGGCATGGTTGTAAATACTGAGGGTATATCTGTCGAACTGATAGAATCTATAATTACCATAGATATAGGCATATGGCATTGGGTAGGAATAATAGAAGGGACACTGTTTGAATCTTTGAGGGAACCTCGAACTGAGAAGGTATTTCACTGTTTGACAGAAATTAGAAGGAACCAGCAGAATATCTTACCGACTGGCGGTGCAGGCTAGCAGGTTGGGAGTCAAATCGTCTAAGAGGACATGAAATAGACTGGGGAAACATTACACGAACTGAGGATACAATCTCAAGGACTCAGTATGCTTGTAACGGCCTGAGGGTTGGTTTTAAGCGCTGTGGGTATGATATCGCCGACTCTGGGTATAGGCTTAGGAACTTGTCCAGTTACAACAATGTGGAAATGGAATTTCAGGACCTATTTAAAAGCAATTTCAAGAGATACAAAGCACGTGCTGAAGGTGTAAAATTAATCAAACAAAGAGAAGACATATTTCTAAGAATTAAGGCACATTTCTTCGACTAAAGGTAAATCAAACAGACTGAAGGGGCTAATGCGCGACATATTGTTGAATTAAACGTAAAGACAAGTGTCTGGATCTTCTTTACATACGACAGACCGACGATACATCTTACAGAAAGACACATACAACGGACCAAAAGTGGCTTATCATATCGAATAATTTTCAGAGGTAAGGTTTGTTTCACTGACTAGTAGTACAGCCTAATGAAGTAGAGAAATAAAGAACTGGTGGACTCTCAAGATTTCGTTCACTTCTCTCATGGGCTAAGGGTTCATCTTTTGAATTGAGGGTACATACTGAGATTTGGTGAAATGGGGATCAAAACCCTGGTATGGACTAATGGGCAAGTATTACGGACTAAATGTATTACTCCCGATCTGAAAGTACAACCTGTAGGATGAGACAACGTTTCATGGAAATGAAGACAGTTATTGCAGCAGGTTTCTTCTTATCTCAGTTCTGATAATCCATCCAACAAAGTCACAAAAAGAAAGCAGCAAGTGCCAACAGGAACAATATTGTGCGAAGTACTGGTAAAAAAAAGTACATGTAATCTCTTTCCTAATAGCTGATAACTTTCTTTATTGAATCCGAAACTGTCCAGAAAATATCGAACCCTTAAAATCAACTTCCCAAAATCTCTCAACATGATTATGTCCATTAATATCTATACTGTTCACATTTTGCTCTTTCCATCATTGTTCTTTACAAAAGGTTTCTCTTCTCGCACATAACAACTCTCCAGGAATAAATGACTACGGACTGAAAATATATATCTTAAGTGAAAATAAAACCAGAGGACTGAAGATAAAATCTCTTGGACTGAGAATATGCGCTGTGGAATTCATTGCAGTTATTTCGACAGGGTTTATTCTTATCTCACCACTCATAATTCTTTCGACAAGGTTATGTGAGGAAAACAGACAGTGCCAAGCGGAACAACTATGTGCAAAGTACTGGTAAAAAGTTATCCCCTTCCAAAAGCTTACAACATCTTTCCTACAATCCACAACTCTAAATAATTTTAATTTTTCTTTAACAAATTACTACTAATTTTCTTCTCGCACACAACAACCCTTCAGGAATAAAGTAAACATGTCAAACTCTAATATGTTCCATCTCTCTGTCTCTGTCTCTCTCTCTGATCACCTTGCCCAGTTGTTTGGTCGGTAAAGTGCATTCCTTTAAAACTTTACAGTCGCAGATTCGGTCCGAAAGCAGTACCAATTTCTGTTCGAGGTTCAATCATTTTCATTGTTGCAGGATTTATTCTTTGCTTAATGCCGATTATCCCCTCGACTTAAGATATTTGGAAAAGCAGCCAGTGGTTTGGAAAGACTATTACCTGACATCAAGTAAAAACAACGCTAAAAACACAGGATAAAAAACAAATCCGGCTCCGCTACAACATCCTGCACTACCAGCTTACATCACCATCATCCAAGCAATTATTATAATAGCTCACAACTGCTGTAACCTTGAACAACTTTGCTCATTACTAGTTTACTTCACTTTTCAACACTGTTATAGCTTTGTTCTCCATTCAAATCATTTCATTTCTTTACTCGATTTCCAGCTTGTCCACAGTATTTCCCATGGCTTGTTCATGGTTTTTTCCAGTTTTGTTAAGTTTTGTTTCTTTCCAAAGCATTAGTTGAGAACAATCAAATATACAATTATCATTTTCACTGCTTCCATAATATGGGGACAGGCTCCAAGTTAATGCAAACATGATTCATAGCCATTTTTATCGTTTACTTTGTCAATGCCCCCCCTAAGAATCCAACAACTTCAAAAGTAGACATCAGCAATCAGCGACATACTTCTATGCTTTTCACCACTTCTTTACAAATTAAATCCTGTCAAGGATTCTTCCAAATAGGTCTTTTTCCTTCAATTCACAACACAATTGTACATCATTTTTCCTCTCCAAAATGTTACAATTTCTTCTCGCACATAACAACCTTCCAGGAATAAAGTAAATATTCCAAAACAAAAAGACTGTATCTCAGCCTCTTTCTTTCTCTCTTAGTCTCTGTCTCTCTCTCATCAATAAAGCTAGCGACAAACTAATGTTCCAGACTTTCAGCCCAAAGTTCTATAGTTCGATTCTCCAGCTCATCCAATTTTATTTCCAGGATTAAGTTAAAAGCTATAGGACTCATTCTCCTCTCATCATTAAACAATGTTTCAAATGATCTATGTTTGGAAAGAAACAGTAGTTTTGGAAAGGTTACAAGCAAAATACCGGTAAAACAAAAAAACTCCGATAAAGCGTAAGTAGGTGCATACCATATAACTCAAATTATGTTGAAGTCGTTAGACCGGGCTTATAACTCACACTTTTGTTAACCCGGCCCCTTTTAAGATCTGGTCAATTACATCTGCCTCTGCATAATTCTAAGCTTCTTTGCTCAGTTGATGATGTATGAGGTTTGTAACTACGAGTTTTCAGGTTGGACTCCCAGCCACTGCAATTTCTATCCAGGGTTCGATGACAGTCCTTGCGGTAAAAGTAACTGATTTCTCAACCCTAAAATTCACCGTAGAATTCAACATCGTTTTTCTTAACAAAGTAAGACAAATTTCTTCTCGAACGAAATAACGCTCGGGTAGGAATACAGTGAAAAATTCAGAATCAAATACTCACTCCCTCGCTCTCTGTCTTTTTCTCTCCTGTCTCTCTCTCACATAACACCAGTACAGGTCAAGTGGCAAAGTAATGTTCTAGACGTTCAAACCATAGTTCGATTCTCCGGCTAATCTAATTTCCTTTTTGTAAGGATTAAAGGTTTTAGCGATAGGACTCATTCTTCTCTCACCATTTAACAATGTTTCAAATGATATATTGTTTGAGGCAAACAGTGCTTTGGGAAAAGTTAAAGGCGAAATACTGGTTACAGAAACCCCAATAACGCACAAATACGTGCGTCCGATGTAACTCAAATTGTATTCAGTCGTCAGGCATATAACTTTTATTTTTGTTAACATGGCTCCTTTTAAGATCTGATCAATTACAAAGGAAAGCTTCATCTGCATGAATCTCGTCTTCTTTGCTCAACTGATGAGATATGAGGCTTGTAACAAGGAGTTTTCAGGTTCGATTCTCCAGCCATTGCAATTGCTTGATGACAGTCATTGCGACAAAATTTCTCATTGCTTAACTCTTTCCCCAGTAAAATCACAACATAACTGTTCGTCGCTCTCTTTGCAAATTATGACATTTTTTTAAGCACATAACAACCCTCCAGTAATACAGATAACATTTCAAATTCAAATTTTCTCTCTCTCTCTCTCTCTCTCTCTCTGAACATCGCTAAAGGTAGCAGCACAAAAGTAATCTTCCAGATTTAAAACCCAAGGTTCTATAGTTCGATTCTCCGGCTAATCTATTTCCTTTTTCAGAATTAAGTTCACTGCAACATTGTTCTCTCATCACTGAACAATGTTTGAATTGATCTACGAAAACTAACACTGGTTTGGGAAAGGTTAAAAAGCAAACTACAGGTAAAAAAAACTCCAATAACGCGTACGTACGTGCGTGCGATATAACTCAAATTATGTTGAAGTCGTAACTTTCATTTTCGTTTACACGGCTCCGTTAAAGATCTTATCTATAGCAATTTTAAGAAAACTTCAGCATAATTCTCAGTTTCTGAGCTCAGTTGATGACGTGCGAGGCCTGAAACTAGAAGTTGTCAGTTCGATTCCCAGCTATTGCAATTTTTTATCCGAGGTTTGATGTCAGTCATTGCGATAGGATTCATGAAATTATTCTCATCACTCTCATTTTTTCCTGAAAGCAGTTATGTAGGAATGAATGAATAGCGTTTTAAGAAAAAAATATAGGATTTGGAACAAGAACTACCTAGCCTGCTGCAATTCTACGAATTACGATGAAAGCAGCCGTTCGTCTCTAATTTTAGTCGCCTTCTACGACATGCCATAGAGAAAGGCCGAGGTCCTATTCTATACAGTAAAAAACCCGGAACCCCACGGGGAAGTTATGTAAGAAAGCAGCCACGGGTTTGAAGTAACGTGCAAAGTACTGGTAAATACTAACACTGCATCGATATGTGCACATGACACGCTGGTGTAAATGATATGACTGAAATAATACTTTCAACTCTCTATGTATCCGTTATAATCTTCCTTTTTTTGAGAACATCGTCAATACATTTGGACAAAGGCAAGAGACAACTATATTCTCTTATAATTTCATTTTAGGTAATAAATTAAACGTGGCCCAAATGATCCGATTTGTCTTTTGAAGTTGTGGGGCAATCGCAGCATGAAACAAGCTATGTTTTCAATAGTCTTTCTCTTTTAAAGTCAACCTGAAAGAATCTTTATGATGTTTATTAAACCTTCACTAAATAAATCAATTCCAACATCGGTAGCACAGTCTATAATCTATGGGACTTTAGACCAGGGATTTGCTGGTTCCAATTCCCAGCTCGGCAAATTTCTTTTCAAATATTGATAGTCATTGTGACATGATTTCTCTCTCTCCATCTCGCTCTCTCTCGCACTGCTTGATAATGTTTATATTTTTGTGGTCTTAAGTATGTAAAGAGACAGCCAGCGGATATAATATTGTGTGGAGTAGTGGATAAAGAAACCATAAAGGATTTGTAAACAGGGGATCGCAAGTTTGATTCCCGGCTCGGTCAATGTTTTCTGATTATTACTTATGGTCATTGCCAAAGGATTCATTACTCTCTCAAGGTCGACGACTGTCTTGACGATTGTAATGTTGAAAAGCCGCCATTGGTTTGGAAAGAATATTGTGCGTAATACTGGAAAAAGAAATTACAGGAAAGAATACATAAGAGCACTGGCCCCCGCAATGTAAACTCAAGTACAGTTGTAAACGGCGTTTGACACCCTTCAATCAATCGATGGAGAAATATTTTCAATAATCAAGTCGCTTTTGATCATAAAATGGGAACGTTGGCTTCTTCGGCATTCTTTAGGTAAAAGCTGAGGTTGATAGGACATTCAAAGTGGCTGTATGTAGAAATGCACAGTGATTACATAATATTGTAAGATCTTGCCAGGATGTCTCAATTTAACATTTCATTCTAAAAGATCTAATGCAGAATTCCACTTCTTGATCTGAAAGAGATGGATGGATGAATGGATGGATGGATAGATAGATAGACAGCAGACGAGATATGAATAGATGGACAGAGAGGGAGAAAGAAGTTTGCAGGTAGGAGACAGAAATAAAGGGAGGCAAATAGAGAGAGCGAGCGTGAAGGAATAAAGAAGGACAGATAATGAGACAGAAGATGGTAGAATAGCAAAAGAGACAAGAGAGAAAGAGATAGAGAGACTGTTTGAAAGGAGACAGGTTCAAGTAGAGGAAAGATGTAAAAGAAGAGTAGAGAGAAAAGTGGAAAGGGATAGAGAGAGAAATAAAGAGAAAGATAAAGACAAAGTGAGATAAAGAAAAATAAAGAATGACAGCTAGAGAGCGACAGAATGAGAGAGACAGCTACAGCGAGAGACTGAGAGTAGAAAACAGTGCAGAGGGAAAGATGAAAATCAGGAGCAGAGAGTAAGACAAACAGTTTGGAAAAGAGTAGATAGAATGAAAGAAAAAGAGAGACAGAGAAACAGGGCCAGGCAGAGATTGAGAGAGGTGAAGACAGACAGAAATAGCGAAACGAGAGAAAGAGGAGAGAGAGGAGACAAAAATAAGAGATAGTCAAGAATGAAAAGGGAGGAAGTGAGATTACAGTGAAATGAGAGTGAATACATAATGTAAGACGGTTTAGACAAGGTTTAAAATCAGAAGGAAGATGTAGAGGACAAAGACTTATCTGTAAAATAACAGTGCAGGCATGGGTTCGTCATCTGAAAATACATTCAATTAAGCTGGGTCGAAATATGGAAGAAGCAGATAGAAGAAGCTAATTAACTGGAGCTAAAATACAAGTGAGGGCATGGTTGTAAATACTGAGGGTATATCTGTCGAACTGATAGAATCTATAATTACCATAGATATAGGCATATGGCATTGGGTAGGAATAATAGAAGGGACACTGTTTGAATCTTTGAGGGAACCTCGAACTGAGAAGGTATTTCACTGTTTGACAGAAATTAGAAGGAACCAGCAGAATATCTTACCGACTGGCGGTGCAGGCTAGCAGGTTGGGAGTCAAATCGTCTAAGAGGACATGAAATAGACTGGGGAAACATTACACGAACTGAGGATACAATCTCAAGGACTCAGTATGCTTGTAACGGCCTGAGGGTTGGTTTTAAGCGCTGTGGGTATGATATCGCCGACTCTGGGTATAGGCTTAGGAACTTGTCCAGTTACAACAATGTGGAAATGGAATTTCAGGACCTATTTAAAAGCAATTTCAAGAGATACAAAGCGCGTGCTGAAGGTGT
Source organism: Tridacna crocea (assembly GCA_943736015.1). Lineage (NCBI taxonomy): Eukaryota > Metazoa > Mollusca > Bivalvia > Cardiida > Cardiidae > Tridacna > Tridacna crocea. Next base: position 25,613,281 of record OX031059.1, on the reverse strand, counting down.
AAAATTAATCAAACAAAGAGAAGACATATTTCTAAGAATTAAGGCACATTTCTTCGACTAAAGGTAAATCAAACAGACTGAAGGGGCTAATGCGCGACATATTGTTGAATTAAACGTAAAGACAAGTGTCTGGATCTTCTTTACATACGACAGACCGACGATACATCTTACAGAAAGACACATACAACGGACCAAAAGTGGCTTATCATATCGAATAATTTTCAGAGGTAAGGTTTGTTTCACTGACTAGTAGTACAGCCTAATGAAGTAGAGAAATAAAGAACTGGTGGACTCTCAAGATTTCGTTCACTTCTCTCATGGGCTAAGGGTTCATCTTTTGAATTGAGGGTACATACTGAGATTTGGTGAAATGGGGATCAAAACCCTGGTATGGACTAATGGGCAAGTATTACGGACTAAATGTATTACTCCCGATCTGAAAGTACAACCTGTAGGATGAGACAACGTTTCATGGAAATGAAGACAGTTATTGCAGCAGGTTTCTTCTTATCTCAGTTCTGATAATCCATCCAACAAAGTCACAAAAAGAAAGCAGCAAGTGCCAACAGGAACAATATTGTGCGAAGTACTGGTAAAAAAAAGTACATGTAATCTCTTTCCTAATAGCTGATAACTTTCTTTATTGAATCCGAAACTGTCCAGAAAATATCGAACCCTTAAAATCAACTTCCCAAAATCTCTCAACATGATTATGTCCATTAATATCTATACTGTTCACATTTTGCTCTTTCCATCATTGTTCTTTACAAAAGGTTTCTCTTCTCGCACATAACAACTCTCCAGGAATAAATGACTACGGACTGAAAATATATATCTTAAGTGAAAATAAAACCAGAGGACTGAAGATAAAATCTCTTGGACTGAGAATATGCGCTGTGGAATTCATTGCAGTTATTTCGACAGGGTTTATTCTTATCTCACCACTCATAATTCTTTCGACAAGGTTATGTGAGGAAAACAGACAGTGCCAAGCGGAACAACTATGTGCGAAGTACTGGTAAAAAGTTATCCCCTTCCAAAAGCTTACAACATCTTTCCTACAATCCACAACTCTAAATAATTTTAATTTTTCTTTAACAAATTACTACTAATTTTCTTCTCGCACACAACAACCCTTCAGGAATAAAGTAAACATGTCAAACTCTAATATGTTCCATCTCTCTGTCTCTGTCTCTCTCTCTGATCACCTTGCCCAGTTGTTTGGTCGGTAAAGTGCATTCCTTTAAAACTTTACAGTCGCAGATTCGGTCCGAAAGCAGTACCAATTTCTGTTCGAGGTTCAATCATTTTCATTGTTGCAGGATTTATTCTTTGCTTAATGCCGATTATCCCCTCGACTTAAGATATTTGGAAAAGCAGCCAGTGGTTTGGAAAGACTATTACCTGGCATCAAGTAAAAACAACGCTAAAAACACAGGATAAAAAACAAATCCGGCTCCGCTACAACATCCTGCACTACCAGCTTACATCACCATCATCCAAGCAATTATTATAATAGCACACAACTGCTGTAACCTTAAACAACTTTGCTCATTACTAGTTTACTTCACTTTTCAACATTGTTATAGCTTTGTTCTCCATTCAAATCATTTCATTTCTTTACTCGATTTCCAGCTTGTCCACAGTATTTCCCATGGCTTGTTCATGGTTTTTTCCAGTTTTGTTAAGTTTTGTTTCTTTCCAAAGCATTAGTTGAGAACAATCAAATATACAATTATCATTTTCACTGCTTCCATAATATGGGGACAGGCTCCAAGTTAATGCAAACATGATTCATAGCCATTTTTATCGTTTACTTTGTCAATGCCCCCCCTAAGAATCCAACAACTTCAAAAGTAGACATCAGCAATCAGCGACATACTTCTATGCTTTTCACCACTTCTTTACAAATTAAATCCTGTCAAGGATTCTTCCAAATAGGTCTTTTTCCTTCAATTCACAACACAATTGTACATCATTTTTCCTCTCCAAAATGTTACAATTTCTTCTCGCACATAACAACCTTCCAGGAATAAAGTAAATATTCCAAAACAAAAAGACTGTATCTCAGCCTCTTTCTTTCTCTCTTAGTCTCTGTCTCTCTCTCATCAATAAAGCTAGCGACAAACTAATGTTCCAGACTTTCAGCCCAAAGTTCTATAGTTCGATTCTCCAGCCCATCCAATTTTATTTCCAGGATTAAGTTAAAAGCTATAGGACTCATTCTCCTCTCACCATTAAACAATGTTTCAAATGATCTATGTTTGGAAACAAACAGTAGTTTTGGAAAGGTTACAAGCAAAATACCGGTAAAAAAAACTCCGATTAAGCGTAAGTAGGTGCATACCATATAACTCAAATTATGTTGAAGTCGTTAGACCGGGCTTATAACTCACACTTTTGTTAACCCGGCCCCTTTTAAGATCTGGTCAATTACATCTGCCTCTGCATAATTCTAAGCTTCTTTGCTCAGTTGATGATGTATGAGGTTTGTAACTACGAGTTTTCAGGTTGGACTCCCAGCCACTGCAATTTCTATCCAGGGTTCGATGACAGTCCTTGCGGTAAAAGTAACTGATTTCTCAACCCTAAAATTCACCGTAGAATTCAACATCGTTTTTCTTAACAAAGTAAGACAAATTTCTTCTCGAACGAAATAACGCTCGGGTAGGAATACAGTGAAAAATTCAGAATCAAATACTCACTCCCTCGCTCTCTGTCTTTTTCTCTCCTGTCTCTCTCTCTCTCACACAACACCAGTACAGGTAGTGGCAAAGTAATGTTCTAGACGTTCAAACCATAGTTCGATTCTCCGGCTAATCTAATTTCCTTTTTGTAAGGATTAAGGTTTTAGCGATAGGACTCATTCTTCTCTCACCATTTAACAATGTTTCAAATGATATATTGTTTGAGGCAAACAGTGCTTTGGGAAAAGTTAAAGGCGAAATACTGGTTACAGAAACCCCAATAACGCACAAATACGTGCGTCCGATGTAACTCAAATTGTATTCAGTCGTCAGGCATATAACTTTTATTTTTGTTAACATGGCTCCTTTTAAGATCTGTTCAATTACAAAGGAAAGCTTCATCTGCATGAATCTCGTCTTCTTTGCTCAACTGATGAGATATGAGGCTTGTAACAAGGAGTTTTCAGGTTCGATTCTCCAGCCATTGCAATTACTTGATGACAGTCATTGCGACAAAATTAATTTCTCATCGCTTAAATCTTTCCCCAATAAAATCACAACATAACTGTTCGTCGCTCTCTTTGCAAATTATGACATTTTTTTAAGCACATAACAACCCTCCAGTAATACAGATAACATTTCAAATTCAAATTTTCTCTCTCTCTCTCTCTCTCTCTCTCTCTCTGTGAACATCGCTAAAGGTAGCAGCACAAAAGTAATCTTTCAGATTTAAAACCCAAGGTTCTATAGTTCGATTCTCCGGCTAATCTATTTCCTTTTTCATAATTAAGTTCACTGCAACATTGTTCTCTCATCACTGAACAATGTTTGAATTGATCTACGAAAACTAACACTGGTTTGGGAAAGGTTAAAAAGCAAACTACAGGTAAAAAAAAAACTCCAATAACGCGTACGTACGTGCGTGCGATATAACTCAAATTATGTTGAAGTCGTAACTTTCATTTTCGTTTACACGGCTCCGTTAAAGATCTTATCTATAGCAATTTTAAGAAAACTTCAGCATAATTCTCAGTTTCTGAGCTCAGTTGATGACGTGCGAGGCCTGAAACTAGAAGTTGTCAGTTCGATTCCCAGCTATTGCAATTTTTTATCCGAGGTTTGATGTCAGTCATTGCGATAGGATTCATGAAATTATTCTCATCACTCTCATTTTTTCCTGAAAGCAGTTATGTAGGAATGAATGAATAGCGTTTTAAGAAAAAAATATAGGATTTGGAACAAGAACTACCTAGCCTGCTGCAATTCTACGAATTACGATGAAAGCAGCCGTTCGTCTCTAATTTTAGTCGCCTTCTACGACATGCCATAGAGAAAGGCCGAGGTCCTATTCTATACAGTAAAAAACCCGGAACCCCACGGGGAAGTTATGTAAGAAAGCAGCCACGGGTTTGAAGTAACGTGCAAAGTACTGGTAAATACTAACACTGCATCGATATGTGCACATGACACGCTGGTGTAAATGATATGACTGAAATAATACTTTCAACTCTCTATGTATCCGTTATAATCTTCCTTTTTTTGAGAACATCGTCAATATATTTGGACAAAGGCAAGAGACAACTATATTCTCTTATAATTTCATTTTGGGTAATAAATTAAACGTGGCCCAAATGATCCGATTTGTCTTTTGAAGTTGTGGGGCAATCGCAGCATGAAACAAGCTATGTTTTCAATAGTCTTTCTTTTTTAAAGTCAACCTGAAAGAATCTTTATGATGTTTATTAAACCTTCACTAAATAAATCAATTCCAACATCGGTAGCACAGTCTATAATCTATGGGACTTTAGACCAGGGATTTGCTGGTTCCAATTCCCAGCTCGGCAAATTTCTTTTCAAATATTGATAGTCATTGTGACATGATTTCTCTCTCTCCATCTCGCTCTCTCTCGCACTGCTTGATAATGTTTTAATTTTTGTGGTCTTAAGTATGTAAAGAGACAGCCAGCGGATATAATATTGTGTGGAGTAGTGGATAAAGAAACCATAAAGGATTTGTAAACAGGGGATCGCAAGTTTGATTCCCGGCTCGGTCAATGTTTTCTGATTATTACTTATGGTCATTGCCAAAGGATTCATTACTCTCTCAAGGTCGACGACTGTCTTGACGATTGTAATGTTGAAAAGCCGCCATTGGTTTGGAAAGAATATTGTGCGTAATACTGGAAAAAGAAATTACAGGAAAGAATACATAAGAGCACTGGCCCCCGCAATGTAAACTCACGTACAGTTGTAAACGGCGTTTGACACCCTTCAATCAATCGATGGAGAAATATTTTCAATAATCAAGTCGCTTTTGATCATAAAATGGGAACGTTGGCTTCTTCTGCATTCTTTAGGTAAAAGCTGAGGTTGATACGACATTCAAAGTGGCTGTATGTAGAAATGCACAGTGATTACATAATATTGTAAGATCTTGCCAGGATGTCTCAATTCAACATTTCATTCTAAAAGATCTAATGCAGAATTCCACTTCTTGATCTGAAAGAGATGGATGGATGAATGGATGGATGGATAGATAGATAGACAGCAGACGAAAGATATGAATAGATGGACAGAGAGAGAGAGAAAGAAGTTGCAGGTAGGAGACAGAAATAAAGGGAGGCAAATACAGAGAGCGAGCGTGAAGGAATAAAGAAGGACAGATAATGAGACAGAAGATGGTAGAATAGCAAAAGAGACAAGAGAGAAAGAGATAGAGAGACTGTTTGAAAGGAGACAGGTTCAAGTAGAGGAAATATGTAAAAGAAGAGTAGAGAGAAAATGTAAAAGAAGAGTAGAGAGAAAAGTGGAAATGGATAGAGAGAGAAATAAAGAGAAAGATAAAGACAGAAAGTGAAAAAGAGAGAAGGAAAAATGAAGAATGACAGCTAGAGAGCGACAGAATGAGAGAGACAGCTACAGCGAGAGACTGAGAGTAGAAAAACAGTGCAGAGGGAAAGATGAAAATCAGGAGCAGAGAGTAAGACAAACAGTTCAGAAAAGAGTAGAGTGAAAGAAAAAGAGAGACAGAGAAACAGGGCCAGGCAGAGATTGAGAGAGGTAAAGACAGACAGAAATAGCGTAACGAGAGAGAGAGAGAGGAGAGACAAAAATAATAGATAGTCAAGAATGAAAAGGGAGGAAGTGAGATTACAGTGAAATGAGAGTGAATACATAATGTAAGACGGTTTAGACGAGGTTTAAAATCATGAGGAAGATGTAGAGGACAATGACTTATCTGTAAAATAACTGTGCAGGCATGGGTTCGTCATCTGAAAATACATTCAATTAAGCTGGGTCGAAATATGGAAGAAGCAGATAGAAGAAGCTAATTAACTGGAGCTAAAATACAAGTGAGGGCATGGTTGTAAATACTGAGGGTATATCTGTCGAACTGATAGAATCTATAATCACCATAGATATAGGCATATGGCATTGGGTAGGAATAATGGAAGGGACACTGTTTGAATCTTTGAGGGAGCCTCGAACTGAGAAGGTATTTCACTGTTTGACAGAAATTAGAAGGAACCAGCAGAATATCTTACCGACTGGCGGTGCAGGCTAGCAGGTTGGGAGTCAAATCGTCTAAGAGGACATGAAATAGACTGGGGAAACATTACACGAACTGAGGATACAATCTCAAGGACTCAGTATGCTTGTAACGGCCTGAGGGTTGGTTTTAAGCGCTGTGGGTATGATATCGCCGACTCCGGGTATAGGCTTAGGAACTTGTCCAGTTACAACAAAGTGGAAATAGAATTTCAGGACCTATTTAAAAGCAATTTCAAGAGATACAAAGCGCGTGCTGAAGGTGTAAAATTAATCAAACAAAGGGAAGACATATTTCTAAGAATTAAGGCACATTTCTTCGACTAAAGGTAAAACAAACAGACTGAGGGTGCTAATGCGCGACATATTGTTGAATTAAACGTAAAGACAAGTGTCTGGATCTTCTTTACATACGACAGACCGACGATACATCTTACAGAAAGACACATACAACGGACCAAAAGTGGCTTATCATATCGAATAATTTTCAGAGGTAAGGTTTGTTTCACTGACTAGTACTACAGCCTAATGAAGTAGAGAAATAAAGAACTGGTGGACTCTCAAGATTTCGTTCACTTCTCTCATGGGCTAAGGGTTCATCTTTTGAATTGAGGGTACATACTGAGATTTGGTGAAATGGGGATCAAAACCCTGGTATGGACTAATGGGCAAGTATTACGGACTATATGTATACTCCCGATCTGAAAGTACAACCTGTAAATTATAACCTGGGAATGAAAACAGTTATTGCAGCAGGTTTCTTCTTATCTCAGTTCTGATAATCCTTCCAACAAAGTCACAAAAAGAAAGCAGCAAGTGCCAACTGGAACAATATTGTGCGAAGTACTGGTAAAAAAAAGTACATGTAATCTCTTTCCTAATAGCTGTCTGAAAGCAGTACCAATTTCTGTTCGAGGTTCAATCATTTTCATTGTTGCAGGATTTATTCTTTGCTTAATGCCGATTATTCCCTCGACTTAAGATATTTGGAAAAGCAGCCAGTGGTTTGGAAAGACTATTACCTGACATCAAGTAAAAACAACGCTAAAAAATACACGATAAAAAACAAATCTGGCTCCGCTACAACATCCAGCACAACCCACTTTATCATCACCATCATCCAAGCGATTATTATAATAGCTTCATAACTGCTGTAAACTAAACAACTTTGCTCATTACTACTTTAGTTCACTTTTCAGCACTGTTATAAGAAATCAGGAAAAGTGCTCTGTTCTCCATTCATATCATTTTCATTTCTTTACTCGGTTTCCAGCTTGTCCACATTATTTCACATGGCTTGTTCATGGTTTTTTCACTTGTTTAAGTTTTGTTTCTTTCCAAAACATTAGTTAAGAACAATCAAATAAACAATTATCATTTTCACTGCTTCCATAATATGGGGACAGGCTCCAAGTTAATGCAAACATGATTCATAACCATTTTTATCGTTTACTTTGTCAATGTCCCCCCCTACGAATCCAACAACTTCAAAAGTAGACATCAGCAATCAGCGACATACTTCTATCCTTTTCACCACTTCTTTACAAAATTAAATCGTGTCAAGGATTCCTGAGCACGAGATATCCTCGCCTTCTTCCAAATAGTTTTTTTTCCTTCAATTCACAACACAATTGTACATCATTTTTCCTCTCCAAAATGTTACAATTTCTTCTCGCACATAACAACCTTCTAGGAATAAAGTAAACATTCCAAAACAAAAAGACTGTATCTCAGCCTCTTTCTCTCTTTCTTTCTCTCTCTGTCTCTGTCTCTCTCATCAATAAAGCTAGCAACAAACTAATGTTCCAGACTTTCAGCCCAAAGTTCTATAGTTCGATTCTCCAGCTCATCCAATTTTATTTCCAGGATTAAGTTAAAAGCTATAGGACTCATTCTCCTCTCATCATTAAACAATGTTTCAAATGATCTATGTTTGGAAACAAACAGTAGTTTTGGAAAGGTTACAAGCAAAATACCGGTAAAAAAAGAACTCCGATAAAGCGTAAGTAGGTGCATACCATATAACTCAAATTATGTTGAAGTCGTTAGACCGGGCTTATAACTCACACTTTTGTTAACCCGGCCCCTTTTAAGAATTCTAAGCTTCTTTGCTCAGTTGATGATGTATGAGGTTTGTAACTACGAGTTTTCAGGTTGGACTCCCAGACATTGCAATTTCTATCCAGGGTTCGATGACAGTCCTTGCGATAAAAGTAACTGATTTCTCAACCCTCAAATTCACCATAGAATTCAACACCGTTTTTCTTAACAAGACAAATTTTTTCTCGCACGAAATAACGCTCGGGTAGGAATACAGTGAAAAATTCAGAATCAAATACTCACTCCCTCGCTCTGTCTTTTTCTCTCCTCTCTCCCTCTCTCTCACAACACCAGAACAGGTAGCGGCAAAGTAATGTTCCAGAGTTTCAAATCATAGTTCTATAGTTCGATTCTCCGGCTTATCTATTTTCCTTATTTAAGGATTAAGGTTTTAGCGATAGGACTCATTCTTCTCTCACCATTTAACAATGTTTCAAATGATATATATTTTTGACGCAAACAGAGCTTTGGGAAAAGTTAAAGGCGAAATACTGGTTACAGAAACCCCAATGACGCACAAATAGGTGCGTCCGATGTCCCTCTAATTGTATTCAGTCGTCAGGCATATAACTTTTTTTTTTTGTTAACATGGCTCCTTTTAAGATCTGATCAGTTGCAAGGGAAAGCTTCATCTGCATGAATCTCGTCTTCTTTGCTCAGCTGATGAGATACGAGGCTTGTAACAAGGAGTTTTCAGGTTCGATTCTCCAGCCATTGCAATTGCTTGATGACAGTCATTGCGACAAAATTAATTTCTGATTGCTTAAATCTTTCCCCGATAAAATCACAAATGTTCATCTTTTCTGTTTACAAATTCTGACCATTTTTTTAGCACATAACAGCCCTCTAGTAATACAGTAAACATTTCAAAATCAAATTCTCTCTCTATTTCTCGCTCTCACTCTCTCTCTCTCTCTCTCTGTCAACATCGCTAAAGGTAGCAGCGCAAAAGCAATCTTCCAGATTTAAAACTCAAGGTTCTGTAGTTCGATTCCCTGGCTTATCCAATTTCCTTTTTCAGAATTAAGTTCATTGCAACATCGTTCTCTCATCTTGCAATCGTGCAATATTTGGCAAGAAGATATAAGAATGACGATCTTTTGATAAAATAAAGACAAAATGAGTTAACACTGGCTGAAAATGAGTATTAGGGCCTCTTTAAGATATGATCAGTTACAAAAGAAACCTTCATCAGCACAATTCACAGCTTGGAAGCTCAGTTTATGAAAATAAGGGACTGAAACTTGGGGTTCGCAGGTTCGATTCCCCAGCTGTTGCAGTTTTTATCAAAGTTTGATGACAGTCATTGCGACAAGATCTATTGATTTCTAGTCAGTTGCAGATTTTTCATCCCTTCAGATCACAACACAACTGAAGATCATATTTCCTCACAAAATTTTACAATTTCTTCCTGCACACTTTGACCATCCAGGAATACAGTAAACATTGCACAATCAAATACACACACTCTCTCTCTCTCTCAACATCAATAAAGTTAGGAACAAACTAATGTTCCAGACTTTAAGCACAATATTCTACAATTCGATAATCAGGCTTATGTAATTTCTCTCTTTCAGGATTAAGTTAAAAGATGTAGGACTCATTCTTCTTTCATCATTGAACAAATATTTCAAGTGATCTGTTTGGAAACAAACGGTGGTTTTGGAATAGTTAAAAGCAAAACACGATAAAAGAAACTCCAATAAAGCATAAGTAGGTGCATGTCATGTAACTCAAATTATGTTGAAGTCGTTAGACCTCGTGTATAACATGGCTCCTTTTAAGATCTGATCAATTACAAAAGAAAACTTAATATGCATAATTCTCAGCTTCTTTGCTCAGTTGATGATGTACGAGACTTGTAACTAGGATTTTTCAGGTTGGACTCCCAGCCGCAGCAATTTCTATCCAAGGCTCGATAACAGTCATTGCGCCAAAATTAATTGACTTCTCATCCCTCATATTCACAATACAATTCAACATCGTTTTTCTTTGCAAAGTAATACAAATTTCTTCTCACACGTAACAACCCTCAGTTAGGAATACAGTTTACTTAAACATTTCAGAATCAAATAGGCCTACTCCCTCTCTCTCTCTCTCTCTCAACATCAGTAAAGGTAACAGCAAAGAAATGTTCCAGACATTAAACCGAAGTTCTATAGTTCGATTCTCCAGCTAATCTATTCTCCTGTTTTTTAGATTAAGTTTTTAGCGATAGTACTCATTCTTTTCCCATCATTTAACAATGTTTCAAATGATATATCTTTTGAAGCAAACAATGGTTTGGGGAAAGTTAAAGGCAAAATAGCGGTAAAAGAAACTCCAATAATACACACTAGGTGCGTTCGATATATAACTCAAATTGTACTAAATCGTCAGGCTCATAACTCTATTTCGTAAACATGGCTCCTTTTAAGATCTGATCAATTACAAAGGAAAGCTTCATCAGCATGAATCTCATCTTCTTTGCTCAGCTGATGACATATGAGGATTATAACAAGGAGTTTTCAAGTTCGATTCTCCAGCCGTTACAATTGCTTGATGACAGTCATTGCGACAAAATTAATTAATTTCTCATCGCTTAAATCTTTTCCTGATAAAATCACAACATAACTGTTCATCGTTTCTCTTTATAAATTCTGACAATTTTTTAAACACAAAACAACCCTCCAGTCATACAGTAAACATTTCAAAATCAAATTCTCTATCTCTCTCTCTCTCTCTCTCAACATCGCTAAAGGTAGCAGCGCCAAGGTAATCTTCCAGATTTAAAACATAAGGTTTTACAGTTCAATGCTCCAGCTAATCCAATTTCCTTTTTCAGAATTAAGTTATTGCAACACTGTTCTCTCATCACTGAACAATGTTTCAATTGATCTACAAAAACAAACACTGGTTTGGGAAAAGTTAAAGGCAAAATACCGGTAAAACATTATCTCCTGCTAGATGGCATTCAATATATACTCATCTATCCGATATGGGCATCCTGGGTACAGAACCGTATCACTTTCCTACGCGACAACCGTTACTTTGAATTTAAAACTAAAATAAAGGTTTGCTCAATAAAACGCTACGTCGTGCAATTTACTCAGCTATGATCAGCAGTTCAGAGAAATCTAGAGCTAAAGCAGGTCTCATCTCTCCTCGAACTTATTGATAAAAGCTATTTTCAACATTGCTACTTTATAGAGCGTAATATTACAGTCAGCCCCCTTCCGGGGCTGGTGATGTGTCATATAAGACAGTCGAATCTTCGAAGAATATGACATGCGAAGACAAAGACCGGTAAAAAAAAACTCCCAACAACGCACAAACAGGTGCGTTCGATATAACTCAAATTGTATTCAATCGTCAGGCATATAACTCTTATTTTCCTAAACATGGCTCCTTTCAAGATCTGATCAATTACAAAGGAAAGTTTCATCTGCATGAATCTCATCTTCTTCGCTCAGCTGATGACATATGGATGGGGCTTGTAATAAGGAGTTTTCAGGTTCGATTCTCCAGCCGTTGCAATTGCTTGATGACAGACATTGCGACAAAATTAATTTCTCATCGCTTAAATCTTTTCCTGATAAAATCACAACATAACTGTTCATCGTTTCTCTTTACAAATTCTGACAATTTTTTTAGCACATAACAACCCTCCAGTCATACAGTAAACATTTCAAAATCAAATTCTCTATCTCTCTCTCTCTCTCTCTCAACATCGCTAACCGTAGCAGCGCCAAAGTAATCTTCCAGATTTAAAACCTAAGGTTCTACAGTTCAATGCTCCAGCTAATCCAATTTCCTTTTTCAGAATTAAGTTCATTGCAACATTGTTCTCTCATCACTGAACAATATTTCAATTGATCTACAAAAACAAACACTGGTATGGGAAAAGTTAAAGGCAAAATATCGGTAAAAATAACTCCAATAACGCACAAACAGTTGCGTTCGATATATCTCAAATTGTATTCAATCGTCAGGCATATAACTCTTATTTTCGTAAACATGGCTCCTTTCAAGATCTGATCAATTACAAAGGAAAGCTTCATCTGCATGAATCTCATCTTCTTTGCTCAGCTGATGACATATGAGGCTTGTAACAAGGAGTTTCCAGGTCCGATACTCCAGCCCTTCCAATTGCTTGATGACAGTCATTGCGACAAAATTAATCAATTTCTCATCGCTTAAATCTTTCACCGATAAAAGAAACACATAATTGTTCATTGTTTCTCTTTACAAATTATGACAAATTTCTTCTCACACATAATATCCTTCCAGGAATGCAATAAACATTTCAAAAGAAAATTCTCTCTCTCTCTCTCTCTCTCTCAACAACACTAAAGGCTGCAGCGCCAAAGTAATCTTCCAGACTTAAAGCCAAAGGTTCTATGGTTGTCCTCGTCACTGAACAATGTTTCAAATGATCTACGACTGAAAAGAAACACTGGTTTGGGAAAGGTTAAAAGCAAAGTACACGTAAAAAAAAATCCAGTAACACGTAAGTATGCGTGTGCGATATAACTCAAATTTTGCTGAAGTCATTACTTCCTTTTTCGTTTACATGGCTCCGTTCTATTGCAAAAGAAAAATTCAGCATAATTCTTAGTTTCTGTGCTCAGTTGATGAAGTACAAGGCCTGAAACTAGGAGTTGCTAGTTCGATTCCCCAGCTATTGCAATTTTTTCTGAGGTTTGATGGTAGTCATTGCGACAGAATTCATGAATTTTTCATCACAAACATTTTTTTCCTGAAAAGTTATGTAGGAAAGCAGCCACGGGTTTGAAATAATGTGCAAAAGTACTGGTAATTACTAACACAGCATCGATATCTGCACATGACGCTCTGATGGAACTGATATGACTGAAATAATACTTTCAGCTCTCATTGTATCCGCTATAAACTTAAATTCTTTAATACATCGTCAATACATATGAACAAAGGCAAGAGACAACTATATTCTCCCTAATATAATTTAATTTAGGGCAATAAATTGAACGTGGCCCAAATGATCCGATTTGTCTTTTGAAGTTGTGGTGCAATCGCAGCATGAAACCGGCCATGTTTTTAACATTCTGCCTCTTTAAGGTCAACCTGAAATAATCTTTATGGTGTTTATAAAACCTTCACTAAATAGATCAATTCCAAGATCGGTAGCCAGTCGATAACCTATGGGACTTTAGACCAGGTATTTGCCGATTCCAGTTCCTAGCTTGGCAAATTTCTTTTCAAATATTGATAGTCATTGCGACATGATTCCTCTCTCCGTCTCTTACCCTCGCACTGCAAAAAAATGTTTAAATTTTTGTGACCCTTCGTATGTAAGGAAGCAGCCAGCGGATATTATATTGTGTAGAGCACTGGATAAAGAAACCATAAAGGTTTCGAGAACAGGGCATCGCCAGTTTGATTCCAGGCTTGGTCAATGTTTTCCGATGATAGCTTATGGTCATTGCGAAAGGATTCATTCCTCTCTCAAGGTTGACAACTGGCTTGACGATTGTAATGTGGAAAATCTTCCAATCGATTGGAAAGAATAGTGTTGGTAATACTGGTAAAAGAATATACGGGGAAGAATACATAGGTGCACTGTCCACCGCAATGTAAACTGAAGTAAAGTTGTAAACAGCGTTTAACAGCCTTCAATCAATCGATGGAGACCTATTTTTAATAAACAAGTCGCTTTTGATCATAAAATGGGAACATTGGCTTTTCGGCATTCTTTGGGCAAAAGCTGAGGTTGATACGACATTCAAAGTGGCTGTATGTCGAAATGCACAGGCTGATTATATATTTTGTAAGATCTTGCCAGGATGTCTCAATTCAACATTTCATTCTGAAAGATGTAATACAGAATCCCACATATTTTTGATCGACATATATTTCAAAGCAGATTGATGAAATAAACAATCTGTGCAAGTTTCGTGAAAATCTGACTAAAAATGCAGATTTTATTGCGTACACAAAACAAGTGGCCCTGTATCGCTCCATTGGCTAATAAGTAAAAACACTAGAAGCCAAACATTATAATATTTGACCAATTGGTTTCAAACTTGAGGACATAAAAAAACTTATTCTATCTAATCCTATGAGAAAGTTGTGACCCCCGGGCAAAGCCAATTTTGACTGCAAAGCTATAATTATTTGAATTTCGGTGAAGGTCCACAATATAAAGCCCCATACCAAGTAATACAGTTCTAGAATGTGTGTTTATTAACAAGAAGATTTTCAAAGTTTTCTCAATAAAAGGCCCTGTAAAACATGAAACCCATGAGAAAGGGCTAAATTTAATAGCCCTAGTCTTTATTATGGTTAGTAACATGATGACTTAGAAACTTTTTACCACAAAAGCTCATGTAAAACTTGTGACCCCTGCTTTCCACTTGATAAAGCAGATGCAAAATTGAGAAGCCCTAGGCCATATGGCTAGATACCAGAAGGATTTTAAAGGTTTCCCTATATAAGCCCATATAAAACTTGTGACCCCTGGGGTGGGGCCCAATTTTGACCCCTGGGCTATCATTTTGGCACTCTTGGTAGACAACCACTTGATAAAAGATACATGCGAAATTTGGTAGCCCTATGACTAGGTACCAGAAGGATTTTAAAGTTTTCCCTATATAAGCCCATATAAAACTTGTGACCCCCAAATTTGACCCCAAAGCTATCATTTATAAGAACTTGGTAGAGGTCTACTAGATAAAGCTACATGCCAAATTTGGTAGCCCTAGGCCTTACAGTTTCAGAGAAGATTTTTGAAAATTTTCAATATCTTTCAGCTTTGTTGCCATGGCAATCAGAGATTTTTAAGGAATAAAATTCTTTCAAAGATTTTGCTATTTTGTCTTTTGGTTGCCATGGCAACCAGAGTTATGGTTGGAATTCAATCTTTTGAGCAACTTTGGTAGAGCTTCACCCAAGAAACATCCCTGCCAAGTTTCATCAAGATTAGCCAAGTGAGTTAGGAAGAGAAGATGTTTAAAGATTAAAGAAATTGTGCATAACGGTGGACTCACAACATACATTTGGTGATCGCAAAAGCTCACCTTGGGCACTTCATGCTCGGGTGAAGAGAAAATGGCCTGTTCCACTTACCTTTTGTTACAACATCCCCGCATCTCAAGTTGAAATCTTTGCTGAAAATTGAACACATGCAAATAATAAAAATGAACAGAAAAAAAATCTTAATTTGTAAAACAAAGCATGCACATAATTAAGACAGAAATAATGTAATTGTAATGTAAGCTTACATCTGCTATTAGACAATGGGCATCATGTGTGTGTAAAGAATTGGTGCCATAATGAACTTATGAGAAATACTAATGGTATTTTAAAGGTCTCATTTTCTTTTTACTCCAGATTTCTGGAAGAATTAATTAAAAGAGGACCATGATGGTCCTATATCCCTCACCTGAGTAATAAGCAGTAATGGTCAACAATGAAGATAAATACCAAATATCGTTTCAAGGCCAAATGATAATGAAACAAGAGCAGCGAATTGTCGCAAGATACGCCCATCCCATAGCCATTAGTCAAGGAGGTATAACAAACGTTCTGTTCAAGACAAGCAACATATAAATGAAGATCAAAGTGAAATCAGCGTTAGGTAGACTTATTGTTCTTGAGCCCCAGGAGAATGTGTGGTTATAAACACTACAATTTTCAAATTTTTCTCAATAAAAGTTCTTGTAAAACATGAAACCCATGAGAAAGGGCTAAATTTAGAAGCCCTTTATGGTTAGTAACATGATGACTTATACATTGCAACAAATTTGCATTCCAACTTTGAAGTCGGTCTGACTTGAAGATCAGAGGGAAATAACTCAAGGACAGTACAAAGTAGAGTTACAACTCTTGCACACTGCACTTCAAAGTATTGCAACAAATATGTGCACCATATTTCAAGCCATTCCTACTTAAGATGACAAAGTTTTGCTCCAGACAAGCAAGAAATGCTATAAAAATGAAGATCAAGAGTTTTGGTTCTTTTGCACTACACTCCATATTATTGCAACAAACACAAGTGCCAAGTTTTAAGTTTGGAGATGACAAAGTTATGCTCCAAACAAAGAACTACATGTATTTTAAAGAATTTTCAAATTCAAGGGCAAATAACTCCAGTCATTCTAATCCGATAAGACCAATAATCGAACCCATACAAGATCTCATCGTCATATATATTTTGACCAAGTTTGGTGCTGATTGGTTCATAATTGTAGATGCTAAAGTGTAAACAAGGAGACTTTTAAAGATTTCCTTCTCTATGTGAAATCCAAGAACCAACAACATAGGGCCAATTTCCATGCCAGGGCCATAAGTTGAAGTATTTTGGTAGAGGGGCACTAGATGATGCTACATACCAAATATGAAAGCTCTAGCCCTTACGGTTTGGGACAAGAAGATTTTTAAAGATAGCCTTCTTTATCTCTATAGATGTGAAATCTGAGAACCCACAACATAGGGTCAATTTCCAAACTGGGGCTATAATTTCAAGAATTTTGGTAGAGGACCACTAGATGATGCTACATGCCATATATAAGAGCTCTAGCCCTTAGGGTTTGGGACAAGAAGATTTTTAAAAGTTTCTTCTTTATCTCTATGTGAAATCTGAAACCCACAACATTTTCAACAGCGCCATAATTTGAAGTATTTTGGTAGATGACCACTGGATGATGCTTCATGCCATAAATGAAAGCTCTAGCCCACATGGTTTGGGACAAGAAATTTTTTAAAGATTTCCTTCTGTATCTCTATGTGAAATCCGAGAATCCACAGCATAGGGCCAATTTCAACACCAGCGCCATTTGAAGTATTTTAATAAGTCATCCATATGATGCTACACGCCAAATATGAAAGCTTTAGCCCTTGCAGTTTGGGACAAGAAAATTTTTAAAGTTTTTCCTCTTGGTTGCCATGGCAACCAGAGTTTTTCACTGATTTCAAATCTTTGAAGTGTTTTGAAAGAGAATGACATAAGGATCATTTCTGTGAAGTTTGATTGAAATCTGTATTGTAGTTTAGGAGGAGAAGATTTTTTGTTGGTAATTGTGAACGGACAGACAGACGGACGACAGACATTGACCAATCACAATTGCTCACCTCGAGCAATTTGTGAGCTAATAACTGTATACAAGGCGAGAAAATTTTAGACTGGTCAAAATAAAAAGCATTTGCAGACGACAAAATAAATGTTACTGAAAAATTGGTTTGGGAAGGATATAAAACATTGTAGGAAAAGGAGAAAATGCAGGTTACCAGCATTTTCTCCTTTACCCACAATGTTTTCATAAGCTTTCTTTCTCAGGGTGGTCAGGACAGTGTGATAAAGCATTAAAGGGCCTTTAGAACTACTGTAGTTTTGCCGCCAGTGAACATAAATCAAGATCAGACTGCAAGAAAAGTGCAGTCTGATCTTTCCTCTACACTGTCTGCTTTGTGACAACATTCTAGATAAAATCCATGTTGAAATTTGCATTTATTTTGGTTGTATATCTACATTTAAAGTTGGATATTTAAAATATTTACATCTCACCAAATAAAAGAAATATATAATCATATCTCTGAAATTTATAAGGAAAAAATAATACAAATCATCAATAATTAAGACTCATAGAATTACCAAAAAAAAAAAATTTTTGATGGTGTTCCCTTAATAGTCCGGTTGGTTAGCTCAAAAATGTTTACCTGCCGGACGAAAGTGTGAAAATTTTATATGATGTGAACAATACGTTTCTAAAACAAAAAAAAAAGGGGGTGTGCCCGATTTTAAGGCTCTAGATCAATTTTTATTGTGATTTGAAATTCGGATAACTGTACTGTCCGAATACGCTTCCTTTGTAGAACAGTAATTTGGTTGTTTCCCATTTAGTCACTGTGTGATCGTCAAAAAATGTTGTTCAGAAGTATTTTGCCATTTTAAAGGCACAGCTGGATTTAGGGATTGATTTTATGAATATTCTATATGTCTTTCATATCTGTGTGTTTATCTGTCCATCCATTTGCCTGTCATTTGCTTGCACTTTACATACTTAAAAAGAACTGACTTTGAATTTCGCGTATAGGATTCCTTTGAATTTGGTCGATCGGCAAGACAAATCAAATTGCCTTCAGATTTCCGCAAACAATGCAATAGACGATTTGCCGATTTCATTTGATATAATGCATATTTTCTTTTTATCCAAAGCATTTTCTTTCAAGGACAAATGCTCTATGTCCCGTTCGCAAACCCTTTAAATTTGGACAAATTCACAACTGAAAAGAAAATGACATAGCAAAAAATTTAGAGGAAATCAATTTTAACACAATTTAGTAATATTTCGTGATATTGCTTTTGAAAAATATAATCATGAACAGACAAAATATATGCATTTTATGAGATCGTATTGAAATAAAGAGCATATAGAGACTAAGAATGAACCCTCTGTAGCCTGTGTATATTTCACAATCCCGTCCATTAATGATCACCACATGGGTAAATTGATATGAAACAAAAGATACAAAGAGTCAGTTTAATGTGACACATGTTTGGAAATCTGTAAGAAGACAGTACATTGCAACTCTTCTAAAGGTCACCCACCCTGCAGTGCAATACCGAGATCAAAGGAACACCGAGTTAATCCTTTACCCATTTTTCACATCTTTAAATGCTCAAAATGAAGTTTGAATAAATATTTTGTGAAAACGGTATGGAAGGTTTGAAATTTGATCTGAAGCCACATTTCTTTTGTTCATGGTCTGTAACATAAAGTTATTCGTCAATAGGAACATGCCTGAAAACGCAACAAAGACGGTTTAATTGTTGTAATATCAGCAAATGGACTGTCCCTGTATCTCTGAAGACAATGGACTGCTATTTTACCTTCTACTGAAGTATTTCGTGTTTTAGCGACCAGGATAAAAAGGGGGGCAGACGTGCTGATTTGTCCTCAACCTCCACACCACCCCCACCCCCACAAAAAAAGTAATCAATATATAGTTCAAAAACATCTGCGAAAAATGAATTTTCAAAGTGTGAGAAAAAATATTGGGAAAAAGGAAGGAATCTTTCTCCAGCTTCAACCATATGTTTTACTTTTTCAAGGACAATTACAGCCAGTTGAACCACCTTTATTCTTTCGTCTCAATATGCTGGGTGTAGGACAAAACCCCAATGGGACAAAAGCCCACTGGACACAAGCCCACTAGGACAAAAGCCCACTAGGACAATAGCCCAATAGAACTTTTAGCTCTAATCATGTGTGGAATTAATAAGTTCCATATATATTATGTGACTTGTCTCTAAAAAAAGTTGAAAACATTATGTGAAAAGCAGAAAATGCCGATGAGCAGCATTTTCTTCTTCTTTCACATGGTTGTTATAAGAATGGGAATGTTGCAGAGAATTAAGCATTGGGAAGAAAGAAAAGCAATTTGATCATTCTGATCATTAAATCTCTGTTTATTTTTTCTACAAAATTGATTAAAATAATATTTTTTATACGCTTTTTTTTTATAAGCTGTGGGCATTTGTTTTTCCTGTCAAAATTAGCAGTGAGCTTTTGCCCGGTAGTCTTTTGTCCGGTGGACTTTTGTCAGTCCCCCATATTCTAAGTATATGGATGTCCTTGGGTGAAAACATTCACCGTAACTATTTAAAACCCTATCCCGCATAACACAAGCTTTTCACAACCCTGAGAAATATTGTTTTTAAAAATGTTGTAGAAAAGTGATAAAGTTCTGGTAACCACTTTTTTCTCCTTTTCCATTTGCTATCCTTTTTACAAACAATTTCATTTTTTCAAGTCACATTCAAATTGTTGTCTGCAAAGGTTTACAATTTGGGCAAGTCTCAAACTTTCGTTTGGTAAAAAGTTAATGAAGATTCAGTATTGTAAGAAATTGGGGAAAAAGGAGAAAAATAACATTAATATAACTGCAATAGACCTTTCTTATTTTTATGTCTGATTGATCAACTAATGTTTGCCGAATTCCGTGGCTAAGTTTTTTAACGCACTGGCTCGAAATCCAGGAATAGGTGGTTTGATTTATTTAAACTACAATGGAACCCCGTTACAACGAAGTGCGCTATAGCGCTGATTCTATTATAACGCGGGTGTCCTTTGGCTCCCGAATTTTCGGGGGTTGACCATTTTCGAGTCTAATCCGAATCCACCGTTGCTTTCATTAGAATCTTCGATGTAAAAAAAAAAATCTCTCAGTCAAATAAAAAATCGATACCGTACACATAACGTGACAATTTTTCACACCTTTACCTTGTTGCTTACATTTATCACCTATGGCTTTGCACAATTACTTTGACAAACACACGCACAGTAGGTAACAAGAGGACCTCATCCCATAATTGTCTTTGCACAAAATCTTGCATTATACTACGCAAGCCTACAAGTGTCAGAATGAAGGTGATTTTTTTTTTCTTTTAAAAACATTATAACGTGAATTCCAAACACGTTATAATGCAAAAAAAAATTGAACTATCGTTAAAATTCTCGTAATAACGTGTTTACAAACACGTAATAATGCAAAAAAAGTCGCACTAACGCAAAAATTCTCGTAATAACATGTTTTAAAAACACGTAATAATGCAAAAAAGTCGCAGTAACGCAAAAATTCTCGTAATAACGTGTTTTCAAACAAGTAATAACGCAAAACAAAAGTCGCAGTAACGCGAAAAGTCTCGGAATAACGCAAAACAAGTCGCAGTAACGAGAAAAATTCCCATAATAATAGTCGCAGGGCTCATTTGATTTTGTTTGTTCATGAGTATTGGAGTTTAACGCCATTTAGACAGCTTAGGTCACATTATGGCACCCAGTGCACTGACGCATGATTGTGTTTGTATTCTCACATCAGTACTGACACAGCCTTTTTTCCCCAAGCCACTTACTACTTTCTCACATGCATCAGAGATGAGAGGTTAAAAATCGCCGAAAAGGAAGTTTGCTGCAGCCGGCTATAAACCCACAAACTTCAGGTCACGAGTCAGAACTACTGGACCATACTCAAAAATATTAGATAATAGCCCTGTAATAATGGTGTTCATCTAGTATCGAACCAAGATTAACTTCTTCATATCTATGGTGCCTCATAAGGACCATTGCGTCTTTGCAATTAAATTCCAATGTACCGGCGAAAAGATCGATTGATAAAATCACCGGTAAACTAGAGGCCCGGGCACAACGCACTGGGTCTATCGTGTGAATGGCCTTAGACAAGGCACTTCAAAGCCCTACCATTGTACTGATGAATTCACCGATATAGTTTCATGAATTTGCATTAGTGCGACGTTTTTCGCATTATAACATGTTTTAAATTCACATAATAAGGAGGATTTTTGCGTTAGTGTGACTTTTTTTGCGTTATAACGTGTTTTATATTCACGTTATAACACGAATTTTCGCATTAGTGCCACTTCTTTTTGCGTTATAACGTGTTTTATATTCACGTTATAACGCAAATGTTCGCGTCAGTGCGACTTTTTTCGCGTTGCGTGTTTTATATTCATGTTATAACACGAATTTTTGCGTAAGTGCGACTTTTTTCGCGTTTTAACGGGTTTTATATTCACGTTATAATGCGAATTTTCGCGTAAGTGCGACTTTTTTCGCTTAATAACGTGTTTTTATTTTTTTTCTTATAGTTCATTTTGATCCTTATAGGCTTTCGTAATATACAAACTTTACTTAAATATGTCTGTCTGTATGTAGATCGTAACGGCGATATCGAATGTTACGCAACTCGCAAGTGCATTCGGACACCCTATATGTTCAGACACGTTATATTTTTTGTCAAAATAATTCTATTTCAAGTTCAATCTTAAAATAGTCCGAATATTGAACAAGAGCGGCAAATTGTCGCAAGATACGCCCGTCTTACCCCAAGTTGTAAAGCTGGGGCATGCACCGGACAAAATTCAAGTATAAAAAAAAACAAAGGGCAAAAACTGAAAAATTAAGCGAGCAAGAGTTATGATTCCTGGGCACTGCACTCCCCCTTAATGAGATCTATCCACCCATGAAATTTCATAACCCTAACTAGTATAGTTTTGGAGATATGCTCCGGACAAAATTCAAGTATGAAAAACAACAAAGAGCACTAACTCAAAAATTAAGCAAACAAGAGTTATGATTCCTGTGCACTGCACTCCCCCTTGATGAGATCTATCCACCCATGAAATTTCATAAGCCTAGCTAGAATACTTTTGGAGATATTCACTGGACAAAATTCAAGTATGAAAAACAACAAAGGACACCAACTGAAAAATAAGGCAAGCAAGAGTTATGATTCCTGCGCACTGCACTGCCCCTCAGTGAGATTCATCCACCCATGAAATTTCATAACCCTAGCTAGTATAGTTTTGGAGATATGCTCCGGACAAAGTTCAAGTATGAAAAAAACAAAGGGCAATAACTCAAAAATTAAGAAAGCAAGAGTTATGGTTCCTGTGCACTCCACTCCCGCTTGATGAGATCTATCCATCCATGAAATTTCATAACCCTAGGTAGTATAAATTTGGAGATATGCCCTGGACAAAAATCAAGTATGAAAAAAAACAAAGGGCAATAACTCAAAAATTAAGCGAGCAAGAGTTATGATTCCTAAGCACTGCACTCCCCCTTGATGAGATCTATCAAGCCATAAAATTTCATAACCCTAGCTAGTATAGTTTTGGAGATACGCTCCGGACAAAATTCAAGTATGAAAAACAACAAAGGGCAATAACTCAAAAATTAAGCAAACAAGAGTTATGATTCCTGTGCACTGCACTCCCCCTTGATGTGATCTATCCACCCATGAAATTTCATAAGCCTAGCTAGTATAGTTTTGGAGATATGCTCCGGACAAAATTCAAGTATGAAAAATGACAAAGGGCAATAACTCAAAAATTAAGCAAGCAAGAGTTATGATTCCTGCACACTGCACTCCCCCTTGATGAGATCTATCCACCCATGAAATTTCATAACCCTAGCTTGTATAGTTGTGGAGATATGCTCCGGACAAAATTCAAGTATGAAAAACAACAAAGGGCAATAACTCAAAAATTAAGCAAGCAAGAGTTATGATTCCTGCGCACTGCACTCCCCCTTGATGAGATCTATCCACCCATGAAATTTCATAACCCTAGCTAGTATACTTTTGGAGATACATGTATGCTCCGGACAAAATTTAAGTATGAAAAACAACAAAGGGCAATAACTCAAAAATTAAGCAAACAAGAGTTATGATTCCTGCGCACTGCACTCCCCCTTGATGAGATCTATCCACCCATGAAATTTCATAAGCCTAGCTAGAATAGTTTTGGAGATATGCTCCGGACAAAGAACTAGACGCCGCCCGCCCGCCTGCCCGGACGCCACGGGTGATCCCATAATACGTCCCGTCTTCGACGGGCGTATAAAAATACTTGGACAGGCTGAAAATATATATTTTTCAAAACACCTGACATTTAATTTTTGGAAAATACTCCAGATAAAATAATCGGCTGCATGGTGAATGCAGTTGTTCTTCGTGCATAATAGCATCATGTACATGAAACCTTCGAGAGTCGAGTGGTCCAACAATAATTCTCAGTCTTGAAATTACAAACACACAAAAAAATGAGACAGTATTTTTTTTATGTAAGAAATACCTCTTCACAGCGGAAAGAGAAGATTACGATAAAAGATTAGACACGACATTTAGTCCATAGTCTGATCTTGATCTACAGGGACCGCTAAGTTCAGCAACTTGAGGCCTGAATGAAGCGTAAGGGTTAAATGTTTCCTGACTTTCCGATGTTATGTTAGCAGTTTTGCCATTTTTTACGTTTTCTGAATGCATCTGCTGCGGTTCAAGCATGAAAAGTCGTTCCGTAGGAGGAAATGGTTGAAGTCCTGTAAGTGTTGTCCCCATGATTACAAAAATACAGCATTATTGAATACAAAACCTTGTTTTTTTTCTTCATTTATCGGCAACTAATCCATGATGTTATGCATCAAATCACACAATTTTTTTTTGATCTGGGTCACAACAAAATTTTCAGAAAATAGCCGAATGACTCTTTCTACCGACTACACAACATGCACGTGACACGACTGGGCTACTCATGCAATTTTCATTATGATACGCAGACAGGTTGTATCAGAAAATATAAAGCAACAGAGATACTGACTTACTGCATGATCGCATAGTTTTGAATGGAGGTCAGCCCATTGCCAGGTGTAAATTTTTCGGGCGAAACGGTTTAAGTGTGTACGACAAACACTTGCACTTACAACCCTCTCGCTATGCATTATTGGTGTGTTACGTCACACATGTTCCACTAATGCAAACTTTACTGCAAACATTGTGTGGATAAACGACTGATGTGATTCCTTTACGGATAGTAGGTTAAATTCCCCTGTGACTTTCATCATGTACTGGGGTCTTATCTCGTTTGATTATTAAAGAGATTTCTTTCGTCATTGCCGATTAGGATTCGTGATGCAATTGTCAGCATGATTGAAAAAACATGGCGGTGGCACTGTCTGCAATCCAACACGATACCGTTTAATTTAATTTTGGAATGAATCTTGCTGTAATTTAGCAAAACAGCGGCTGAATAATTTCCAATAAAAACGTTCCTAAAAGTAAAATAAGCTCTTTTACGTAGTTGTAACATTATTTGATGACCAGATTTCCTGATAGAAACTAACTGGGAATACGCACAAAAGAATCTAAATTGTTCAATGTCCTATAAATAAATGTTTAAACGTAAATAGGCATGTCTTAGTTTTAGTATTTGGAACATTGCTATTTCATTTTTGTCAGAATAAATTTGCGAAAAACTATAATCAATAAGCCATAGTTCTGTAGTCTGGCAATGATTGGCGGTTGGCGGATGGGCTGTGGGTAGTGTGGGTGTGGGTGTGTGGGTGTGTGGGTGTGTGTGTGTGGGGATCAGCCTTATAAACTTAACCCCGGATATAACGCTGTTGATGATTGTGGCTCCCACCGACAGCTTTATAACGGGGCTCCACTGTATGAAAGTAATAATTTTTGTTTTAAAAAAATTGTTCCAGTATCTGCAAATGGACAGAGACAGTTTATTTACCAAAAACTGGGATATTATACATTTTTTTAATTTACAGCAAAAATCCTGACTTCGAAGTAATATTTAAAATCTCTGCTATTGCATTTTTGTCATGTTCCTGTTTAAACTACCTCATGAATTAACTATCGTAATAACAAAATTAAATTCAAATCTCAAACCACCTATTCCTTCTAGAAAAAAAAAAACAGAAGTTCGAGCACCGACTAAGACACAAGTGTCATAATTAAGTGTTTATCCCGTTCAGCCTTACGTTTATATCACTTGTAATGGTTTGGAATGGTTAAAATCTGTTACAGAGGATAAGTCTGTTCTAATTACTGGCCCTAAAAGATGCATTTTTCTGCCCGAACATTTTTTTGTTTTCAAATGCATTATTATGTAACCTGGTTTAACCGTCACCGTTTAATTGTATATTTGCACTTATTTCTTTCGGAATGGGCTGGGGGATTTGTTTTTCAAATTATTAAACCTTATCCTACTAGTAAGATGACACTTTAAAGCCGATCGTAAAATCCCAAATTTCAGAGGAATATCTCGAGAAAAAATATCTCCGTATCGATAGTGTAGATCTAGGATCAGACCGCATGTTCTTCGTAGTCTGATCTTAGTCTATATTGTCTGCAAAAAATCATTGAGTCGCGCTTGGCAGCCTAAGGGTTAATGCAGTCTGTATACAAAAAGTTTTATCAACACGCCCGGCAGAAGATAGCGCTTATGGTGCTGCTTTGCTCTCTGGAGTCTACCGAAAGATTGATAAAACAACATTTCTTTTTTTGTGTGTATCTTCGAAAAAGATGATTAATGAAACAACCGGCACAACCGTTTTAGGTTTTTGGACCTTTAAAAAAATTCGGAACTTAAAATAAAAGTGAAAAAATTACTAAAAATGCCCATTCTGGATATCATTTCGGATTTAAGCATATATACATTACTGAAAATAAACCGAAATCCACCTACAAAGTAAATAAAAAAACAAATTTTCGATAAAAAAATGAAGTTCTCTTAAGTTAGAAAATAGAGCTTGGTATCGCCAAGAAAAATGTATCACGATACTATCGCGATACCAGGCACAGTATCACGATACAATATCACGATACTTGGTTGGTCCAGATTTACTTAATGACAGCCTATTATAACAGAAACTGTTTTCATGTGGTATGCGCAAACAAGTTTTTATAGATAGATCTACACGTTCACTGTTATAAGCTCTTCAATTCAGGAACCTTTTCTCAAACTGTGCAAACACTTTTGGCAAAATAAACAAGCAGGTAAGCGAGATACATATACCATCGAACTGGTCCAATTCCTGTACAAAATCTATCAAATTGGCAGTGTTGGGCAATCAGGTTAAAATCATAATCCGAACAGCACACCAACTAGTTATCGGTTCTACATTCGTTGTCTTCATTTAACTAAGAGTGCCTTTTTTTGCTTTAAATTCTGTTACAATTTGTCTACATGATACAGTGGATTCCACTTAATCGCAACCCTGTTTATCGGGATTTTCGGTTATTTTTAAGATTTGGTCCAGCACCGATCCATTTCCTATATAGACAACGTAAATTTCAACGCTTAATCGGGATCCCATAAATAGAACATTTCGGTTTTTTGCAACGAAAAATTAGCAAATGATTTGAAATTCTAGTATTTATTAGCAATTCCATGGGAAAAGACAGCGAAAAATTTCAATCTGTCCGGGAAAAAAATGGTTATTCAGAAAGATAAAAGTCAAATTTCGATGCGTACAGAGAATCGCAGATAAAAAACTAATGTAGCAGTATACAAAGGACGAGTTCGACATGAGCCGTTTTCATAATTTAATCATTAAAGATAAAAATTCTTGGCGTATTTCATCTTATTCTTTTCATTTAAGAAAGTGTAATAACGGTTACAAAACATCTGCAAATGACCGACATTCTGAATAATGGAGTTCGTTAACTCAGTGGCTGTTTTGCAGCATTG
The DNA here is from genome assembly GCA_943736015.1 of Tridacna crocea. Classification (NCBI taxonomy): domain Eukaryota; kingdom Metazoa; phylum Mollusca; class Bivalvia; order Cardiida; family Cardiidae; genus Tridacna; species Tridacna crocea. The sequence goes on along the minus strand of OX031059.1, from coordinate 25,585,927 downwards.
ATGCGTTAGTTTACTTCACTGGTTGCCGATTTTCAACTATTGGACGGTTACGCGAGATTTCGGGTACCAGGCTGTACATCCACCACCAAGAGCACTGATTAATAAAATGGTAATTTTAGGGCAGGAAAATTGACGAAAAGATGACTACATGTACTTAAATCTTGTCTTGGTATAACTCAGGAAAAAAAGTTCATAGACGTTCAATGATCAGACTACACATTCTGTGCAGTCTGATCTTTATCTACTATCCCCGAAAGCAACTGCAGACAAATTCAGCACTTTACCTGTTACAAGAAAGACCGATCGAAATAACCTATCACCGATCAGATAATTACACACTGGGGAAAAAAAACTTAACAGTTTGTAAGTGTCTCGTTGATAATCCAATTTGTGACAAACAATTTGATAATAGGCGTGAAAGTAAGGTGTACCGAACGTAAACTGTGAAAAACACAGAAAACCATTCCTTATTCAGGTCTACTTTGAATGGTATGGCCTAAATTGATGCGTTAAAATAGAATCGTCTGCGCGGCAATCAGTCTATGACATCACACAAAATTTACCCACCCATTCAACCTTACAAGTGGCGAGTCGGGGTTTATACAGGTGCACAGTACACAATCATGTTGTGTAAGAATGTACATGTACACATGGAGTAAATGTTAGATAACCGGAAACTGGAGATTTGCGTCAAAACTTGTGTTGACAAAAAGTTTGTGTTGAATTTTATGTCAAACGAAGCATCAACATGGCTAACAGCCAGGATAATTTCTGGAGCTTTGTGCACTTGATAGGTAAATAAAGTAAGCAAACAAAATTAATGATTTTTTAAAACTTGTTAAGTTTGAAATACACGTATTTAAAAAATTATGAACATTAATCAAATGATCGGGATGCAAGAGCTGAACGTCTGTCATTAGAACAAAACGATCGTCTGCATCTCTGGGTTGACTTCCGGTCTGAAACAAGCCATCGGATTATCGGGCCGACCGCTTATTCGCAATATTTTCTCTTGACAAATAGGACTTGCATATAAGCGGAATCTACTGTATTAAGTTTATAAGGATGTTGTGTTGCACTTCAAAATTCAATCGAAATGCACTTCCATTTAGATTTTTTTCTTTATTCAATATCATTTATTTTGGTCCTCTAAGTTTAATTTCCTAGCCAATTAAAAAAAAAAAACTAGACATATTTCAAGCATTTGCAGACAACTCCCCCCCTCCCCATATCTTCATTTCTTAAAACATTGTTTTTTTTCACTCATGAACAAAATTTTAGTTTCATCTTATTGTTTTATTCATTGATTTGTGTAAATTCACTGTTTAACTTCATTGTTAAAGACGAGAAAATAGTTTGAAGTCCCTCTGATCGGACAATGCCATGCTGATCATTGCATTGTCATGGGTTTTCACGTTTTTTTGGCGATCTATGTTTTCGTGACAATTAATTTTTGGAGAAGTGGTACTACATGATTAGACATCATTTTCTCATTTTGAATGGCAAGTAACTTTGAAATCTGTCAATTTACACTAGATAAGAGGATTAACACCTTTATTACGTTGTCATAAATGGCTCGCCATCTTCATGATCATGCGCGTGTCCTTCGCATTTCATACTGATCGTGTTTAGCCCATATTTCTACCGGGTGCATGAAAGCTAGGTTATATGAAGCTCTAGACCATAACTTCATGCGTCATATTGACAAGTAGGGAGATACTTTTCATCGTCACAGACATATTGTTTCAAATTTCCCAGCATCAAAACCCACACTATTGTCACCTTCGGAAGACAGTTGGCAATCCGCAGCTCATTCATTTGTTATTTAAAAAGAACAAACAATTCAAACTGAGCCATCTTTCGCTAACAAATAATCAAATTGCAGCTAATATTTGTCCGCAAAATCAAACGATCTTGTGAATGCTTTATTTATCAGTCTTTGTGCCAAAAATATTAAGGCGGCAACCCAATTAAAACACAACCACAACTTTTTCGACACGAACAATATAGAATCATATGGTAAGGCTTTGAATGTTCCGAATTAGCATCTATATTTAAAACCGGGAAAACCCTACGCTAGATTAAGTGACTGTAAACATTTCGCTGCAAATTATTCCCCAAATTATAAAGTTTTATGAATGTCATTCTTTCTAGGACTAGTGTTTTGTACGTTCTTGTATGTATAGCAGAGAAAATCTGTGTGTAATTTTCAATTTTATACATGATTTATTTACATTTATATGTGATCGAACACACTGTGCACATGACGTAAATGTATCGCCAAGTATCGATACAATGAGTTAGTATCGCGATATACTATCGCCAGCAAAAATATCACAATGCACCGATGCATCAATGATATCGCCCCAGCTCTATTAGAAAATGTTTTGATCAACCCTAAGTGATCAAGTCATTGTGAGATACAAATATATGTGTTCTGATAAAATGCAAAGGAAGAGTATTCAGACACTACATCTATCCAAATATATAATAGGCAGCAGTGTTGCATCCAGGATGACCTCAGAGAGGGGGAGATCCCCCATCATATTATAAAAATGGGGGCAGTGAACAATTCTAGTGCACCACAGATAAAAACTTATAAATCTAAATTAACTTTATTTAGCATGAATATAACTTTGAGATTATGTAGCATATTTACCTTTGAAAAAAGAAAATATCAATACCGTCTTGAAAAAGTCCGTAATACGTTTAGGTGGCATAATCCAGGAGAACTGATGAATTTAAATATATTCCGCGTTCAAATTTGGTACACAATTTAATCCTACAGGTGTTGAAATTACTACCAGGGTATTGCTCAATAGTACATATCCCAATACAAGTCAATTACGTAATCCGAAGAATTGAACAATGCCAGGTATCCCTCTTGTCGATTACATCATACGGGTATTTCCCCAAAAAGTTATCGGTTAACTGGTGTAAGTGAAATTGTAGACTGTTATGGTTACGACCTTATTTCGCTACAAAACTGATATGCGGGTTATTATTTTTGGCAGGAATCGAGTACACGGAGCGTTTTCCATACATGTAAAATACAATTTTGTTGCGCACTGACTATTACAGAGCGGGGGATTATATCCGTTTCTGCCGGAGTTGCCACCCGCGAAAATCTAAAATTGCGGGATTTAAAGTAAAAAAAGCGGGATTTGCGCGATCGCGCGCCCTGGATGCAACACTGAGGCAGTAATTAATGAACTAGGCCACTAAAATCGGGCACACCAGGCACAAATGGTTCGGAATGATGTCTATTAACTTTATGCAAAATTTGTTGCTTTCATCCGGAGTGTAAACATTTTGCTAAAAAATCGAGTTAACAGACCACATAGCCTCTTAAAGGTGGGTACTTAGAATTTTCACATCACACCAAATCAAAAAATATATATATCACTGAAATTTATATGAAAAAACAATACAAATCATCAATAATTAAGAGTCATAGAATTACCAAAAAAAATTTTTTTGATGGTATTCCCTTAAAAGGCTATGTAGCCTCTTAAGCTATTTTTAGATTTCGCGCCAAAAATAAAAAAAATGCATTGTGGGAATGTTAAGTGACTGGCAAGTGACTAATGACGCTTAAATTCCATTACATAACAAACATGTAATTATTTTTCATAATATCTCCTTCGGACGCTGTTTGAAGCTTCGTCTGTGTATTTTCGGTATGTAAATGAGCATGTTGTTTGTGTAAAAATAGAACATGTTTCCCGTCGATGTCCACTTTTGCCATAGCAAATCTCTAATTTCTTGTGTTGTCAGATGGTTTTTGACTACTTGGGATTTATGAATGACGATTATAAGGCTTTGGGAGTATAAGGATGATATTTTTGTATTTTTGTAAAATTTTCATCCCAAATTCTGAAGGGCCACCTTTAAGGCATTTTTAGATTTCGCACCAAAAATCAATAAAGTATTGTGGGAATGTCAAGTGACTGGCACATGACTAATTACGCTTAAATTCCATTACATAAGAAAAATGTAATAATTATTTTCCATAATGTCTTCTTCGGACGCTATGTTTGAAACTTTGTCTGTGTCTTACTGTATGTGAAGGAGCGAACTGATTATTTAAAAATAGAACCTGTCTCCTGTTGGTGTCAACCTTGGCCACACTCTCTTTCGCATTCACCTCTGTAGTGGGCTCAGAAAGAAGTCTGGTGTTACGCGATACATTCGATGTCTTTTAAAGGACTGTAACTTGTTTTCTAATCTTATCAACTAAGATCCATTGATGTGTCAAAACTGTTGTCATCATTCATGGGCGCAGCCATTTTTGTTGAAATTGGCATAAGAGTTTGATGAGTAGAGAAGCTCAAAAAAAATAGTTCCATTGTATACAGGTAAATTCATCAGTTTGAATGCACCTATCATGTATCCAGATTCATATTTCCTTTGTCTTCTTTATAATGTTACACATGAAAAGGTTAAATAGTAGCAAAACATCTTTTCCCTGGTTTGACAAAATTCTTGTCATTTAGCCCATTGCAGAGACGTATGGTGAGAGTAACGAACGACAACTCTGCTCGGAGATTGCCTTGGCCATAGTAAATCTCTAATTTCTAGTGTTGTCGGATGGTTTTCTACTACTGGGGTTTTATGAACGCAAATTAAAAGGCTTTGGGAGTATAAAGATGACTTTTTGCATTTCTGTAAAATTTTCCTCACAAAATCTGAAGGGCTACCTTTAAATTGTCTATTGGGTTTAACTGGAGCTCTATGGATTAATGTGCCAAGCCTTGGTAGTTCAGTTGGTAGCGTGCTGGACCTGAGAAAAGTGGGTTTTGGGTTCAATCCCTTGCTTGGCCAATATCTTTCTGAGAATTGATGATGATCATTGGGACAAAATTTGTTCCTCTCCCACTGCTGACCATCGTTTCCGCTGAATGGATTTTAGGAAGTCATAAGCATAGCTTGGTATAATGCATCAGTCCCATTTTGCCTGAAAATGGCTCATGCATATTGAATCCTTTCCATCTGAAAATGGCTGCTTGCCTTCTGCAACAGAACAGTTAAGAACACTCTGGTTACGTAAAAATTGTTCGCACCTAGCATTTTATCCTTTTGCCTCATTTAATGAGGTATCCTCTTTCAGTTCAGTGGATTTTCCATACCAATCTTCGCAAGCCAGGGGTGACGATCCACTATGCTACTCTACCCCTGGCCCTCCCTGGATGAGTGCAGGATCTGTAATGACTTATTACCGAAAAAATATAGACAAACAATATTTACAGAAAGTTTCAGTGTGACCTGTCAATTATTGGAGGTTTATAAGCTATATCCCAGAACCTGACCATGGAATGTCGAAGCACGTTTGTGGTTATTGCATCATGTTAAATTATTGTATTCGTAAGCGGTTTGTAAAACGATACTTTATTGGCTATAAGAAATATAGAGTAAAGGGGGACAATAACTAGCATCCGAAAAGGGGCGTTTTGTAGGAATCTCGAAATCGGGTTCCATCCGCCAAGGTAAGATCCACGTAGTGATCGTAACCCTGGCTCGCAAAGATGTTCCATACCACAATGACAATTTTCTTATCATCAACTGCAAATTTGTTTCAAGGGTTTATGAATTAAATTTTGATCAAACATAAAAAGCTAAATACTTTTCCAAATTGAAAGCAAAAGCTGAAGATGATTTAACTCTTTACCAAACAACAAAACTATAGACTGGTCCAAATTGAAAGCATTTGCAGACAACAAAATGAATGTGACTAAAGAATCAAAATTTGTTTTAGGAAAGGAAAGAAACATTGTGGGAAAAGGAGAAAATTACCAGTATTTTCTCCTTTTTCCACATTGTTTTCAAATGGCTTCTTTCACAGAGGTGTTAACAGTCAGGATTTTGTGGTAAAGAGTTAAATGTGTCTCAAATGATGACATAATTCTTAAAAAGGGTAGAAACAGTGTAGGAAAAGCTAGGAAAAAGATATTATTATACCAGTATCTTTGCCTTTACAACATTTTCATGGCCTTCTTGGTTATTTCAACTTGTGACTAATTGGTAAAGGATTTAAAGTATCTACAGATTTCAAAATGAATGTGACAAAATTATTTTTCATCCAAAAAGCATTGTCTCCTTCTACCTCGGTGTTTTCAAGTTAGGTCTTTCATCAAGGTCCTTAACTCTTTACCAAACGACCAAATGTTAAGACTCATCCAAACTGAAAGCAGTTGTAGGTGATAATTTCAGTGTAGTTCAAATGGAGAAAATTGTATTAGAAAGGGTAGAAAACATAATGGAAAAAGGAGAAAATGCTGGTTACCAGCATTTTCTCCTTTTCCCACAATGTTTTCTAAAGGTATTTTTCTTCAGGGTCATTAAAACACAGACGGACACAGAACTACTATGTGGTAAGGGTTAACCCATTACCACACGACAAAATTTCAGACTGGTCCAAATTGAAAGCATTTGCAGACGACAAAATAAAAGTGACTGGAAAATTGAAATTTGTTCTGGAAAGGGTTGAAAACACTGTAGGAAAAGGAGAAAATGCTGGTAACCAGCATTTTCTCCTTTTCCTACAGTGTTTTCAAAAGGCTTCTTTCTCAGGGGCGTCAAAAGTAGGGATTGAGTGGTAATGGGTTAAAACACAGGACTGTTTGGTAGAGGCTTAATACTGTACCGAATGGCAATTTTGTTTATAGAATTGTCCAATTGGAAAGAATGTCTTGGATATCACGTGCAGCCAATGGCTGTGGCAGGAAAGATTGTAGGAAAAGGCAAAAACCCTGTTGATTCCCCTTTTTTCTCCTTTCCTCACAATGTTTTCAAAAGTTTTCTTCTTCAAGGTCATGAAATCATGGGAATGTGCAAAGGCTTAACATAACAACTGTCAGGTGGACAAGGTAGTCAAAACAACACATGCATGGGATTGGCTCCAGAAAACATGCTGTAGGAAGTGTCACCAAAGGCATTTGACCTTGTCAATTTCACTCTTAACCCATCACCACTCAATCCCTACTTTTGACAGCCCCAACAGAGAAGCCTGCAGAAAACATTGTGGGAAAAGGAGAAAATGAAGGTAATCAGCATTTTCTCCTTTTTCCACAATGTTTTTCTACCCTTTCCAAATGAAATTTCCATATTTGGTTCATGTTTATTTTGTCACTTGCAAATGCTTTGAATTTGGACTGGACCAAAATTTTGTCATGTGGTAAAGAGTTAACCTTTAGGTTGCTTAGTGCAACTCATTGAACATTTGTGGACAATGTAGATCAAGATCAGATTCGACAGAATGTGCAGTCTGACCTTGTGTCTACACTTCCCTATAAGGAGATATTTTTCTAGGAAAAAAATAAATCTGAAATAGCATTATTCGGGTTTTTACTATCACCTTTATGATTTCAATTAATTTCTTAAGTAAGATAAGGGTTTAATTCCCTCTGACATATTTGTGTAGAAAAACCTTTGACATCATTGAGGCAACTTTTCTGTTTATATGACAACTTTTCTATACACAATGTTTTCCCTCTCTATACCAGTATGTTAGACCTGTAAGATCTGAACTCAGAGAATTTTCAAATGGTGACCTTGAGGAAACTAACCTATTGAATGCCTAAAATAAATGAAATTGGCTGTATTGCACCTCTGCAAACATCAACCCAATTTTAAAAAAGATTCACCAGATTAGTTTAACCCATTACCACACAATCCCTACTTTTGACACCCCTGAGAAAGAAGCCTTTTGAAAACACTGTAGGAAAAGGAGAAAATGCTGCTAACCAGCATTCCTACATTGTTTTCTACCCTTTCCAGAACAGATTTCAATTTTTCAGTCACCTTTATTTTGTCGACTGCAAATGCTTTCAATTTGAACCAGTCTAAAATTTTGTTGTTTGGTAATGGGTTAAGATATGGGCATGTGAAGATCCAAGATCAGACTGTTTGTTCCGTTTAGTCTACTAGTCTTGATCTACTCTGTTAGCATGCCTAGATCAACAAGAGGTCTTTGATACGATTTAACAAATACTATAAGGCTCCTAAACACAACTCAATATTCCTACGGGACAGGGTAGACCAAGATCAAAATGAACAGAAAGTGCATTCTGATCTTCAATTCACATTGACCAAGTATCGAAGATTTTCCAGCAAAGGAGAATTTTGAAATCACATTTATTGAGGTTTTATCATTGGCTATAACTTTTCAATTAACCCTTTTCCAAACGATCCCAATTTTTAACGGACTTAGAAGATTTGGAAACATTGTGGTAAAAGGAGAACTTGCAGATAACCAGCATTTTCTACTTTTCCTATGTTTTCTTCCTTTCAAAAACAAGCACCCAACAAGAGCGGCAAATTGTTGCAAGATATGCCCGTCTTATCCCAAGTTGTAAAGCATATAGGGGAGGTAGAGAAAAATAATAGTGCAGAAATGTTTGCTGTTGATTGAAGCAAAGGGCAGTTTTGATTTCACATCTTTCAAAAAAAAAATTAAAATATAGAAATAAGACGATTAAATTTCATATTGATAACACCTATACTCTTGGAGATGGTGTGGTCAAAATTTATGAGTAGAAATAACTAGAGATATCATGTCATGAAATTTCCTAGCCATAGCTAGCATATAGCATTGGTGAATCTTCCAAACAAAATTTAAGTCTCAAAAACAATACAGGGGAAAAACACAAAAGTTTATGAAGCAGGAACAATTCCTTACAGTTCTATTTCATAAGATGTACTCTCCCACAATAACTCAAAAATTAAGCAAGCAAGAATTGCAATTTATAAGCACTGCACTCCTGTTGATGGAATGTATCCATGCATGAAATTTCATAACCCTAGCTAGTATAGTTTTTAAGATATGCACCGGACAAAATTCAAGTATGAAAAACAACAAAGGGCACTAACTCAAAAATTAAGCAAGCAAGAGTTATGATTCCTGTGCACTGCACTCCCCCTTCATGAGATCTATCCACCCATGAATTTTCATAACCCTAGCTAGTATAGTTTTGGAGATATGCTCCGGACAAAGAACTGGACGCCGCCCGGATGCCCGCCCACCCGCCTTAGGTGATCCCATGATACGTCACGTCTTTGACGGGCATACAAAAATTAGCCACAGTTTGGTTTATCCTCTGTAACGTTTTTTTTCATTATGGGTAAGTAAAAATTTTGCCATTCGGTAAAGCGATAATGAATATATATCAAAGTCAGCGACAAACAAAAACATTTAATACTGGAACTGAGAACAAACTTGATAACACCTTTTTCAACGAGATAACAAATTTAAAATCACAGCAGATATACCACAAAGACTGGATAGACCGGTCCAAGTAAAGGGTGTAATAGTTATTTATTGCATTGCCCATGTATGAATAGAAATAAGTTCTATTATTTATAGAATCCTTCACCACACAATGCCAACTTTTAACGACCCTAAAAAAGAAGCCTGTAGAAAATATTTTGGGAAAGGGAGAAACTGCTGGTAGCCAGTATTTTCTCCTTTTCCCACAATTTTTTTACCCATCAAAGAAAAATATGTAATATTTGAGCCACATTAAAATTGTCATCAGTCTGCTAATGCTTTCAATTTGTACATGTCTAAAAATTATTTGGTTAGACATTGTACTTTCTTGAGTGTATGTGTATTAAGATTCGCGCTTTACCAGACAACAAAATCTCAATTTTTCAGAAAACAAATTAGCTGTGGCTCAAATGAGTCATTCCTTTCTAACAGATAAAAAACATTGTGTGAAAATGAGAAAATACTGGTTCCCAGCAGAATTTTCTCCTTTTCCCATAGTATTTTCAAAAATTTCACAGTATTTTCAAAAATTTCTTTTCTCATGAAAGTCATGATTGCCTGGTAAAGGCTTGAAAATCTTGAATTTTGGGATGCATTATAATTATGCTTTATCTATATCATACACCCCTGCACTGTGGACGAGTCAGTTGTTTAAAGTACTCTTCTGTCGCAGTGTTTGAAGTACATCTATTTATGCAGAATTCATTCGTCCTGAACAATTATGATTAAACACTATTATTCTGCCAAGCAGAGAGCAAAATTTTAAACATGTCCAACCCGACGGCATTTACAGGCAACGGTCACTGTGTGATTCTAATGATGAAATTTGTCTGAGATTTGGTCGAAAACAATGTGGGAAAAGGAGAAAATGCTGGTAACAAGCATTTTCTCCTTTTCCTATGATGTTTTCCAAAGGCTTATGGCAGATAATGCTCATACATCAAGCCGTGACGGAATCATTACATATTAAATAGTTACTAAACAACAAAATTGTAGACCAGTCCAAATTGAAAGCATTAATTTTGCAAATGACAAATATGGCTCAAAAATTGAAAATTATTTTGGGAAAGGTGGAAAACATTGTGGGAAAAGGAGAAAATACTGGTTACCAGCATTTTGTTACCAGCATTTTCTCCTTTTCCTACAATGTTTTCAAAAGGCTTCTTTCTCAGGGTGTGGTAATGAATTAAGGGAAAAATAGAAGCGAGATGAGTATTGCATTTCAACCCATAATAACGCAATTCCTGCTTTTGATGACCCCGAGAAAGAAGCCTCTGGAAAACATTGTGGAAAAAAGAGAAAATGCTGGTAACCAGCATTTTCTCTTTTCCCACAATGTTTTCTACCCTTCACAAAAGAAATTTCAGTTAATTTTATTGTGTCCTCTGCAAATGCTTTGCATTTGGACAAGCCTAAAATATGGTCATTTGGTAATGAGTTAACTGTAAAACAACTCTACTTACTGAAGGCTTACATTCACAATTCCTGGATTAATTATAATTTACAAGACACAAAAATTTTAAACTGGCCCAAATTGAAAGCATATTGCAGACAACAAAATCAGAGTTGCACAAACTATGAAATTTATCTTTGATAGAATAAAAAACATTGTAGGAAAAGCAGAAAATGCTGTTAAACAGCATGTAAACAGCATTTCTTTTCCTTAAAAAAAAGACTTTTTCCTTGGGGGTCTTTAGAATTCTAGGCTTTGTCAGGAAATTGATGGAAAGGGTTGAAACTTGTGGCCCTAAGCCCCTATCTCTAGTGCTGGTGTAATGAAATAGCGCTTTTCATACTGGGAAAACATGCAATTTTTTGTTGTTTTAACCCTTTACTCCATAGATATTCATTTCTACGCATTGCTTGTAGGAGCCTTTGGAAAACATTGTGGCAAAAGGTGAAACTGCTAGTCACAAGCAAATCACCTTTTGCCACCATGTTTTCTATGCTATCAAAAGGTATCATATACACATAAGAAATGGCTTCATCCTTGCTATTATTTATTGTCAATTAGAGATACCAAAGAAATGCATTATGCGGTAAAGGGTTAAGGTTGTTTTGGCCAGAGTATGTAACAAAATAGCAAACAATGTAGATTCTTGGCAGTCAAATCGTAATCTGCAATGTCTTCAAAAGCAGGAAGTTCCAGCACTTTAACTCTTTACCACACAATGACGACTTTTGATGAACTTTGGGAAAACACTCTTTAAAAACATTGTGGGTTAACTCATTACCAAACGACAATATTTCAGGTTTGTCCAAATCGAAAGCATCTGCAGATGATACAATAAAAGTGACTGAAAATTTGAAATTTGTTTTGTGAAGGGTAGAAAACATTGTGGGAAAAGGAGAAAATGCTGGTTACCAGCATTTTCTCCTTTTCCCACAATATTTTCTAAAGGCTTCTTTCTCAGAGGCGTCAAAAGTAGGGATTGTGTGGTAATGGGTTAAGGAGAAAATGCTGGTTACGATAATTTTCTCCTTTTTCCACAATGCTTTCTGCCCTGTTAATAAACAATTACACCATTAGAGCCACACTGACGCCGTCGTCAGCAAATGTTTTAAATTTGGACTGGGCTAAAATTTTGTTATCTGGTAAAGGGTTAAGAGCTACAAACATCTACCACTATACACATCAAAATACAAAAATTGTGTTTGCTTGCATTTATAAATCCCTTTTTCTGAACTAAATGACAAAATTTTACACTGGTCCAGTATAATCCAAATTTCCAAACCCTCAAATTAGGTAGCCCACCCGGGTGGCTCAGTTGTGAACGTGTCGGACTAATGACCTGGTGGTTGTGAGTTCGATACCCGGTCGAGGCGAACTTTCTTTCGGGCGTATTTTCGCCTCTCACCTCTGCTGAAGCATGTGAGAAAAGTAGTCGGTGGCTTTGGAAAGAAAGTTGTGTTATTGCTGGTACGAGAAAGCCAGGAAACACATGTGCGTCACCGACCGCAATGATATGACCTTAGCTGTTAAAGTGGCGTTAAACCCCAAAACAACCAACCAACCACCTCAAATTAGGTTCAAATGATGTACACATAAATGTCTTTCAAATGTGGACAACATTTCAGGGTTACCAGCATTTATTTTCCAAAATGTTTGATCCAAAGCTTTTTTCCACAAGGTAATTTAACTGCTCAACACAAGACAAAATTTAAGCCTTTACCACACTATGACAACTTCTGACGAGCCTGAGGAAGAAGCCTTTTGGAAACTGTGTGGGAAAAGGAGAAAATGCTGATAACAAGCATTTTCTCCTTTTCCCACAAAGCTTCTACCCTTCCAAAGGAAAATTGAATCATGTGAGCCACTTTTGTCGAAATGTGAAATTGTAGTCTGCAAATTCTTTCAATATGGATAGATCTAAAATTTTGCCATGTTGTAAAGGGTTAAGACTTGTCTAAGATGACTCATTAACTGAGATTTGCTCTTGAAAAGGTATAGTTAAAGGGGAAAATGCTGATTGATTGAATCTTTTTCACATTTTCCAGTTTTTTTTTCAAAGATTTCATCCTAAGATTGAATAAACATTTGGTTGCTTGGGAAATGCTATCTACAGTACAGTCGCCGCGAATCTTCGAGAATTCGCGCTCGCGCGTGATGTGGGGAACTGCGCGGAAAGTATAAAATGTCCGCGCAAATCCCCCGCAAAACACTCGCAAGATCGTGAAATCTCCTCGCATCACGCGCGAAGGGTAAACTACTCGCGCGAACAGAGTTAAATGTCCACGCGCGAACATCTTGCTACGCGCGAAGAGCAAGATGTTCGCGCGTGAATAATGGAAATAGTTGCAAGTTTGCGAAAAATATGCTGCATGCAGACAAAAATCGCGAACGTGTACAGTTTTTTTAAAAGGAGAGTTCGTCCGTTTTTAACTGCTCAACGAAGGTTCGCAAGAGGGGATAACAGCACGGATTAAGTCTTTACCAAACGACAAAGTGTTGGACTAGTCCACATTAAAAGTAATTGCAGACGGCAAAATCAAATTGAATCAGAAATTGAAATTTGATTTTGCATTTTCTCATTTTCCCACAATGTTTTCAAAAGCTTTCTTTCTCAGGGTCTTTAAAAGTTGGAATCGTGCAGTAAAGAGTCTCATCCTTGAGCTTTACATCTCCCCTTTGTTACTATTGCGTTTTTTTTTTTTTCCCGCCGAATGGGCGAGCATTACGTAAAAAGAATAAACTCAGAATGAAAGAAAATTTCTCAAAAACTCGGCTAGACGTTTCTCACGAGAGCTAGTTTGCAACGTACCATGAAGACCTTGAATTTAGGCAAGTAAAAGTCACCTTCCGCAGTTCTAAGCGTGGAAAATCATACCTGTGACTTTGAGGGAAATGGTTTAAACCATAACTGTGTAATCCCTCTAGATCAATTGAAGAATTTATGAAATATGCAACACCGAATTCCCGTACTTCGTTTATTTTTAATCCATTTACGTGTATATTTAAATGTAATGCATTATCGTATGCATCTCCTTGTCTTCCAATTTTGGCTGCAAGGAAATTCTTTAAGAAAACAGCGGACCCTTTTTTCTGCTGACTACACAAAACATGTGACACGTTTGCCCAGGTGTTCAAGAAACAACCATTCCTAAATGCTTCAAAACATTATCAGCTACTGTAAGGCAGGCATGATACTTGCTTATTGCGTGAGTATTTTATGTTGACTGGCAGTGTACTTGTAGCAGGGTATAATTTTTTGTTTAATTTGGAGCATAACACTTGTAAATATTGACTACAAACACGTGCAGTACAACATTCTCGCTTCGAATGATTCGCAACTTACGTCATACCTCCAGTCTCTTCAGAAAAACGACCAAAAGTTGGACTGGTCTAAATTCAAAGAAATGTTGCTGACGACAATTTACATGAAGTTCAAATGAGATTATTGTCATCGATAGAAACCAGATTAGTAATAGAGTAATAGATGATGTTAGAAAAGGAGAAAAAGAAGATTATCAGGTTATTTTCTCCTTTTCCACAATGATTTTAGAGGCCTTTTTATCATGGCCGTAAAAACTTGCGATTGAAAGGTTAACTACAAACACATGTGTACCCGTGATAGGCGTGAAATCATGTTGATGATGGATTATTTTACATTTTTTGGTTGTTCAAAATTACTCTGCCGATGGCAAGATGGCTGACGGTGTAGGTACACATCAGACATAGCAGAACGTGCAGTCTGACCTTGGATGTACATCATTTGCTATTTAACTGACTCAACTCATATCAGAAAATCGTCTTGTTGGTCAAAATAGGTAAGAACATAATTATTTAAAGCATGTATTTCAACTTGAAAACACGCCGTAACTGGACAGGCTTTTATGCATAATTCGTATATATTTAGACCGTACCATATCCGTTAGATCGATAATTGCCTGTAAATGTCAAACATCTCTTTATAATATTCACACCTTTCCTACGATAATTGACAACATTGCGTGATAAGATGAGTCCTTTGAATTAGACAATTAAATCTTTTGAATTCCCTTGTGTAAGCTTAAGCTTACAGTGTATAAATTCTAGCGTGGAGGCCAAAGAATTTGTTGCGTGAAGTAAAAAATCCGCGCATGAAACTTCGCGCGGTGTGCGTGAAGCTTCGCGCGGTGTATCTGAATCCTCCCGCGAAAGTTCGCGTAACTAACTTTCAGTCTCGCGCGCGGATCATGTTAATTCCCCGCAAATTTCACGGAAAATTTGCGCGGAAAAATTTAAGAATTCGCGCGTGATGCGCGAATTGTCGAAGATTCGCGGTGACTGTACTGTAGAATGCTACTTAAAAATGGAACCTTTACTCTCAGCGCAGTGAAAAATCAGGGTATTTATGCTTTTCCATGACTGTTTTCACCAAAACAGCTAATGAGATGGGGCAAATGTAGATACGGATATCAGACTTACATTTTGTGCAGTCTGATCTGTATCTCCTACACTGTCTATTAAAGTACATAAGTGTTTATCAATGAAATGAGTAACAATAGGCAGATCAAAGAGGAATGAATTCTGCATTTTAACTATATTTTTAACTTACAGTTTCTGCCTCAGGACTGAATGAACTTCCAGCAGGTGCATTAAATTTTGCCGTTCCCCCGACTATGCGCTGTTTCTGTCCGGGCTGAATTCTCGCAGATTTTGTCCCTAGCACATTCCGTGCATGTTTTTGTTTCTATGCTAGTCAACAGCCTGTAATTCATCATCAAAATACAATTTATATACTTATAATTTACACTTTAACAAGAGTACCCCCCTACTATTCCTTTCAGTATAATGTGGGCCATGTTGTCCGACCTTGCTGTGGTAAAACGAGTTTCATGCAAACCATGCAAGTCATCACAAAAAAAAGTCATAGAATTGTCCTTTGATATGTAGAAAATTTACCTGAAGCAAAAGTTTCAAATCAGATCAGTCAGCTTTGACTGAGCAGACTGACCCGAGTTGATACTGTTTACAGCTGCATAAAACCTAAATTAACACTGCATACTTTTTTTGATAAAAGAACCCTATTAACATAGATAAAATGCCACTTTCAGCAGCATCTGATCTGTGTCCACTGTGTAGGCCAGTGTCTACTTTTCCAAAAAATACTATGAATAACCCTCTCGGTACAATAGCTGAAAGAATGGGTATTTCCAAAAGGCACAGGTCAAGATCAGACAGCACAGGAGCATTCTGTTTTCTTTAGAAATGCCTCAACCCTTTGCCAAACAATCCCTGGTTTTTGCGACCCCGGGATAGAAGCCTTTAGAAAACATAGTGACAAAAGGAGAAAATGCTGGTTACCAGCATTTTCTCCTTTTCCCACAATGTTTTCTACCCTTCTAGAAACAAATTTTAGTTTTTGAGGTATGTTCTTTTTGTCGTCTGCAAGTGCCTTCAATTTGGACCAGTCTAAAATTGTGTCGTTTGGTAAGGGGTTAAAGATTAAAAAAAAAACAACAACAGTAATCAAGTAATAGTGGATTGTATTTCCATGGTTGTATTGGGGTTTAATGCCACTTTAACCAATTACCAAACAACAAAATTTTACATCTGTCAAAATCGAAAGCATTTGCAGACGACAAAATAAAAGTGACCCAAAAATTTACATCTGTTTTGTGAAGGGTAGAAAACATTGTGAGAAAAGGAGAAAATGCTGGTTACCAGCATATTCTCCTTTTCCCACAATGTTTTCTAAAGGCTTTTTCTCATGGGCGTCAAAAGTAGGGATTGTGTGGTAATGTTTTAACAGCCAAGGTCATATCATTGTGTTCAGTGGCGCACATGTGTTTCCTGGCTTTCTCACACTAGTACTAACACAACTTTCTTTCCAAAGCCACCGACTACTTTTCTAACATGCTTCAGCAGAGGTGAGATGCAAGAATGCGCCGGAAAGAAAGTTTGCCTCAACATGGTATCAAACTCACAACCACCAGGTCATGAGTCTGCCACGCTCACCACTGAGCCACCTAGGCAGGCTGCATTTCCAACTGTCAAAAATAAAGAGAGAGAGAGAAGAAATGGGTCAGTAACTAACTAACTGAATAGCATTTCAGTAACATCAGCAAGACAACCGTGCTTTTCTATTTCTCCCAAAGTCTTTTTTAATTACCAGTGCTACCCACCACATTTTTTAAGCCACTAGGTACATTTCCATATATAGGTGGTCAAAATGTCGTTCAGAGTAGGGAAAAGAATGAATTGTATACAGCTCCCTATCATCAGTCTGAGAAAAGAGTAAGGCTTAGCTTGGGTTCAATCTTACGACTCCTGCAAGACTATGCTTGAAGGACACTGAATGAGGTATGGAGTTTGGCTGGATACAAATCCTGGTATCTGATCTCAATACCTAGCCTGTAGATTACCAAAAGACCTACAGGGCTATGCATGTAAAATGCACTGGTATTTAAGCTCAATACCATGGCATTACTGGCGCTGAGGGTTGCTAGCTTAACTCTTCACCACACAATCCCAACTTTTAACAGCCTTGAAAGAAAAACCTCTTGAAAACATTGTGGGAAAAGGAGAAAATGCTGGTAACCAGCATTTTCTCCTTTTCCACAATGTTTTCTAGCCTGCTGGAAACAAATTTCAATTTTTGAGTTACGTTTATATCGTCATCTGCAAGTGCTTTCAATTTGGACCAGTCTAAAATTTTATTGTTTGGTAAAGAGTTAACTCCCTCGACTGGTAAGGAATATTGTGCTCAAATAGTGTAATGATTGGCCAGCTACTCCGATTTATTGTAGACGAAGCACAAGAAGAATTTGAATTCTGATACAAAATGATGTTCATGGATTTTCTTAACCCTTACCACACAATGAGGACTTTTGACAACCATGAGGTAGAAGCCTTATACCCTTTACCACACAAAGACGACTTTTAACACGCCTCAAAGAGAAAGCTTTTGAAAACATTGTGGGAAAAGGAGAAAATGCTGGTTACCAGCATTTTCTCCTTTTCCCACAATTTTTTCTATCCCATCAAAGAAAAATCATTTGATAGTAGCCACCCTGAAACTGTCATCTGCAAATGCTTTCAATTTAAACAAGTCAAACATTTTCTTGTTTGGTAAGGGGTTAAATTTGAAAACATTGTGGAAAAAGGAGAAAATCCTGGTAACCAGTATTTTCTGCTTTTCCCACAATGTTTTCTAGCCTCCCCAAACCAAACTTCGATTTCTCAGTCCCACTGATTTTGTTGTCTGAAAATGCTTTCAATTTGGATCAGTCTATGAAAAATATGTTGTTCGGTAAAGAGTTAATTTGTGTTTGCAGTAGTTTTTTACAAGGAACCCTCTACACAAAGTTTTTTTCTCCACCTATCATTAACTTCTTCTACAGTAGCTCACTGGTCTTAGACTTTACAGGTTTGATACCCGGTTGAGGCAAACTTTTTTTTGGTGATTTTTCGCCTCTCACCTCTACTGCATTTTAGAAATTGTCATTAGCCTGGAAAGAAAGTTGTGTCGGTTTTAATGTAAGAAAGCCAGGAATCACAGGCATAGGTGCACTGGCACTGGCCATCGTGATCTGTCATAAACTGTTAAAACGGCATTAAAACTCCAATACCCGCCCTCAAATATAACTTCCAGTCAAAAGTTAGTAAGTTCATTCCTCTTATAAAAAGAATCACTGCATGTTCAAGATCAGACACAACTTCCTCCTGAGTCTGGTCTTGACCTACACTGCTGGCCACATATAGCAAACAGCCACATAGGAAGCATTTCAAGATGGGGGGGGGGGGGGGGGGGGAACTTCGAAATACTGAGATTTTTTGCGTGGTAATTGCATTGCGCTAAAAACTCATATTTTAGTTACTATGATTGGGCTCAGCCCCACCCCCCCTTCCTACGGGCCTGGCAAATTGTCTTACTCAGTTACTGAATAGTTTATAAATGTCATAAGCACTACTTATTTACAAC
Organism: Tridacna crocea; assembly: GCA_943736015.1. Taxonomy (NCBI): domain Eukaryota; kingdom Metazoa; phylum Mollusca; class Bivalvia; order Cardiida; family Cardiidae; genus Tridacna; species Tridacna crocea. The sequence continues at coordinate 25,567,255 of OX031059.1, read as the reverse complement.
AGAAGAATATAAACTCCTTCAAATGACAGGGCTCATTTTGTTGAAGTTTAACTCATGACCAAATGACAAAATATTAGGCTGGCCCAAAATGAAAGCATTTGCAGATGGCAAAATTGAAGTGACTGAAAATTTGAAATTTGTTTTGTGAAGGGTAGAAAACATTGTGGGAAAAGGAGAAAATGCTGGTAACTAGCATTTTCTCCTTTTCCCATTATGTTTTCTAAAGGCTTCTTTCTCAGGGGCGTCAAAAGTAGGGACTGTGTGGAAATGGGTTAAAAAGCTGCCTTGGCCTTAAGCCTATATTCTTCTCATGAAAAGCTTTTGTCACTCTAACAGTCACAATAAGAGTAGATTAGATAAGCCTGAACATCAGTGACTTGTGGTCTTAGATGCTGAAGGGCATTTTTTCTGACCAAAATCCAGCTGAAATCTTTGATAGGTGCAGACCGCACAAATTAACCCTTTCCCAAACAATCACTGGTTTTTACAGGTCAGGAATAGAAGCCTTTTGAAAAAAATTGTGGGAAATGGAGAAAGTGCTAGTAACCAGCATTTTCTCCTTTTTCCACAATGTTTTCATATAGAAAAATCATCCTTTTAGCAACTGTTAATTTGTCATCTGCAAAATGCTTTCAATTTGGTCTGGTCCAAAATTTGCCGTTGGGTTGAGATAAGACTGCACAGAACATGCAGTCTGATCTTGACCTTTATCTTCAGCTTGTATAGTAAAAAAGTATGGAATTATTTATGTGGCGCTGATATAACTAATAACTTTCCGATCGGCACATATTACCATGCTCATTAAGTTTGATCTTCTGAGGCGCAGGCAGGAGCTTTTTTGCGGATGGCGCAAATTAAGAACAAGCTGCATAGAACACGCAGTTTGATCTTAGACCTATTCCTTCCGCTTGTAAAGCAAAAAAGGATGGATATATTTATTTAGCGCTAGGACTAGGAACTTTTCCAAGTCCTGCCATTTTTGATCGGAATGAAAAATGGCTGCCCCAAGCTGAGAGGAGGTTGAGCCACTGCCTTCTGATTCATTTTAACACAGAATTTACATCAAAAAGTGAAAAATGAAGCTGCGAAATTATGTAAAATTCTAATATTTGAAATAATACATACTTGGAATAGCCTAATTCAATTCCAAATTAATAAAACATCACTTTTTTCACTAAGAAAAAACGGTTGTGCCAATTCAATTTACAATCCTGCAGCCGAAAGGAGCCTATTTGTGCGGCGATTGGTTGTCTGGATCACGTGGTATGTATGCTATGCACTGATTTGATATCTGGTCCATTTGCCCAGGAATATTGTAATTAGCCTGAAAGAACTCATTACATCTGCGCATTTGTAATTTTATACAAAATAGTTCCCCAAGAAAATGAAAAGAATGAACTCTTGAATCATGTTCGATTCCGTTAAGACAGGGTGTCTATACTTAGTCATCGTTTGTTAATCCAAAAAACTGTTAATTTACCGCACATGCAGGACAAACTTGCAATTCTATTTTCATTACGAACTTTTGCGGCTGAAAAAGCTTGAATGAATCACGTGATCATTTGTTATATTTAGACATGCCATGTTTCTTTCGATTGAAATTTGGGCAGCACTAAGGAGCACATAGTTTATCATGCATCAGGCTACTAAATTGGTATATCACAAAACTGCTTTCGGTCATTCTTCCTCTTAAAATCTCTCATATTTTAAGCGAGTTGAATCAAACTGAATGCGCTTGCGCAGCTACTTGAATTACACAATCTAAAGCTAGATAGGTTTACAAAGTTCTGGTATGATCAATGGCAGGGCTGTCAGTATAATGCGCTTTTACTTTTTCAACCCTTTACAGCATGATCCCAAGACCCTGTGGAAGTAGTCTTTTGAAAACATTGCCGGAAAAGGACAAAGTGCTGGTAAGCAGCATTTTCTCCTTTTCCCACTATATTTCTACCCTTCCCAAAAACAATTTTCAAGTTTTGAGTCCCGTTAATTTTGTGCTCTGTAAATGCTGTGAATTTGGACTATTCTAAAATTGTGTTGATGTTTTTCACTTTAATATCCTTAGAACACAAACAAAAATTTGGATTTGTCTAAATTCAAAGCATTTACAGGCAGAAATTCGTATGCAACTCAAAGGATGATATCTGTCTTTCAAAATGGTAGAAAATCTACAAGAAAAGGAGAAAAAACTGATTACTAGCATTTTCTCATTTTCCCACAATGCTTTCCAGAGCCTCTTTCTTCCTGGTCTTTAAAACTCGAGCTGTCTGGTAAATGGTTTTAAGTTTTTATTCTTTGTCATTTCCACTCCTTCATGCATAGCTTCATCACGGTTTAACTTCTTACCAAACGGCAGAATTTTAGACTGATGCAAATTCGAAGCTTTTGCAGACGATAACATTTTCGACTCAAAATTTGAAATTTGGGTTGGAAAGGTTAGAAAACATTGTGGGTAAAGGAGAAAATGTTTTCAGAAGACTTCTTCCTCAGGTTTCGTGAAAACCTGTGATTGTTTGGCAAAGGGTTAAATATATTACCTAACAACTGCGTTAGGGGGAATTCTTTTTAGCTCAGTGGTTATGGTGTTAGCTCTATGTCCAGGCGTTCTAAATTTTAATCTTGCCGGGTTCCTATATTTCCGCTATACATTTGTTCATTTTTTTCTTTGTTACGGACTTCGTTTGAAAGACATGTATCAAAATCCATGCTAATTCATCCTTTACTGTACGACGGAATTCAGATCTGAAGGAATTTTCAGACAATAAACTAACGTTATCTGAATTGATAATGATTGGAATTGTTTTTTGAAGCCAAGTGAAATGGTAGTAAAAAGTGGAAAATACTTCTTACTAGCACTTTCTCCTTTTTTACCATGTTTTTTTTTTTTTTAAAAAAACTTTGTTTCCAAGGTTCATTAACCCTTTCCATAACAATCCCTGGTTTTCATGGCCAAGAACAAGTGGCCTTCTGAAAACATCATGAGAAAAAGAGAAAATGCTGTTAACCAGTATTTTCTCCTTTTCCCACAAATGTTTACTATCTTCCCAGACCAAATTTCAATCTTTCTGTTGCATTAATTTTGTCGTCTCAGAATGCTGTGAATTTGGACCAGTCTAAAACATTTTCCTTTGGTAAAGAGTTAAATTCTGTATTGGAAAAAGCTATCTATATTTTTTTTCTAAGATTTTTTTTGTGTTATTTTCTTCAGCTTTGCTCCTAAAGTTTAACCTTTGACCAAACAGTCCCTGTTTTGTTACGGCTCAAACAAGAAGCCTTCTGAAAACATTGTCAGAAATGGATAAATGCTGGTAACTAGCATTTTCTCCTTTTCCCAAAATGTTTTCATCTCTTCTGCAGTCAAATTTCAATTTTTGAGGCACATTTGCTTTGTCGTCTGCTATTGCTTTAAATTTGACCAGTCCAAAATTTTGTCTTTTAGTAAAGAGCTAACAGTTGATACGGCATAGGCAATATTAGTTCCTGGCCCTGATTTCATAATTTCCAAAATGACAAATTTTGGGCTTATCTGAATTGAAAGCAGACACCAAATTTGAAGTTGTACCAATGGATGTAAAATTTTTGAAAGGGTTGAAAATATTGCAGGAAATGGAGGAATGGTGGTTACTATCATTTTCTCCTATTCCCACAATGTTTCAAAAGCCACTTTCTTTGGGGGTTTTAAAACTGGAAATTGTTTCATAAACGGTAAAAAGACAAGAAATATATATGTATGCAGGTATATTGGCCACGGACACATTACCAAATGCGACAGACCAAATTGAGAACCTAACTGGTGATCCAATTTTATCCATGTTATCATGGAGTATTGAGACTGCAATGTGAGTACTACTGTGCACAACTAACCGAATTATCAGAATCAGAATTTTGTAGTTTATGTAGAGGCCTTTACTGTCTCTTTTGATACTAAGGAGGAATTAATACAGCTTTATTGTACAAGGGGTCTTTATAGCTCATCTGAGCTTCTATCATACACTAGCACTTGGTACCATGGTAGAATTCCATTTGTTCTTTGGTGAGATTTAATCCTGTATCAAACAATCTGGGCCCATATTCACAAACCATTCTTAAGAACATTCTTGGTCTCAGTCTGCAAAATTTTCTAAATTTGAAAGTAACGCAACTTCTGATTGGCTAAACCAATTGGTTTAGCCAATCAGAAGTTGCATTACTTTCAAATTTAGAAATTGTGTTACTTTCAAATTCAGAAGTTGCATTACTTTCGAATTTAGAAAATCTCGGAGAATAAGACTCAGAGTATGGTGAATATAGGCCCTGTTGTTTTTACAACCCTTATTTTTGGTGAAAGCTTTTAACCCTTTCCCAAACAAGCCCTGGTTTTTACGTGTCTGCAGTAAAAGTCTTTTGAAAACACTGTGGGAAAAGGAGAAATTGCTCGTGACGAGCAATTTCTCCATTTTCCACAGTGTTTTCTACCCTTTTTTGAGAACTTTAAGGCATTTTCTCAAAATCTGAAATTGTCGTCTGCAAACTCTCTCAGTGTGGAAGAGTCCAAAATTTGTCGTTTGGGAAAGGGTTAAAAATATTTGTTTGTATGTTTGTATGTTTGTGTATCATGGTGGTCAGTGCACAGTATGTGTTTCCTGGCTTTCTTACAATAGTACTGATACATCTTCCTATCCATGTCACAGAATCTGTTTCTGACATTCATCAGTGGGGAGTGAAAGAAAGGAAAGAAAGTTTGCCTCAAACTGGTATCAAACTTGCAACCAACTGATCAAGAGTCTGACATATGCTAAGCACTAAGCAACCCAGCTGGGCTTAACAATGTAGGAAAAGCAGGCGATGCTGACAAACAGCATTTTCTCCCCTCCCAACAGTGTTCTCAAACCCTTGTCTGATATTCTAAGCTCATTTTGTGTTGTCAATTTGTTGCCAGCAGATATTTTAAGTTTGGAAGAGTCTAAAGTTTTTATTTTTGCAAAGGGTGAAAAGAAATTTATCAGTTACAGAAAACAAAAAAGTATTGTGGGTCCTCTCCATGAACAACCAAAGAGTTAGTTTCTTTTTTCCTAAGTTATGAGTTGTGTAAAAATTCAATTTAAAAATGAATCTTTACTATTATGATTTTCCTTGATTTTGATGAGTTTTTGAAAATCATGGGTTGCAAATTTCTTTTGGAAAAAATAATTGGGTCATAAGACTAATTATCATCAACTGTCTTTTTCAGCTCATCTCTCTAGGATAGAGTAATTTTTTAACCCTTTCCCAAACGCCAGACTTTCGGACTAGACCAAATTGAAAGCATTTGCAGACGACAATTCAACTCTTTGTGAAAAGAGGATTTCTGTCTATTATAGGGTAGAAAACATTGTGGGAAAAGAAGAAAATGCTGGTTACCAGCATTTTCTCCTTTTCCCACAATGTTTTCAAAAGGCTACTATTCCAGACCCATAAAAACCAGGGATTGTTTGGGAAAGGGTTAAATTGATATGAAAAGTCAGCCTTTACCACACACACAAAAAAACCCATTTTCTCCTTTTTCCACAATGTTTTCAAAAGGCTACTATTCCAGACCCATAAAAACCAGGGATTGTTTGGGAAAGGGTTAAAATGATACGAAAAATCAACCTTTACCACACGCACAAAAAAAACCACCTTCCATTGGACAATTCAATGAACAACCGACAGATTAACAGTTGGCTGGAATATTACCTTATTTCTAGTTCAGATGTCTTTGTCTTTTTCCCTCTGTGATCCAGGTAAGGAATAACTTTTGAAATACTAAGAGAAATTTATAACCCACCAAATTAGACACACTATGCAGATGAAAAAAATTACATGTTACTGAAATGATTCGATATTTTGGGGGAAGAGTAGAACACATTGTGGAAATGGGGAAAAATGGTTCATACATTTTCTCCTTTTTTCCAGATCATTCTTTTTCCCACATTTTCTCCTTTTTCCCAAAAAGTGGATATCATGGATTAATAAGTTTATGATGAATTGATTGGTACCATGGATCATTTTTAAAAGTCTTCTACCTTAACCCTTTACCAGACGACAAAATTTTAGACTTGTCCAAAATAAAAGCATTTGCAGAAGACAATTTCAGTGTGGCTCAAAAGGTGCAACTTTTCTTTGATAGAGCAAAAAACATTGTGGGAAAAGGAGAAAATGCTGGTTACCAGCATTTTCTCCTTTTCCCACAATGTTTTAAAAAGGATTTTTCCCAGGGTCGTTAAAAGGCGGGATTGATTGGTAAAGAGTTAAGCATGTTTCAACAAAGGATTGTCTGGTACAAGGTAAAACTTAGCATTTATGCATGCATGCAAGATAGGATTGAACAACAGAATTCAGTTGATAATGATCTTTATTGTACTTTTACTTCACACCAGTGAATGCCAACCAATACTGATACAAAAACAAAATGGTCATAGTTGAACTTGCCCAACATGTTTCAACAATGTGTAACATTTCAAAATGGAATAATAAAATACAAAAGTGAAAAATATAATTATGTATATTTATATCATATCACAGACTATCATAATGTATCTAAGCTATGCTCTGTGAAAAGAGGGCTTAATGCATCTGCGAAACTATCAACCCAGGTCAGCCTGTGCAGTCTGCACAAGCTCACCTTGACCAGTGCTGAAACTTTTCACTACTAGTCAGTTTTTTGTATGTCCCAGAAAGAGCCTATCTCACGATTAAGTTGGTTGTTGAAAAAAAGTGGATATTATAGGCCAATAAGTTTATGAAGACCTGATTGGTACCATGGATAACGGAGATGCATTAGGCCCCCTTTTGCCAGATACGGCTCATATACTGAGGGAAGGAAAAATGTGACATCCTAGATCCACACAATTCCGGCCTTTCACGACCCTGAAAAAGAAAGCCTTTTGAAAACACTAATTGAAAAGGAGAAAATGCTGGTAACCAGCATTTTCTCCTTTTCCCAGAATGTTTTTTACGCTTTCCAAATAAGATTTCAATTTTTGATTCACATTTATCTTGTCTTCTGCTAATGCTTTCACTTTGGACAAGCCCAAAATTTTGTCATCTGGTAGAGTTAAATCCCCTTTTCACACAGCATAATTTAAACCTGGCTCACACAAAACTTTCTCAATTTGTCAACCCTTACCTTTCTTTTCTGAATTTTCACATTGTAGGAGGTTTTTCTCAAAATATCAAACAGTGCAGACATAATGTCATTGTCTGCCTCATGCAGTCTTAACACATTACCAAACAATAATTTTTTAGGCTTGTCCAAATCAAAAGCATTTGCAGATGACAAAATAAAGTGAATGAAAATTTGAAATTTGTTTTGTGAAGGATAGAAAACATTGTAGGAAAAGGAGGAAATGCTGATAACCAGCATTTTCTCCTTTTCCCACAATGTTTTCCAAAGGCTTCTTTCTCAGGGTCATCAAAAGTAGGGATTTTGTGGTAATGAGTTAAATATGACAATTGCATTGCGGCAGCCAGTGCAACTACTCAATCTCTCCTGAAGATTCTTTTACTGGTACATCGAACAGCATTTTTTTCACACAACTGGCTGCTTTCCCTCATAAACATCATAAACATATTCAGGGATAAAAGAGGAACAAACCCTATTACAACAATCATCATCAATCCTCTGAAAACTTTGGCTGAGCTAGGATCAGTATTTTGAAACATTGTTGGGAAAAAAGCATTGCTTGTTATGTGCAATTCCTTCTTTGCCCACAAAGTTCTTTGGTACAGTTTTATGATAGATCCTTCAATTTTTCATTTTTTCAAATATTTCTTGTCATAATTATGTACTTACTTTAGAAGGAAATAGTACTACCCTTGACCAGACCTTGCTATATGGAGTGCAACACGCGAAAAGGTGCATTCGGACATCTGCGTAAAGTGTCGTCTCGGATCAGCCTGCGCAGTTCGCGCAGGCTAATCCGAGACGGCACTTTACGACTACATTAGATTTTGTGCTACAGTAGACATGCGCAAAACAGAAAATGGCATTAAAACGGAAAGTGTCGTCTCGGATTAGCCTGCGCGGACTGCGCAGGCTGATCCGAGACGACACTTTACGCAGATGTCCGAATGACCCTTTTCGCGTGTTGCACTCCATATTGTGCATTATCAAGGCCATAACCAGGGTTTCTGAATCATCACAAACTCCAAATCAAAAAATGCTGTTTCACTCTTACACTGCAAAGCATGACGTAGACTGCATGTAAATCAAAATCAGACTGCACAGTATCTGCAGTATGATCTTGACCTACATTGTTCATTACAGTGAGAATTTGATTTCCCATAGAAAAGCAAGAGTGTAAAATTGCAATACATGTATATCACTTTTTCCTATTGGAAATTTTGATTTTAACCATCTGTGCAGTTTTTGGCTCAGTTATGAAAATGGAGTTGTTCTATAAAATGAAAAATGAATGTTTTGCTTGTTCTCATTTTTTCCACAATCGTGCACTTGCATAATGTGCATAATGGAGGCTATGCCCTTGTTTAGAAAAGGAAACACATCATTTATCTGTCTCTTTTGCCAACAGTTTTTTCAGCTTTCACATTGACCTGAAAGAATGATAATTAGAAATATGTAATAACAGTCACCAGCTGTTTCATGAATCCTATACAATAAATGAATTTGATGATTTCAGCCAGTTAAAACCACTTAAACATAGCATTTTGAGAATAGGGAATAACTACAAATTTCAAATTTCACCAAAGTGAAAATCAACCTCCTAACTGTTTTAACCCTTTACTCCAAAAATACTCATTTCTACACATCGCTTGTAGAAGCCTTTGGAAAACATTGTGGCAAAAGGTGAAATTGCTTGTGACAAGCAATTTCACATTTTGTCACAATGTTTTCTATGTTATCAGAAGGTGTCATTTACACGTAAGAAACAGCTTCATCCTTGCTGTTATTTATGGTCAAGATGCTATAGGAATGCATTATGGGGTAAAGGGTTATAACACCAATTGTTATCATTCCATGTAAAGGTTAAGTCTGTACTCATCAACGATTCTTAATAGCACTCTGCATTTAATCCTGAACAATTTTCCAGATTTTTGAGCAGCATGCTTTCTGATTGGCTCACCTAAATGCTTTTAGCCAATAAGAAATTATTGTTTCACTTTCTATATATAGACTATGAATGCAATCCAGAATGGCAAATGAACAAAGACCTGTGAATTGAAAAATCTCTCTTCCAAATGAAGCAACTTTAGACTCATACAAATCAAAAGCAGGCGACAAACTAAACAAGGATCAAATGATGGAACTTGGCCCAGAAAGGGTAGAAAACATTGCTGGAAAGAGCATAACATGCTGGATGTCCTTCTTTTCTCATGATGTCAGTAAAAATCTTTTTCTTCAAAGTTATTTTAGCAGCACTGAAGTAAGACGCTTTTCAAAATATTTTGGGGAAAGGAGAAAATGCGGGTAAAAAACATTTTCTTCCTCTGTCCATAGTGTTTTGAAATAATGTATGAACTTGATTTTGGTTGTATACAAAATTAATTTATTCCTTTCTAATTTTGAACATTTTACATTGTACAAAAAATATGGTACCCCATAATTTATAACAAAACAAAAAACAATACACAAGCCATGAAAAGGCCAAACAAAAATAATACTGTAAAATACTAAAACAATGATCACAAGCAATATAATTATACTGGTTACAATACATAGTCTTGTATATTGAGCAACACCAAAAATTTAATACTCAAACAAAAACAATCTCAAAACAAAAGTTTCACACAAGAAAAACTTTATACATCAATAAGCCTTTTACCAAATGATTACATGTTTTACCATCCTTCAGAATAAGGCTTTCAAAAACATCCGAAGAAAAACACATGTGACCAACATTTTCTTCTTGTTCAATAAGATTTTCATCCTAATCAAAGATGAATCTCAACATTTGAGCTACATTTTACTTTTCATTGAAGAACAAAATTCTATCTATGTCCAGGGCCCGTATTCACCAACCATTCTCAAGAACGTTCTTGGTCTTATTCTTCAAGATTTCCTGACTGTGAAAGTAACAGAACGTCTGATTGGCTAAACCATCCGGTTTAGCCAATCAGACATTCTGTTACTTTCACATTGGCAAAATTCTGAAGAATAAGCCTAAGAATATTCTCAAGAATGGTTGGTGAATACGGGCCCGGATCTAAAGCAATTGCAGACAAAAACAAAAGGGATAAAATATTGTGGTATTTTTCTAAAAGAGTAGAAAAACATTGTAGGAAAAGGACAAAATACTGATTACCGTTTTCTACGATGCTTTCAAAAGAATTTCTCAGTGTGGTTGTTCAAATTCAGAATTGCTTGGTAAAGGGTGAATTTGCAGTCTGTAGACTGTTCTCTGTATGGACAAGTCTAAAATATTGCTTTTTTGTGAAGAGATGAATTTTTAGGCACGACATGTGGTTAATTTTGGAAAGTGTAGGTTTAGATCAGAATGTGAATGCCGCTCTTGAATATGAACTGATAAACTCTTTACCAGATGACAAAATTTTAAATTTTGGCTATATGGGAGGTATTTGCAGACATCAAATGTGAATCAAATATTGAAATTTCATGATAAGTCAAATTTTCCCATTTGATAAAAGTCATAATATTGTGAATTCTCCAATTTGTTTTCTCTTGAATATTCTCACCATATGAAGACTGTGTAACTCCAAAATGAGACTGCACATTCTTTGCTGTGCCTGACAGTCTATGGGTAAATTCAATTTAGAAGACAAGCATTTTCTTTCTTTTCAATTAAACCAATATATTATGGCCTTTTTGTGAATTCTTTTACAGTATACAGAAAAAATGTATAGAAAAAAACATGTGAAATGAACAAGAGCACTATATGCAGATGCAAACACTTGGTCGGTAAAAAGTTGCTCTTAGAAATAGATTTTCAGTGAAAATTCCATGACCTAGAAGGGAGAAAAACTTCAAAACAACCAAACTCAAAATCAATACAATATGAAAATAAAAATACTGTTGCATGACACTGAATAAACAAAACAATTTTTCAAACGACAGGTAACATTGCTATTTTGAGAAACTTTGGCCAAGAAAAGAAAATGTTATAAAAAAAATGCAACCTTTACAAATTTTATCCCACAAAGTTAACTAGTTTCTGTAGCATTCATTTTTGAGCAGAAACAGCACAAAATGTGAAATGAAAACAGAACTAATGAAACAAGGAAATCAGAGTTTCGTTGCAAAAGACTATTTTTTTTCTGAAACAGTGAATATGTATCTTACTGTAAAATTTTACTGATCTCTATTAATTAAAAAAAAAAATCATCAAAGTGCTTTCATTTACATTTAAACAATACATTTTACAATGTTTATAAATGATGTTCACACTGTTGAAGTCTCTATCACTGTGCAATAGTAATTTTATAAAGTAGATATTACATCTATATGAACGACACTTATAGGCAGTGAGAGGTGGATAGTGTTATGCTATTGTCATAGCTCTGATCTTGGAGAAATTTTCCTGTGTATTTGACCTGTATAGATGAAATTCAGGTGGGGCCTGTGGGTTAACAAAGAACACACGATCTTCAACTTGTACATCCTTGCCTCGAATCCTCTCCCTGGAAATAACATAGACAAAAGCTGAGGAGGTGTCTCACGAGGAGAAACATTTGTGTACAGAACTAAAATGTATCATATTAATCACATCACCCTTCCTTTGATATTTCAGCCAATAGCCTTTACCAACAAAAAAAAGTATCTCATCTTAAATACAGAAGACTCTGTGCTAGCCTCTACACATGAACTCAAAATGCACCTGATGGTCACCTTAACTTGTATCATGTAGCTGTTTGTAACACATACACAATAGCCCCATTTATCACATGCATCTGACTTTTAAACAGCATGTACATGAATAACAAAAAAAAAGAAATAAATGTCTGAAGTATTTCTATTTGTAAAATGAAATTTGAAATAAACAAACTAGTGGTCCTTGAGGGCCTGACTTGGTCTACTAGCAATGATTTTGCATATTTTCTGGTATACATCATTAATTCATCATGCAAACAGAAAAAAATAAAAAACGAAAAAAACGGACAGGAAGATATCATTGCAACTGGGCTGGAATCCACTAAGACAGCATAATAAGTATGCATGGAGAAATGAAAAACCGTAAAATAGTCAAATTTTCTTTCTCTAAACCGTCCTGTTTGGGACCCAATTAAATTTGGCAAGTATTTGTATTAACTGTATTAAACAATTCAGGCTAGTTTAAAAGAAATGGCTCCAATAACATAGACTTTGTTGAGCTAAGTCATCAAGTAGCTGCTTTTTTCTAATTGGAATTTCTTCAGTTTCCATAGGACTTAATCCCTTGATGACATAAATGATCTGTGCAAATTTCAAAAGAACTGGATGAAAAATGCCAAATTACCATAATTTGGTAAACAAGAATTCAAATTTTCTAGGCTACTTTTCCTTAACTGTCATACTTTTTGCAAAGCAATAGAACTCAAGCTTTTGATGATATAAAGAAACGGTCCAAGATTCATAAAAATCAAGCCACCAATGCTGAGCTAATCGCATAAACAAGAAATGTAAATAATCATACATGTATCTAAACGGCTACTTTTCCCTTAATGGTTGTCAGATTTGTTTCAAAATATATGGGATTTAAACTATCGATAGTTTAAAGAAAATGTGTAAGTTTAATAAAAATCCAACCAAGGTGACACAGATCAAATACCAGTTAAATATATTTGCAGACAACAAACTTGTTATGAATCAAATGAAGCATTTCAAATTCCCTTACTGTTCTTTCTCTACTTTTTTGTTGTTTAAATCTGTGAGGCTTTGAAAGAATAAGTCCATTTCAAATAAAATGTAATACTGGTAAAAATTGAATCAATAGGTTGCATCAAAATAAGCCTGATGTATGTACCAAATTACATTTCCCATATACATAAAATAGAGAAAGAATTTGGAAACGAACAAGTAGGAAAGATTTGAGTTGGGTTGTGTCTGTTGTTAAAGATTCAGGCAAGACAGTTTAGAGTTGCAAAAAGGAAGTAAAAATAAAGGAATTGTCTACCACATATAAAAAGAATGGCTACGCTACTTTACACAGACTATATTTAGAACAGGGCTTTTCATGTCATTATTATTCATGTGCTTTTTAGAGACAATTGGTAAGGGCTGGGAAAACGGTCTGTGAGTCAAAAGACAGAGCATGGACTTTTTCAGAAGGAGAATTCCAATGCCTATTTGATATTTTTTTTTTAAATATGTGAACAAGAAAGGATCCAAAATCATTCTTCAAATAATTGGCACTCTGATCTAGATTCTTCAGAATTAAACAAAAGCCTGTCTAAGGCATTCTATTCTATATTACAGAAAACACACAAGTGCCATTACGTAAGGTTTTGACTCACTTTGCATTCAAAAGGTGTAATTATTATTTAGTAGAATTTTAGACACCCTGACAGTTCTTTTATGGTTGCAAAAAAAAAAACAAGTCTTCATCCAATTATGGGTATAGGAACAAACATTTCACCCGTTTTTTACATTTTACGCTGAAACTTCTGAGCTCAATTTAGTTCTGGATCGATGGAATGTTTTTTCTCCACTATCTATGTGCCCTGATCTCCTAAAGAGTGAAGGGAAGAAATTAAAGCTAATTCTTAATTCTTGTAGTATACAGCAAATTTATTTTCAAGTATCCCTGGCTTATCAAAGGGAAGTAAAGAAATGTCTTTATCAAACAAGCATGTGTACTCTTCACTGACACCTTGTATGAGAGAATACAGCAAGAGTTTGGGCCACGAAATAGAACAGAGAGTTATCCCTTCATACAAATTTCACAGGCATTGGCTGAGTCATATTGCCTATGAAAGTTAGAATGTGCGTCTTGGTAAGTTGGCAGTTTATTTGAACATAGCATAACAATTGAACTCAGACTCTGAGCTTCTCAAATGTTAAGTTATATAGACTATAACAAGATAGCCATAGAGGACCTTTATTGCTCCACTTGCTTGAGGATAGGTGAGCCATTTCCGGCAGGAACAGTGAGATTTATCCATTGAAAGTCTACAGTTCGAAGAATCAGTACATCCCACAACATTCCTGTTTTTCATTTCAGAAAGGGCTAGCATAGGTTCATTCTTGCCAAATATTAATGTACACTGACAGAGATTATTGACATAAAATTATCAAAATATTGTTGCAAAACAATTCTTGTAGGTATGGATGGCTAAGTCTCAGATCAAAAACAGTATCTTAAAACAGAGAGTATAACATACAGGTATCAATCCATGGCTATACTTGCTTTTAAAAAAAAAAGATTGATTTTCAGTCAAAATCCTCTCAAAAAAGGGGCTTAACCCATTACCACACAATCCCTACTTTTGATGCCCCTGAGAAAAAAGCCTTTGGAAAACACTGTGGGAAAAGGAGAAAATGCTGGTAACCAGCATTTTCTCCTTTTCCCACATTGTTTTCTACCCTTCCCAGAACAATCCAATTTTTCAATCACCTTTATTTTGTCGTCTGCAAATGCTTTCAATTTGGACCAGTCTAAATTTTTCTCATGTGGTAATGGGTTAACCGTGCCAAAAATATGTCAAAAATATTTCAATGGTATCCCTGTTGTATAGGTTTCCCTTTAACCCATTACCACACAGCAAATTTTTAGACCTATCCAAATTGAAAGAATTCATAGGGATGACAAAGACAATGACGACAAAGACAACATCAGGGCCTGTATTCACCTACCGTTCTTAAGAACATTCTTTGTCTTATTCTTCAGAATTTCTACATGTGAAAGTAACACAGCTTCTGATTGGCTAAACCTTTTGGTTTAGCCAATCAGAAGCTGTGTAACTTTCACACTTGGACAATCTTGGAGAATAAGACAAAGAATGTTCTTAAGAATGGTTGGTGAATAGGGGCCCTGGGCAATAGTATATTGTCATTTTCTATGAAAACAGCCCAAGCCAACAAAAACAAGCTATAAATTTATGAAGACTTACTTGAGGAATTTCCCCATGCCTGCTGACAGTTTTCCAGTTTTTGCTTTAAACACACTAATGTGGCCGTTACGGTGTTGAGCTTCCTCCCATTTCTGAACATCATACCTGCCAGGGCCTACAGGATTCTATAATAAGCAGCAAAAGTTAAATTTACCTTTTATCATGTACAACAAATTAAACTGGTTCAAACTGAAAGCATTTGCAGATGACAAATTATATATGGCTAATTTGATGTAATTTGCCAATGAACTGGTCGACAACACTGACAGAAAAGGAGAAACCAGACAGTGTAGTGTAAAGATTGGGCTGCATATTTTACGCAGTCTGATCTTCATCTACAATGGCCTCAAAGGCAGAGCTACAGGACTACAACTGAACACCTTAACCCCTGGGTTATACTGGATCCCAATTTAAATGCAACTCAAAGGTCCCCCTTTTTATATTTAAAGGCCAAGTACTGGCCAAAAGTTATTTTAATGTGGGTGTAAAAATGCATTTTGATTTACTGTTTCACTTGTAGTATTCAAAAGGGTTATTATTCTTGTGAAGATGACAACTGAATTTTTCTGTCAGTCCAACTCTTACCTGCTGGCAAAAGAAAAGATTTTAAAATTAGGGCAAAAAGTAAGAAAATACTGGGCCACTTGGCAGCATTTGCATTCGAAAGTGATGAAATAGTATTTAACCTAATGCCTAAACAGTAATTGTGCTATAACTTACCTAAACAGACAGATATCTGGTTATCCCATTTCCACTCAGTCCCTACTTTTTACGTCTCTGAGAAAGAAGCCTTTAGAAAACATTGTGGGAAAAGGAGAAAATGCTGGTGATCAGCATTTTCTCCTTTTCCTACAATGTTTTCTACCCTTCACAAAACAAATTTCAAATTTTCAGTCACTTTTATTTTGTCGTCTGCAAATGCTTTCAATTTGGACCAGTCTAAAATTTTGTTGTTTTGTAAAGAGTTATGCACTTCACAATATAACACAGTTGCATAAAAAGTTTTGCGTAAAAAGTTTTAAAAACTTACAAAGTTCCTAGTAAAAAAGCGCTGTGACAGTTTATCATTTCTCTGTGCAGTGGACAAGAATCCTGGAGCTTTCTTGGACTCTGGTTTAGACAACTGACCCAGATCATACTGACCTGGACCTGGACTAGCCTGAAAAAGGAAACATGCATTAACTCATTACCACACAATCCTGACTTTCAACGACCCCTAGAAAGAAGCCTTTTGAAAACATTGTGGGAAAAGGAGAAAATGCTGGTAACCAGCATTTTCTCCATTTCCCACATTGAAAGAATAGTACTTTCTCCTTTTTCCCACAAAGTTGTCCAAAGCTCCTTTCTTCAACATGGTTAGAACACAAGATTATTTGATAAAGACAGCTTAGAACCATCTGCAGACAATAAATTCGAAGATGGTGTAAATGAGCAAAAGTTCTGCATTGCAGGAAAGGGAGAAAGTGCTCTTAACTCTGTACTAGATGACAAAATTTTAGCCTTGTTCAAACACAGCATTTGCAGACAATTTCAATGAGGAAAACATTTGACAGGGTAGAAAACATAGATGGGGGAAAGGAGAAAATACTGGTTACCAGCATTTTCTCCCTTTCCAACTTTATTTTCAAAAGCCTTCTTTGCCAGAGTCGTTAAAAGTTGCCATTGTGCCGTAAAGGGATAACAGTATTTTCTCCCTTTTGCACAATGTTTTCAAAAGCCTTCTTGCTCTGCGGTCATAAAAAGCTGGACTGTGTGGTAAAGGATTATCTCAAAAGATTGTCAGAATATATGTATAGGTCTTATGCAAACTTACTGATTCTTTTGGACACTGTGAGAGGGTACTACAGAACACACGATCAGTGGGCTTATCAGGGTATTGCTGTACTTTCCCAAATTTTCCTTGTCGATTGCGATGAATTGTGTCCCAGTCATCAACAAAGGATTTTAGGCTATATTGCCCTGGTCCCAGATTGGCTAGTTTCTGAAATAAATCAACCAATACTTTTTCTTCTTTTTGCATTTTTATATTAAAATGGTATACATGTTTATAGTTAAACTCGGATTTTTACGACATTTGAGACATACATGTACTCTGAGAAAAAGGCTTCATGCACTTACAAAAAGTATAAACCTGGGTGAGCCTGTGCTGTTCACTCAGGCTGACTTGTGACAAAACTGCCTGCTTTAGGTACACTTCTTGCATGTCAAAAGACTAATTTACCTCATGATTTTGCTGGTCGTTATGCAAAAAGGATTTTCTTGATCCATAATACTGTGATGACTTCCTTGTTTAGATGCATCACTCAGATGTATTAACTCTTCACCACACAATCCCAACTGTTAATGACCTTGAGAAAGAAGCCAGTTGAAAACATTGTGGGAAAAAGAGAAAATGCCGGTAACCAGCATTTTCTCCTTTTCCTGCAATGCTTTCTACCCTTCCTAAATCAATTTTCATTTTATGATTCACATTTTTGTCTGCAAACGCTTTTAATTTGGACTAGTCCATAAAGCCTCTTTTGGCAGAGGGTAGCTCATTTATATCTCTGCTGTATCAAATTACATCACTTTCTGGTGCACAAACAGTGATAGTCCACAGTTTCAAAAGCATACAGCTATAAGGCAATTGTAATCCATCACTCAAAAAGGAACCTTCTGGGAACTGTAAAAAGTATCAACCCTGGTCAGACTGTGCAATTGTGCAGTCTGACCAGGATTGACACTTTTTGCTTTTGTAACAATTTCAGTATGAAAAGTGGTCTTTCTACCTTGTTATATGATCATTTTTGAGCTATCAGCTCAAATTGACCTTCACTATAGTTGATCTGTTTCCATCTAATAGATGTGCAGAATTCCCAAATGGTCCTTTTTTGTGTGACAGGTCATATTTATATTGTGATTAGCATGGGATGTAATAACTACTGTATGCAAATTACGTTTTTTTTTGTCAAGAAATCACTTTTACCCTCATTCAAAACAATTCAATATCCTTTGCCGAAAGAAAAAAATCTTGGACTTGTCCAAAGTGAAAGCAATTGAAGACAAGAATTAAAAAGCTGTCCATGAAAAGATTGAAAACACAGTGTGAAAGTGAAAAAAATGTTGAATGTTGATTACCAGCATTTTCTACTGTTCTCATGTTTTCAAAAACCTTCCCCACTTTATCTACACAGACACATTTATATTCGGCAAATTATTTTTCTGTGCATTTAGACACATCAATGTGAAGGTCACAACGTTTATGAAAATTTGTGCAATGATTTTCATACACTTGGTAACCTGACAAATATTTGTTAACCTTCAAATGGACAAAACCTAATTCAAAACTATCTGGATAAGTGCATACCAGTAAATCTCAACACTTGTTATTCAACATTCCAAAAGTTCTGTTTAGGTCAGCTAAATGACCACAAAAATAGCTTTGAATGAAATAATTTGCTGTTTCATGATAAATAGTCCTAAGTGAGAAAATTTGCTTTTTTGTGGTATTCAAAGCCAACATCTTGTTTAACTCTTTACCACACAATCCCGACTTTTAATGACCCTGAGAAAGAAGTCTTTTGAAAACATTGTGGAAAAAGTAGAGAATGCTGGTCACCAGCATTTTCTCCTTTTCCCACAATGTTTTCTACCCTTCACAAAGCAACTTTCAAATTTTCAGTTACTTTTATTTTGTTGTCTGCAAATGCTTTCAATTTGGACCACTCTATAAATTTTTTGTTTGGTAAAGAGTTAACTATGTGTATTTGAACTTAAATTGTAGCAGACAACAGTACATTACCATATGTAGTAACCACTAGAGATATAATCTTGGGATGGAGTCACTGTGATACACAATACTCAGTACAATATTATCGTTATGATTTACCTTGTTTGGTTTTACTAAAAATGACTGAAACAAAAATGTAACATAAAAGTTATCTGTGATGTGTGGGTTTATGGATGAAGTTCTAAGAAGAGCAAAAACCTTTGAGTTATTAGCATTGTATTTCATTTAACCAAAATCTAGTTGTCATACAGTGTTTCAGAGATCCCTCTTTACAGCTAGGATTAAGCCTTCACTCTGACAGTTGTCGTAACACACAGGATATCAGACAACAAAAGTGATCAGAAATTCATAATCTTTCAAATGCCTGTCAAAACCTTAGTTGCTTTGACATTCTGTGTAGATAAAAATCAGACTGTTCAAAACATACATGTACATAGTCTACATGTTGCCTCTCCCTGAGACATTCTGGCCAAAAATTGACTTGAAAGTTATTTAGGCATTTTTTCAAAACTCATTGTTTCATTTTGTTTCATTGGTGATGTAGGAGATAATTAACCCCGATGTTGCAAAATAAATGCAATGCAGTTTTCAGTCATGCAGAAAAAAACAGCAACATTGCCTTTCCAAAGTCTTTAGGTAAGAATGTGTAACAAAAACATAGACAGCATAGACCTAAGATAAGACTGCATGTTATGTGCAATCTGATCTAGATCTACAGTCATAATAAGCAACTTTATTTGTGTGCTGTACAGTTTGACAAATTTCATTTGCTCTCTGAGAAGTCCTTCTTAAATTCCAGTTGTCTTCATATTGTCGAACTTTTTACCAACCTACAGCATTTTTGGACTCAATTGATGGTGGCTTACTTGATTGAATTTTTCTTGAAAGGGCAGAAAAAACAATGTGAGAAAAGGAGGAATTGACAGTTGCATTTCAAAAGCCTTCTTCTTCAGATTTATCGTAATACAAGACTGTTTGGTAAAAGGTTAACATTTTCAAAATTAAGATTGCTATTGCCTATTCTAATTGAATACCGAAGCTTGGAAAAATGTAAACCTATACTTACAGGTGCTGCTAAATATCCTACAGTGATTGGTTTATTTCTATCACCGGAAAATAGGTCATATGGACCTCGTAAACTTGTAACTTTGTTGACTGTTTCCTCAGCAAAACTCTTAAAATTATAAGTACCTGGCCCCAGTTTTGATCCCTGAAACAAGAATTATGTAAAGCCTAGATCAGAGATCGACCTAGCCTGAGTTTTACAATTTCTTTTTTTTAACTCTTTACCAAACAACAAAATTTTAGACTGGTCCAAATTGAAAGCATTTGCAGATGACAAAATAAAAGTGACTGAAAATTTGAAATTTGTTTTGTGAAGGTTATCAAACATTTTGGGAAAAGGAGAAAATGCTGGCTACCAGCATTTTCTCTTTTTCCCCACATTGTTTTCTAAAGGCTTCTTTGTCAGTTCCGTCAAAAGCAGGGATTGTGTGGTAATGGGTTTACCAAGCCTGCATGCATGGATTGCCTGTAAACTAAGTTACTGACAGAAAATCCATATAGAGATAATTAACTCTCTACTAAACAATATAATCTTAAACTTGTCCACACTAACAGTAGTTGCAAACAACTTATTCAGGGTGGATCAAATAATTGCCTATGACTTTGAAAGAATAGAAAACATTGCAGGAAAAATAAAATGCTGGTTATCAACATGTATGCCTTGTTTACAAAAGCCTTCTTTTTCTGGGTTGTTAAAACTTAGGATTGTGAGGTAAAGAGTTAAACACACTTGATTATAACATAGTTCTATACCTTAGTCACTAAACTCTTTACCAAAAAATTTAATGTTTAACGACCATGAGAAAGTGGGCTTTCGAAAACATTGTGGGAAAAGAAAATAAATGCTGTTTACCAGCACTTTCTCCCTTTCCCTCGATGCTTTCTCATCTTCGAATAGAAATCCCATAATTTGGGGAAAATTTGGTATATCCTTTCTAAATCAAATAACATGATCAGTGTAAAAAGTTTAAGTGGTATTATTTACAAAGACATCATTTCCGTATCTTTTTTCATTTGTGTCACTTACAATTACTGAAAGTAATATATATTTCTAACTCTTAGTCCAATAGGTACTTAGTCAATCTGATGGTCACATGACATTTATCTTACCACTGACGGTAAATTCCTTGGTGTGGAAGAGCCTGCATCTAACATTCCAATTGTAGATGTGGATTGTATGTCTTTCTCCTCCACAGCTGTGTGGGGAATGCCTCCTTTACCATACGTCCCTGAAAGATCAAATTTGAACAGCATCTTAGAATAGGTTTCCTCCATTTTTAGAGTTTTTGCCAATACTTAATTTCAAAAATGCCAGCCACGGTAAGCCGCCATGGTAAGCCGGTGCAGATGATTTTCTGTGGTCACCCTTCTGATATTCTGCTTGAGTTTTATAACACCAATGACATACTAACCAAACAGTCTAATACATGTATTAGTGATCTCTGTGCTACAAGAAAAATTATTTCAGTTATTATCATGTATGAACTGTAGTATACTTGATCATGTACATCCATATGACTTTTCGCTTGTTTGCAAATCTAGCTTAAATTTTCTTCAAAGTAAAGCTTGGTAGCTTGATAGATGAAATACAGGGCTCTAAACCAGAGGGAAGATAATATGAATCCACATCTCTGCCAATTGGTCCCCCAGGATTGAACATAGTCAGTGCAACAGAATTCATTACGCTATCAATGCTGATTACTGTTAGAAAACGATCAAGTGGTAAAGTTTGGAGTGGCTTGAGAAGAACATTTTGTAAAGTAATGGTAAAACAAACTCTGAAAATCTAGGGGTAAAGAGAAAAAAAAATCATCTGATTGAGAATTTAGATACAAACCAGGTCCTGGAGTTTCACTTTGATGTTCTTTAAATCTAGTAGCCCTTGTTTCACATATACCCCTAGCACTGCTTGGTTTGAGGTCTGATGATTGTAGAAAATCTTTTATTTCATAAGAACCTGGTCCCAGCTTTCTTATCTGAAGAGAACAAATATGAGACTCATGTTTTCTGGATAAAGTTTGCATGCTAGTTTCTCTTGGTTTTTGTCACATTTAAATAATTTATCAGAGATTCTTTTGTCATCTCCTTCTCTTTTGATTTTTTGTATGGTCAGGAATTTAAGATTTAAGTTCCAAAAGTTACTCTATAAACATTTAACCCTTTACTCCATAGATACTTGTTTTTATGCATTGATTGTAGGAGCCTTTGGAAAACATTGTGGCAAAAGGTGAAATTGCTCACCTTTTGTCACAATGTTTTCTATGCTATAAAAGTGTGTCATATACCCATAAAAACCGGCTTCATCCTTGCTGTTATTTTGGGTCAATTACAGATACCATAGAAATGCCTTACGGTATAAAGGGTTAAAAATATCATTACCCACTTGAAGACAACTTTTTCTCTTTATTTTGCAACAGGCAGGTCTCGAAAACATTGTGACAAAGGACAAACATATCACAATCATATTAGCAATTTCTCCACTTCTAACAATGTTTTTTTTTTCCGGATTCTTTTCCAAATTAATGCTTTAACCCTTTACCAAGCAATCTCAAGTTTTTATGACCATGAGAAAGAATGGTTCTAAAAATGGGGATCAACAGCACTTTCTTTTTAACTTTTACCTTAATGTTTTCCATCCATTCGGACAGAACTTGAGTCGTATCTGATTTGTTGTCTGCAAAATACTTTCAATTTGGATAAGGTTAAAATTTTGTCATTTGCTAAACAGCTAAAGCTGTAATACTGTCTACACTTACCTATTTTACACGGATGATAAATAGGTTGTCTGTTGCAGTTTTTGGACAAAGACTAAAGGCTGATTAGCAGTATTGTCTCTTTCCTTGTTTTCAAAAGGCATCTTTCCATGGGAGAGGTTAACTCAGTCCAAATTCAGAGCATTTGCAGATGACAGCTTTCTTTTTTAGGGTCATTAAAAGTAAAAATTGAGTGGTAAAGATTTAATGCACAGAAAAGAGTTAACCTTTTACCACAAAATCCAGACTTTTAAGACGCTGAGGAAAGTAGCATTTGAAAACATCATGGGTCAAAAAGAAAATGCTGGTGACCAGCATTTTCTCCTTTTCCACCATGTTTTATACCCCTTCCAAAACAAGTTCAAATTTTTTAGTCACACTCTGGAAGTTTTCAATTTAGACTACTTTGTAATCTTGTCATGACATAAAGGGTTAAGGTTGAACTGAACTGTTTAAGGTCATCTATGGTGGAAAGCATAAGTCAATATTTGACAGACTACTTGAAATATCTATGAAACTTGTTATAGATATTATGCTATACATAACTGTTAACACTGATAAAACAAAATTTTAAAGGGACTGTAACCCTTTACTACACAATCCCGAGAATGCTATTTATGTATCTCGTAAATCAGAGTCTTGAAACCTAGCCCTTTGTCCTTTCGAATTTTTATCTGGCAGAATTCTGCCAGACAAATCCAAGGGGTTGTAAACCTGGGTCTGTATTTACCAACCATTCTTAAGAACATTCTTAGTCTTATTCTTCAGAATTTTGTCAATTTGAAAGTAACAGGACTTCTTATTGGCTAAACCAAATGGTTTAGTCAATCAGAAGTCCTGTTACTTTCAGGGTCAGGAAATCTTAAAGAATAAGACCTAGAACATTCTTCAGAACTGTTGATGAATACTGACTCTGATCTTCAGGTCAATAAAAGGCTGCCACTTTATAGAATGGCCAGACTTGTACAAGAAAGTGTATTAATTCACAATTATGTAAACATCAATTCTTCCCTTACATATCCTTTGTATAGATTTATACTTTAAGATACATCTTAAGTTTCTACTGCCAAACATAAATTTCTCATCATCCTAAACAATACTCTTATATCAGAGCCATGTGATTCTGCTTTGAAAAGTAACATTTGTCAGTTTTAGATTAAGCACTGCAGTTTCCTATCTTTCTCATGAAGGATGGAATTTTCACCAATACAGGATTTTACATTTGCACATACTGAAAGCATTTGTAGATGACCGAATAAATGTGGCTTCTCTGATTGAATTTATCTTTGGAGAAATATGGAGAAAATTCTGAGAAAACGATGTGGAAAGCAACATTTTTTCCTTCTTACCCCTTGTTTTTGTTAGATTTTTATCTCATCATAAAAAATGTGGATACCGGTAATTCTGTAAAGCATAAAAGTTGGATCGGTAACTGTTAAATATTGACACATACTCCAGGTTTATTGATCCTGATAATCAGGACAGCCTTGAAATGGATAATTGACCATTGCAAATAATGTACATGGCTTAGCTATATACCAAATGACAATATTGTGGACTTGTCCAAATTGAAAGCAGTGACAGACTACTTAAGTGTGACTCAAATTACAGGATTTGCCCTTGAAATGCTGGAAAAAAATATGTAAGCAAGGAAAAATACTGGAACCCAGCACTTTTCCCTTTTTCCACATTGTTTTGAAACCACCTCTTCTGCAAGGAAAGGTCTGCAAGGTAATCAGACCTTTCCAACAGTAGTGAGTTTAAAAGGCAGACTGTCTCAGAAATTTGCTGTCTAAATCCATTTTCTTTGAAAAATAATTGTGATGCACAGTCTGTTTCATAATGGTTTTATAAATAAACCGACAACAAAATTGTGGTAAAGGGATTGTATATTGTTTTATTATTTTTTTTCCCCAGCTTTGGGTGGATAGTCATGTCCATATGACTTAACCCTCCTGTACCCGCTCCACCCCCAAAAAATGGACCAAAACCTACCTTTAATCCTTTACTACACAATATTGTGTTGTTCTGTAGGGTTTTAAATACATTGTATAGAAATCATTTATAGTGGAGAAATATCCGGTGGCTCGAATAAATAATTCATCCATCTTAACCCATTACCACACAATCCCTACTTTTGACGCCCCTGAGAAAGAAGCCTTTTGAAAACACTGTAGGAAAAGGAGGAAATACTGGTAAACAGCATTTTCTCCTTTTCCTACAGTGTTTTCTACCCTTCCCAGAACAAATTTCAATTTTTCAGTCATCTTTATTTTGTCGTCTGCAAATGCTTTCATTTTGAACTAGTCTAAAATTTTGTCGTGTGGTAATGAGTTAATCAATGTTTAATTATTGTCACTACATCCAAGCATTACTTTAAATATGTTTCGGTCTTCATTGGCTCTGAAGTGGGAGAACTTACCAGTCATTTCTAAACATGGTTAACCTTTCACCAAACAATCTCTGGTTTTTACGAAACATTAGAAACACTGTGTAACGTGCGGAATTTTTCAAACTGTATATTGGTTTTCAGGCGGTCTTATGGATTTTGAGTATGATGTAGCAAACTACATCTACAGTGCTTTACTCTCCAAGTCCAGCTCAATATAGGACCATTTTGACAAAATAATTAAAATCCAAAACTTGCCTTAAATTATTCTAATCCTTTTGCCACATTGTTTTCTCCATCATTTTTTGGT
Organism: Tridacna crocea; assembly: GCA_943736015.1. Lineage (NCBI taxonomy): Eukaryota > Metazoa > Mollusca > Bivalvia > Cardiida > Cardiidae > Tridacna > Tridacna crocea. The sequence continues at coordinate 25,541,966 of OX031059.1, read as the reverse complement.
ATCAAGTTCAAACTTACTATCTCTATCAACTCATTATTAAATAATCTGGAAGAAGAGTTTCTGAAAATGACATGGTAAAGGAAAAGTGAGAGTGTATTTTTTCATGGAAAGTTGACAGTTGAGGTCATTTAGTGTGCATAGCATGTAAAAACACTAACAGGGAAGCATTTTCTACTTTGCCAAACAACCTCTTTAACACTTATCATGCTAAATAACTAACATGAAACTTTCAAGTCAACAATAAGAATAGCATTGTCCGTGAATGTCATATTCTTTAAAGATTGACCTGTCTGCTATGACACATCACCCACCCCCTTATACCTGGGAAAAGTAGGGCTTATACCTAAGCTATTAGCTATTACCCAAGCATGTAGAGGCTGTTTTAATAAGTGGCCAGTGTACAGGTTACATACTAGCTTGTCTAAGCTGAACGAATCACACCAGGTAGTGTTTTATTGAGTATACATTTATTTTAGTTTGAAATTTAAAGTAACAATTGTCATGAAGAAAAGTAGTACGGTTGGGTACCCAGAATGCCCATATTAGATAGATATGTATTTGTAGAATGCCATCTAGTGGGAGATAATGGTAAGAACCCAATATTTTCTGTTTGGAAATTAATTTGGGGATGGGGGGGTGGGAGGGGTATTATATCCCCTTATTGGAATGTGTAGATCTGAGATCAGACTGCATGTTCTTGATCAACACTGTCCACAGAAAGTTAGTGGATTGCCCTTACCGGCCTAGGGGTAAATGATCCTGAGAAAGAATGCTTTTAAAAACATGCTGAGTAAAGGAGAAATTACTCCTATTATCACTTTTCCCAGATAATTTTCCTCCCTTTTGAGACCAATTCCATTTTTTGGTACATATATTTCACTCCTCAATTACAAATGATTCCAGTATGGACATGTCTTGAATTTGTTACCTGGTAAATATTTTTGGGAAATTTTCTAAAAGCTATCTTCATTATAACTATGAGAATATTGGGCAATCCAAGTCTAAATGAAGTTTTTAGCCAGCACTAAGAAAGCCACACGATATAAATCTGTACTGACCAGTTCTTTCTTCTGTTCCCACTGTTCTTTATGAAGTAAATGCGGCAGTGCAGCCATTCTCTCAACTTCGTAGGCTCGAGCCCATCCTGGACCAGCTGCCTTTTCGTCCACTGATTTAAAGTTGAAACCTCCAACATCCACATAATATGAGCCTGGCCCCATACGACGATTCTACAGAAAAAATATGCACATTTTTTTCCCATTTTTTTGATATGATAGAACAACACTTTTCCTGCATAAACAGTAGGCCAATTCTCAAAGGATAGCATTACCACAGTAGGACAGTAACGCAGTTCAAAATCATCACATTGCTAAAACTCTAACTCAGCTTAATTAAGTCATTGTAACAGGGTTTATATATCCATCATGCAAACAGGGACCATCTGGGAATTCTGTACATCAATTAGATGAAAACAGATCAATGATAGTGCTGGTCAGAGTAAGTTGATAACTCAAAAATTATTGTATAGCAAGGTACAATGACCATTTTTCAAACAGAAATTGTCATTATAGTGAAAATTGTCAACTCTGGCCAGCCTGTGCATTTTGCATTATACTTTGATTTACCCAAAACTTAACCCTTAAAGTACTGGATTAAAAGAGACATTCTTAAAGAGAAAAAACATCTAAAATATTGCTGTACCAAGGTTTATTTTGGTCAGAATATGTAACAAAATAGTGAATAGTGTAGATCCAAGATCAGACTGCACAGAAAATTCATCAGAGTTGTGGTAAGATAATAAACAGCCAGTTACAATAAAAATCTTGGTTTTATGACACCTAGGAAAGAAACCTATTGAAAAGATTTTCACAAAAAGAGAAAATGCTGGTAACCAGCATTTTCTCCTTTTACCACAAAAATTTTGCATCTGCAAAATAATGCTTTCAATTTGGAAAGGCCCTAAAATTTTCTTTGGGGGGGGAAAGAACTAATAAGTAGGTCTCCATGTATTGGAGATGTATTTGTTTATTATTATTGTTGCTTAATTCAATTTGATAATTCATGTTTATGATCCATAATCTTACATTATTATTCTTAACCCTTACCAAACGACAAAATTTTAGACCTGTCCAAATTCAAAGTATTTGCAGGCGACAATGTGGCTTAAATGATGTGATTTTTGTTTGATAGGATAGAAAACATTGTGGGAAATAGAGAAAATGCTGGTTACCAGCATTTTCTCCTTTTTCCTCAATGTTTTCAAAAGGCTTCATTGTCAAGGTCATTAAAAGTTGGTACTGTGTGGTAATGGGTCAAAATTGTCTCCTACAAAGTTGTTAATGGGGAAATTGTTTACCTTTTAAACAAATAACAGTCTTAAGTTTGTCCAGAGTGAAAGCATTTTGAGACAACAATATGAAAGTGGTTCAAATAATGAGATATATAATATATCTCATAAGAGTAGAAAACATTGTTTGAAAAGAAAAAAATGTTGGTTACCAGCATTTTCTCCTTTTCATACAAAGTTTTCAAAAGTCACCTTACTTTGGGGTCATTAAAGCACAAGAAAAAAACTCCAAAGCACAAGATTGTTTGGTATAGAGTAAACTCTTTACAAAACAAAAAAAATTTAGACTGGTCTAAATTGACAGCATTTGCAGATGACAAAATAAATGTGACTAAAATATTCAAGTATGTTTTAGGAAGGTTGGTTGGTTATTTCCGTTTATTTATCATTGCGACCGATTGCCCATCTAAGCAAAGCCCCCAGAAGACAGTTGTTACGGGGATAGTGCAAGGATACAGGTCGAAACTACTGAGAGCTTCGCCTGGTTCTTTAACGTGCTCGTCGTATAGCACCGTCACATGGGACCTCGGTGTAATGTCTCATCCGAAAGACTATTAGCAATTTTAGTCGGCTGGCCGGGGATTTGAACCCACAACCTGTAGTGACCCGAAAAATTGTGTTCATGAGTCTTACGCTCTACCTACTGAGCTAAATTGACTGGCTTTTAGGAAGGAAAAAAACATAGTGGGAAAAAGGAGAAAATGCTCCTTTTCCCACAATGTTTTCAAATGGATTTTTTTGTACAGGATCGTTAAAAGTCGGGATTGTGTGGTAAAGAGTTACAAGAGTATGGGCATTTTACCAGCTCTTCCATGGATTTCCTGTCATAGGGTATTTCTGTAAATGTTCCTGGAGTTTTCGTCTTGGGATGTACACCAGACACATCAAATCTGAAATGAGCGGTAATAAACCCTTTACTGCACAAACAATATGAGCCATGCTCTGTGAAAAGTGGGCTTCGTGCATCTGCAGAAAGTATCGACTATGCAGTTTGTGCCTGCTGACCTGGGCCAAAACATTTTCCTACTGGTCACTTTTCTGCATGTAAAAGAGCTGTTATTTAATGATTTAGTTGGTTGTTAGGCCAGGTAAACGTTACGGATCCAGAATTGTGAGATGACTCTCTTGTTATTATGCAGCTGAAAGATGCGTCAACCCTTCACCACACAATCCCGAGTTTTAATGACCTTGAGATAGAGTTCTTTTGAAAACATTGTGGAAAAAGGGAAAAATGTTGGTTTTCTTCTCTTTAACAGACAAATCCCATTACTTGTGGCAAGTTTTCTATGCCTTTTGAGATACTTCCAATTTGGATCTTTAAGCCCCCTTTTGCCACAGCATGGCTGAATATAAGAGAGGAGATAATTGTCAAGTACAGTTGTTTTTCTTTTTAACTCTTTACCAAACAACAAAATTTTGGACTTGTTCAAATTGAAAGGGCTTGCAGATGTCAAAAAAAATGTTACTCAAAAACTGAAATCTAATTTAGGAAGTGTAGAAAAAATTGTGGGAAATTGAGAAAATGCTGTTTACCAGCATTTTCTCCTTTTCCTACAATGTTTTCAAAATCTTTCTTTTCCAAGGTCGTTAAAAGTCGGAATTATGTGGTAAAGAGTTAAGAATATATTTGAGCCATGCTTTGTGAAAAGTGGACTTAATGCATCTGTGAAAAGTATTGACCCAGGTCAGTTAATGAGTTGACCCTTTACCACTTAATTTAAACTTTTAACACCTCTTTGAAAGAAGTCTTTCGAAAACATTGTGAGAAAAGGAGAAAATGCTGGTAACCAGCATTTTCTCCTTTTCCCACATTTTTTTTCTTCACTTCCAAAGAAAAATTTTAATCTTTTAATCACATTTATTTTGTAGTCTGCAAATGCTTTCATTTCAGTTGACCAATCTAAAGTGTTGTCGTTAGGTAAAGAGTTAAAACAACATCAGAAAAACACTGGACTTTAAATTGCTTCACAAATTTCATATCTTTCACATAAGTTGGTTAAACTGACAAATGTCTGCAATGTAAATATTGACATTTCACCCCTAACCTTTGGCAAATGACATTTTATAAAGCTGTCTAGACTGTGTATTGAAATGCGATAAACCACAACTATTCTCAGTATCCTGTTGCTTTTCCTCTTTTATCACAATGCAGTTTACACATTGCTTCATTCAAGAATAATTCATCTTCTACAGCATTCACGAGTGGTGCTTTGCTAACTGAATGGTCTTAAAGACTTGTGGATAGTCAAGGGTTATATCGATACAAGCAGTTCACAAGTATGATGAACAGCTCCCTTAACACCAAACACTGAAACAGTAGCAAGCAAACTTACCTGGCAGTTTGTGTTCCGAAAGGAGACCCTTTAAATTTTTTTTCAGCCATAATCCTTTTTGTTCTGCTACTCTATGTTTATAGAAAAAATTATCCAAAGTCACATCATAATTTAATACAATGATACAAAATTAATCTTATTGATATTCTACATGGCCAGCGAAATACCCCGCCAATATTGTTGTCTTTGGGAACCATCCCATAGCAACGTGACGCTATCTCACAGCGAAAACTGCACTTCCGGCTTCGATATAGTTACTATTGCAGGATATTTAAAGTTTAATTTTTCCCGTGAACAACTTTGATTACGGTAAAAGTATGTTTCTGATCGACTCAGAACGCCTTTACATCTGGAAACATTCACTATTGTGGAAAAAACAAGGGAAGTCCCACGACTAGAACAGGGAAATCCGGGAAGAGTATTAAAGGGAAGCAACTCCTACTTTTATTCCACCCCCCCCCACAAAAAAAAAAGAAACACGTGTACACACACACACACACACACACACAGCGAAAATTCTTCAAGTTTGGGTACACAAAACGTGAAGAGGGATCTTTACCTCAGTCTGTAAAGCCACGTATATCCTGAGAGACAAATAATGACACTGGGTTTGCTCGTTAGATTTTATCTGGCTGGGTCTTCTCTTTGTTAGCTTCTAAGGTGCGAAAGGGGAAATCATATATACGTATACGGAATCCCTTTTGTGCCATCACATCTTTTTTTAGTCCCCTAGCTCTAGGATAGCCCGTTGTAAACTTTTAACTTGCTCTGCTGTTTGCTGACGATTTTATATCTGCTCCAGTAAAGCAATGAAGCAATTTTGTAAAACCTTTACGTATTTATAAATCTATACAGTCCTATCGTTACTGTTTGGGGAAAATACATTCAAAGAAACACTGATCCAAATTGAGTCGCCAAATGGAAAGCGAGGTAGAAAAGAAATATTTGTGTGCGCCATTTTCCCTTTTTCTTATTCAATAAATGTGAACTGTGTAAACATGTTTTGATTATAGAATAGATTTTGGTAACTATGTGTCTTTCAGGTGAAAAAAAAATCTAGTTTATAGATCTAGTTTGGGCTAGATGTAGCCTAACAATTACCTACAAAAAAAAAAGATGAACGTATTTTCAGGCAAAAGATTAAATTGACCACAGCTTTAAGGGAATTGTCTCTGAGTTATAAAAACCGTCATTGGAAAAGTAGAAAATCATAGTGACTGTCACTTTGACCTTTTCCAACATTTTTTAAAAGCCTTTTTCTTTAGATCCATTAAAACGTCAGATCGTTTGGTAAAAGGTTTAGAGAGGGGGAAAAGCATGCCTTTGTTTCCATTACCTCTTTTCCACTCTGGAAATCTCATCCCGTTTCAAGAAACAGAAAAGGAAGAATCTAGTGGCAAAAGGCTGCTTTAATGTCAAAGCGATGATTATGATATCACAGGAAGGATTTTCTCAACGATTCACAGCTTTCTAAGATCATGACGCATATATATGAACTTACTGCAAAATCTGAAAACCCTCCGTGATATCTAAAATCCCACAACTTTGCTGTCTAGCGTCTACTTTAACACCACCAGATAATGTTTTAGACTGGTCAAAATTCAAAAGTAATCGCAAATAATGACTCAATACCAATTTCCTTTAAAAAAGGGATAGCCTGTTCAGCTACCAAAATTATTCCGATACCGGTATCTCTTAAAGAGAACATCGCACGGATTTCTGCTTTAAAAAGTGTCAAAGTACATGTAATGTTAGATTTAAATCAAGATTGATACAAACTTTGCTGCATTTGGGTTATGAATTGAAATGAATCTCAGCTTCGGACAAATTCTCTAAAGGTGCTATTGCAGATTTTAACCAAAGATTTTTTAAAATAACATTTTGGACTCTGTATACTAGTATTACCTTGTTTTCGAGATCGTTGGTATGCTTCTTCTGTGATCCTTTTCCATGTTTTCTTTCTTTGTTTGGATTCCGGTCAAAAGATGTTTATATTTGAGTGAATATTTACTAGTCTACATAATCGCAACACAAAGTCTGAGCGAATCTTCCCCCGGATGAGCGCAAAGCCTTTGAAATCATCATTCATAGTGTCTGTTGAACTCGGCAGTACAAAAATGCGTCTGCAAAAAGGTAAGACCAAAGTCAGCCTGGCTAGACTACGCAGGCTGACCTGGTTCGATACGTTCTGCAGACGCATTAAGCCTCTATTCTAAAACGTATGGCTAAAAAATTCCTAATTGCTTTTAAATTTGGCGAGTGTAGACGTTTGTCATATGCCCATTCAAAGCTTAGTTTAAGCATATTTATTTTACATCGATTGAGAAACAAGTTCTGACAACTTATACTAATCTATCTCGATTCTGCCTCCTGGGAACTACAGCAGTACTCGCGCCGAATGTGTGGACCGATGAAAAATCCCAAAGTTGACACCCGCTCCCGGGAATCGAACTCAGGACCTTTTGGTTACGAGGCCGACGCTCTAACTCACGACCACGGACACCACTCATACAAAGCTTACTAAGACTTTACATACGAAAAGTAATGCCATGTGATCAATGAGTTCCGGGCAATATCTGACTGTACTGAAATACTAGGTGATCAGTGGACATCAAATTCGCAACAGCTGGGACGACAGCTCACACATTATTTAACAGTACATGTTTTCAGTCTTAATTCCGTACCAAAAACTCCCGAGTTTTTAATAACACTGGGAGAGAAGGCTTTTGAGAACATTGGGAATAGGGGAATATGTACTAGCATTTGTCGTTCTCCTACTATGTTTTCTTCATTGTGAGAGAAAAATAGACCACCAGTTGAGCAATAATTGACATTTTGTTTGTAAATGCTTTGAATTTGGGTGAATCTAAAGGTAATGTTTTGCAGAGTGACAATATCAAAATTTAATAATCCAATGCTTTGAGTGGCCTAGAAAACGTTGCAGACTTAAAATGTGTCACTGACACGGTTTCCCCGCCATCCCCATCCCCTGCGACCTTGACCTTTGAGCTGGCGACACGGTTGTTGCACACAACACATGGTGATCATTTGCGCTAAGTTATTAAAAAAGCGGAACATTTCTTGCATGAGCAAACACATCCGAACACGGACAGGTCCAACACTATATATTCCCCTCCATTTTAATGGCAGAGGCCGTAAAAAAGAAAATAATTGTACTTAATAGCCTTTTGTCCTGTATCAGTAGCTGTGACTTCTACCATTACAACTTAACCACGACAAAATTTTGAACTTGTTCAAACGTTGTCTGCGCATGTCATATTCTTCGAAGATTCGACTGTCTTATATGACGCATCACTGCTAGCCCCGAAAGCGGGCTGACTGTAATATTACGCTCTATAAAGTAGCAATGTTCAAAATAGCTTTTACGTATCAATACGTTTGAGGAGAAATGAGACCTGCTTTAGCAACAGATTTCTCTAAACTGGTGATCATAGTTGAGTGAATTGCACGAGGTAGCGTTTTATTGGGTAAACCTTTTTTTTTTTTTGTTTTAAATTCAAAGTAACGGTTGTCGCGTAGGAAAGTGGTTCGGTTCTGTACCCAGGATGCCCATATCAGATAGATGAGTATTTATAGAATGCCATCTAGCGGGAGATAATGCTTGTTCAAATTCGAAGCATTTTTAGACACCCCCCTCCCCACCCCCGATTAAATGAGGCTAAAATGGGAAAAGTTGTCTGAGAAAGGGAAGAATCATTTAAGGAAACAGAAATGTTTGCGAAAGCCTTCTTCCTCAAGCTCAAGGTTGTTTAAACTCCTTCAAAAAACACACCAATCATCTAACAATTCATTGGAAAAAGAGAAAATGCTGGTAGCCAATCTTGAGGGGCATCACAAACTTTGTCGTTCAGTGAAGTGGTAACCAGCATTTTTCCAGCTGTTTTATTTTTCAAAAAGCTTCTTGCTAGTTGGCTATGAACTTTTGATTTTATAGCATTTTTTTCCACGAGCTTGTAAGTTCAAGGGATTAATTGTTAAATGTTTATGTGACCGGCCTGCCAGATCAGTTAGTACTGTCAGCTCGGGCAGTATTTAATGATTTTTATAGTGTGTATTAGAAATTGTGTATGTATGTTTTTGTTTTGGCCGTCTGTCTTTCTGTCTGTCCGTCTGTCGGTCGGTCGGTAGGACTGTCGGTAGGTCTTGGTGGATCGGTCGTTATGCCGAATCTTGAATTCGTGTGCATTTTTTTTTTTTTAAATCTATATGTAAGTTTTGCCTTGTCTAGCAGGCTGGCTGTCTGTCCTATTGGATAGGTCGGCCTGATGAATTTTGAACCTGTCTGCCCCCCCCTTTTTTTTTTGTACCTAAATAATGCTGGATAGTCTCTATTTTTCATCGTCCAGTATAGTCTGGTTGTCCTCGTATTGCAGCCATTTAGCTGTCTGTCTGTCTACTGCCTGTCTGCCTGTCCACCACTTTTGTCTGGTGTATGATACAGCTTATGGGGCAACATTCAATGATTTCTGTCACGATGACCGCTTGCATTGGCCCTGTAGACATCTATAACACTGTATGTGTTTCCACCGTGTTTAATCCATTTTACCAATATATTTCTATATTTAACAAAATAGTCAGGGTAAACATGGGGACTTCTTCATTTGGTAATGTGAACTGTTGATTTTTGTATCACTTAATGTAACTCTTCAAAATACCTATACATACGCCTAAGCGTTGTCATTTGAAACTTTTAACAAAAGCCTGGCTTAAGTATGTGTTCCAGTTAAATTGCACAATTTCCCTAGGAAGTATCCATATATTTGATTCTACTTGCACTTATCTGTCACTATGATTGGTTTGAAGTCATAATAGTAGTGATTGATTATTTTAAATGTCCGATACCCTTATCTAATTCATTTATTTCATATACTGCAAAAAATGATTCACATATACATGTATTTTTCTTTTGACCACAATAGTTATATTTATTGGGATTAATGTGTTACTTATTCATCCTTTTTTCTCTATACTATTTTTCGTTTTTGTTACTTTGTTGCTTTTTTTCAATTCTATTTCTTGGTGTGGAGTGTAAACCGATTTTAATTGACTTGACCTATAGCAAATCTCTGGGATTCTCTGAGTGTTGTAGATTTTATCGTGTGTTGTGCTGCTACATGCTGTTCCTGTTCTTAATATATTCGGTAACATGAGTTGTTCATTTTACAGGTACATATGTGGCCGGCCAACACATTGTCAAAAGCTTCACTTCCACTTGACCGTCAATCTTTTTTTTATACTACCAATACTTAACACTGCCATCCACTCATATCCAGTTTTTACTGATGTGCGTCAGTCAGGATTTCTGACAAAACACATTGTGCATTACAACAAAAGGAAGTTATTGTTAACAACACGCTTTAAGGAGAATGTCGAATTTTGTAGGTTGTTATTTAACATCTCTTTTTATAGCTTGTTAACACTGTTAGTATTGTTTCTTTCGTTGACATTACAAGCAGGTGATGTTCATCCGAACCCTGGTCCGCTGTCTAATGAGTCCTTTGGTAGTGCTTCTTCTACATCTGATATTTATAATTTTCTCAATCTCCCCAATCACCTGTCAACTGTGCATTATAACGTACAAAGTATAGCCAATAAGCTTGATACTCTGATTGCAGAGTTCTCGTTTTTTGATATTGTGTCATTCTCTGAGACTTGGTTGCATCATGAATATTTATCAGATGATCTGATTTTCCCTTCTTTTCATCCACCAGAACGGAAAGATAGAACTGACGACAGATATGGAGGCGTTATCTTATATGTTAAAAATACCTTGTCATATATTCGTAGACATGATCTTGAACCGAATAGACTTGAGTGTATTTGGATACAAATAAAGTCTAGCAATAATAGGAATATTTTGTACGGTATTTTCTATAGACCACCGAACTCCGACTCCGCTTAATACTCACTTATTGAAGATTCTATTGGCCTTGCAATAGATTCTGGTATTTCTGATGTCATCATTACCGGGGATTTTAACCTGAATGTAATGAACCAACACTATTTCCGTAAAGTTGAATCCCTGTGTAATGAATATAATATGATTCAATGTATTGACGAACCGACTCATTTCACAGAAAATTCTGTATCTACGATTGATCTTCTTTTCGTTACTAATAAAGATTCAATCCTTACAACTGGCGTTGGGGAACCCTGTCTGGATCTTACCATGCGTTACCACTGTCCTGTTTTTGGTGTTTTTAATTTCCTGAAACCAAAGTTTAGAAATATCCAACGTACGATTTGGAAATATGACCAAGGAAATTATAATGAGCTCAGAACCAGTCTTTCAAATTTTAATTGGGACTCTATATATGATAGTGACATTAACACATATGCTGAAAGAATTGCGGGTGTCATTACTGATAACGCAAGCAAGTTTATCCCTAGTAAGACAATTATCGTTAATCCACAAGAACCACCCTGGATGAATTGCTCGATCAAAAAAGAAATTCGCCGTCGTAAAAGACTTTATAAAAAAGCAAAACTATCAAACAAAGTCAATCACTGGTCAAAATTCAAATATGTCAGAAACAACGTGATCTCTTTAATTCGTCAAAGCAAATTAAACTATTATGAACGACTGTCTTTGAGGTTAAAATCTGGTTCTCTGTCTCCTCGTGATTGGTGGAAAACCCTTAAGTCAATGATGTCTACACAGTCTTCATCATCCATCCCTCCTCTCTTTGACATTTCTAGAGATTCTTTGATCATTGACGAATATGAGAAAGCAAATACATTGAATAATTATTTTGCTGATCAGTCTTATATAGATGATTCATTCAATGAAGTACCCGATGAACGTTTCTACGTCATAAATGATTCTTTAGATTCAATCAATGTCATGCCATCTGAAGTACTGGATGTTCTGAAAACACTTAAAACGGGCAAAGCCTTTGGCCCTGATGGCATAAATAATAAAATTCTTATTGAAGCAGCTGGTCAGCTGGCACCACATTTATGCGATCTATTTAATTACTCATTGAATACCAGTACTGTCCCATCTTCGTGGAAAATATCCAATGTATGTCCCATATTTAAGTCGGGTGACCCCTCTCTGCCTTCCAACTACAGACCAGTTTCATTACTAAATAACATAGAAAAAGTCTTAGAACGAATCATATTCAAGCATGTCTATAATTATCTAAAGGATACAGATTTTTTTTACTCCATATCAGTCTGATTTTATGCCAGGTGATTCTACTGTTAATCAGGTAACTTGTCTTTATAACACCATATGCAAAGCTTTAGATGATGGATTGGAATTCAGAGCAGTATTCTTTGACATAAGCAAAGCATTTGATAAAGTCTGGCATAAGGGCTTGTTATTCAAGATGCGAAGAGCCGGTATTAGAGGTAAATTATTGTCCTGGTTTTCTGATTATCTTTTAAATCGTTTTCAACGAGTTCTTATACCAGGTGGTATCTCTGACTTACGCCATGTGCAGGCAGGTGTGCCCCAAGGGTCTATTTTAGGACCTCTTTTGTTCCTAATATATATTAATGATATTGTTGATGATATTCGGGCAAACATTAATCTCTTTGCAGATGATACCAGTCTATCGATGGTTGTATCTGACCCAGCTGCCGCTGGAACTATATTACAAACTGATATCGATACAATTACTCGTTGGGCGCAGAAGTGGTTGGTCAAGTTCAATCCAGCAAAATCAGAATCCTTAGTTATATCTCGAAAACGTTTTAAGACTAACCACCCTGGTCTGTTTATGTCGAATACCGAAATTCCACCTGTTACTAGTCATAAACATTTAGGCATATTTCTTTCTAGCGACGGGTCTTGGGACTCTCATATTAGTAATTCTATCAAAAAGGCATGGAAAAGAATTGGAGTCATGCGTCATCTAAAAACCCGCCTTGATCGACTTTCACTCCAAATCATGTACTTTTCTTTTATTCGACCTATTCTTGAATATGGTGATGTCATATGGGATAATGTTTCTCAAGGGTTGAAAGATCAACTGGATAAAGTACAAAATGAGGCTGCACGGATCGTTACCGGCGGTACTAAATTAGTTTCTATCATTGATCTATACCAAGAGTCTGGTTGGGAAACATTAAGCCATCGACGGCGTAAGCACAAACTCATCCTTTTCTATAAAATGGTCAACGGACTTACCCCAAATTATCTTAATACTCTTGTTCCGTCTACGGTTGGCAATTCTTGCAGTTACAATCTTCGTAGGCCCAACAATTTGAGAAACATTACTTGTAGAACGAGCTTGTACAGCGCTTCATTTTTGCCGTCTGTGATTAATGATTGGAATTCACTTGCAGATGATACTAAGAATGCAGAATCATTGTCAGCTTTTAAATATCGTTTAAACATGGATAAACCTTGTCCAAGGAGGCTTTATTTTTTTGGCGAAAGGAAACTTCAAGTTATACATGCCAGATTACGCAACAGATGCAGCAGTCTCAATGAACATCTGTACTTAAAAAAACTAGTGGAATCCCCGCTCTGTAGATGTGGTGTGGTTGAATCGACTAAGCACTTCTTTTTAGAATGTCCATTTTATAATAGCCAAAGAATTAGTCTTAGTTTCAGTGTAAACGCTATAACAAACTTAACACTCCAAACCATTTTATATGGGGATGAAAATCTTAACTTGTTTGATAACCAAAGATTATTTGCCGCCGTGCACATCTATATCCGCGATAGTAAAAGATTTACCAAGTGATATGTAATTCTTATGTTTCCTATGTAACAGTTGATTTTATACCCGATCTGTTGTATAAATTCAAATCATTTCATTACCTTTTCTTTTAAAATTAAATATTGGTTTGGACCTCTTGAGTACGATTTGCTAACATCCTTATACGATTTTGGTTCCCTTAGTTTAAAGCAATCACTAGTTCTGTCATTTGTTTGGTCAAGCTGGAGGTTCCTACAGCTAGTAAATAGGTGTCTTCAATTAAAATCTTCACCAATACCACTCCACATCCTTTGGATATTCACTATGTTTTACAACTTTTTCTTTCAATTGCGTTCTTTGTCAGTGATTAGTAAGGATATGCTAATATAATAACCTTAAGCCGGATCTAGGAGAAGAACTTTATAAGCATAGCTTCCGTTCTTATCCTTTTCCTCAGTATATTTATCATATATTTGTATTTCTTTTTGTTTTGTAAAATTTGTATCTAATACTGATGAATAAAATATGTTTAAACTAAACTAAAAAGCTTCTTTCTCAATGTCGTTAAAAGTTGGGACTGTGTGGTAAAGAGTTAAGAGGTTTTGGAATAGGTTGATCAAATGTACGGTGTTTAACCAATATTACCACGCAATCCCTACTTTTGACAACTCTGTGAAAGAAGCCTTTTAGAAAACATTGTGGGAAAAAGAGAAAATGCTGTAACTAGCATTTTCTCCTCTTCCAACAATGTTTTCACCCTCTACAGAACTATTTTTAAATTTTCAGTCATTTTTATGTTGTCGTCTTCAAATACTTTCGATTTGGACAAGCACAACATTTTGTTTGATAACAAGTTAATGCCATTTTTTCCATAATTTATGCTATACTGTAATAATATCATACCTGTCCCTGCTTATGTTTTCCTGGGGTTTCCGTTATCAGTTCCTTACACCATAGTATTCTCCTCTCCTCTCTCACATAATCAATATGCGACCTGTCAGGCAAAAAGGAAACCATCTGGGAACTGTGACAAGTGTTGACCCTGGTCAGATTGGCTCACCATGGTTGACAACTGCTTTCATACTTTCTATACATGATTAAGCTACACTGAAATTGTCCTTTACAAAATGCTTTCAATATAGACAAGTCTAAAATTTTGTTTGTCTGGTAAAGGCAAACCAAGATCTGAATTCATTGGCACTGATTCCGATGTATTTTTCGTTAACTCTTTCAGTGCTAACTATACAGACCTGACCTTCTTCTACGACTGAAAGTACAATTTATTTGATTTTGAACTATGCCTTCCGTAAAAGGCTTGGATTTAACCTAAGGGGCCAAAAGGTTTAAGGATATAAGCGCATGACACATGCAGGAAACAGGGTAAGAATGACAGAAAATAGTTAAGAATGACAAACAACATATTTTTTGAATCATTATTTAATTTTTAAAGTACCTTTTTTTGTTTATTTTTGTGTTTAACTGCACATTGCAGAACTATAATGAGATTTGAAAACATGAAAATTTGATGAATGGAAATTTAGACAATGCTTAGTTTGAAATTTGATAAAACATCATAAATAAATATTAAATGGACATGAATGAGACTATGGCAACATATTAACACAATGAGGGAACAATGAAAACTGTATTTACAAAAAGTAAAAATATGATTATGACCACAAACAACAATAAAGGAGACCAATCACTCATTGAGACAATCTAAATGATTGAATTGGTCAGTTGATTCTATTCTTTAAAAGAAAACACTGCAACTTTTGCAACCTGAAAATAACCTGAAAGTAAAAAGTCTCATGTTTTGTTTTTTTCTGTCAGTTAGTCTGTCATGGAGAAAACAACACAGGAATTAAAGGAAGAGCAGCATTCATGACAAATTGTTCAGTAAAATCATGTGACCTTCACTACGGTTGTCTTTTTTCCAATATTTTTACAGGGCACATTATTACCTTTATTGAGAACAAAAACAAGTTTGGTATTTTTCCTTGATGCAGGCAATCAGCTGCAATATTGAAAGGAGTAATTTAGATACAAGTACTATAGATAAGTCATTGCAAATCTTGTATATGGTACTCATTTGAAGTAATTGCGAAACTTAACCCATTACCACACAATCCCTACTTTTGATGACCGAGAAAACATTGAGGGAAAAGGAGAAAGGAAGCCAGCATTGCAACAAATTTCAAAATTTCAGTCACTTTTATTTTGTCATCTACAAATGCTTTCGATTTGGACAAGCCTAAAATATTGTCATTAGGTAATGAGTTAAAAGGCCAAAACACATGGTGGGGAAAAGGAGAAAATATGGTTACAAGCATTTTCTTCTTTTCCCACAATATTTCAAAAAGGTTTCTTCTGCAGGGTCTTTAACTGAGCTATGCTCAAGATTCTCTGTGATGCATTGAATTTTACTATGCAAGACATCATAAAATGATGGATTCAACTGAACAATCTTCTTCAATGAGAAAATTGTAAGTGTTGTTGAAAACATACATCTGAATTTTAATTTTGCTGCTGGATAATGAAATGAGCGACATCAGTGCTTGGACATCCAATAAATATGGAAACTACATGTATTTTTTTTTTCAAATTCATGATACCATACCACCTATGCTTGGTTGAATGTCAACTGAAGCTTTCCAAGGTCGGAAAAAGAAGTAAAGTAATTTCTGGACCAAATTTATACCAATGAAGAGGTTGGTTTTTTTTCCCTTACAAAAGGAACAGGGGTCAAATTTTCTCCAATTTCATTTCACACCTTGTGTTCCTATGAACAACAAAAAAAGGAATGTGCCCATGTGCTATCCAATTAGATCATCAACAATAAAAACATTAAAAAAATTGAATGTTCAGTGTGGAGTGATTTCTTCTTTCATATTGAGTATCTGAATATCAGTATGCTACAAGGATATTTCAAAGACGGATGCTGAAAATTTGTTTGACAGGGTAATGAGTTAAAGATCATTGTTCTAATACATAAGACAGCAGTACAGTGTTTACTCTATAGTCATTTCACTATCCACAAACAGACAAAATTTTACACTTGCTTAATCTGAAAACATTTTCAAGCATTACATTAAATGCTAGTGAAATTATCGTTTCTTTCTCCAACAGGTAGAAAAACATTGTGGGGAAAAGAGAAAATGTTGGTTTGCAGGATTTTCCTTTTACCCCATATTTTCAAAAGCTTTTTTGTCAGGGTTGCTACAGTCAGAACTGTAAGGTACAGGATTAAAGATTTATTTACACTCAATTCTAAAACACATTCAGATGAAAAATCTTCACACTACAACAGTTCCTAAAATATGTGGGTTTTTTCCCCCTTTCTTTGTACAATTCAAACCTCTTTAACAAAAATAACAAGGCCATTCTTATTTATCAAAATAATGAATACTTTGGCCACAGTTAAAACAATCATTCTGGTTTTTTTTGTCTGTGAAGCTGTTATGGAAAAAAATCAAACATTTCCTTTCCTAAACATCTTTCCATCATTGTTTCCTTTTTCAAAACTGATTTCAAACACCTTCATCCTGTCGTAATCAGAGGCATGGTATGAAGAAAAGCTAGGTCTGTATTAACAAACCATTCTTAACTCATTACCAAATAACAATATTTTAGGCTTGTCCAAATCGAAAGCATTTGCTTATGACAAAATAAAAGTGACTGAAAATTTGAAATTTGTTTTGTGAAGGGTAGAAAACATTGAGGGAAGAGAAGAAAAGCTGGTTACCAGCATTTTTCCTTTTCCCACAATGTTTTCGAAAGGCTTTCTCAGGGTTGTCAAAAGTTTGGATTTTTATACTGATCAAAACTGACCACTAAAGGTTAGCAAGTCGGACTTAGCAGCCTAAGGGTTAACTGTTCAGTCATTACATCTCCAGAATGGTATAAAGGGTTAAACACCTTCCAAGGTAAATTTGGTACCAATTTACAGAATTCCTATTAAAGCTTCCAACAAGCAGTAAGAATATATGATATTTAGTGGAGTCTGCACTGTCTAATCTAATTTGTAGGCAAAAGCATCTTAACTTTCTGTTTAACAAAGACTGGGTCAAGACAGCAGTGACGCCTTCATACTTAATCAAGTCACAAAGATAAACTCTATCCTACAAATCTGAGCAGCCTGGGTTTGTCAATTCTAAATATCTCTACCAATCAAATGGCAAGTTTCAGAATTCAGAATAAAAATTGCCAAATCCTTGCGTATATACAGCCCCAGATCTGCATTTATACAATTTCTGACTGACAACCATTTTACAACATTCAGAGATAATAACTTCTATTCTCTTCCTGTAGATCCAGTACAATGCAAATCTAACTAGTTTAGTAAAAGTTCATGATAGTGAAGTTGCTCAAACAATCGTTTCCTCCAAAAATCACTTTGCTTCCTGATCCTTTGACCTACCTAGGACATAAATTTTGCCGAGCTTGAAATTTATGCAATCTAAGTAACAACTAAAGAATCAAGTCCTCCTTTTCAAACAAGAATGACTTGTAGTAAACATAAAACAATTTCATGCAAGTTAAAAGCAAAATTTCATTTTAAAAATCTCTGTTTAAAAACAATCATCAAAAGGAAGACAAAAACACCCTTGAACATAGTTTTCACAAATACATATGAGCCATGCTCTGTGAAACGGGGCTTATTACATCTATGAATAGTATCAACACTGGTCAGCCTGTCCAGTCTGCGCAGGCTGACCTAGGCTGAAACTTTTCACTATTGGTCAATTTTCTGTTTACCAAGGGATCAGTAGACCTCAAGATTAAGTTGGTTATTGAAAAAAGTGGCTGCAATGGACCCATAATTATGTGATGACTTGGGTTAGTACTATGTATAACAAAGATGCATCAAGCCCCCTTTTGCCAGAGTTCAGCTCATTGAGTCATATTCTACGAAGAGGTGGTTGAACTCTTCTGCAGAAAATACCAACCAGGTCAGCCTTGTCACACAGTTAAGGCTTACAGAGTCGAAAGATTTTGCTTAAAGGCTTACAGAGTCGAAAAATTTTGCTTAAAAACTTTCTCTATGTCAGTAGCTTATTCATCTGTTTTGTTTTTTTATTGACTTGCTTCATTATAATGCATGAAGCAGTTGCATTTAACACCCCTTTTCCAGAACACCACTCAAGTAAATGTCACAAAATTCATATTTCTCCTCCAAACTGTAACAAAAAGATAAAATTTCTAGACATTCTCAGGAAGATCTAAATGAGATGATGCTTTTTAAGTAATGCAGTTTTTCCATGAAATTCAACAGCTAAATTGAAAGCAAACTATTTAGGTAAATTCTTGACAATTCAACACCAAAAGGTGGCAAGTAAGCACTATGTATACTACCAATTTCATTATTTAACCCTACTTTTGACAACCCTGAGAAAGAAGACTTCAGAAAACACTGAAATAAGTACTGAGGAAAACGGAGAAAACGCTCGTAACCAGCCTTTTCTCCTTTTCCCACGTTTCCAGCCTTCACAAAAAAAATTTCAAATTTTCAGTCCTTTTATTTTTTTCTCTCCTAGGTCCACTTAAATTGTTGTCTGCAAATGCTTTCAATCAGGGGAGTCTGAAATTTTGTTTGGTTAACCAGCATTTTCTCCTTTTCCAACAATATTTTCAACAGGCTTCTTTCTCAGTCGTGAAAATTTGGGATTTATGGTAAAGAGTAAAACAATCCTGAAGACATTTCGGAAAATTCATGGAAAAAAAAAAAAAAAAAAAGTATCTTATTGGTTGACTACAAAAGTTTTTGATTTCAAACAAATAAAAATTTTCTGTTCTGGTTAAGCTGTAAATTGCTTGTCATCTGAAAATATACATGATGATCACGAGCCACGTTGTTTCACAAGGCTTGATACTTGACTACCTGACAAACATTAATACTGCAATCATTTACCGAGACCTTTAGTTTGTGAAGATAATGAGAAGAATTAAATGAGAATGAGAAAATTGAGGAAGGTGGAGAACTGAATATGTTGCTGATGAATTTAGCTACACTTGTCTAATGTAATAACACTTCTTGTTGAGTGGAAAAATAAGAAGATATTTCAAGATAGAGCAATAACATAACTTTCTGCTACAAAATTACTGCAGAGATGCGACTGTCTTAACACTTCGAAAAATCCAAAGTGTTCACAACTTTGGAAAACACTGATGGAAAACGGGAGAGAAACTGTTAATCAACAATTTCTCCATCTTCATACAATGTTTCACTTAACTTTTTCCTTTAACTCTTTACCACACAATCCTAACTTTTAAGGTTCATGTAAAGTGTTTATTTTGCTTAATTTCATACGTCAATAATTCTGTAATTATTAAAATTTGTCCGGGAAAACCATATATCAAATTAAAGCTCTGGATGAGTACAAGCTGTTTTACATAATTATACCTACTGGCCTTACATAATAAAACTAAAACATTGCAGAAAAAGATGACATCGTTTAAAACCTACAAAATAATAATGACATAACAAAATTGCTTAAGTTTTGGAGAAAACATAGGCTATGGTATATACCAGGTACTGCTACTACCAAAAATCCTATAGTTTCTTTAAAAAGGCACATATTTAAGTCAGAAAGTTTGACATTTTTCCCTTATTGAATTGTCAACCATGTTTGACCTACTTTGTTTTAGTAACAGGTATGGTGTCTCCACAGGATCAAAATGTACAAGTGGTTGTGCATGATAAACTTTCATTAGTAATTTTAGATAATAAAACAAATAAAAATGACCTGTACAAGTGAAATGTCCATGTCTACGTCCAAACCCTTTCTCAAAAACAGCAGTTACAAAAGGTGTCACCAGTCTGGTAGATAGGATTAAGGTGTCACCAGTCTGGTAGATAGGATTTAGAATCAATTTTTGACATAAGCATTTTTTTCATTGTTCTTTTTGTGTGTGTGATGGGGTAGTGGGGTGCTGTTTTTGAGAAAGGGTTTGTAAGTTGACATGGAAATTTCACTTGTACAGGTCATTTTTATTCTAAAATTATTACTGGAATAAATTGACCTGAAATTGACCTTTATGCAAAGAGTAATTAAAACGTGAATATTTAAACCATCTGGTATAATCGGACTGTACGGAAACTGTTATCGGTAAATGTCGGGTTTGACCCTTACTGCGCCTTAGTCAAAATAAAACGGTTTTGCGGATGGCATAGATTAAGATCAGGCTGCATAGAAAGTGCATCATAGATCTAAGTCACCCACCATGTATTACCAATTTAAACCAACAATATAATGGTTATTTCAGGTATTTCAAGTATTCTTTGAAAACACTATAAATCTATTAGCAGCATAAAGAGTTTAGAAACATGCACATAGTTCCGCATGCAGACGACATTAGCCGGAGCCAAGTTAGAACAATAAATCAAGCGTGTAATATATGGTAATTGAGGTCATTTATTTCATGTCAATTTGTTCAGGTAATACTAATGAAAGTTTATTACACACAACCACTTGTACATTTTGATCCTGTGGAGACACCATACCTGTTACTAAAACAAAGTAGGTCGAACATGGTTGACAATTCAATAAGGGAAAAATGTCAAACTTTCTGACTTAAATATGTGCCTTTTTAAAGAAACTATAGGATTTTTGGTAGTAGCAGTACCTGGTATGTACCATAGCCTATGTTTTCTCCAAAACTTAAGCAATTTTGTTATGTCATTATTATTTTGTAGGTTTTAAACGATGTCATCTTTTTCTGCAATGTTTTAGTTTTATTATGCAAGGCCAGTAGGTATAATTATGTAAAACAGCTTGTACTCATCCAGAGCTTTAATTTGATATATGGTTTTCCTGGACAAATTTTAATAATTACAGAATTATTGACGTATGAAATTAAGCAAAATAAACACTTTACATGAACCTTAATGACCCTGAGAAAGAAGCCTTTTGAAAACAATGGGGAAAAAAAAAAGGGATAATGCTGGTAGCTAGCATTTTCTCCTTTTTTCTCAATGTTTTCTTCCTTCCCCAAAACAAGTTTAAATTCATAGTCACTTTTATTTTGTTGTGCGCAAATGCCTTCAACTTGGTCTAGTCCAAAACTTTGTCACGTGGTAAAGGGCTTAAAGAGCAAATTGCACACATGGAATATACTATCCTCATAAGCCAAGTGTAAAATTCTGTTTCTGGTTAAAGCTTCACATTCATAATATACCAACAATCATTTCCAGTATTTGTCAATATCTAATGTTTTAGTGAACAGCCTACAAAAAAAGAAACATATCAGACAAGAGCTTATAAATGACCTCCTATAGATGATGTATTTCTTACATTAGACATTCATTTTACCAAAGAAAAAAATAATGGCTACAAAAAAGCAGTTGGAAAAAAGTTAAAATCAGATGCATATGGAATTTACTCTACAGATATGTGTGTCTATACACTTGTTACTTGTCACAGATACATGTATCACAGAGACAAACAATCTTACCAAGTTTCAAGAGCATCAGACTGAAGATGTGGCCTCTTGAGTGCCTACAAGGTTTATCCCAGAGAAATACTTTTTGACCCAAACTGACCCGATTTCAAACTTGTCCCCGAGATCGTCAAAACAAACATTCTAAGTTTTTTGAGAATGAGACTGACAATGTGCCCTCTGAAAAGCACACAAGGTTTTCATAAAACTTGTTCTAGTGACCTTGTTCTTGATCCAATATGATCCAATTTCAAATTTGTCCACAATATTAGCAAATATTTTGATTAAGTTTCACAAGTACCAGGTGGAAGGCATAACTGCTTGTCTTATCCAACAGTCAGATGGCATTATGGCCCTAAAATTGCTTTTCCCCCCCGAGATGTCAGTATTTGGTATTCAAAAAACATTAATACTGCAATCATTTACCGGCCCTAAACTTGCTTTTCCCCCCGAGATGTCAGTATTTGGTATTCAAAAAACATTAATACTGCAATCATTTAGCGTCCCTAAAATTGCTTTTCCCCCCAAGATGTCAGTATTTGGTATTCAAAAAACATTTTTAGACTTTTTTTATATGAGCCATGCTCTGGCAAAAGGTGGCTTAATGCATCTCCTTTTAACACAATAATTACCCATGTCAGCACATAACTATGGATCTATGTTGCACTTTTTTCAATATTCTACTTAATCATGTGATAGATTGGTCCTTTGACAAACAAAATTGACCGATGGAGAAAAAGACTCCGCAGGCTGACCTGGGTCAATGCTTTTCGCAGATGTATTAAGCCCTTTTTGACAGAGCATGGCTAATATATTTGAACCTGTGAGGTGTGGTCATTTTATACCTCAAAACTCTCGTAATTGCAATTGGTATTATGCTGTCAAGCAGCGTAAGACTGGTGTAAGACTATCATTGAAACAAGAACAAACAAAGACACTGCAAGTTTCTGACAGAACTGAACCTCATCAAATTGCAGCCGGGTGAGCTAAAACTAGTCCTCATGAACTACAAGAACTTTTAAAAACTGGTAGTTAAAATAATAAAGGTTCTGAAAAAAATCCTCTCATTGAAAAATAAGAACACTGCAATTTGTAGATAATTCCATGTCCATTTTGATTTTGAAAGAGACAAAGGGGAGACAAAGGGGACTTGGAAGAAAAATAAGTTGTAAAACATGAAATGAGTATCATCTCTCAACTCTTTACCAAACAACAAAATTTTAGACAGGTCCAAATTGAAAGCACTTGCAGACAAGAAACTAAACATAACTCAAAAATTTTAAATGTTTTCCAGCAGGGTAGAAAACATTGTGGGAAAAGGAGAAAATGCTGGTTACCAGCATTTTCTCCTTTTCCCATAATGGTTTCAAAAGCCCTCTATCTCAGATTCATGAAAAAACTAGGGACTGTTTGGTTACGAGTTATTTCTCAGTTGGTACGTGCTCAACATTAGCACTGGTATATTTTACTGGTTCCGTAATCTGCACAGAGTCATTGCTACATATCTTTCCAAATCCTCCACTTTGACACTGTAGTTCCAGCCACTATCAAAAAAATCCATTGGCTTGTTCCTTGGCCCTTACTTCTTGAACACGTATTGGTCGCACCCCGATGGGCCTATCACACTTTCAGCATACTATCACCAGTATGTTACCGCAACACTGCCTCAATACGGGTCATAATCACTGTCATCACTATTGTCAGAATTGTCGGACCCGTATCGACGCTTTTTCTTCTTTTGCTGCTTTTTCTTAGAATGAGATGAGGGTGTTTTGTGGTGAGATCTAGATACAGATGAATGGTGGGAGGTATGATGTGAGGGCGTATGACTATGTACAGGAGAAGATAAAGTATGTGTAGAGGTTTGAAACTGTGATGCCCCTGGTAAAAGTGCTTTGGTAGGCCGGGGTATGTGTTTCTTTTTCTCTTTGTCTCTAGATGGTGTTTGTAATTTGGAAGTAGATATAACTAAAGTTGGAATTCTAGGTCTCTCTGGCTCCTGTAATTAGGAAAATAAGTATCAATATAAAACTATACGGGTGTTTTACCCTAAATAAGGCATCAATTCATCTTTATATGTCTTTCCAGGGTTTCAAGAGTACATGTACTGGGCTGGAGCTCTGCAATGTTTTGCCCAAGGACAAACATACCGGTATCTGACTAGGGTTACCAAGGGATAATGATTGTATGTTTATCTGATAAGATCATAATACTAAACCACTAAGCTTCTCAAAACTAAAATACGACTTAACTCTTTACCAAACAACAAAATTTCAGGTTTATTCAAATCGAAAGCATATGCGGACGACATCAAGTGACTGAAAATTTAAAATTTATTTTTAAAATTTATTTTGTGAAGGGTAGAAAACTGGTTACCAGCATTTTCTCCTTTTCCCACAATGTTTCCTTAAGGCTTCTTTCTCAGGGTAGTCAAAAGTAGGGATTGCGTGGTAATGGGTTACAGGATAAAAAACAGGTTTATTAGATCTAGGACAAAATCATTTTCCATTTGAAAATAGTACAGAACCATTAATGACTGCAATAAGAACTGCTGCTTTTCTATTTGCCAAGTGTATGCAAGTTGTAACTACCAATTTCAAAGTAACCAAATAACTGCAATTTCCATTCACTACCAAGATAAGACAGTGGTACATGCTGAAACAGATCACCCAAAGCTATAGTTTACAGGCAGTTCCTCACTGCACTACACCCTGTTAAACCTTTTATCAAACAATGATGACTTTTAATGCCCTGGAGGAAGGAGCCTTTTGAAACACTGTAGGAAAAGGAGAAAATGCTGATTATCAGCATTTTCTCCTTTTCTCACAAAACTTTCTACTCTATCGGAAAATAAATGCATCATCTGAGCCACTATAAAATGATAGTCTGCAAATGGTTCAATTTGGATAGGTCTAAAATTCTACCATGTTATCAAGGATTAATTTAATCCTTAGCTTAAAAATGTTTCAGTTTTACCGTATACCCAGTGTAATTCAGTGTTTTAATAACCCTGAGGAAGAAACCTTTGAAAAAATAATGAATATGGAGAAAATACTGGGAAAAATCCTTCAATAGGTAATTTTTGTTATGTCATGTTATTTTTAACTGATTATCTTAAATTTTGGATTTTGAATTGTCTCTACATCTCTTGATGCTTACCACATCCGGGGATTCCTTTTCTGCCATGTGATTATGATCACTATCCCCTTCTC
This sequence comes from Tridacna crocea, assembly GCA_943736015.1. Taxonomy (NCBI): domain Eukaryota; kingdom Metazoa; phylum Mollusca; class Bivalvia; order Cardiida; family Cardiidae; genus Tridacna; species Tridacna crocea. The sequence goes on along the minus strand of OX031059.1, from coordinate 25,516,960 downwards.
CATTCATTTCTGAGTTTATTTTTGTATCTTGCCCTCCCACATGGTTCATGGTCCCTGTGTCCCCACCTGCATCCACCCGCTGTTTGATAGAGTATGTAACTGGGGTCTGACGACCAGTACTTTTGTTATCATCACTCTCGTCTTCATCAGGAGGGTCGACACTCAACATGAGATCACGGAACTAATATAGATCAAAATCAGTTAAAAAATTATGTATTGCTCAGGAACAAATTACTAAATGAAAATGAATTTTGGGTCTTACATCTAATAACTTCTAAAAACATTAAACCTTACCTTGATAAGTGCATCTCACGAACATTTAGTGCACAGTGTACCGTAATTCCCCCAAGTATTCGGACGGGAAAAAATAATTATTTTTTTTGGTGTCCGAAAACTTATTAAATTATTTGGGTGACTGTCCGAAAATTTCGGGAAACCTCTTTCCAACAACAACAACAACATATCCTTTAATAGACATAACATATCCTTTAACATACATCGTACAGTATGTACAACATACAGTAAGGCATATATTTCTCGAAAAGAACTGACATGAGATCGACCTTTATGGATTAATAAAACTTACTTGTAAAAAGAATTCACACAATGACGTATTCGAACGCAAATAGCTACTTCGCTAAACAATCCTACATCATGGTCGTGATAAGGGTTATACTTGACCTGACTAAAATTGGTTACGTCACCCATACACGTGCTTGTCTCCATGCCAACATATCTGTGTACAGGTCGTTACAACTAGCCATCCCGTTATGCATTAAAAGTGTATTTTATAGCGTTTATCGATAAGATTTACATCTTTAATGCGTCACGGGTATTGGACTAAATATATACAGCCTGTGCAACACATATTAGCACCTGCATTCAGTCTACCGCGATCAATCAGATACCAAACAAAGGATTTAAGCTTAAAACATAGATTGATTTACTCTTCTCAGGTACTTGCTAATTAACTCTTTACCACACAATCACGACATTTTGAAAACATTGTTGGAAAAGGAGAAAACGCTGGGATTAATTTTTTTCTCCTCTTCCTCCACCGTTTCTTCGTTATCCAATCAAAAATCATTTTAGCAAAATGTAATTGTCATCTGCGAATCCTTCGAATTTTATCTAGTCCAATAACATTTTCGTTTTGTAAAAGTTTACCGTATCCCAAACAAGTCTTTGTCTTACGCAAACTGTTTCAGTTTGGAAGTCTTTAATTTGTTGTCTGGGAAAGTATTGCAGACCTTCGTCGATCTTCTGAACCATTTTAATTTGTTGTTTGGGGAAGAGTATAGTGGGTCTTCGTCAACTTTTAAAGCATTTTAATTTGTTGTTTGGTAGAGTTCTGCGGGTCTTCTAAACCATCATAATTTCGTGTCCGAAAATTTAGGGACAATTATTTTACCAAGTGTCCGAACTTGGGGACAAAAAATAAATTATTTTGGAAAATAATTAATGGTGTCCGAAAATTTAGGGTGTCCGAATACTTAGGGGAAATACGGTAGTTCAAGATTAGACTGCACAGAAAAAGCAGTCTAATCTTGGATCTACACTGTCCAATGAGGAGATATCATTCCTAAAAACATAACTCTGAAATAGAAATGCTTGGGTTTTCACCATCGAATTGACAATTTTATTCTAGTTATTGAGCAGTTATTGCTCCTGAAAAGCAAATTCTGTCTGCTTACATAAATATATGAACAGTTATGCAAGTAGAATTCGTGCTGAATATCCTTATTTACAACAAGGTTTTCAAAGTGGTCTACTTCCACCTTGTTTCAAAAATCACAGAGTTGAAGATTAACTCATTACCAAACGACAATATTTTAGGCTTGTCCAAATTAAAAGCATTTGCAGACGACAAAATAAAAGTGACTGAAAATTTGAAATTTGTTTTATAAAGAGTAGAAAACATTGTGGGAAAAGGAGAAAATGCTGGTAATCAGCATTTTCTCCTTTTTCCACAATGTTTTCTAAGGGCTCCTTTTCCCACAATGTTTTCTAAGGGCTTCTTTCTAAGGTCGTCAAGAGTAGGGATTGTTTGGTAATGGGTTAAGTCAAAAGTACTCTACTCAGTGGATTAGTTGTCCAAGCCTATTCTGATCACAAATCAACACAGCTCTTTACATTTTCATAATTGCTCGAAGTCTTTGAGATATTTTACCATTGAACAAAATTTTACACTTGATCCTCACCCATCGGACCAGAAAAACCCTACCAATATCGAGCTCTTGATTTTTTCTTTTTTTTTTTTTTCAGATGAAATGGAAATGCATGGGTGAAAGTTAAAAATCCTGAAAAGCCTGAACTTAATGCTGGGGGCCTGGGGGCCGCTAGGGCCCCCGGTGGGTCCAGGGCAACGCCCTGGTCAGGGGTTTCAGGGGGCCGGAGGCCCCCGGAAGCTCCCGAGTTTTAGTGTTTTTTATGGGGAATTAAGGCTTCTCCTAGATGATAATATGAACATTTAGTTGCATAAAAAATGTCTATCTCATAGCAAATTGATTGGATTTTGGTAACTTAAATGACCAACATTCAAAGTATGTTCAAAAGGACATGTATAATTATGTACTTAAGGTATTACCATCGTAATGCTTCTAATGCAACATGGGATAAAATTTCTTATCAGTTGATAAATAAGGATTTATTTTTGAACATTTCTAACAGACCAGAAATTCATTTGTTGTCTATCTTGAAATCATATGATAATATTTTTGTTAGTTTTCTGAAAAGAGAGGTAATTAGGATCTCCTTATGTGTTGTGAATAGTGGCTTTGGATTTATAAATGATAATTCTAAGGTGGAAAAAATGGAAAAATGGCTCGATCAAAGCATTACAATAATACACATTTTCAACCACATCAAATTTTTTACAGCAATAATATTGTGGAAATATCTGTTTCTCATTACCTTAACAGTAAATGTCTTGAATTTCTACTAACTCCTTAATCAAGTGATACTGTTGTTGTGCACAGAGGTTGGTCTATTATACACCAACAAACACACAAATTAATAGGCATTAATTAAAATAATCAACCTTTTAATTTCAGGATCAACCACTAGTGACAAACATAATATTATGACAGTTTTCACATTTTATTGATGATTAGGATCGTCCGAATGCTTTTTCACCGCCTTCTTTCCACTCGATCCATACTTAATCGTTTTATTGCAACACTCGCAAAATGCAACGCCAGCAACATCAGGTTTACGAAGCCAGTTACCTCGATTACTACTACGGGTGTCAAGCTGTGATAGCCATTCCTATCGCCACATGTTTTTCAATGACTTCTAAATTTCTTTAGAATTGTATCTCGGTGGAAGAGACTTCATTCTAACGTATGTTAGCTTCGTAATCAGTAGCGAAATTGACAGAATTTGTCGCGACAGTCGCCATTTTTAAACAACTGCCTATCGCATTATGAAAGGAACAATTTGATTGGCTGTTACCATTGAACGGAAACCAATCGAATGCGACCTTATGAACTCACTGTTGAATTATAGGAGCTGACCTCAGTCGGGGTCAAAAATTCACAATCGGCATTCATCTGGATTAACGTACATAAATAGCGAGAACGCGTGAAAGCAATGTGATTTCAGGCTTCCTCGATCTGTGGATTTTATTACGTCGGCGAAACTTTGTCATGATCCCTTACCCCCCTAACCCCCCCTCTAAAATTTTCTCAACAGATTTTTGCAATTAAGAAAAATGGTCCTTTCCGGCACTGAAAAGCCGAAAAGTCCGGCATATGCCGGAAAACTTTCACCCATGGAAATGTTACAATAAACCTTAAATAACTGGTTTTAAAAACCGGTACCATTTATCAGGTCAAATTAAAGAGATTAATAAAGCCAAAGCAGCACAGTTTTTTGAACTGGTTTAGGGAAAGTAATTGTGTTAAGGTTCATGTAAAGTGTTTATTTTGCTTAATTTCATACGTCAATAATTCTGTAATTATTAAAATTTGTCCGGGAAAACCATATATCAAATTAAAGCTCTGGATGAGTACAAGCTGTTTTACATAATTATACCTACTGGCCTTACATAATAAAACTAAAACATTGCAGAAAAAGATGACATCGTTTAAAACCTACAAAATAATAATGACATAACAAAATTGCTTAAGTTTTGGAGAAAACATAGGCTATGGTACATACCAGGTACTGCTACTACCAAAAACCCTATAGTTTCTTTAAAAAGGCACATATTTAAGTCAGAAAGTTTGACATTTTTCCCTTATTGAATTGTCAACCATGTTTGACCTACTTTGTTTTAGTAACAGGTATGGTGTCTCCACAGGATCAAAATGTACAAGTGGTTGTGCATGATAAACTTTCATTAGTAATTTTAGATAATAAAACAAATAAAAATGACCTGTACAAGTGAAATGTCCATGTCTACGTCCAAACCCTTTCTCAAAAACAGCAGTTACAAAAGGTGTCACCAGTCTGGTAGATAGGATTAAGGTGTCACCAGTCTGGTAGATAGGATTTAGAATCAATTTTTGACATAAGCATTTTTTTCATTGTTCTTTTTGTGTGTGTGATGGGGTAGTGGGGTGCTGTTTTTGAGAAAGGGTTTGTAAGTGGACATGGAAATTTCACTTGTACAGGTCATTTTTATTCTAAAATTATTACTGGAATAAATTGACCTGAAATTGACCTTTATGCAAAGAGTAATTAAAACGTGAATATTTAAACCATCTGGTATAATCGGACTGTACGGAAACTGTTATCGGTAAATGTCGGGTTTGACCCTTACTGCGCCTTAGTCAAAATAAAACGGTTTTGCGGATGGCATAGATTAAGATCAGGCTGCATAGAAAGTGCATCATAGATCTAAGTCACCCACCATGCATTACCAATTTAAACCAACAATATAATGGTTATTTCAGGTATTTCAAGTATTCTTTGAAAACACTATAAATCTATTAGCAGCATAAAGAGTTTAGAAACATGCACATAGTTCCGCATGCAGACGACATTAGCCGGAGCCAAGTTAGAACAATAAATCAAGGGTGTAATATAGGGTAATTGAGGTCATTTATTTCATGTCAATTTGTTCAGGTAATACTAATGAAAGTTTATTACACACAACCACTTGTACATTTTGATCCTGTGGAGACACCATACCTGTTACTAAAACAAAGTAGGTCAAACATGGTTGACAATTCAATAAGGGAAAAATGTCAAACTTTCTGACTTAAATATGTGCCTTTTTAAAGAAACTATAGGATTTTTGGTAGTAGCAGTACCTGGTATGTACCATAGCCTATGTTTTCTCCAAAACTTAAGCAATTTTGTTATGTCATTATTATTTTGTAGGTTTTAAACGATGTCATCTTTTTCTGCAATGTTTTAGTTTTATTATGCAAGGCCAGTAGGTATAATTATGTAAAACAGCTTGTACTCATCCAGAGCTTTAATTTGATATATGGTTTTCCTGGACAAATTTTAATAATTACAGAATTATTGACGTATGAAATTAAGCAAAATAAACACTTTACATGAACCTTAAAGTTAATATTGTTCGTTTTAATAATTAGCAAAGTTGCTCATATCAAATTAGGTCTAACTAAAGCACATTATAAGATTTTTGCATGCAATGCAAAGTCCTGGGTTATGTCATTAGGCTGACTTGAAATTGTTTTCTATTTGGAGCTGGGACCAGCATGTTTTATGTTCTGTTTCAAAATTTGATATCCTGAATACCCTTAATTCACTTATTTAATAATGGGAAGACCATTTCTCCTGTAAGTTAAATATTCATCTGAAAAACTTATCTTTCAAACTCCCTATTCGACACTTGTCTTGCCAGACGACCATGACTGACATTTCACTCACCCTCATCTATTTCTTACTCGTAAATACCAGCGAAAAAGTGGATTCTTTGGGTCCTGAGGTAATGTGCCTTCAAGATGAATGCAAAAACTTGACCAATATATTTGTAAGTCTCTTTGAGCTATACCTCAAACTGCAGACTGTTATCCGTTTATGTAAATATCCACATGCGAATAATATGCATTCCGATCATGAAGTAAGATGGTCCATATCCTATGGCATATTTTCACCAAACATGATATCAGTTCTCCTAGAAAAGTAAGATTTTCTACATAATAAAACTTCAGTACCTGTATATAATCATCCACTAACTTTTCTTTTATATCATCATCATCCAATGTTTGCATATTCTCCTGTGCAAGAGTGTTCAGCACTGACTCAGGGTTAAACTTTAGAAGTGCTTTCCTTTGTAGGGGTTTGTCATAAACTTTGGCTGCTTCAGTGGGTGAATAATTTTGGATTTTGCTGGAAAAAAAATGAAATGAACACTTTACCAAACAACAAAAATTTTGGACTAGTCCAAATTGAAAGCATTTGCAGAAAACAAAATAAATGCAACTCGAAAATTGAAATTTGTTTCTAGCAGGGTAGAAAACATCGTTGGAAAAGGATAAAATGCTGGCTACCAGCATTTTCTCCTTTTTCCACAATGTTTTCAAAGGCTTTTTTCTCAGGGTTCTGAAAACCAGGGATTGTTTGGGAAAGGGTTAACATTATTTATGCTGAAAGGTACATGCGTATGTTGCTTACTTATGATAAACTATTTTTTCCTGTAACTACTGTTATTTATTTCATATTTACTGTCTCACATTTTTCCACCACATAAATATCCTTTACAGTTTATCTATCGATCAAAAGATTCATCAACTGTGAAATAAAAAGATTTTGAAAATATTGAAGAAAACTAATGAAACACTTGTAACCAGCACTTTCTCCTTTCCCCCAGTGTTTTCCAATAAAACCTTTCCCAACAATATCTTCTATCCTATCAAAGACAGATATTATTTGAGCTGTGTTTGCAAATGTTTTTTATTTGATCCTGTCCAAAAAGTTGACATGAGGTAGAGTTTTCAGTCGGCTAGTTAGGTATAAACTTTGCAAATTTCATTGATACCAAAGCTCTGGAAGAGCATTCTGAACTCTTCACCATACAATCCAAACTTTTAACAACCCAAAAGAAGAAGCCATTTGAAAACACTTTTTGGAAAAGGAGAAAATGCTGGTAACCAGCATTTTCTCCTTTTCCCACAATATTTACTACCCTTGCCATAACAAAGTTAAATTTTGCTAGAAAATACATGAGCCACTCCCTGGGACAAGGGGGCTGAATGCCTCTCCTTGATGCACAGTACTAAACACCTCATAATTATAAATCCCTATGATCCATTTTGTCTGACAATTGACTGAATCTGAACGTAGATTGATTCTTGGACAAGCAGATAATTTACAACTAGCAAGGAGTTTTTGATCCATGTCTGCTTGTATCAAATGTGCAGGCTAATACGAATCAAAACTTTTTGCAGGTGGCTTAACTCTTCCCCACCCCCCTTTTCACAGAGACTTTTTGGCAGATGCATTATGCCTCTTTTTACAGAGAACAACTTATTTCAAGTTGTTTTAAGTTTAAGAGTGTCCAAGAAGTTGATTCAAAGATTATTCCATCTGTGTAGGAATAAATGCTTATCATTTTTAAGCAGGTTTTGCCCTTGCCTTGGCTTACAGGGAAACTCTTCCAACAGTTTCTGGTACTGGTAATTGTTCTGATACAAGAGCAATAATATTGCACTTATTAGACCTCCATCATTTCTCTTACTATGTCTTACAACACTTTTGACACACAAATCATACAAACATTCTTATAGTTTTTTCTGCTCTAAAAACTCTTACCTGTCAGTGAAATTGTACATGTCTTTTAAATGCTGCTTGAGGTACAGAAGTAAAATACATCCTTGTGACAATAATATGATCTCCTTTAATGGTACAATGTTTTCTGGCAGGCGATCTGGAAAGGTAAAAATAAATTAAAACTTAGTAAGTATAATAAAACAATAAGTTCTTCACCTAGAAAAGAGCCATCATAATATGACCTAAGCTTTTAAAATGGAGTTAAACTCCAACACAAACACACAAATCATAGCTGTTTGTATTAATTATGTACATATTTCAATAATTCAATAGCAACAGTCCTTAACCATTGTCTGAGTGCATAAGCTATCTGATATTCTGAGACAAACTCCTTGGCCAATTAGACAGCTAGTTCAAAATTATAAAACTAGAATTGAATTTCACATAGTCCATGAGTCCAGCCCTAGACCTCATTTACTGACATTGAGAAATCAAAACCATTAGGTCTTTAGGGAAGGGGTGGAATTGAAGTATCCTGTCAGGTCTTACTAAATTCCTGTATAGAAAGATACTTGTATTTCTATGATAGTTTCAGTGGATAGATTTTACCATTTGATAAATATTTTCATACTGTGCATCATCAATAACTACTGTAGATAGTCAGAGAGGAGAAAAACATGAATTTTGATTTCAAAGCTCTATTTGGAAAGAATATCTGAAAGCTATTATTTAGCTACAAGATCGGAGTGCATGATTAAAAGTACTTATATAATAGACAAACAATTTGTCTATCTCAGAAACCATGTTGAATGTCCTACTTACTTATTAATGACTCTTTATCTACATCATCATCATCTTCAAGTATATGAGGCCTGTAGTCCTCAGGCATGCCATTTTCTGTCACTCCTGGATTTGCTAGAGTCTGAAAATAAACATTTTAAATTAACCCATTACCACTCAATCCCTACTTTTGACGCCCCTGAGAAAGAAGCCTTTTGAAAACCCTGTGGGAAAAGGAGAAAATGCTGGTAACCAGCATTTTCTCCTTTTCCCACAGTGTTTTCTACCCTTCCCAAAACAAATTTCAATTTTTCAGTCACATTTATTTTGTCGTCTGCAAATGCTTTGAATTTGGACCAGTCTAAATATTTCTTGTGTGGTAATGGGTTAAGCACCTACTATTGTACTGTAACACTATTTTTCACATTATTACCTACCCTTGTAATTATATCTATTGTCTGATCCTAACCAGAGACCAATAACCTGTAAAAGGTTCTTTTATCCTTATTCAAGATAACATAGTCTCTATCAATACCTTAGGTGACCTGGGACCATTGTACCAAACCATGTCTACATCTTTTATAGAAAGAGACGGCAACACTATATCTGATTGGCTGAACCATACATTCAACGGTTTAGCCAATCAGAAAGTGTTTATGCCAACCAGAAACTAAGTTACTACAGAATTCTTCTACTTCAGAAATACTAGTAGGTGGTAAATACAGTCCTGAGATACAAAATTGTCTTGTCGCAAAGATTCAGCCTGACAAAATCATGGAACTCTTATGCATTTTTTCGTGTCTACTGCCCAAGAAATGACTTACAGATAAACACATAATCAGCGCTGTACCATATTACCACTATTCTGGCGTACAAAAAGCATTCACATAATGTAGTTTTCTTTTGAGTGGACCCTTATATAGCTGGAAAGGGTGATCCACCATTTTATTCTTGACTAAACAAAAATAGTACTGACTTTTCCATATTGAAAGCATTTGCTATCAGCTATTCAAATATGGCTCAAATGATGAAATTTTGTCTTTGATTGAGTTATAAACAATGTGGGAAAAGGACAAAATGCTGTTATCAGCTTTTCCTAATTTTTCCACAGTACTTTCGAAAGCTTTCTTTTTCCAGAGTTAAACCTTGCGATTATGTGGTTCAGTCATTAAACCTCACGATTGTGTGATAAAAGGTAAAACATCCATGAGGAAAACAGCTTTTGAAAACATTTAACCCTTTACCACACAATCTCAACTTTTGACGACCCTGAAGTAGAAGCCTTTAGAAAACATTGTGGGAAAAGGAGAAAATGCTGGTAACCAGCATTTTCTCCTTTTCCCACAATGTTTTCCACCCTTCCCAAATCAAAATTTGATTTGGAGAAGCCTAAAATATTTTCATTTGGTAATGAGTTTAGGGCCTAGTGTTAAATTTTGTAGTCCAGTACCAAGTGAGACTGATTTGAGACAATATGGTGTACATTATCTGGTATTGTAAACAGAATAAATGCAGCATCTTCAAAAATTTAGGTTTACCCAAACTGGAAGCATTTTCTAGTGACTAAAACCAAGGAGCTTGTCTTTCATGGAAAAAAAAAATTAACAGGAAAAAAAAATCTTTCGTTACCAACATTGTCTCCCTTTTCCAAAATGTTTTCAAAAACATTTTCTTTGAAGGTTGTCAATGCAAGGGATCAATTTGAGAAATGACCCTCGACCAAACAACCTTGCTTTACAGTCATTACCACACACTTAGAAAAAGGTCTACAGAAAACATATTGGGAAAAGGAGATAATGCTGGCAAACAACATTTTCTCCTTTTCCAACAATATTTTCTATCCTTTCAAAGTCAAAACTCACCATATTAACAAAGTTTAATTTGATGACTGCAGATACTTTGAATTTGGTACAGTCCAAAAAATTATCGTTTGGTAAAGACTTAAAGACTAAGAAAAAGGATCTTTTAAAATCACAGATTGAATCATTGGGACCCCATTTAAATTGTAGTCTGCAAAAGATTTCAATATGGACTGATCTAAACTTTTGTTGTCTGATAGTACCATGTATTCTTGGTAGAAAAAAGACTGCAGCAATGCCTGCAGAGTTTCAATATCTGTCATAGTGTTATTGAGGAGGAGGCACATGACAAATGAAACAAGAACACTGATTGAGGGTGTTAGTGCTCTATTGTAGTTACTTTTGGAAATAGACTAGTTCTTGAAAGTCTAAAAAAGGGCATAGTTACGTCAAAATATTTTGGTACAGGTCACCATTCTAATATTTAACAAGTCCTAGTTCAAAGTAATATCTTTGGTAATAACAAAGATGTCATAAAATATCAATGAGTTTGCACAACAGCTATGCCGAAGATGACAATACCACAATGTTTTCTACCAAACCAGCTGAGCTGAAAATGAAGTTGGTCAATGGACACCACAGAATGTAACAGAAATTGTGTGAACACAATCACTCACTATGAAAGATATTTAAAGTAGAAAGATATTTAAAATAGATCAAAGTCTCTTTAACACATAATTAAGATAAAACAATGGAGAACAAAAAAAAAAAGCTCACACAAATAAAAAGACATTAAGCCGAACATCGAAAAAACAGCCAACAATAAGAATTAGCTCTTAACTCTATACCACACACACCAATGTTTTAGACTGGTCCAGAAAAAAATATTTGAAGACCACAACTTAATTGTGACTCGAATATATGGATTTGTTAATGAAGGCTAGAAAACATTGTGGGAAAAAGACAAAGTGCTATTCAACCCTTTACACCACATCAAAATTTTAAACTGGCCTAAATTGAAAGTATTTTGTAGCACACAAAATTGCTATGACTCAAAAAAATAGAAATTTAATTGGAATGGATTAAAAAAGTGTGGGAAATGGAGAAAATACTTGTTACCAGCATTTTCTCCATTTCCCAATGTTTCCAAAAGGCCTCTTTCTCAGGGTCGTTAAAAGGCGGGACTGTGTGGCAAAGGTTTAACAACAATTTTTTTCCTTTTCTCACAACTTTTGTTAAGTTTCATTGCCCAGGGTCTTCAAAACTCAAGACGGTATGGTGATGTGATAAACTATCATACCACTGATTGTCTAGTTCTCGGCCTTCTTGGTTTTTGTTCTTTGTCCTGTTTTGCACAAGTAACTAAGATTTTTTTCTTTACATTTCTTATAATTTGGAAACAATGATCAATATCTCATATCTCAGCAGTTAAAATATCAAATAATTCACACATGGTTTCATTCAAACTCATACAAAACCTGTCAAAATCAAAGGCCCAGCACCCAAAAGCTAACACAAAATAGGGGTTACAATTTAAGACCATAAATTTGCCATATTGCGTATAATTTATCTTTTATATTCTGGATAGACACTTTTCAATTGAGTAGATAGAACTTGGGACAATAACAATGAAATGTAAATGTTGTGGATACCATGTAACACATTAGTGGATGTTTTAAGAATTCTGATGGAGGTTTGTGCAAACATTGTGGGAAGAGAAAAATATGCTGGTCACTACCATTTTCTCCTTTTCCAAAAATATTTTCTACCTTTTCTAAACAAGTCCCTGAATGTGGGCCATATTCACTTTGTCCTCAATAAGTTTTGTGGACAATCTATATAGACATTTCAATTTTTGTTGTCTATTAACAAATTCAGTTACAGAAATATAAATGTAAAAGAATAAGTACCATCTTTGGTCTTTGATCTTCAGCAGAATTCAGCTTCTACAAATAAAACAAACACAAATTCTAGCATAGATAAATTGTACAACATTCACTTAAGAAAAGAGAAACTAAAATCAACCACATAATGACATATTTCCACAATTAGTCAAGCTACTGAAACTGACATGGCTTAATGTTGAGTGATATTCAAATAATGTGATTAAGAGCCAAAACTTCATAAAAGAGGACCTCTATCAGGTTTTCTAATATTGTAATAACAATGGTATTTCTGTTCTACAGTCATGAGCTATTCTTTCCTCAAAACAGACTAAAGCTTTTATTTGTATTGCTTCATAAAGCTTTTGAAATCATAGTGGTAAAAAGAAAATAAATTGTTCTTGGTAAAATAGTACCTCCTGTTGCAACTGTATTTTCACATGTGTTAATGTATGAAATGTGAATTAGTGTTTACATCTTACACTTTACAAACATTTTTTTCAAAGTTGTCTGCAAATTTATGACTAGGGACCATGAGCATTACTTAAACATGAATTTTACTTATTCTTTTTATGAAATTTTCCTTCTAAAAGAAATTTTTACTTCAGACCACAGAAAACATTCTTTCATGGATATCAGCACACTAATATATACATGTATTAGACATCATTCCTATGCCACACTGACAGATGAAGAACACAAATAAATGATCATCTGTCACTAACAAGAGAGAGAAATTTATACTCCTTTTAACACTCCACTCTTTACAAAATAAAAAATTTCTAGACTCATCCTAATCGAAAGCATTTGCGATTCTAACCTGGGTAAGTTGAAGGAGTCTATTTTAACAAGAAGGATATGCTGATTACCAGCATTTTTTTCATTTTCCCCTTTTACAACAATGAAAGCCTTTCTTGAAGGTCATCAGACTGGTGATGAGTAAAAGTTATTTTGACAGTTTAAGTTGCTTTTTCTTAGTGTCCATAACAGCTAGTAATGGATCTACATTGTTTTGAGCAAAATATCCAACACCTGCCTAGTTTTCATCACATGCTACATATGTATATAGGCAATCATGCCCTTGTAGTAATCACACATTTTGATTAAAAAAACTTCTTCACATAAACCTGACAAAGTACAAGTCCCTTTGACACTTGGATCTGTGTTAGCACAGATCATCTAGGCATATGGTATCATTGATTCATGCATAAATTGTTACATGTACAACATCAAATTAGCTTAGCATTCATGCATTAAAGTCATGCCACCAGGACACTCAATAATAAAGTCAAACATGCTTTCTCTCCTTCCTCCTTATCTGACAATACTTGTGTAACCTCTTCACAATATACACAACAACAAAACTCTGAGCCTGTCCAAATCCAAACCATTTACAGATGATAAATCAAACATTGCTAGAATAGTGGAAGATTGTTTTTTAGAGGCTAACAAACTTGGAAAAGAAGTACATGCTTATTATCAATATTTTCTTCCTTCCCCTGGATGTTCTCAAAAGCCTTCTTCCTAAAGGATATTGGGATTGTATTGGGATTGACTGTTAAAGGGTTAAACTTATTTAGAAGTTCATTTTATTTCAATGGAAAATATCTTTCATTTTACTTCATAGAGCTCTTTTAAAATAACTGATTGCAGAATAGTAAAAGAAATAGTAAAACTCTTATCTAAAATAGCATTTATATTAATTTATTTTTCCTGTTTGGTAGTAATGTATGAATTCCACAAAACAAATATAACTGTCACTAAGCTGTTGTCACTGAATAAGACTTAATAACCCTGCCAGCGCTCTGACAGAAACAGGCAATTACTTGTACACAGAGGGACAGACAAACAGACAGACATTTAGACCGGCAGGCTGACTCCAGTATATCCCCAAAAAACATACATTTTTGGGCGGTATAAATATACCAGCATGCTGTATCAGTTCAGCTTTGAACAGTAAGTAACAGATACCAAATTAACATTCCTAGATTGGAGATTAATTTGTAGCCAACACAAGATAATCCTATACTAAATTTTGATTTGACAACCCAAAGGGAAAAGGCTATTATAAACACTGGAAGTAAAGGAAGTTGCAAATGGTGAAATGTTGGTAATTAGCATTTTCTCTTTTTCAAGCTGTTTCATCACAAAACTATTTTTGTTTTCAGTGTAATAGAGCAATTAAAACTTTTTTTATCTTACACACATCTTACACACATTTGACATATATGCAAATAGTGTCATATTTGGTCAAAACTGTATATTTGAACACCTCCTTTCTAAGATAATACAGACCCGAATTTCTTTGCAAAATTAACTGTCAAAATAAGTGATCATGACAAAGATGCAAATTTTACCATCTTCAGATTTAACACAATGTCACTACATGCAAGTTTCTTTGGAACTACTTTATGTTAGTAATGTATTTATCTGATGCAAGTAGGCTCTATGTATATTTCAATACATCAATGTATAAGTAGGATTCTGTTTCCACACATCATAGACTCATATATTTGATATATATTTATGTGATGAAAAGAATCTGACATTCACTGGCTTTTGAGGTAAATTTTCACTAAACTTGTCCACAAAAAAATGTTATAAAGCTTAAAAGAGATTTGTCTAATGACATTTCTTCTACAGCCATTTGATAAAAAAATTTTCTCAAAGCCAACTCATGTCAGACCTATTGTTTCTGTCCCTTTTACAAACAATATCAATCCTGGCAGCAACATTCAGCTTGTCTTTGGCAAATGCTTCCAATATGGGCAAGTCCAAACTGCTGTTGTCTGGTTACAAAACAAGGCACACAATGCATGCAAACAGGCATGCACAATACAATAGTATTCAGAAGCAACACAAACCTCTCTGAATGACTGCAGTAGGTTAGAGCCGGATACAGACACGATGATATCAATTTGGTGTATTATAAACAATGGTTCATCCTGAGTTTGGTATGCAAAGAAGGCAAGGTTATCTGTTATATACACTTGTTCTTTAAGGCCAATTTTCTGAAAAGATAATAACTCAAATTATACGTTTTACTTCCTATATACAGCATGACAGTTCAAAAACTATCTAAAAATCCAAGTTCTTAAATACAAGACATATCTGTAGCAATCACAATAAATGGTGTTGAAATAAACGTAAAATATTCTACTACAGAAAAAACTTCTGTGACCAAACAACCAAATGGAAATACGGAAATAAGGGATCCTTTCCCTTTTTTGTGATATCCTTGGACCTGATGTGCCCAATATGGTTCTTTGCATTTCCATCATATTTGACTTTTAATTTGAATATGTTGGGTGCTACTGTTAAAACTATACAATCCATATTCAAGGCAGTGTGGTACAATCTAATTTATAAATGACAACAATAAAGTCTAATCTTTGTGTTTTTGATCAACTCATTGATACAAAATTTAGCTGCTTATGCAGACAGTGTCAATCAAGGTCTGATTGTGCAATTTGGTCCGCACTTTCTAAAATCTCTTGAAATAAACTCATCCAAAACATCTTCAACTCAATACCAAATGACAAAATTTTAGGTTTGTCCAAATCGAAAGCATTTGCAGACAACAAAATAAAAGAGACTGAAAATTTGAAATTTGTTTTGAGAAGGGTAGAAAACATTGTGGGAAAATGAGAAAATGCTAGTTACCAGCATTTTCTTCTTTTTCCACAATGTTTTCTAAAGGCCGCTTTCTCAGGGTGGTCAAAAGTAGGGATTGTGTTGTAATGGCTTAAACTAAAACATCTTGGTTTATCCACTTCAGTAATATGGAGCTCAAGCCAATAAAACCAAGACAACTTTCTTAAACCCTTTCCCAAACAATCCCTGGTTTTCACAACCCTGAATTAGAGGCCTTTTGAAAACATGGTGGGAAACGGTGAAAATGCTGGTAACCAGCATTTTCTCCTTTTCCAACAACATTTCCAACCCACCCAAAAACAAATTTAAATTTTTGAATCACATTACTTTGTGGTCTGCAATTGCTTCCAATTTGGAGCAGCCTAAAATATTGTTGGTTGGTAAAGAGATTAGTCCAATAATACTCACAGCAGAGTCATCTAGATGATTAAGAAGGGTGGTAAGCAAAGCTCTACGATGTGATCTATTACTTCGGAGGATGGAATAAAGGAATGCATTAAGACTTGAACAGTTGCTGTCAGGATTACTAATCCCACGGATGATGCCATTGTTTGCATCTGTTTGTAGAATGTCTTGTAAACGGTAAGACATCTTGATCCCCTGTAAAGCTTTCATCTGTAGAGAGAGAAGTAAAATGTTTCAGTTTGTGACTTCAGTGATAAGCTCTTCATCAAACAAACACAAATTTTAACCTGTAAGAAGAAAGCTTTTAAAAAAATTCTGGGAGGAGGAGAAATTGCTGTTGACCATGATTTCTTCTCCCCCAAAGACAAATCGTATTCTTCAGGTTATGTCATATTTGTCATCTGAACATGCACTCAATATTAACAAGTCTAAAATTTTGTTGTTTGGTAGAGCTAACTCTTACCCGAAAACAAAACTGTCTACTCATTAATATTTAAAGCATTTACAAACAAGTCAACATGGCTAAAAGATTTGGCTAGGTATATCAAAGACAAGTTATCTCAAGTTCCATGCACTTTAAAGCTAACAAGAGACAATTTGAAGAGAATGTTACAAACATCAGTAAAAATCTACAACTGGATACTTACATGAATAAAACCTGGGTACTTCTTCTCTATTTCTCTCAGCTGTTGATCTGCCTTTACACGAATGGAAGATTCTGTGTCTGTACCCATGCTTATCAAGTAAGGAACACACTATAAACAGAGATTGAAAGTCTTTTATATAGCTTGCAACACGGGAAAAGGAGCATTTGGACATTTGTGTAAAGTGTTGTCTCGGATCAGCCTAAATTGTGCAAGCTAATCTGAGATGGCACTTTACAACTACTTTAGATTTTGTGCTATAGTAGACTTGCGCAAACAGAAACTTACATGTAAAGTGGAAAGTATTGTTCTGAATAAGCTTGCTTGGAATATGAAGGCTATTCCAAAGAAAAAGTCTGAATGCCCTTCTTTCGTGTTGCAGGCCATATATCAACAAAATTCTGTATAAAAGGGATTTAATATGTTCAGAAAGTTATTTTGTATTAACTTTCCTGGTGCTTGTATTTAATTAAAGCAGTATGAGACTGAAGGTAGAGTGCTATGTTAAAATTTTCTAATGCAGTGAGAAGTAAATATAAGCACCAAGAAAGTTACTGCATTCAATGACAACATTTTACAATTATTAACATTTAATTCTAAACCTGCTAACAAAATGAGACAACTACTGGTGGGGTGGTAGTAACTCTGTTTTTATGAATGGCCGGTTAGGATTAATATTACAGCATAAAATTTTGATGAATCAAAGTGCAACTCAATGCATGCTTAGTCGGTGCATGAGATACATCCAGATTTTTTTCTGTTGTGTGTTTTATTTCATCCAATTCAACACATGTATTTGATCCAGGAAAATTTACTGGTATAAAATAAATCTCCATACTGCATAATACCAAACAAGTCATCACATAATTTGGGATCCATATCATTCATTTTGTATGACAACTAATTCATGCATTACACTGGTCCTAGGACATGCAGAAATTAACCAAAAGCAAAGAGTATCTAAAGAGTATGATTGTTCGATACCAGATTACAGATTATCCAACTATGAACAAAAAACAATGCTGGATGCTGTCGCTTCATATACATACCTGAACTGGGTGAATGAGACCCTGCCTGAGGACTAACTGTATCACATTTAATGCTTCTAGTCGAACCTG
This sequence comes from Tridacna crocea, assembly GCA_943736015.1. Taxonomy (NCBI): domain Eukaryota; kingdom Metazoa; phylum Mollusca; class Bivalvia; order Cardiida; family Cardiidae; genus Tridacna; species Tridacna crocea. The sequence continues at coordinate 25,498,988 of OX031059.1, read as the reverse complement.
CGACTTGCCAGTGAAGAACGACTCTAACACATCTTTCAAATAGACCTGCATGATAGTACTGGCCATTCTGCAATACAGTAAGACAATTGCTGAGGAATAATTATACATTCATGTGCTATAAATATCAGACTGATTTTCATACAAATTTGAATTTTGCTAAGCTTTTCCCTTTTCAAGAGCCACCATGAAACAATAGAGCTAGGTTGAGTTAGATGATTCCAAAAGTTGGCAAGTTTTTGGTTACATGTGTTTAAAATTATGATACCCATTACTGAATACTAGACAAGCTATCTGATTGGCAAGGACAAAATGTCTCAACCAATCAGATGGAATGCTTACAACGTAAGCCAAAGTTTTTTTCAGAACTGTTCGTGAAGATACCAAATCTGGGACTCCTGGAGTCTTTGATATATAATGTTTGTACTCTACACATCACTACCTGTTCCCAGCATGCTTACAACGATTTACCCTTTATTCTTTTTTCAGAAGCATTAAATCTTTACCATAATCCCGACTTTTTACGACCCTAAGAAGGAAAGCTTTTGAAAACATTGTGGGAAAAGGAGAAAATGCTGGTAAACAGCATTTTCTCCTATTCCCACAATGTTTTCTACCCAGCTGGAAACAAATTTCAATTTGTGAGTTACGTTTATTTTGTCGTCTGCAAATGCTTTCAATTTGAACCAGTCTGAAATTTTGTCGTTTGGTAAAGGGTTAAACCCATTGTCACAGACAATGGCTCATTTGTGTTGTACACAATTTTAAACTTCATATGTCCTAGCATAGTAGCCAGTGCTCGCAAACCATTTATAACTAGCCAAGTATGATGCTGAGCCTGGGGGTTCAGCTTCCATAGAGACAATTCCATCAAATTTTAAGCAGAGAAAATGATTAATTACTTACCCTGATTGCACATCACCCATTTCTTTCAGATCCTCCTCCTTTGCATGAGTTCTCCCTGCAAAGAAACCAGAGAAAACAAATCTAATTCCTTTTTCAACATCTTTTGGATAACATTATGTAGCTTATTTTTAGAACAAAGATCTGACCAAATCCTTTGTGCTCTATTCTTGGATCTTTATTTATTTGTTGTTCAACACTGCTTTCAACATTTTTAAGGCCATATCATGACAACTTGTGCAACTATCCATAACTTCCTGTACTACTTTTTAACCTTTTACCACACAATTCCGACTTTTAATGACCCTGAAAGAGAACGCTTTTGAGAACATGGTAGGGAAAGGAGAAAATGCTGGTAACAAGCATTTTATTACTTTCCAACAATGTTTTCTTACCTATCTAAGACAGAAACCATCATTTAAAGAAGCTTTTAATTTGTCATGTGCCAAGTCTTTGAAACTTGTCCAGTCCAGAATTTTTTTGTTTGGTAAAGAGTTAATTGGTGCTCTTTAATAGCCAAAGGGTGCTTTTCCACATGCTTTTCATCAAAATGATGTTCAGAGGCGAATCCTGTCACACACTGCTGAACATGAAGCTAAATTTTGCTGAAAACAGGCTTTTCTTTAGTCATTTAAATTAATAAGCTGCCATGGCCCACTCCTGGCATTGTTTTCAATTACATCACAAAAATCCTCAGGATCCTAATCCACTCAATGCTCTCTGAATACAATGTAGATCTACATTTAAGACTCCATATGACATATATATCAAATATTATGTTGAGTAATTTTCCTAGTGCCTGTATATAGTACAGGCAACATGAGAAAATTTGGTATCTCGCAAGAACAAAGGTCAAGCGCAATGTCAAAATTTTCTTTCGCAGCCAGAAGTAAATACCAGCACCAAGAAAGTTATTACAACATAATACTCCTTTAATTAGAGGAATATATACGTTCAACTTTCAACAACAGTATTTTTCAATTACTAATATTTTATTCAAAGACGGCAAACAAATTGAGACAATAAATAGTTTGGATGGTAGTAACTGTTTTTAATGCATGACATTCTTACAATTCAACGTCAAATTTTGACAAATCAGTGCATGCTTAGTCCAAACACAATATAAATCATCATACCATATTTGGAATAGTATTTTGCAGTGTGTAAATATGAATGTTTTTTCTGGTATATTTTAAAATCTTATCTTGGATCTATACCACCCAAATATTGACATTTGTCTAGAAATTTCAAACAATATTTGGGTTTTACTATCAGCTCGACATATAACTTCTTGACATACAATATAACTTATCTTATTGATCCATTTATTTGCTTGGCACAATGATATCAGGGGATTTACTGATGCATCATACCAAGCCAGTTGTCCCATTGATCACATTTATTGATGCATTAAATCAATTTTGTTTAACCCTTTTCCACACGGCAAGGATTTAGACCTGTCTGAATTGAAAGCACTTGCTGATGACAGTTTCAATGTGGCTCATATGGAATGATTTTTCTTCGATAGGATAGAAAACATTGTGGCCTTTTCTTGCAATGTTTTCAAAAGGCTTCCATCTCAGGGTTGTTATAACCAGGGATTGTTTGGTAAAGGGTTAACAACCACTTAACTCTACAAAATGATCCTGACTTTCAACGACCCTTAAACAGAAGCCTTTTGATAACACTGTGGGAAAAGGAGAAAATGCCATGTAACAAGCATTTTCTCCTTTTCCCTCAATGTTTTCTACACTTCACAAAACAAGTTTCAAATTTTCAGTCACTTTTATTTTGTCGTCTGCAAATGCTTTTGATTTGGACACACTAAAAATTTTGTTGTTTGGTAGTGAGGTAAGAACCACTTAATCATGAGGCAAAATGCAGAAAAACTGACAACCACTCGAAAGTTTTGATCCATGTCAGCCTCAGCAAGCTGACATTGTTTGATGCATTTTCTAGTTGAATGAAGTGCCCCTTATCAAAAAGCATGGCTCATTTTTTCTGTCCAAATTAAATGAAAGGGAAAATTTACTTACACTCAGCATCTGACTTGGCCATGCGGACCTCTTCTTCTACTAGGTAGACATAGAGGTTCTTTAAAACCTGAAACAATTAGCATCAAATATAATGTTCCAATTCCTTATTTCTTTATTTCCAGCAGGGTAGAAAATATTTGTGGGAATAGGAGAAAATGGTAAAGAAAATGCTGGTTACCAGCATTTTGTACCAGCATTTTTTCCTTTTCTCACAATGTTTTCAAAAGGCTTCTACTTCAGGTTTGTAAAAACCAGGGATTGTTCTGTAATGGGTGAGTAAGTCTTTTGCCACAATATACTTGTTTTTCAGTCATATTATTCTCTTGTTATAAGCCTTGTCTCAATAATTTCCCAAAATCATGTGTATCCTATAAGGTGTACATTAGGTAAAAGCTGATGGAGCAAGATGAATCAAGTCACCAGTTATGTTACAAAACAGTCCGATTTATCATTAGAAATCCACAGGAAGTTTTCTACTTCTGTAAGCAAAGACCAATATATACCCCCAAACTAACTCTTTCTCAAACAACATTATTATAGGCTGGTCCAATTGAAAGCACTTGCAGACGACAAAACAAACCCGACTCAAAAATTGAAATTTATTTCGAGTAAGGTAGAAAACATTGTGGGAAGAGGAGAAAATGCTGGTTGCCACCATTTTCTCCTCCTATGACAATGTTTTCAAAAGGCTTCTGTATCAAGGTCGTAACAACCAGGGATCATTTGGTAAAGGGCTACACCATTACAAATTAAAACAATTTTTGACTTGTCTAAATAAAACTCACCCATAATTAACAAGATGAACATGAATGAAATGACTGAATGTGTAACTATGGTGTTTAACCTATTACCACAAAATCCCTACTTTTGATGCCCCTGAGAAAGAAGCCTTTAGAAAACATTGTGAGAAAAGGAGAAAATGCTGGTAACCAGCATTTTCTCCTTTTCCCACAATGTTTTCTACCCTTCACTAAACAAATTTCAAATTTTCAGTCACTTTTACTTTGTCGTCTGCAAATACTTTCGATTTGGACAAGCCTACAATATTATCATTTGGTAATGAGTTAGTGCTGTTTTCACCATTATTTCAGTTATATCAAGGTGGCCAGTGCACCCAACCTCGCGTTCCTGTAGTTTCTTTTACCAGTGCTTCGCACAATTTTCTGTCCAAACCACTGGCTGCTTTCCTACATGATCATCGTCGAAACAATGATCAATGAAAGGGGAATGAACCCTGTCGCATTGACTATCATCAATCCTAGGAAAGAAATAGGCCGACTTCTCTACAAAAGGAGTTAATACTGTGGAATGCATAAAAAATGTTGGAAACCGTCCCTTAAGTGTTTTCCAAAGCTTTCTTCTTGCACGGTAAATTCATGGTATTGTCTCCTGTTGTAAACCAATACATTCTATGGAATATTATGAACAATTACATTTTCAATGTAGATGGAACTAAAAACTTACTTGGCACTTCAGTTTCAAAGAAGAGTGATTGGTGTTAAGAAGATCACAGTATAAACTTTTTAAGGTTCTACCCAACATGTACTCATAGTGTCGTACTGCCATGAACCCTGTCAAAAATAAACAGCCAAATTCAAAGAATGCAAAAATGGAAATATGGTCAGTTTACTTCAAAAACCTCGAAACTACAAGGTTGTTGTATGGTAAAGACTTTAACACACACCATATTGTGGTCTGTTGTATATATGCATTTTAGATAACATGATAACACTCTTACAGAAGATCATTACAGGTATATATAACAGCAAGATATATCCCATAACCACGATATGAACTTAAGTCTTTTATTCTCATGAGCAATAAAGTAGCTTAACTCTTTACCACAGAATCCCAAGTTTCAACAACCCTTAAGAAGGCTTTTGAAAACATTGTGGGAATAGGAGAAAATGCTGGTAACCAGCATTTTCTCCTTTTCCCATAATGTTTTCTACCCTTCGCAAAACAAATTTTCAAGTTTCAAACACTTTTATTTTGTCGTCTGCAAATGCTTTTAATTTGGACAAGTCTAAACTTTTGTTGTTTGGTAAAGAGTTAAACATACAGTTCAGCTAGAGATCAGACAGCAAAGTGTGATCTTAGATCTACATTACTTGCTACTTGATTCTAAACTTATATCCATTTACTTCTTTTATTTGTACAAACATGGAAGTGTACCTATAGGCCTGGGAAGAAGGTGAATTTATTTGTTATTGGCTCCTTGGAAAAGGAGTTAAATGCATCTTCAAATTGGTAAAGACCCATTCAGAGGCTACCATGGATCTATTTTGAATGAAAACCAACCTAATCATGCAATAAAATGGCCCTTTGAAATGCAGAAATTTTAGCTATAGCAAAAAACCAAATTTTAGGCCTGTCGTCTGTAGATACATTCCATTTTAATAAGCCTAAAATTATACTGACTGGTAAGGAGTTGACTAAATGTAATCATTTATTCAAACATGCAAAAAAAAACCCAGTTTGATAGATATGTCAAGGTTTTACTGAAAATTGATTAGTTACAAAAAATACCAAATAGGCCTCTTCAACTCTTCACCAATTTCAAAGCATGTGCAGACAACAAATAAAGATATTGTTAAAATAATGAATGATGACTTTGATAAGGTGGTAAATATTATGGGAATAGGAGAAAATGCTGATTACCAGCATTTTTCCTTTTCCCACAATGTTTCCTATAGGCTTCTTTCTAAATATTGTTTAACTCTTTACCACATACAAAAAATATGTACTTTTCCAATTTGAAAGCATTTTAGACGACAATTTCAATGTGACTCATTTAGGGTCAGAAAACATTGTGGGAGAAGCAGAAAAAGCTGATTTTCTGTATTAGGGTTTAACACCACTTTAACACCTAAGGTCATATCATGGCGGTCGGTGATGCACATGTGTTTCCTGGCTTTCTCATACCAGTACTAACATAACTTTCTTTCCAAAGCCACCGGCTACTTTTCTCACATACTTCTGTAGGAGTGACAGGCGTTAAAAGTTGTGATTGTGTGGTATAGGGTTAAAGGCATGATTGTAGGGTTAAAGGCATGATTGTATGGTAGACTTAAGACATCTATTTTTACTCATCCTATATACCCTGTGTTACATAGCAAAGACTTACCTAAGCCCATGAGAGCCTTTAATTGCACATCATCATCTTGGTGCGTCGTAAAATACACTAATACATCAAATATTGTTTCTTTGAGAGATTCCTGTAAAAACCATATATTTCAACTTAAAAGATAAAAATTTATCACTTCCATATTTCTAACATAAAACCTAAGATCAACACGCTTGGTATAATTTAGATAGGTCCACAATATGGTCATACTAAAAGTACCCCACCATGGTAAGCAACAAATAAACCTTTGCCTCCCCCTTGATTGCATGTAATTCCAAGGGTCATAACTCCTGTAATAGATTTGACAATTCAATCATACTCAAAATTTAAGGTATGCAATACCAAATGGTAGCAAGGTTTATATTGAAATTTCAATCCACATTGATTACAACTATGGAATATAACATGCATCTACAGATGGTCTGCCTATGACAGTAGGAGACTGATAATTTTTAGGGAGTTTTAACGATGTTGTCAAATCCTCAATCAACATAACAACATCTAATCTAATTAATCAAGTGTGCACATCCTAAAATATTATTCCTTGAGTAAAACATAGATTGTGGAAATCACTGACATTGTTTTAATATTTTCTAACTCACAATAAGGGTCCTAATAACCTAAAAAGAAACAACTTTCAAATCCACTTTACAATAAAAGGAGAAATTATCCTGCTCCAACATCATTTTGGACCCTTTGCCAAGTGATTCTACCATCAGAGTGTAGACTTTGAACGATGACATTTTTATACATAAATGCTTCCATTGTGATCAAGTTTACAATTCTGGTACGGAAAAGAACTTCAAATAATTCCTTTTATCAGTCAATCTGGTATCTCATTAAAGACATATATATATATACTTACACCAGAATCTCTGAGATCCTTTGAATCGAAGTCAAAATGTTTGCACATCAACCCAACTGTGAATAATGACCTGAGCAATGAAGGTTTTCTTTTAGCTTGCAGTTCTGCTGTGGGGTTTTCTCTATGATATGCTGCATATTTCTTAATATAACCTGCGGAGAGTAAATAAAAAGGTAATTGCCCCTTTTCTCTCAATACAGCTGTCAAGCAGTGATAGTTAATGATGACATCAAATCATAGATGAATGACAGGGATACTTTCAGCTTCAATATCAATTTACGATACAACTGTTTCTTGTTTATCCAAGCACATCTGTTTTTCTTAACTGTTTACAGAAAAGCCATATTTCCAAACAACAAACCCAGATAGGGTTATAGGATAAAATTACATGTCATAATGTGATACACAGTCAGACCATCTCCAACTTATTGAATTAGGTTTATGCCATATTTCAACCCTTTGTTTCCCTTTTTTCTGTCAGTCTGGATCCGGAGTACAGATTTCAGATACAGAAAGTTACATTTCTACAGAAATTATCCATTCCCTGGCATTTTATTCCAGATTGCAAGATTTAAGGAGTAGTGGAATCCTGATCAACACAGCTCTACAACACAAAGATTTGTTTCACAACAGATTTATGGATCACTTTAAAAAGAATTAATTCATAATCTATCAGATCAAATCTAAATCTTACCCTACTATCACTGATCATTAGAAATCACAGATCAAAATCAGACAGCAAAATGTGGATCTACACCATAAATCCTATAGAGCATTTAAACCACAATAGCTGTGCCATTTATGTCCTGACCAGATCAGATATGTGCATTTTATTTAAGCATAAGGAACAACTGCTATGCATATACTTACTGAAGAATTTCTGGAAGCAATCTTTAACAAGAGGATAATTACGGCTAACATTATTTACAACAGCACCTAAACAACGGACACAACTTTCTAGCACCTGAAAAGACAACCATTTCAAATTTGTCGTTAACCATTTAACTCTTGAACACACAATCCTGACTTTTGACATCCCTGAGATAGAAGCCTTTTGAAAAATTGTGGGAAAATGAGAAAATGCTGGTAACCAGCATTTTCTCTTTTTCCCACAAAGTTTTCTATCCAGCTGGAAATAAAATTTCAAATGTTGAGTTGCGCTTATCATTTGCAAGTGCTTTCAATTTGGACCAGTCCAGAGATTCATCATTTGGGAAAGAGTTATTAGAAAATCCAATGATTTTTTACAGAGAAGAAGAACATAGCCTTTTGAAAGTATTGTGGAAAAAAGAGAAAGTGCTGGTAACCAGTATTTTAATCTTGTATTATGTTTCTACCCAACTAAGAACTTATTCCATCATATTAGCCACATTTCATTTGTCATCTGCTTTCAATTTGGACATGTTTTAAATTTTATCAGTAAGTAAAGAGAAAAAGGTTTCATAAAAGCTTCAAAATAGTAGTTCAGCTTGTGTCTGACAATCACTGTTGGGAATGAACTATCGAAGATGTCCTAAAAAAAATCTGCTCCTTTTCCATTTTAACTCTTTACCAAATGACAAAATTACAGACTGGTCCAATTGAAAGCATTTGCAGACAAAAAAAATAAATGTGACTGAAAAGTTGGAATTTGGTTTTGGAAGGGTAGAAAACCGTCTCGGAAAACTTTTCCTTTTCCCACAATGTTTTCAAAAATCTTCTCTTTCAGGGTCGTTTAAAGTTGGGATTGTGTGGTAAAGAGTTAAGCCATATCTTTTATCTCATAGATCTGCAAAATGCTTCAATTTGGACTAACTTAAAATTGATTTTTACATGTTGGGTTTTCTCCAGCTCTGATTGACCAAAATTGGTAACAATACAAAAAGCCCTAAGAATAGACAGTTCAGCGATGTGTTACCACAAAATGTCATAAGAGAGAGAAGTAAGTGTAAAGAAAGAAGCCTGTACGTAACCAAAAAATTTAATGAAATTCACATACCAGCATCCCATGATTAAGTATTAACTTGATCATGTCTTCTTCCACTTGTGCAAGGAAGTTTTCACTTGGGTGGTCCATTAAGGGAACAACAAGCTCTAATATTCTTGCTACATAATGTAGAACATAATAGTCCCCTGCATTGCTGCACTTAATATTAAGGTATGGCTGCAGTGTTGTAGCATGGCCTATCATCAAGTCTGGCTTGATTTTACTAAACAAATACAAGGTGGACAGACAGGCTGAAAGTCGGTTGCTGACTCTACCATCTGGAATAAAAAAAGAGAAAAAGATTCTCTGATAAGTACAAGATTGATTGATTGAATGATGTTTCACACCTCTTGCTACATTATTTCAATCATATCTTGGTGACAATATGTACATAAAGTTATTAATGACAATATGTTCATAGAGTTATTTGAAAAGTACTAAAATATTTTTTGAGTGTACAGATCAATGCTCTTCTAAATAACAAACATAGCAGACTCAACAAAATTACAGGGTTTGTCAGTATATGTATAACACAAAAGCACTTTTGTGAACAAAAAAAAAAAAATATTCTGAACTCAAATCATGCTAGGCAAGTAAACCTGCTTTTTCAGTTACATTGGGCATATTCCTTTCACTACTCCGAACATGTTCTAGATCAATGGAGTATTTTGCACCAGCCATCATGGCATTGTACATTCATTTCGGTATTGATTAGAACAGTTTAGAAAATGCTCCATCTGGAACATAGTTCCAGAACAGTGAATGTGATCTGAAATATTCCTTTTACACATTCCAGGACAGCACTCCGGAACACAGAACACTGTAACAGAACAGGTGAATGGAATACTCTCACTGTATTTGGAGCAGAGCCCATCAGCCATGTGTTTCTGAAGGCTCTTTTCCTTCACTTTTCAAATGGATCTAGTAAGTCTACAATAAAATGTTGCAGTAGTTACTCCATGGTAGAGGATCTGTAATTTCTGGGAAGGTAAGCTTGAACTGTGAAAAATCAACATTCCATAACAAGTCTACACTAAATCACTGCCAAATGATCTTGTGATTTTAACTCTTTACCAAGCAACATAATTCTACACTTGACCAAATTGAAAGCATTTGCAGAAGATAAAATAAATGAGACTCTAAAATTGAAATTTGACATTAGAAGAAAAGAAAACATTGTGGGAAAAGGAGAAAAAGCTGGTTACCAGCATTTTCTCCTTTCTCACTATGTTTCCAGAAGGCTTCTTCATCTGGGTCATAAAAACCAGGGATTTGCTGGTAATGGGTTAAATCCTTCAGGAAGAAGGCAATTAACCCATTACCACACAATCCCTACTTTTGATGCCCCTGAGAAAGAAGCCTAAGAAAACATTGTGGGAAAAGGAGAAAATGCTGGTAACCAGCATTTTTTCCTTTTCCCACAATATTTTCTACCCTTCACAAAACAATTTCAAATTTCCAGTCACTTTTATTTTGTCGTGTGCAAATGCTTTCAATTTGGACAAGCCTAAAGTATTGTCATTTGGTAATGAGTTAAAACTGTCAGAAGCTGGCTATTTTTTGCACCATATCTGATGTTTTAAATGCACATGCTGTGAATATGTAAATGTAAATCAGACATATAACGACGACTTCACCAGCAATTTTTGAATTTTCAGGCTGTGATTTGGACCTTTTACAGAGAACAATACACCATCTTACCAACACTTTTTTCTTCCAGTCTGAGCACATTTTCTACGAGGCAATCTACAATCTGTCGACATGAGGTCAGGGCTGATTTATTGTAGTTCCCATGTTCATCTTTCTTTAACAACTGTAAATACCAAATTAAATCATCACCACCTGGTACAGGTATGCAGCAGAAAAAAACTAGAGCTGTCAGTGAATGTGACCTAATACCCCCGCCCCAGCTTTCACAGAAATAAGCGATTATTTGTACACAGATGGACACACAGATAGGCACACAGACAGATAGGATGATTCCGATCTACCCCCGAAAACATTTGTTTTGCAGGGGTAAAAAAATAATCCTTGTGAATTAAGGGTCATCATCATCAATTTATATATAAGAATTAATCCAAATGAAAACATCCTGGCAAAAGGGGCAATTTCCTTCTGTTCACCATGAAAATGTCTGATATTGGAGGTAACAAGTCAGTGAAAAGAATAAAATTCACTACCATACAAAAAATAATCTCATATTACAAGAAAAATCACAAAGGTTAAGAATAGATGTTCTACAAGGCATAATGACAGCTGTATAAAAATCGTCTTGGTTGTTTCCTATTAATAGTTGTGTATAGTTTCAATACATTGACAGCAAATCTATAGAAAGAGCTTACAACACACTTATGTTTGTATTCACAAACAGACGAATGAGCAGGCTTTCTGAGCAAACAATAATTTGTCAAATCTTCAAATTTTCTTTTCTTTTTCCTAAATTTTCCTCTTATCTTATATATGAATAATACAGATTAGCTACCATATTGTAGTCGCTTTTGTCAATACTATCATTTCGTCCAATTCTATAAACCATAGCAATAATCATGTGTAACTTACATTATCTAACAACTGTTCAATGAACTCATACCCTGTGTCTTTACTTGCTGCCACCTGAAAATAAAAAAGTTATCTTGTAAACTTACAAACGAAAATTTCCAGTACTAAATGTCCTAAATGCTGTGATGTTAACCTTCTTTTAACTTGCAAAATCTCTTTGGACAGTCTATTACCAAGATCTGACTGCAATATGATTTTTTATTTACACTGTCTGGAAAAAAGGACATTGGCCCGCCCCACTTAGCAGTGTAAGCGTAACGACACTGAGATACAGATCACTTTAACTCTTTACCACACAATCCTGACTTTTAACGACGCTGAGAAAAAAGGCCTTTAAACCATTGTAGGAAAAGGAGAAAATGCTGATAACCAGCATTTTCTCCTTTTCCCACAATGTTTTCTACCCTTCAAGCGCAAATTTCATATCTTAGACACATCCATTTTGTCCTCTGCAAAATGCTTTCAATGTAGAGAAGTCTAAAATTTTGTTGTTTGGTAAAGAGTTAAAATATAAAGACAGACATAACTCACAACATTTCTGTCTTATCAAGAGTACTCATGTCCTTTGCAAACAGTGCAGTTCATTATCAGCCTCTATGAACCTGCTATCTGACCTTAGTGTGTATGCTACAATATTCATTTTAATAATTTTGCTTTAATCTATTAACAGCAAAAGATGGGTATGAAATGATGGGTACATAGTTCTTGTGATTTAACTTCAATGCAGACTCCATACCTCTATTTCTACAGTGAAACTCCTTAGCTTGTACATGTAACAATGGCTTTAACACTTCAGTTATCTTACACAAGTTATTATAAATGTATCAGGAATTCTGTTTCTTTTCTCTGTTAACAACTGTCTAAAAATTTAAAGAAACCTAGGTGGAATCTACTGAATATCTATAAAATTCACTAAGGCTAGAGGGGTAAAAACACTTTTTAAGCTGTCATTCTCTTTGTTCTACGATAAAGCATGGCAGAATTTAATCACTTCACTGCCTTTGATCAAAATAATATCTATACTGGGAATTACACATAACAAATTTCAAACCTTTCAAATTTAAATGCAAGATCATACAATGTATAAAATGCATTAAAAACATTAGGATATGTTCTTGACTGTGAAAAAACATTGTAAGAACAGGAGAAATTGCTGGTAAACAGTAATTTTCCTTTTCCTCCAACATTTTCAGCAGCCATTTTCCTCCAGGTAGAGTTCCAGTTTGTTTGGTAATGGGTTTTCTGACATAATGTTATAGTAAGTCATTCTAGGGTATACTTACAACCTCTGTTATATTTACAACTCTCTGAATCAATTTAGCAGAGTCTTTCTCTCTTGAACTCAATGGTGTAAACCACATTGTCTGAAAAACTTCATTCACAAGTTTCTGAAACAGAGAGAATAGAAAGTTCATAGCGTTTTTTTTTAATTTCAATCATAACAAGGCTAATTGAAAAAACAAAAAGACCACTTGACACATGAAAAAAAAACCTAATGTTATTATTAATCACTTTAACATCAACTGAGCCTGTGTGTTTCAAACTTGTCATAGCATGTACCACATACACAGTTTTCGCCTCTAAATAGAGAAACCAAAGTTTCAAGTTCATCTCTTTTATTGCATGGCACTCAGATTTGCTGCAAGACTTAGTCTTTTTCATAAATAAATGTGTTTATTTTAGCCATAAAATGAACTTGGTATTCAAACAATAAACCAAAAGAAAAGACTGGCATAAGATAATAGAAGAAATACCTTTATTCCATCCTCGTCATTCACTCTTCTAATCATCTTCACACACATATCAGGAATCTTGCTGAAATCTGGTTGAACTGTGAAAATTTCTCTAAATATCTTTATCACACGTTTACGCACACTTATACCCGTGTCCTGGAAAAGAAATATATGTTAAAATTTTCTGGTAAATATTTAATGTGAGCAAAGACTAAACTCAATGTCTTATTAACTCTTCTGCTCAGTTAAACATAATGTTTTTCAATGTCAATGCAACAGAAGTTTAGGCATTCTGATTTATTCATACTTTCAGTCTGGATTCTTCTGTAATATAGCATTAGGATATTTTACTGCCACTGGTTTATTTGTTCTTGAACAAATTGTCAAAACTTTAAGTTAAGCCAAAACTGTTCTATCTATCTTTAGGCTAAGCAAATACAATCACGTATTACACAATAACAAATTTAGAACAGATTATTGCATTGAAAAACAATGGACCAAACTTCCCATCCCATTCAAAAAAGTGGGCTGATTAAAAAAAAAAAGTATCGTAACACATGAATAGCAATGATAAGCACTCATGCTGCGAGCACAGACTAGATTTGCCACAATGACGATTCTAACAACTACACACAACATAGGTATAACCCTGGTATGCAGAAAAACTTGTACAGATTTCAATAAGCAGATACCCATCTCATCTGGGATGTTTGTGACAACAGGCAAAATCAGTTCAAGAACAATCTTTTGCTTTCCATGCAGTTCAATAGCATTGTTAAATTCTCATTACTTTTAATTCTTTCTTTAGTTACTCTTGTTCCTGTGCTATTAAACTGCATAAAAAATCCTCTTCCCTATTCATTGTGGATTGTCTGATTTTCTTTCAATAAAATGGTTCTTTTCTTTGTGGTAACATCACAATGAAAGCTCCATTTTTACAAAATTTTCAACAGTATTATGCACATCTGCTGTTTAAAATCATATTAAGAACTAAAAAAGACATTTTGAACACTCAAAGAGAGGAGTATGTTGAGCTGTCATTTGTTTTGTCCTGAGCTTTCCAGTTTTGCATCAATCTAAATTCTATGTAACTGGTCTATAAAAAACTACTTCTGGATAACTTGAGTACCATTCTGAGAAAAAAACCCAACATATTTCCTAGTAAGCATCTGCTAACTGAAAATACTGTGTTCTGACATTAAAAAAAGTCTTTTCTGAATCATCCCTAAATTACAACTTGACTTGATCAGTAATTTTTGAAACCTTCAAAAAAAATCAAGATCTAATCAGGTAACTTTACATATAATCTGAAAAAACATAACCTGAACACACACAAAAAAAATCCCCGACTTTGTTTTCAACAAGGTATTTGAAGCCAATTCTTAAAATACCTACATACTTTAGTAACTCCATGCTTGTTGTTTGAAAACTGCTATCTTTCCCTTGAATCTTTATTATTTTTTTTTTAACTGACATTGGTAACCTTGAAAAGGATACAACTGAAACATATTATATTGTGGAAATGCTTAGTCATCAAATGATTTTACTAATGTTAGCAATATCATGCTATGGAATTTTGCTTTACGCAAATTAAAAACTATGAGGTAAGGTCAACATTTTTCTTTCATTTGCATCAACTGCATTTCAGGGGTGTAATTTCACCAGTCCCTTGGCCTAGATTCAACTCTAAAAATATTTCAGAAGAAAGAAAGTGGAATTCTTGACTAATAAGGAAAACATGACAGAAGAAAACCAAAATTTTTTTTATAAAAAATAATTGCTTCTTCCCATAATATCTCGAAAAATGTCAACTTTAACGACATATATTGTACTAGCTTAGAGGAAGGTATAAGTTTTCATACAATATGTTACATATTGTACTTTACCTTTAAGTGGGTTAAAAAATAACAATCCAGTACTTATCACTCTACAATCTTTATTTACTCTCCAGCTATTTGTACCTAACGACGACTATCAAAAGAAGAATTCTTCAAAGACTCAGGTACCTGTAGTAACGAAGTTAACTGATGAGCCAACACTCTACACAATATAAAGCAGCTCTTACCAATATTCTTTCTGACAACATGTCATAGTACTGTGGAATTAGTTCAGGACGGATAAGGACAAATTTTCCAACAAGTTCAATAGCTGCCTCTCTCACTGACGTAGAAGGATCCAGGAATCTGCCATGCACCCCTCTTTCCATATCAGGCTGAAAATAAACAGAAATTTTAAATAACCATCACAAGGTAGGCAATGATTTTGACTTATCTGCCCAAAGAAAATATTGACACAGTCATTTGAAATCATCCTCATGTAAACATAAGTATATTTCAAACTTGCAACATAAATATGCCATACTCTACTCACTCTTGCTAGAATCCCTGGATCAGATTCCACAACGGATGTCAAACACTTCATTGCTTTTGTTCGTATGGCTACAGCATTTTCAGCTAGCACCTTCAATATCTGAAAATGAATGAAATCTTTAATAAAAAACAAGGTACATCAGTTATGAACTTTTCGTCTAATTTACTTCAAGTCTAGGTAGATCAAATGTATATCTATTCGTGTAAACGAAAGTATCCTTTTTAAAAAAATGTAGACTCACACTGAACAGAACATGTAATCTGATCATGAATCTACACTGAATCCACTCTGAAAAATATTCTAAGAGATATTCTGAACAGACTGGCTGGAATTTCATCCATTAAGAAGTCCAGCTTTACAGTTCAAAATCCCACAGATTTAACACTTTACAGCATGACAACCTTTCAAACTAGTCAATACTGAAAGCATTTGCAGATGACAAAAGTAGCACAGAAGATGAATTTTGCCTTTCACAGTATAGAAACATGACAGGAGAAAATGCTTTTTACCAAAATTTTCTCATCTGACAGTGTTTTGTGTTTTCATAAGTCCTTCTTCTAAAGTCCATTTAAACTTGGGATTGGGTGATGAACAGTAATGGTGAATGAGGTCTACATTATTCTTTGGTTTAGAAAATCAACCATAAATTAAACCATATAAACCTTAACCAACAAAACATTTTACTGTAATATTTGTATGGTTTTTAGGCTATTTTCAACATTATTTCAGTTATATCTCTGTCGCCAGTGTCCCTATCACTGCTATTCTTGAGTTTCTTTTGCCAGTGCTATCCATTTTTCTTCCTAAACCACTCCTCCCTTTATTATATAACAAGCTGCAAAACACTGAAAAGCAATGAGAGAGAAATTGAGCCCAGTCTTAATGACTCATCAATCCTTGGAAACAAATAGCCTTGTTGGGATTCAAACTAGCTTACCCCTAGTTTGATGCCCTGTGTGTTACTGAGCAACTGGCCTCTGCTAAACCATATATCAAAAAACAAAAGCATACCTGGCCTAAATAGATATCAAAACTCTGTGCAAACGGCCTCTTTGATGACAAATACCTTGCAACTAAACATGCACTGTCATAGTCCAACTTTGTTGGTAATGGTCTGAAATACAAAGTAATACTTTATTTAACCCTTTACCTCACAGGCTATTTCTACCCTGTATTGACCCTGACAAAAAAAATATCATATAAAGATCAAGCATTTGAAAGTTTAGAATGTAATTTGCTTTTTCAAAGGTACAGAAAACATTGTCAGCATGGGAGCAATTGCTTGTGGTAACAAGACAAAATTAATTGTCTGAATGTAAAATTTTGTCTGCAGACAATTACGAGAATGTCACTTTCACACCTAAATGAGTCTAAAAACTTTGTCTTTAATCCTTTCCCCAACAAATGTGTGTTTTTCTGTGTGTGCAGTCCAACTATTTTTGAAAACATTGTGCAAAAAGGAGATAGTGCTAAATACGAGCAATTTCTCCTTTCCTTACAGTGACTTCTACCCTATTGGAGAAATTTCTGCTATTTTTTTATTTTTTTTTTTTTTAACAAAGACGTCTGCAAATTCTTTCAGTTTGGAAGAGTTTATAATTTGTTGGTTGGGAAAGGGTTAACTTACTTGAATGATGAGTATGGTTTATAGTTGCTTTCAACTTGGGAAAGTAAAAACTTGTTGCTCTCCTCTGTATCTCCCACTTGTTCAATGGCTTTTTCCTCTTTCTCTTCATCGAAGTCTTCGTCTGAAGCTTTGTTCTTCTCACACTCTTTCCGTGTATCCCGGAACCACTGTGCTATGTAGAACTGACGGGCAAACTGAAATGATCAGTATAAACATCATTTTAGTTTAACTTTATTTAAAAGTAATTTAAGCAGCCTTGTTTAATACAATAAATCTTGTTTGTTTTATACAAGTATTTTTCCCATCTTTTATACTTTTTACTATTTCATGAGCATTCTCTTGGTTAAGTTGAACATAAACATTTCCTTTGTAATCTATAAAACCTTGCAACTGTCAGGGGCCATATTTGACATAAAGACATAAGAATTATCATAGTTTGATACAGTAAAAATAAAACAGGTTAAAAACTGGGTGGAAACTAGCTTTGGTTTATCTTAACTCTTTACCACACAATGACGACTTTTATCGATCCTGCGGAAGCCTTTTGAAAACATTGTGGGAAAAGGAGAAAAAGCTGGTAACCAGCATTTTCTCTTTTTCCCACAAAGTTTTCTACCCTATCAAAGAAAAATTGCGCCATTTGAGCCACTATAAATTTTTTGTCTGCATACTAATGCTTCAATTTGGATAGGTCTAAAATTTTGCTACGTGGTATAGGGTTAAAGTATTTCACACAAAGCAAGAACTAAAACCATTAAACCTACCAGGTATGCTGGTTCACTTGAGCCATGGTAAGCGAGGTAGTCTAACATGGCTTTCTGCAGACTTTGAGTGATATCCATCTTTTCTGGGGGTTTCTGAAAATACAAGCAATTAGTTCAAGGTTTAGGCTTTCACCAAACAAAAACAAATTGGATGGGACTGAAATGCTGGAATTTTTCTACGAAAAAGTGAAGAAAATTGTAGGAAAAGGAGAAAAATGATGGTTTATAGCATTTTCTTTTTTTCGTAAGTTTTTCAAAACCCTCACTCAAAGAGTCGTTAAAACCAAGGTTTGGTAAAGAAATAATAAAACAAATGCACCCCATGGGTTTGTCAACCCTTAGCTGCAAGTGCTTGATTTTCAATATTGACTTTCACTGAAAAGTGACGTGATTCTGTCAAAAACATTTGATAATTACCTATCCCTGTTGTATGAATTACCATTTCCTTTGTTAACAACTTGTCCAAGCTTGAAGTAAATATCTTCAGAAGTAACAGACATTACATAAAGTCAAAGTTTTTGCATGATGATGATGACAAAAGGGCTATGACAGTAAGTCATCGATTTCTTTATCTCTATACCAAACAACAACATTTTAGACTAATCCAAATTGACAGCATTTGCAGATGGCAAATAGGGTTTTAGTCTGACAGTTCATTTTGCGGGTCCTTGGGACTCGACTTCTATGATTATGGGAGTCCTGGCTTAAAAATTGGGAGTCCCTTGGTTGTACAAATTTGAATACCAATACCTATTATTTTTTCCATATATTTGAATTTCCAAACAAGTTAAATAAAAAAAGAGAAATATTTCAAGCATCTACAGGCGACCACTCCCGTCTGCTATGGATCTATATTTTCATTTCATAAAACTTTTTTTTTTCACTCATGAACGGAAATATAGCTTCCAATTATTGCTTTACACAGATATTTGTGTAAATTCACTGTTTAAATTCATTATTGCAGATGAGAAGATAGTTTTAAGTCCCCTTGATAGGACGATGCCATGCTGCTCTTTGTAGTGTCATGGGTTTTCGCGCTCTTTTAGCGATCTATTTTTTCGTGACAATCAATTTTTGGAGAAGTATAACTACATGATTTGACATGGGTTAGTCAGTTTGAATAGCAAGTGACTTAAAAATCTGTCATTTTACACTACATAAGAGGAATAACACCTTTGTTACCCTGTCATACATGACTCGCAATCATAGTCTCGAAACCAAGAATTCAAGTTTAAGCACCAAGTGTGTTCAAGAACTGACTACAGTCGATTCCGGGATTTCTTAATCGATTATCGGAATCGGAAGCCAAAACTAAATGACTTTTGACTTAAAGTCGATCATCGGCCCACCACTGGTTTGCAGACGCTATTTTTAACAACCTTTAGGGGCTCGGTCTAAATCACAGATAACGAGCCGGCCACTGTCGTAGATTATGAAGGTCAAAATTAATGATAATTTTCAGCGGTCGCTATCCGTCATTTTTTTACAACATATCTTTACTTATGACAGGAATTACTGTAAAGAATATTTTTTGTTGAACTGTATTACCTACATGTATTTCTGATCAGCTTGACGAGAATGCTGGGTTTTTACACCGTACCAATCGTCGAATCTTTACCCAATGACAACAAAATTAGAATTGCGTCCCAAGGGACGCAGTAGCATAAGTTTTGGGAGTCCTGCTTCCCTATTTCTGCGTGCGAGACGCTGAAAATGTGCGTCCGTTAAAACCCTGGGCAAATTAAATGTGAATCAAAAATTAAATTTGATTTGGAAAGGTTAGAAAACATTGTGGGAATAAGAAAAAATGCTGGCTACCAGCATTTTCTCCTTTTCCCACAATGTTTTCAAAAAGCTTCTTCTAAATGGTTGTTGAAAGTCGAGATTCTGTGGTAAAGAGTTAAAAATAGCAGAGCTAAAACTTTGAAGCACTCACTGGTTCGGGTGTTTTTCTGCCCCGTGTAGATCGCTTGCTACCCTCCTCTTCTTCTTCCTCATCACTCTCGTTCACTTTATGTGCTATATCATCAATGACTTCTTGATTAAGCTGACTAGAAACTGCATCTTTACGAAGTCTGGCTGCAACAATTCCAAGGTACTCCAAAGATGCTGTCCTTAAGGACATATCTGTTGATTTATTGCTGAACTGTTTCACCTGTTTGACAAAAAAATTCTTTCTCATAACAGTAATGACTTCTTATACCTACCTCTTCCAAAATAGTTCCATCTTCCAAAATCCTTTCATCAATCCAAACAAATTTTAAAACCATTCAAATATTTATCAAAAGACTTGTACAGTTTTGTTGTACATAATTTTGTGTCTGTATCAGTTCTCTGTACATTTTTTTCCATGGCACTGGTTATTTTCCCACATAACCATTGTCAAAACACAGCCCCTGGTTGCAAATGACTATCATCAATCCTCTGAAAGAAATTGGCCATGCCAGGGATTGAACCCGCAACCCCCTTTTCTCAAGTCCCAAATGCTACTAAGTCTGCTACTCGGGCTTGCAACTACTATAAATCTAGAAGCAACAAACAAGTCAGCAATTCAAATGGTAAAACAGAATGTCTGTAACCAGCATTTTTTTCTTTTTCTACCCTTCCAAGGATAAATTGTCTTTTGAGTCACATTAAAAATTTGTCAATGAGTGATGTCAAGTCCAGGATTTTGTAATTTCATAAAGACATAAAATGGTTATGAATTTTTCCACTTACCAGGATCTTTCCCAGTAAACTCAAGAGTAACTCTGAGGCCGGCCACTCTGGTTTGTTGACAGTACACAATAAATCTTGAACAAAGTTTTCAAACATGGGCCTGAAGTCATCTTCACCCTTCATGGTACACCTGGAAAATAAAAATACAAGCCATTCAATAAATATTTATCTCATTCAATATTCTAAGATAATTTAGCTGATTGGTTCAGAGGTTCTATGAAAAGTGATGATATATTTCATGTGACATTATTTCTTTGTTTTACTCAACCACTAAAAACTAAAAATGAGACTGTAAAGAATTTTACATCCAAATGTACTCTCTGGTAAAACCTGTTATGGGTACTTCTCATAGTTATGTGATCAAAAAGAAATCTAAAAAGCATCCACACATAGATTTCATTACGGAAATGGTTGTTTAGACGAAGAAATCATCAATTTATTTTCAACAATTCACTTCAAATAGAGACATATTTTCAAATACTTACTTTTTAAGAAATACAGACAGGAAGTTGTACCCAGTTCTCATGGCTGTCTCATATGATGTGACAATCACAACATCTGGATCAGTCTGAAATTTCAACATATTATATAAATACAGAAATCAATATTTTGTTTTACCCTAAAGGGTGAGATGTGACAAAGTAAATGGAAAATGAAACTTCAAAGTAAATGGCACAACTTAAACAAAAAGTGACCAAGAAAAATAAACATGAGCAAGACTAAAATTCTATCAAGCAGTGTGTTCCTGTTGTTGCTTAATATACTGTATGAGTACTTTTTTAGAAATACAGAATTGAAAGTAATGTGTCAATCACTCTTTGATTTTAAATAGCTCTAGGCTGTCAATGTGTGTCTAGGGTGATCATATTGAAATAGTTTATGTTCAAATAAATAAAAATCATCAAAAATCAATATGTTTATTTTTCACAACTTACAGGTGCAGATTTTTTTCTGCCTTTGGGACTTTTATCTTTGTGTTTTGATTTGTGTGTAACATCTTCTGTTTGCTCTTCCTCTGCTTCTTTATTTGGATCTTTGGGCTGAGGTAACCTTACAACACACTGTATCAGCTGTAAGGCTAACGCTGTTACCATCTGGATGTGTTCATCTGCATTTAATCTTCAATTAAATCAAAAGCCAGATATGAAACGCTGTCTTCCCAATCTAAATTATGACACTTTATAATTTATGGATCCTGTATACATCACCACTAGCTCCATTTGCTAGTGTATAACAAATTTTGGTTGAGATTTTAGTAAAATGCAGCACTGAACTGCTAGTAAAGTCTGAGCATTGTACAGACATATGAACCTTCAGGGATTTAATAAAAAATTTGATGAACTAGAATTACATCAATTTATACAGATGTATCTTTAGAGCTATCTTAACATTTCACTATATGTTTCTGTGACTGATTGCATGGTGATTACCCTTGTTTTCATTATTTAAGTTCTATAACCCCGAAGAAGGGACAGTCTTTGAAGCAACCGATTTAAATCGAGAAAATCCACCATTTTCTCCATTCCAATAACTTACAGGAAAAACCTCTAAATGGCAATCTCATCATTTGAACCACACTTGTCTTCTGTAAATACTTGCACTGTTTATCAAAAAATGATATTTTGACAAAAACTGAATGAGATATTAGTAAAAATTGCAATTTTGCATTAAGCCCCTTTTTTCCATGACACGGGGTCAAACGGAAAAACCGGGAAAGCAATGTCGGCCCCTTACCCTAAGAAGTTCATATATGAAGTTTTATCCAATTTGGTCCAGGGGCTGTGGAGAAATGGCTTCTGACGGACGGACAGATGGACGGACGGACGAAACGGCGACTATATGCTCGCCCTTCGGGGAGCATAATAAATATTGTAGTCTGCATACCCTTTTCATAAGAATAATGCAAACTATTGCCCTCTAGTAAAGATATGAAGATTAGGATCTATTACACTTACCTGTAACTTCTGAGATTCCTTTTGCTAGACGGAAGCCTTGCTATGCTTGCAAATATATCTTCAAGAACTAGCTGTCTGTGCTTATCATAATGGGCAAACACCTAAAATGGGCAAAATAAATTTCTGTAAATTCACTGCACAGTTTATGAAATATGGTTTGATTTCTGTTTGCCATTTAATAGTTTTAAATTACGTTGAAGAGAAATCCACTTATACATGAGTTTTCTAGGTTTCTGTAGTGTCTTGCCCATGAATACTCTAAATGTACCACTGTCACCATGGAAGTCATGCAAAGAATTTCTGGTAACACACAAAACACCCAATTGGGCTGAAAGTCATGAGTCCCTTCTAAATCTTACAATGATGTATAGATAAAGTGCAGGATTTTCCCATCTTTCAAATCCTGTGATATAGTAAAATGCTTACACCTATCTAGATCATATTTTATTGGAATAAGGTGCTATAGAAAACAATGTTAAGATTTTTTAAATTATGAATTCCAAAACTAGCATTCTGACTGGAAAAGATGGTTTTTTTTTTACCATTTAGAAGGCTAAGTTTCTACATTTAGAATTGGAGTTGGATTTAAAATGGTTCTTGATAACGATCCAAGGCTCAGTAACTGAGCACCATAACCCTTTCCAAAAAAAAAACCTGTTTTTTACGTGTCTTAAGTAAAAGTATTTTGTAAACACTGTGGGAAAAGGAGAAATTGCTCGTAATGAACAATTTCTCCTTTTCCCACAGTGTTTTCTACCCTTTTTGAGAACTTCCTGCCGTGTTCTCCAAATTTAAAATTGTCGTCTGCAAAGTCTTTTGGTTTGGAAGAGTCCAAAATTTGTCGTTTGGGAAAGAGTTAACTAAAACTTCAGTTTCAATAGTTTAGCTGACAAAAAATTCAAATTTCAGACATAGAATAATCTAAGTTTTTAAATAATAGAAAAATAGGGACTTACAGTTGTGACAAGTTTCATAGCATTCAGTTGTAGCTCACTTACATTCTCGACAAAGAACGGAGCTATGCCTAAACCAGATATCTGAAAGAAATTTGAAATCCTGTTACAACATGTGACCCATTACACAAAAAGGGACCTTCTAGTCACTGCAAAAAGTGTCAACCCTGGCCAGACTGCAAATTGCGCAGGCTGGGCAGGGATGACACTTTTCGCTTTTATGATATTTTTGGTGTTTAAAGTGGTCATGCGACCTTATTGTAAAATCATTTTTGAACTATCAACCTAAATTGGCCTACACTTTCTTCGATCTGATTTCATCCAATTGATGAACTGAACTCCCAGATTGTCCTTTTTCGGGTGATGAGTCACATCTTTTAAATTACAATGTAGATATCACATTTTTTAAATTACATTGTAGATACAAATGTCATAGTTATTTTCTTCATTCTAACTATTTGTAAAAGTCTTCAGTAATAAAATATGTAAACAATTACATTCAAGCTTTCAAGGACTTATCAAATCTGCCAACAAGCCACTTTAGTAAATATCCAAGATGCTTTGTAAAGTTTTTTACTATAAGAAGGGATATATCTTATCCTGTCCCCCCTTTACCTAACCCCTTACAAGATTTCAAATCAGTCTATAATTCTGTTTATGACAAAGAATTAACAAAAAACTAACAATGACCCCTCACTTTTGATTGATTGATTGATTGATCTGTTAACTGACCAACCAACTGATTGATTGACTGATTATAGTGAAGTTTAACGAAGTTTTTACAGTTTAGGTTCTTACTACAGCTGTCAATAGTTTTTCAACCCGGAGACAAAGGACTTCTGACAGCTTCAAATGCAGCAAAGAAAATGGTGATTTTTGCATTTTCTTGTTTGCTTACTCCGCTTTGTAACTGTTCAAATGCAAACCCTACAATTGGAGTCAATTTCATTTCTTGACTATACATAGTATTACTATGGGCAATTAAAAAATTTCAGCATCTGCTAAAACTACACATTAATGAAGCACTTTAACCCTTTACCACACAATCCCTGCTTTTAACAATACTGGGGGAGTAACATTTTGAAAACATTGTGGGGAAAAAGGAGAAATGCTTTCAATTTGGGCTAGCCTAAAATTTTTTCGTTTGGTAGAGGGTTAAGTCTTTACCAAACAACAATTTCTTTGCCTTGTCCAAATCGAAAGCATTTGCGAATGACAAAATATAAGTGACTGAAAACTTGAAATTTGTTTTGTGAAGGGTAGAAAACATTGTGGGAAAAGGAAACAATTCTGGTTACCAGCATTTTCTCCTTTTCCCGAAATGTTTTCTGAAGGGTTCCTTTTCAGGATTGTCAAAAGTAGGGATAGTGTAGTAATAGGTTAACCCTGTACCACCAATCTTTTTTTCTAACAAATCTGAGGAAAAGACATCTAGAAGTATTTTGCCACCAATTCAAAGACAAGGCTAATTAAAAACCCTATCTAATTTGTTGTCTGTAAATACTCTTAAGTTGGACAGGCACTCGATTTTGATGTCTGATTTAGATTTAACCGTTTCCCAGCAAAATGAGGACTTTGGACTTCTCCTGTAAAGAAGCCTTTTGAAACCATTGTACTCTATCAATAAACAATTGCACAATTTGAGCCACATTGAAATTGTCGTCTGCAAATGCTTTCAATTTGGACAGGGCTAAAATTTTGTCATCTGTTGAAGAGTTAAGTTGTACGTACCTGTAAGATAATAGTGTCTGTAAGTTCTTGGATTTCCACCAATTCTGCCAAACAACCCACAAGGTCTGACAACTTGTTGTAGAGAGAAATTGTAGATTTATGTTTCACTTGGCTGGCCCTTGACCGCTTCATCTTTATACTGGTTTGGTAGCCATCTTAAAATATATTAGTTTGGAAATTTTTTACAGTCTACCAACACAAGTTTGTAATTTCCTTACAACTTATGTGATCCAAATTTTAGTAATCCTCGGTGCCCCTCACCACACAATTCCAAGTTTTAATGACCCTGAAAAAGACAGCTTTTGAAACATTGTGGGAAAAGGAGAAAATGCTGTTAACCCATTACCACACAATCACTACTTTTGACGACCCTGAGAATGAAAACATCATGGGAAAAGGAGAAAATGCTGGTAACCAGCATTTTCTCCTTTTCCCACTGTGTTTTCTACCCTTCACAAAACAAATTTCAAATTTTCAGTCACTTTTATTATGTCCTCTGCAAATGCTTTCGATTTGGACAAACCTTAAATTTTGTCGTTTGGTAATGACTTAACAAGCATTTTTTTCTTCCAATTTCGGGCTGTCTAGAATTTTGTCATGAGGTATAGAGTTTAACATAGTATTTACTGGTGATCCACATTCTCTTCTTTAGCAGCATTTACACTTTTGAATGTGTATAACTAACATCAAAAATGAAAATCACAGCTCTGAAACAAAAAAGGCTTTTATACCTTATGAACAAGATCTTAGGTATTGACTCTTTACCAAACAGCAAAATTTTAGACTGGTCCAAATTGAAAGCATTTGCAGACGACAAAATTCATGTCACTCAAAAATTGAAATTTGTTCTGGAAAGGTAGAAAACATTGTGGGAAAAGGAGAAAATGCTGGTTACAAGCATTTTCTCCTTTTCCGACAATGTTTCCAAAAGCCTTCTTTTTCAGGGCCGTGAACACCAGGGATTGTTTGGGAAAGGTTTACCATTTGAAAATCAATCTGTGTTTTAACCACTCTGAGAAAGGAGGCTTTTGCAAACTGACCTATGTTTTCTCTTTTTATAACAATGTTTCTTAACTTATCAAATTATACAATATGCTCATAAATTAAATGATTTTAGTTACAGCAATACCATCTGTAACATGTACTTTAGGTGTACTATTTACTGATGATATTCTTTTCATCAGACTCATGGATATTTTCTTAGGTGAATAATTAACATCAGAGATAAAGAAAAAGCTCTGAAATTACAGATTTTAACCCAAAGGTTTCTTTACCAGACCCTTTATCAAGCAATCATGTATTTTAACAATCTTAAGAAAGAGGACACTTGAACACCTGGCGTTGATAAGCAACTTCTGCTATTATCACAATTTCTTCTACCCGATCAAAATTCCAATCTATGGGCTAGTCAACTTTTTGTCTGCAGATAAATGTTACATTTGTGGCACGTTTTATTTGTCATCAGTAAATGCTTACAATTTGGACATGTCTATAATTTTCTTGTAATGTATAAAGATTCAATACCTTTGTTTTTGGGGTTTATTCTGTAGACAGGGTCATATTCTGGGTAGATTGTATTGGTCAGTTGAAACTTCCCAAACATGACTATCCGCTCTATGACATCCTCAAGAAAGACCTGTTTCGGCATTTTGGGTGATGTGATGATATACACTGCAGTGAGAGCTGCGTCAATAGATCTACCGATTCTCTCCATTGCAATCTCCTGCCATAACTTCTGGCCTTCTTCATCGTCATCTTCATTATCCTTTAATGTAAAATTTTTCAATCCATTAACTCTTTTTTCCTAACAACAAAATTTCAGATTGGTCCAAATTCAAATCATTTGCAGATGACAAAATGAATGTGACTGAAGAATTGAAATTTCTTTTAGGTGGAGGGGAACATTGTGGGAAAAGGAGAAAATGCTGGTTACCAGCATTTTCTCCTTTTCCCACAATGTTTTCAAAAGGCTTCTTTGAAAGGGGTGTTAAAAATCGGGACTGTATGGTAAAGGGTTAATGTTCACTAATATTCAAGCTAATTCTTTGTATCACTATGAAACTACAACATGTAACATAAGGGTAAGGGCAAAATTTCAAGAAGATCTTGGATGTAATGTAGCATTCACAAAAGCTTCCTTTGAGCATTACAGGCTCTTGTGAGCTAGTCTAACCTGTAGTTGCTTTAAAAAAGGAAAATATAATAAACAGCTACATCAGTAGTTTTAGTACCTTATTGCTAAGTAAATAACTAGATTCTGTAGTTGTTACAATTCAGAAGGTGTATCTGACAGAGAATTCATGAAATATGAATGCGTTGGGCTGCCCTATTCACCCTCACATCCTGTTGCAAATATATCTCTTCTGACCACATACTCTTACCCCTGTTAAGGTTTTAATTTTCATCTTCTGGTTCAAGACAGGAGTTTCTTTCATGGAGGTGTAGCCAAAATTGCTTCATTGTCATCAAAACATTGACAATCATGTCATAAAGTCTCTTGTAAAGTCTCTTATTCTACTCAAACCTACTCTCAGTCTCAGGTTTAAACTTATGTCGACTTCATTTGAATCGCATTTCACTACCAGAAAGAGATTCTAGTTAGCGAACATTCTCAAAAAGGTTGACAGGTTTTAGACTCAACAGGACAAAAGAAAATGTACATGTACTTAACTCATTACCACACAATTGCTACTTTTGACGACCATCAGAAAGAAGCCTCTGGAAAAAATTGTGGGAATAGAAGAAAATGCTGGTAACAAGCATTTTCTCCTTTTCCCACAATGTTTTCTACCCTTCATAAAACAAATTTCTTAATTTGTAGTTTGCAAATGTTTTCAATTTGGGTAAACCAAAAATTTTGCTGTTTGCTAAAGATTTAACTCGGTTAACCAACTTATGTCCATTATTTTGCTGAGCTGAGTCTGAAGTGTCAAGTAAGCCCTGGATTTGATCGATTACAGAAGTCTTAATATATTAGAGAAATGAATCTAAAATACTGTTAACTGTTCAACGTAAGATAGTAGACCCTTATACCTCTAGTGCTGCACTACATAAAGTTTTCTTTATAGTTGATAAATACGGATTTATACAGGTCCATGTATAATACTTTTACACATTTTTAACCAACCAGAAATTTCTTTAAGCCTATCTTGAAATTATTTGTAGATACTTTTGTTAGTTTCCAGAAAAGGCAGGTAATTACTATCTCTCTTTGTAATGAAAATATAGTGGTTTTAGATTTATAAATGATAATTCTAGAAAAGACAAAAAGGGAAAAGAAGCTTGGTTAAAGCAGTACAATAACGCTCTTTTTTAATCATAGCAAATTTTCTAGGATAATATTATTGTGGAAATAGCTTTTTTCCATTAGGGGTCTACTATGTTCAGTCGGAAAATATATCTGTTGGCATACTGGAGTTTGAGAAAGATAAGAGACTCAAGATTTTTTCATGAAACTGGGCCCTGAATAATTTTTCAATTATATTGTTTAACCTAGTGCCAAAAATTTCCATGTTTAAATGACTAAAGAAGACTTTCAAGAGTGATGTTGGAATAGGACAAAATAATGGTTAACTAATACTTGCTCTCATTCCAACAATACTTTCTGCCCTGTTCTAAGTCACATCCAACCATTTCAGCAATATGAAAGTTTTTGCACGGCAAAATACTTTGGATCTGACAAGTCAACAATTTTGTTGTTAAAAAGAGGAAAGTTCTTGCCAGTAAGGCCTTGATTTCAGAGGCAAAGCAGCTCATGCAGGACACAAGTTAGAAACCAATTAACTAATAAGCTTCTGCAAAAATGCAGCCAAGAGGTAATATATGAAAATGTATATGAAAAAAACTACCCTTATGGCACATTACCTGATTCAGACAAGGCAGGAGCTTTGTTCCATCTCTAATATTCCACTGAAGTATGGTTAAAAGTTTGACCAGAGTGTTGGCAGGGACTTGGTTCAGCACACCCATACTTTTTAACTTGGCTGTTTCACTTGCCAATTCTGATAACACAGATCTACTGATCAGAGATTCAGGTGGACACTCTACCTCTTCATCAGCTGAAAAAGATAGCAAAGATGGAATTTATAGACGATTCTTCATTACAGCAGTTCCCCAGTCTAATTTCAAGACTAGTAGCCTGATTGGAGGAAACTAAGAGTCTCAACCATATTACTTGTCTTGGAATGTAAAGTCAAAATTGAATTTAGATCTGTCGGCAGATGAACTGGTACTAACTCCAGACTGTGTATGAAAAACAATAACTGTCTTCTTTAAGATCTATTCTTGATCAATTCTGAATTCTCTATTCTGCGTCAATTAAGAAACAAGATCTTGCGGCTTATATCAATCACTTTTCGTGATTGCTTCCTGGAAACCTTAACCAGAATTTTCCAATATGGATGGTTCCAAGTATATGGTGCCAAGTATATGGTGCCTAGAAAGCTTCACATGTTGGTGAATGGTCATGAAAGGTTTAAACAAATGAGTACTCACTTGGGTCTAGACTTCCAAAGTTGATATCTTCTGCACTGTCAAATATATACTCTATTGCACTGCTAAACTTCTTAAATGTTGGACTTTCTAACAGTTCATCTATGGTTAAATCTACCTGGTTCATTCGCCTCTGTCTTTTCTCTTTCTTCTTTCGTCTCATTACTAGAAAAAAAAAAATCAGTTTGACAAGTTAACATTTTACAATATGGCTTGCTTTAAAGAGAGGTATTGGATGAGCCTGCGCAGTCCACTCAGGATAATCCAAACATCAGTTTCCATTCATTTGAAAGCTTCTGTATGACAAAATGTAATTTAGTCCTGAAGTGCCTTCTCAAATTCACCTGCCTTGATCTGATACAATACTTTACACAAATGTCCAAATGCCCTTTTTCCCATGCTGCAAGCCACAGGCATCACAAAATTTGAAATAAACAAAACCCTGCTTCTCAGTATGGAAAATACAAGGAAAAGAAAGAGAAATTGCATATTACAAGCAATTCATCCTTTACCTGCATTTTTTAAAAAAAGATTAAGCCAACCTGGAGGTTACATAGAGCAGTAACTTTACCACCTTATAAAAATATCATGGGAATGAGAGAATATGCTGAAAAACAGTATTTCACTCCATTTCAAAGACAGATCATATAAATTCAACCATTCATTGTATGTGAGTTTTTAAACATTTACCAGTCAAATACTGTACTTGGGTTTTACACTTACATAGTTCAGCCTCATCCTCTTCACTTTCATCACTGTCTTCAGCATAGGTTTTCCTTCTCTTGGTTTTGTCATAATCATCATATCTGTCTCGATGTCTTTTTGAACCTGCAACATTTGTAAAATTATGTGGAATCGTAAGTGTTTGAACCCAATAACTATAACACACAATCACTTGAATTTCTATGATTTAATATAGTTTTACATCCTATCAGCCTAATCTAAACCATATCACTGTGTCTCTCCTAAGTCTCAGGAGTAGTGGGCTGGGGCTTTGCAGTGCCTTACGCAAGAACACTATTACATGACTTGGACTAATGACCTATTACAAGCCTGAGTGAGAAAGCTTTTTGAAAACAAGGTAGGAAAGATTAAAAAAAAAAAAAAAAAACAAGGAATCCCCCACCCTCAAATATTCAAATTTCTTCCCAGAACAACTTTAGCTGTGTAATATGAATTTAAAGTTTTTGTCTGTGGTTGCTATCAGTTCGTAAGGAAGTGGTCTGTTATTACAAAAAGAATTACAGAACACAATTTGGTTGAAACAGTCCAATACTTTAAATCCTGTAACTTCCTGTGTTAGAGATAAATGCATATTTGGGGTAAGCTTTTTGTGATCTCTCGTGTGATATCACTTCATACCACTTTGAGGAAATTACTCATGTGGGTATATTACTTTATGTATCCTGACATTATTCTGAGATATGGTTTTCTGACAAAAAGAATCTGTAATCTATTGGGTTTCAAAATAAAATTTTATTAACTAAAATCCATAAACATGTTGGACAGCTCCGCAGAGATTCTCTTACTAAAAATTTGTTAGAAGCGTTTTCTAAAATTTTATCTGAAACGCCTCGCTGGATCCTTTACAAATACTTAAAAGCTTCAGCATAAAAAGCTGAGCTGCTGGACTAATAGCAGAGTAATGAAGTTTTCCTGTGGTATTTTTCACTGCCAAATACAGAGTTCAAACTCCTGTACATGTTTTAACTTTTTACCAACGACAATTTTTTAGACTTGTCCAAATTGAAAGCATTTGCAGACGACAAAATAAATGCAAGTCAAAGATTGGAACTTGACATAAGAACAGTAGAAAACATAGTGGGAGAAGGAGAAAATGCTGGTTACCAGCATTTTCTGCTTTTCCCACTGTTTTCAAAAGGATTCTTGCTCGGGGTCGTTAAAAGTAGGGATTGTGTGGTAAAGAGTTAATCCTACCAAATATAGTGGCAAAACATTAGCTTTTTCAAATGGCACAGGTCAAGATCAGACTGCACAGAATGTGTCTGATCTTTGATCTCTACAGGCACAATGTTTAGTCAAAGCTTTTAAGATATGATAATCTTTCTCCTTTTCAGTGGATTATTTCTTCAGCTGTTTAAAGGGGTTGAGTGAATATATTTTTGTTAAAAGAATTACAATGTAACCCCATTACTATTATAAAAGGATTCTAAGTGTTTCAGCAAGCCATTTTTAAAATCACTGTGGCAAAAAAAAAATTTACTTTTTTTCATAAATCCTCCTTTAAGTGCAATGCTTTCAATTAAATTCAGTAATCTAATTTTTAGCAATGTTGAATAGCCAAATTTCATGGCTTGAAACGTGCGAAGGGCATTTGGACACTTGCATGAAGTACTGTCTCCGATAAATAACTGTTTCAGATCAGCCTGCACAGGCTAATCTTACTAGGCATTTTACAACTACACTAGATTCTGTGCTACAGTAGACGTGTACAAGATGACACTTTTCGCAAATGTATAAATGCCCTCTTTTCACCTGTTGCAGACCATATGAGGATGTTCTACTGCATGTTTGTTTTGAAAGATAATGAAGAGAACAAAGGTGAACAATAACAACAAAATATATGCAATAATTAATTTCAATCCTACCTCTTTTACTGGAGTCTGTCTTAACTGTCAGAAAAGAAAAACATAAACACTACATACATAACTATTTATGAACATTACATCAGACTTCACCACACAATCCAAAATTTTAACTCTCTCAGCCCCAAACAATTTGGGGCTGAGAGAGTTAACAGTTTGTATATTTGGCCTCTTTGGAGAGCTCTAATAACAACCCATTAAAACTTTTGAATATTTTGATTGTATGGGATTGACTACACAAGTGGACTGTATGCACATTCTATGCAGTCTGATCTTGATCTACACCATCCAAAAAGGTCACAGTTTTCGCCTTTGGCACCAAAAGGGTTATCAACCTGGTTGAAGAGGGCTCTTGAAAACAATAGAAGGAATGGAAAAATTGCTGGTCATCATTGCCAACATTCTACCCTTTCATATTATTTAGAATCCAAAACTTTGTCCATTTGTAAAGGGCTTAATTGCTTTATCATTTCACTGGTTTAAGCCTACAGGTATTTCCAGAAATTTTCAAATTTACCTTAATTATAAACAATTTTTTCAACCTTTAAGAACCAAACTTGAAACGTGTGAAAAGCAAAGTCAAAGGCATCAATATCATCTAATTGGTACTCAATGCTTAACTTGAGTTTAAAAGAGGGTCTTCTTAGCTTTTCTTTTTTTTTTGAGGTTTTACTACTGGTGGCCATATTTCTTGTACAAGCTATTCAATACAGAGTCTTTTTCCCCTCTATCAAGCATGGCTACACATGAAGAAACATGAAAGGCCACACCTTGCTAGAGACAATCTGTACAACTGTGAAGCCACAGACAAATACTAAGAGATAGATGTAGCAAACTTGGCACACTAAGAGTTCTTGTCAGGCAAAATTTTAGTGTCAAATATGCATGAACCATGTTTTGGCAAAAGGGGGCTTACTGCATCTTATGTTATCATATGTATAATAGCAAATGTATCACTCATGATGATTTCTGTTTTTGATAGGGTGGAAAACATAGTGGGAAAAGGAGAAAATGCTGGTTACCAGCATTTTCTCCTTTTCCCACTATGTTTTCAAAAGGACTCTTCTACTGGGTTGTAAAAACCAGGGTTTGTTTGGTAAATGGGTAAATTTGTTTTGTATAACAACTTACTAAATCATAAGATACCCTGGTCCCTTGACAAACTGATAATTGACAAAAGGCAAAACATTTTCAGCTAGGTCAGAGTGCATGGAGTACGCAGGTTGACCTGGGTCAATATTTTTTGCAGATAAATTAAGCCCCCTTTTCAAATATCATGGCTCTTTTGTTTGAAGTAAACTTACCTGTTCCACCTGCAGCTATTGACTTCAAAGTCTGGAAAGAAGCAAAACATATTTTAAATAACTTTGTACATTATGATACCAATATATCATGAAGAACATTCAAAGGGTCAGGTATAAGTAGTTGAACCCTCAGAGCAATGATCAAATGGAATAGATCTTTTAAATACAGAAAAAAAAGGTAAAGAAATTCCTCTTTCAAGGTTGTTATGACCAGATATGTAACAAATACTGGACTAAAAAGACCAATGATTAAACCAAAACCCTCAGAATACGGAGTAAAACCTTCAATAAGGGACATTTAAAAACCTTTGTTAATCAACATCAGAACAGTGTATCATTAAAACTTCAGTTGGTCTTCAAAAGCTACAATTGTTAAACTGCTGTCTTAAAGTATTATGGTTATCCTTCCCCAATCAGATTACCAGATTCTTGGTACATATTATTTTAGATAGGCTTTAATCCTATCCAAAACGGCAAATTTTGGATCAGACCAAATTGAAAGCATTTTGCAGATAACAAATTAACAATTGGTAAAAAGATGATTTTTCCATATGATAGGGTAGAAAACATTGTGGGAAAAGGCGAAAATGCTGGTTACCAGCATTTTCTCCTTTTCCCATAGTGTTTTCAAAAGGCTTCTATTCCTGACCCTTAAAAACCAGGGATTGTTTTTGAAAGGGTTAATATACCAGTGAAAAAAAAAATACTATCTGCAAAATTGTAAGTGGGAGTTATGGCATTCTAACTCCATAAATTCTACTCCAAACCCTATGTTATGGGTACTCATTAGAATCGTCTCGATGAGACGATTCTAATTCACACTTATAACATAGGGTTTATTTGAAAATAATTAAAATTTTCAATTTTGAAATCAAAATCACTCCCTCTATCTGGAGACCTGAATGAATCTCTGTAATAAATCTTACAACATTGGTCATCATGTTATTATGGATCCACAATATAAATTTTTGTCTTGGCACTAGCAAATTGCAAATGACATAGACCAGTCCTCTGACATGCAGAAAACTGACTATTAACAAAAAGCTTCAAATAAGGTCAGCCTTTATAGACTGCAAAGGGAGACCTGCATCAATAATTTTTGCATACCTCTAAGGCTCTATGCATTTAACTTTTTTACAAGTCATGGCTTATATTTAACACTCAAAGATCTGACCTTTATGTATATAACAACTAACAATGGAGATCACAACAAAGTATTCAGTAAATCATTCCAGCCTTACTGCACTCACATATCTAACCATTTTCACATATACTTGTAATAATTACCGATTACTGATATCAAAATTCTGTATCCCATCACTCTTGTGCATTCACTCTTTACTGGTGAAAGAGGGAAACTGCTTATGAGTATATGTAGACTTTTAACCCTTTCCCAAACAAACCCTGATTTTCACAATCCTAAGAAAAGAGCCTTCTGAAAACATAGTGGGAAAAGGGGATAATGCTGGTAACCAGCATTTTCTCCTTTTCCCACAATGTTTTCTCCCCTTCCCAAAAAACAAATTTCAATTTGTAACAATGTTTTTTACTTTCTCCACCAAAACAAAATTCTTTGTACGTATTTTGTTTTCTGCTGATAATTTCGCACTAACATGTTCCAAAACTTGCATAATAAAATAATAAGAGTCCAATTATGTTTTCTAAAACATCTGTTTATGTAATCAACATTTGCTAGAGTAGAAAAAAAATTCAACAGTACTGATCTAGTCTACTGCATGTAAATCTATGTTATGCTTTGAATCCCTAGGAGATTGTCCAGTGGTAACATGTCCAGCCTGCCATGGGGGGGTGGGGATGTTATATTCCTTTACCACACAGTTAAACTTTACTTAGACCTACCAAAATTGAAAGTAGTTGCAGACAACAATTTCAAACGGTTCAGATGATGTAATTTTACTTTGATAGAGTAGAACACTTTGTAGGAAAAGGAGAAAATTCTGGTTACCAGCATTTTCTCCTTTTCCCACAATGTTTTCAAGAACCATCCCTGGCGAGTATCTTTAAAATTCTGGATTGTGTGATAAAGGGTTAAATGGCACAACTTCTCATGAAGATGTATAATTGTGCCAAAATACATTAAAATCTATCTATTTGTAGAATTTATGGCTTGTACAATGCTCTCTTAGCGACAATTATCATGTGACCTTTCAGTGTGACCTCAACCTTGGACCTAACAGAACAAATCATTAAGCATTCCTACTGGTAAAGGAAAGCAATAGTGTAAAATTATTTCAAAAATTCATCCACAAATATAGAAGTTCTGATCTGGACAAATTAGGGGGGACACACACGAGTGTCATTCTGACAGCTATCTCTCCCTTCCCGCAAGCAGGCTAGAAAAAAATGAACATGCAACATGCAGATCAATATGATAATGGACATGCAAAAACGACAATTTTCCTACTGACAGAGTTCATAGCTATTTTCAGGCTTGCTAAAAGGGCTAGAATCATACTTAAACAGAACCTTCCATAAGTTACCGAAATACTATTATAAAGAGCTTTCTTCCAGTAGAGTATACATGTGTCAATTAATTTGAACAATTATGAAATTAAGGCATAAAAATATTAATGTATGAAATCAGAAATCTAACCTAGAGCTATCACTAAACGTGATTATATCCCCCACCAGCTTCGTATCACAAAAACAGGTCTTTGTCACAAAATGCAGAATGATTTAGTACAAAAGTAAGAGTTGGAAAAAAAAGTTTAAGGGGTGATAATTCCGCAACAAATCACAGCAGGGTCATGAACATTGCACATGCATAACTTCATATGTACAGAGACACTGTGTGTGAATTTAAGGTTCAGTGCCTAATAAAGTGTCAGAGTATTTCTCCGAACAATTCATGTCTACAGAGTACAGAGGGACAAATAGCGGATGGACAGACAGCCATGGTGATTCCAGTGGACCTTCCTTCACTTCGCTGCAGTGGGTATGAAAATTCTAACACAAATAAACCAAATCACCCAACATTTGTGTGTTGATGGTTTTCATTGGTTTTGTACTTTTCAAGGTACATTTTAAGTGTTGTTACTATTTTATATGGTCTTTGGCAGCATGATTTTTTTTCAGTCAAACTTTGACATTAACAAAGTCTACCATAACCATGCCAACACAGATAGTAGAAAACATTTTACATACACCACTTAATTTATTACTTTTTTATACAAACATATAATATAAACATACTAACATGCAATTCTTTTAATTTCTGTAACTGTTTGATCCTTTATGAAACAATTCAATGTTTCACCACCCAGAGGAAGAAAGCTTTTTAAAACATTGTGGAAGAAGGATTTATCAGTGAAGGCCATCTTTTTCCCTCGTTTCTCAAACAGTTTTCTAGCTTTTAATGAATAGAAAATGTCATCATCTGAGCTACACTGTATTACTGTCCACAAAATTTCTATAATTTCTTTTTTTAAACAAGTCTAGATAGACAAATAAGAAGCTTTGCCAAAAGAGAGCATTTGTAAATTCAATATGGCACAAATTTCAATACAGTGCCTGATCCAGTGAGAATTGTCCATGTTTCATCATTCACACCCATTTTCAAAACTAGTCTGCAACTTTAGCATGTAAAAAATAAGTTGGCAATTAGTGTTTGAGTACTTATTAACCCTTTACCATATGATGACTTTTAACATTCCGAGGAAGAAGCCTTCTGAAAACATTGTGGGAAAAGGAAAAACTGCTGGTAACCAGTATTTTCTCCTTTTCCCACAAAGTTTTCTACCCTATCAAAGCAAAGTTGCACCATTTGAGCCACTTTGAAATTGTCCTCTACAAATACTTTCAATTTGGATAAGTCTAAAATTTTGCTGTGTGGTTAAACTTAACACTGAAACATTGGTGTAAAAACCTCTCACAGTCTGTGCAACTGCATCAGATCATTCCAATAAGTCAAAAAAGATATCTTAAATCACCAACTTTGACTTAATGAAACAAGAGGGCCATGATGGCCCTGAAATCGCTCACCTGAGTTTATTGACCAAACATGCACCATCTAGTTTCCCAGTGACCTAGTTTTTTATCAGACATTACCCATCATCAAACACTTTTGAGATATCAATAAGACAAACATTCTGGCCAAGTTTCATGAGTATTGGACTGAAAATGTGGCCTCTACAGTGTACAAAAGGTTTTTCTAAGATTTCATCAAGTGACCTAGTTTTGGACCCGACAATTACCCATTATCAAACTCTTTTGAGACATCACCAAAACAAACATTCTGACCAAGTCTGAAGAATATCAGGCAGAAAATGTAGCCTCTAGAGTGTACACAAGGTTTTTCTAATATTTGACCCATTGACCTAGTTTTTGACTCCACATGACCCATATTCAATCTCATTCAAGGTATCACCAGGACAAATATTATGAACAAGTTTTAGGAGTATCAGACTGAAAATGTGTCCTCCAGAGCATACAAAAGGTGTTTATAACATTTGACCTATTGACCCAGTTTTTGACCCAACATGACCCATTTTCAAACTCATCCAAGATATTATAAAGGCAAACATTCTGACTAATTTTCAAGAGTGTTGGACTGAAAATGTGGCATCCAGAGCATTTACAAGGTTTTTCTAAGATTTGACCTGGTGACCTAGTTTTTAACCCCCAATGACCCATTTTCAAACCTGTCTGAGATATCATCAAGACAAACATTCTGACCAACTTACAAGAGTTTCGGGCTGAAAATGTGGCCTTTAGAGCCTACAAAAGGTTTTTCTAACATTTGACCTAGTGACCTAGTTTTTGACCCCACGTGACCCATTTTCAAACTCGTCCGAGATATCATCCAGACAAACATCCTGACCAACTTTCATGAGTATCCGACTGAAAATGTGGCCTCTAGAGCGTACAAAAGGTTTTTCTAAGATTTGACCTGGTGACCTAGTTTTTGACCCCACGTGACCCATTTTCGAACTCGTCCGAGATATCATCCAGACAAACATCCTGACCAACTTTCATGAGTATCCGACTGAAAATGTGGCCTCTAGAGCGTACAAAAGGTTTTTCTAAGATTTGACCTGGTGACCTAGTTTTTGACCCCACGTGACCCATTTTCGAACTCGTCCGAGATATCATCCAGACAAACATCCTGACCAACTTTCATGAGTATCTGACTGAAAATGTGGCCTCTAGAGCGTACACAAGGTTTTTCTAAGATTTACCTGGTGACCTAGTTTTTGACCCCACGTGACCCATTTTCGAACTCGTCCGAGATATCATCCAGACAAACATCCTGACCAACTTTCATGAGTATCCGACTGAAAATGTGGCCTCTAGAGCGTACACAAGGTTTTTCTAAGATTTGACCTGGTGACCTAGTTTTTGACCCCACGTGACCCATTTTCAAACTCGTCCGAGATATCATCGAGACAAACATCCTGACCAACTTTCATGAGTATCCGACTCAAAATGTGGCCTCTAGAGCGTACACAAGGTTTTTCTAAGATTTGACCTAGTGACCTAGTTTTTGACCCCACATGACCCATTTTCGAACTCGTCCGAGATTTCATCGAGACAAACATCCTTACCAATTTTCATGAGTATCCGACTAAAACTGTGGCCTCTAGAGCGTACACAAGGTAAAAAGTTGACGACGGACGACGCACGACGCACGCCGCACGACGGACGCCGGACACAGCACGATCACAATAGCTCACCATGAGCACTTCGTGCTCAGGTGAGCTAAAAAATGTGTGCCTTTACTTTTTTTCGATTTATATATATTGATCACATGTCTCCAACACTTTTTATCAATATATATTTTGAGTGAGGTACTGTTTTTCCACCAAAATACATACTGAACTAGTCTAAAGTTGTCAGATTAATCTTTTTTTTATATTACTTGATTGGCTTTGTATTCATACCAATATCCAGACATTAATACTTTTTGCATGTAAACAAACAAATAGCAGAAAATTTTGAGTTCTGTTTTCTAGCATGGACAGAAACATTGCATTACTGATATCTTAATGGCGATGAAGATGGATAATCAGTTCTGGAAAAAATGCTATTTAAGATGCGAGTTGCCACCAGTGCAATGCAGAGGTGAGCATAACTGATGATTAGTATGGACTACCATTTAACTCCTATATTCATCGTTACGACTTTCAAATTTCAAAGTTAAATTTTGTGTTAGTTGTGACAAAGACTGATGAAGAGAACTATATAATTGAAAGGTTTCATAAATACAAAAGAGATTACTTCTGTTTCTGTCATTTTGTATTTAATTTTGATCACCTATACTTTTTAGACATTCCCGATGCTTTTCAGTGTGATGGGGCACAATCAGGGATGTAAAAATTTTTCTTTGTCTACTTGTCCTGTAGGACGAGTGCGTAGCAAAAGTTACTCGTCCTTATGACATTATTACTCGTCCGAACTTGCGGACTTGAATGTCCATTTTTACTGCATATATGCCCTTTTCTCAAAGATGTGTGAACCTTATTTGTGTTTTCCTTCTTTCAAAGAGACAAAGCAATGATTTAATTCCGCCACATTAATAGACAAAGAAAGTGTCAGAAATCATTTCTGGGCAAGGGAAAGTAGACGTAACTCATTTGTCATGGCAACATCACCATAAAAATAGTTCACAGTTAAATTTTCTGCTTTATTCAATATCATTCTTTTTTTTCCAATATATTTTAATTTCCAAACGTGTTAAAATGGAATCAGCCATATTTCAAGCATTTGCAGACGACGCCACCTTCTTCTATTCACCCCCCCCCCCCCCCATAGATCTATATTTTCATAAAACAACTTTTTTTTTCACTTATGAACGGAAATGTAGCTTCCATTTATTGCTTTATTCAGAGATTTGTGTAAATTCACAGTTTACATTCATAATTAAAGATAAGAAGATGTTTGAAGTCCCCCTGATCGGACGATGCCACGCTGCTCATTGTAGAGTCATGGGTTTTCACGCTTTTTTGGCGATCTATTTTTTTCGTGACAATTAATTTATGGAGAAGTACTACTACATGATTTGACATCAATTGGTCTGTTTAAATAGCACGTAACTTAAAAATCTGGTTCTTTACTTTAGATAAGAGGGATAACACTTTTGTTACTCGGTCATGAATGACTCGCCAGCTTCACTATCATGCACGTGTCCTTCCCATTTTAAACTGATCGTGTTTAGCCCATATTTCTGCCGGATGCGCGCAATTCTAGGTTACTTGAAGCTTTAGACGATAATTTCATGTGTCATATTGACATTTAGGCAGATATTTTTCATCGTCAAAGACAGGTAATTTGAAATTTCCGAGTGCCAAAACCCAGCCTCGGGGATAAAATGAGAAGCGAGCCGAGTTGTCAAGTTTTGTCAAGACATCGTCGGAAAAAATTTCTTCCCCATTTTTCCGCCCAATTTCCATGTTTGTTATCCACTAATCTATGTTTCATGGAATATTGTGATTAATCATAGTCACAAAACCAAGAATTCAAGTTTAGGCACCACGCGAGTTCAGGAACCGATTACAATCGATTCGGGGATTTCTCTATCAATTTTATCGGAGTCGGAAGCCAAGATCAACTGACTTTCGACCATAGTCTGTCATCGGCCCACCACTAAAAGGTATACTACTTTAACTGACGCTGTGAACAGAAAACCAACCAAGATGCGCGTGCTTAATAAACATAAACATCCTGTATCGTGATCGAAGAGATGCTTTGGAATTTCAGTTTTACTTTCGTTTTGTGTTCGCCGTGAATTAACCTGCAATTTCAAATTTACGGGACAAATTTAAAATTCAGTAGTTTTAAAATGTACTCGTCCAACAGGACGAGCTTGGCATTTTTTCTACTCGCCCGAAGCCAAATGTTACTCGTCAATACGAGCGGACGAGTGGAATTTTACATCCCTGACAATCTACCAGTTTTTTTCATATTCTGGATCAGACATTGTAAAGATGTGGTTTTTCAAAGGGTAGAAAACACTGTTAGTGGGAAAAAAAGGAGAAAATACTGTTTACCAGTATTTTCTCAATTTCAACACTGTTTTTTGAAAAATCCTTCTTCCTCAGAGCTGTTAATAACTCCAGACTTGTGGCAAAGGGTAAAAGTCCAAAGAACCTAACTGGGATCAGATAAACATGCAATAAAACCATCTTGAAACAGCAAATTTTACAACATATACCTCCTGACTCATTTTATCCTGGATAAAGAAGTACAAAGCTGGATAGAATTTTGAAGGTCTACTATTGTGTATGTAGCGGAAAAATTATTCTGAAGCATTTTCTAACTGATTTAGAAACAAGAGCGGCAAATTGTCTCAAGATACGCCCGTCTTACCCCAAGTTGTAAAGCTGGGGCATGCACCGGACAAAATTCAAGTATGAAAAATGACAAAGGGCAATAAGTAAAAAATTAAAGCAAGCAAGAGTTATGATTCTTGTGCACTGCACTCCCCCTTGATGAGATCTATCCACCCATGAAATTTCATAACCCTAGCTAGTATAGTTTTGGAGATATGCTCCGGACAAAATTCAAGTATGAAAAACGACAAAGGGCAATAACTCAAAAATTGAACAAGCAAGAGTTATGATTCCTGTGCACTGCACTCCCCCTTGATGAGATGTATCCACCCATGAAATTTCATAACCCTAGCTAGAATAGTTTGGGAGATATTCACCGGACAAAATTCAAGTATGAAAAATGACAAAGGGCAATAACTCGAAAATTAAGCGAGCAAGAGTTATGATTCCTGTGCACTGCACTCCCTCTTGATGAGATGTATCCACGCATGAAATTTCATAATCCTAGCTAATATAATTTTGGAGATATGCTCCGGACAAAATTCAAGTATGAAAAAAAACAAAGGGCAATAACTCAAAAATTAAGCAAGCAAGAGTTATGATTCCTTTGCACTGCACTCCCCCTCGATGAGATCTATCCACCCATGAAATTTCATAACCCTAGCTAGTATAGTTTTGGAGATATGCTCCGGACAAAATTCAAGTATGAAAAACAACAAAGGGCAATAACTCAAAAATTAAGCAAGCAAGAGTTATGATTCCTGTGCACTGCACTCCCCCTCACTGAGATCTATCCACCCATGAAATTTCATAACCCTGGGTAGTATAGTTTTGGAGATATGCTCCGGACAAAATTCAAGTATGAAAAACAACAAAGGGCAATAACTCAAAAATTAAGCAAGCAAGAGTTATGATTCCTGCGCACTGCACTCCCCCTCGATGAGATCTATCCACCCATGAAATTTCATAACCCTAGCTAGAATAGTTATGGAGATATTCTCCGGACAAAGAACTGGACGCCGCCCGCCCTCCCGCCACGGGTGATCCCATAATACGTCCCGTCTTCGACGGGCGTATAAAAACCTTTCCATTGTAATGGCCACAGAAGGGGTGTTGTCCCTTTCAAATAAATTTAAGAGAAAAGCTGTAATGTGGAACGTCCAATTAAAAAAAGAAAAAATTAAAGCAGAATACTAATTTACAAGTAAATTATTGGCTAAATTTACAATACAGAACCATGCAATCATGCCAGATATTCAAAATTACAGATCTGTGCATTTTACATTTTTCAAAATAGGGATTCTTTCATTCTCACTGACCCTTTACCATACAACAAAATTTTAGACTTGCCAATTTGAAAAAAAAAAAACAAAAAAAAAACGTGCAATCAACATATCAGATTGGCTAAAATGAAGAATATGTCTTTGGTAAAAAAGAAAACAATGTGGAAGAAGGATGAAAAAGGTTAATAGCATTTTCTTTTTTCCCCCTACTGTTTTGAAAAGCTTTCTTCTAGATCACTGATATGCCCAATTAAGTGGTTATGGTTAAGATACATGTAAAACACATTTGAGTCAAGCTCTGTGAAAAGGGGATTTAATCCATGTGCAAAAAGTATTGATCCATATCAGTCTGCACAGTCCATGCAAGCTGACCTTGGTTAAACCTTTTGCTATCCATTAACTTTCAGCATGGTAAAGAACAACTCTCCCATAAAATTCACTCTATTGTAAGATTAAATAAATGTGACCTAGCACGCAAAAAGGGACTTCTTAGAACTGCAAAAAGTGTCAACACTGGCCAGACTGGGCGAATTGCACAGGCTGACTGGGGTTGACACTTTTCGCTTTTAGAACATTTTCTCTATGAAAAGTGGTCATTGTTCCTTGTTATAAAATCATTTTTTAATTACCAACTTAAAGTGACCTGCACTATTATTGATCTACTTTTCTCTCACTGATTTCCCTTTTTGCATGATGGATTACTAATAATTATGTGTGGACTTATGTGGAAGAATGCATCACCAAGATGAACCAATCCCCTCTTTTGCCTGGTATATTGGTGTGTACAAATTCTTAAAAACAAACCAGTTT
The DNA here is from genome assembly GCA_943736015.1 of Tridacna crocea. NCBI lineage: Eukaryota > Metazoa > Mollusca > Bivalvia > Cardiida > Cardiidae > Tridacna > Tridacna crocea. Next base: position 25,454,902 of record OX031059.1, on the reverse strand, counting down.
TAATTTCAACTTGGCACAAAATCAGAACTGTCTGCTACAGATGGGAAAGGAAACCAACTATTTCATGGTAGTCTTTCTCTTGGTCTGTAAAAATCCTAGCAGCATTTGAACAGTCTGACATTATATCAGCAAGGACTAGTGTTTGACCCTTCAGTTGCTTAACATGTAAAAGGTGTATCTATTTTTGATATTTTAGAAGAACTGTTATCAGTTAAAATGCTACCCTGGAAGGGTCATTTGTCTGGGGTGGCAGAACCTTGAAACAGCATGACGGTCCCAGCAAAGCAGTAGGACAGAAGATCAAACAGTAACTTCCATATCAGAGTTAGTATGAAAGGTCAACCTCAACATTATTGCCACAGGCATATGCACTGGCATAGTGGAATGAAATTTGATATTTAAACATCATCATACTAATAATGACATATATGAAGCATTCCTTCTGGAAAATTAGAGCTCTAGAAAAACATGTACTTTCCAAATCTGTGACAATGGGTCTTAGTCACAACCTACAACAGCTCAGATAATTGCCCCTCATGTTTAAAGTCAATAAATGTAAGCAGTAGACTTAATTTAAAAAAATTTTCACAGTGCCAACAGATTTCTGTGAGCACTATTATAAGTCTAGAAAAAAGGAACAGTTTGTATTTATCACTACCTCTTATTTGTGAAAAAGAATGCTTGTTGAAATTTCTATAAACAGAAAAACATGTACATCTATAGCAACAGAAATTTCTGATCTTGCACTACCTACAAGGAGGGAAGCTGATAATAGTGAAAAGTCTCTACACAATCAGTTCTTACAATGCAGAAAAATATCATCGAATTGAATGAAAAGATCTGTAAGTCATGCTAGCCAATGAACATGATACAAAACATGTATAGATTGTGTCAAGTCATTAACAATTACCCTTTCATCCAATGGTTCTAAAGAAACACTTAAAGGTCTACATTTGGAGTTCCAAGGATCTTCTTTCCTTTGGTGAAAATCACTATAAGCCCTCTGTAAAAATATCAACAACTCCCATGTTATATTTACTTGTGTATACCACAAACTTGAACCAATCATTGGCACTTTTTGAACAACAACAACAAAAAAAATTGTAACCATCTTTGTTACTTTAACCAAGATATTTTTAATTTCAAGACAGAAAATAATGAAATAATAGTAGGTAAAGTAACAAAGATTAAGGCAACTCAAGAGAATCATTTAAGTTCCTTACAGTCATTAATATCTGTTGTTTTCTTTAAAGCCTCTTAATCATATTATGTTGCAAGATGGGGGGAAAAAAAAAACTAAAAGAACTATCATGTAAAGAAAAAAATAGTCAGGGTCCCAAAAATCCACTTGTCCTTACTACGAGTAGTGAAAATTGGTGAGGGCGAATGGGTAATCCTTCTTTGTCTAACTGTAGGACGAGTGCAATATAGCAGGAGAACAAGTAAAATTTCTGAAATTTTTTGGACCCTGATAGAGTCAACAGAATTTAGGGATGGGAGGTTTTACACATGACTCGTATTTGAAGAGGTTAGAAAGCTTAGTATTTCTCATGGCATCTCTGTTCTACAATGGAAGTTATCTTAATAATCCACATGTTAGTGCAATACATTATCATATTTCTGATGACAACTACGCATTAATATTAATGTTGAAGAAAAAATAAACACTTACCTTTGGATCCAACATTTCAAGCATCACAACTGGTCTTCCAACCTCTCCAATTTGTCTCATTTTTGCTGCCCAGTTGTCTTCCTTTGGCTTTTGTTCATTGGATTTCTGCTGTATGAACAAAAATACACCATTAACATTTTACCAAACAATCCCATGTTTAAACAACACCAAGTTACAAAATTTTGAAAAGCATTGTGGGGGAAAAAAAGAAACAGCTTTATAATTCTTTCACACAGACTAAATTATGCCTTTGTGAATCAAAGACAAGACTTATTGTTCATTGTGTACTCTTATCTTGATCTGTGTGGTCACAAACAGATACCAATGGCTAATTATGATCCATTTTTTGATATGTAGATTTTGTATTTACATACATGTATTTTAAATCTTAAATCCCATCTCTCTCTTAGTGAAGTCGAGCCAGCCCTGTTAACGCCATAAATATAATTATATATTACAAATATAAGCTGGTTGAATATCAACATCACATCAAACTACATTCGTATAATGGCAGAGCTATGATAAAATTCATTTCTTTAGCTTTTCTTCAGACAACACTATCATGTCATAATAAGATATACATCTGTGCTTGTTTTCAGACAGTCTTCAGCCAGTTTAAAACACCTGTATCTTCATGCCAAATATTGGCCCTAATGGCTGCAAGATTGTGCAGATTAAAACAAATAGAAAAAGCATTTCATTTTTGGAGGCATACAAAGCAATCATTGTCATTTCTGCTTTTAACTCTTTACTACACAAGAAAATTTTAGACTGGTCCAAAATGAAAGCATTTGCAGACAACAAAATAGATGTACAGTAACTGAAATTTGAATTTGTTTTGTGAAGGATAGAAAACATTGTGGGAAAAGGAGAAAGTGCTAGTTACACAATGCTTCTAGCCACTTCTATCTCGGGGTTGTAAAAACCAGGGATTTTCTCATGGTAGTTAAAAGTTGGGATTGTGTGGTAAAAAGTTTTGTAAAGGGTAGAAAACATTGTAGGAAAAGGAGAAAATGCTAGTTACACAATGTTTCTAGCCACTTCTATCTCGGGGTCATAAAACCAGGGATTTTCTCAGGGTAGTTAAAAGTTGGGATTGTGTGGTAAAGACTAAAAAAGTTCAAGTTCTGCATATTAAAGGGCAAATTCTACCCCCATGTTTGTTTATTTTTTTGACAAAAAAAGATTTTTAAGATCTATGATAACATTACAGATTCCAAATTTTTCTAGAAAGAAAAAACACTCATCCTGTAGGATAAATGCTTTAAACTATGTTACCTAGTTTTAGTGATGCTCCTGTTTCTTAAACCATTTAAAAACTCAAAGGAAAAAGGCCTTTGAAAACACTGCTATAACAGCAAAAAATGCCTGTTACCTGCAAATTCCTGTTTTGGGCCACATCTATTTAGGCCAATGGCAGACACTTCGAATGGTATCTGAAGGCGCACATAGCAATATGAAACCACAATATACATATTTCTGGTTTTGGTTTTATTTATAATTATGGTATGTAAAAAGCTACAAACTTGATTATGACAGTTTCTATTGCATAAAAAGCAACCACTGTATGCTGTGTAAGACAAAGTAAAATTTTTACCCTCAGATCACCACTTCTTGATCTTGTACGCCTCGAGGATCTACTATCCTCATCATCTTCATCGATTTCTATTGCGTCTTGATCCATTGTTCTTTCGCCCTGTAAAAAGAGTATTTGTGGCAAATTAAAAGTATGTCACAAAAGATAATCAAGCCTAGAAAATGCTTTAGACTCAACTAAACTCATTTGTAACTATCTGAAAAAGAAATACAAAACCTCTGGTAAATTTTGAACCCCCATGGCTGAAACTTGCACTCTTTTGGAAGAGGTCCAATTTACTAATATTCATGCAGATTTGGTCAAATGAATAGGTTCGTGATTTCTATAATTTTCACTGTCTATGCTTGATAGCCATTTGAGGCAGGGGTAAAACTCTCTGAATAAATTCTAAGCATGACCATGGAAAGATCATTCATATTAAGCTTGATCAAAATTGGATTTTTAGTTTAACCCCTTATCACATAATCCCTACAATTGATGACCCTGAGAAAGAGGCCTTTAGAAAACATTGTGGGAAAAGGAGAAAATGCTGGTAACCAGCATTTTCTTCTTTTCCCGCAATGTTTTCTACCCTTCACAAAACAAATTTCAAATCTTCAGTTTTTTCCATTTTGTCGTCTGCAAATGCTTTCGATTTGGGCAAACCTAAAATATTGTTGTTTGGTAATGAGTTAAAGAGATATTTGAAATAAAAGTTAATGCAAGGATGCACACATTGAACGACGAAAGACAGACATAGGTAATGACACAAACTTGCCAGCCTTCTCCCATTGCGGGTAAAAATTTAATGTACTACAAGCAAAATGTAAAAAATACCTTTGACGAGTGTGGGCCTGATTGTCTCATAATGGTCTCTGCAACTGTTGCCTGAGCTGGCGAGTTCACTGAAAAACAAAACATAGAAATTCATCACTTTTGAAAATTTCAACCACAAAGTGTTAACTCATTGAATCTTAACTAACTATATACAAGATTGCAATAAATTTCTCTTCCAGAACATTTCCTATGAAGCCATTTTTATTTTTCAACTATGAACGTTTCTTATAAAACCTTTGTGTTACCTAAATGGACACAGATATATGTGTAGGGATATACTATGCGTAGTAAAATTCTTTTACTCAAAATTACTTCTTCTACACCCTTCTTTCTTCTAATGATTAGAAACCTTCTCATGACATGCTTAAAGAAGAATACTAACAAAATTCATTTCTCATATCGAGAGCCAGACTTTCAGGGAGAATGCAAGCAAAAAGCCAGGTAGGAATTACCCATTACCACACATTCACTACTTTCGACGACCCTGAGAAAAAAGACTCCAGAAAACATTGTGGGAAAAGCAGAAAATTGTGGTAACCCACGATGCTTTCTATTCCTCACAAAACAAATTTCAAATTTTCAGTCTTTTCTATCTTGGTGTCTGTAAATGCTCTCGATTTGGACAAGCCTAAAATTTTGCTGTTTGGTAATGAGTTAAATAACTTGTATGATAGAACTCTGAAAAAAATGATACTGATGAAATCTTATTAATCACAGTGTCAGGTTTTTAAACAAACCCCTGTCATAAACTCTTTTACTGCTGAGTAAATATGATGTCGTCAACTTTTTGCAGGGATCTTCCAAAATAGCTCTCAACTGCTGTTTTGATGAACTTTCAGCAGCAGGTAGCAGTTGCTGTAAATCCAAAATTAAGCAGTATATTTTGTGTGCTCTATCTTGACCCATGCCTTCTGCAAAAGCTATTTGAATTGCCATCAGCAGTGAAACATTTAAATCCACACAGAGTTATTTATGATTGATCTATTAAGGCCACTGACAACTGTGACTTACTGGTTGCAGTCGCTGATCGTTTGCATCTCCTGTCATAGGGTTCACCATTGATATTTGATGAACCTACAATACAGAGGAGTATTATACATTTCAGCTCTTTCAGCCTCATAGGCAACACAGGGGCTTTTGCTGATGGCAAATTTGTGTGCAGTCTGATCTTGGATATGTATCATCAAGCTTATTCTGAAAGAACTTTACAGGAATTGCATTTTTAGCCTTCAAAAGAGGTTGAATTGAATTTTTTGAGAAAAGAGTTAAAAATCTTGAAACATCATCTAATCTTATGAATATCTGCAGCCTTTTCATTGAAGAAGGTCTGTTTGTCAGATGTAGATGCCACAAATACATGCATGTGATTCCTTTTATGTCTTGCAAATTTTCAGTTTTGGTAAATGCCCGTTATAAACATTTCACCAAGATGTTATCAGACTTTGGTTACATTTTTCTCCACAGATAATGAGATATACTACCAATTTTAATCAATTCAGTATTTGTGAAACTCATTCATTTTTAGTTTTTCTTCTGACCTTATTCTTCAAGAACAAAGCAGATGTCTTACTTAGATCAAGTTTGATAATCATGGCTTTCTGACAAGAATAAATGCATACTCCCTATCAGATAAGACAGATTGTGTGGTATTTAACATTATTGTTAACTTATTTCAGTTATATCCCAGCAGTCCACACACCTCTTCGGACAGTTTCTTTTTACCAGAACTTCATAAAATTTCTTCTAAGCCACTGGCTGTCATCTTAATAAGTGACAACCATCATTCAAACAATGATCAGCATTGTCAATTTTCAGAGAATCTTCAAAGCATTGGCTTTACTGCAAACTGGAAACTGCTGCACTCTAGTTTCAACTCCTTTATGTTACAGACAAGGCCATCTTTGTCAGCCTACATGAAGAAAGATGTGAGGAGGAAACCAAAATAATTTTTGGAATGATTTGTTTAGCATGTTTTTCGAGTTACTTTCATGCCATATATTCAGGTATAAAGGAGCCTGTTCAGCGATGAATACACTGTCTTACAATCAGTTTTGGAAAAACCTCTGTAGCATAAAACAATCAGAAAAATTCTTCCGTACGACAACATATTACCTGGTTGAGGGAACTGGTCAACACCTTGCGGTAATGATGGAGATTTCTGAATATATCCACTACTGAAAGTGGAATAAGATCCCCTGCAAAATTAAAAAAAGTTTTAGTGAAATGTGACTCAGTTATACAAAGTTGGGGTAAAATATGCTAATATAGCAAACAAGAGGGCCAAGATGGCCCTGGATCGCTCACCTGAATTTTTGAGATGACCATAGTCTATTTTTTTTTTTTAGGTATTCAAACATTGGAACCAAATTTATAATTTTGCCAAGCAATTTTCAAAAGGTCACCTGTAAAAATCATTTCGAAATCTGACCATCAGTTTCAAAAAGAAGAGTTTTTAAGAATTCTTCATTTCTGTATAAGAGCAAGTAGCCCCCATCCATGAGAGCCATGTTTCTTGATGGATCAAAATTTACAAACAAGTTTTGAAAAGGGTCACCCAAGGAACATCTCTCTGAAATAATTCAAAATCTGACCAGGGGTTTCAGAGAAAGAGAATTTTAAAGAATGTCATCATGTCCATATAGTGCAAGTAGCCCCCATTCACAAGACCATGTTTCTTGATGGATCAAAATTATATGTACAGCTTTTGGAAAGGGTCCCACAAGGAACATCTCTGTCAAATTATTTTAAAATCTGACCACAGGTTTCAGAGAAGAAGAATTTTCAAGAATTTCTTCATTTCCATATAGTGCAAGTAGCCCCCATTCACTAGAGCCATGTTTCTTGGCCAATCAAAATTTTGCGAACAATTTTAGAAAAGGGTCACCCAAGGAACATCTCTGTGAAATTATTTCAAAATCTGTCCAGCCATTTCAGAGAAGAAGAATTTTCAAGAATTTCTTCATTTCTATATAGTGCAAGTAGCCCCCATTCACCACAGCCATGTTTCTTGACCAATCAAAATTTCGCTAACAATTTTTGAAAAGGGTAACCCAAGGAACAAGTCTGTGAAATTATTTCAAAATCTAACCAGCGGTTTCTGAGAAGAAGAATTTTTAAGAATTTCTTCATTTCTGTATAGTGCAAGAAGCCCCCATTCACCAGAGCCATGTTTCTAGACAGATCAAAATTTCGCGAACAATTTTTGAAAAGGGTCATCCAAGGAACATCTCTGTGAAATTATTTTAAAATCTGACCAGCGGTTACAGAGAAGAAGAATTTTTAAGAATTTCTTCATTTCTGTACAGTGCAAGAAGCCCCCATTCACCAGAGCCATGTTTCTTGACGGATCAAAATTTCACGAACAATTTTTGAAAAGGGTGACCTAAGGAACATCTGTGTGAAATTATTTTAAAATCTGGCCAGCGGTTTCAGAGAAGAAAAATTTTTAAGAATTTCATCATTTCTGTATAGTGCAAGAAGCCCCCATTCACCAGAGCCATGTTTCTTGACGGATCAAAATTTCGCGAACAATTTTTGAAAAGGGTCACCCAAGGAACATCTGTGTGAAATTATTTTAAAATCTGGCCAGCGGTTTCAGAGAAGAAGATTTTTAAAGAATTTGCTAAAAAATTCCATTTCGTTGCCATGGCAACCAGAGTTTTTGACGGAATCAAATTCTGTGAACAATTTTTAAAGAGGACCTCCCAAGGAACATTCCAGCCAAGTTTGGTCCAAATCCGCCCAGCGGTTTAGGAGGAGTTGATGTTTAAAGAATTGTTGACGACGCACGACGCACGACGCACTGACGCACGACGCACGACGGACGACGCACGACGCACGACGGACGACGGACACCGGGTGATCCTAAAAGCTCCCCTTGAGCACGTTGTGCTCAGGTGAGCTAAAAATCAATACCAATGAGCAAATGAATAATAAGCTTTATAATGATTTCATATCATATAATCAAAAGAGGGCTCCAGATAAGAGGGAGTGACGCTATTCTAAATGAGATGATTCTATTGAGTACCAGCAAAATGGGACTGAATTCAGAATAATTAATATTTTCAATTTTGAAATCAGTATCACTCCCTGTATCTGGAGCTCTGTCAAAACCTAGATTTCTATATCATAGTCAAGCAATATCAATCTAACCAAGACTTCTTCACATGCACCTAACGCAATCCTGGCACACATTTACTATTTACCTCAAGATCTTTTAAATTCTAAAATCTGAGGTTAGTCATCCTATTACAAGGATGTTCCATCACAACCAGTGCACTGGTAAGCAGCAACCATTACAACTTAACTGCTGGAACTGATTTTAGAATGACAACTGAGAATCACGCTAGACTTTAACCTTTTACCAAACAAGCCCTAGTTTCTATGTGTCTGCAGTAAAAGTCTTTTGAAAACAGTGTGGGAAAAGAAGAAATTGCTCGTGACAAGCAATTTCTCCTTTTCCAACAGTGTTTTCTACCCTTTTTAAGAACTTTTTGCCGTTTTGTCCAACTCTACAATTGTCGTCTGCAAACTCTTTCGGTTTGGAAGAGTCCAAAATTTGTCTCTTCGGAAAGGGTTAATGATAACCACACAGCACACACCAAGATTTAGACTGGTTTACATAGAAAGCACTTGCAGACAACAAATTCAAAGCATCTAAAATAATGAGATATACTAGTACTTTGCTTTTATTAAATTTAATACCAAAAACATTGCAATAACCTACATCTCTCCCATTCTAACATTTTAAAGCCTTTCTCCTCAGACGCTGAAACTCCTTACTGCTTGGTAAAAGATTAATATTTTTTTCTCTGTATAAATAGTCTACTTCCCTGCCTTATATATGTACATGTATGTAAAAAAAAGACTCCCTTTTTTCAAAAATAAAGAATGAAACAAAGTTGCACAGCTATAAACTATGTACCTGTTTAAACGTGACTGATGACTTGATGGTGACTGGTTACCATTATGGGACCTGGGCATCTTCTTTCCTACATTAAGTATAAGGAATTGAAAGCAAATGAATCATACGTAAAAGAGATATTTCTACTTATTCCATTACCAAACAATTCTGAGTTATAAAGACCCATGGGATGTATGCTTTAGAAAGCTTTGTTGGTTTAGAGGCAGTGCTTGTAAGAAATATTTTCTATGTTTCCAACAATGTTTTCTACCCATTCAAAGTTGAATCTTGTATTTCCAGCCATACCCAATATGTTCTCTTCAAACCCTTTGAATGTGAACAAGTAAAAAAAAATTTGCTGTTTGGTAAAATGTTTGGGTGTGGTTTTGTCAGAATATCTTGCACAATACCCTGGTTCATGTGTCTGAAAGTGTAGATTTATATCAGGCTTGTTCTATGCAGCCTTATTTTGATCTACACACACAGTGCAAAAAAGCAAGTCAGATGTTTTTTTTTTAATTTGTATTGGAGTTTAACACAATGTTAACCCTTTACCCCATAAGGCATTTCTATGATATCTCTAATTGACCTGAATAATATCAAAGATGAAGCTGTTTCTTATGTGTATAAATGACACCTTTTGATAGCATAGAAAACATTGTGGCAAAAGGTGAAATTGCTCGTCACGAGCAATTTCACCTTTTACCACAATGTTTTCAAAAGGCTCCTACAAGCAATACGTAGAAAGGAGTATCTATGGAGAATAGGGTTAAGAGCTCAGGTCATATCATTGTGGTCAGTGGTGCACTAATGTGTTTCCTGGCTTTCTCACACTAGTACCAAGATAACTTTCTTTCAAAAGCCATCAAATACACTTCTCACATGCAAAGGTGAGAGGCAAAAGATCACTGGAAAGAATGTTTGCTGCAACCAGGTATGATATCCAACCTACAACTTCCAGGTTATGAGTCAGATACCCTAAGCATTGAGCTTCGCTGCTAGGCAAGCAAGGTCTGGTAGCTCAGTAATGTTTGAGTCCTTTACACGACAAATTACGCTCTGAGGATTGAAAAAAAAAAAAGGATTGTGACAAGATTCACCTGATGATTCCTCTCATCACTGATTATTGCTTTGACTATGTTGATGTGGGGAAGCATCAAGTGGTGTGATTGTATGAATATTATGCTACATACTGATAAACAAAATGCTACCAAAGCTTGGGTAAGAGCAATGGCCCTTGCAATATAATTGAAATAATTTTGATAATGGCATTTAAGATCATAAAAAAAAAAAAAGAAAAATTGGTTAAATTTGTTAAAAATGCTTTTATGGTCAACAGTTTACCTCCTGAGAAGATGCTTGGATCATTAGCCAGGATAGCCCTACATAATTCTGGTAATTCACCCTCAAGTCCATCTCCTGCAAGGTGGTCCTTTAGTTCTCTACAAGAAAAAAATGAAAACATCCCTTAAAATAAAAACAAAATAAAATGGGAATTTTTGTACTTAAAGGTAAATCTGGCATTAAGAATTTCCCTTTGGAAAAATCTAATTTTATTTTTGTTTGTATTCTTCATTCTAGTACAACACACTGGTCAACAGACTGTTTCAGTCTGTGTCAACGTAAGATTCTATGAGAAAATATTGATACATAACATCAATGGTGCTGCAAATCAGTTGTTTCTGAAATAAGGCATATTACAGCATTTCTAAATAACCGAAATATGTTTATGCAAAACTGGGTGAGAATTGAACCGAGAAGTCCTAAACAATCCCTGGAATGCAACTTTAAACTTGGAAGAAAAGGGTCAATGATGGTAAGACACAATCATGATACAATCATATCCATTCTTTGGCATTTTTTAACATAATTTCAATTGGAGCTATATAGATGTACAAAAGCAGTTGTCATTCGAGAAACAATCAAAGAACATAGTATTAAAACTAGGTTCTAAATCACCAAACTGATATAAAAAACTGGATTTAAAATGACCAAAGTGTGCATGAAATGATCGAAGTAAGTACAAATGACCAAAATATGAAGAATAGGTGGATACCCAAAGATGAAAAATTGTACAAAATGGCCCAGGTACGAAATGATTTCAAGCAGAGTAAACAGTATGCTTGTTGTAACGAATGAATTAATGAATGAATGTTGTTTTATGGCGTTGTTGTAACGTGTTGATAGCCCTAAATAAACATGTCAAAAATTTGTTTGAAAATGCTTGAACCTCTATGGCACACAACCTAATATACATGTATATGCAGGGTTTTCCCTCGGCTTTGAAAATTGGGGGTCATTGTGACCCCCTTCCTCATTAGTTGCGGGTTCATTAATTTTGGGGGTCGAAAATATGGATTTCCTCGTCATCAACTTCAAACACTATTTATAATGCATTTACCTTTTAAACGCCAACTTCTAAGATTGAAAAGTCTGTCAATCATTTCTGACGGAAAGGCCGATGCCATTTTTCGACGTCTGAATCGCTACTTGACGTGGCTTGATCGGCAGTTGTAGGAAGCAGACGATAGAAAAATGCTACAGTTTTCTTCCTCATGACATTATTTTTCCGCTAACAGCACAGACCGGTAATGTGTACTTTTATATACCGGAAGTCGTGTAAAATATGCTATGAAATACAGAGAACCCAACCACGACTTTGACTGGGCTCATATTTATGACACGTGTCCAATATACATTTCGACAATAATGCGTAAACCAGTCTTATTCTATAAATACATTACCGGAAAACCACTTTTATCTAAAATAAACCTTGTAGTTAAAAAAAGAACGGTGTTCGTCTGACATTGAAGCAAGAACAGACTTGGAATTATGACGCTTCAATCAACTTTGTACATTATTTAGATTTTGGAAAGTTGCGTCACCGATGACGCACTGTCATTTATTTTGGGGGTCATTTGAATTAAAATTGCGTCAATGACGCAGGATTTGTGCGTCATAGAAAACCCTGTATATGTGCATCGTCCTTTGAAAAAAAAAAAAAAGAAAATGCAAAAGACCTGTAGGAAACACAGTTTTAACTGTTGCTATCATAATATTTAGAATGTTTTTACTCTTACACATTACCTTTATCCCACTTGCTACAAAGCAAACCACCATATTTAAAGGGTAATCGCTGGTGTGCATTATACGTTCAACAGACTTTTCAATACATGTAGAAGGAACTTTTAGTACATTGTAGATGGCAATAATTCTGTACAAAGTACAGTTTCTTTATACTTACATATGTTCAGTTGAAGACTGTTGTAACACAGCTGAAAGTTGTTCCACCAAATCATCACTTGCATTGTCTAGTAACTTCTTTGACTTCTCACTAAGTTTTGCACTATGTAGTAAACTTTTGTTATTAACGGCTGTTGACAATGGGGTTGGCAACGGCAACTCAGGTAACACTGGAAAATGTTAATGAACATGTTAATTAGCTTGACAGTGTGTAAATTTTTTCCCCTCAATATCTGTTTCACATATCTGAAGGCATCAATTAACACGAATCACAAATCTTCAGGAGAATTCACTAAAAGGCTATCATTTAACAAAAAAAGAAAAGATTTGTTTATTCAGATTCATTAATGATTATGATGATTATTATAAGTATATGATCTGTGCGTACACATTCAGCATATTCTCCATGCTAAAGTTAGTATAACACTTAAATGTGGAAATGTAACTGATGAAAATTTACTGTTTTCTTAGGTTGTTAAGAAGTAACATGTAAAAATGAACATACTTTCTATTTATTTGCATTTTATATATTTTGTAGCTTTTCCCCAATGTACTGTTAAAAATTTTACATATCTTTCCATGCAAAATATAGCGCTGATTAATCCAATTGTGTAATTTAGCATTGATGAAAACTCTTTTCAATGGTCCCATCATCAGTCATTATAAGTCAGTCATTACTATAAGTAAAACTTTATGTCTTATCTTTATCTTACATTGGCAAATTACATTTTACTAATTTTTCGTTTTATTCAAAAAACTTTTTAACCCATAACGACAAAATTTTAACCTGGTCCAAATTGAAAGCATTTGCAGGCGATAAAATAAAAGTGACTGAAAATTTCAAATTTGTTTTGTGAAGGGTAGAAAACATTGTGGGAAAAGGAGAAAATGCTGGTTACCAGCATTTTCTCCTTTTCCCAAAATGTTTTCAAAAGGCTTCTTTCTCCGGGGGTCAAAAGTAGGGATTGTGTGGTAATAGCTTAAACAATTAATAAACAGAAACTATTGCACCTCTGAGTGTAACCCATTGATAACAGTCGTCAAGTTTGGAGACGAGACAGTGGGCAGCAAGACCAAGCATAGGGCAAACAAAATGTGATACAATGATCGGTCAAATATTGACTTCCACAGATCTATGCATAAGAATCCATTTATAACAGTATCATGAAATTAAAAATTCCACTCGTTATTTTACAACATGCTAGTTTAAATTGACACTTTTTTGACAAATTTTTTCCCAGGCAGTGCGCACATAAAAACAGGTTGTAAACAAGGAATTTTGAAATTTTGCAATGCATTTTTTTATAAAGAAATATTGATCCTGAACCTGACACACACTGAGTGTCATTTGACAAGCTTGTGAACATGCATTGCACAAATACATACTTTAACTCTTTACCAAACGACAAAATTTTAGACCAGTCCAAATTGAAAGTGTTTGCAGACGACAAAATAAAAGTGACTTAAAATTTGAAATTTGTTTTGGGAAGGGAAGAAAAAATTGTGGGAAAAGGAGAAAATGCTGGTTACCAGCATTTTCTCCTTTTCCCTCAATGTTTTCAGAAGGCTTCTTTCTCAGGGTCGTTAAAAGTCGGGATTGTGTGGTAAAGAGTTAAAGTAGTTCATGGCATACTAACCAAACCTCATACTTACAGTCTGTGAGACTTGTAATCCCTGCCAAGGTGGTGATAGGAACACTTGGTACCTCACCATTCATACTGCTTATCTATCAATTAACACCTTACATCTGTAAGTAAGTGTGAGTAGATATCATTTATATGTAAATCATATAAAGGTGATGGTAAAAGTTGGATCAAATCTTACAAATAAATTCTCCAAAACTTATGCTCTTCACTAAACTTGAAATTTGGTTCCAGCAGGATAGAAAACGTGCGAAAAGGAGAAATGCTGGTTACCAGCATTTACTCTTTTTCCCAAAATGTTTTCAAAAGGCATCTATCTCAGGGTTGTTAAAATCAAGGATTGTTTGGTGAAGGGTCAAGTATATCAATCAAAACATTTTTTTCCTGGGGTATATCTCCCTATTCATAACCAATATTTGTTGAAGTGAACAAGACAAACCTTTTACTTTTGCATTTTTCACCCTTTTATCCATTGATAGATAGGTTCAAACCATTTATTTTTTCACATTTCACCCTTTTTTCCTTGATACATGTAGACAGCCAATCCACATGTTTAGTACATACAGCATGGAATGAGATACATAATAAATATATCATTTATGAAATATAGTGGGATTTTCAAATTAAGGTTTTAAATAACAAAGGTTTGAACAAAATAAAGCCATGCATTGGGTATGAAGAATGTCACCACACATAAACACTATGTAACTGCTTTGTTACTGAAACATCCAATCGTTTTCCTCTTTACATGTATGTTACCGAACTTGTCTGTTACCGAAGCATCCATAAATCATCTCATTATGTCCTTAAAGTTGGTTCATGGAAATACCGAATCACACCCAATATACCCAATTACACCGAATTATACCTTCAAATACCATATTACACCTTCAAATACCGAATTAAAAATACAAAAAAACTTATTTGTTAACTAATATATTAATTAGACGTGAAAATTATTTTATTTGGATTTTTGTGGCTCTCAACTCTGTAATTCTTTTTGGCAAACCATCCCTAACAGATCGAGAAAATTCAGAATTATTTGTATCAGTCCAGGAGTATATTCAACAAACTGGCCGATTTACTTGATATAAGCATACTGTCGTATGCTCTGATTTTTCCTTTTGACTATAGTGAGCAAATGGACAAAATCTCTGTTTGTCTGTTTGTTTGTATGTCTGTCTGTCTGTCGTTCTGACTATCTGTCTGTCTGTCTATCTGTCTGTCTCTCCTTCTCTCTATATCTCTTTCTTGTTTATTATAATTAGTTGTGGAACACTTGTAAATTCATTATATTGTAGGGGGAGGGTCGATTTCTAAGTTGTTATAACTTGTGACCCAACCCCATTTCCATGTAAATTTGAGGGAAAATAAATATGTTTAAACTAACTAACTAACTCTGTAATTCGGTATTTGATATTACCGAATTACACCTATTGTATTGGGGATGTAATTTGGTAATGTCAAGTACTGAATCACACAGTTGTGAGCCAGAAAAAGCTGAATAAAATATTAAATCTTAATGATTTAAATTCATATATTAGTTAACAAGTAAGTGTTTTGAATGTATAATTTGGTATTACTAAGTCTAATTTGGTGTAATTTGGTATATCAGGTGTAATTTGGTATTTCCATGCACCCCCTTAAAAGTTAATTGAGCAAGCCAGATCTACTCTATGCCATTTTCATATTTATTTATTTCTGCAAGATGGTGTATTTCTGTTCCCAGTCTTATCAGATCGTTCCGTGTTTTAGTTGACCCTAGTTTCCTAAACCAGCACGCTTTATAAGTGGGAATCCTTAGTAGTCACCCACTTTACTGCCAGGATTTTTCTTTACACAAAATGTCTACATTAAAATTGAGAGAAAAAACACAAGAGATCGAATTTTCCAAGAAATGACAGTGAATCAGCACATTTGAACATACTGACGTAGCATTAACGCTGGCAAAGAATCACAATCATCAACTTTTGCAATGGGTAAGCCTTAAATATTGGAAATCAAACATTACCCCACCCACATTATCTACATATAGCATTAGTAGGTCATCTTATTTTCTGCCTTAAGTTGTAATATATTCCTTATGTTCTAAAACAGCAAAACAGATCTGATTCAAAAGAACATACATACAATGTTCCAGCTATGGCAACGGGCGCTCACGCATGGATTTAGGATTTTTTTCTCGGAAAAATTGATGCTAAAAAATGATGGATTGTCTTACCTGTACTTTTACAACAGTAATTTGAGGTTCAAGTTCTCTGTTTTTCGATTACAATCATAGATAGATCAGTAGTAAAGGGGTTGAAAAAGGGTGTAAACACACATATCTGTTGAGAAAATTAGGAATAATTCACTAAATTTGAGGAAAATAATCAATCCATAACAATGATCCGCGCCAAAAATAAAACGACCGAACAACTTGAAACTGTAATTTATACACTGCGCAAAGTAAATCGTGGGAATGACATATGTGGGGTTCAGGCGTCAAAGACTGTGCAAATGATTGCTCATTTTATCATTCAATTAATTAGAAATGTACTTAAAATGAATTCAATGATGAAACTGTGGCATTTTTTGAGACTATAGCTTCAGCGGATTATTATATGAAAGTAGCTTTGAAAATAGTTCGAGAGGACAGTGCTTGTGACGTCACGTACATGGCTTCCTCGAAAGTAAACACAAGCATGAAGAGGAAGATATTTGTAGTCGGTGTTGGGATGACCAAGGTGTCTGACATCTTTTTACATCAAACTTTTCAAAAATTGCATCTGAAGATGCTTTTAGCTGGAACACTCTTGTTCTGTGTAAATCACGAAAACACAAGATCAAATTAAAAGTCCTCAAAAATTCTAGGCCTCAGTCGTAGGGAAAATTCCAAAATGTTCATCTCAAATTACAGGTTAACAAGTAAACTAGTATTCAAAGTAATATGACAAGGATTGCACCTTTCGAAAGTTTTAAGAATTCTGGGTAAGCACCCCTGCTAGTCCCTATATTCATGATACGGTATGTATTTATTAGGAAGATGTGAAGGGTTTTTTGTGAGCACTTTGAGACGACCCCTTTTCATATGTCTGGACTTTGTAAGGGTCAGAGAATAGAATGTCTACTCAGCTAGGTCTTGCAAAGCAGTTAGACAGTTAGTGCAAGGCTATTGTCAAAACTTTTGCCTGGGGAAGATAAACTTAGCATATAAATCATGAAGAAAAAAGTGTATGTTGTAGGAGTTGGAATGACAAAGGTAAAATTTGAAAAGAACATTTATTTTCCAGGGACCAAGATCCATGATAGACATACAAATCTTCAACTGCTGAATGGATTGATAGGTCAACTATTTATTTTCCGTTATTTTGTCTCGTTTAAGTAAAAAAAAAATAGCACAATAACCAGTGTTTCTATCAGCCTATGATATATCAAGCAGAATGATGGGACACAATGTCACTGTAAAAGTTGAGTGCCTCTAAGGTCCTTCTGTCGTTCTGAGGCCCATTTTTACCTATGTAAATCATCTTTTAACTCTGTACCAACCACATAGATTTAGATTTGTCCAAATTGAAAGCATTTGCAGATGGTAAAGTAAATGTGAACCAAAGAGTAAAACTTTAGAAGAGTAGAAGACATTGTGGGAAAAGGAAACAATTCTGGTTACCAGCATTTTCTCCTTTTCCCACAATTGTCTCAGAAGGCTTCTTTCTCTGGGTTGTAAAAAATCAGGGATTGTTTGTAAAGGGTTAATTATCTAAAAAATATACATGTTAAAATGGACAAAAACTGCTCTTTTGAAAAAATTCCTTGAGGCCATCTTCAGCTTCATTAGTAATTTAGTACCTAAGTTTTGTTTGACACATGATTACCCAAGTTTTAAGAAGGTAAAAAGTCTTTAGTAAACATGGTTGGAAAATGAGAAAATGCTGGTTACCAGCATTTTATCATTTTCCCACACTGTTTTCTACACTGTCAAAGACATATCCTTTCAAATGAGCCATAGTTAATTTGTGGTGTGCAAATCCTTTCAGATTGTGTAAGTCTAAAATTTTGCTTTCTGCTATAGAGTTAAGAACTGTTTTGTTTGTTGTATTGTAGTTTGAAAAGCCAGGGAAGAGGGAGGACTTTGACTATCCAGATATGGCAAAAGAAGCTGGTAAATAGAGAGAGAATAATCATGTTGTGCTTTCCTGTTGCTGACAGAGCCCTGGTAGCTCAGTCGGTAGGATGCAAGGGGGGGGGGGGGTTGTGAGTTCTATCCCAGGCTTGGCTGATTTCTTCTGAGGATTGATGATAGTCATTGCGACAGGATTCAATCCTCTCTCACACTGATTTTTGTTTCGACGATGGTTATGTTGGAAAGCAGCCAGTGGCTTTGAAAGAATCATGTGCGGAGTACTAGTAACAGAAACTCCAGGAAAGAATGGATAGGTGCACTGGCTGCTGCGATATAACTGAAATAATGTTGAAAACAGTCTTAAACACCATTCAATCAATCAATCAATTTCTGGTGCTTGTATTAGATTCAAGCAGTGTGAGAAAATTTTATATTGCATGAGACCCTAGGTCCAGGGAGACGCCAAACTTTTTCAAGACAGCAAATACAAGTACCAGGAAAGTTGCTTCAACATAATTATGTGTATTTCTTTTATCATATCACCAACAACTCTTTACAACCACATATTGCAGTAACTGTCATTTTATTAACTCTTTACGAAACGACAAAATTTTGGACAGGTTCAAATTGACAGCACTTGCAGACAACAAAATAAACGTAACTCAAAAAATAAAATTTGTTTCCATCAGGATAGAAAACATTGTTGGAAAATTTTCTCCTTTTCCCAAAATGTTTTCAAATGGCTTCTTTCTGAGAGTAATCAAAAACAGCGGTCTGTTTGGTAAAGGGTTAAAAAAAAAGAAAGGACAGCTGTAAAAATAAATATAACAGGTACTGGTAAATTGTTTAGTGGTTAGGAAGTCTGTTTTATAAGAAGTGGATGAATATAATGGAACATAGCTTTTTGACTAATCAAATCGCAAACTAATATATACATATTCCATGGGCGAGACAGGTAATCATGTTTGATATTTTATTTCTGTGCAACACATGTATTCCTACCAGAAAATTTACAGTACATGTCTATAAGAAAACTATATAAGGCATTTTTACTCTTCTACATGTGTTTAGATACATTCTTTTTGAAAGCATTCACTGGCAAGAAAGCACATGAGGTGATAGTGATAAAATTTGTAATAAGAAGGGGAAGAGAAAATACTGGTTACCTTTTTCTTGCCATTACTTGTATGTGGAGCTCCTTTTCTGTTACATGCACTGTAGCATAGATAGTCTATGGATAGATCACTGGTAATGGCATGCATGTAGTATTTTGTAAAATGTAATTGCTTTTCCCACTGTTTCATGTGGTAGGCAAAGCATTAGCCTCAGAGGGCCTGTAATCTGTTACAAGGGCATAAAACTTCAATGCACTAGTATTATGTTGTAAGTAAATTGTGATGGGAAAGTATAGGATATGTTACCTGTCACACAAAAAGGGAGCATCTGGTATCTGCGACAAGTGTTGAACCTGGTCAGCCCGCGCACATTGCGCAGGCTGATCAGGGTCAACACTTTCCGCTTTTGTGATATTTTCTGTTTGAAAAGTAATCATTCTACCTTACCAAACAATAATTTCCAAATTATCATCATAAATTGACATGCACTATGTGTGATCTATTTTTATGGAAAACTTCCCAGATTGTCCCTTTTTACGTGACCGGTCACATGATTATGCATTATTTCACAATTCACATAACATACGGATTTCATTCTTACCATTACATATCAATTTGGATTGAGTTACTGATGATTTTGAAACTCTCAGGACTGGTATTTCCTTTATAGTATTGCTTAGAAAGAATACCTTTGATGACTACTGGTAGATATTGGTCTGTATATGGTAATAAATCAACAATTTTTTCAGCTAGCCAATTTACAATATTTTTACAAAATCATTTTTCTTTCTGTAAACAGGTATCAAAGCCCTAGAGGATGCTGGCTTATCATATGATGCCATAGAACAAGCATGTGTTGGATATGTTTATGGTAAGCCACTAGTATCTCTGTGTATGTTTGATTTTAAATCAAACCCTGTAAATGCAGCTTTTTTACCAAATTTCAGTTACAGCAACTTTCCATGTGTTTCTGGAAATTCTTTTACATAATAATTCTGCTAAGCAGCTACCAGCTTTTGCTAAAAAATATTGTGGAAACAATTTAAATTTTGGGGTATATTTTTGTTTAACTTATTGATAAGAACTCGAAAACTAGCTGATCTACTTACGTCTTTGACTATGATCCTTTATGACATTTGCAGATATCATATTAATCCATTACTACATAGCAAAATTTTAGACCTATCCAAATTGAAAGCATTTGCCGACGACAATTTCAAAGTGGCTTTAATGGAGCAATTTTGCTTTGATAGGGTAAAAAACTTTGTGGGAAAAGGAGAAAATGCTGGATACCAGCACTTTCTCCTTTTCCCACAATGTTTTCAAAAGGCTTCTTCCTCAGGGGTATTAAAAGTCATCATTATGTAGTAAAGGGTTAAACAAATTTTATCCAAGAAAAGGGGTCCAGTGTGGATTTTATGATGACTTCATGTGATTCTGTTTTTTTACAGGAGACTCAACCTGTGGACAGAGAGCCTTGTATCAGTTGGGTATGACAGGTATACCTGTGTATAATGTAAGTAAAGGCATGCATTTCAGTTTTCTCTGTATTGTATCAATCAATGCTGCTTTAAAATCCATACTGATGTATTTTTTCTGTATCAGACTTCACCTGTCTTTGAAGAATGTACTACTGTTTTGAAAAACACCCGTATTTATTGTGCTTATCCATACATGCATCTGTCCAGCCATCCCTGCATCCACCCATCCCTGCATCCACCCATCCCTACATCCATCCATCCATCCGTCCCATCTGTCCCGTCCCATCCCAATCCAGTCCCATCCCAATCCCATCCCATCCCATCCCATCCCATCCCATCCTATCCCATCCCATCCCATCCCATGTCCTTATTAGAGGTGATGCTGGCTTTTGATTTTAGGTAGTTTGCTATCACATGAGGGCTGATGTATATTGACTTACAGAATGTTTTTTCTTTTCAAATTATCATGATTTTTTGTAACATTTTTACAGGTCAACAACAATTGTGCTACTGGATCAACAGCTCTTGTAATGGCTAAACAGCTGATTGAAGGAGGTAAACTCACCTGTCTTTTTACAATCACATACATTGCACTCATTGACAATAATAATACAATACATGTAGTTACAAATCCAGTGACAAGGAACATGAAATCCTAGGAATTTGTGCCAAGAAGTTGATGTTTTATATTTGTTTCTCAAGGAACCAGTGCTATGTTACTGCATAATGTATGCTTTTCTTTTGTTTGCAAGCTGTTTGTGAAGCTTCTGTAAGATTATAGTACATATCATATTTTCATGGGAATGTGAATGGTGGTTATAGTTATCGTAATAACAGAGATGATAATAATAAGACAATTATATTACTGATGATAAACGTATGAGCCATGCTCTGTGAAAAGGGGGCTTGATGAATTTGCATAAAGTACTGACTTGGGTCAGCCTCCACAGTGTGCGCAGCCTGCACAGTGTGCACAGGCTGACCTGAGCCAAAACTTTTTGTAACAAGTGAATTTTCTTTTTGTCCAAGTTCCAGTCCATGTCATGATTGACTCATTACTAAAGACAAAATTTTAGGTTTGTCCAAATTGAAAGCATTTGCAAACGACAAAATAAAAGTGACTGAAAATTTGAAATTTGTTTTGTGAAGGGTAGAAAACATTGTGGGAGAAGGGGAAAATGCTGGTAACCAGCATTTTCTTCTTTTCCCACAACATTTTCTAAAAGCTCCTATTTCAAGGTCGTCAAAAGTAGGGATTGTGTGGTAATGGGTTAAGCCCCCTTTTGCTGGAGCATGGCTTTTGTGTATGTTTCATAGATGAATTACAAAGCTAGTTTGTTGGATGAATTGCATTGCCATAGAATAGATATGTATTGAATACTTCAAGCAGATATTTGATTTTTTAAGAATCTTTTGATAATAGTGTCTTTTGAATTGTTTAACCCATTACCACACAATCCCTACTTTTGACGCCCCTGAGAAAGAAGCCTTTTGAAAACACTGTGGGAAAAGGAGAAAATGCTGGTAACCAGCATTTTCTCCTTTTCCCACAGTGTTTTCTACCCTTCCCAGAACAAATTTCAATTTTTCAGTCACCTTTATTTTGTCGTCTGCAGATGCTTTCAATTTGGACCAGTCTAAAATTTTCTTGTGTGGTAAAGAGTTAAGCTGGAAAGTATCATTTAGGTTTACAATACGTAAGAATTGTTTGAAATTGCTTGTATGTGTGATATTCAGAAATTTTAACCTTGTGATGGATTGATGATTGTTAAATGACAAGTAGAAATCCTGAGTAGAATCATATAGATTAGTAACTTTATGTAAATTTTTATTGTTTCATGAACAGGAATGGCAGAATGTGTCATGGCCCTTGGATTTGAAAAAATGCAGAGAGGGTCTCTGAAAGCACAGGTAGCTATATCTGTTTTGTTAATGTTCTATCTTTAACTTGTTACTTTCTGTAGACAATCTTTTTTCTCTTGCATTGGATTACTAATGGAAAATATTGTAGCAAAGGGTAAAATGCTGAAACTGAGCAAGGAAATCAAATTGCTCAGACTGTGCAAGTTTTCATTGTGCCACTAAGTCACATGTAGTCATATTTTTAACCTCAGTTGTGTCGACTATCATTCACAATTCTGTTTTCATGACAATTGCAACTTGTTTCGAGAAAGAAAAAAGCCACTTGAGTAAGCCAACAATGACAAAATACTATGTTTAACACTTAAACTTTATGGATTTATGAAGGTATGAAAAAAAAAAAAAACAGTAAATCAAAACTAGCAAATATTAATGGAAAAAAAAACAAACCCAAACTAATATTGAATTATTGGAATATGACTTTACTTTTGGAATGGGGCGAAAAAAAAAAACAAATATACCATCAATAGAGTATTTTTTGTAACTTTGATTTGAAATTGCAACTGCCAAAACCATAGTCTAACGACTCTAACATCTGTGCTATACACACTTTTTACTATTTAATGTGTTTTAAATATACAGATGAGCCACATCCTGTGATATCTGCAAAAACTATCAATCTTTGTCAGCCTGACTGATAGCAAAGATTTTGATCCAGGTTACCCTTATCAGTCAGTACAGGCAGACCTAGGTTGGAACTAATTGCAGATAAATTAAACTCCCTATTCACAGAACTTGGCTCAAATTTAATTGAAACCAATGGTAAGTGAACTGTTTGACTGTTCCAGTTTGATGACAGAAGCAGTCCTATGGACAAACATGTACAAGTAATGGTAGAAAACCATGGTCTGTCTCATGGTCCTATAACAGCCCAAATGTTTGGAAATGCAGGAAGAGAGCATATGGTGAAACATGGTAATATTACAAAATATACTTAGTCTTAAACAATGATTGAAATATTTCAGTACAGAGATCGTGCTGGTCCTTTACAATACCACATGAAAGTTCTAAGGGAAACTCATGGATTAGCCCATGGTCCCCTTGCTGCCCAAATGTTTGGTAGTGCTGGTAAAGAACATATGGAAAAATATGGTAATTTTTTTCCCTCTTTACCCAAAACCTAATAAACAGAGTATGTAATTACACATAGCTAGTTTTTGGCATGTATAGCACCCTCGGAAAACACCGGGCTTAGCCCATAATCCCCAGATTAGCTTACCTGAGTACAAAGTGTTCCATATGAGCTTTTGTGATGGTGCTGTGCCCAGCATCAAGCATCATTTGGGTGTTATGCAGTTATGAACAAGTACCTTTTGTACCCTTTATCACATATTACCAACTTTGAATGAGCTTGAGAAAAAAGACTGTAAAAATTGTGGAATGTGGAGAAAATACTAGCATTTTCTCCTTTTCCCACCATTGTTTTTTACCTCATCAAAGATAGCTTTTGCAACAAGAGCATCATTTAATTTATTGTCTGAAAATGATGTGCGTTTGGACATGTGACCAATTTTTTGTTATGTGGTAAAGGGTTAACATTACATGTAGTATTATTTGTTCTTGCATAAAGACAGGCACTTCAGTTGCTTATACTACTCTGTCAAGTTTGGTTTATGTCTGTCTAATCAGGACCCTGGGTCTGTATTCACCAACCTTTCTCAAGAACATTCTTAGGCTTATTCTTCAGAATATGGTTAATGTAAAAGTAAAAGAACTTCTGATTGGCTAAACCATTTGGTTTAGCCAGTCAGATGCTCTTTTACTTTCGCAGTCAGAAAATCTTGAACTATAAGACTAGGAATACTCTTGAGAATGGTTGGTGAATACAGACCCAGAACCTATTGAGGATGGATGAAGGGAATTCTCATTTTCCTGTTTCAAAACCTTCATTCCTTTTGCTGACAGTTTGAAAACATTTTCTATCTTTTGTCAAAGTTTGTCATAAAGTTCTGTCAGAATAAAAAACCGCAAAGACACTTGTTGTTGTGCATGGTCACCCAGAGAATACTATTTTTTCTTTTTATTATTTCAGGGGAATCCCTTTTGAACTATTAGGGCAAAAAAAAAAAGAAAAAGAAAAACCTCTCCTTTTACACAATTTTTGCATTTGCTACAATTCTTTTGTATATTTACTGAAATATATACATAAAGTTTATCTAGCATTGATTATCCATGTTTATAAAAAATGAAGATATTTTCAATCATTTTGTCTTCCAAATATTTGTCTCTTGAGGTAATAGATTAAGTCCTTAACAGATGACAAAATATTAGACTTGTCTGAACTTAAACCTTTTGTAGGCAACAAGTGTGGTGAAAATGAAAACTGGCTATAAAAGGGTAGAATAAATGGTGGTAACCAGCATTTTCTCCTTTCCCATAATTTTTCTTAACCCATTACCACTCAATCCCTACTTTTGACGCCCCTGAGAAAGAGGCCTTTTGAAAACACTGTGGGAAAAGGAGAAAATGCTGGTAACCAGCATTTTCTCCTTTTCCCACAGTGTTTTCTACCCTTTCCAGAACAAATTTCAATTTTTCAGTCACCTTTATTTTTTCGTCTGCAAATGCTTTCAATTTGGACCAGTCCAAAATTTTCTCATGTGGTAATGAGTTAACTCTTTACCAAACATCAGAATTTTTGACTTGTCCAAATTGAAAGCAATTGCAGACAACAAAATGAATGTACCTCAAAAATTGAAATTTGTTTCTAGCAGGATAGAAAACATTGTTGGAACAGGTGAAAATGTTGGTTACCAGCATTTTCTCCTTTTTCCACAATGTTTTCAAAAGGTTTCTATCTCAGGGTTGTAAAAACCAGGGATTGTTTGGTAAAGGGTTAAAGATACTTTCCTTAACAATGGTGAAACACAAGGATATTTGTTATAGGTTGGAAAGTGATGATGCAATTCTTTGTCAAACACAACAGATCAGAGTTATTTGTATATGGACATGTATTTCATTGGATCCATCCATGTTGTGTGTGTCTTGAGACTTACTTAGCAGAAAAGATTTTGAGCCACAAGAAAACCACTGAATTGTCTGATAAACAATTTAAAAAAAATGGAGAAAATGCTTCACCTATATATCATTTCAGGAACCAAACCTGAGCACTTTGCAAAAATAGCGTGGAAGAATCACAAACACTCCACCAATAATCCGTAAGTGATGTTATTTACATATCTCAGTGCCTGTTCTTTGATGTGAAAATTTCCTAGATTGAAGTTGGTAGAGCATGTTAGAATATTAAATTTTGTATTTTAAACAAACAGAAGTTCCTTTTATCAAGTTTGAAAATGGTATGTTTCACAGACAAATTTGAAAATATTCTCATACATTGATGGGTAATCAACTTGAATTCAGGCTAAATGAAGATAGGTGGAAATATCATGGCACGAGGAGAAACTGACTATCTTACACAAGCACTTGCTCCTTTTGCTACAAAATTTCAAAAAGCAGTCTGCTTTTAGATGAAATAGTTGTCAGGAGATGGTTATTTGCAGTCTGATCTTTGATCATTATTGTCTGCTTTGCTTATATATCATTGACAACAATAACCTTGAAAATGAAGATACATAATGGATATTTCTTTTATTTTTATGGTGAAAGATATGAATTTAGTTCATTTAGTGAACATCATTGGTAATATTTTTTAGAGTTGCTGCACACTCATGAAAATATTACTGATAATGTTCACTTGATGGAATAAATTTCGATCTTTCGCCGTAATAAGCAAATATCCTCTATATATTTCGATCACCGCTGTTTCTGAATAACCTACCGGAACACACGAAATAGAGGTTGTTATGTCTAGATCGAAAATGTCAGTTGAGTTTGTTTGGCATTTCAAGGGTTGAATTCATGTAGAAGAATCACATTCACTTTGCAGGAAACAACTTTATCATTTTTGAATGGCTGAAGTAAATAGTGCTGCACGAGTGAAGTCTTTTTCAGTCAAAGTTTCGGTTTAAGGCATAATTATTCTTCTCAAACTGATTTTGATTTATGCCATATGAAAAACCTACTCTTGTGGCTTTTGAATGTGAAAGAAATAATAAGAATATTATCTTTTCTCCACTTCAGATATTCCCAATTCCAAGATTACTACACCTTGGAACAGATTCAATCTTCCCCCAAAATTCATGATCCACTGACAAAGCTGCAATGTTGGTAAGCAAGCTTAGCACATCATAACTTTTTAGAAGACTTTCTTTTACCTGGTGTTAAAAGTAGTGTGCCACTGGTAACAAGCAAATTCATTATAAGTTAAAAGAAGTGATCTGCTTTGCATTACTGCACAGACTAACTCTATACAAGATGGAAAAATTTAACACTTATTCATTATGCTGATAACACAATGACACTAAAAATTCCTGTTATGGAATAGATAAAACTGAAAAATACCACTCTATTGTAAATTCTTTTTGTCAAGAACTTAGAAACTCTTTCTCCTTTAGTACATTTTCTAGGCATGTATTACTTCAGATACAATGTTTTAAAAGAAAGAAATTAAATCGTTGTTGTGCAAGGTTGGTGTTAGATGGTATATTGTATGTTCTCCAAGAATTATTACTTATGATCTGATCATCTGATGTAATTTCACACAGTTCACACATATGCTTTGTAAAAGATGTCACTGAGATTCTTATCCCTTCTAAATGCTGCTATGGTGGTTCATGAAATACTTTTTTATCACCTGTTTGTGTCACACACTAATGTACTTGGACATTATTCTACAATATTCTATGAAAATTTAGTAAGAATTGTGGGTAAGTCAGGACTAGTGGTTCTTGTATAGTTTTCTTTTTTTTACTCTCAAAACTATCTTCTTTGTTCCTTTCCAGGTCATTAAGTGGTGGTTTTCATGTTTAGATAGCAGATTTGATATGGCTAAAATAATAGGATCTGTCTGTGAAAGGATTTAAAACATTGCGAAAAAAGGAGAGAAAAAATGGTTACAAGCATTCTCTTCTTTTTTGACTATCTTTTTAAGGCCCTTTTTCTTGGGATTACCAAGAAATAGGATTGGTAAAGAATTGATTAAAGGTAAAAAACAAAGGGAGTGCAGTATTAGAAAATTTTTGAAAACCATATCAGACTTGTACTTCACTGTGCTGTAGATACTCATTTCAGTTGTTTCAGTAGATAAGTTGTTGCTATTCATAATATTTAACATCCTCTTAACCAATCACAACCTGTTAAAAAACATGTTGTACTTTTCAAAATTAGAATTTGACTTTAGTATGAAGTCTTGATGTATCTATCTGATATCTTTGTTACAGTGTACACTCTTGGTCCATGTTTACTCTAATTCTTAAGAAAGGTATAACTATTACAGGAATGCAATAGCTGAATGATTAAATTATTCACTTTTGAAAATAGATCGTGCAGGGTATTAAGTGTAGTTGGTGAATGCAGGCATTTCTTTTTCCCCAACAGCCCAACCTCAGATGGATCTGCCTGTGCTATCCTGTGTAGTGAAGATTTTGTAAAGAAACATAATCTGCAGGGTCAGGCTGTTGAAGTTCTTGCAATGGAAATGGCCACAGATGTGCCATCAGCCTTTAATGAGAAAAGCTGTTTGAAGATGGTAGGTTTTGACATGACCAAGAAAGCTGCAGACAAAGTGTTCCAGCAGGCAGGTAATTGTTTTTTCAGCATATACAGATGATAGAGAAAAAAATAGGAACTTTGGTATAATTGAAAAATGTAAATTTATTTTTTGCCATTATAGTGGATACATATTTGGGACAATGTTTTCAGCTCACCCTGTCAAAGAGTGCTTAAAGTGAGGCTTTGTTTAGTTTTATTTTTATACCTCAATATCAGTCTTCATTTCATCTTTCTTGCCCAATGACATATTCATCTATCAGGTTGTGAAAACACTACCCAGTTTTCCTCATATGATACATTTTCTGTCCTGCTGAAATTACACTACTTTGCACACAGGTCATGTGGGATCAAAGTGAAGGTTATAAGGTCTGATCTTTCGAAAATCTTGATGAACACTTAACCCATTACCATACAATCCCTAGTTTTGACAACCCTGAGAAATAAACCTCTGGAAAACATTGTGGTGAAAGGAGAAAATGCTGGTAACTAGCATTTTCTCCTTCTCCCACAATGTTTTCTACCCTTTATCAAACAAAATTTAGATTTTCAGTCACTTCTATTTTGTCGTCTGCAAATGCTTTCGATTTGAACAAACCTAATATTTTGTCGTTTGGTAATGATTTAAGGAAGCCCAGTCAAAATGTTTGACAAATGAAAATTAAAGAGCCTTTATGAATGACTGTTTCAAATGATTTAGAAAATGATATGGAAAAAGTAATAATGTCTTTTTTACAATTATTCTTTTTCCAGCTATGTTATCAGAAAGAATTTTTGGACATGGGCATCCAAAGTTCTATTTTGTTCTGTGATAAATTAACACCTGTTAATCCCATGTGTTCACAACCCTGAGGAATTATGATATTGAAAATGTTGTGGGAAAAAGAGAAAATGCTGGTAACCATTTTCTCTCTTTTCCCCAATGTTTTCTTCCTTATCAAAGGCTTATTCTATCATTTGAACCATTTTTAAGCCATTATCGCACAATCCTTACTTTTGACGAACCTGAAAAAGAAGCCTTTAGAAAACATGGTGGGAAAAGGAGAAAATGCTGGTGACCAGCATTTCCTCCTTCTCCCACAATGTTTTCTACCCCTCACAAAACAAATTTCTAATTTTCCTTCACTTTTATTGTCGTCTGCCAATGCCTTTTGATTTGGACAAACCTAAAATTTTGTCGTTTGGTAATGAGTCAATTTGTTGTCTGCCAAAGCTTTCAATTTGGACGTGTCTTAAATTTCATCATCTGGTAAAGAGTTATGATTGTAATGAAGCTGCCATAATTTTAGTGTATAAATCTTTTCAGGTATAAAAAGGGATGATGTACAGGTTGTGGAGTTACATGACTGTTTTTCTTGTAATGAGCTCATTACATATGAAGCTCTCGGTCTTTGTGCACCAGGTAGCAATCTTTTGTTTATTATGATTATATCTATCCAAAATGAAATGTTTAGGGCTCAGCCTGTCTTTCTCTTTATCTGTCCATCTCTGGGTAGGGTTATAGAAAGTACTTGTTAAGTATTGAAAAGTTGGATATCCACCATAAACATTTTTACGTTATACATCATATATTCTCTTTTCAAGGTATTTGCAGGGTATTAAATCACCTTTTGTGACATGTTTCTATTTATTATAGTGTCTTGATTAAGGAACATTTGTGGCTAGAAATGTTCTCCTATCCTCTTGAAAGTCATTATTGTAAATAAGAGAGTAAGTTAATAAAAATATTCACTATGATTATAGCAAGAACAAGGGAAAAGAAAACTTAACTCTTGTCTCATGTTAACTCTTTACCACAAAATGTTAGACTTATTCAAAGTAAAAGCAGTTGCAGACGACAATTTTAATGTGGCTTTTCACACAATTTTTTCTAAAGGCTTTCTTCTTCAGGGTCATTAAAACTTGGGGATTGTGTGGTAAAGAGTGGAGGCAATATTTAAACATTTAAGTATGGCTGTAGCTGACATGTATATAAGGCAGTTTGCTTGTGGTATCTTTTGTAGTGAGGGCATTTTTCATACTTTTTGTATTACCCAAAAAGTGGTTGTTTCCTTTTGCAAGACATTTTTGTGATAGATAACCATGGAAACCTGAATGATTTCACATTATGATTGGACCAAATGTTATTTTCCATAAAATGTCTGAACCATTAATGTACGGATACAACTTTTACCCCTTTCTGAAAAGCATTTGCTCTTTTTCCCTTCCATATGGTTGAGAAATAGCATTTATCTTCCTTTCATTTAGATCATGATCAGACTGCACAAAACATGCTGTCAGATCTTTGATCTTTAATATCCCCTACCTAATACCTATCTGTAAAGAAAATTAGCCTTCTATACCAACAAATATACAGTGGACTACCTTGAGAGAAATTGCATCCATATAGCTGGCAACAAGAGTTAATAGTAAACGCTTTTGGTTGGTCTGAAAATGGTATATATAGTGAAAGGTTAATTCCAACTAATTGCAAGATGTATATTAATCTTGGTTTACTAGGTAAGGCTGGGGATATGGTAGACAAGGGAGACAATACATATGGTGGTAAATATGTCATCAATCCTAGTGGAGGACTTATTTCTAAGGGCCATCCTCTTGGTGCGACAGGTATGAAAAAGTTTATGTTATTTGTATGTTATCCTATTATTTTCAAAATATTTTTCTTGCAGCATTTGACCTTTAACCCTTTCCCAAACGACAAATTTTACACTCTTCTAAACTCAAAGAGTTTGCAAACGACAATTTCAAATTTGATAAAAATAGTAGTAAGTTCTCCAGAACGGGTAGAAAACGCTGTGGGAAAAGGAGAAATTGCTCGTTACGAGCAATTTCTCCTTTTCCCACAGTGTTTTCAAAAGACTTTTACTGCAGATATGTGAAAACCAGGGCTTGTTTGGGAAAGGGTTAAAGACACATTGATGGAGGGAAAACTTGCTCTGAAATTGATACTTTTGCAACAGCATTCTTACATGCTCTAATATTTATTTTTACTGTACTTTGTGTTGATTGCTAAATAAGAAAATGTTTTTAAAGTCACACTGTGCAGTGTTGGAGCCAGTTTGTAATGAAGGAAGCAATGGGTTAAAAAGTTTAGCAAAGTTAATCTTAAATACACCTGGTTTTAAACAGAATTTTTTTTTAAATTTTCAAGCAATACCTGATGGCTAAATTCTACTCCTTGAAAAGTGCTTAGCCATTTGTTGTTTACAAGATGTAGTCGATAGACCATCTTTTGTGAAAAGAGAAAGAATAGATAGTAGTATCATGATGTTCCTTTTCAGTGATATCATGGTAAATAGATTATTGCGATTTTCATAAGTTGATCTCATTGGATGAATTTAAAAAGTGACAATTATCATCTTGATAAGTGGGTTATTTGAGTAAAATTATTTTTCTTCCTAGATCATTACACTGTTGAATTTAACCAATTTTGTGGCTATTTATATAAATATCTGTAAGAAAGCACTTAAATGAGGAACCACAATATTAAAGCTTAATGATACTGGGGTACTTTCGGAATAGTAGCACCATAGAACAAGACCACTTGCTTCTATTTTGCCTAGGTCTTGCGCAATGCACAGAACTGTGTTGGCAGTTACGAGGACTTGCCAGTAAAAGACAAGTGAGCGGTGCTAAAATAGGCCTACAGCACAATGTTGGTCTAGGCGGGGCTGCAGTTGTGGCTTTATATAGGCTGGGATTTCCTCAACATGCCAGGTATTTATAAAGTGATGATACTATCAGGAAAATGTTTTCAACTAGATTACCTGAAGATTTTTTTTCTTATTTTTTTTTAGTACAATGAATGAAAGAAATCTATCTAAAGAGGGGTTCATTGAATCTTTGAATTGTTTGGTCAGGGTAAAGAATTAGAGAAGTCTTCAAATTACACTTTAGAAAAAAAAAAAAAAACAAAGAT
Source organism: Tridacna crocea (assembly GCA_943736015.1). Taxonomy (NCBI): domain Eukaryota; kingdom Metazoa; phylum Mollusca; class Bivalvia; order Cardiida; family Cardiidae; genus Tridacna; species Tridacna crocea. The sequence goes on along the minus strand of OX031059.1, from coordinate 25,422,884 downwards.
TTTGACCCAAAGGCTACTAAGCACAGCTTGATGCTCACTTGAAGACAGTGTATACCAAGATCAGATTGCACAAAACATGCAGTCTGATCTTTCATTTACACTGTCCAATACTGTATTTACTGTATGGTGATGCCCATTTTCCATGTCTTCTACTTTTCATATTTTTTTAATCATATTTATTTGTCATGTGCGTCTGCTTCAGTTATGGATAGAACGTACAGGATTTAGTTAACTTTTTACCAAGTTGAAAGCGTTTGTAGACAACAAAATAAAGGTAGTTTGTGTAATGGTTTCTGTCTCTGATAGGATAGAAAACATTGTGGAAAAAGGAGAAAATCCTGGTTACCAGCATTTTCTCCTTTTCCCACAATGTTTTCAAGAGCCTTCTTTTGCAGGGTTTTTAAAACTCGAGATTGTGTGGCAAGGGTTAAAACTTAGATACAAACATTACAGATATTTTATTTCTCATTTTGAGTCAAACATCAGGCAATATACATATACATATACATGTAGTTGTTTTTGCTATTTGACATAATTTATCATTTTAGTTCCAGACTTCAAGCTTCACCAGCTAGTGCAGTTGATCCTCAAGACTTTAAGAGTAATGCTGTCTTTAATGGTATCAAAGGCATATTGGAACAGGTATGTTTGCATATGAGAAGACTTATGCCAATAATTACTTTAACCCTTTCCCAAACAGCAAATTTTGGACCAGACCAAATTGAAAGCATTTTGCAAATGGCAAATTAACACTTGCTAAAAAGATGATTTTTCTATATGGTAGGGTAGAAAACATTGTGGGAAAAGGAGAAAATGCTGGTTACCAGCATTTTCTCCTTTTCCCACAATGTTTTCAAAAGGCTTCTATTCCTGACTCGTAAAAACCAGGGATTGTTTGGGAAAGGGTTAACATATATATTAGAGAATTAATCTTACTTTAGATTGAGAAGAGTAAGTCTTGTTACATTGTCATCTTAACTCTATGCCAGATCTCAAAATTTGTGGTAATGTGGGAAAGCAGCCAGTAGCTTTAGAAGGAGATTGTGTGAATTACTGGTAAAGAAACCCAAGGAAAGCATGTGCTGCTGCTATAGGTCTTAAATAATGTATGTTAAAAGTTTATTAACTCATTACCAAACAACATTAATTTAGGCTTGCCCAAATCAAATGCATTTGCAGACAACAAAATAAGAGTGACTGAAAATTTGAAATTTGTTTTGTGAAGGGTAGAAAATATTGTGGGAAAAGGAAAAAATGCTGGTTACCAGCATTTTCTCCTTGTCCCACATTGTTTGTAAAGGCTTCTTTCTCAGGGTCGTCAAAAGTAGGGATTGTGTGGTAATAGGTTAAACACTACAGAAACAAACAGAACATTATCATATATTTAAAATTTGTGCATGTTCATAGGATCCAAGTTTTCCTGTATCTTCGTCAGAAATCTTGCAGTTTTCAAATTAGATAACAGACTCACTTTTCTTCAGAGTTTTGACATTCAAGTTTTTACACCTATCATACTTATCTTTGCAGGATGGAGAAAACCTTGTAAAGAAAATTAATGGAATTTTCTGTTTCAAAGTTAAGGGCGAGAAAGGAGAAGGGATTTGGGTTGTTGACTGTAAAAATGGGAAGGGCTCAGTTCAGTTTGGAGGCCCTGGAAAAGGGGATGTAACTCTGCTGATGAAGGATGGAGATTTGGTGGACCTGCTCAGTGGAAAATTAAACCCCAACACAGTGAGTGAGGCTCTCAACTGAACTCTTTACTTGACAACAAAAGTTTAGCCTTGTCCAAATTGAAAGCAGTTGCAGACAATTTTTAAATGCGACTCAAATATATGGAATTTGATCTTGACAGGGTTGAAAACACAGTGGGAAAAGGAGAAAATGCTGGCTACTAGCATTTTCTCCTTTGCCCACAATGTTTTCAAAAGGACTCTTCCTCAGTGATATTTAAAGTCGTCATCGTGTGGTAAAGGAATAATAAATTCATTCTGAATATTTACATTACCTTTTACAACTATAGCTGCCTTTGTAGCCAGTTTAGATCAACATCAGACAGCACTACATATGTCAAAGACAACTTCTATCAATTGCACCACTCTTTATTTTTGTAGTGTTCTCTGAAAACATGTTCAGTTTGGACATGTCTAAAGAATTATCATCTTGTCAAATGCTCTGTTTTAATTCTTATTAATTATCTGTATTTCATGCTGACTTCATCAAAGTTGTGTGCTTTAAACTTGCGTTAGAAAGAAATATCATCATCATCTTCATCATCATCAGCAGCAACATCATAATCTTCATCATCATATCATCTTCATCATTATTATTGTTACTTACACTTAGCCCTGGTAACTCAGTCGGTAGCGGGGGATCGTGAGTTTGATCCCGGCTTGGCCAATTTTTCTCAGAGGATTGATGATAGTCATTATGACAGGATTCATTCCACTTTCATGGGTAATCGTTTTTTCAATGATGGTTATGTGGGAAAGCAGCCAGTGGCTTGGAAAGAATATTGTGCGGAGTGCTGGTAACAGAAACTCCTGGATAGGTGCACTGGCTGCCGTGGTATAACTGAAATAATGTTGAAAATGGCATTAAACACCATACAATTAATCAGTTATTGTTACATACAGTTTCATTATAATTTAGCCTTTACCTCATGATCTCAAGTTTTAAAGACTTTCAGGATGAAGGAATTTAACCAGCATTTCTCCTTTCCCCACATAGTTTATTTTTACATTTCAAGATAAAAAAATATCATCTATTTGGCCTGAAATAAGTTTGTGTGTAATTATTTTCAATTTGAACAAGTCTAAAATTGATAGTACTTGCAGATGAATAAATAAATGTTACTCAGAAATTGAAATTTGTTTCCAGCAGGGTAGAAAACACTGAGGAAAAAGGAGAAAATGCTGGTTACCAGCATTTTCTCCTTTTCCCACAATGTTTTCAAAAGGCTTCTCTCTCATGGTCATAAAATTCGGGGATTGTTTGGTAAAGGATTTAGCATCTCTCTGCAGGCATTTTTCCATGGGAAGTTGAAGATACAAGGTAATGTTGGCTTAGCCATGAAGCTGAAGGATTTAAAGCCACCACCAGGGCTAGTTGCTTCAGCTACACAGCAGCCAAAAGATTCTGGTTCAGCTGGCTTCAAATGTGCAGTTGTGTTTGATGAGATCAAGAAAGAATTGGAAAGGGTAATATTACAATATATACATGTTACTATAATGATTTGAACAATGCTGTTTCAAAAGGGGGCTAGTTGCGTCTCTTTGATACAAATATCACCACATTGTCTGCGCATGTCATAATCTTCGGAGATTTGACTGTCTTATATGACACATCACTAGCCCAGAAAGCGGACTGACTGTAATATTAAGCTCTATAAAGTAGCAATGTTGAAAATAGCTTTTATCAATATGTTCGAGGAGAAATGAGACCTGCTTTAGCTCCAGATTTCTCTAAACTGCTGATCATAGCTGAGTGAATTGCACGAGGTAGCGTTTCATTGAGTAAACCTTTATTTTAGTTTTAAATTCAGAGTAACGGTTGTCTCGTAGGAAAGTGGTTTCTGTACCCAGGATGCCCATATTAGATAGATGTGTATTTATAGAATGCCATCAAGCGGGAGATAATGATATCACCAAGGAAGTTTTCACATAATAGTGGATCCATAAAAACCATTTTGTTAAAAGAAACCCAGCTTTTGTGAGGGAGACTGTCTTTTGTTAGGTCAGGTAGTTTCTACAAATGCATTAAGCCCCTTTTTCAAAGAGGATAGCTCATATTATTCCAGCATATAGATGGCTAAAAACAAAAAGAAAACAAAACATCTGAGGTGATGGAAAGAGACCGGAATGTTACATTTTCTTTGTTTTTTGTTTTACAGAAATAGTTGCAAAAATCTGTAGTTTACATACTTGATAACCCTTCACATTCTTGCAACCTTGATCTAGTATTAGCAATACCAACTGAAATGGGAACTAACAGAATAAGGGTCCCAAGGGGATGCAAGTAATCTTTGACAGCCACAAGCTACTTTGATTCTTTACTATTCAACACCGACTTTCGACAATGTTGGGAAAGAAAGCCTTTGAAAAAATTGTGAGAAAAGGAGAAAATGCTAGTAACCAGTTGCAGACAACAAAATAATTGTACCTCAAAAATTGAAATTTGTTTCTAACAGGATAGAAAACATTGTTGAAAAGGTGAAAATGCTGGTTACCAGCATTTTCTCCTTTTCCCACAATGTTTTCGAAAGGCCTCAATCTCAGGGTTGTAAAAACCAGAGATTGTTTGGTAAAGGGTTAAATAGTGGTCCCCTGTGTATGAAATTTTATATCACAATATGGTTATTCTAGGGATGATTTTTTTCGATACCAAAGCCTTAAAACATGTATATGGTACTAATATAGTGTTAATGTTTCCTTTCAATATTTCTTGTACTAGGATGGACCCAATCTTGTGAAGAAAATGAAAGGAGTCTTCTGCTTTAGAGTAAAGAAAGGTGATGGGAAAGAAGGAATCTGGGTGGTGGATGCCAAAAATGGTAGTGGATCTGTCACTTTTGGTGGACCAGGTATGTATTCTTGTTTGTTTCATATTCACAGTGGAAAGTAAATTTTTAGCTACATGATTCTGGGTGAGACTAAGATATTGAGATGGATTTTTCTGTTACATAAATCTAAAAGTCACTCAAAATTTGAGTTGAAAATGTAGAAAGAAATTTTAATGGGATGTGTAGCCATAGCTCTTTTACCAAAAATCACAAAGTTTAACAACCCTGAAGGAGAAGGCTATTGAAAACATAGTGGGAAAAGGAGAACATGCTGGTAAAGGCATTTTCTCCATTTCCCACAATGTTTTCTACACTTTCGAAGACAAACATCATCAGCTGAGTCACATTTGTAGTCTGCAATTGCTCTCAGTCAGGACTTGTCTAAACTTTTGTTACCCAGTAAAGATTCAACAAATGTAAATATTGACAAGGTGTATTAGCATCATTTGCACAAGCATTGAAAAATGAAGAGAAAGAAAAGCATAATGAGACAAAAATGCATGGTCCGATGTTTCATGTACCACTTCACCTTGACCAGAAAATCCGTATTTCATGAACCGTTGGATGATTGTATTAAAAGAATCATGAGAAAAGACAAGAGGCCAATCATTAATATGATCTCCCTTTTGTAAGTGTTCTGTTTTCTTTTCAAAGGCATATGTGAACTATTGCTATTATATTACTCATCATGTTGGAAGCAGCATAAGACACTATTAAATCATTTCAAAGGCAAACCATTGGAGTCTGGTTTGATTTTTCAACTTTCAATATGGTTATTTTGGAAATTGTGTGGCGTTTTTCATGAATTTGAAAGAGTTTTTAATCTGTAATGTCTTCCAAAAACTAAATCAACTTGATACTTTAACTCTTTACCACACAATCCCGACTTTTAACGACCCTGGGAAAAAAGCCTTTTGAAAACATTGTAGGAAAAGGAGAAAATGCTGGTAACCAGCATTTTCTCCTTTTCCCACAATGTTTTCTACCCTTCCCAAACCAAATTTTAATTTTTCAGTCACTTTTAATTTCTCGTCTGCAAATATTTTCAATTTAGACCAGTCCATAATTTTTTTGTTTGGTAAAGAGTTAATAGGTGTTCTTTGCATATGAGAGGTGGTCTGGATAAAGAGCGTTTTATGTGTCTCTATGACACAGTATAATTATCAAGCAAGACATTACACAATTATGTAACCATAAAGTGCATTTTATCTAACTACCTATTGAATAATGGGGTTGAAGAGTCTTTTGACATAAAGGAAGTTTACAAATGGAAAGAAATGTTGACCCATCTCAGCCTGCACAGGCTTATCCCATTACCACTCAATCCCTACTTTTGACGCCCCTGAGAAAGACGCCTTTTGAAAACACTGTTGGAAAAGGAGAAAATGCTGGTAACCAGCATTTTCTCCTTTTCTAACAGTGTTTTCTACCCTTCCAATAAACAAATTCTATTTTTCAGTCACCTTTATTTTGTCGTCTGCAAATGCTTTCAATTTGGACCAGTCCAAAATTTTCTCGTGTGGTAATGAGTTATACGAGTCAATACTTTTTGGAGATGCATTAAGTTCCCTTTGTACCGAGCATGGCCTGTATTTAGTTCCTTAAGTAATGAAAATACATATGTAACTGTTATATGGCTTGCAAACGCAAAACTTTGAACATTCAGACATTTGTGTAAAGTGTTTTTCAGACTAACCATTCTCAGTCTGGGCAGGCTAATGTAAAACGATGCTTTCCATTTTTTTGTAATTTTCTGTTTTGTGCAAGTCTACTGTAGCACAAAATCATATGTAGTGGTAAAGTGCCGCCCCGGACTGCACAGGCATGTTTGAGACGACACTACACAAATGCCCGTTTTGGCATGTTAAAAGCTATGTATATCTGACATTTTTGTACCTCACAGCTAAAGGAGATGTTACAATACTTATGTCTGATGATGATATGCTCAACTTGATGACAGGGAAACTGAACCCACAGAATGTATGTCCTATTGTTATTAGATCAAAGCCAAAACTCTTCAAAGTCTCTCTCTCTCACTCTCTCTCTCTCTCTCTCTCTCTCGCTCGCTCACACATCCCTTACTTTTTTTCCCCCTCACCAGACCAAGCTTTAACTCTTTATTAAATAATAGAATTTCACTTACTCAAATGGAACAATCCTAAAAGAATTCTGTATGATCTAAATGATAGGATTTATCCTTGAAAGGGTTGAAAACATTGCTTTTTACCAGTAATTTCTCAAAACAGTTTCAAAAGCCCTTGTTATCTGGGTTGTAGAAACTTGGGCTTCTTTGGTTAAGGGTCTAAACATTGTTGCAAAAGGAAATTTTCTTCTTTCATGTTGTTTTCACACAAATATATTGTGTAATATTTTTTTTTTTCCCCAAAATGTGTATTCCTTTTTAACCAGGATATTTTCCTACTTGAATGCAGCAATTTTGTTTCAAGAGATACATGCACTTAGTGTAACCCTAATTAAAAAGGCTTTCAGAAACGTAAGGAAAAAATCTTGGCAACCAGCATGTTTTTCACATTTTCAGAAACACATCCACCTTTTGAGCTACATTCAATTTGTTGTCTGCCAAAGTTTCTAGTTTAGACAAGTCTAATTTTTATCCCTTTGTAAAGACTTGAGTTTCAGATCTTAATGGTGATCATTTTTTTAATCCTTTACCACACAATCCTAAATTTTGGTGGCCGAAATTAAAAAGCTTTTGAAAATAGAATAGATAAAAGGAGAAAATGATGATAACCAGCATTTTCTCCTTTTCCCACCATGCTTTCTACCCTATCACAAACAAAAACCACTGACAATTTTTCAAAAGTTCAGGTTTGTTGTATAGATCCAGTATCAAATAGATTGTGATTTTATTTCAGGCTTTCTTCCAAGGAAAACTAAAGATTCAGGGAAACATGGGCCTAGCGATGAAATTAAAAGATATCCAGCCTAAAGGACAGTCCAAGTTATAGTTTAAGCACCAACTATTTGCTACCTCTTGCAACCAATTTGCAAAAGATGACTTTCAATATATCCTTAGGGATACCCAACATGAATTACCATTCATTATAGAAATACATGTTAACTCTTTACCAAACGATATCATTTTTGACTGGTCTAAATTGAAAGTACCAGCAGACAATAAAATAAATATAACTCAAAAATTGAACTTAGTTTTTAGCAGAGTAGAAAACATGGTTACCAGCATTTTCTCCTTTTTCCACAATGTCGTCTAAAGCCTTCTTTCCCAAGGTCGTAAAAACAAGGGATTATTTGGTGAAGGGTTGAAACATTATGACAAATGGAGAAACTGCTTGTTCTCCTTTTGGCACAATGTTATAGATAATGAAAAAAAAAAATTATCTGCAGGAGGTATTGAGTTTCTCAACATTGCCCAAAATACTGACGCTAAGAAACTTACAGAATACTATGTTATAGGCAGATTTGATACAAAAAAGATGAGATCCACTAGTCAAAAGGTCGTTGACCTCATATCTATGATTAAGCAGTGATTTTGTTTATAATTGTGTTTGTTAACCCATTACCACACAAGAAAATTTTAAACTGGTCCAAATTAATTGACCGCATTTTGCAGAGGACACAATAAATGTGACTGATAAATTGAAATTTGGTTTGGGAAGGAGAGAAAACATTGTGGGAAAAGGAGAAAATGCTGGTTACCAGCATTTTCTCATTTTCCCACAATGTTTTCAAAAGCCTTCTCTTTCAAGGTTGTTAAATGTCGGGATTGTGTGGTAAAGAGTTAAATCCAAACTTACTAGCAATGCAATAATGCCCTACCAATGAAAAAAAAATGAAGACAAAATGATATCTTCTTAATTAGTGACTTCTTTTCATCTGTTTTTCTGTGTTATTATCATGATAATATTCAAGCTGTTTTCTATTGAAATACGGCTTTATTTTGTTGCCCCTAATAATGTTCAATGACAATGTAGTGTCACCTGTGTGTGAACAAAGTCTAGCACAGGAATGCAGAATAGGTATATTTGAATGTGAATATAATGGAATATAATTTATTAAATTTTTGTAGTGTTGTTTTATGTTTGCTCTACCTGGAATCAAAATGGTTTTGTTTTTTCAGTAACTGCTGACCAAAGTTACGCAACATGAATTGAAAAATTTTAAACAAGAGGGTCACTTGTCCTAAAGCACTCACCTGAGTAAAGTGCATCTAGGAGTGATAGTTAGAGATATCCCGCTTGTTATGATGCGAAACAAATAGAAGATATACCAAGTGTCCATGATTGCAATTCATTTTTTTCTCATTTCAAATTTTGTGATGGCACGCCTAACTTTACCAGAATCAGACTTAAAAATATTGCATCTTAAGCGCAAAAAATGTTTTTTACAAGATTTGTTCCAATTACTTATGTTTTGACCCTTTTTGATCAAGTCTCATACTTGTATAAGGTATTCTCAAGACAAGCATTCTAACCAATTTTCATGAGTATCAGTCTGAAAATGTGGCTTGATTTGTTCCTGTGACCTACTTTTGCACTATATACAACCCAAATCTGATCTTGATTGAGATTTTATTAACCCATTACCACACAATCCCCACTTTTAACGATCCTGAGAAAGAAGCCTTTAGAAAAAATTGTGGATAAAGGAGAAAATGCTGGTAACCAGCATTTCCTTCTTTTCCAAAAATGTTTTCTTCCCTTCAGAAAACAAATTTCAGAGTTTCAGTCACTTTTGTTTTGTTGTCTGCAAATGCTTTTGATTTGAACAAATCTGAAATTTGGTTGTTTGTCAATGAGTTAAGACAAACAGTCTCGTCACTTTTCATGAGTATTGGACTGAAAATATGCCCTCTAGAGTGTTCTCTAGGATTTTCTAAGACTTTATCTAGTGACCTATTTTTTGATCTGATGGGACCAAATTTCAAAGTGCTCAGAGAGCACAAAAATGTCAAAACTTCAACTGTTTCATAGAGTTAAAAAAAAATATGTACATGTAAAATCCCTTTGACAAAAGGAGAAGTTATTCCCTTGGAATAGTATTTTGAAAATAGACTTGTTGCAAGGGGCAAAATGGCTTTTGCAGGATATAATGGTAATATGGTGACCTTCTTTCCACTTTTCACAGTTGCTATGAAGAAAAAGTACTGATCTCTTGAGATCTCTTTTTATTTGAAAACAGCTTCAGAATGTTTTATTATAGGTGATGTCAGAGAACTGATATTCAGGGAACTGGCTGCAGTGCAGTAGTGAGAATTTAGCTTGTAAATTGATGGACTTATTACCACCTGACAAAAGTTGACCCTTCACCACACAAACCTTACATTGAATGACCCCTGAACAAGAAGGCTTTTGAAAACTTTGTGGGAAAGGGAGAAAATACTGGTAAACAGCATTTTCTCTTTTTCCCACAATTTTTTCAATCCTATCAAAGACAGAAATTGTTATTTCAGCAACTAATGACCCCTGAACAAGAAGGCTTTTGTAAACTTTGTGGGAAAGGGAGAAAATACTGGTAAACAGCATTTTCTCTTTTTCCTACAATTTTTAAATCCTATCAGAGACAGAAATTGTTATTTCAGCAACATGTAATTTGTCTGCAAATTTGTTCAAGTAAAAAAATTTGTAGTTTGGTAAATGGGGAAAAATACTTGCAACTTACTTTAATCTATTGATTTTGCTGCAGACTAATTTTGCAAAACTGCTATTGGAGAGAGAATCATTACAAAGACATTTGTCCTAAAAAGATCTTTATTAGTTTCTACTCCCAAAAGTGTAAAAAATATTAATAATTGATATTTATATAAATTACATGATATGTCAACATAATCACAGTTTACCCAGATATAGAATAAAAGAACTAAAACAAAAATAGGTACAAATGCATTGAAATAACAAGAGCACCCTCTGCATCCTGGCTTGCAGATGCTTCATTTTCAGAGAAAATTCAGTCAATGAGCATAAATCTATCAAAAATCCCTTGATTTTTACCTGCCCCAAATAGAAAGAGTTCCCCTTTTGATAGAAACCAGCACTTTCTTTTTTTTCTTTTACAATGTCTTCCTCTTTCTTTAATCCATTACCACAAAATCCCTACTTTTGACGACCCTAAGAAAGAAGCCTTTAGAAAGCATTGTGGGAAAAGGAGAAAATGCTTTTCTCCTTTTCTCACAGTTTTCGACCCTTTACAATACAAATTTCAAATTTTCAGTCACTTTCATTTTGTTGTCTGCAAACACTTTTGATTTGGACAAGTCTCAAATTTAAAACAGTCCTCATCTTTTGGGTTTTGCTATATCTGCAGCCTGAAAATGTTTACAGACTTAGTAAGTCTTGGGTCTTTTTGTAAAAAAGCTAGCAGCCAAAACAAACAATTTGGGTTTGAAATGCAGACATATCTAGGTCATACCAATTATGCTTCAAGACTTTGCTCTTGTTTTTAAGTTAATTTTTTCTGCCATAGACTGACACCTTGAAAGAATGTACAATTACACAATGTCAGACACCCAATAATATCTATATTTTAACCCTTTACCCCATAAGGGCATTTCTAAGGTATTTCTAAATGACCCTGAACAACAGCAAGGATAATGCCGTTTCTTACGTGTATATGACACCTTTTCATAGCATAGAAAACATTGTGGCAAAAGGTGAAATTGCTCGTCACGAGCAATTTCACCTTTTGCCACAATGTTTTCCAAAGACTTCTACTAGCAATGCGTAGAAATGAGTATCTGTGGAGTATAGGGTTAAATTGGTATTATACAAATTTGCCTGCATTTTGATTCTCAACTTGTATACTCTAGGCTGCTAGAGGGGTTCTCAAGTTGTACATATCGATCTTTATTTCTGACCTCTGCATTTCTTGTTATGTTGCAGAAACATACCCTATTGCTATTTCCAATGATTTTTTTACGAAAGTAATAAGTAGGAAAATTCATAATGCAATGGGTGTGAGTAGATTCCCATCTTTAGAAATGACAGAGTTTACAATAAACAAAATACATTTAAAATAAAAAAGTCACCACATTTAAGAATACAAAAGTTTCCCACACTGGATTGGCTCCAAAACAAACCAATTCTTAAAATGTTTAGCACTATTGTGACTGACAAGCCTTAAACCTTTGCCAAATGATTCTGTGAAAATGACTTTTTGAAAAATTGTGAGAAATGCTGATCACCAGTGCTTTTTACTTTTGTGTCAAAGTTTCATACCTTGTCAAAGAACTTCATTCATTTCTACTGCTTTTGGATTTTCATCTGCAGATACTTTTAGTTTGGAAGGGTCTACAGTTTTTGGAAAGGATTCATTGTCCTCAAAACTTTCAGGTCTAGTCATCTGGTCTAACTATAATACTGTTTTCAAATGCTCTCTTAACTCTTTACCACACATGAAAATTTTAGACTGGTCCAAACTGAAAGCATTTGCAGAGGACACGATACTTGTGACTGAAAAATTAAAATTTGGTTTGGAAAGGGTAGAAAACATTGAGGGAAAAGGAGAAAATGCTGGTTACCAGCATTTTCTCCTTTTCCCACAATTTTTTCCAAAGGCTTCTTTCTCAGGGTTGTCAAAAGTAGGGGTTGTGTGGTAATGGGTTAATGAGAGTCCGTATAACCAGAATTTTTGGCATAAGTAGTTAGTATCAAGTTTTACTAAATGATCTTTATTTCAACCTTTGTCCGGAAAAAGATGACTTTTGAACAGTGGGAGAAAAGGAGACATTGTACCAAGCATTTTCTCTTCCTGTTATAATTTTTTTTAATCCTTTACTTAAAGTATAGCTCATTCAAACAAAATTTATGACCTGCAGGTGCTTTCAATTAGGAACAGTCCAAAGTTTGCAAAAGGTCCTATGGTAAAGAGCTGTTTTCAAACAGAGAAAAGGGGGAAATGTATAATGGCACTAAACTAAACAGAAGATACATGAATTTCATACACTTAGCTCTAAGATAAGCGAACACAGACAAAAATTAATTTGCAAATAAAAATTTGATCATGGCACAAGTTTCAGCTGGTAATCAGCATTTTCTCCTTTTCCCAGAAATGTTTTCAACTATTTTACAGAAAGATTCCATAATTTATTACAATGTATACCATATTTTTCAGACTTGTGCATTTTTGAAAACATTGTGTACCCAGCATTTTCTCCTTTTCCCACAATGTTTTCTGCTCTTCACAAAACAAATTTCCAACTTTCAGTCACTTTTATTTGTCGTCTGCAAATGCTTTAGATCTGGACAAGCCTAAAAATATTGTCGTTTGGTAATGAGTTTAAATAGGATGACCTATTGAGAGCTTGGTTGGTCGTGTGGCACTCAAGGACAAACTGAATCATAGAAAGGATTTCCGAATTTTATCTGTTCTAGTGAGTATATTTTACTGTTAGTTCATCGATAACAGCTGTCCTTTTGCTATCTTCTAATTTGACGATAAAGGGATGTTCCATATCTAAACCACCTATGCTCTCAGAAACTTGAATCTTCATGACAGCAGGTGGTCGGTCATTAGGCTTAGCACTGTCTATGGTAAAACAGTCATGCTGAACAACTACAGAAAATATAATCTCTTTACCAGTATCTACAATACTGAACCTGAAACAGTTTGCTGACCCTGGGGTTGTTCTTTGGGTCTCACGGAAGTCGTTTCCGGATAAATGGCTGCTTTCAACAACCAACTCCCCATCTACCCCAATAAAACATTTTATCCCCTTAATCTTCTCAAAGTTCAAATAGTTAGTAGATCTAAGAAAAATACTTAATCCAGTTCTACCATCCTCGGCCTGCAGGTTTTTGCGATTCAAAAACTGAACCCTTCCACTTAGTTTCATATTTGGGCTGGGCTTATATTTGCCTTTAGTGACCATATATACAGCTCTACTGGTTAGAACTACTGCTTCAGTGCTTGGCAGAATGGAATGCGCCTCCATGTAAAATCCCATCTTGACCCATGCATCTGGTTTAAACATAAGAGTATCTCTCACAAGAACAGAGGGACTCACTTTCTTGCCAGAATCATATCTATTGTCCTTAAGAAATGCTAAAAGCTGTTTACTTTTCAAGTCAAAGAAGGCTGAACTGGGTGGATACCTGTAGCAAACATACATCAGATTTTCATGCATCTCAGCCTCATTGTTGTCTGGATCTTGCCAGATCAAGATGTTACCTCTGGTGTTGTCTGTCAGCCATTTTAGCTGTGGAATGGAATTTGGAATCATAGAAGCCCGTACAGAATAAACTATTGGGGGCTCTAGCTCCATTTTGTGTACCAAGTGATACATATCCAACACCATGTCCCAGGTGTAGCCACTCTGACTCAGGTCTGTGTGATGACCTGTCGTCCAGCCTAGAGAAATGGTGCTTTCTGGGAACATAGTTCTTACCACCCGTATAAATCGAGTAGCATCCACCTTTGGTGCCTTGCCTAGAGGCCCTTGAAGGACATCTGCATGAAGCCAGACAGGTACTTCAATCTATAACAAAAAAATACTATCCCTATTGACTCTTATCCTACTAAATAACAAAAATGAAATGATCATTTCAATAGTAAAAACCCTAATAGTGCTATTTCAAAAAAATTGTTTTGAGGAAAAATATCTCCTTCTTTGATTGTGTAGATCTGTGCAGTCTGATCTTGATCTACACTGTCTGCAAAAGGTTAAAGAGTCTCAGCAGATTAAGGTTTTAACAGTTATGAGAGACCTTCCTTCATGCATGTCTTTGTCCAAATTTAAACACAATACCAAACAACTATGTTATGGAGGTATCTTTTTAGCTCAGTGGTAACCTTGGAAAAAAAAAATCTTTTCCGCATGGGTTTGAATCCCGCCTGTCTAAACTATCTAATGTTTTAAAACTAGCCCTTTTGAAATTACTGGCAACCAGCTGTTTTTCCTTTTCAAACAATATTTTTTCTATCTTACAAGTTCCATCATCTGCACCAACTTTTTTTCTGCAAATGCTTTTGACCTTGCTGTGGCAAGAGTTTGTTGCTATGCAAAGAATTACCCTTTTTGTTTCGAAATGTTTGTGTCAGATGTGGTGAACTAGAAAAGATCTGCATGAAATGCACTCCGAAGTGTATAAAGATAACACTTTACCATACAATCCCAAATTTAAAAGACACATAAGAAAAGAACTATAAGAAACATTGTGGGAAAATGAAAATGCTGGTTTTGACAGCATTTTCTTTCCTTTACCTACAATGTTTTCTACACTTTCAAAGACAAAATTCATAATCTGACAAACATTTTGTCTTCATAAAAAGTTAAGCATGTTCTTAAGAACATTTAAAAATGTCCTTGCATTAGACACGCTCTTGCTTAGTAGAGGTATATGTCAACAGATTTCTCTCTCTTTTTTTTAATGTAATAGAACATGGGAAGAAGGGTAAAATATAACTAAAAATATAGCATAGAAAGCATAATTATGTAACATTCAAAATATACATACCTGGTCATTCTTAGCCTTCATTTTCTGAAGGGTAACTTCCAGGGCATCTATGGCTTGAAAATCTAATTTAAAACCTTTTCTGGAAGCTTTAATGACCATTTCCAGCCACATATCAAAGGAGACATCACTATCTGTTTCTGGAAATTCTGCCATGACCGGTACCAGCTCTTGTGTACTGGTTCCCTGGCCACGCAACATAACATCTGCCTCTATCATGTGGATTTCACCTGTCGATTAAATATGGCAAAAACAATTCAGTAATGATTAGCACTCCCATACAAGTTTCAAATCAACATTAGCCCACTGTCACACAGAGCCAGGTTTTATTCCATAGATACTACTTTCTGCGCATTGCTTGTAGGAGCCTTTGGAAAACATTGTGGCAAAAGGTGAAATTGCTTGTCACAAGCAATTTCACCTTTTGCCACAATGTTTTCTATGCTATCAAAAGGTGTCATATACACATAAGAAACAGCTTCATCCTTGGTGTTATTTAGGGTCTGTTAGAGATACCATAGAAATGCCTTATGGGGTAAAGGGTTAACAACCCTAGAGAAGAAAGTATTGGAAAAGGAAAAAATACTGGTTACGCTGGTAAACAACACTTTTTCCTTTTCAAAAAAATTTTTCTGCCCCTCCAAAGACAAATATCAGGTTATGACTCTCCGTTTTCTGTTGTCTACAAAAGCTTTCAATATGACCAAGTCTAAAATGTAAGATAAAGACAAATGTTACCATTTTAACCACATTTCGATAGGTGAGTGCAACACTATATGTACAATGTACAGGCACTTAGAATAGTGTTGCACTCACATATCGATTTCTATTTGTCCTCAAAATGCTTCCTACTTAGGCAGGTCTAATTTAGTAATTAACTCTTTACCACACCAAAAATTTTTAGACCAGTCCAAATTGAAAACATTTGCAGATGATAATTTAAATGTGACTCAAATAATGGAATTTGATCTCGATAGGGTAGAAAACATAGTGGGAAAAGGAGGAAATGCTGGTTACCAGCATTTCCTCCTTTTCCCACAATGTTTTCAAAAGGTTTCTTCCTCATTAGTGTTAAAAGGTGCCATTGAGAGGTACAGAGTTGAATCCTGTCTAGAACAGATTCAAGATTGCTCGATGGATATAGTCCCTACATTACCAAAGGCTTAATACCAACCTGTCCGAACTAAATACAGTAAAAACTTTCTTAGTTTAAAAATCTTTTACCAGACAACAAAATTTCAGACATGCTTTTAATAAAGCATTTGTAGATGACAAAATCAGTGTGACTCAAAAACTGAAATTTGTTTTTGAAATTTGTTTTTAGAAGGGTGGAAAGAATTGTGGGAAAAGGAAAAAGCGGTTAATAAGCATTTACTCCTATATATAAATGTTCTCTATCCTTTCACAGACAAACTCAATCATTTTATCCACATTAAAATTTTCTTTTGCTGATGTTTCCATTTTGGACAAATTTTACAATTTTCTCATGTAATAAAGATTTAAAATTTACCTAACAACAAATTCTTCTTTTCCAAAGCAAAGGCGGTTCAGATGATCTATTGAATTTGTTTCTAATGATGAGACTTATCTTAACTCTTTACCATAATCTTTAAATCTTTACAATACAAAAAAAAATTTAAACGTGTCCAAATTGGAAGCATCTGCAGTTGACAAAACAAATTTGACTTAAAAATTGAAACTTGACATTAAAAGAGTTGAAAACACTGTTGGAAAAGAAGAAAATGCTGTAACCAGGATTTTTTTCATTTCCCACAATGTTTTCAGAAGGCTTCTTCCTCTGAGTTATAAAAACCAGGGATTGTATGGCAAAGGGTTAAAAAAATAAGAAAACTGTGGGCAAAAAGAGAAGACAATAATAGTAACCAGCATTTTCTCCATTACCTACAATGTTTCTTATTCCCTCTAAGACAACTCACAAGATGTAGCCCTGTCACACCCATTACCACACAATCCCTGTTTTTGAAGCCCCTGAGAAAGAAGCCTTTAGAAAACATCGTTGGAAAAGGAGAAAATGCTAGTAACCAGCATTTTCTCCTTTTCCCACAATGTTTTCTACCCTTCAAACAAATTTCAAACTTTCAGTCACTTTTATTTTGTCGTCTGCAAATGCTTTCAATTTGGACAAGATTTAAACATTGTCGTGTAGTAATGAGTTAACTTGCCTCCTGCAAATTTTCATAAAATCTAAAACTCTGTCATTTGGTAAAATTTTGAAATAGAAGAAAAAAATATGAGACAAAATTTCACATGACTATATGTCTGAATTACAAATTCTTACTACTGTATAGTGCTCTCTCCAGTTTATCCAAAGTATTGACACCATGAGCCCACTTTATATTCACTCCATCTTCCTCACTGTCTGGGAAATAAGTAAGAATGTCACTACCAAGTTTCAGCATGGGTATCTTTTGTCTCAAGAATCGTGGCAGGAGACCTAGATAAAAAATTTAGCAAGTTAACTCTGACAAAGCATTCTTTACATTAATCTATACTACCATTCTTAAAGAGTTAACCCTTTCCCACACGGCAAATTTTGGACCAGACCAAATTGAAAGCATTTTGCAAATGACCAAATAACAGTTGCTAAAAAGATGATTTTTCTATATGATAGGGTAGAAAACATTGTGGGAAAAGGAGAAAATGCTGGTTACCAGCATTTTCTCCTTTTCCCACAATGTTTTCAAAAGGCTTCTATTCCTGACCCGTAAAAACCAGGGATTGTTTGGGAAAGTGTTAAAGCAGGATAGATCTATCATACACTATATTCCATACCTGGCTCAAAAAAGGAATTCTTTGTGAAAAGGCAGAAAACATTGTGGGAAAAGGACAAAATACTTCTCAACAGCATTTTCTCCTCCTCCAACTGTGGTTTCACAAACTTCTCCATCAAACACCAAAGGCATTGAAGGTATGGACTGTTTCGCAAAGGATTGAAAATTCACAACACTATCTAATCTTTCACAACACTGCGGGGAAAGCAATTTGAAAAAATTAGGGAAAATGTTAAAATTCTTGTAACAAGTACCGGTATCTTCTCTTTTTCTTTGATTAATTTTTCAGTCCAATCAAGACAAGTCACAACTTGAGCAGCACTAATTTTTACCTCTACAAATGCTTTCCAGTTGGACCAATCTAAGAGTTGTTAAAAAGATGGTGGTTGAAGCGGGATTTTTGATTTAACCCTTTCCCAAATGACAAATTTTAGTCTTTTCCAAAGTGGCAGAGTTTGCAGACGACAATTTTAACTTTCATGACAGACAATGGCAGAAAATTATCCGAAAGGGCAGAAAACACTGTGGGAAAAGGAGAAATTGCTCGTTACAAGCAATTTCTCCTTTTTCCACAGTGTTTTCAAAAGACTTGTGCTGCAGACACGTAAAAACAAGGGCTTGTTTGGGAAAGGGTTCAGAGATACAATGAAATTAATTTTTCCTCTAAAATGCAGTGTTTTAAATATAATAGGCATTTTATCAAACTAACCCTATACAAAATAATCCCCTGTTTCATTGACATTGACAAAGAAGGCTTTAGTGTGAAAACACTGGTTTCCTTCAACAACAATGTGTGCTATCCTTTCAAACACAAATCCACTAGTTGGGGCCACAATTTATTTTGTCATCTCTTATCACTTGCAATTTGGACAAGTAGTCTCAATAATGAAACGCTATGGTGATCTTTTGCATATTCAGACATTTACTGTACACCATACCGTCTCAAGTCCATCATGATTTTTCCAGAAGCAAGGCTTCAGACCCTACGTTTTGTTGATCTTATCTATATTACATCAGATGCACTTATATTTTAGTGACCAATTTGACCAAAGACATTTTCTGAAATGTTTCATTCCTACAGTGTGTTTGAAAGTCTTCTATAACATGTAAATCTTCATAAATTTCGACTTACTGCTACACTAAAGCACTTGGCATCCATTTAGTTACATGTCTCACCATGAGATTAACGTGAGAGTGAAATCCCAAGGACTCTATCAACACCATAGGAAATATGTATGCATATTCTTTCATTAGCAAATGATTTGAGCAAAGAATGCAGATACACTTAACCCTAATCACAACATGATCCAGATTTTTTACTACCCCGAGAAGGCAAGCTTTTTAAAATATAATGGGAAAAGGAGTGACTGTTGTTTTTCAGCATATTCTCCATTTTCCACAATGATGTACCAATCACAAAATAAATTAAAATTCTTGAATCACGTTTAAGTTTTGTTGTCTGCAAAAACTTTAAACTGTGACAGGTCCAAAATTTTATCGTTTGATAAAGAGGTAATCATTTTTTTTTTGGTTTGTTTTACCAGTATAGAACACTAGAATACTTAATGTGGTTTTGTATGTAACTAACAAGGAAATACCCTACATGTTGGTATGTGGAAAGGGAGGTGGGGCACTTTGATATTGCCATTATGATTTTCGAAAAGAAAAATAAACTGACAATTTTATGCTTTCAATGCTCATATTGTGAATGGATACTTTTTGACTTATCTTAGGAACCGGCGGAGATGTCAGGTGTTGTAACTAATTTGATATTGACTTTGGGAAACATCAAAATCTTGGTGTAAGATTAATCAAACTGCTTTCTTTGTATTTTAAGCTCTTAAATCGAAAGTATATGTATTTCAAACGAAAGATAATGGAATAAGCAGGCAAAAGGTACATTTAAATCCTAGTTTTGAGCTTTATTTGCAAATTATATGAATTCAAACTTGCGCACAAATTCTGTTCTGAACTTTCAAATGGTTTCGTCTAGTTCGTCTCTGTACACAGCTGGGACTAGTAAAAAGTCATTTTTTGGGGGACAGTTATCTGTACTATTTGGACAAGGTGAAACTTTTGTAGCATGACAATGAGCCAGTCTTCTAAAGTGGACCCATTTAATACTGAAAATTCCATGGAGTAAACATGTTTTTCTTTCCTTTTTATTTTTATCGATGACTGTTATGACAAGTGCATGCACGCATTTCTCAATGTACCTTCAGTCTGAAGGTCTGCTCCGATGCTACTTTTGTTTCTGGTCTCCGCAGGCCTTCATATCAGCCCTCTTTAAACCCTTCTGGAATTAATATGATTTTACCCACATCTTTTCGAATGGCTCTAGACGACAAAGTTTGCAGTGACAGCTAATAAAATGGGCATGGATCGTTAGATAAATGATTAATCTTCAAGAGCACACAAGATATGCTGCAAAATACCGATTAAATCAATGAGAATTTACCTTTTTTCCCAACGTAAATAAATCCAGCGTAATTTGTAAACAACTAACACGGCGACTTCCGTTAGTCAGGCATGCGCACTCAATGGGGATTTGAATTTTGTACAGTCTGGTTCCCTAACCCTATACAGCCAAATTTGATCAAGGTGCGTTTGTTACAGCAAAATTTGCAACTAAACCGTCCTATAGTGTGTCAGAGATAATGCGATTTCTGCCGAGACATGCGCATTGATAAGATCACCATGTTTTGATTTCTGGTGAAGTAGGTCAACGGTTATTTACGTTGAAAAGTACAGATTTGCACAAAGGTAAGAGTTGGATATTAACTTACACCAGCTTTTTTGTAAAGATTAATCATTCATCTAACGACCCATGCCCATTTTATTAGCTGTCATTGGAAATTTTGTCGCATAGACCATTTCGAAAAGATGCGGGTAAAATCATATTTTTTCCAGATACCTTGAATGAAGGCTGGCCTGAAGGTGTTAGCGAAGACCAGTCACAAAAATAGCATCGGAGCAGACACCTTCAGACTGAAGGTATTCTCAATGAGGCTATTTGAGGACGGCCACAACTTATGGCATAACTTAGTTATGCTTATAGACAAAATATCTATATCAAACATGACAAAAGGCTTTCGTACGAACATACATTTAAATCGGAAAATAGACACATGCTGGTCTTAAACTAAAAGACAACATCACAACTCCGAATCTCACTATCCCACCCACTCGTTCAGCTAATGTTCTTACCTCCGTTGATGTAAACCCATATTATCAAGATAACGCCAATGCATAAAAATCTCTGAGCGAAATGTTTCTGTAATTTGGGGTTTGACAACATTCTTTTCAAGAACTCTTTATCTTTTTCTGGGTTGAAATTCCAGGCCATTTCTTTCTTCCGCTAACTGGTTCGGTTGGTTACCATAACATGATACACGCAAGACTGGTATAAAAACGGTTCCGGGCTTGTTCGTCCCAAAACCAGTTCGTCCCTGGGCTTGTTCGTCCCTGGGCTTATTCACCCGGGCTCGTTCGTCCGGGCTAGTTCGTCCCACACCACCGTTTCGATCTTATTGGAATATTATCGCTATGTGCCCTCCAAAGTAAACTTTTATTTTTATCATGCAAGAACTTTGAACAAAACTTACTTATGCTTTGTTTTTTGCCTCACTTGAAGTCGTATTTTGAACAGAACAGAAACTGAATTAATGATTCAAGACTTCAACACACAATGTCTCCGCATCACTTCTGGCCTAGACTAGCGGCCTTACATTAAAATATCTATTGAAAATCCATATGTACATATGTACAGTGACGAATTCACTATGGACACTTTGGTTGGCAGATACATAAGTTGGGACGAACAAGCCCGGATCAACGAGAAATCAGTTGGGACGAACAAGCCCGGACGAATGAGCCCGGACGAACGAGCCCGGGCGAACAAGCCCAGGGACGAACAAGCCCGTTACCCCTAAAACTCAGAGAAGGGAAATTTTTTTGAACGTATAACCAATTTTCAACGAACCATTCTAAAAGTGTGGTTTAGTTTGCGGCATCTCCTTTCAGTTTTTGATTATGATGGTTACTTTGCGGACACATTAAGCCTAAGAGAGAACAGGAACAAGACAATTCTTCACATAAAAGTTTTTGAGACAGTTTTGAAGACAGTTCCCAGACACTTTTGACGACAGTTCCAGACATTTTTGTTCAACGTCAAACGACAATTATCATAGCCGAAAATGGTTGATGAAAAAGTTTATGGATAAACAGAGACCATGTATATATATATATAATCCCTGGGATATATGATCTTTTGTGACTAAATTGCAGTGTTTGTACCCTTGACTCAGGGACCGCTTGACTCATAAGTATTTTGGTCTCCTGCCAAGTCCTATTATCTCTCGGCCAATCCTGGTAGCCCAGTCGAGGGATTCTATATATGGGTGACAGATGTTTCATGATTCATTTCTTTCTCACTACTTACCATTGTTTCTCAGATATATAGATCTGTGGGAAAGCAGACAGTGGCTTGCAAAGAATGTCGTGCGAGGTACTGGGAACAGAAGCCTCAGAAAAGCATGGATAGGTGCGATGTAACTTAAATAATGCTGAAAACAGCATTTAATTATAAACATCACACACTCTATCAATATATATATATTTCTATAAAATATAAAGGAATAAACGCAACTTAAATACAAACTATCAAAAGAATTTATCGACTAAATTAAAAAAAGCCTCAAAGTATATTCTTTTATCAACTTTCACATTGGCTAACAGTCTTTTTCTCACTCATGTGAGAATAGGAATCCGTCAGCGTAATTTAAACAGATGGTATCCGTGGTTGTGAGTTAGAGCATCGGTCTCGCAACCATGCAGCCCCGAGTTCGATACCTTGGAGCGGGTGTCAACTTTGGGAACTTTCACTGGCACACACGTTCTAATATATCATAGTTATCAACCATGATTTTCAATTTTAAAAAAAAATGGTTATATGGCAAACAAGAAAAGTGTCGGGGAACTTCCCTCAAAAGTGACGGGAATTGTCCTGACATCTGTCGGGAAATCATCTGGAATGCATGTACTTGTGTCGGGGAACTCCCTAGTCAGGGAACTGTCCTGAGACATAGAGATCCACACAGGCTACTGAAAAAGGACAAAATTCTGTTTTTCTTTTTTTTTTCTATAATAATATATACTTAAAGGTGGCCCTTCAGATTTTGGGACGAAAATTTTACAAAAATACAAATAGTCATTAGTCACGTGCAAATAACTTAACATTCCCACAATGTTTTATTTTTTTATTTATTTTATTTTTTTTTATTTTTGGCGGGAAATCTAAAAATAGCTTAAGAGGCTACGTAGTCTTTTAAGGGAATACCACCAAATTTTTTTTTTTTTTCTATAATTTTATGATCCTTAATTACTGATGATTTGTGTTATTTTTTCTTATAAATTTCAGTGACATATATATTTTTTAATTTGGTGTGGTATGAAAATTCTAAATACCTTTAATGGCATGTGTGCATCCTTACATATTAATAGATTTGATAATTTGAAAGGTACGCTCGTACATGTAATCATCTTCTTCTGAAATGTGTTCCGATTAGGTCACCTATCAAACCACATAAAGCACGCTGGTTTACCAATCGACAAACTCAAGATCCAGACCCATTTTCAAGCATCTCCAGGCGAAAGATTAATCAAAGTACTGAAACTACTGACAGACAATTTAGCGAATTTGAAACTAGCGTGTGACTAAGGTAAATGTAAATCTTTGTTGATTTATATCAGAGTGAAGAAATATTGTCAAATTTGGTTTCTGAGTCCGTTCCAGGTCCATCGGTTCATTCTGGTAATTAAATCCAATCCGGTTCAATTCAAATGCAATTCAATCCATTAACTTTACCCGACGCTCTTGACTATTTTCTTCTCTGAACAAGAAATATTACGAAAATCTTGAGTTTGTTACCTTTCAATTTTAAACAGGTTATTTTGTTGAGATGAAATCTCTTGTCTAAAAAGACATCTTTAGATAGAAACAAATAAGAGGTAAATTGTGTATTGCATGTACACCTGGCCTTTATGTTATTTCCAGAGCATAGCATTTGAAAAGATAAAACAAATATGATTGCCTGTGGCCCATGACAAGCAAAATGAATATGAAGTGTCATAAAATTTTGTCCAATAGTTAAAGAGATATCAGTCCATAATAGAAATATACATCAAGCCCACTTTTCCGATGATGAAGTAGATCACAAATTTTTCTAATGGACAAATTTCATTAAAACTTTGCGCATGTACTGCTCCTCATATTTCTAATCTTACAATATATATATATCTTTCTTAATTGTCAGTTTCATAAATACCCGAAGAATATAGAAATTTAGATCACATTAATGGGAAGTCATTCCTTTGTGAACAAAAAATATATAGAAGCTTGCTTATGAGCACAGTAAACGCGAAAATACGATGTCAAATTGAGAGCATCGAGAAAAAAGGCCGATAATTTGAATAAATTAAGTAACTTTTTTTAATAGAACATACATTGTTAAGGACATACTTTTCTTAAAATTTCCACTCATTCCTTTGTGCACAAAAAAAAAAAAAAAAAATAAAACCTTGGTTTTGAGCATGATAAATGCAAAAATACTCAAATTGAGAGCATTGAGGAAAAAGGGAGATAATTTTAACACATAAAGTTTATATTTTTCAATAGGACATTTTTTCTAAAGAATAGATTTTCTCTTAAAATTTCCACACTTATAGTATTTATAATTCTAAACAATAAGAAAAAATATTAATGGTACTTATTTGCCCATTTTTCTTCAGAAAACGGTGATTAGTCTCAATGTGAACAAGGATTTTTCAAACAAGCTTTAGACTTACTCCGAAAAAAAAACTGACCATAGGCAACCCATAGTCTAAGTCAACTACAACTTCATCTTTAACCTGTAAATCCCCTTACGGGATAGTGTAGGTCCAAGATCAGACTCCACAGACTTTAGAGTCTGATATTGGTCTACACTGGCTTTCTGTCCGTTCGTCCGTATGGAACAAATTTTTAAAAATCATAGATATATTTCTTACGCTATTTCATCGGTATTTTTTTCAATTGATGCCGTATCATTGAAAAGGGGGGCTTGATGTATATTTCCATTATGGGCTAAAATCTTTTAAAGTACTGGACACAATTTTATGAAACTTTATCAATCTTCTTTATCATAAACCTAATAAGTCTGAGACAATTATTATTTTTATTTATTTTTTATCTAATCAAA
This sequence comes from Tridacna crocea, assembly GCA_943736015.1. Taxonomy (NCBI): domain Eukaryota; kingdom Metazoa; phylum Mollusca; class Bivalvia; order Cardiida; family Cardiidae; genus Tridacna; species Tridacna crocea. Next base: position 25,397,869 of record OX031059.1, on the reverse strand, counting down.
TGCTATGTTGTGGGAACTAAGCGGCTTAATGGATAATTTCATTATAGACCAATGACAAAATATCACATGTACACGCAAAACATAATACGTCTTACAATTTTATATTAAAAGAGGTCTGTTTAGGCGGGAGATATCATTTCAACCGGAGATAACCTGATTTCAAATGAAAGTTCGAAAACTGAATTTTTTATGATATTTCTTGTTTTGAGAGATAGGCAGTCAAGACCGTTGTGTAGAGTAAATGGATTGAATTGGATATGGATTAGACAGCATAGCCTCTTATAATTCTTTATCGAACGGCCATGCTCATGTGCTTCCATGTCTGTTATGTACCATTTGTAAATATTAGTGTACACAATGGGACTTTAATAAAGATTGAATACATTTTTATGGAAGAAACGACCATTTCAAGTCGACAAACTAATACGATTTTACGAGGATTTCAGTGGGTGTTTTGGTAAGTATTTAGTAATTCGTAACGGGTCGGTGCCCCGAGGGTACAAGTCGCTAAGCGAACTCATATAGAGTCACTTCTCTGTAATTTATAAATCGCAAAATGAACGCATGGATTCACTTCTCAATATAAATACAAGTACAATGTTAATTTTATAGGCTACCATACACACAGTAAATATTATACTCGTCTTAGTTAACTCATTACCAAACGACAAAATTTTAGGTTTGTCCAAATCGAAACATTGCAACATTGGGTAATGGGTTAACTTTTAACCAGTCGACGAAAAGTATATATCGCTTGACGATATTGAACGCTTGTAAAGGCGGTCATTTAATTCAAGAGGCGGGGTTTGTCTTCAACTCTTTACCAGACAAGATTTTAGTCCTGTCCAAATTGAAAGCATTTGCAGACTACTATTTCAGTGTGGCTCAAATGGTGCAATTGCTTATTGATAGGGTAGAAAACATTGTTGGAAAAGGAGAAAATGCTGGTTACCAGCATTTTCTCCTTTTCCCACAATGTTTTCAAACGGTTTCTTTCTCAGGGTCGTCAAAAGTTGTTATTGTGTGGTAAAGAGTTAAGAGGAGAGAGAAGGTTGTTGGAAAGAGACAAACTACTCGGGTTACAAGCAATTTTCGTCTTTTCTACGTTGTCTGCGCATGTCATATTCTGCGAAGATTCGACCTGTCTTATATGACGCATCACTATCCCCGATATTCGTGAAACAGTAGTATTAGAGATTTGCGGCCAAGAACGAAGGTGGGGGATGGACGTCGAGGTTCGAAGTTTCAGAAGGGGTTGTCTCAAACGTATTGAAACGTAATCAGATAAGTCAGTTTCGCGAAATTCACGTGGAGTTACTGCATTTTTATTGAGGCTACCTTAAACACTGTTTTACTTTGCGCATTTCTTTTAAATTGAAAAAGACCCACTTTAAGCAATTGGAAGTTCATAGGGGGCCCCTTAATTTTGATTTAACTTGAAAAATTCTGATCAATTTTTATGAAACGTTTCAAACTCTTTTAAAATGACCTAACCTACTCTCAGAACGATAGTTACAATTTTTCTTCGGCAAGAAAGACTATAAAACCAATTTCATTTGTGTTAAATCTGCGTTCTGGAGTTAAAGGTGACCCTTCAAATTTTGGGACGAAAATTTTACAAAAATGCAAAAAAATCATCCTTATACTCCAATAGCCTTTTAATTTGCGTTCATAAAAACCCAGTAGTCGAAAACCATCCGATGACACGAGAAATTAGAGATTTATTACGGACCAGGATGACACCAACGGGAGACACGTTCTATTTTTAGATTATCAATTCTCTCATTAAAATACAGGAAAACACATACAAAGTTTCAAACATCTGTCCGAAGAAGACTTTATGGAAAATAATTATTACATGTTTGTAATGTAACGGAATTTAAGCGTTATTAGTCACGTGCCAGTCATTTGACATTCCCACAATGCTTTATTGATTTTTGGCGCGAAATCTAAAAATAGCTTAAGAGGCTACGTAGCTTTTTAAGGGAATACATCAAACATTTTTTTTGTGTAATTTTATGAATCTTATTATTGATGATTTGTATTGTTTTTTTCATGTAAATTTCAATGATATATATATTTTTTGATTTGGTGTGATGTGAAAATTCTAAATACCCACCTTTAAACTACCTCTAAGGGTTTCGCAACGTGACCAGAACAGCAAATATAACTGATCAGTTGCATGATTTGAGTATCTCACTTTAGTTCAATATGAGGCCCCAATTCTTTTTTGAGGCCCAACAAATAATATATACCTTACATTAAATGTTAATTTGATCACTTTTTGGCCTTAATTTTATTTTCGACATGACTTTATCTTTCATATCACTTCTGTTGAAATATGTGTACGAAACCACCTGACGCTTAGACTCGAAGGTCTTCCATGATTTGTTCTGAATTGTTTTTGCAACGAATTTTGTTCGCCCAACCGCAGCTCGAATGCATTCTTTTCACTGTCATAGGGTGGTAATCTTAAAGATACTGTGTCCCTTTGATAGAAAAAAATAGTTTACAACAATACTTTGGATCTTTTCAGTTTTGTATGCTATTTTACTCTTACTCGATGAACCTTTTTTTTTTTTAAAAATACAGAATGCATAAATGTCTTTGATTTGTTTGTAATCTTCAATTATGGAGGAAATAAAGAATTAATTAATCGAGTGAGATTGATACCACATGATGTGAGCCAACTTTTGACTGGGTTTCCTGGTTTGACAAGGAAAAGAAAACGTGTAAATATAAAGTGCGTGCAAGTCTTTGAACCCTTGAAATAAAGCAACTCAAAAAAGGTGAAAAAATGAGCTGCAGTCCTAAAAAATGATATTTTTAATGTAAAAAACAGTAGACGAGCACAAATACTGTACTTGCATGAGAATTGTTTTCACAGACAGGTAATCCTTTTACAATGAATAGCGTCTACCCCTTTTAACATCACCCTACCTTTACATGTAAGATGGACTTAGCAGGTAATTGAAAACTGCGATGGAAATTAAATACTTGCGTGCATTCTCATGTAGTTGTTTTAATTCAGTAAGCGCACGTGTCTCTGGATGTAGACGTGAAAATTCAAGTATTGGGCGAACGTCATGCCTGTAACTCGTTCGGGTTTACCGTTTGTGAAAAGACAGCAGGGACCGTATTCACCAACCATTCTTAAGAATGTTCTTTGTTGCGATCTTCAAACTTTTTTTTATTGTGAATGTAACAGAACCTCTGATTGGCTAAACCAAATGGTTTAGCAAATCAGAAGTTCTGTTACTTTCACATTGACAAAATTCTGAAGAATAAGACTAAGAATATTCCTAATAATGATTGGTGAATACGGGCCCAGGTCTTCTTCTGTAGACCAACAGTTGCAGTGCCTCCATCTAGATCGGAATCGGCCATAAAACAACGAAGGAGTGCTGTAACTGGGGATAAAATATTGCTAATGTATCTTTCGATGGTGATGTTTCTTGTCAGTCACAGCTCGTCAAAGAAACAAACCTTTATCTAAGTTACTTAGAAATAACCAACTAAGAATCGTGCAACAATTTCATCACAAAACATTCTAAAATTGATATAAATTCCCGGAATAAGTTAAAACTCCGCTGGTGAAAAATGCAGTGAAAATGAATAATTAATCGATAAGTTATTTGAGTTATCAGACAGACAACATTTTATTTTACTTGGCCTTGCATATAAAATACTTGACAGCTTTGAGACAACCCCTCATTGTACACCGAACCTCGACGTCCGTTCTCCGTCTTCGTTCTTGGCCGCAAATCTCTATTACGCGCTATAAAGGCCAAGCAATGGAAAAAATAGCTTTTATCAATACGTTTGAGGAGAAATGAGGCCTGTTATAGCTCCAGATTTTTCTAAACTGGTGATCATAGTTAAGTGAATCGCGCGAGGTAGCGTTTTATGGAGTAAACGTTTTAGTCTGAAATTTAAAGTGACGGTTGTCGCGCAGGAAAGTGGTTCGGTTCTGAACCCAGGATGCCCAAAATTAGATAGATGAGTATCTATAGAATGCCATCTAGCGGGAGATAATGGACTTTTCTATTTTTCCTTTTCGAAAGCCGTCGACCTTTGCGTCATTGAAATACGGTACAGTAGGGCACACGCAATCTCCGAGCAGAGTTGTCGTTCGTTACCTCACATACATCTCTGCGATGGGCTAAATGACAAGAATCTTGTCAAACCGAGGAAAAGATGTTTTGTTACTGTTTAACTGTTTCATATGTAAAATTGTAAGTTAGACAAAGGAAATATGATTCTGGGTACATTATAGGTGCGTTCAAACTGATGAATTTGCCTGTATTAAATGGAACTATTTTTCTTTTAGCCTCTTCACTTTTAAGAATCTTACGCCGATTGTAACAAAAATAGATGCGCCCATCAATGATGACAACTGATTTGACACACCGCTGGATCTAAGTTTGTACGATTAAAAATCAAGTTATCGTCCTATAAAGATATTTAGGCTTTTCAGGAAGTCCCTCTTGTGTTCATTAACTATCGTTTAAGTCTGATTGGTCCCATGCTATTTAAACAGCACACGAAACAATCGGTATTGGTCTTTCTTTCACCGGCGTTTGTGTAGCTATTTTGAGTTATGGTCATGTGACAAAAATATGACGTAATGACGGTCTACTTTCTGAGCCCACTACAGAGGTAAATGTAATGATCCGGAGTGCAAGAGAGTGGGGCACACGGTCAAAGTTTTATACGATACTGGGGTATTATACATACCCTTTCTCTATTTTGGGCTGGATTATAGGCTTTTTGTAGATGGAATAGATCAAGATCACACTGCACGGAACTCGTAGTCTGGTCTTGCATATAAGCTTTCAACGGGTTAACTCTTTATCAAACAACAACATTTTAGATTGGTCCAAGTTGAAAGCACTTGCAGACGACATATTAAACACAACTCAAAAAATGAAATTTGTTTCCAGAAGGGTAGAAAACATTGTGGGAAAAGGAGAAAATGCTGGTTACCAGCATTTTCTCTCTTTTCCCAAAATGTTTTCAAAAGGCTTCTATCCGTCTGGGTCGTAAAAACCAGGGATTGTTTGGGAAAGGATTAAATCAACTTTACACGTCTCAATGGATTGTGTTTCAACCGTGGAAGGAGGTAGAGGTAATACAAAATAGCCTGTAAGATATAATAAAAACCCCAATAACCCACTGAAACGCCTTCAATCTCTTTGAATACCTTTGTATGTATAGAAGAATTTTTTAGCGACATTATATTCTGTTTTAACTCTTCACCAAACGACAAAATTTTTGACCTGTCCAAAATGAAAGCATTTGCAGACGACAAAATAAACGTGACCAAAAATATGAAACTTAACTTTAGAAGAGTAGAAAACGTTGTGGGAAAAGGAGAAAATGCTGGTTACCAGCATTTTCTCCTTTTCCCCACGATGTTTTCAGAAGGGTTCTTCTCATGGGTCGTAAAAAAAAAAACAGGGATTGTTTGGTTAAGGGTTGATACTGATGTGAGGTGGCGAGATAGTTTACTTGGTCGTTTGAATGTTTTTAATTCAGTGAGCAGAGGATACTTGAAACTGGAATAGTAAATACGGAAAAATCATCAAAAATGTATGTGTATTGTATATTTTATCCTTACCTTTGTACCAGTACATTAGAAAAAACAACAACAACCTCAGTGACATTATTTATATGTAGACTATAAATGGACTGCAACACGTGAAAAGGGGCATTCGAACATTTGCGAAAAGTGTCTTAGGAGATCAGCCAGCCCAGTCTGAGCAGGCTAATCCGAAACGACACTTTCCGTTTTCATGTAATTTTCTGTTTCATGCATGTCGGCTGTTGGAAAAAATCTAATGTAGTCGTAAATTGCGGTCTCGGATTAGCCTGCTTGGACTACACAGGCTAATCCGAGACCGCACTTTACGCAAATGTCCGAATGCCCATTCTCGGGTGCTGTAAGCCGTCTACACATACATATATAGTGTTTGTGTGTATTTTATTATCATAATTCATTATTTGAACGGACTTGTGTAGAAAAGTATATAAGCTTTCGCAGAAATTGCGGTTTGATCTGGGGTCGAAACTTTTCGAAGAAGAATGATAAACCTATTTAACCCATTACCACACAATCCCTACTTTTGACGCCCCTGAGAGAAAAGCCTTTTGAAAACATTGTGGGAAAAGGAGAAAATGCTGGTAACCAGCATTTTCTCTTTTTCCCACAATGTTTTCTACCCTTCACAAAACGAATTTCAAATTTTCAGTCACTTTTATTTTGTCGTCCGCAAATGCTTTCAATTTGGACCAGTCTAAAATATTGTCGTCTGGTAATGGGTTAAAACATTGTCTGAAAAGGAAAACATTCATACCAACATTGTTTTCTACCTCTACAAGGGCAAACTCCATTACTTTAGCGGCACGTTTCACCTCACAAGTATAAAACTTTGCTGTTTGGCAAAGAGTTAATACAAATTCAACCGTCTTGCAACTTTTGCCATAATAATCTTTGTAAACAAAAACTTTAGCGTAGAGTTAACGCAATGTTTTCTACCTCTACAAGGGCGAACTCGATAACTGTCGCGGCACGTTTCATCTCACAAGTATAAAACTTTGTTGTCTGGCAAAGAGCGAAATACAAATTCAACCGTCTTGCAAATTTTGCCATAATAATCTTTGTCAACAAAAACTTAAGTTTTAGAGTTTCCGCATTTTCTCCGGTTGTGAGATATGAAGCACAATAAATAATCCAAGCAGGTGATTATAAGTGGTTTACTCATTGCACCTCATCACTCACATCGTGTTTTATTGAACGATAAACCACGATAGAACGAAGATTTTTTCAATTCTAGCATGACCAACTCTTAAAAGAAAAAAGACAATACTATAAAGTGGAAAAGCGCGGATGCAGATTATACTTCATTGAATAAACCACTGCTGTTCCAGTTACCACAACATAACCCTAATGTCCAGTCGTTAAATATGAAAAGAATAAGAGTTTCATTAAAACCTTGGGCATCAAGCACAACATAAAAAACAGCAACGTTTAACTATTATATTTTCTCCTTTTCAAATGATAAAGAAGAATGAATGACTGTATTGTCAAGCATTAGAGTCATGGTTGCTTCGGATGCTCTGAATATTGTTCCACCAACTCCCAATCCCAGAACCAATGCAAGACCGGTCAATTTGGAACTAACTTTCAGACACTTGATTTACATAATATATTTGTGTTAACTTATAATATTTCAAATAGTATCATCCTTTTCCTTATCATCCAAATCAGTTAATGTCAGTATATCCCTGAGGATTTTCCTTATTCTTTGTAGAGGAGCAGAAAATGACGAATCATGTCACTCCAGAATGGCATAGATTTTACCACGCTTTCGTTGTTCTGTGTTGATAGAGCCGAATGTACAGGTCATGTTATAGAAGTTCTCATAGCTGGTTTCATAATCTTCCAGTAGCTCTTTGCCAATCGTCAACCCTCCCAACAGCACAGCTAGTAGTGATCATGACTTGGGAACAGAGATTGGCTGGGTCGAGTCACCAGTTTGGCGAAGTTCAGTCAAAACATTCATTATAGTCGTTGCGACAGTATTTACACCGCTGATCACTGTTCCGACGATACTTATGTAGAAAAGAAGCCAGTGGCTTGGAAAAGATATTGTCAGAAGTATTGGTAACTTAACCCTTTCCCAAACAATCCCTGGTTTTTACGGGTCTGGAATAGTAGCCTTTTGAAAACATTGTGGGAAAAGGAGAAAATGCTGGTAACCAGCATTTTCTCCTGTTGCCACAATGTTTTCTATCCTATCATAGATAGAAATCATCTTTTCAGCAAGAGTTGAATTGTCGTCTGCAAATGCTTTCAATTTGGTCTAGTCCAAAAGTTTGTCGTTTGGGAAAGGGTTAAACTCAAGAAAAGCATGGATAGGTCTACTGACCACCCGGATATAAATGGAATAATCTAATGTCTAAAAAGTGCATTGAACATGAAAAATCAACCGTGCCCGGCCAAAATATGTATCGTCTATATGTACATGTATACTGTGTTCTCCTTTCTCCGTTCACCTAAGCATAAATAAACTCCCAAAATTCACATTTTCGGTCAAAGAATAAAAATTTTCATGTAATTATCAAATATAAAATCTGAATCAAATTTGTGACTGAAAAAAGTCACTATAACTTACATCAAAAGGTTCGATCCGAGGATTTTTCAAACCTACCTCGCCAACCTGGATAGTACGGCCACTTTCTCATTTTTCCATTCATTTGATTGAAAGTCAAGGTCGGTGGCTCAAGACTGATGACTATTCTACACTCTAGTTCAAACGGACTAGCTTATTCATAGTAGAGGGTAAACACAACCCATTTAGGCGTATTTAATGTTGAAAAACATTGAAAGTTGCTTTTTATTGTATCTACTGAAATATTTTCTTTCAAACTGTGAAAATTACTCTCTTTCGTTGCATTTTTGAGTCTAATTTGATAGAAAAATACTATCGATGTATGATAGGATGTCATTCATAATATCTGACAGAGTAGAATAGAACCAGGGTGGAACAAAACGTCACGAGTTCTTATTCCTTCCGTTTTAGTACATGAACGGAGAAGCGAGAATGAACGGAGAAATGAGAAAAAGCCATAATTAATTTAATTGCAAACGAAATAGTCATAGTTGTAAAGAAATAGCCTTTTTACTGTGTATATCCGGGACCAAACAGCAAATTAAGCACAATTAAACCCATTCCCACTTACCCTAAAATTCGCACGGCCCTTTGGAGGTCTAAGGCATAATATTCTCATTTTCCCACAGCGTTTTCTACTTTCCCCTCAGACAAATCCTACAGTTTCAGTGACATCTGAATATTTCTCGTCTGCAAATGAATTGGATATAGACGAGTCTGAAACTTTATCATTCCATAATTGGCTTGCATCACGCGAAAAGGGGCATTCGGGCATTTGCGTAAAGTGTCATCTCGGATCATCCTGCACAGTCCGCACAGGCTAATCCGGGACGGCATTTGAAGACTGTGTTGGATTTTGTTCTTCAGTAGACTTGTACAAACCAGAAAATTGCATTAAACCAGAAAGTGTCAATTCGGATTAGCCTGCGCGGACTGCGCAGGCTGATCCGAGACGACACTTTCCGCAAATGTCCGAATGCTCTGTTTTGGGTGTTGCTAGTCATATGTGAAAGGATTTGGCTTAAACAGAGTTATTTGAATTACTCTTGATAATTGAATGAAATTAAATCTACCAAATAAAATTGACTGGGGTAAAACTAGTCGGTATGTTTACATTTTAACCTATTGACCAAATCAACCTTTTTAATATAACCAAGACCCAGAAACTGTCCCCCCTCAATCTTATTTGGATGAGCTCGAAAGTATATTGTTGATTTAGACTGTAAGATCGGTGCGGCCTAATCTCAATCCACATTTGATTGTATGGTGATTTCAAGAACATTACATCAGTTATAGTGTGGTGGCCAGTGGACCTATTCGTGCGTTCCTAAAGATTCCTTACACCACCACTACTTAGCGGTTTCTACCTCAGCCACGGGCTGCCTATTTACTTAGTCATCGTCGAAGTAACGGTCAGAGATGGGAGAGAGATGAATCCCGACACGATGATCATAAGCAATCACTGACAGGTTTTGGCTTGAATAGGGATTCGAACGAATGAACAATTCTTTAGTCCCGTGATACGCCAATGAATCAAAGCGTTGGGAACGCTGAAGTGGTATTTGTCAAGAAAGCCTTTGTGTGGAATTCAAATATTGGTTTTAAAGTCCAGCAACCAAGTAAATGATTACCCTTTGGGATGAAGGGAAAGCACTCATGACAAAGTTGGGATTATTTTTTATATAGGCGGTCTACCTTTGATTATTAGGAGGAGTCAGGAGTATCGTTCCTTGACAGTACAATGCATGATAGATACAGAAAAACATCATGTGAATATATCGAATAAAATTAGGTTTGTACCTGAAAACTATGATTTGAAATATCTTTGGCCGCTAACATTTAATTCCAAACATTACAGTCGATTATTTCGATCTATAAATATATATGCCCAATCAAATGGAGTAGCACGCAATCATGGGATGAACAAGCCATGGGACGAACTGAGTTTGGAACGAAAAAGCCCAGGACCAAGAGATCGGTAGACAAATTTTGTATCATTACGCCAATAGAAGGCTATGAGCGGGTGAAGCTATTTTCAATAAAAAATTAGTATTTCCACGATCGATGGCCTCACCTAATGCACTTCGTGTATTAATGTAAATGCTTTACCGTCAAACCGCAAAATTATAATGTGAAAACTTCCAGAAGAAAAAAGCAGATATTCCATTTGTTTGAAATTTAATTTCCCAGACTTTGTGGATTAGTGATCGGATTGCCATTTCCAATAATATATCGGAGTGCTGCCGAAAAATTCATTGGCTAAGAAAAAATAAGTTAAATTGGGTTTATTTTCTTCGGCTTTGCACAAAATATGATACATGGTCTTTAAAATTCAATATTGAACTCATAGTGGTATGGTCTTCGACAAACACCACAAAGAATCTTTATCCCGTGATAGATCAATGGAATTTCAGAGGCCTGAGGTATAACGTAGATTTTACCACGCTTTTGTTACACTGTTTTTATAGAGCCGAATTTACGTTTCATGTTAGAATACATTTTTTCTGACGGACAGATTTTTATTTTTAAATTGTACACCTACAAAACTCATAATGTCTCAAGGACATGAGATATAAAATATGGTTCTGAAATTCAACGTGGATCTATATTGTATTTCTTAAGCGCCTTTCTTAAATAGTCAGTTAAACAGGCAAGTCAGTTAAACAGGAAAATTACAAGAAAATTATACAAATATACATCATTTAAATAAAAATTCCTATATTTCTGCATAAAAATTCACAAAAAATATATAAAAGCTAGGTTATGAGTATGGTAATGTACTTTAAAACCACCCATGAAAGAGAGAATTCATAAAGATGTAGACGAACAGGTTCCAAAACCGTATCTATTTATAGATACCGTGAATGTCAGTTGTGGGCAATCGTCTGTTCATTCTTTTTCTCTATATGGGACGTCAAAATGATTGATTGCTTCAAATCGAAAATATTTGCAGACGACAAATCCAACATGCTTTAGTACCTCTCCTGTATAGTAGATGAACTTCGAGGGGAGGAGAAAATGCTCATTGTTAATATGTTCTTATTTTATAACGATGTCTTCAAAACTACTTCTTTCTCATAGTTAGTAAAAAGAGAGCATTTGTTTGGTAAAAGTTATACCTGTTAATTTCTGGATACAACTCCTTCCCCCCACCATGCTGTAAAAGAATGTTGAAATCGTCATAGTAAAAGGTGAATATGAGCAGTTTTTCCCTTGATGTGGGGTCCTGCGTAGCTCATTGGCAAAATATAGGAATCGTAACCTGGAGACCCCTGAGATCAGCGTTGGAGTGTTTTTTGGTAAGACATGTCAGAACCATAGTCTAGTACTAAAAGCCAGGACATTCATGAATAAGCGGGCTGTCGCAGTTATCAGCATTTTCTCCTTTTCCCAGAATGTTTTCTTTAGGCTTCTTTCTCAGGGTCGTCAAAAGTAGGGATTGTGTGGTAATGGTTAAATGACTAAAATCATGTTGAAAGCGGCATAAAACATAGTTCTGTCACCCGTTCAAACACTTTGGTGTAATACTTTGAATTAATTTCATTTGTACACGAGATCGTCATGTTGATTTCATTCCAATATTTTCCAGTCTTTCGCTAAAACTTTTGTTTGAAGGAGTCCATAGATTCGGCCTTTACTGTATTTAGTTTTTTTTTAATTTCAGGTCAGCAGAGATACGTCACTTCTGGTTCGGAAACCACATGTGTAAATTGCGGTATCTCCTTCTGTGCGTCTGTTTCGCCTGCCTCGTGTACTTTGGGTTTACCTTTAGCAGTGACTTAGGGAATTCTGGAGGGCAAACAGTAGCAAGTATTTCGAGATACAGAAACTTATTATCGAACATAGCAAGTGCAAGATATCATAGTTCAGAAGTGTCACATATACGGAATGACTCAATAGCGACAGAAGCACGAAATGGATCAACCAAGCTACAAATTTTGAATGACTCCGTATATTTAACGGGCGACTTTAAACAACGCTACCCAGAATGCATCATTATTGGCGCTCGGAAATGTGGTACTCGTGCTCTCGGCGAATTTCTTAATGTACATCCGGATATTGAAGTCTGTTTTGAACCACATTTTTTTGACGTCGAATCGACATACAAGAAGGGGTTTGAATACTACAGAAAACAAATGCCATACACGATGCCAGGTCAAATAACTATAGAGAAAACACCAATGTATTTTATATCAAAAATGGCTGCGAAAAGGATACACCACTTCAACGAAAACTTAAAACTGATTGTAACTTTACGACATCCAGTTAAACGGTTGATATCAGACTATGCTCATGTGAGACGTGATGAAATTCACAAGGGACGAGATTATAAATACACGATTGAACAACTTGTTATAGACAGGGCAACGGGGGAGATAAATGCAAAGTATCGTGCAGTTAATATCAGCAAGTACATCGTACACCTTAAAAGGTGGCTGGGATACTTTCCTCGGAAACAAATTCACATTGTTGATGGTGACAACCTAATTATCAATCCTGTGGAAGAAATTGAAAAGATCGAAACTTTTCTGGGGCTTAAACACAAAGTAACTAAGGATAAGGTATATTTTGACCATGATAAAGGCTTCTATTGTTACATTGTCGGGGATGTTCGGAAATGCCTGGGTTCTTCCAAAGGTCACCAGCATCCGGAATTAGATTCGGGTCTCTACAACAAACTCATGGAGTATTTTCGGGATTACAATGAGAGGCTGTTTGACTTGTTGGGGTACAGATTTAATTGGGATTGAAAAAAATGTAACCATTGTGATTATTTCAGATTTTAGTAACGTTACTTGGGGTAAACTGTGTTGGATCACGTGGCTATTCAGTATCTCAGAGGGAGAGGGCGAGAGAGAAAGAGAGAGACAGAGAGAGAAAGAGATATATAGACAGAACGGTTTGCCGGTCTAACACATGTAAACGAGTGTCCAAAATAAACGGTAAAATAATTTTGCTTTACTAACACGGTACAAATGACACTATTAATCAAACATAAGAGCCATGCTCAGACAAAAGGGGGCTTCATGTGTCTCCGTTATCCACGGTACCAAGCAAGCCATTACACACTTATGAATCTATAATAGCCACCCTTTTTAACCTTTTACTCCATAGATAGTCATTTCTACGCATTGCTTGTGGGAGCCTTTGGAAAACATTGTGGCAAAAGGGGAAATTGCTCGTCACGACCAATTTCACCTTTTGCCACAATGTTTTCTACACTATCAAAAGGTGTCATATACACATAAGAAACGGCTTCATCCTTGCTGTTATTTAGGATGAGTTAGAGATACCATAGAAATATGCCTTATGGGGTAAAGGGTTAATAACCGGTTAAATCATGAGGTAACCTTATCCTCATCTTCGCGAGCCAAGGTTACGATCACTACGTGGATCTTACCTTGGCTGATTGAGCCTGATATCGAGATTCCTTCGATGCGCCCTCTGTTGGATGCTGGTTATTACCCCCCTTTACATCATATTTCCAAAAACAAATGTAATATCGTTTTACAAACCGCTTACGAATACACATGAAGCGATAACGGACATCCACGTGGGTTTCCATGTTTTTCTTCCAAAGGTAGCGACTTTGTTCTATTTTTATCAAAGATGAAATGCTACCAGCGATTTCATTTGCTGCAGTTAGAACTGGCTGCATCCAATGGAAAAGTGTATCGAGGGAATGTAGAAATCAAGCTCGATCCGCCAAGGGTAGAGTAGCGTAGTGAATTGTCAGCCTTGGCTTGCGAAGATGCATTATCCTTTGAAATACAGGAAAATTACTAAAAATGGAAGGTTTCGGCCCAGATCAGCTTGCAAGTACTGCATAGGTTGACCCTGGGTCGATAATTTTCGCAGATGCCTTGAGTCCCCTTTTGTCAGAGCACGGTTCATAATTATTTGAATTGTTCCAAATTTTCTTTCAAAAAAAGCGAAAAGTTTGCTTTTAAAATGTCGTATGTTTTTTCAAGGGCTCGTCTAACAACAAAAACAATTATTTCAATATGTATAAAAATAGCTTGTCCTTCGGCCGTGTATTAACCCTTTACCCCGTAAGGCATTTCTATGGTATCTCTAACTGACCTTAAATAACAGCAAGGATAAAGCCGTTTCTTATGTGAATATGACACCTTTTGATAGTGTAGAAAACATTGTGGCAAAAGGTGAAATTGCTCGTCACGAGCAATTTCACCTTTTGCCACAATGTTTTCCAAAGGCTCCAACAAGCAATGCGTAGAAATGAGTATCTATGGAGTAAAGGGTTAATACACTTAAATTGCTTTGGAGGACAATTTCACCCATACCCTGTTGGGTGTGACTCATGGACTCCTTCCGGGTGGTGTAGATCAGGATCAGACCGCACGTTCTCGTGAACATCATCGGAAATATTTTCACGAGTGGCGCAGCCACTCACGAAAATATTACCGATAATGTCCACTCGATGAAATAAATTTCGATCTGTAACCGAAGAACAAAAATGCCCTATGTAAACTGTTTTTTTTTTTCCCGTTATCAATCATCTGTGCACTTCTCATCTATAGATCAATCGATATGCACAACATGGTGGAAGCTAGTTTTTTCTCCTATTTTCATAATATTATTTTTACTTTCCAAAAACTACTACTATCTTAAGAAAATATTTATATGTGGTCAATGACAATAGCTTCAAGTTTGGCTTGTTTAAATTTTTGTCGTTCTTAGCAGATTTTACCGATAACGGTGTATGTATGCATGACTGCCCCCAGAAATTTCTTTCACCCTTCAACAACCTATCACTTGTTTAAACGATCCTGATCAGGAAGCTTTCTAATAACATAGCTTGAAAATGAGAAAATTCTGGTAATCAGCATTCCCCAATTTTTTTTTGACCCAGACAAATCTCAAAATTCACAGACAAATCTCATGGACTCACATCCAATATTTCGACTGCAGGACCTTTCAAGTTTGTATTTCGTCGTTTGGTAAAGAATTAACTTGTATCACAAAGAATCCATGGCAATTAAACGAAGTAATTTTCTTTTTTATTTCGTCAGGGTCGGATTGATTTTAATTTTCGTCATAACTAAATATGGCAGCCTAGTTTAAACATATTTTATTCATCAGTATTAGATACAAGTTGAATAAAACAAAAGGAAACACAATCATATGATAAATATACTGAGGAAAAGGATAAGAACGGAAGCTAAGCTTATAAAGTTTTTCTCCAAATTGCGGCTTACGGTTATTACATTAATATATCCTTACTAGGTACTGACAAAGAAAGTTAATTTAACCCATTACCACACAATGCCTTCGTTTGACGACCCTGAGAAAGAAGCCTTTAGAAAACATTGTGGGGAAAAAGGAGAAAATGCTGGTGACTAGCTTTTTCTCCTTTTCCCACAATGTTTTCTATCATTTACAAAACAAATTTCAAATTTTCTGTCACTTTAATTTTGTCGTCTTCAAATGCTGTAATGATTTATTACCAAAGGAAACGTAGACGAACAATATTTACATAACGTTTCAACGTGACCAATCGATTATCAGATGTTTTAGGGCTATATCCCAGCACCTGACCATGGAATGAATGTCGAAGTACGTTTGTGCTTCATGTTGAATTATTATATTCGTAAGCGGTTTGTAAAACGACGTTTCATTGGCTATAAGAAATATGATGTAAAGGGAGATTATAAGCAGCATCCAATAGGCGGCGTGTCGCGGGAATCTCGAAATCGGGCTCGATCCGCCAAGGTAAGATCCACTTTGTGACCGTAACCTTGGCTGGCGAAGATGTGTGAAAAAGGGATTAATTTCTTTGCTAAAAGTATTGATTCAGATCAACCTGCCCAGTCCGCGCATGCTGACCAAGGCCGAGACATTTTGCTATCAGTCCACTTTATAGGACACATGTCAAAGGACCAATGTACCTCACGATTTTATTGGCTGTTAGACAAAAGGGACTTTATGGATCCGTAATTAAGTGAAGGCTTGCTTGGTACAATAGATCACGTAGATGGATTAAGCCCACTTTTGTCAGAGTATGGCTCTAGTGTAAATTGGTATGCTGCCTTGACCCAGGATTGAATGATTGCATATTGTTGAACCCTTTCCCAAACGACAAACTTTTGGACAAGACCAAATTGAAAGCATTTGCAGAAGACAATTATTCAACTCATGCTGAAAAGATGATTTCTGTCTATGATAGGGTAGAAAACATTGTGAGAAAAGGAGAAAATGCTGGTTACCAGCATTTTCTCCTTTTCCCACAATGTTTTCAAAAGGCTACTATTCCAGACCCGTAAAAACCAGGGATTGTTTGGAAAAGGGTTAACGCCAATTCCAACATTATTTCAGTTATATCGCGGCGGCCAGAGCACCTATCGATGCTTTGGTGGAGTCTCTATTACCAGCACTTAGCATATTTTTCTTTCTAGGCCACTGGCTACTTTCCTACATAACCATCGACATGTGGGGATTGAACCCACGACCCTCCTGTTCTCAAGTCCTGCACGCTACCGACTGAGCTACCGGAGCATGGCACCTTGACCCAAGAAGAAATACCTGAGAACGTGTTAAGTATTTATTATTTTTAATATCATTTTCCAAACAACAACAACAACAACAATGACTAACCGTGAAATATCGTTCTATGAGCCTTAAAGAAGAAGACAATTAGAGCTTTGTTGAGGGTTATGTAGATTCTAGTTCGTTCATTTTCCAGTCACTTAGAGAGATATACTAGGTGATGCGATACACCGAATGTCAAGCATGTGGACCCTATGCTATTGTTCAAATATTCGACATTAAATGTCCAGTACAAGGACTATAGACTGCAGGCCAACTTTTTTATGCTTTCTTTCTGTTTGTCTAGATGAGGTATACCACTCAGTTTTGTGAGACCTGCTCGGCTCTTGGGCTTTGAGATGAACTTTTTTTTTTTTTAAAGAGGCTCAACATGTGATAGTAGTACTTGATACCAAAACCAATATGTTGGGCCTAGCGGGACACGCGCTTACGTAACTTACGGATCTGGAAAATTTTCAAAAAATACATATGTGTGAAAAA
Organism: Tridacna crocea; assembly: GCA_943736015.1. Classification (NCBI taxonomy): domain Eukaryota; kingdom Metazoa; phylum Mollusca; class Bivalvia; order Cardiida; family Cardiidae; genus Tridacna; species Tridacna crocea. The sequence continues at coordinate 25,380,647 of OX031059.1, read as the reverse complement.
AAAGTGTCCCTTGCCACATTACTGGTACGATTTTGTCAAAAGATCGCTTAGAAATGCTTTTTACAAAATGCGAAAGCTCTATGTCTTGAAGTTCCGGCATGAATATTTTTAAATACAGCTCTACAACAAAAGAAAGTAGCCAACCAACATTTCACATGCATCAAATAAGTCAAAAGTAAACTCTTGTACATCAGAAGCACCTTCGTTCCGATTCTAATCATCAGTATTAAATCTGGCCTCTACTGTGGCCTCTGTTTCTGGTGAAGAAAATTGTTTTTTACCCTACACCAAACAATCCCTGATTTTTACGACCCTGAAATAGAAGCGTTTTGAAAACACTGTGGGAAAAGGAGAAAACGCTGGCAACCAGCATTTTCTGCTTTTCCCACAGTGTTTTCTATCCTGCTGGAAACAAATTTCAATTTTCGAGTTACATTTACTTGTATTTTGTCGGTTGCAAGTGCTTTCAATTTGGACCAGACTAAAGTTTTGTAGATTGGTATAGAGTCAATGTTAATGCATCTAGGGGAGACGGCATTCTTGGCCATGTGACTTGAATCCTTCCTATAAAGCTGAAAACTTTTACACTAGCTGTAGCAGTACTTTTCTACCAATATCCTTTCGTTTTCTTACGCCTGTTTCGTTTTCTTTCTGACGTCTGTTTCTTCCAAGTACAGGAATACATCTGATATCACCCGTTCTTTTTTCAAAAGCATTATCTGTTGGCTTTCTCTCCACCACCTGAACCTGAGACTGCTGTTGTGTCGCTAGTTTGGGTTCATTTTGTCTTCTTTGAGCAAGAAGAGAAGTCTCGTGATCATCTGTGAACGTTTCTTTGTTAATACCATGTCCGTCCTTCTTGTCAATTGTTTTAACAGTCCAAGGGTTGCTGTATTGCCTTGGGTCAGCCATTTCATACAATCTCTGTTCGGAGTTGCTACCAAAGTTCGCTTTCCTCATTTCTGTTTTCGTATTAATGTTGATATTTGGTAGATTGCCGCTCTCGGTTTCGAGACTAACAACCATCGTATTTGGTACCAAAGGAAAGTCTGAAGCATTTGTTCTATCACGATCTGCATCGCTTCTTAAAGAAGAACAAATGCTTTCCTCAGTAAATATTCTATTAGAACACATATCACGTCCTTCACTGTTGAAAGGAAAATCCTCGAGACATGTTATCTCTTCATCAGTTATTACGATTTCTTTGAAGTTATCTATCATCACATCATATGAGTCCTTGGGTATTTCAATGTTATTTTTGTTTATATCATTATGATAGTTGTGACCTTTAATTTTCTGAAATCTTGAATATGAGTTACCACTGTGTGTACCCATAGTCGTAGAATAAACAGGATATAAAGTAATGGTATTACTTCTCTCACAGTTTTCTGCATTTACATTAGACTTTGTGACGTGGTGAGCCTCTGACACCATACTGCTATCTGCAAGACGTGTTTTTGATGTAGTTCCTGGAGACTCGCTATATGCTTGATTGATTTTTGCCACTTGTTCTGCGATTCTTCTATTGATTCCACACATGTTAACATCAGAGCCTTTATATTCGTTATATGGATAGAATGGCATTACAGAATGTAAGTTGTGTATTGGCCTGGCGTGCTGGTGAGGAATTCCGTTTATATACCATATTTCATCGTCAAGTCTGAAGTTCGGATCGGTGTGGTGACTTGCTTTAGATTCCCCTGTCGCCTTATAAGGCCTTACATGATGTAATGCAGATGCATTTGGTACGCAAGGCAATGTTGGTGGCGGGATACTCAGACATGGTAAGATAAACATCGGTTCACTCCGACAGAGTTTTGTATTTTGTTCGAATTCCGAGATATTCACTTCTGGTTCAGAGGAGTTCTTTGGTTGAATAGCCTCTTGTGGCATTTGTTGCGATAGTGTGAATGGACTGTGGTTGCTTCTGTCGAGTTTTTTCGTCGGCTGATTGAAGTGTTGAGTACTTGTAGTACTCGGAGCAGCAATCTGGGGTGCATAATTTCCAGGTAAAATTTGGTTACCTACATTCTGAGTACAAGATTGATTGGCTGGAAATGTCGAATGTATCAGCTGGTTGGATGTCGTCGATAGACCCAGAAACGGTTGATGGGGATGAAAGGTTGGAGGAAGATTCCGAAAACTATTTTGGACTGGGGGTGGTTGGTAAAAGTGTTTAAACATATGCTGATGTTGCTGCTGGGTTTGATGATGAAAATGGGCCTGCTGATTTACTCCTTGAAAGTGTGCGTAACAATTTTGATGAGGAGGACGAGATGCTATCTTTGGAAACTGAGGTTGGAAATGAGGCAGTAAAAACTGTGGAGAGAACTGAACTTTTGGGTGCAACTCGTGGTTCTTTTCCTTAAACACTGGTTTAAGATTAGAAAATGACGCTGATGGTTGCAAGACGTTAGGGTGATGATTTTGCACGGAATCGAGTTCGTTTTCTTTCCAGAATATGGAGGAGTCATACGGATATCGCAGTAATGGTCCCTGTTGCTGGGTCACAGAATCGTCATCATCTTGTTGTGGTTGGTTTTTCTGTGAAATATCTTCTTCTCGAGGATCTTGTTTGTCAGTACAAAAGCGGTTTGCCTGAAATGCAAGAAATAATCCAGTGATCTCTGTCTGTCTGTCTGTCCGCATACTTACCTACCTGTCTGTCAGCCCACCTGCCTGTCTGTCTTTTTTCCTGTCTGCCTATGGTATAGGCTGTCTTTAACTATAAGTAACCAAAGAATAAAGCATTTCTTTGGCTTGTGTCTTATTCGGCGGCCAGCGAAACTGCCGATAAGAATACTCGAATAATTATATTCTGGAAAATTTTACATTGATTTTTAGGAACGCCCAAGAAAATATTATGGTAAAAGGAGGAAATGCCAATAATCAGCAATTTCTTTTCATACAATGGTTCTAACCGCGCAAGGAAAAACCCCATCATTCGAGCCACGGCCTATTCGTTGTCTTCAGTAGCCTTGCATTCTTGCACTTCTAATTTTTGTCGTTTGATAAAGGATTTTATTCTAAAAGTTGAGGTTCTCTATAACTCTATCCCATTTAAGACTATGGTTTGTGCTTACTGACTTAATACTTGAGGTCATGGTCAATTGAGTCTGTGCTCAAACTTTAAATTTCCTTCGTGCTGCTGCAAGTACAGCATTCAAAGACTTTCTTTGTTATGAGAAGAGTGAAAGAGATATCCGAAAAAAAAGTTTAATAATTTCCTTGTGAGGTGTCTTAAATCCTTTTTGTATAATTTTGAAAGTTCATGCACAGATGAGTTGAGCATGACAAAAAAAAAAACTTTATTTACAATCAACCTACCACGTTATCAGTGGTTTCCAGTGCTGCATCTGCCTCAACTGTATGAGATTTGCTCTGTTCGCTGCAAAAGAAGTCAAAACCACTTGAATGGCTTGTACGATCGTCATTTGTTAGCACACTTTCCAATTTAATCAGTCATATCAAGGGTTTAGTTTACAAAACTCAGCCAAAAGTTATATTTTCCATATATTGGGTACGACAATAAGTGCTTTGAAAGAGAGTATAGATCAAAATTGGTCGTGTGGTTTGATCTGTGAAAATGAATATTTTCATTACATGTTTTGCATGGTATGGACTGATGCAGTGCTTTGTTACCTTTTTACCAACAGAATAATACTTTTGATTCTGACCTTTTAAGTTTAGAATTCACCATTTTCTTCTCATCTGTACAAAAGCTTGTATTTCCACCAGTGCTTATTTCATCCGTCGTTTCACTCTTTTGTTGACTCTTATTTCTGTTCCTCAGTGCTCTGACGAGCATCTGGTGAATTTCGTTCCTAGAGTAATTTTGACTTGCATATTTTCTTGATACCCTGTCAATAAGGTCATCCACAGATTTCAGTTTATCGGAACCAGAGTCAAACCTGTCTTGAATGAGATCGTTTTCTGTTGAATGTTTGATATCTGATTCAGTTTTTGTTGACCCTTCGTTTTTATTGCTCAGAAATTTGTTTTCTTTGGAATTATTTGTTGACATCGATTCTTTACGTTTGGTATCAGCATACAAGTTATCTGTTTTTCCTTCAGTAACGTCATTCTTTACATCTTCGGGCTGCGAAACTTCAAAACTATCTATTTCGCTATGCTTTTCAGATATTTCATCAAACGGGAACGAAATTTTAGAATTCGACCATAGTTCTTTCGTATTTAAAATTTTTGAAAAGAGCGTTTTACTCTGTGAATCATGCGCATTTCGTTTGGCAATTTCCTCGACTTCTCGATGGCCCTTTGTGTCTTCATTCGGGAATTTCTTGGTTACTTTGCGAATATCATTTGATATATGACGGACATAATTTCGATAAGCACCGAGATATTCACAAACAAGAGAACTGGGATCGTCGAATGCTAAAAGAAAGTTAGGTCCATTACACACAAACGTTCTTGCATCTGCTCCAATATCTGGTAAAGGTCTAAAGATTTGAGTCAGTCCCTCAAATCTCCTGAAAGAAAAAAAACAAAAAAAAAACACAGGAATGCCGGTTTAATGCATAGAAATGACCCTCCCCTACAATATGACCCATGGGTCATTTCTCTACGTAGAGGAATGATCCAGGTCATTATTCTACGCGGAGAAATTACTCCAGATTGCTACAGTTGAATTTAGAATTAGAATCCAATTTAGAATCATTGCTGAATAGGGTTGCCGATTTGAAATAATGTCAAAACAATGGACATAGGTGTTTGTCGCAGTTTATTTTTCCATCTCAAAAATACCTTGATCTGTTACTATTGCACTCATTTTGAGAAAAAACTCAGTTAAACATGAAATTTCATGGTCGTTACAAATGCAATCCAATACAACCATTAAGTAGATTTTAATTTGACAATATTTAGCTACCTTATTTACTGATCAACCTCAAATTAATAAAAGAAGAGAAAAAAAAAAAAAAAAAAAAAATCAGCCAAATTAGAAAGCAAGCTTCTAGTTGTATATTCGTTCGGAGAGCATCGACTTATCTCTCCCCGAAACCATTTTATAAACAAATATTAACAACTAATTCATCAGGATAGGTGTCAACACTGAATGTATATGAATTCTTTGACAATAATGCTAGTACAACTGTTGAATGCAATAATTCTTAATTTGTAAACAATCGATGAACTTTTGGATCCCATGCGATAAATGTGTGCAAATTGAAGTCCATAAGCTAAGATGTTGATCCTCACTTGTTGCTCTGTATTTTGAGATGGATTTGTGAAACACTTCAGAGATTAAACGGCGTACCGGTAAAACCAACAGCGCACATGAAGAAAAGACGTATTCCAGTGATATGATTGTATTAGCGCTGATAGCGATGTAAAGCATCATATGATAGCAAGGCCTCTGGTAACTGAACTATTTACTAAGAAGATACAGATAACTGTGCCATTTACTGTAGCGATACTGTTGAATGCACCATTTACTATAGAGATACTGTTGACTGCACCATCATGTACTTTGCACATACACACTTCTTCTGTCGGGATGTGGGTGGGTGTGTTGGGTAAAATGGTGTTTAACTAAAACTGTTACTCATACCAGGATAACATATTCATAATTATAACATATCTACCGCCTTGTTAGAACTGGCCCTTGTTAGAACCGATTACAATTACAAAAGATTTGCGAAACTTTACAAAAATAATAAAATTGATTAGCTTGCAACAACCAAAAAGGGGCATTTGGTCATTTCAGTAAATCGTCGTTTCGGATCGGCCTGCATAATCCTCGCACGCTTATCCGAAACTACACTTTCCGTTTTTATGTAGTTTTCAGTTTTTTGCAAGTCTACTGAAGAACAAAGTGTAATGTAGACGGAAAACGTCGTTTGGGATTAGACTGTGTGGACTGCACAAGCCAATCTGAGACGACGCTTAACGCAAATATCCGAATGCCCCTATTCGCGTAATAAAACAAGAAAATTAACCCTTTCTCTGTAAAAGGGTGTTTTCAAAAATGTATCGAATCAAGGCACTCCTTGCAGGCTAACACGAATCGAAACTGTGTGCGTTTGTGGTCAATTTCGTGAGTCCAAGTATAATTTTACCTAAGGATTCGGTCGGTTTTAGACAAAATGGGTTTTATGGATCCATAATTACGAGATAACTTTTTTTTATAATGTATCTCGAAGATGCATTAAGTCATTACCAAACGACAATATTCTAGGTTTGTCCAAACCGAAAGCATTTGCAGACGACAAAATAAAAGTGACTGAAAATTTAAAATTTGTTTTGTGAAGGGTAGAAAACATTGTGGGAAAAGGAGAAAATGCTGTTAACCAGCATTTTCTCCTTTTCCCACAATGTTTTCTATAGGCTTCTCTCTCAGGGTCGTCAAAAGTAGGAAATGTGCGGTAATCGGTTAAACCCCTTTACCAGACGACAAAATTTCAGCCTTGTCTAAAATGGAAACATTTGCAGACGACAATTTCAGTGTGGCTCAAAAGGTGCAACTTTTCTGTTATAGAGGAAAAAAAAAAAAACATAGTGGGAAAGGGAGAATATGCTGGTTACCAGCATTTTCTCCTTTTCTCACAATGTTTCCAAAAGGCTGAATTCTCACAGGTGTTAAAAGTCGTCATTATGTGGTAAAGGGTTAAACCCCTGTTTGCAAGAGTAAAGCTAATTTATAGACAGTTGCTTGAGGCAGGAAGTCTGTACAATATATACTAGGACGAAAAAGAAACGCAGGGTAACCTTTCAAGGTAGTTTAGAGGTGTATAACTTGATTGAGAATTCTAAATTATGATTTCATGTTTACCACTGAGCAGTTTTAAATATTTTGACGAAATTTCATATCTGTGTGGCCAAAAGGAAATGAGGAATTGGCTTCTTATTGACAGTACCCCCTCCTCAGTGCAAAAAGGTAGTGACTGACTGCATATGGAGACTCAAAGCTTATTCAGTATCTTGTATGGTACCCTGCGTTTCTTTTTCGTCCTAGTACACTTGATTGAGAGGTGTGGAAGTGGTCAGACTTACAATCTTGGATCAAATGGGTTCGAGTAGAAATCGACTGGATCATCCAAGTTCGAGTCGTCAGTGCACAGTGTCTGATCATTAATCTAGAATCAGTTGAAATGATAGACTTTTACCTTTACTTGAGGACAAAATTTTATACTTGTTCAGCGTGAAAGCATTCTGCAGTCGACAAATTATTTGAAGCTGAAATGATTGAATCCCATTTCGAAGATAAAGAAAAACATTGTTGGAAAGGAGAAATGCTGGTTACCAGCATTTCTCCTTTTCCAACGATGTTTCCAGACGGCTTCTTTCTCATGGCCATTAAACGCCGGAATTGTGTACTGAAGACTTAATCTCTGATAGGCTTTATTAAATATTAGCATAGACAATGGTAAAATTCTGACGAAATGCTAACGTTAATGTAACTCTGATTTCTGTACTTAGTCCATATCTCGCTAAAAAAGTCAAATGTAACTTTTCAAGCCAATAATAAAAAAAAAATCAGTCTTTCCTAGTATTTCAGAGATTTTTTTTCAGAAATATGTCTCCTTATCGGGCAGAGTAGATCCAAGATCAGCATGTACGTTCTGTGCAGCCTGATCATGATCTACATTGCCCTCAAAAGGTCAGTGAGTCGCGCTCAGCAGTCTAAGGATTATTTTTATATATTGTTCTATCTATGACATTTCAGCTAAAATATACATGTGTTGATTTATTGATGAAATAATGGTACCATTTTTTTTTTTTATTTTATTGTTTATCCGCCAAATTGGCGAGCATCATTACAACAATGAAATTACAAAATATAGAAAAAAGAAAAAACAAACGAAAGAAAAGAAAGAATAAGACAGATACAATCAAACTAATTAGAAAAAGAGCCAATGTGCAGCTAAATTCCAACCTGAAAGAGGCCCTTGCAATCAAAAGACGAAAATGCAAAGGCCCCTTCCTTGGTCCGAACACAGGTGCACATTGTGCAAACAAAACATCATGGAAATACATACATGTACATGTATAAACAAAAAGAAAAGGAGAGAAACAAATTTGATGAAATGTAACAATTAGAAAAGGAAAACTCAGCAAATAAATTACATAATCCTTGCACGAAAGCGAAAAACAAGGAAAACATGAACAGTATCAGAGCCTGAATATAACAGGACTGAGCAAAACAAGAAAAAGATCCTTGTAACGAAAACGAAATACAAGGCGGAAATAAGTGCGTGAGTGAGTGAGTGAGTGAGTGAGTGAGTGAGTGAGTGAATGAATGAATGAATGAATGAATGAATGAATGAATGAATGAGCGAGCGAACGAGCGAGCGATCGAGTGAGCAAATGTTGGGGAGTGGGTGGGTGAATAAGCGAGCGAGTGAGTGTGTGAATGAATGAATGAATGAGTGAATGAGTGAATGAGCGAGCGAACGAGCAAGCAAATGGTTGGGAGTAGGTGGGTGGGTGAGTGGGTAAGTGAGCGAGTGAGTGAGTGACCGAATGAATGAATGAATGAATGCATGAATGAGAGTTGGTGACAGGATAGCTTTCAAAGTAACCTAATTCGTCAATCGACAAGGTGAACGATCTATTGATCAATATGCTAACTATTAACAAGGTTTTAGATACTGTACGTATGAATTTGATAAGATAAACGGTAAAATGATAAACAACAGAAATTGCAAACCCGGCATTGGTTAACTCCACAGAAAGTCTGCAAATTTGCTAAGTACCGGGACAATATGCATCAGAATTCTGTGATTTAAACTATTATCATTTACTATATTCCTTAATCCAGAAAATAAACCGACTAGCATCTCGTTGCTTTCTAGGGACAAAAACGCATTATATAATCCACGGTCACAATGTGATTGTAAAATTTCAAATATTATATTCCTTAAGTAACGAGTAAACTGACAATCAAATATTACATGGGTACATACTGATGCAGTGAAGTTCACTATACAGTGTGAGCAAATTTTAGTGAAACTATCGCTATAAAACTTGGCTATTAATCTTACGCACTTATTACATTGATATGAGGTAAGAGTGGAAGAAGATGACCTACTCATTTCCCAAAGTTCACTATTATAGAGAAGCTGTGGCTTAATGAACATAAAACTATTTAACTGTCTATCGAGTTGAACATTGGTTAGCCAGTCTTCATTTGACCTGGTATGAATGGCCCTTCGAATAATACTCTTCCATTGAGATTTTGTAGGGAACGATGTATTAGACATGTATTCTGTGAGGTAATATTCAATATCATACTTTCTTAAAACACCGACTATATCAGACACAAATCCTTGCTGAGTGGAGGACTTATATTTGTAAAATGTAACCAAACGATAATTAAACAGCTGTTTACAAAAATGTCCAGTAAAGAGACGGCTGAGCTGACCGAGGAAAAGCAGTTTCCTATAATCTATGTCAAACTCGATCGGATAAGCTCCGACCATACTCAAACAAACGACAGTAATCTCTCTGGTCAAAGATTGTAACCAGAAGCGATAGGGTACCAAGACGAACGCTCTACCATGTCGCTACATAATCTATTCTTTAAAATGTGACAGTAATCTCTCAGAGCGAGGATTGCAATCAGAACCGACTGGGTTCCAAGACGAATGCTCTATCATGTCGCTACATAAGCTATTCTTTATAGCAAGGTCGTAACGGTACCCCTTCATACAAACACATATGTTTCCTGTGTATCCGTCTGTGGGATAGACCAGTATGCCATGCAAATATCACACTTGTGGAAAACGTTTTGAAGCTTTGGCCAGCATAATTTGTCTTTTCTTTTGTGTTGTGTGTGAGTGGGGAGGGGGGGGGGGGAAAGAGGGAAGTGAATTTAAACTAGATTCAATGACAACGGTTTTGTAAAAAATGGTTGCAAGTGTGAAAATGAATCAAATCGATCTACCCTGTTTATTCCCGGAGTAACGAAGTCATAGTCCTCATACTCGACACCATGAAAGTCACTGAAAATATATAAAATGACTCGACACCATGAAAGTCACTGAAAATATATAAAATGACCTACAACATGTAGGAGCATTTGGATATCTGCGTAAAGTGTCGTCTCAGATCATCCTGTGCGGTCAGTGTAGGCACTACACAACTACACTAGATTTTGTGCTACAGTAGATTTGAGCAAAACAAATTAATACTTAAAAATGAAAGACATGCTGATCCGAGACGACACTTTACGCAAATTTTCAATACCACTTTCGGCGTGCTGCAGGCAAAATGAAATATTATATTTAAAGATGATTCCAATTCAGTAATTGACCCTAATCGAAATCGTGAAACTATTTCTCGATTTAAAGAGCCCGCAATCGAAATGAGAAGGGCGGAGCAACGATTCTTGGGTGTACAGTTTTAACATTTCTGATTGGAAAACATACATTTATTTAGCTTTGGTTGGGGAAAACGTGCCATATAGTTTTTAAATGATTTTTTAAAAGTCTACTCTCTTAGGGACTTGGGAACTCTAGAAACGTCGGAAGATTTAAATTAACTCAATTCAGATATAAGATATTCTGAAACATAATGAATCAGCAGTAATTAAGAGAAGTATGAAAAAATATACCTGTCATTAAGTAAGAAATCGCAGCTATTAGCTGACTCGATGTCGGTCTCACTGTCACAGGGAAACAAGTTTTCTACACTTATAGAAAACCCGCTTGGAAAAAGCATACGTCTGCATGTTTTGTTTGTCGTCTGCACATCTGCGTCTGTTTCGAATTTCAAACACGCTAGAATATCAGCAGTCAAGGGCGCTCGAAGTGTCTCATCGGCATGCTTACATCTCTTCGCGAGTCTCGAACAAGCTTTGTTAAAATTGTCGCTCGACCAAATCAAGCTGTAACTTTCATCCAAAATATCAGAATTCCAATATCCTTTTGTATCTACATTTCTGTCATAAACCATATCTAAATCTTTATCATCGAAAACATGGGAGAAAATATTTTGAATGACATCGACCTCCATTACGGCATTTTAAGTGAAAGAAACAATGACGTCATGTGTTTGAACAACATTTATGGCGCCATTGAGTATAACGTCAAATGCCAGTGCCGTTCATTTTGATCGGTGTAAAATTGTCCAGGGAATCGACGTGATTTTTAAAACTTCAGGAAACCAGAACTTCGTATCACAACTTTTCCATAAATATTGCCAAAACGGATATTGCGTACCATAATGCAAAATTTACCTTTAACCCTGTACATAGCGCACAATGCGGAGCTTTAGAGACCATCAGATAACCCGTTATCTTTTCCACTTCGTTGTTCACTATTAAAGTTGCTATCACGTAGCGGTTATAGATATATTTCAGCCATTCCCAAAGGTGGAGGAAGAGGAGGAGGAAGAAGAAGAAGAAGAAGAAGAAGAAGAAAAAGAAGAAGAAGAATAATATTATAATGATGATGAAGAAGAAGAAGAAGAAGAAGAGTAGGAAGAACAAGAACAAGAACAAGATGACAACACCATCAACAACAACATCGACGACGACGACTTGGATAAAAAGAGTTTATTTCATGAGCATGTGATTAATATGGGGAAATGTTTGCCTCAAAAGGGAAAGATATGCGAAAATTAAGAGTGCCGTAAGGCACTCGTTATTTTCGCTGAGCTTTCCCTTTTGAGGCAAATATTTCCCCATCTTAATCACAAGCTGATGAAATAAACTATATATTATATTTCATGTGATTATTTTGTCAACGAATGCCATCTTTAAAACTAGTGATCTCAGTAACACAAAAAAGTAGTTCCAGATTTTCGGCAGGAGGAAAATATTCACTGTGACGGGGAAATAATTCCGCCCCTTCCACCCCCCCCCCCCCCCCCGCGCCTCCATAGCTTAAATTACGTCATTTCTTTACCCATAGAAGTTCTAGAAATAGGCACATGAAATAATACAAGTTTAACCCTTTACCGAATGATCCCTGGTTTTTTACGACACTGAGATAGAAGCATTTTGAAAACATCGTGGGAAAAGGAGAAAATGCTGGTAACCAGCATTTTTCTCCTTTTCACACAATGTTTTCTACCCTGCTGAAAACAAATTTCAATTTTTGACTTTCATTTATTTTGTCGTCTGCAAGTGTTTTCAAGCTGAACCAGTTTAAAATTTAGTCGTTTGGTAAAGAGTTAATTCTTTCAACAAAACAACTTGAAATACCAGCGATTGTTTGAAATCACTCGTCCAAGGTACGACAGAAGAAAGAATTGTAACTATTGCAAATATACCTTCTTTATCAGTACAAGTTATCTCTCTTGTTACAATTGTTTCTTTTTTTTTTTGTATCGGGCACTTATTGGACTTTTTTTTCTTTGAAATATCGTTGAAAAACCTCCATGGCTTATTACTCAGTTCCGTAGAATTCATGACATAAGGTAGTGTCGGCTAAAAAAAAATCCGAAGGGGCGGTTTCGTGGCCTTGGATACGTGTAAACAATCCAAATGTAGGTCACCGGATGTAAACAGACGCAAACGTACTTTCGGTTTATAATTCATTCTAGGTAAGTAATTTCGATTGTTAAACGGAAACCTTAATTTTAATAAAGAGAAATCTGGTAAGGAAAATCTAATAATCGATAACAATCTTCTACTGTAAACTTACAATACAATAAGACGTATCGAATGAGCTTTTTCGATCTCAGACTATGTCGATACCTGTCAAGTTTACCATACAACGAAAGACGAACGAGTTTGATATAGTTAAAAATAAGTCTGTGCCTGCCTGCCCACCTGTCCGTCCGTCCACGTGTCTGTCCGTCCGTCTGTGCATTTGTCTGTCCCAAACTATTTTGTCTGTCTGTCTGGTTGTCTGTCTGTGTATTCGAAAGTTTCTCTCTCGCTCTCTTTGATATGGGCCAAAAAGATAGAATTAAAAAAAAAACACTTAGAAGTTTCTGTATTACTGTGTTATGTCACAGGGGAGAGCGGCGTTAGCGTTTTGCGTTAAAAAGTACTACACCCTTTCAAAAACTGTGTCATTTCTGGAGTATTTCTTTTGTATCCTGTATTCAACCCTTTACCGAACAATCCCGGGTGTTCACGACCCAGAGAAAGAGACCTTCTGTAAACAATTGTGGAAAAAGGAAAAAATGCTGGTAAACAACATTTTCTCCTTTTCCAGCAATGTTTTCCACCCTTCCGAAAACAAATTTCTCTTTTTCAGTCATTTTTAATTGTGTCGTCTGCAAATGTGTTCAATTTGGACTAGTTTAAGATTATGTTCTTTGGTAAGGGTTTAAGATTTAAAGCAACTAAATAATGTCTCTTGCAGAAATGTTACTGTCATAAATCACAAATCATACACATAGAAGCTCATGGAACTATTTAAAGATCGCCACCTCCTCACAAAAGAGTATTTCGAGAAAAAACCGAAAACGCCAGAGGAAGAAACACTCACGCAGCAGTTGAATTTAACTTCTTCGGATAAAAAGGACGAGGAACCGGAAGAGGAAAAAGAAGTACCCGGTAGATATCTGGGTCATGAGGTGCTTACCGGCAAGATCGTAGGCCTGTATTTTTCTGCAGGATGGTGCCCGCCTTGTCAACAATTCACACCGTTGCTAGGCGAGGTGTATGAAGAACTGAAAACCAGGAAAGCAAATTTTGAGGTCGTCTTTCTCAGTTTCGATAACAATGAGACGGATATGGAGAACTACTTTCGGACAAAGCACAAGAATTGGTATGCAGTTCCCTTTGACGACCCATACAAAGAGTAAGTAGACGTAAATAATAGTGTTTGTACGTTTTTATCTTTCTCTTTCTTGTTTAACCCTTTACTCCATAGATACTCATTTTGACGTATCAACAAAATATAGCGTTTGAAAACATTGTGGGAAAAGGAGAAATTGCTCGAAACGAGCAATTTCTCCTTTTCCCACAATGTTTTCCACTCAATCAGATATTTGTATCCTCATTTGTCCATATTTTTGGCATCATATCTTTATTTGCTGCTGAAAAGGAAGAGTCTCAAATTGGCATATTAGGTAAAGGATTAACTTCCTTTTTCAATATTCTTAGTCTTATTCTTCAGAACTTTGTCAATGTAAAATTTACAAAACTTCGGATTAGCTAAACCATTTGGTTTAGCCAATCAGATGTTCTGTTACTTTCACAGTCAGAAACTCTTGAACAATAAGTCTAAGAACGCTCATGAGAATGGTTGGTGAATACGGACCCAGGTTCGAACCAACAACTCCCGGAATACTAAGCCCTTTACATTGTCATTGAGCCATAGATGCTTGGCCAAGACGAAAATAAATACAAATGAGCCGTGCTCTGTGACAAAGGGGTTTAATGCATCAGCAAAAAGTATCGGTATGGTTCAGTCTGCATAGACTGAAATATGTCGAAAGTTATTCCTATTGGTTAATTTTCTGCATGTCAAGGGACCATTCTACCGCATAATAATTGGCTTTTAACACGCGAAAAGGGACATTCGGACATCTGAGTAAAGTGTCCGCGCAGGCTTATCCGAGTCGGCACTTTACGACTACGATATATTTTATGCTATAGTAGACTTGGGCATAACAAAATAGAATAAACATTTACTCAATAAAACGCTATCCACTTTTCTACGCGACAAACATTACTTTGAATTTCAAACTAGGATAAACATTTACTCAATTAAACGCTACCTGGTGCGATTTATTCAGGCTATAATCAGCAGTTTCGAGAAATCTGGAGCTAAACCAGGCCTGATTTCTTGTCAAACGTATTGTTAAAAGTCATTTTCTCCATTGCTACTTTATAGCGCGTAATACTACAATCCCCCAACTTTGGGAGAGTGATGCGTCATATCAAACAGGTCGAATCTTCAAAGAATATGACAAGCGCAAACAACGAGCTTTGGGGAAAAAAAATGGTGAGAGACGGAGAAAAATGTAGGTTGCAAGCACTTTCTGCTCTCCCCCCATCAGTTTTCTGTCCTATCATAGGCAAAAAAAACACGCATTAATGCACATTTAGTTCAGTCGTCTGCAAATTCTATCAATTCGACCAGTCTAAACATTTTGTTGTCTGATAGATGGTTACGACCTGAACATCACAGATGACGTTGTTCTGTTCATTAGCACTTGGAACTATTTTTAGCCGAAGATACGATCTACACTTGTGAAACATTGATAATGGACACGAATTAACCATTTTCCTGACAATCTTATGTTTTAACGATCCAGAGGAAAACGCCTTTAGAAAATGTTGTGGGAAATAGGAGAAAATGCTGGTAACCAGCATTTTCTCCTTTTTTCCCCCACAATGTTTTCTACCTGTTTAAAGACCATGCTAGCTTTTTGTGTTCATTTGCATATGCTTTAAATTTTGAGACGTGTAAAAATTTGTCACGTGTTACACAATTATCATTATACAAGGCAGAACCGAACAAAACGACATGTTCCATTCTGTTCTGTTCTGATATTATGTATAAATACACTGAAAACGTTTTTATGTTAAAATTTATACGAATTAAACCTGTCTAAGTGATTTCGTATTGTAACGTTACTGTCATGTGGAGGAACGCTTTTGAGAGAATCGTGGGAAAAGGGGTGCCAGCAGAAACCCGGCATTTATTTCTTTATCCCAATATTTTTGTTCCTGTCCGAAAACAAGCTTTAGTTCACAAGTCAAATTTGATATGCCCCCTATCAATTTAATTTCATTAGCCTTAAAGTTGTCCTCTGGTTATGTATACTCAACAAAACTTATAAACTGCCACTTTTGTTTTAAAAGAAATATAAATCGAAACAAACTGTAACATGTAATGGCCGGCAACATGTGAAAAGGGGCATTCGGACATTTGCGTAAAGTGTCGTTTCAGATCAGCCTGCGCAGTCCGCACAGGCTGATCCGAAACGACACTTTCCGTTTTAATTTAACTTTTCTGCTTTGTGCAAGACTTCTGTAGCACAAAATCTAATGTAGTCGCAAAGTGCCGTCTTGGTTTAACTGCGCGGGCTCCGAGACGACATTGTACGCAGATGTACCAATGCTCCCTTTTCCGGCCTGTTGCAGGGCATATCATGATGTTAGCCATGGTACTGTATTGAAAACATTCTCGATTCTGTCTGTAGAAGGCATTTCTTTTACCAAAGAGGGAAAACATATTGATTGCGCATGCGTGGTGTCTATGAGACAAAACGGGTAAAAACAGAAGCTTAAATTACTGATTTTTTTTCAGCTGTAAGGAAAAGTCTCCATCACAAACATATAATCCGAGACAATGAGAACGAAGTTTTCAAGAATTTGATTTTTCAGTTTACAATGTTGAGTGAATGATATTAGATAAGAGCAAGCGAAAAAATTTGCCTCGGACTGAAGCTGAGACATATTTTTTTCACTGATCAACATCATTCTTCAAAAAAAACACAACAAACCAAATGAAATCTCTATTCTGGACAGTGATGAAAAACAGTCTTTGGAAAAGTACAGCTGAAAAGTGGCGTTTTACAAAATGTGCACCTTCCCGAGCCAAGGTTACGATCGCTACGTGGATCTTACCTCGGCGGATCGAGCCCGATTTCGATATTCCCGGAATACACCCCCCATTGGATGCTTGTTATTATCCCCCTTAACATCTCATTTCTGATAGCCAGTAAAACACCGTTTCACAAACCGCTTACGAATACAATAATTCAACATGAAGCAATAACCACAAACGTACTTCGAAATTCCATTTTAAGGTGCTGGGATATAGCCTAAAACCTCTCATAATTGATTGGTCATACTGGAACTTTCTGTAAATATTGTTCGTCTATGTTTTTTCGGTAATAAATCATGTACGTTACATATCATTTATTTCCAGTGAACTGAAAATCAAATACAACGTAACAGCAGTTCCAAAGTTTATAGTGGTGCACAAAAATGGCGAGGTTTTGACATCGAGGGGTAGGAAGGAGGTTCAAGACAAAGGTGTTATCTGCTATAGGAACTGGCAGCAGATGTCAAGTATTTATGAAGCGAAGTTGAACCAAACGTCTGCGCTGGGTGATGCCAATAATAACGCAACCAAAGGAAACGGGGAAACAGTCGACTCTAAAAGGGAACCGGTAGAACCGGAAAACTAATTTGACCTTTTACGTGTTAAGCGCGACTCACCGGTTTTTTTTTGTGGATAGTGTAGATCAAGATCAGACTGGGCAAACGTTCAGTCTGATCTTGAACTACATTGGCCGGTAAAGAGATTTTTTTCTCCAATAAATAGCACTACTCGGACTTATACTATCGAATTGAAAGTTTTGTTTGACCCATTTAGCAAGATAAGGGTTAGCTATTTACCAGATAACTAAAATATATACTGGTCCATACAGTAAAAAAATGCAGATCTATGATGAAATAAATGTGATTAACCCTTTCCCAAACGATAAACTTTTGGACTAGACCAAATTGAAAGCATTTGCAGACGACAATTTAACTCTTGCTGAAAAGATGATTTCTGCCTATGATAGGGTAGATAACATCGTGGAAAAAGTAGAAAATGCTGGTTACCAGCATTTTCTCCTTTTCCCACAATGTTTTCAAAAGGCTACTTTTCCAGAACCGTAAAAACCAGGGATGGTTTTGGATAGGGTTAAAATGGTAGGTTGTGTTCTATGACGGCGTAGAAAGCATTGTGGGGAAAGGAGAAAATGATGGTAATTAGTGTTTTTTCCGTTACCCACAATGTATCAAGATGATTCATTTGTATGGTCCATAAAACATAAGATTGTTTGGTAAAGGATTGAATGAATCTATATTTATTGCCAGTTAGCCTGCCAATGTTTTGTCTAACTGGCAGTGCATGATTTATTTTAGTTATGTAAAGCTTTGCTTGTTTGCTGGGTATTCATTACCGCTGTCTGTAGAGTGTTTCAGGACACCACGATGGTCATTATGTGTATGCAAACACTATTTTAATTTCTTTTTAACTATTTACCAAACGATGAATATTTAGAATAGTCCAAAATGAAAGTATTTGCAGACGAAAAATTAAGAGTTTCTTTAAACAAACAATTAAGAGTTTCTTTATACAAACGTTTTGAGTTTCAGATTTGAAACACTATCTTGCTCTCCTAATGACGTGTAGAATGCAGGGGGTGGGTCACAGTTTTAAACCTTTATTATGATTGCAAGGAAGAACCACTTGCTCTCCTAATGACTTTGTTCTCCCATTGTGAGAAAAGGAGAAAATGCTGGTTACCAACATTTTCTCCTTTTCTCACACTGTTTTAAAAATTATCCTCCCCAGGATCATTAAAATGGGGATTGTGTGGTAAAGGGTTAAACGAGCTCTACGCACAACACTCTGTTCCATGAATTGACTTTTATCTGAACAGAAAAATAAAATAATGATGAAATGTGTTAAAGCGTATGTCAAATACAGAGGCCGGTAGGTGTAATGCTCAAAGCACTTTTAATTTCGAAATAATGAAATTCTAAATCCTTTAACCCTTTCCCAGACGACAAATTTTGGACTCTTCCAAACCAAAAGAGTTTGCCTACGACAATTTTAGATTTGGAGGAAATGCCAGAAAGTTCTCAAAAAGGGTAGAAAACACTGTGGGAAAAGGAGAAATTGTATGTTACAATTTCTACTTTTCCCACAGTGTTTTCAAAAGACTTTTACAGCAGACACGCATAAACCGGGGCTTGTTTGGGAAATGGTTAAACGAAACGCTGACATAGCTCTGCTTAATTTTGATCCTTTGATTTAGAATATGAACACTCCTCCCCAGCAAAATAACAAAAGCTGAACCAGATCTATGCAGGATCAAATTCTGCATATTTTCATTCATCTTTTATTTATTAAATATAAAACGAATCAAATCTATGCGAGATCAAATTTTTCATATTTTCATCTATTATTTATGTTAAACTCCAACGGGACACAGACCAAATATCAATTAGAATGAGCATAGCTCTGTGAAAAGGGGACTTAATGCATCTGCGAAAAAAGTTTCGAACCATGGCAGGCTGGGCAATCTGCGCTGGCTGACATGAATCGAAACTTTACCCTACTTTCAAAATTTATACATGTCAAAGCACCATTCTACCTTATGATCCAACTAATTGACTGACCACATGGACAATTGTGCGATGACTTGCTTAGTATAATGCATCAATGAGATGGGTTTTTCGTGGGAGTGTCCTTGGACAAAACACTTCACAGGCTTAGCCTAGTACTTGGGAAATCCAGAACGTAAATGAACAGACGAGCTGTTAACTCGATAGAACAGAAATACTGTTGAAAGTGGCGTAAAACACCGATGAGCCAGCCAGCCAGCCAGCCAGCCAGCCAGTCAGCCAGTCAGTCAGTCAGTCAGCCAGTCAGCCAGCATTTCCAGTGGTTCTTCCTTACAATCATGATAAAGGTTTAAAACTGTGACCCACCCCCTGCATTCTACACGTCATTAGGATAGCAAGATAGTGTTTCAAATCTGAAACTCAAAACGTTGATTTGCTGATGTAAGTTTGTTGTGTGAACTTTGTTTCACCTAAACAAGCCACTGGAAGTGTCAATAGCAAAGGCGATTTTGTTTATCTTGTTCAACCCATTACCACACACAACCCTACTTTTGACGCCCCTGAGAAAGAAGCCTTTTGAAAACACTGTAGGAAAAAGAGAGAAATGCTGGTAACCAACATTTTCTCCTATTCCTACAGTGTTTTCTACCCTTCCCAGAACAAATTTCAATTTTCAGTCATCTTTGTTTTTTCGTCTGCAAATGCTTTCAATTTGAACCAGTCTAAAATTTTGTCGTGTGGTAAAGATTTGAAGAGGCCGTTTTCAACATTATTCAGGTTATATTGCCTATTTCATTTAACCTGATCCTGACCTTTATCCAGAATATATAACTAAGCAAATAAATAGAGCCCCGACTATAATTCGGAAATTCGCGACTTAAGGCTCTTTTGTGATAAGTGTAGATGGATATCAGACTGCACAGAACGTGTAGTCTGATCTTGGATCTATACTCGCCGATGAGGAGATATTTTTCCTCAAAAATAACTTCAAAATTGCAATTTTTGCAAAAAAACAAACGGAGAAAACTCGGAGAAGTAAGTAATGGTAATCTATCTGATAAGGCGCATTCGTACGGAGATTCTGTCTTAATTATAACCCGTACCAAAAATAGAGGAGCAGGCAGACAGATGCTCGCACGAATTAGGAGGTACGGGAACTTTCAAAGTTGGGACTACAAAGCACTATCGAACTATCGAATCAAAACCTGGAAATACTTTGAGGAACACATACGTTTGCATGCAGGTTATTTGGTTTAAAGACATCCGTACAATATGCAAAATACCTCACACCTCATTATCATATTTCGGTCTGGCCTCGAAGTAATTACCCCTCCATTTTACTTTCCATCAAAGATCTCATGGAGCAATGTGCATAGCTTACGGTACTGTGTGCAAATTACGTGGACATGTCTATCGAACTTTCCGATACTTCTGATACGTTATTCCGTTATTTGCTTTGTCGCATTTCGTCGGTTTACTTCAAAAACCTCGTAACTGCAGCTTGAAATAAGCTGTAGTAACGAGTTTTTTTTTTTACGTAAAGCGGCGATTTATTTATTTCTTTTGATTTTAACAGCTGAATGGACAGACGCTTTCATTTCTACAGCTAAAAGTGCAATACCTTCAGAAAATTAGAACCTTCTTTATTTAAACATATTTATCTACATCGATTGAGAAACAAGTTCTTACAACTTATACCAATCTTTCTCGATTATGCTCCCTGGGAACTACACCAGTATACTCGCGCCAAACGTTTGGGCCGATGAGGAATCCCAAAGTTGACACACGCGCCCGGGTATCGAACTCAGGACCTTATGGTTACGGGGCCGATGCTGTCCTTAATATTCACAGTCACCGCAAGGGTTAATATAAATCTAAGGGTGTTGACTCGGGATCAGATTGCACGTTCTGTGCATTCTAATCTTGATATAGGCTGCCCGAAAAGGTACATATGTTAGGTCATGCATCAAAACCTTGCTTTTGAAATAGGTATACACTTTCAATATCACAGAAAAGAATGAAATTCCACTGACAATAAATAAAATCCTTTGGACCATATTTAAGATCAAAGGACCGGACCTTGTAGATTCAAGATCAGACTGCACATTCTGTGCAGTCTGATCTTGATCTACACTGTCCGCTACAGATGCGTAAGTGACCTATGACAGATAAGGGCCCTTCCTATTTATATCTATACAGTGCACACTACGATCATGATCTCGAGATTAGAGATAGAATTCCGATCACAGTTAACAAGTTTCCGTAGTGTTCAGGTTTCTATCAGCCTCTGCGATCGTAATGTACATGACAATAATGGCTCTCTTTATAAAAGGGATGTTCATTACGTTGTCGGAACCCGACGGCCAAGGATAGTAATGATGGGAATGTAAGTTTGAAGATTAGCTCGGCGAAAAATGATCTCCACCAACATTTGTGATAATAATACGCATGAAAACAGTGTATTCCTGGTAATGTGGGAGGTTCATTGCGCTTGAACCTTAGCTGGGTACCGGAAGCTTAGTTTATAATGCCAAAGCTAATAATTCAGTGGTAGTGGTTTGAATCTCGACTTTGCTAAATCCGTTTTTTATCAACCTCGTTGTCTGTGCATGTTATATTCTTCGAAGATTCGACCTGTCTGCTATGACGCATCAAACCCCCCCCCCTCCCCCAATACTGGGCGAATTATAGTAATACGCGCTGTAAAGTAGCAATGGAGAAAATGACTTTTGTCAATACGTCTGAGGAGAAATCGGACCTGTTAACCCATTACCACACAATCCCTACTTTTGACGCCCCTGAGAAAGAAGCCTTTGAAAACACTGTGGGAAAAGGAGAAAATGCTGGTAACCAGCATTTTCTCCTTTTCCCACAGTGTTTTCTACCCTTCCCATAACAAATTTCAATTTTTCTGTCACCCTTGTTTTGTCATCTGCAAATGCTTTCAATTTGGACAAGTCTAAAATTTTCTTATGTGGTAAAGAGTTAAGCTTCAGAAATTAGCGCCATATTTCTCTAAACTGCTGACCATAGCTGAATGTATCGCACCAGGTAGCGTTTTATCGACTAAACGTTTATTTTAGTTGGAAATTCAAAGTAACGGCTGTCGCGTATAAAAGTAGTCCTGTACCCAGAATGCCTATACTAGACGTATATTTTTAGAAGCGGCCTATGGATCAGGTATGGTTTCGAACCTTGGTACAGCGAAAAGCTGTATAAAAATCAAGCCCCAGAAATCATTTCTTTTTCTCACCTTTGTCGATGAATTAGGTCTCAACAATTCCCTTCAGTACCACAGGCAAGCATAATGACTTTTGGAGGAAGTGAAGATCAAGATCAGACTGCACAGGACGTGCGGTATGATCTTAGACTTGTACCGTCCGCTCGGTTATTAGTCAACCCTGTAAGATGAAATCCATCCATGATTTTAGCGGGTTGTTTTGTCAGCAGCCAATGAGGTCGAGTTATATATTTTGTGCTGAAAGAGTTAACGTGGAAAAGCAGCCATTGGCTTGGAATGAATGTTGTTTGCATATTACTGGTTATAAAAAATGCATAAATAGGAACACATAGATAGATGCCGTTGCCACTGTGACAAAACTGGTGATATGTTGAAAGCGGCATTTAAACCTTTCCCAAACGACAAATGTTATAGACTCTTCAAAACCAAAAGAGTTTGCTGCCGAGAATTTTAAATTTGATGCAAATAGCGGAAAATTATCCAGAAGGGTAGAAAACAATGTGGAAAAAAGAGAAATTGCTTATTACAAGCAATTTCTCCTTTTTCTAACAGTGTTTTAATAAGACCTGTACTGTAGACACGTATAAACAAAGGCTTGTTTGGGATAGGGTTAACACAAAACGAATAAATGAAACACACAAAACTTCGAATGAGTTGTAAATTACAACTTACAGTAAATCCAACTCAAAAGTACATAAAGGGTGTTGTGAATATTGAAATTACAGTATTTGTGTGTTTCAGTGCTCCAGATAAGAGGAAATGATGGTATTCAAATACCATTATTTCTTTTCAAAACCCTATGTTGTGGGTAGTCATCAGAATCGTCTCGATGAGACGATTCTGATGAATACCCACAACATAGGGTTTAGTGGAGAATAGTTAACCCTTATCCCGCTAAACAAGTAGATTTTTTTTATTTCTATAGTGAAAACCCTAATATTGATACTTCACAGTTTTGTTTTGAGGAATATAGTATCTCATTCTCGGACAGTGTAGATCTAATATCACACTGTACGTTCTCTGCTGTCTGATCTTGATCTACATCGTCCGCAAAAGGTCAATGAGTCGCGCTTAGCAGCCTAGGGATTGATATTTTCACTACTGAAATCAAAATCATTCCCTTTAACCGGAGCTGTAATGTTTAGTATAAAGCAGTTTATCACTTGAGATATTTATTGAAATCTATCTTTTATATTCCTGCGGGGAAAAAAAAGAACTTTACTTATCTTTTACTAGGTGACATACTACCCCTGTATTATTTCATGCTTTCCGGTAGAATATCTAGAAATAGCAGTGAAAATATATTTCAATCCCACACTGGTACCACCAGTGAAAATACCGATTTTCATGTTCTTATTGCCTAGGTTAATTGTGCGTACCTCACAACCAGATGGAAATATGACGTCATTTACCTTACATTTCTCGCGCTTGACCCAATACTGTAATGCGTTGCTATGTGGGAGGATTACGCAACGGGGAATAACGGAAAAGAACTGTTCTGGATTTTGATAAAGCTCCACCCAGAATGTGATTAAAGCATGAAATAAATAGAAAATTTGTTTTTTTCGGTGAAAGATGAAAATTTATTTCATCTCGTGAACACCATCGATAATATTTTCACTCGTGAAAATGTTACCGATGGTGTCTACTTGATGAAATAAATTTCGATCTTTCACCGAAAAAAAATAAATATCCTCTATGTAATCAACTAACTCCTCACCAGTATCGCCAAAAAGTCGACTTCTATAGATACAATTTTATACTTTTTGATCAACCCACACAAAGTCTACACAGCTCATGCTCGATAACTGATCTGTCATTTGTTATTATTACTTACCCTGGTCTTTGGATATACTAATGCACTGGACTAAGTAAGCAGGTAAGTGCAACAAAGTATCAGTTTTTCGAGAATGGAATTATTCGAATAAATGGTTTTATTCGAGTTTTTTTTTTTTATGTGTGTGTGTCTAATCTGATTTATCAACGCTTCTGGATGCTTACGTAATCAATCAGAAATGCTACTGTGCCTTCTTAATGTCACGTTGCAAATTACTTATTACTCCTTTTGTCTTGTGGACGCGTTTTCTTGAAAACATGCGGCAAGCGGAGAAATTGCTCGTTACGAGGAATTTTCCGTTTTGTCACAGTGATCTTAGTTATGAATAAATTGTTGACTACTATTGATAACCCTTGTGGTAGATCTATACTAATGTTGGAATCTCGGCAAAACTCTGTTGAAGGACTGATAATAGTCGTTGCGTCAGAAGTCATTCCCCTCTCATTACCGCGTGACACTTTTTACTTGCGACAGCAGCCAGTGGCTTCGAGTCGGCGGTTTATGTTATTTTCGGAAAGAGACCTTGTTTGTGTATAGTGTTTGACGCCGTTTTCAACATAATATCAGTTCTCTGCAGCACATGCACTTATTCATATTTTCCCGGAATATCTGTTTTACCAGTTGTTCGCTGCAGACTGAGTTTGGGGGAAAAGGCATGTATTTCCATATATAACTCACTGCTTTTACATAATAACTATATTATACCCTAATGAATTTTGATTGTCCAGTTTCGTCTACCTTAAAAGGACGTTTTCAGAGTCGCCTGCAGCGAATTCATTTCGACAGTTAATGTGTCAACTTATTGTCAAACGAAGAATTCTTGACTAGTCCAAATCGAAAGCATTTGCAAACAACAAATTAAATGTACTTAGCTTGAGCTGTCTTTGGTAGGTTGCCAGCATATTCTCTTTTGGCATGATGTTTCAAATGCCTTCTTATTCAGGATCGATAAAACTATAGATTGTGCTGAAAAGGGTTAAACAGTGCAAGTAAAACTAGACAGTCATTCAGTTGTCCAGACGAATAGAAAACCGACAAAATAATTAATCATACGCAAATAATATTGCAGCAATTGGCGATTGAAATAAAAGTCGCGTAACCAGCACTTCAGTCTTTCGACGTTAAAGTTAGATAAAATGGCTTGAACTGTGGAAGGTGTAGATCAAGATCAGACAACACGGATCCTGCAGTCCGATCTTGCATACACATTGCCAGTTACTTCACACAGAACTTCTACTATGGTGCAATCCTCTAGGGCTCTGTTGTCAAAAAGATGAGTTTGTATTCCGAATATCCATTTCGATCCGCACGTTTTACTGATTGCTCAACGGCTGGATGGCAGTGGGCAAGAATCTACAGAGGTATAGCATATAATTGCAAAGACCAACACACGCGTGAATTAAAAGCCACAATGAAGTGACTTAGTGCATATAAACCATGCTCTAACAAAAGGGGGGGGGGGGTTAAATATATCTCCTTGAGGTATGATACTAAGCAAGTCATCACATAATAATGGATCAATATATCAAATCTATTCTAAATACCAAACGACACTATCATGAGGCAGAATGGTCCTTTGACATACAGGAACTTGATCGATAGCAAAAACCCTCGACCTAAATCAACCTGCGCGGACTGCGATAGATACCTTTGGTAAACGCACGAAGCCCCTTTACACAGACAATTCCATACTTTAATCCTTTCCCAAACAAGCCCTGGTTTTTACGTGTCTGCAGTAAAAGTCTTTTGAAAACAGTCTGGGAAAAGGAGAAATTGCTCATAATGAGCAATTTCTCCTTTTCCCACACTGTTTTCTACCGTTTTGAGAACTTTCTGCCATTTTCTCCAAATCTAAAATAGTCGTCTGCAAACTCTTTCGAATTGGAAGAGTCCAAAATTCGTCATTTGGGAAAGGGTTAACAACCCCAACATAATGCTTTTTAAAAGAATGTGGGAAAATGAGAAAGTGTTGGTATAACCATGTTGCATTTTCACCCTTTTCCCACACGTTTTTTTTTTACCAATCTGAGGAAATATGTTATCCATTGAAAGACATTTAATTTTTCTCCAACAAATCCTTTCAATTTTGACAAGTCTATCATTTTTTATAGTTTGTAAAGCGTTATAAGAATTTTCTCTGATTTGTAATGAATTTTTGTTCACAGATGAAGAATGGAGCCTGAATTCGCTTATCTTTCGAGAAATAGGTTAACGGTGGTCAATATACGAGTAAGAGCAGATAATTTTGTTTGAGAAAGAAATATACACAGCTTATTGTTTACTCTCACCGTTCATTAGGCACGGTACCACACGAACACAAATACAGATGTTGACTTTGCAGTAGTAAAAAGGAGTTTGAATCCATTATGGTAAGAGGAGAAATTGCTTGATCTATTAATATGAGCTATGATCTGACAAAAGGGGTCTATATATGCTAAATCTGTGACCCATGGTACCAAGCAAGCCATCACATTTTTATACATCCATATTATGCACTTTTTCCCCCTACAATAGACTTAATTATGAGATGGGCTGGTCGTTAAGTATACAGGCATTTTACCTATTGCGAAAAGTTTCGGCCACGGTCAGCCTGCGCAGTCCGCGCAGGCTGACCTGAGTCGAACCTTTTCGCTGATGCATTTAGCTCCTTTACAAAGAGCAGGGTCCATTTTCATATATTCATTTCTAAAGGTCTTTTTCTTCATAAAAAGGTAAACAAATGTTTCCTCTGAAAGTGATTTGTATTGAAACCTGATAGGTCAAACTTAGGCCTATATGCCGTTGGGGTGGGATCCCTGAGGCTGATGAGCGCGACTCGGTGAACTTCTGCGGGTAGAATAGATCAAGATCAAATTATTCAAAACGTACAGTCTGATACTCAATCCACCTCTCTGATTCTCAACCCCACCCCCCCTCCAAAAGAAATATCTTTGAAATAGTAATATTTAAATTTTCCCTGTAGTGTTAAAGGTTTTAAATTCATTTATAAAGCAAGCTAAAGGTTAAGAATTGCGAAAACTTTCTTCGTAACAGTAAATGCTTTGTTAGAGAGAAGAATTATTTTTATTTATCTTACCAAAAAATACATATATAGATAAGACAACGTTTACATAGTGCTTTTTAGTAGGTTATCGAGTATTTTGTTTCGATATTTAATGGTTTTGACCAGTGAAAAATATATATTATATTCTAGCTCTTCAGTTCAAGGCGGAAAATAGTTCTTACCGTGCAATAGTTATCTACGTAAAATGCGCTTGTCTCACAACCAGATGGAAATATGACGTATTGTTATGTGCTGCTATGCGGAAGGGATACACCACGGCTCATAACCGAAAAGAACTCTACTGGAGTTTAATTAAGTTACCACAGAAAAAAGGTTAAAAGTATGAAAGAAATGGAGTATTTTTTTTTTGTGAAAAATCAAAATTTATTTCATCTCGTGAAGATCATCGGTAATATTTTCGATGTACACTCGATGACAGAAATTATTTAAATCTTTCACAGTAAAAAACAAATATCCTTTATATGTGAATGATGTTGACTAAGAAAGATTTTTTTTTTTTATATTTATTGATAATTCAAAAAGAGGGTATTTGTTTAGAATCTCTAAACCTTCCACTTACAAATCATCAATAGATCTATCAAATACAAGACCACTCAGATCTATAAAAAAGTGGAACAATTGAAAGAAGATACCATTTTAAGTGACAGTGTAGCATATTCCAAGAAATAGAGGAGCTTTGCTTTTTACCGTGAAGGATCGAAACTTACTTCACCGAGTGACCATCATCAGTAATATTTTCACGAGAGGCCACTCGTGAAAATATTTCCAATTATGTTCATAAAATAAAATAAATTTCGATCTTCCCCCCCCCCCCACACACACACACAAATATTCTACTCTTATGCCTTAAACCCATTTTCGGGGAACTTACATCAAAATACAATTCTTTTAGGTTATTTCCCATGGCTAACCCCCTGTGCATAGCAAAGCTTTACAATATTATGTCAAGCGCGAGAAATGTAGGGAAAATTACGTCATATTTCCATGTGGTTGAGAGGCACGCACTTGCGGGGAACAACTATTTCCGACTTCAACTGAAGAATCATAATAATATTTTTCACTGTTCGTAAACATGACATATCGAAAAAGATATTCACCGGTATTTCTCGATAAACAACCGGAGCGCATTAAATAATAAATAACACAAATTCGGGAATCATAACAGATCCAGCATAGAAAACATTTATTAGACATTAATATTAATAACCGTAATCGGCAAGCAGTGTTTATAATAGGAGGAGATCTATAAGCCAGCACTGGCTTCCGTCGCTCCGACAACCAGAAGATAAGAAGCAGAAGATAAGGGAAGATGATATATTGAATATTGCAAAATATTTTGTTGTTTTTGTTTTGCCTAACAGTTCACACCTTGTGAAAAATAGGTGGATAGAAGAACCTCCTCATTCTCCTACAACGTTTCCACACTGTTAACCCTTTCCCAAACGACAAACTTTTGGACTAGACCAAATTGAAAGCATTTGCAGACGATAATTCAATTCTTGCTGAAAAGGTGATTTCTGTCTATGATTGGGTAGAAAACATTGTGGGAAAAGGAGAAAATGCTGGTTACCAAAAGGTTTCTATTCCAGACCCTTAAAAACCAGGGATTGTTTGGGAAAGGGTTAAACCACATTTTCTGTCATTTAACTGTTTGTCTTTTGTGCAACTTGTATTTTGCACGAAACTCTGCAAAGGTATAACGAGAGAAAACAAGACCGTGTTCTCACAAAGAAAAACAGCCGAGTTTAAGTAAAAGACATCACATGCATTAAGTCATCTGTCGTCGTGATAGTATAAATATTGTTTAAACCGGTGCACTTCAACATAAACCAAGAGAAGTGGTCCAGATAGATAGATAGATAGATAGATAGATAGATATAGATAGATAAGAATAGTTAAAAGTGAGTGAGTGAATGAGTGAGTGAGTGAGTGAGTGAGTGGGTGGGTGTGTGGGTGCGTGGGTGCGTGGGTGAGTGAGACAGGGAGGAACGGCAAGGAAAGTCAAACGTCCTGACTATTTACTACAGCTGAATATATTTACGGCGCAGAGTTTGGCGCCCAAGGTAAAGAAGTAACATATTTTCCCCAAATATGCGAGAAAAAGGTAAATAGCCAGGTTGGTAGTTCATCGTCTCTTTTATATGCATATATTGGGCCTCTAAATCCGAGCCTAGAGGCATTTATCAGGGCGATACTGGCCAACTGATTTGCATATCAAACTCTCATTACAAATGGACAAAGGTCACAGTTTTAAAATGTCATGAAAGAATTAGAGCCAATCAAAATAACCCTTGCGACACTGAGCATAAGTTAAGGACATTTTGCGGACAGTGTAGATCAAGATCAGGCTGCACAGATTGTGTAGTGTGATCTTGATCTCCCTGTCCCATAACTGAAAGTGTAATTCTATAAAAAATTGTTGGGAATGAAAGCATGGTCTGAATAATTTAATCCTGTAATATTTTGGGCGTTTAACGTGTTTGGCAGATATCGTATGGATCGGTGTCGAAAAACACGTTAATTCAGTCGGTCAGTTCGACACAAACAAGATATCAGATTGAGGTGTTTTAATTTTGTGAAAACGTTTGGAATTATCAGGATTTAAGTGCTTTTGAAATGAATGAATGAATGAATGAATGAATGAATGAATGAATTTGCCCGTCTCTCCATGAGTTTGTTTGTTCGTATGTTTGTTTCTCAGTCTTTCCACACATTCTTTCGTTAGTTGTACTTTTGTTCACTTATCATCAAAAAGTGATATGGTAGACCTCGACCTATTTACTGAGGTCCTGAGCTTCTATTTACTACTTCTGAATAGCATCCTCAGTCTTATTTTACATTAAGAAAGAAACACATGTATCTATCTATACTATTTGTTTGTTAATCAGAAATTATGAATGAATGAATAATTAGTAATTTATAATTGGCAAAAATATTGACATGTGTAATCTTCTATGGGCTTTTTCGGAGTCTACTTGTGATATCTTGTATATGCCGTCGTCCAAACTTAAATCTGCCTAGACCAAACTAGAATTGTCTCTAGACCAAATTAGGATTCCATTTCGGCTAGGGAGCTCCACAATCTGCCTTGACCAAATCGGCATATTTTCTCCTCGAATATATTGCGACTACATATAAATCATCTTATTCAACGTAAACCCAAAAATAAAAGAAGTTTTTACCAGCAATTCAGAGTAGGAATAGATTGAATGTTTTGCACTTCAGTGAAAAAAGATAAGGAAAACGGAGTAATTGCAGCAAAAAAAAAACGGAATAAATTGCTTTAATTAAAATACCTCTCATTTATCAACATTATGTGGATTAGTATTATCAAAGTAATTTGGAAACCAATCCATTTTGGTCTACACTAAATTGTAATTCTAATTTGGTCTAGGTAGATTCCAGATCTGCCTAGATTCCAATTTGGCCTACGAAATATATACGGGGATTGCTACCGTCCATCTAGAACCCACGGTGCCTGATCAAACCATGAAAAATGGATTTGATAAGAGATCATCCTTTTCTTGTTCGAATTTGCAATTCCATATCGTCGGTTTACTTCGAAAACCTCGTAACTACAGCTTGTTTCAAGCTGTAGTTACGAGGTTTTTGAAGTAAACCGACGATATTTTTAATGCGTTACCCATAATCCATTACTGTAAAACCTACATGCATTTTAAGATGCAACGTTTTTTGGGGGCAGCAACTGCTCCTTTTTTTCTACGATGAATTCGATTAACATTTTAACCTTGAAAATTGATCTGACTGAAAACTTAACTGTTCAACAATTAGCAAAACAATTAGGAACAAAAAGGCTATTGCAGGCGAGTTTACTTTTCATTTTATTTTCCTCTTGATACTCCTCTTCAACCACAAAAGAAAACCACTTCAGTGTTCATACTTCAGTACCTCATAAGCTGTCTATCATTTGTAACCCTTAACCAACTATAATTATAAATTTTCAAAGCAATAGTACACAATAAATAGTGTTTTTTTTTTATTTCAAAATTACTGTATTTTTCTTGAAGTATCTCCTTTCGGACAGTGTAGCTCCAAGATCAGACTGCACGTCCTGTACAGTCTGATCTTGATCTACACTGTCCGCAAAAGGTGTTCGAGTCACACCTTACAGCCTAAAGGATAAAGAAAATCCTTGTTTCATATTTTACTAGGAAAGTATGAAGGCCGTCTACTGCAATTGATTTAGGAAGTTAACTAGCTACATTACAATCAGACGAAACCCATTAACGAATCATTAAACGTAAAACTTTTAGATCGGTGTATATTCAAAGCATTTTAGAGATGGCAAGGTTAATATGAATTAGTAAACATTGTGGGAAAAGGAGAAAACGCTGGTTTCCAACATTTTCCGCTTTTCCTAGTACGTTTACAAATGGATTTTTTGCAAGGGTCGTTAAAGGGCGGAACTATTTTTCGTGAAGAATTGAAAAATTACTCTTTGCAAGAAACACACTATCCCAGTGGATTAGGAACTGTTTGTGTTTATTTTATCACCTGTTTGTACGGTATTTAAGACCATTTTTAACGTAACTTGAAAATTTCAGAGTATCGCAGCGAGCAGCCCACCAATTCATGCTTTCCTAGGGTTTCTTTTTACCAGTGCTCTCCAAGCCATTGGCTGCTTTCCCACAAAACCATGGTGGAAACAATGATTAGCAGTGAGAGAGCAATGACTTCTCTGGTAATGACTATTATCAATTCTCGGAAAAAAAAATCGCTAAACCTGGAATTCTACCTTTTAACCCTTTACCAAACAATGCCTGGTTTTTATGACCCCGAGATAGAAAGCCTTTTGAAAACATTGTGGGAAAAGGAGAAAATGCTGGTAACCAGCATTTTCTCCTTTTCCCACAGTGTTTTCTACTCTGCTGGAAAGAAATTTCAATTTTTGAGTTACGTTTATTTTGTCGTCTGCAAGTGCTTTTAATTTGGACCAGCCTAAGATTTTGTCGTTTGGTAAAGGGTTAACTGAGTATAATCACATAGTTTTTGTACCCCCTGAAGTCAAATAATTATATGCTATGCTCCGTGAAGGGGGCTTAATGCATCTTTAACAACAGCCCCCCTCCCACTTCCCCCCCCCCCCCGGGAAAAAAGGTAACTTTGAAATAACACTATTTAGTGCGTACGATTGCTTTGAAAAATTAATAATCATAGCGGGTTAAGGGTTACAAACATTGCTTGTTATTCCGTGTAAAATTCAATTACTCTTTTCCGTAATGCTTTTCCACAATTTGTTCCCACTCATAAGTTTTCTTCCAACTCAGACTAGTTACTGTTGTATGTGTGTGAGTGTGTGAATAGTCTGCTAGTGATGGGTTTACCCTTTTGGCCTCTAATGATAATAATGATAATGATAATAATAATACTACTACTACTAATAATAATAATGATCATAATAATAATAATGATAATCAACTTCTTTTAAGCATGTTCTGGGCCCGTATTCACCAACCATTGTTGAGAATATTCTTTGTCTTATTCTCCAAAGTTTTCTACATTTGTACGTAACACAACTTCTAATTGGCTAAACCGAATGGTTCAGCCAATCAGATGTTGTGTAACTTACAAATGTAGAAAATGTAGAAAACTCTGTAGAAAAAGACAAAGAACGTTCTAAAGAATGGTTGGTGAATACGGGCCACTGGTCGTAGTCCAGAATTAAGAATCAGATAATGTTATCTATGATCAGGTTCCACGTTCTTTGCCGTTTGATTATGGCCTACACCGTCCGCTAAACCTTCTTTTATCGCTTACGTCCCGGCTCGCCCAGTTTCCTTCTGAGGATTAATGATAATCATTGCGACAGGGTTCATTCCTTTCTCACTGCTGATCGTTGTTTCGACGATTTTTTTTTTTTTTTGAGAAAGGAGCCAGTGGCTTGGAAAAAATATTGTTCGGAGCACTGATAACGGAAACTCCAGGAAAGCATGGATAGTTGCACTGGCAATCGCGATATAACTGAAATAATGTTGAAAACGGCGTTAAACACCATACAATCAAACATTGCTTACGTCAGTGCATTTTGTTGTCTTTTCTAATATTTTCCCTCGTTTTTCCCACTCCTTCATTTCCTCATTTGAGCTTCATTTGATAAATAGTCTGTAATCTGATTTTAATTTATTTAGACAAGTCCGATATTTTATCGTGTGATCAAATAGTTAAGCCCTGAGTTAGTTCTCATTGCAAAAATAAATATTTCTTCTATTTCAGATACCACGTGCACACGCTGCAAACTTTACAATAAAAACGCGTTTATGGCGTTGAAGTATGAATCTGTAACCATATAAAAGGACGAATATCATAAATCTACATATTTATCTGCGCAACAATAGTTAGCTGACAGTGGACAATGAGTGACCGCATCTGACAATGCGGCAGCTTGTGAGCAAATATTAGTATCATTTATTTTTAACCGTGGAAGTGTACATGTTTGAATATAGGTGACGGTGTACGCAATTCTTAAAAAAAAAAGATAAACAAAAAAATGCTGCAGACGACAGCAACATACTGTGTTATTGTTTTATTAACGCCACTTATTTTAGTCGGAACAGTTGGGAATTTTCTGAGTATATTGACATGGAGCCGCGGTAGCCACAGAGAGACGTCCACGGCAGCTCTTCTTACGGCTCTAGCTGTGTTTGATACCCTTGTATTATGGATGCCTGCTGTGGAATTTTACGCTTACGTAGTGTTTCGATACGCAATAAGAACTCAAAATATATTCGTCTGCAAACTGTTTCCATTTGTTTCATATTTCGCTCCGACCACGTCTGCTTGGATTTTGGGTTTTGTGACTGTGGAGCGAGCCGTCAGTATGATGATGCCTCATAGAGTTCGACACCTGTGTACGAGGATGAAAGTGTCTTTGATTCTGACAGGATTGGTGATATTCTGCGGAATTATATATTCGCCTTTTCTTGTAAAAATTGAACTGGTGCACACCAATAGAACCGGTAATATTACAGTGAATTGTGGAATGCATCGCAATGAGACGTTTTTCCTGGAATACTTCAAAAAGATGATATGGATGGACAGTATTCTACTAGCTCTTATTCCATTTATCATAATTGTGAGCGGAAATACATTGATTCTGTACAAATTATTTTCGGGTGGTAAAGATCTGAACAAAACTGGACATATGGTCAGAAACAGAATCCGCACGGCTAATGCTTTCACAGTGCGCGCCATTGCACTTAGTATCACCTTCTTCATTTGTACAACACCAGTGGCTGTTCAAGAAGTGTACAGCATTACAACTCTTAAAGAAGATACACATAAAGTTGCACACGTTTTAATTCATATTCTTTTATATGGAAATAGTAGTTTGAATTTTATATTATACTGCGCCATTGGCTCGGAGTTTCGCAAAGAACTCAGACGGGTTTTAACGCAGTTGATCTTTGGAAATAAATACCACCATTCGACAAACCCGACTATAAATTCCCTTGTTCACTACAGCCATAATGGTCGAAATCATATGGCACCATTATTAGTAAAAAACAAATCCGAGAATTCGAAACTAAGGCCAGAAAACAAGAAATATACACGTTCTCATTCTGTTGTGTAATTTGTAGGTGGTCCGTTAAAAGAATGAAACTTCCAAATGAGCACTGAATCTTTAAAGGGAACTTATGGTATTTTGGTCAAAACATAAATGAGATTTACTCTGCGAAAAGGGAGTTAACCCTTTACTCCATAGATACACATTTCTACACATTGCTTGTAGGAGCCTTTGGAAAACATTGTGGCAAAAGGTGAAATTGCTCGTGACGAGCAATTTCACCTTTTGTCACAATGTTTTCTATGCTATCAACAGGTGTCATTTACACATAAGGAACGGCTTCATCCTTCTGGCATTTAGGGTCAATTAGAGATGCCATAGAACTGCATATGGGGTATAGGGTTAATGCATCTTCGAAAAGCCTGGCCCTATCATAAAGCTTGATTTTTCCTGACGCCTTATCCTACTAAAAAACTAAACTTAAGTTTTCAATTCGATATTAAAAATCCAAATATTGCTTTTTCAATGGTGTGTTTTTTGGGAATAATATCTCCTTATTGGACAGTGTATTAGTTTATCATTATCGGACAGTGTAGATTCAGGATCAGACTGCACGTTCTGTGCAGTCTGATCTTGATATACTCTGTCCGCAAATAGTGAGTCGAGCTTAGCAGCCTAAGGGTAAAAACGAAGAAAATTTACCAGTAGCAAAAGGATCCGATTCATGTCCACCACCTTTCTCACAGGGCATAGCTCAAAGGTCCTGTTCTTTCTTCCTGATATAAGGCACAGTTAAAGGTGACCCTTCAGATTCTGGGACGAAAATTTTACAAAATTACATCCCAAAGCCCTATAATTTTCTTTCATAAAACCCCAGTAATCGAAAACCGTCCGACAACAAGAGAAATTAGAGATTCACTACAGCCCAGGTCGACACCGACGGGAAACACGATCTATTTTTACATGAGCAACTTGCTCATCTATAAACCGGAAATACATGTACGAAACTTCAAACATTGCGTCCGAAGAAGACATTATGGAAAATAATTACATGTTTGTTATGTAATGGAATTTAAGCATGATTAGTCACGTGGCAGTCACTTAACATCCCCACAATGTTTTTTTGATTTTTGGCATGAAATCTAAAAATAGCTTGAGAGGCTACGTAGTCTTTTCAAGAAATACCATCAAAATAATAATTTTCAGTAATTTTATGATTCTTAATTATTGATTATTTGTATTGCTTTTTTTTTCATATGAATTTCAGTGATATATATATTTTTTAATTTGGTGTGATGTGAAAAATCTAAATACACACCTTTAAACTGCCCAAGAGAACTCAGAAGTACTATATGGCCTGAAACAAGCGAAAAGGGGCATTCGAACATTGCGTAAAGTGTCGTCTTGGATAATCCTGTGCAGTCTGCGCGGGCTAGTCCAATTTGATATTTTCTGTTTTCATGTAATTTTCTGTTTTGCGCAAGTCTACTGAAGAACACTATCTTATGTAGTCATGAAATGTCATTTGAATTAGCCTGTGTGGACTGCTCAGGCTGATCCGAGACGACAATTTACGTAAATGTCCGAATGTCCTTTTTCCTGTCATGCAAGCCATATGGACATGAAACTTTTTATGTAATTCTTTTTATGTAATTCTTTGGCAAATTATCACTTAAATTACCAGTTTACGTAAATGTTACGTAAAGCTCGATGGCTCTCATTCACGCCTCACAATTGAGAAAGCATAAAGATACATGGGGGGGGGGGGGGGGGGGGGGGTCAGTGCATAGTAAGTTTTTTTTCTTTCTTCAAAATGCGACTTATACAGGAAGAAAGTATATAGCGGTTGAAAGTTTTGGCTGAAATACACACATTTCCTTTGACTCTTTACCAAACAACAACATTTTAGACTGGTTCAAATCAAAAGCACTTGCAGACGACAAAACTAGCGTTACCCCAAAGTTGGCATATGCTTTGAGCAGGGTAGATTCTAAATGTTGTGGGAAAAGGAGATAATGCTGGTTAGCAGCATTTTCTCCTTTCCCCACATATTTTTTCAGAAGGCTTCTATCTCAGGATCGCTAAAACTAGGGATTGTTTGATAAAGGGTTAAATAGTGTAGACGGGGTCCCGCGTAGCTTAGTCAATAAGTGTAGGGCTCGTAGCTTGCATACCCCGGGCTCAAACCTGGTGGGTTGTTCGTGGGGGTATCCTTGGTTCCTGACAGGTCAGAATCCCATCCTCGGGAGCTTTTTTTAAACCCAGGGCATACATGAATATAAGAGCTTGAGTAGTGATACGGCTTAACTAATGTTGAAAGCAGTGTAAGATGCCATTCAACAATCAACCAATCATCCATCATTTAAAAGCATTAATGGGCTGTCTCTTCTGCCATTTTCTTGAGCCGAGATTTCCAGCCATTTCTTTTCCTTTACAGAAGTCAAAGCATACCATCTGTGAAAAAATTGTTGCTTACAGTTAGAATGTTTCTAATGAGGTGGGCTGGAAATGTGTTGGAGTAGGACTGGTAAAGTGTATGTAAATCAACGACAGCCACTTTTTGATGTACTTTGTGGCCATACAAAAATCGACATAATATTTTTGATTTGTATTTATTTCTCTATGAAAATAAAGACTCACAAACAATACAGAGACTCGACATTTTTATACACCCTTACAAGTTGCTTCATGCCTACTTCTGTTTAGGTCAGTAGTTGTTTCTGGTGATGGAATTCGTTCATCATCTCCCACTGGATGGCATTCTACATATAAACATCTTTCTAATTTGGACATTCTGGGTATAGATTCGGACTACTTTTACGCGACAACTTTTATTTTGAATTTCAAACCAAAGTAAATGTTTATTCACCTACGATCAGCTAGCATGTAACCTATGCACCGCTCATTATTAAAAGAGTACCTACAGGCTTGGGCAATAGCTTCGGTGTAAGCCATACTTTTCCCAAGCATAAAGGGTCGATGATAGGTCATAGCAGACAGGTCGATTCTTCGAAGGATATGACTTGCGCAAACAACGGATAATCGTCCAATAATTTGTAGCATTTTCTCCTTTTTCCATATTTATCACCCTTTCCAAAGAAAAATCCGGACATTCAGACCGCACTTGAAGTCTACAAATATTTGCAATCTTCGCAAATTTTCACATTTCACAGAGACTATGCTCTTGGAATGTTAGGATTGTTGTTGCTTTTTTTTTCATTTGACACAGTCAGCGCCATACAGAACTTTAAAGTTGATCTGATCATTTCCGTGTGCATGACATTGAAGTTGCATATATACTGATTTAGTGAATGTGAATGTTGCATACTGTCCTTCTGCTCAACTGAAAATTGGTTTACTCATTACCAAACGACAACATTTTAGGTTTGCCAAAATCGAAAGCATTTGCAGACGACAAAATAAAAGTGACTGAAAATTTGAAATTATATTTGTGAAGGGTAGAAAACATTGTGGGAAAAGGAGAAAATGCTGGTTACCAGCATTTTCTCGTTTTCCCACAATGTTTTTTAAAGGCGTTTTTCTCAGGGGCGTCAAAAGTAGTGATTGTGTGGCAATGGGTCAAAACTTATCCTGCTAAATAACTACAACATCAAACTTTAAAGTCGATACTAAAAGCTAAAATGTTGCTATATCAACTTTCTTGTAGGATGCGGGAAATGGGGGGGGGGGGGGTGATATATCCTTGTCGGACGTGTAGATCACAGATAAGGTTGCAAGGTCTGTGCAGTCTGATCTTGATGTACATTGTCCCCAAACAGCTAATGAATCACGCTTATCAACCAAAGGGTAAAAAGTCATCAAAACACAGCCCTGACAAGTTGCTAACCCTTCAAATCGCTGTATGACCTCGGACTAGGAACTTTGGACATTGGTCAAAGCGTTTCCGCCGAAGAGGACATATCTGCCGATTCGTTTTCAAATAAGTAAAAAAGTAATATAATAATGCATCTAGCTCGGGGACATTTTGTAAATCACACTTATTTGACCTCTTTGTGTGACCCTAGGACCTTGACTTATATCTCGTCTTGGTTACAGTATGCAACTCGGCATCTTACCTTGAAGAAGATTTATTCAGGTTTATTTAGAAAAGTGTTTGGTTTACCCATGTCGAATATTAATTGGAAGCCCATAGCTGGTGCTCTGAATTTACAAATTTGTGACCCATTACGTAAAAAAGAACCTTCTGGGAACTGCGAAAAGTGTCAACCTTGGTCAGACTGCGTGAAATGCGCAGGCTGACCAGGATTGACACTTTTCGCTTAAATAATGGCATTTTCTGTATGAAAAGTGCATGACCATTGTACCTTGTATTATTATAATCATTTTTGAATTATCAGCTGAAATTTACCTGCACTATCGTTGATCTGTTTTCATATAATTAGTTTAAACTTTTTTTTATTATCCTGATACAAATAAACATGTAAAATAAATGATAAATGGTATAACAAATTTCAAAGGTTGATAGATAGGATTGGAAAACAAGCTATGAGTAACTTATATTAATTCCTCTCCTAAAGATGTTTTGATACTTATTCAGAAATACCATATATTGAGATGCCATAGCTTTAGAATAAAGAAAGTATATATAATGCCGAAAATAAAGACAAAAAATATAGAAATAATAACCACTTCCTGTTTTCTTCTCCCGTCACTTAGGAGTTCACAAAAACGTAATAAATATACAGGTGGATTTATAAATGTTATTTGATCATAGCAATGGAGAATAAGATGAAGACTGGCTCCGGACACCCAGTCTATGAAGAAAATCTTTTTGAAGCTAAAATAAAGTGACGGACACAAGCAAATATGTATATGTTTTGTTCGAACGTAAGGTGTTCGTTTCCATTTAATAGGTTGAAGGTGATAAGCGGACATGGAATATCATAAAAAATTTGAGTACTAATTGGTGTACATAATTCCCAGATGGTCCCTTTCTGCGTGATGGGTCACATTTGTTTCTCAAATGTAGCTGTTAACCTATATATTCATGCATAACAAACCTACCATGTAGATCCATATGGCTGTCGGGTTGAAGTTTTTTCCCGTCAATATATTGCAGGATTACCAACAATGTTTGTTCACAAAGCAGTGTCTTCGAAAATACACGCACATTAGGAGTAGATCTAGAAGCTCGCGGCTGTTAACACCAACATTGCATTTTGTCGTAAACATGTTACAGCTGGTGATATAAACTGGAGTGTTTTGCTATAATTGGGCAAAGAATTACGTTATTTTTATACCCATCGAGTGAGTCGTTGTCTGCGCATGTCATACTATTTGAAGATTCGACCTGTAAGCAATGGCGAATCACCCATCCTCCCCATAGGTATACCTGTGAAAAAGTAGGGCTTATATCAAAGCTATTAGCCTATTACCCAATATGTAGAAGATGTTTTAACCCATTACCAAACGACAATATTTTAGACTGGTCCAAATTCAAAGCATTTGCAGACGACAAAATAAAAGTGACGGAAAATTTGAAATTTGTTTTGTGAAGGGTAGAAAACATTGTGGGAAAAGGAGAAAATGCTGGTTACCAGCATTTTCTCCTTTTCCCACAATGTTTTCTAAAGGCTTCTTTCTCAGGGGCGTCAAAAGTAGGGATTGTGTCGTAATGGGTTAATATATGGCCGATGCAAAGGTTACATGATGGGCAATCATAGCTGAATGAATAGCACCAAGTACCAATTTACTAAGTAAATCTTTATTTCATTTTGAAATTCAAACGGTTGTTGTTTTGAAAATTAGTCCGCTTCTGTAACCAGCATGCCTAAATTAGACGTATTTGTAGAATGCCATCTAGCGAGAGATAATGCCTATAGTGGCGTAGTCATGAAAACAATTATTATCTCGAGTATTCATATCGATATGAGTA
The DNA here is from genome assembly GCA_943736015.1 of Tridacna crocea. Lineage (NCBI taxonomy): Eukaryota > Metazoa > Mollusca > Bivalvia > Cardiida > Cardiidae > Tridacna > Tridacna crocea. The sequence goes on along the minus strand of OX031059.1, from coordinate 25,340,087 downwards.
TTTCGACGGATCCATACAATACATGCAGAACCGCACAAATGGCGTAACCCTTTGCCAAAAGACAAAATTTTAAAGTGATCCAAATTCAAAGCACTTGCAGACGACAAAATAAACGTATCTCAAATATTGAAATTTGTTTCGAGCAGGGTAGATAACATTTTCTCACAATGTTTTCAAAAGCCTTTACCTCAGGGTCGTAAAAACAGGGATTGTTTGGTAAAGGGCTAATTAGTCAGATATTTAGCCATATTTCGTTTTTCTGCACGTCAAACGGCGTTACTGTTTGTTTCACCATTTTCTCTTCAATTATTCTATACACCCTCATTAACGTTGGTGCGAGCCATTAAGCTACACTTCTATTCAATTTCATGAATGAAGGTTAAAGTAACTCTTCACACTTTGATGAAACGAGAACACTATTTTGTGGCATCGAATACTGGTCGCAATACCCGTTAAGCTTTTACCACACAATCCCTACTCATGTTTACAGCCTCTGAAAAAAAAATTGAAAACACTGTTGGAAAAGGTAAAAATGCTGGTGACCAGCATTTTCTCCTTTTTGCAACAATGTTTTCTATCCTTCCCAAAATTTTCTTCGAAATTTGAGTTACATTTATTTTGTTGTTTTCAAATGCGCTCAATTTTTTACTAGTCTTAGATTTTGTCGTCTGGTAAAGAGTTAACCCTAATGCTGCTAAGTGGGATTAAAGGACCTTTTCGGACACTGTAGATCTAAGAGTAGACAGCACAGAGCACTTTGTCCGATTTTAGATATGCACTGTGCAATAAGGAGACTCCCCCCCCCCTAAAAAATCCTTTGAGATAGCAGAATTTGAGATTGATACTATCGACTGGGAAAGTTCATTTTACTTATTTAGCAAATTAGGGACTAAAAGTCTTCATGTTATAACCTTGTGAAGAGTATGAATTTGCGAAAAAAAGTTTTTTGTATCAAACGGTGATTAACAATATGACCTTCATAAATGTGTGGAAGAAAAACACACACACAAAGAAAAATAGAAATATAGCCTGTTACCACCAATATCTCATTATTTCTACTTTGATCCAGGGCTGCAAGACGAAAATAGTCTAAGATATGTAGGATCTGACATGAGTTGGCTTTTGAGATAAGATTTTATCAAATGAGTCTAGGGAAATGTTATTAAGCGAGCCCTTGGCGAGCTTAATTACACTTTCCTTGACGAGTTGAATGAATAAAGGATATTTGTTTTTATCGGTGAAAGATCGAAATTTATTTCATCAAGTGAATACCATCGATAATATTTTCACGAGTGGCGCAGCCACGAGTGAAAATATTACTGATTGTGTTTACGAGATGAAATAAATTTCGATCTTTTACCGAAAGAAACAAATATTCCATTTATTTCATGTTTTAACCCCTCCTGGTAGCAGCTTTATCAGAATCCAGTACAGTTCTTTTCCGTAATTCCCTGTGGCGTACCCCTCCCGCATAGCAACGCATTACAATATTACGTCAAGCCACTCTCTTGCACTCCGGATCATTACATTTACCTCTGTAGTGGGCTCAGAAAGTAGCCCGTCATTACGTCATATTTTTGTCACATGACCATAACTCAAAATGGCTACACAAACGCCGGTAAAAGAAAGACCAATATCGATTGTTTCGTGTGCTGTTCAAACAGCATGGGACCAAACAGACTTAGTGATAGGAAATGAACAAAAGAGGGATTTTCTGAAAAGCCTAAATATCTTTAAAGGACGATAACTTGATTTTTAATCGTACAAACTTAGATCCAGCGGTGTGTCAAATCAGCTGTCATCATTCATGGGCGCAGCCATTTTTGTTAAAATCGGCGTAAGATTCTGAAAAGTGAAGAGGCTCGAAAAAACTAGTTCCATTTTATACAGGTAAATTCATCAGTTTGAACGCACCTATAATGTATCCAGAACCATATTTCCTTTGTCTAATTTACAATTTTACATATGAAACAGCTAAACAGTAACAAAACATCTTTTCCTCGGTTTGACAAGATTCTTGTCATTTAGCCCATCGCAGAGATGTATGTGAGGTAACGAACGACAACTCTGCTCGGAGATTGACGTCAAGCCCGAGAAATGTAAGGTATATGACGTCATATTTCCCATCTTGATGTGGGGCACGCGCAATTTACCTAGGAAACAAGAACGTGAAAATCGGTATTTTCACTGGTGGTACCAGTGTAAGTTCGAAAAATATTTTCAGTGCTATTTCTCGATATCCTACCGGAAAGCATGAAATAAAATAAAACTCGTAATGGGTATGTTATACCGAAAAAAAGGGAGGCAATATGAAAGATTAGTCTTCAGAGGTTGGATAGGGGAGGGGATTAGTAAATAAACAATGGATTGTCGATCGACCTTGTTGTCGATTGGTAGATTCACCGAATGCATTTTTTTTTCTTTCCAAAATCTAAAGGTAAACAGCCATGTCCTTATACCGTTACTTATAAGATTTTTCCTTACAAAACATCAAGTCTTCCTCGAAAAGCGTTTTGGTCAAAATTTAGTTTAACCCTTTACCTAACAACAAAATTTTGGACTGGCCCAAACTGGAAGCACTTGCATGCGATATAATACACATACCTCAAAAATTGAAATTTGTTTCCAGCAGTCCAGAAAACATTGTGGGAAAAGGAGAAAATGCTGGTTTCCAGCATTTTCTCCTTTTCCCACAATGTTTTCAAAAGACGTCTATCTCAGGGTCATAAAAATCAGGGATTATTTGGAAGAGGATTAAAGTCCACTATACCCAGGGGCTGCTGAGTGTGACTCAAGGACTGTTGTCAGACAGTGTAGATCAAGATCAGACTGCATAGAACGTGCAGTCTGATCTTGAATCTACACTGTCCAATAAGAAGATATCATTCCCCTTCCAAAAAAAAACCTATAAAATTGCAAAATTTAGTATTTACTGTTGGTTTGAAAGTTTGATTTCATTTAATTAGCAGGGTAACGGTTACCAGTGCCTGGAAGCTGTTCAAGTACTTGGTACAAAATGCAGTGAACCGACTTGTTTACATATCTATTTATAGCCTACCTTACCTTAATTACCATTTTTATGGTCAAAGTGAAATGACAATCGTTTGCCCTTGACCTCGTCTCAATTTGGTCACGATGAATTATAATACAGGAGAAAACCAAACTGCGATTGTTGTAGCATGCCGATGTATGTATGATGTTGATGCATGCTTATCGTAACTTCATAAGGAATAAAAAAAAAAAGGACACACCAGAGCAAACAAGGCACGTCACTTATTGTATACCTTTACGGTTATGGTGATAATGTGACGCCTGGCAAGGTTTAAAGATGTATCCTTAAAGCTAGAGATGAACAACGCTGTTGAAACTGAAAAGTGTGTAGAATGGCTCAGCTTTGTAAACATAGATAACTGTCAATATCTTTGGTGTGAGGTATAAATATACACAAAGAATTTGGTCTTCTTCAAAACCGGAAGTGACAACAGCGATTGCTTTAATGGTCTACAAAACATGAAAAGCATTTTCTATCCGTCGTGATCTGTTTAACCTCGAAACCGCCAGGGGCAATATTTCACACGAAGATACAAAAATGATTTACACGTTTCATAAAGTAAGGATGAAAAGGGTTATAAACTGGCTGATAGCTGTCTAAAAACTGAGTATAAATGTATTTTTTAAACTTGTAGTAATTACGATAAAGCAGATAAAAAAATTCAGCCATGTCCAAATTGAGAGCCCTGCTCGGATGCCACTATATGGTATAGTGGAAAGTACACTACGCTAGTAAACTGAGAAATTTCCCGCCGTTGGCAATTACTGTAGTGCGAGCCTGGTGTGCATGATGATTAATGTATTTCGACACAGAAGTTGAGCAGACTCGTCACTCGAGTTATGGATGATAAATAGTTCTTTTTTGTCAAGTTCGAAACGTTTAGTCATTCTCGTATACATATCAAAACTAACAGGTGTTTCAGATGATTCAGCACATGCAGTTCCTAAGTTTGCAGCGATAGTAAGAATTATTGAAAAGCTTGCAGGAGCTTTTCCGTCCTGAATGCCAGCTATAGATTAATGAAATGAAATAAATTAAATATTTCGGAATTTTAGACCAATGTACGGACACATTATGAGCCACTTGAGAGAGTAGTCCGGTTCTGTACCAAGGATGCCCAAATTAGATGAGTACATGTATTTGTAGAATGCCATCTAGAGGGAGATAATGGTGATAAAAAGCGAATTTCCGGGTATGTACCGATATAGTGCCCACTAGATGGCCTTTTACAAATACACATTTATCTAATTTGGACATCCTGGGTACAGAACCGGACTACTTTTCCATGCGACAACCGTTACTTTGAATTTCAAACTAAAATAAGCGTTTACTCAATAAAACGCTATCTGGTGCGTTTCATTTAGGTATTATTAGCAGTTTAGAGAAATCTGGAGCTAAAACAGGCCTGACTTTTCCTCAAACCTCTATTGCTACTTTATAGCACGTATTACTCCCCCCCCAATAATGGGGTTGGGGGGAGGGGGGCGAGTGATGCGTCGTATAAGACCGGTCGAATCTTAGAAGAATATTACATGCGCAGACAACGGATCTAGTGAATATCAATCCACCAGATACAACCAAGGGCTTACATCACCCGAGATATGCTGAATGACCTACACCTCTCGTGAGTTGCGTCATCATGACGTCTTCTTCATACCAGCTTTGGAACCATATTTCACAGTGTGTAGATACCGATTTTTTCTGTCCAGTGTGCTAATTATCCGCATGTGAAGCACGTATTTTCTCCGAAAAACTTTCAGGTATATAATAGAATTCGTTACGGCAATATTACACTGGAAATAAGTGAGGTCATTTGATATTCCTTACATCTCATATGACAGCTCGTGACAGATACTGTCTATCTCAAGCGCCAGATTATGCCAGATTCTACAGATTTACTGTATCTACCTTATACAACAAAAATTAACCCAAACCCTACCAAACTCATTTTGTCCAATTACAAAAGTCGAATTTGTTAAACCTTTTTATTTATTCTTCACTGAAAAAATGAGGTCATTAGATAAAGTGATTGAATAAGTCTTGAAAAATGTTATTAAGCGTCTTGCGAGCATTTTAGTCAGTGGGCTTAACCCATTACCACACAATCCCTACTTTTAACACCCTGTGAAAAAGGCTTTAGAAAACATTGTGGAAAAAGGAGAAAATGCTGGTAACCAGCATTTTCTCCTTTTCCCACAACGTTTTCTACCTTCACAAAACAAATTTCAAATTTTCAGTCACTTTTATTTTGTCGTCTGCAAATGCTTTTGATTTAGACAAACCTAAAATTTTGTCGTTTGGTAATGAGTTCAAGGGGCTAACTTTTATGATGTTGGCCATAGAATGTCAAGTTCTTTTTACACCATATCAACAATAATTCACAAACTATAGAGCGCTCTAGATAGGTCAGACAGTTTAAAGGTGGCCCTTCAGAATTTTGGACGAAAATTTTACAAAAATATCATCCTTATACTACCAAAGCCTTATAATTGTCATTCATAAAACCCCAGTTGTCGAAAACCATCCTACAACATGAGAAATTAGAGATTTACTACGGCCAAGGTCGACATCGACGGGAAACACGTTCTATTTTTACATGAACCACTTGTTCATTTACATACTGGAAATACACAGACGAAGTTTCAAAGATAGCATCCGAGGAGATATTATGAAAAATAATTACATGTTTTTTATGTAATACAATTTAAGCGTCATTAGTCACGTCACAGTCACTTAACATTCCCACAATGCATTTTTTTATTTTTGGCGCGAAATCTAAAAATGGCTTAAGAGGCTACGTAGCCTTTTAAGGGAATACCATCAAAAAAATTTTTTTGGTAATTTTATGATTCTTAATTATTAATGATTTGTAATGTTTTATCATATAAATTTCAGTGATCTATATATTTTCTTATTTGGTGTGACGTGAAAATTCTAAGTACCCACCTTTAAAAACCATAGGTACAAATGGCGTAATTTCAAATGAATAAAACCAGTGTCACTATCTCTTGACTAGATCTATTGAAAAATAAAAAGAAACCAAATCTAAAATGTTTCAAGAAAACAAAATTAATGGGTATAGTCTAAGAGGTAGATCTATATTACACTTAAAACAAGAGAAGTTATAGAGGGCTAGTCTTTGTGATAAAAAGTTAAAAACCTAGATCTACTCATTCTAAAACATCAAATGTGAAACAAGTTCTGGAACTTTTATTGATCGCTCTTCATAACTGCTCCCTAGAAACCTTCAACAATGCTCGCGCCGTTGTTTGGGGTAGTTCTGAAATGTTGATCCTCGCCCATCGCAAGATTCGAGCCTGGTACTTCTGATGGGAGAGGTCAACGTTCTACCCCCCTCCCCTCACCCCTGTCTCCCAAAGTTTGGTTGTATGAAAGCTGAACTGAAATTCATTTTTGAACATTTACCGAAAATCAGTTATTCCGTTGTGCAGCAGATCGCATGTTTGAACATAGGGTAACACAGGACAAATTGATAGCAACCCACCATGCAATCATCACGTGATAAAGTGTATTTTGATTTTGTATTCATGAACAGAGCTCTTATCAAACTCTTTTGATTAAAATCGACATTTTTCTGTAAATGCATCCAGATTTTCGGCGCATAAACTAGATCAAGATCTAATGTATGTACTCGTATATTTTGTTGGTTTATGAAATATGTTTACTGAATTATATAACGTGATAGATATATTCGACTAGGAAAAATAGAATTATAGACTACAGTGTATGTAAGGAAACGCCTTCGGTTGTTTTTTCCCAGTAGTATCATAATCCAGAGGTTTAATGACCTTGAGGAAGAAAGATTTCAAAAACATTGTGGATAAAGGAGAAAAATGCCGGCAAGCAGGATGTTCTACTTTTCTCCCAACAGTTTTCTCATCCCTGTTAATTACATATATTTGTGACTAGGTACACTGTACTTGTCAATAAAAATTCTATCTATCTATCAATCTATCTATCTATCTATCTATGTGTCTGTCATATCATATCTCAGAATTTGTCCTACTTTATATGCATTTAGTCATTTTAGAGAAAAATGCGAATCGAATCGAATGCAAAGGACTAGATCTATCCAAAAAATTCTACTTATTTTCAAGCTTCAAAAACACAACATAACAACAACAATTGTAAATGTTAAAATTGTTTTAAAGTTTAGAATTTGACACTTTGATACAGTTTATCAGAGTAGGCTATGGTTATTTTCCCCAAAAGTTTGTACCTACGAAATGATTTAGGTCAAACGGAAAAAAGTAACGGAACGGATTTACAAAGGATAGTTATGTACTTATCATTATTAATTAGTGGATACAACAGCATCGAGGATTATCTATCTTGTTTGATTACAGCAAGTCATTCTGTGAATAAGAACAAAGGGGTTTATATACTGATAAGCCAAGCCCCTCTATATAAGCTTTTTATCGCTTCACTCTTATCCTGCCAAATAAATTCAAATACGACTTTCAAGTCAACAATTAAAAACCCATTTTGTCAATTCAAGGTTATTTTTTGGGACAGGATATCTCCTTGTCGGACTGTGCAGATCCAAGATCAGACTGCACGTTCTGTGCAGTCTGATCTTGATCTGCGCTGTCCGAGAAAAGGTCAGTGAGTCGCGCTTTGCAGGATAAAGGTTAATACAAATCACTACATGTACTCAACACACCTTGATATATTCGAAGTTCTTGACGAAACCATCCTGTGTTTTTTGGACCCTTTGCAGGGAGAAAGCTTTGGTTTTAGCCCTTTCCAAACAGCCTCAGGTGTAAATGCCCCCGATAACCAGCATTTTTTTTCTGTTTTCTACAATGTTTTATATCCTTTCAGAAACACATTCCATCATTTGAATCATATTTAATTTGTCGTCTGCTATACAGTATACATGTAGCTTTGGATTTGGACGAGTCGAAAAATTACATCGTTCGGCAAAGAGTTAAGAAATATTGTTTCAGTTATGTTGCTGTGGTCAGTGCACGTAGCCATGCTTTCATGGAAATTCTGTTACCAGTGCTTCGCACAGTTATCTTCTCAAGCCGCTGGCTACTTTCCTATATAACCATCGTCGATGCAATGACTTGTGAAAACAGCCGAAAGAGAAAAAAGTGTTCATTAACATCGTTAGTGACGTATTATTGTTCCACTTTCCTAACACATTAACGTAGTAACTCTACATGAAGACAGAGTTTTAGACTGGTCCAGATTCAAGTCATTTGCAAAAACGAGAAATTATGAGTTTTGTCTTTGAACGTGTACGGAAAATTAGAAAATGCAGGTTACCAGCATTGTCGCCTATTAAATAATATAATGCAAATAATCCCTCAAAAAATATGGGAAAGTTGCCTCATAACCCAGATGGACTGAGATCACAAACATATGTCTAGATAACCTCTGGCGTTTTTGCATTTATCACTTTTCAACCTAGTTTTTTCTGACAGGGGCTTTATCAGCCTCCGCCCCCAGGGAAGTCTATATCAGAACAGGTCCGACCTCCGAAATCTGTGATACTTTACCCTTCCACAGCCATGTGAGTAAACAATTTTTTGGGCAAGAGATAGGTCAACATCAGGCAGTAAAGAATGTTTTAGATTTTTACAGTCTGCTTGTTTACTCAAGCCTATAATATACTACCCAAACTTTGATAAGGATCTTTTGGATATTTTATTAGGGGTATATGCTACAGCAATGCAGTCTTGTTTTAGAAATATCCATTTCCACAGGTGGTTTATTTCACCAGTGTAGCATTATAATATATGGAAAAACCAAAGGCTTATACAAGCTACACATATTTATCCGCTGTCGTATGATCCCTAGCAAATTTTGAGTCGTATATATAAAAATCTCTTTCGAGATCCTGGGGATTGCACTCTGAGCCGTCAAGAGATGTCGAGTTGCAATAGTTGGAGCTAGAAGAGTTAGCTCCTTACCAAACGACAACATTCTACAAAAGTCAAAGTTGAAAGCTCGTGCAGTGGACAGAATGTCGCTAAAAAAATAAAATTTTGCTTTGGGAAGGGTAGGAAACATGGTGGGAAGAGGAGAAAATGCTGGTTACCAGCATTTTCTCCTCATCCCACCATGTTTTCAAAAGACCTCTTTCTCAGGATTGTCAAAAGCCTAGATAGTGTTGTTCGGGTTAAAGCAATCATGTGGCGAGACCATCTTCATGAAGTTTCATTTACTGAAATGCCAATATGCAGATTATGTGTGTACTTTCAGTTTCAGATTAGGTAAATAAAGATCAGTATGGGTAAAATAAAGGTGAATTTATGATAAATCGAATGTAGTACTAGTATAGACTAATTTCATAGAAAAGTCTATGTCGTCTGTGTGTGTGTATGTGTGTGAGAGAGAGAGGCAGGGGGTGGGAGGGAGAAATTACTGCATAGCGATTTTGGGGACTACTCTGTCCTTAGAACAATGGTCTCTGTTCTCCGTTTGCATGTTAGATGTTTAAAACCGTTTTCCACCAATGTTTTTCACCTTTTCCAACATTCCCACCTTTTCAAAGAAAAACCTTACCAATGACCAAAGTTATATTGTCACATGAAAATACTCTTAATTCAGGTAAGTCTAAAGTTTTTTTTTTGTATCTGGTCAAGAATTCCCAAAGTACCGTATTATGTTACGACTGCGTATGTGTCCCCATTTACTCTGTCTATATGATGGCTAGGACTTAAACTAACAGAAAAATTGACAATGTATTCACGTATTTTATTATAAAAGTAAGCACTTTATGAAACAATAGTCAGTACTTAGCTAATTCATAAATCAGTAGCAGACATAGGCACATATAAATACATAACATTCAAACCTTCCACCTAAATTCAACCAATATTTGTAACAGCTCATCACCAAACAATCTCAATACTTGTATGATACTTGTACATATGTGACAACACATCCAGTGGAACATGTACTTGTCATCTACCCTTAGCTCAGCTTGGTAGCACAGTTAGCACAGGACTTGAGACCTGGGAGTCAGTAGTTCCCCAGCTCCACCGATTTTTCAACCCTTTACCACATGGCAAAATTTTTGGCCGATTTAAATTGAAACCATTTCCAGACAACAATTTCATAGTGAATCACATGAAGCAATTTTTATTTGATAGAGTATCAAACTTTGTTGGAAAAGGAGAAAATGCTGGTTACCAGCATTTCTTTTTTTCCCACAATGTTTTCAAAAGGCTTCTTCCTCAGCGTCGGCAAAAGTCGTCATTGTGTGGTAAAGGGTTAAAAGATTAATGATAGTGTTTGCGACAGGATTCATTCCTCCCTTTTTTCTCATCATCGTCATGTGGAAAAGCAGCAAGTACCTTTGAAAAAAGACTGCAAACTACTGTTATATAAACTCCCGGAAAAGCACGAAAAGGTGCACTGGCTGTCGCAATATAACAAAAATAATGTTTAAAAAATTACATTTAACACCATACAATCAATCAATTATTTACCCTTTAGCAAACAATAATATATTTCTATGGCCTGTAGGAAAAAGGCTTTTTAATACAATGTGAGAAAAGGAGAAGATGGCCATAACCAATATTTTCTCCTTTTCCCACAATAATTTTTTTTCCTCCTGTATAAAAAAGATATTACAGATGACACTTAAACAATGACCTGCGCTCTGTGACAAAGATGGCTTAATGCATCTGCAAAAAAGGATTCCAAGCTCTGTTTGTGCAATTTGCACAGGCTGACACGGGTCAAAACTGTTAACTATTGGTGAAATTTTGCCAAGTAATAGAGCCAGAGTACCTCATGATTCAGTCACCTTACACTCGTTTAAAGAAAGTGTTAACCCTTTACCACACAATGCCGACTTTTGAAGCCCCTGGGAGAGGAGCCTTTTGAAAACATTGTTGTAAAAGGACAAAATGCTGGTAATCAGCATTTTCTCCTTTTCCCACAAAGGTTTCTACACCATCAAAGCAAAATTGCACCATTTTAGCCACTTTGAAATTGTTTTCAGCAAATGCTTTCCATTTGGATAGGTCTAAAACTTTACTGTGTGGTAACGGGTTAAGTAACAGCATCAATTTTAATTCATCATGGCACTCAATTTCAATATCTCCTGTAACTCTTTACTGTTTGAAAGTAAATTGCAGCAGATAACTTTGAAATTATCTTTGTCAAATATGGATAATAAATATGAAGTAATATCCAAAACATAAATAAAATAGAAAATGAAATAGAACACTTTGATACTAGTGACACATAATAGGAGCAATTTCTCAAATCTGGGCAAGTGCAAGACTGAAAAAGTTGTCTATAATAATGTAGAGATATAAATTGCACAAAGATTTAACATCAAATGCAGCAATCATACTGGAATTTCAGTCACCTGGCAGCATTAGCTCTTGCCTGTACAACATTTCTATAAATCAAGCTTACATAAATAGCTAACAGTAGTATCACAAACAGATCATCGAAAAATCCTAATATACCAAAGGCAGCTTCTGGTATGATGTCAAATGGTGAGAGAAAATACAAAATTGCAAGAAAAAATATCACAATGACACGAAGGCGAAACATCCAAAATAAGCCACCCACGGTGAAAAATTCACTAACAGTATGTCTTAAAAGAGTAGGCATGTCTCTCAGGTAGTCCATCCACTGAAAACAAAAAAAAAAACACCACACATTTCATCAAAAGTAATAAATACATAGAGGTAATCTTTGACATTTTACTCTTCATTAAATTTTTACCAAACAATCTCCACTTTTAATGACCTTGTCTTTGACAACAGTGTGGGAAATGGAAAAATGCTGGTAACCAGCATTTTCTCCTTTTCTCATACTTTTTTCTACATCTCCAAAAACAAATAAACTTTTCAGTGACATCTATTTTGTGGTCTGCAAACGCGTTAAATTTGGACCAGTCTTAAAATTTGTTTTTCAGTACAGACTCAATTTACACTATGCATTGACTCTTAACTAAATAACAGATATTAGACTCATTTCCAGAGCCCCAGATAAGCTGCGTATTTGCTTATTTTACGCAAGGTGGAATAGGAAAAAGCAACAAAACTACTTTTGAAGCGTATCAAATACGCAGATGTATCCTAGGATACGCAATCGTCTGATTTTCAACGCGTATTTTTGTTTGCAGCCAAAATCAGGGTCTCGATCGGTGTTTATGTCAGCAAAACGCTTGCATATCACCTTCCGAGGGATTGCAAGCTTCTATTTCGATTTGGTGTACTTGATTCGGAAATCGGCGCATGTGGAATTGTGTCTCCCCAAAACCATTCTATGGCCAAATGACATTAGCACATTACCAATTTCAAACAATGCACATAACTGATAACTTATGCTAGATTAAAAATGACAGTAAGAAATCATCTATATGTACTTTAATTCCTTCTAACACCTATCGAAAATCTTTTTCAACATACTTCAACAATTTTAAAATTCAAGTTATAAATTGTTTTACCCAATTATCAATGTAAAGAATCACTTTGAAAATATATCCGTAACGTATTATCAATTCTCGGATGAGTGAGTCGGCGAATTCCTTTGCGAGCGTAAGGCACTCTAATGTTCGGCTCATATCGCTTACAGGGAATCAAGTAGGCCTACCGAAAGAATATGGCTTCCATGCAATGTAAAATTTAATCATTTTTTCCTGCCTACTAGAGAACAAACGACACACGAGATGTGTTCTATCATTGTAAACGACATCGTTAATACTGCAGTCAAATGCAATCATCGAGGTGAAAATGTCAGGCAGGAAACGTTAGAGAAATGGAAAGGGATGTATGTTATTGCACGATGAAAACGAAAACACGCGTCTAAAATGTGATTTGTGCTAACAGTGTAACATCAAAAGCTTGTGGGCTTCAGGAGGTACCCCAAACATCCAAAATGCTGGTAACTAGCATATTCTCCTTTTCCCACAAAGTCAAGTTTCAATGTTTGAGTCGCATTTATTTTGTTCTCTGCAAATGCTTTCAACTTGGACACGTCTCAAGTTGTTGTTTGGTAAAGAGTTAAGTAAAAGTTTATTTTTACCATTACAATTTTGTTGCTTAAAAATTTGCTGCCTAAGCAAAGTCATTTCAGTTTACCCTTATCATTAACAAAGTTATGCTTAAATACCCCTTGACCTAAAAAATTATCTGGCGCTCTGCATTTCAGTTAACCCTTTCCCAAATGGCAAATTTTGGACAAGACCAAATTCAAAGCATTCTGCGGATGAGAAATTAACAGTTGCTAAAAAGATGATTTTTCTATATGATAGGGTAGAAAACATTGTGGGAAAAGGAGGAAATGCTGGTTACCAGTATTTTCTCCTTTTCCCACAATGTTTTCAAAACGCTTCTATTCCAGACCCATAAAAACCAGAGATTGTTTGGGAAAGGATTAAAAGTATTTGCAGACAACAAATCTAGTGTGGCTCAAATGATGTGATTTGTCTATTTTGGGGAAAGAAATTGCTGATAACTAGCATTTTCTCCTTTTTCCATAATGTTTTCAGTCTTCTTTCTCAGTACCATGAAAACTTAGGGTTGCATGAAAAAGGGTTAATGATACACAGGGAAAAAAGACCTTTGAAAAAATCATGGGAAAAGGAGAAAATGCTGGAAACCAAAATTTTGTCCTTTTCCGACAATGTTTTCGGTTCTATCAAAGACAAATTTCATCATTTGAACCATGTTTATATTGTCTTCTGCAAATGCTTTCAATTTTCATAAGTCTAAAAATTGTTGTCCGGTAAATAATTAAATATGCAGACAAGTCTATCTTCACAAAATATATTCGTTGTTGAATAGGTCTGTACACAAAATCTTTACTTACAGGTCTAGGCTCTCCTGAAAATCGTCTATTATACTGATAAATAGCATCCACAATGTTTCTTTTTTCAGTGGAATTACTGTTATGTTCAGCTTGTGTGAAGTTGATCAATAATATTGTAACCTACAAATTAAAACATAATAGTGAACATTTTTTACCTGATAACAACACAGGAAAAGATGAACATACTGTTTACTGTCATTTTCTCTTTATCTCTTTACCACACAATCCCAACTTTAAACGACCCTCAGAAATAAAGCCTTTGAAAACATTGTGGGAGAAGGAGAAAATGCTGGTAACCAGCATTTTCTCCTTTTTCCATAATGTTTCCAACTCTTTCTAAATCAATTTTCAATTTTTGATTCACATTTATTTTGTCGTCTGTAAACGCTTTTAATTTGGACAAGTCCAAAATTTTGTTGTTTGGTAAAGAGTTAAATTATGGTAAAGAATTGACAACAAGATATCTAGGTAAAATGGTCCTTTACATCTGGAAAATTTACAAACAGCAAAATGATTTGCAGACTGTGCAGGCTGACATCTGTGGAGATTTTTTGCAGATGCAATAAGCTCCCCTTTCACTGCACTGGCTGATATGAATTGATACTTTTTATGGATTGATACTTTTTTGCCGATGCAATAAGCCCCCTTTTCACTGCACTGGCTCATATGGCTTGATACTTTTCATGGATTGATACTTTTTATGGATTGATACTTTTTGCAGATGCAACAAGCTCTTTTTTCAGTGCACTGACTGACATGGATTTATACTTTTTGAGGATTGATACTTTATATGGATTGATATAGATAATTGATACTTTTTATGGATTGATACTTTTCATAGTTTGATACTTTTTACAAATTGATACTTTTTACAAATTGATACTTTTTGCAGATGCATAAGGTTTCCTTTTCACTCTGCAGGCTGACATGGGTTGATACTTTTCAAGGATTGATACTTTTTCAGGATTGATACTTTTTATGGATTGATACTTTTTATAGATTGATAATTTTTTTGGATTGATACTTTTTGCAGATGCATAAGGTTTCCTTTTCACTCTGCAGGCTGCCATGGATACTTTTTGTAGATGCATAACACCAACTCCTTTTTCACAGAACATGACTCATATGCTTTAGACATGGAAAAGTCTGAATTTTTTCATCTGTTATCTACAAAGGCCAGACACTTACTATTTGTCTACACACAGGACAATTCACTGCTCCCAACCAAGTCCCATGTCTCCAATATGTAACAATACATGTTCCTGCAAATGAAATTCCAACAATACAATCATATTCATTTTATTGACCCATAAAGTACTGGTACCAACTTCAGCTGCCTTTGAAGACAGTGTAGATCACCATCATACTGCATGGCACACCAATGAATTGCTAGCTTTACTTTCCCTCAACAAGTGACGAATCATTTATTTACTTTCAGTCAGATACTGTTAACTCATTACGACACAGCAAAATTTTAGATCTATTCAAACTGAAAAGCATCTGCAGACAACAATTTCAAAGTGGCTCAAATGGTGAATTTTTGCTTTGATAGGGTAGAAAACTTTGTGGGAAAAAGAGAAAATGCTGGTTATCAGCATTTTCTCCTTTTCCCACAATGTTTTCAAAAGGCTTCCATCCCAGGAGCGTCAAAAGTTGGCATTGTGCGTGATAAAAGGTAAATACAAATTAAAAAAAAGCTACCGTTAAGCTGCTACACAGCAAACAGTGAAGATCAAGCACAGAACTTATAGTCTGACTCAGGATCGACTATGTCCAATTCAGTCTGAAAAAAAAACTTAATAATCACATTATCTTGGTGTTTTTTCCTATCAAATTAAAATCTTAGAGTAATAGACCTTTCTGTAAATGCAAGTTTGGCACGCCCCCCTGAAAAAGATAGCTTTTGAAAACATTTTGGGAACAGTAGAAAAAGCTGGTAACAAAAATTTTCTCAATTATCCACAGTATTTTATATATCCCAAAGATGTCATATTTACTGCTACATGTAATTTTTTGTCTGAAAACATCCTTTTCTTTAATTTGATCTTGTAAGTTCAAAATTTTGTAGTTTAGTAAAGACTTAAACAAGACATGCTGAATACTAACCACAGAAAAGATGGCCACAATTTGTTTGAATAGCAAACTCTGCAGTACCAAGACAAATGGGACATGTGTGCTGTCCATGGTTTTCTCTCATTGGCCGCTGTTCAGTTGAGTTGTTTGCTGATTGGTTGGTTTGAGTAGTCTGATTGTTTGTTGACCTTTGATGATTGACCTCATTTCTCGTTGCTTGAACATTTTCCTCACTCTCAGGGTGGATTCTTTGATCTTGGTCGCTACAATACCGGTATGTCAATCAAACAATCATAATGTGAAATTGAAAAATAGTTTTCCAAAACAGTTTTTCTTTCCTTTTTGCCACGATGCTTTTCAGCGTTTCATAACAGATTTGAAAAAGGTGAGGGATTTCTCAAAAGTTTTATTTCTATTTAATTGATACAAATTCGTTTATATATATTACACTCTAACAATATGAATAAGAAGAATGTTTTCTAACCTTTCAGACACAAATTTCATTTTTTGAGAAAAATTATTTTGTTGTCTGCAAATGCTTACAATTTTGGATCAGCCTAAAATCCCATTATTTGGTAAAGGGTTAAGCAGAATAAGTAACTCATTACAGCATGGTATGACTTTACTTGCAGCAGGGTAGCATTCGTCCATGTGGTAATAACTTCTTACTTACTCTACATCACGCTTTCATAACTCATTACCAAACGACAATATTTTAGACTTGTCAAAAAAAAAAAAGCATTTCGAGATGACAAAATAAAAGTGACTGAAAATATGAAATTTGTTTAGTTAAGGATAGAAAACATTGAGGGAAAAGGAGAAAATGCTTGTTACCATCATTTTCTCCTTTTCGGACGATGTTTTCTAAAGACTTCTTTATAAGGGCAGTTAAAAGAAAGGATTGTGTGGTAATGGGTTAACAGAGATGTGCTACAGATCTTTGGGAGCTATCTGTTTATTGGCAAACTGACGTCTGAATGATGGAAAAGGAACAAGTCAAACAACTAGAACCCAGGCTAAGCTGCAGTGGAACAATTTTTTAGTACCTTTTAGATATTGCAATAATTGCTTCTTATAAACAATGTCTTCTTTGCCAACAATGTTCCATGTCAATTAACTCTTTACCAGGTGACAATAGTGGACTTGGCCATACCGATAGCATTTGCTTACAACAAAATATCTGTGGCAAAAATGATGGGATGTGACTTCACAAGGTAGAAAATATGGTAGGAAAAGGTGAAAATACTGGTTACCATCATTTTCTCCTTTTCCTAGAATTTGTTAAGAAAGACTTTTCTTCATGTTCATGAACCCTCTACCGGATAAGCCAATTTGAGGCTCTTCCATTTCAGCAGCAAATAAAGATATGATGTCAAAAATATGGACAAATGAGGATACAAACGTCTGATTGAGTTGAAAACATTGTGGGAAAAGGAGAAATTGCTAGTTACGAGCAATTTCTCCTTTTCCCAGAATGTTTTCAAAAGCTGTCTATTGTTGATACATCAAAATGAGTATCTATGGAGTAAAGGGTTAAAACATGGAATTCTTTGATTCTTTCATGGGGTTCGACAAAACAATTTTCTTTCCTTCAAATAAGCCTCCTTTACGTCACTTCTAATATAGCTTTGCTATGTCTTTGATTCAATGCCCTCAACATAAAAATTTTCATAGCTTCAAATAAATCTCCTTTGCATTCATTTACTTCTGACAGTTTGTGGAATTAATAAAAATACGCCTTTTTAGCAAGTTTATTTCTTTACCACACAATCCCAACTTTTGATGACCCTGAGAAAGAAGCCTTTTGAAACATTGTGGAAAAGGGAGAAAATGTGGGTAACCAGTATCTTCTCCTTTTCCCACTGTTTTCTACCCTTCACCAAACAAATTTCAATTTTACAGTCAATTTTATTTTGTTGCCTGCTAATGCTTTCAATTCAAAATATTCTTAATTTTATCCATTTGTAAAGAGTTAATTGATATTCATTCAATACAAAATGCAGAATTCATGTTTTTACCTTTGATTAAACACATAGTACAGCAGGGGGAGAAACATTCCAAAGAAAGCTCCAAGACCAATTAAGACATCATCACCTATTCCCTCTATCCAGTAATTTCTTCCACGTGGCATAACTCAAAGACAAAACAATATTCTGAAATAAGAAATAAAAATATTTTTATCTCTTCACAATGTGACAAAATTTTAGACTTGTACAAGCCAACAGCATTTGCAGAACACAAATTAACTCTTTACCATGCAAGGTAATTTTAGACCAGTCCAAATTGAAAGCATTTACAGAAAACAACAATAATGTACCTCAAATGCTAATTATTGTCTTTGATATGGTGGGAAAGATTGTGGAAAAGGGAGCAAATGCTGGTTATCATCATTTTCTCCTTTTCCCCACAATGTTTTTCAAAAAGCCTTCTCTCTCAGGGTCGTTAAAAGTCAGTAATTTGTGGTAAAGAGTTAATTATGGCTCAGACAGTTGATGGGCATTTCTGTGAAAAGGTTGAAAGCGATATGGAAAAAGAAGAAAAATTTGGTCATATTTTTTTTCTGCTTTATCCATAGTGATTCCAAAAGTTTTTCTCATGAAAGTTGTTAAAACCTCTGAGGAACTGTGTGGTAATGAATCATGCATAAAGGATTGATGGCAAGCCTGAAAGTAAAAATCTAGTAATTAATTTGTTTACTTCTTTTCAATATTTTCATTTGGCTGCAGGAGTATTCACTGGATATCAAATAGTTTGAAGACGTTCTGATAGGTGCTATAGCATGATTATTTTTATGTTTCATCAATATAAGATAGATTGTGTTATGTTATATAGCCTTTTCTCATTTCTACATTCATTCTCGCTTCTCGGTTTATGTACTAAAACAGAAGGAATAACCGGTCGTGATGTTCTGTTCCACCTGGGTTCTATTCTACTCTGTCAGACATCATGCATAACATCCTACCCTGCATGCAGCATCGATAGTATTTTTCTATCAAATAAGACACATAAATGCAACAAAAGTGCGATTTTCATAGTTTGAAAGAAAATATTTCAACTGATACAATAAAAATCAAATTTTCAACGTTTTTCAACATTAAATACGCCTAAAATATATGGGGTTTATTTACCCTTTGCCATGAACAAGCTAGTCCGTCTGAACTTGAGTGTAGAATATTTAACAGTCTTTAGCGACCGGCCTTGACATTCAATCAAAATGAATGGTAAAATGAGAAAGTGGCCATACTACCCAGCTTAGCGAGGTAGGTTTAAAAACATCCTCGGATTGAACATTTTGATGCAAGTTGTAGTGACTTTTTTTAGTTACAAGTTTTGATTCTAATTTCATATTTGATCAGTACACGAAAATTTTGATTCCTTGACTGAAAATGCGAATTTTGTGAGCTTATTTTCACACAGAATACGTCAAGAAATAATGCAGGCATACACAAGTAGACGGACAAGGACCGAGATCGAGAATGGCGAGATAACACAAAAACCCCGCTGGCCTTCGGTATGTGAGATAAAAATTGGTTTTAGCTTTACAGCCTTACCAAACTTTGCAATCGATCTTCGACTGTTGAAAATAGAAGTAGTATAAAGGTGTCGCAGGCTTAATTTTCGGACAATTTATGAGGTAAACTACTTTCTCTTTGGGAGACACGAATTTTAGTTAGACGAACGCTTGCAAAGCGCCTTCGTAACAACAAGAAAGTAAGTTGCGGCTTCATTTGCCATGTTGGGTGTGATACAACTAACCCTGAAAAAGCTCGCCCCAAGACAACTCGCTCCACCTTCAAAAGACAACTCGCCCGAAATTCTTAGACAACTCGCCCCAGATTTATTACCATTGAAAAATAAGACAGAATTCTACAACTGATATGACTTTTATTCACTTTTTATTTTGAAATATGTTGTGATAAATTCTTTATCAAATGACCACAGCTGACATAATGATGAATATTCATGGTACCTTTACTATTTCAAAAATGACCCTATGAATAAAGTTGGGATCAGGAGAATAAAGCAAGGGATTTCTCATTCCCAGTGACTTAAAAAAGTTTGCTGCTTTAATTATCATACATGTAAATAAATCAGTGAAATCAGGGATGGTAGTTATTCACACAATCATTTGATTTCACCAGGGATCGTACGGGAGCGGTCTATGGAAATACCGAATTACACCTGATTTACCGAATTATACCGAATTACACCGAATTACACAATATACGATCCCTGGTGAAATCAAAAGATTGTGTGAATAAAATTACGAATGATGAATGATTCATAATGTAATATGTAGACCAAAACTGTTAAAAATACTGAATTTCAAAGCTAGTCACAAGATTGGCTACTTTTGTTCAAGTGACTGAAGCTTATATAATATTCTGTCGTTTGAAGAAATGGAACATTTAAATTAGCTAAGATAATGCTAATTAGATCAACTATCTTAGACAAATTCAGCTCCATGAGGTTAAAAAAAAAAACGTGCACGTTACTTAAATTTATTCCCCATGTTGTGTTCAGTACTTTGATCCGTTAAGCGTCTACGAAAAATGCACTCTCTTGCACTCCGGATCATTACATTTACCTCTGTAGTGGGCTCAGAAAGTAGCCCGTCATTACGTCATATTTTTGTCACATGACCATAACTCAAAATGGCTACACAAACGCCGGTAAAAGAAAGACCAATATCGATTTTTTCGTGTGCTGTTCAAACAGCATGGGACCAATCAGACTTAGTGATAGGAAATGAACAAAAGAGGGATTTCCTGAAAAGCCTAAATATCTTTCAAGGACGATAACTTGATTTTTAATCGTACAAACTTAGATCCAACGATGTGTCAAATCAGTTGTCATCATTCATGGGTGCAGCCATTTTTGTTACAATCGGCGTAAGATTCTTAAAAGTGAAGAGGCTCGAAAAAATTAGTTCTATTTTATACAGGTAAATTCATCAGTTTGAACGCACCTATAATGTATCCAGAATCATATTTCCTATGTCTAACTTACAGTTTTACATATGAAACAGCTAAACAGTAACAAAACATCTTTTCCTCGGTTTGACAAGATTCTTGTCATTTAGCCCATCGCAGAGATGTATGTGAGGTAACGAACGACAACTCTGCTCGGAGATTGCGAAAAATGATGTGGGTCATTATAAGGGAGATTACTCTTCATTTACTCCGATGCTAAGCCAGTACGAGTTTTCTCCCTTAGACCATTTTTTTTTCTTAAATCCCGGCCGCGATAGTTTTGAAGTACGGATTTATGGGCTTCATTTATTGGATTGATTGATTAAAATTATGATTCGATGTCGTAAATAAATTGTATAGTAAGTAACAAAAACGACCATGTATCAATCATTTCCATCATATTTAAATCAAGGAAAATAATGTATGCACATAATTATGTACACTGAAGATTATTTAAATAAATGAGAACTTCTGTCAAAAAAGTATGTACTCAATGACAGTATGATAAATTTCTATTATATTTCATTCTTACTGTTTGACCCTTCAATATATGATCCCCAGATTTATGAAAACTGAAGAAGAATGCTTTGGAAAACATTACGGGAAAAAATGCAGGCTAACATTTCTCTTGTCACAATCATTTCTAATCCCTCATAGACAAGGTCCAAGGATTTTCTTTTTGGTTTTCATTTGTCATCTGAAGTTCTATCCATGTTAAAAAATTCAGTTTTGTAGTCTGCTAGATTTGTTTTTCAGTTAGCACCATTCCAACATTTTCAATGAAACCACAGCAGCCACTTCACCTATCCATGCTTTCCTAGCATTTCTTCTCTAGTACTTTGCACAATGTTCTTCCCTAGTCACTGGCTACTTTCCCACACAACCAGCCATGGCATCATCTAAACAGTCATCAGTAGGAAGAGAGAAAATAATCCAGTTGCAGTGACTATCATATACGTGACCCATCACACAAAAAGGGACCTTCTGGGAACTGTGAAAAGTGTCAACCCTGGTCAGACTGCACAAACTGCTTTAATGACGTTTTCTGTATGAAAAGTGGTCATTGTACCTTGTTGTACAATCATTTATAAATATCAACTTAAACTGACTGCACTATCGTAGAACTGTTTTCAAATAATTCATGTACAGAAATCCCAGATGGTCCCTTTTTGCATGATGGGTCACACAATTATTTTCCAAGAGAAAGAGGCTAAGCTTGAGATTTGAACCAGTGACATCTTTTTTCTCAAGCCGTGTACATTAACCCTTTACCAAACGACAAAATTTTAGACTGGTCCAAATTGAAAACATTTGCAGACGACAAAATAAATGTAACTCATAAATTGAAATCAGTTTCCAGCAGGGTAGAAAACATTGTCGGAAAAGGAGAAAATGGTGGTTACCAGCATTTTCTCCTTTTCCCACAATGTTTTCAAAAGACTTCTATCTCAAGGTCATAAAAACCAGAGATTGTTTGGTAAAGAGTTAAGGAGTTGCAGGGCTAAGCTGTACTTTGAGAGGGTTGGGAAGGGTAAGGGAAACATCAACATAAACTGGACATCTTGCTACACTGGCAGCTGGCTGAATATCCTGACTTTAAATCTTTAGCAAACATTAAAATTCAAATGGGTCAAAACTGAAAGCACATTCAGACGACAAAAATAAAAGTGACTCAAGATTTGAAATTTGTTTTGTGAAGGTTAGAAAACATTGTGGGAAAAGGAAATAATGCTGTTTACCAGCATTTTCTCCTTTTCCCAAAATGTTTACAAAACGCTTCTTTCTCATGCTCATTAAAAGTTGGGATTGTGTGGTAAGGAGTTAAACAGAACATCTTTTTTCTCCTTTTTACAGATAAAATATGAGAGGCAGGCAAAAGCTTTGACCTCCCCTTACATACTTCAACAAAATACAGCCTTTGTCAGCAACTCTCTACGACAGGATTTTAGCCTTTCACCAAACAATAATTATATGGACTGGACCAAATTCAAAGCAATTATATAAGACAAATTGACTACAGCTAAAACAATAATTTGTGGCAAAAGGAGAAAATGCTGGTTACCAGCATATATTTCTTTTCCCAACATGTTTTCCAAAACACTCCGTATTTTCAAAAGACTTCACTTTTCTCAACAGCCTTCTCTTCTCGTCACCTGCATTTTCTTCTTTTCCCACAGTGTTTTTGAAGGCTTGCACTGTTTTAAATAGCCTTCTTGGGTTTTGTTACAAGTAGAGATTGTGTGATAACTAGTAAAGGAAATATAAAGACAGAAAGTCATAGAATAAACTTTATTTATTTCTAAATACAGTTTTATGCATATTTGTACATTTATTTTATAAAAATCTTCCAGTAGGCAATTGATTAACTCTTTACCAAACGAGAAAATTTTAGACTTGTCCAAATTGGAAGCATTTGCAGACAACAAAATTAATGTGACTCAAAAAATTGAAATTCGTTTTAGGGAGAGTAGAAAACATTGTGGGAAAAGGAGAAAATGCTGGTTACTAGCATTTTCTCCTTTTCCCACAATGTTTTAAAAAGGCTTCTGTCTCAGGGCCGTAAAAAAACCAGAGATTGTTTGAGAAAGGGTTAAACAAATCATGAAAACAAAATAAAGTCAGTAAATTCATTTTTCCTGTTGATAGAGCATATTGTTGTTTAAATTTTGACAGTTCCTGCAGCTAAATCTGACATTTCAACTCTTTACCAAACAATAAAATCTTAGACTGATCCAAACTGAAAGCACTTGCAGACAACAAAATAAATGTAACTAAAAAATTAAATTTGTTTCCAGCAGGGTAGAAAACATTGCGGGAAAAGGAGAAATGAAAGTTACCAGCATTTTCTCCTTTTTCCACAATGTTTTCAAAAGCATTCTATGTCAGCGTCATAACTAGAGGCGCTTGAGAGCCTGTATGTTTCTATAACGGTGAAGAGAAGTTTTTTACAATTATCATTCATTCCTACATTTTAGGTCATTTTAGTAGAAAAAAAGCTTTGTAAAACATTGTGAGAAAAGAGGAAAATAATAGTAACCTGCATTTTCTTAGTTTTACACAATAATCTCTACCCTTTTTGATACAAGTTCTACTAATTTGAAGATTTATGTTGTCTGCAACATCTTTCAATTATGACCTGTTATAAAAATTTTGTCTTCTGGTTATAGTTAAAGAAGGTCTTGTTACAAACCATTTTGGTCGGGGAAACAACAAAATATAGAAAATATGTATTGTGGCAATTGTTTTATTGAAGTTGCACGATCAGTATGATTGGATAACAAAATGCCTTATCACAAAAGTAAAGCCCTGTCCCTCTTTGTACTAGGTCATCAGTAGGTCAACAAACCTTTACCAGAACTAATAAAAGTGCAGAGGTTCTCTTGTTTTATATGAAAAGGATTATAAATTATGTAAAGCAACCATGGTTAACTCTTTACCAAACGACAAAATTTGGGATGTGACCAAACTGAAAGCATTTTGCAGACAACAAATTAAACATTGATGAAATGATGATTTCTCTCTTTGATAGAGTAGAAAACACTGAGCGAAAAAGAGAAAATGCTGATTAACAGCATTTTCTCCTTTTCCAAGAGTGTTTTCCAAAGACTTCTTCTTTATAGGGTCGTTAAAAGTCAGGATTGTATGGTAAAGACTTACCACCATAGGAACCAACCTGCAATACAACAATGAAATCCAATGAATAGTTTGAGAGAAATTTTTCAAAGATTTCACTTTATACCATAAAAGGAAAATGAGTTTCCCATAGAAACCATATTTTTTGACGGATCTTTTTTTTTTAGGAATTCTGTAGACCTCTTTCTAAGGAACATTCCTGCAAAATAATAATGCCATTCAATTAGGAGATTGGGAGAAGATTTTTGAAGTTTTTTTTTACTTTAGTTGCCATGGCAACCAGAATTATTCATGGAACACAATTATTTGAAAGAAGACCACCTACGGAACATTCCTGTGAAATTTGGTAAAAATCCAGTCAAAAGTTTCTAAGGAGAAGTTCTTTAAGGAAAAAGTTTACAGACGCACGCATGACGGACACAACGCCATGACAATATATAGCTCGCTGGCCTTTGGCCAGTGGAGCTAAAAACCAAGGATTGTTTTGTAAAGGGTTAATAATTGATCAACATTATTTCAGTTATATCGCGGTGGCCAGTGCACCTATCCATGCATTCCTGTAGTTTCTTTTACCAGTACTTTGCATAATTTTCTTTCCAAGCCACTGGCCACTTTTCCGCATGATCATCATCAAAACAATGGTCAGCAATGGGAGAGGAATGAATCCTATCACAGTGACTATCATCAAGGTAAGGGTTATACAAAATAAACAGGAATCTGGTCGAGATAAAGAGTTAACTCATTACCAAACAACAATATTTTAGGTTTGTCAAAATCAAAAGCATTTGCAGATGACAAAGGTGACTAAAAATTTGAAATTTGTTTTGTAAAGAATGCAAAACATTGTGAGAAAAGGAAAAAATGCTGGTGAAAAAAGAAGTCAACAAGAATTTGGTCAAGATAAAGATTTAACTCATTACCACACAACAATATATTAGGCTAGTCAAATCAAAAGCATTTGCAGACGACAAGATAAAAGTGACGAAAAATTTGAAATTTGTTTTGTGAAGAGTTGAAAACCCTGTGAGAAAAAGAGAAAATGCTGGTTATCTTCTGAACACTGGTCCATTTCTCTTTGTTTTTCAAAAAAAAACACTGAGTGTGGATGGTGCAAGACTCTTGCCCCATTTTTTTCGTTAAATACTTCACAACTTCTTCCCAAAAAATATTAAGGTTTTTTGTCTCATGCTTGGTGATTTCTCTCTTCTCCAATGAGGTAATTTAGTTTCGGCATTTTGCACCTCACTTCCATATTTACACTACAAAGATGGAAAGAAAATATCATTAACCCTTGATTACCTCTAGGAAAATGTATTTTCAAAATAATGTGGAAACGAGAATATATTGGGAACTAGCATAAAATTTTCTCCTTTTCTGACAAATGATTTTTTTTCTATCAAACACTAAACCTGTTTTTGAACTACATTCCTAATATGTTTTCGACTCTGTCAAAGACAAATCTTGAACTTGAATACTTGAACTACATTTCATTTGTTGTCTGCATTTCCTTTTTATTTCAGCAAGTAAAACTAGAGCTGTCACTTAATGTGACTTAATACCCCAACCAACCCTTTGACAGAAAAAGAGTCAAGTTAAAGGGGAGATAATTCTTCAACCAGGAAGAGTTGAAACTTGAAAAAGGCATATTGCAAATCTTCCATATAATGATTATTATATGTGCAAAGTTTCAATACAGTTGAAGGAAAACTGTAGGAGGAGTTTGGGACACAAAATTACTGGTATTTTGTACACAGATGGACAGACACACAGAAAGATACACAGACAAACAGGATGATTCAAGTATACCCCAGAAAACATTCGTTTTTTTTTGGGGGGGGGGGGTACAAAAATTTCTCATTGTTTTCGTAATTTATATAGAAGTAGTTTGTAGTTACCAGCATTTTCTCCTATTCCCAAAATCTTTTCAAAAGGCTTATTTTTCAGGGTTTCTGTAAATTACGGATTTGGTAAAATGGATGTATTGTATGTAGTTACATTTTTATCTTGAATGTGTGAAGGATATATGTTTTCCTAACCTTTAAGTTTTTTTTAAGTGGTCTAGTCTTGGCATTTGTTATATTTTGTAGGATTTTCATTAATTATGATTTATTCTGATCAATAAAAATGTGAAGTCAAGCACAGTTAAAGACAGGTGAAGGTGTGATAAATGTTATACTGTATATTAATCTCTTTATGAAAGGCTGAGTAGAATACAGAAAATTGTACAGATATACCCATACTCTGATTAATTACTCTTGAATAAAGTTATTTAAAAACATGTTTGGTCACACACCAACACAAAATTATAATAATATGACATCTTTAAAATAAATTAAACTAACTTGATAATAAAAAATCTAGTTTGAAAAGTGCTCTAAAAAATGGTGTCGATATGACCAAAGTTTGCAAACATTTTCCACCGGGGATAGAAATGACCAAAATGTGTCGAAATGACTGGGTGTCGAAATTACCGGGTGTTCAAATGACTGCCATTCGATAGAAACAAGTTTTTACAACTGTATTTACACTAAACTCTCACAATTATGTTATTTTCTTTATTTTCTTTTGAACTCACGTGAAGTGTTGTATTGAATAAATTTCAAATTTTTCTCACAATTCAAACTTTTATCCGAATATATCTACAATCCGGATATTGAACAGATGAATCTCGTTCATGTTTACTGTTCCATTGTCTTTGATATGGTTCATATGCAAAGATATACAAGTGTTTACTTTAAAAAAAGAAACGTGCGACTTACAACCATTGGCACCTCTAGATTCGTAAAGAAATTACGGAAATAGTGTCATATCTTCTCTACCTACCTTATTTGCTATTTCCGGTTTGTTCCTTTCGCACCAATTTCATTTGTAACACCAATTTACGTTTCTTTTTCTCCTTGTTTAATTTGTTGCTACTATCGCTAAATTTCGTCCATTTTATCTACACTTTTACTTTGCTTTTAGATTCGGGCTGATACTCTTTCAAAATATAAGGGTCTTGCAAGAGAATGATGAACGACTAATGGTCAAAGGGAAACAACTCGTACAAAATTTTGTAAGTAGTAATGCTACAGTTGCCTCCCTTATTGGAGAGGAAAGGGCTTATTTCTAACTGCTTCACGTCGTGAGTACGTGCATACCATTGGCTGGTACACCTACAAAATAAAGACTCCGCCCAAAACCTCGCTTTAGCTACTTCCGGAGGTGCTAAATTACTGCGGCTACAGTATGTGCATAGTATGTGCAGAAGGCGGGACATAGAACCTCCTCTTCCTGTCTCTGGCCCTTATATGCCTGTGCACCTTACAAAAAATGCTAGCCAAGACCAAGCATAAAACCGAGGACGAATCATGAACACGGTAACGTCTGTGGAGACGATCCGTTTGACAAACGATAATTTTTCATCTAGATGTAACGAATTTCAATCAGTCCATATGGTCAAATTTTCAATTCTAACCGTTCTAAAAACGACATGCCAGACAGAAAAAAAAAAATGTCAAACTTATTATCTTTCTTAACAGGCGGCAGGTAGTCTCCCGTTTATTTCATGTTAATTATAACCGCCAATATTTGAGTTTGGAACTCAATGTAAGATCGCGCTACAATAAAAAATGCAACATTTGGTAACAGCTATCATTGAGGTAATAGATGTTCAATAAATGAAATTAATGAGTTAATGATAACCACTACGATAACTTAATGCAAACTTATACAAACAAAAAGGTATGTGTTTTCATTCAATAACGATATCGACATATATCGCTAAATATAGAAAGTCATTTTATAGCTCAACTTCAAAACATAAATTGGCTTACGTAGGAAGATGATGTTTAGTTAAAATAAATCCCAATGAATATCAAACCGTTCCCGTTACAAACCCATAGAGCACCAAATAAACAAGAGATACCTTCAGTCTAAAAAAACTTTCCAAACAATTAAGGTTTTAAAGTTGCATAAATTTGTCCAGAAAGTCTTAGGAAAGTGGACGGTGTAGATCAAAGATCAGATTGAACGTTCTGTGCAGTCTGATAATTATCTACACAGACCACAAAGGCAACTTTCATTATATATGTCACTTTGAAGTTTTCTTTTTTACGCGCCTTAGACATCGAACCTCTGTCGACGATTTTCAAGAACAAACAGTTTACCGGAACTATAGAGAGCTCTAGATCTATATATCTCGTGAAGATTTTAACCCTATCTAAATAGGCTTAACCCTTTCGGCGCCTTAGGCGAAAGCAGAGACTTTTGCGGACGGCATAGATCAAGATCAGACTGCACAGAACGTGCACAGAACGTGCAGTCTGATCTTTGTTCTATGCCGTCCGCCGATGCAGTCAAGCCTATATAGGCCTACAATCAAATTTTTTGTAAGTTTCAATAGATTGTATTTATAGCGCCGTCCGCTGGAATTTAAGTTTATTTATTTTGCATGGAAAGGTTTGCGAAACAAGTAAACTGTGTAGACTCAGAATCAGATCGTACATTCTGTGTGCCGTCCGCAAACCTCATACTAGACTGGTTACCGCCCCTGATACTAACTACGTGTATAGGTAATACCGTTGTCTGCGCATGTCATATTCTTCGAAGATTCGACCCGTCATAAATATGACCCATCACTAGCCCCGATATCGGGAAACTGTAGTATTACCCTCTATATAAAGTAGCAATGTAGAAAATAGGTTTTATAAATACGTTTGAGGAGAAATGAGACCTGTTTTAGCCCCAGATTTCTCTAAACTGCTGATCATAGCCGAGTGAATTGCACGAGGTTGCGTTTTATTGAGTAAAGGTTTATTTTAGTTCGAAATTCAAAGTAACGGTTGTCGCGTAGGAAGGTGGTTTGGTTCTTTACCTAGGATGCCCAAATTAGATAGAAATGAGTATTTACAGAATGCCATTTAGCGGGAGATAATGTGTCATACATTATAGTATCCATAAGCTATTTTAGTTTCAATCGCCCAATTTTCATGACGTTTGAAATCCCGGTTCTAATTAAGGTTCCGAATTATGATTTACACTTCTATACACCATTCATTTATAACACTTGATTTGTCCCATATGTTGAGACAAATGAATACATAATTCCACATGACACTAACGAACAGTTCTAGATTCTAGCACCAAATGCCTCTATGAATAAGAGATAAATGTAAGGAATGAGGGCAATCATGGCCCTGTATTGCCCCACTAACTGATAGGTAAGTACAAATCGTATAACAAACATAACAAATCTGAGCAAAACAGTTCTAAACAAGAAAACATGCACAATTTTGTCTATGAGAGCCTATGTAGCCCGAAGGCCAGGCCATCGTCAAAATATAAACTGATCCTCATGATGAAGCTTTGAACTGGCCACCGTTGTATACCGTGTATACACGTAGTAGTATCAGGGGCGGTAACCAGTCTAGATGAAGCTTTTGTTCGCCCTAAGGTTTATGTGTTAGGAGCAAGAGGACATCTGAAAAATGAAAGAGGCTAGTAGATAATGACACTTGGAAATAATATTTCAGCCTTGAGCTACAGTCAAGAGCAAGAAAGTTTTCAAAATATAAGCCTATATAGAACTTTTGACTTGTGGCGAGGGTCAGTTTCAGCTAGCGGCCATAATTTGAATGATCTTGGTAGAGGTCTACTAGATACATATACATGCAAAATTTGACAGCCATATAGGCGTTATGGTTTTTGGACGGCAAGATTTGCAATATTTTTCAGTACTGTTGCCATGATGATAAAATTTGTCACAGGAGTAAAATTCCTCTTGAAAACTCTGAGAGGACCATGGTAGAACAGTTTTAGGTTTTCACAAGATAAGCCTGTGTAAAGCTTATAAATACAAGGGTGGAGACAAATTTTACCCGCCTTTCATTAGGCATGCATGCATATTATAGATATTCAATCTTGGTGGATAGTAATATTTTATGTTTTCGCAATGCTTTATGAAACAGTTTTTCCACCAGATACTCACACAAATGAAAAAGACGGTGAATATATAAATAGTTTCAGATGATTTGTAGACTTTTCCAACCTTCACCGGTAGTGTCTTTTAGAATCCTCAGAATAAACCAGCTAACCGGAAGCGAAAATTTCCAACTTCCGCCAGGAGTTGGAACGAATTTTTAGGATCACAAGTTTTTCATGCTTTTGCGGCATATTGGATCGTGTCAACTAGCAGCAAGATGGATCTTATAGCAAATAGAACACATTGTTTAACCATCAGGCCATGGCGGACTTTACTATCATCCCAAGCGTACACATAACGCATCTTTACATCAGCTGTATTCCATTCTTCTTATTTCCGCATTTAGTTTGCGCCGCAAGTTCTTGTTGATTCATCATTTGCAAAGAAAGCAGAATCATCAATTTTTCATTTGATGAAAATGAAGGAATAGAAATGGCATTCTCTAGTATTCCAATGTGACTTTGCTCAGAATCTGTAAATAATGTAGCTTATATTGAATGAAAATCTAGTTTTAGTTAATCAAAGTTGTGTATTAATGTAGTCATTATTTCATATCATTTGAATATAAATAAAAATTTGAAATAAAAATCCTAAAATTTAAAAATGGGAGATCCTTGTATGCGGAAAAGTT
Organism: Tridacna crocea; assembly: GCA_943736015.1. Classification (NCBI taxonomy): domain Eukaryota; kingdom Metazoa; phylum Mollusca; class Bivalvia; order Cardiida; family Cardiidae; genus Tridacna; species Tridacna crocea. Next base: position 25,308,951 of record OX031059.1, on the reverse strand, counting down.
CTGCATTGAACAGACTGCGAAATCAGCTAAAGAAGAAAAGAGAATCCTTGGCAGACCATTTTCAATTCAAGATGTTCATTATATTTCATTTTAAAGAAAAGGTAAAAATGACTTATTTCTCTGGAACATTAATTTGTAATAAAAATATTTTGGTCAGCCATGCACTTCTGATGATATTAAAATAGTATACTGGTTTATTCTGCAGATAGAATGTAAGGGTTTAAGGTATAGCTTGTGTTGGTATAAGGTAACAAAAATACTGCCTTGCTATAGAACTTTCTTTTGTAGGGACCTGGTACCAGGTAGAGTGTTTGCCTTGAGACTCGGAGGTCCAGGGTTCCAACCCTGCCAGTAACAGCTGTTTGTGAGAATAAGAAACACCATCTAACCCTTACTTGAATTTAGAATAGATTACTGACACAGATGATGTTAATACAAGTTTATTTCTTCGAGTTTTTTTTTTCTTCTTCAATAGGAAATCATGCATAACATACTGATAACTGATGAGAAGAACAATATTGTATACATGTATATACATCTCTCCCTCTCTACATAGATCATGGCCTTACACAGGGAACAATTGCTGTAATACTTCAGTCTGGTTTTACCAGCCCAAGTACCTGATCTTGTCTCCACTAATAAGTCTTTGTTATTGAGTGAGCTATAGTCAGATTTATGTTGTCTCTATCAGTAGTTGATTTGTCATGTGCAGATCATGAGATGTGTCAAATTTTGAAAAGGTACAAAATTGACACCTAATTGGAGCAGTTAGGGGTAATTAAAAAATAGTTTGTTACAGGTAACCCGGCGCTACCTGGAGATTTTGTCCCGAGCCACCGATCCTATTTTTCTTTGTCTTCCGATAAAAAAAAATCAGCTTTTTATCTTACTGTGTCACAGAATGCCTGTTTGGGAAAAAATTGCGTATCTATCATGTACTACTAATACTACATGCATGTACATGGTACATGGAAATTTGTATGCCTGTACAAAAGCTACTGTGTATCGGGGTATATTGAATGATTCAATTGACCTTAAACACAAATTGTCAAACGCAATAACATGGCTTTTCCATTTCCAAAAATACATACAGGCAAGCAGAGAGATCAGGGTTCCTCACAGAAACTGCTGTTTATTGAACGTTTGATCCTATGAAAGCATATGGGTACCATTTTTATCTTCTACAACAAATCATGCCTGAAATACTGCAGATCATACAGACTGTATAACAAACCTTACATCGACTGTTGAGATACTTACTTTTGATTGAAAATAGCTTCTCTCGCTCATAGCCTTTTATTGGCGCAATGATACAAATTTGCCTCCTAACCCTGGGCGTTTTTGTTCCAAAACCAATTTGTTCCATGGCTTGTTCGTCCTATGATTGCGCGGTACTCCATTTGATTGCTTATGAATATTTATAGATCGAAGTAATTGATAATAGTGTTGGAAATTAAATGTAAAAGGCTAAAGATATTTCAAAATTATAGTTTTAAGGTACATGACTACTCTCCCTTCAACTGAGAAGGTATTCATTTGCTTTTAAGCCAATATTTGAACAATATGTCTCTTTTTCTTTCAAACTATTGATTCCACGCAATGGGATTCCTTGACAAATACCACTTCAGCATTCTCAATGCTTTGATTTTAAAGTTGTTAGGAGGGTTTTGCTTAAAAAGGGCAAAACATTTTAGTATTTATCAGTTTATTTAGAAACTTGCCAATAAATGTTCTTAACTTTTTCTAATGTTTTCTACCCTTCACAAAAAGTTCAATTTGTGAATCACATTTGTTTTGTCGTCTGCAAATACTTTTAATTTGGACAAGTGTAAAAAATTTCAATTAAGAAAAGATTACAACAAAAGTGGACAGCATTCAATGGGGGTAAAAAGATCTAAATATATAAGTATAGTGTAGATAGATTGGAGGTCTATTGAAAACACAACGAGAAAAGGACTCAGAGCTGGTAGCCACCATTTTCTCTTTTTTCCTTAAGGTTTTTTCCATTTCCAAAAGCAAATACTATCTTTTGATCTATATTAAATTTTTTGTCTGAATATGCTTAGGTTTGGACAGGTCTGCATTTTTTCAAGTGGTTAAGAGTTTAAGCTCTTTCAAAATGCTTGGGTTAAAAAAAAAGATTCGTCCTTACCCTACCTAACATTTTTGGAGACAATACCCTAAACAAACTTCTTTTTTAGACCTTAGCCGCAGGTTCAAAATGGTTGCAGGGGTCCTGTTTTACTGGTGGTTACATATAAAACTTTCTTAATTTTATAGAACTATAGTATGGCGGCATATTTGTGTCATGAGATACAAGATAACTGTAATAATTACTTTATGAAAAGTATTTTGGTAAATCAAAGTTCACAGGAAATTTTATGATAACTAATAGACTTGATAATGAAATGCTATGGTTATTTTTTTCATATTTGGACATTTATTGGACACTGTACCGTCTCAAGTCCTTTGTAAATTTGCCAGTAGCAAAGTTGGAGGGATATACACTGACTTTCCCTTTTTTTGGTTTAATCTGTATTACAGCTTAATGCAATTAACTCTTAGTAACAAACATGACTAGAGACAAATAATTAAACCACTCATTGCATAAAGGCCTACTAGAAGTTGTTTATAAGATGTAAATGTCAGAAAAATATTAACAAAATTTATTGTGTGCGGCGGCCACTTTGTGTATTTTCTGAAGTTTAAACATTTTGAGTAACATATGAAATTTCAAATGCACAGTTTTCTCTATGTTTCGGGTTTAAATTGAAAATATTTGTTTTTCAAACAAAGGGTTATTTGATACGCAAGCAACAGGGAAGTTTATATCCTAGTTTTGTGCTCTGTTTGTGAAATTATGAGAGTTGAATCTTGCACACAAAATCTGTAAAGTGTTCTGAGCTTTCAGCTGATTTTGACTTGGGTCATTTCTGTACCCAGTCAAAAAGTAACATTGCCTTTGGGGACATCTGTCTGTACTATGATTACCAGCATTTTCTCCTTTTTGGAAAACCTTTTCAAAAGCTTATTTCCTTATGGTCGGTAAAAGATGGGATTTTGTGTTAAAGTGTTAAGCATGGTAAGTCTAATCTTAGAAATGTATGATTAATTTTTTTAGAAGAAAAAATGTGCAGTCTATGAGGTCTCAGAGGTTTTACCAGTCATGACAAACAACTATGAAGAGAGTATTCTGAAAGGAGCTAAGGTAATTGACATTAAGGCTCTACTAGACATAAAAAGTTAAAACTGATCCATAATAATTATTAGAACCCTCTTTTGCCCACCTGAGCACAACATGCTTAAGGGGAGCTTTTAGGACCACACTGTTCCGTCATCCGCCGTGAACAATTTCTGTAAACATCTCCACCTAAACCACTGGGCTGGAATGTCCTTTGAAGTCCTCTTAAAAATTCTTCAAAAAAATTGATTCTATCAAAAACTCTGGTTGCCTTGCCAACCAAATGGAATTTTCTAAGATTTCTTTTTTAAGAAATATTCTCTTTAAAAATATTCTCCTCTGAAACCGCAGGTCAGATTTTAAAATAACTTCACAGTTTTTGGGTGACCTTTTTCAAAAAAATTTGCCAAACTTTTATCCATCGAGAAACATGGACTGGTGAATAGGGGCTATCCCTTAATCTGCAACAAGTGCCTCGTATATACGTGGGGAAACTCTACATAAGAATTAAATTCAAAATTAGGACTGAGAAACACATCAGGGACCTATGCCTAAATAAAGACACTCCCGTAGCCAACCATTTCAACTAAGATTCTCACACACTCAAATCTGGAACGAAAATCTCATTCGATCTACTTACTCCATACTGTCTATCTAGTAGGGATCTACATCTCTGGATAGCTGGGAAACCTGCATTCAGCCATTTTATTCCTGTGCAATCTTGGACCCCGAAACTTTATGTACATATTGCTCATTACCCAAGGAAATGCCGAACTATTTTTGGGTCATATGAGTAAAAGATAAGGGTCACAGGCAAACTCTTTTTTGAAAATCATTTTAGGTCTTAGATAGTATTTCTTCAACAAATAAATAATGTACTGATAGTTGGCAGTTGTTTGCTATGTGAAAGTTCTAGTTGTGATTGGTTAAGGTCTAGTTTGTTCAACATGTTGCAGGAAAAATTGATGGTACTATATTGCTATTTTATTTCATGCTTTCCAGTAGGATATCGAGAAAAAGCAGTGAAACTATTTTTTTTATCTTACACTGGTACCACCAGTGAAAATACTGATTTTCATGTTCTTGTTGCCTAGGTTAATTGCGAGTGCCTCACAACCAGATGGAAATATGACGCCATTTACTTTACATTTCTCATGCTTGACATAATACATATTGTAATGCGTTGCTATGCGGAGGGGTGCCCCATGGGGAATAACGGAAATGAACTGCACTGGATTTTGATAAAGCTCCTCCCAGAAAGGGTTAAAAGCATAAAATAAATAGAGGATATTAATTTTGTTCTTTTTTTTGGTGAAAGATAGAAATTTATTTCATCTGGTGAACACAATCAGTAATATTTTCACCGAAAAAAAAAATCCTCTATTTATACTCGAATTAACCCAATACTACCTGAAACAAACTTGCAGACACTTTTGTGTGAGATGAGAATGTTAAACCTTAATTCAGTTTTAATACAGGTTATACATGTACATCTATGCATAATGTGATAAAGGAAAAAACTGGTTGTACATGCAATTTTTCACTCTGCCAGAATGTTTCCGAAAGTCTGCTGCAAAATGCAAATAGTTAAAAGACTAAAAAATGAGTCTGTTGCAAGTCAAATTGAAATATTCATGTGTGAGATTTTGTTGTTGCAGAATGAAGCATATTCAATGGAGAGCTCATTGGAACTGTTGGAGAAAGACGTTGTTCAGTTTCATGCTCCTAGGTGGCAGTCAATGAGAAGGGTAAGGAAGGCTTGAACCTGTTATTAGAAAGTGTGATAATAACAATATGAAAGTGCTTGAAAATTTGAATTTTGTTTTGGGAAGGGAAGAAAACATTGTGGGAAAAGGGGGAAATGCTGATCACCAACTTTTTCTCCTTTCCTTCAATGTTTTCAGAAGGCTTCTTTCTCAGGGTTGTTAAAAGTCGGGGTTGTGTGGTAAAGTAGTGACTAGGTAAAGGGTTAACTCCTTACCAAATGACAAAGTTCAGACTGGTCCGAATTGAAAGCAGTTGCAGACGACAAAATAGTTGTAACTCAAAAGTTAAAATTTGTTTCCAGCAGGGTAGAAAACATTGTGGGAAATAGAGAAAATGCTGGTTACCAGCATTTTCTCTATTTCCCACATTGTTTTCAAAAGGCTTCTATCTCAGTCGTAAAAACGAGGGATTGTTTGGTAATGACAAACTGGAACCCCATTGACTGGCAGTATTAACAGCCGCTAGACTGGTATTCTTGTAGACCAAGATGAAAAAAAGGCAATCATTGATGTCGACAAGCACCATTTGAAATGTATACATACACTAGGAGACAGCTCTGTGACATAAACATTGAAGGTAGATTGAAACAACAAAATGAAAGAAAATTCCTCTATTCTTTAGATTAAAAATAACTTTTGAAGTATTTCTTGTCGTTACTGAACATAAAAATGATTTAACTTCCACCTTGATAATGTTATAGCAACAATGACACTCTTTTCCAATGAAATGGTATAGTTTTTTTGGTCAGTTTTGCCCGATTTTTACATGCTCATAAGTTCTACAAACCATTCAGAATCAGGATCCAAAATTTATAATACAATTGTGCATGGTCAAAGATATGTCCTGGGTATACAACACAGCTGGCGATGGTTTCATGTGATGGCTTACCTTCTTCTACATTGTGTATCTTTGCAGAGTACTTAGATTTAAAGTTATGAAGTCTTAATATGTCTCCTCATTTTCTCATGTGAAAAGAAATGAGGCTGATGACTTTACAAAAATCTTTGTGAAATTAGATAATCATGATGAATTAATTTTGACCCTTTACACGCATTACTGATGTTAATGAATCAGAGAAAGAAGGTTCTTGAAAACATTGTGGGAAAAGAAGAAAATGCTTGTACATGTAATTCTTTTTTTCCCCATTATGTGTTTTGTACTATCAATATTACAGCTCCTTATTATACCCCCACCCTCAATGTTAGAGGTGGGAAGGGTATACTGGTTTCATCATGTCTGTCTGTCTGCCCATCATCCAGGTTTTCGTTTCCATGCTTTGGCTCAAAAGTCAGGACCCTGACACTTTATACAATTGTTGTTGATGACCTAAGGAGATGCCCTCTATCATTTTTGGGTCACATGGGTCAAAGCTAAAGGAGACGTGGACTTTGTTTTAAAATTGTTTCTGTACTCTTAACTCAATAGCTGTTTGACCTTGGACCCTGACATTTTTTACAAGTGTTGCTTATGGCCCAAGGAGGTACCCTATTGTTTTGGAGTCACATGGTTAAAAGTTCAAGGTCACAGATGAACTTTGCTCTGAAATTCATTTGCTTTCTCTGATTTTGCTGCTTCAATGACAAGGTGCTGGTGGGGAGTATTTGTCTGTTTTTCGACAGTTCTTGTTTGACCTGCATTTGATCCTCTCCAAGTGCTTTGATTTCAGACCTGTTTAGATTTTTTTGTCTTATAAAAAGTGATATATAGTGCTCTTTTTCTTTCCTTATATTTTAGGATATAATTGGGTGTACAACAGATGTGGACTATTTTCTTTGGCCAAGAAATGACATTGAGAAGATAGAATGTTGTTTGTTCTCAAGGTGGAAAAAAGAAACAGGCCCTTTCAAGAGAATTCAGGTATCCCTCCCTCATTTAAATGTACAAGACAAATCTGTTAAAAAACATTTCAACAGGTAGAGTTATTTCTGAATGGAAAGCCCATATAAGAATGAAGGACTGTGCTTGTATTCACCAACCATTCCTCAGAATGTTTTTAGTCTTATTCTCGAAGATTTTCTATATTTGTAAGTAAGACAACTTCTGATTGGCTAAACCATTCCCGAATGGTTTAGCCAATTAGAAGTTCTGCTACTTTCAAATATAGAAAATTCTGGAGAATAAGACAAAGAATGTTCTTAAGAATGGTTGGTTGATTCAGATCCTAGTTTCGTGGAAACCTTAGGCCAGTACTCAACTGAACTCATTCAACAGAGTTAAGTTTGTTGTATTTGCTGAGTGGAGTCAGTAATGCTGAGTATGTTTCTTAGCTGAGTTGTTTTTTTCCAATGTTTTTTAGCTCAAGTGGCCAAAGGTCAATGGGCTTATTTCATGGCCAAGTATCCGTTGTGCATCTGCCAGTCTGTGCGTCTGTTGGCACAAAATCTTTGAAAATCATCTTGTCTTAAAATTAAATGCCCAGAGCTATCTAATTTGGCATGTAGCTTCAGCTAATGGACTTTTAAGAAGCATCTCCATTTTATAGCCCTGGGTCAAAAATGGAACTTGCCAGGGATCACAAGTTTAGTGAATGTTGATTCTAACATAATAGGTAGGCTCCAGAGTACAAAGTGGTTATTTTGATCAGGATATATTAAGATCAGGCTAGACTTAAGGCTAAAAAAACCTGGAAATGTTGTATAAATTAATCACAGAAATTGTCAAATATTAAGTAAATCTGTTCTTTTTTTTTCCACATATCAGAGTGCACAGAGTGTATATTTCAGTAAAAAGTCTGCCTTATTTAAGTCTACAACAAGCTACTTAACTCTTTACCAACATTTTTTTGGACTGGGCCAAATTCATTTAAGCATCTGCAGACAACAAATTATATCTTGATAATGTGCTGTTTTCTGACTTTGATAGGGTAGAAAAAATTGTGGGAAAAGGAGAAAATGCTGGTTACTAGCATTTTGTCCTTTTCACACCATGTTTTAAGAAGGCTTCTTTCTCAGGGTTGTTAGAGTCGGAATTGTGTGGTGAAGAGTTAAGCAAACAAGATGAAAGATTCAAAATAAGGGACTTGAACTCGAGATTCGAGAATATTACTTGGTCAGTTAATTTTCATGACTAGAGCAAGATGGCAAACTTAGGTTGTTTCATGAAACCAGGACCAGCTCATTAAAACATTTGCAATTCTGATTTAAAAAACAGAGAACACCATATTTAAAAGTGAAATATTAGTTAAATAAAATTTGACGAATGTAATAATCCATGCCTTGAGGCGCAGAAATTAATAATGGGAAAACATCTGATAAATATTTCAAGCAAATGTCCTTTACAGTCAAGCTAATAATCAAACAAAACCCTTCTGAGGTGGTGCAAGTAGTTATGAGTTACTAACAAAAACCATAGGTCTTAGTGGAAAAATAATGTTGTTAAAATTTTTACTTACCTTGACTGGATTTTTTCGTAAAGGTAAATAAGAATTGATTGTGTTCAGCAGAAAGACATTAACTCATTTCCAAACGACAAAATTTTAACCTGGGCCAAATTGAGAGCATTCGCAGACGACAAAATAAAAGTGACTAAAAATTTGAAATTTGTTTTGTGAAGGGTAGAAAACATCATGGGAAAAGGAGAAAATGCTGGTTACCAGCATTTTCTCCTTTTCCAACGATGTTTTCTAAAAGCCTCTTTCTCAGGGGCCTCAAAAGTAGGGATTGTGTGGTAATGGGTTAATTGGGCTCTGCAATGGCTGCCTTTTGACGCTGAAATCTTGATGAAGGGCATACACTGCAAATTGTTAGACAATCATTTTGTAATCTGATCTATTTAAAGGCAAATTTTGAATTTCTGCATGCCGACTTGGAGAAGCAGTTCACATGTTTACTGACGCGAAAGGAGAGGAATGGGCTGATTATAAATAATCCAGACCAGAGTGTGTTTCTCTTCATAGACAGAATGAATCTTCAGGTTTGTACTTAGGGCAAGCATACATATTGGGAGTTAAGTCTTTACCAAATAACACAATTTTAGACTGGTCCATATTGAAAGCATTTGCAAACAACAAAATGAATATGACCAAGGAATTGAATTTGATGTTTTAGGACGGGAAAAAAAAAAAGAAATTGGGGAAAGGAGAAAATGCTGGTTACCAGCATTTTCTCCTTTTCCAACGTTTTCAAAAGGCTTCTTTCACAGGGGTGTTAAATATTGGGATTTTGTGGTAAAGGTTTAAACATCTGTCAAGTTCTGCTTACTTTGAAATCCTTTTGAATGTTTCTTATTTCTGCCTTTGTCTGATAAGCATTACAACCAATTGCAATGAGAAGACATCAGAAAACATTTTCACAGGTCTCTGTTTGGAGAGAAAAAATTTTGGATTGTTTTCCTTGTTGTATCTTCATACAAGGTCATGTTGAACAGATTTGATGTATTCTCCATAAATCTATTGAAACATGTAATTACAAAATTTTGAAAAGATTTTTTTTGTATGAACTAAAATCATTAATTTTGCGTCAATATAGTTACGGCAAAGATTAACTTTCCTGTCTCAATTGGGTAGAAAATATCATGGAAAAAGGAGAAAATACTGATCACTGGCTTTTTTACCTCTTCCCACAGTATTTCCAAATGGCTTCTTCCTCTGAGTTAATGTTTGTATGGCATTTAACAACATTTTTTCAAGATTTCGGTGCATCTTTTCATGTGTTTCAGGAGTTTCTTTTACCAGTACTTTGCAAAAGTTCTTCCCAAGCTGCCGGCTACTTTCCTACGTAACCGTAGGCAAAACAATGATTAGTGGTCAGAAATGAATGAGTCCTTTGGCACTGACTATCTCTAATTCTCAGAAAAAAAAAATTTCAAGCTGGAAATTCAAATCAGCCCCTGGTTGCAATTCCTGTTGGGGTTAATAAACATTTGGTTGTTTGTATATGGTTAGAGACAGGGAGGATCGTGCTATAACTGAAACGCAATGAATTTGTTTAGAATGTGGATCTTTTCTTTCAGACACAGACAAAGCCAGTGACTATACTGAAGTTAGCAAGTATTTGTTTATACTTGCCTCAAGACCAGCTCATGTCCTGGGGAACAGACACCATTGAAAATACAATGAATGCCCTGTTTGACAGCACATAGTGGAAGCTAACTCATCCTAAGAGACTTATATTACCCAACATTGTATAGATTATCAGACCTTCTGCAATTAAATATTTATCACTTGAAAAAGAAATGCCAAAAGGAATTAAAAATTGTGGGAAAAGAAGCAAATACTTACCAAGCAATTGCTACTTTTTCCATTATGATTTTATGATTTTATAAGGTGTTTGCAGCAGGGCCAATAAAAAGTAGTAAGTGGAAAGGAAAAGGTTTGAATGGGCTTGACAGAGACTAGATCTTTTCCATGCTTATTTGTTTTTCTGAAAGCTTTTACAAAGAATTCTTCAGAGTTCATTAGTGTTCTTGAAAGTAACCGAGTCTTAGTTTAAATGCATTATATGAGATTTTGATTTACATGAGTCTTTGATACTTGTATTGTGAGGAAACTATCTTATCACCAGCATCTTCAGATTGATCTTTAATTAAGACTTGTACAAAATTTGGGATGAAATAGTACACCTGTTATCCCATTACCATGCTATCTGGACTCTGGAGGTAACCACCCTGGGGATGGAGGCTTTTAAAAACATTGTGCGAAAAGGCTAAAATGCTGCTAACCAGCATTTACGCCTTTTCCCACAATCTCTTCACCCTTTCAAGAACAAATCTCATTATTTGAGCCTTTTTGGTTTTTTTCTGTATAAATGCTCTCTTAACCCTTTACCAAATGACAAAATTTTAGACCAGTCCAAATTGAAAGCATTTGCACACAACAACCCAAGTATGGCTCAAAAATTGAAATTTGCCTTAGGAAGGTAGAAAACATTGTGGGAAAAGGAGAAAATGCTGGTTACCAGCATTTTCTCCTTTTCCTACAATGTTTTCAAAAGGCCTCTTTCTCAGGGTCGTTAAAAGTTGGGGCTGTGTGGTAAAGAGTTAACCCATTACCACACAATCCCTACTTTTGACGACCCTGAGAAAGAAGCCTTTAGAAAACATTCTGGGAAAAGGAGAAAATGCTGGTTTCCCACAATGTTTTCTAATCTTCACAAAATAAATTTCAAATTTTCATTCACTTTTATTTTGTCATCTGAAAATGCTCTGGATTTGGACAAGCCAGAAATTTTGTCGTTTAGTAATGAGTTAATAGATAAATAAAAAATTTAGTTCTGTCTTGAAGGGTTAATCAGTCTATCATGGATCAAAACCTAATGAAAGCAATTAGTTTGAAACTTGAAAAACTGTAACATGTTGTATGCAATGAAAAGTCTCTAATTTTCAATATTTTCCTGTTAATACACAGAGGAATGTAAATCTATGGTCAAAGGACATTTTTGCAATTGAATTGCTCATCATTATCTTTGCATTGAGCAAGACTAGAACTCTGAGAAAGAAGGATTTTGAAAATACATGTATTTGAGAAGGAGAGAAAATACCTCTCACAGCATTCTGTCTTTTTTTTCTACAATTTTTTTCTATCCTTTTCTGTAGAGATATCAACATCTGAATCACATGTAATTTGTGGCCTGCAAATGTTCATTGTGTCCAGTGTTCTCTTGACATGTGTTCAGAAAGAGGAGAAGAACGTACATGTACCAAAATGTTGAAGACAGTTCAAATTTTAGATAAAAAGAAAACTGCATGACATTGTATGGTTTTGTCAAAGTCATGCCTACTCCTGTTCTCTTTACCAAATGACAACAAAGTAAACTATATGCACAGTAATGGAATTGGTTTTTGATAGGATAGAAAACTTGGTGGATAAAAGAGAAAAAATGCTGGTAATTGTCACTTTTCTACTTTTCCCAGGATGTTTTTGAAGCATTTTGTTTCAGGGTCCTTAAAACTCAGGATTATCTGGTAAAGTGTAGGGACAAACACAATTCAAAATTGCTTATTTTTAGAATGCGATACATGTATTTACTTCCCATACTCTAATATTTGTTCAGTTGCAAAAACTGTCAAGATTTACATTGGTTTCAAAATGTTGTCCACAGCTTGCCAAATTTCTTTCCAAGGACTGATGATAACCATTGCAACAGGTTTCATCCTCTCTCACCACTGATCATTGTTTTGATAGTGGATGTGTGCAAAATCAGCAGTGGCTTGCAAAGAATATTGTGTTGTGAACTGAAGGAAAGCATGGATAAGTGCACTAGCAGCTGTGATTTAACAGGCATGGTGTTGAAATGGCATGTAACACCATGCAGTCAATCAAGAAGTGAGTCAAAATTATTGAATGTTAGAATTGTTTTGTGTGAACTAAAAGGGCATATTTGCACCCCCTGATGAACTGAGCCAGACTGCTGGCCCAGTGGACATGTGCAGAAATGGTAATCTTGTTTCAGGGTTTGTGTATGTGGTGAAAATTTTGATTTAATGTAACGAAATCATAGCAAAGACTTATCCCTATTCCATCTTCAGACTTTGTTTGGACAAAATGTACATAGGGAGATAGCAGTTGGCTTTGAAAGAGTTTGTACATACTGCTCATGAAGAAACTCTAGGAATATATGGCTAAGAGCACTGGCTGCCCTGACATAGCTGAAATATGTTTGGAAATGGCATGAACACCTCCATAGAAGATTCATCAGAGCTCCAGATAAGAGGGAGTGATGGTATTATAAATTCACTATTTCTCTTTGAAACCCTATGTTGTGGGTACTCATTTGAATCGTCTTGATGAGACGATTCTAATGAGTACCCACAACATAGGGTTCAGTGGAGAAAAAAATAATATTTTTCATTTTGAAATCAAAATCACTCCCTCAATCTGGAGCTCTGGATTCATGTAATAAACCCATAAAGGAAAAAAAACTTGATAGAAATTTGCAAATTTGGGAATACTGATTTGTGTCAGCAGAATTGGTTAAGTTTACTGTAACCCGAATACCTTGAAATTTGTCAGAATATATGTCAAAATCAAGTAACTGCCCTTATAATGATAATTTTTGAATGTCAACTCTCTTATACTTTTTGTTACAGAGTACTTTGTCCTACATTTAGACATTGCTTTCTGTTCAGTCAAAATTGTGTATAAGAAATTTATAAGCGGTAAAAGTTTTACTTGGCATTTCATTTGTTTATTGAAGAATAGTGAAATGATTATGTTGAAGTCTGCGTTAGTTCACAAAGATTTCTACAGTCTATTTCTAGGCGACAAAACATGAACTTTTCCATAATCAAAGTGCTAGCAGGAGAAACATAGAATACAAGGTACAAGTTTGAATCCAAGAGTCTTAAGCTAATCTTTATGTCCCTTCTCAGGTAGTGAAGGTCAGGATCAGACTACCATGTATGGGTCTTTCTAGCTGACTGGAAATGACTGTTTCATTTATTAGGTACTTTGATGGTAAATTCTTTGCAAAATGCCCAATTCTTATAACTTTCTATAGTGAAAAGGCTGTGGTAACGTTGTTGGAAAAAAGAGAAGATATTTTGGCAGACAGCAGTTTCTCCATTTTCCACTTTTTTCAATGCATTTATGGACCGATTTTATCATTTTAGCCAACTTGTCAGCTTCAATTTCAGTCCATTTGAAAGGAAACTGAAGCAGATAAAGTTAACCCTTAACTCCACAGATACTTATTTCTATGCATTGTTTGTTGGAGCTTTTGAAAAATATTGAGGCAAAAGGTGAAATTGCTCGTAACGAGCAATTTCACCTTTTGTCAAAATGTTTTCTATGCTATCGAAAGGTATCATATACACATCAGAAACAGCTTCATCCTTTCTGTTATTTTGGGTCAATTACAGATACCATAGAAATGTTTTATGGGGTTAAGAGACCCCTTGTAAAATTAAATTGATGAGAAAAATTAGTTAAGACTTTGAATCTTACTACAAACAATACCATTGCAGGAAAAGGATAGATTGCTTGGTACAAATTATTTCTCCTCTACTCACAGTATTTTTATACAGTTGTCTGCTGCATGATAAAAGAAACTTACCTGCAATTTATAATGAATTAACTCTTCACATATAAGAAACCCTTGAGAAGCAGGCTTTGGAAAATACTGTGTGAAAAAGAGAAAAAAAACTGGCAATGGGTATTTTCTTCATTTCTGACAACCTTTTCTTCCCTTCCCAAGACAAATCCCGTCATTTTAGCCTTATCTATATGGTTGTCTGTGAAGGCTTCCAATTTGGACAAGTCTTAACCCTTTACCAAACGACAAAATTTTAGACTGGTCTAAATTAAAAGCACTTGCAGACAAAAAAATAAACGTAACTCAAAAATTGAACTTTTGTTTGCAACAGGGTAGAAAACATTGTGGGAAAAGGAGAATATGCTGGTTACCGGCATTTTCTCCTTTTCCCACAATGTTTTCAAAAGGATTCTATCTCCGGATCATAAAAACCAGGGATTGTTTGGGAAAGGGTTAAATTTTGTTGCGTTGGTAAAGTTATACTCTTTACCAGATGTCAAAATTGTAGACTGTTTCAAATTGAAAGCAGTAGATGACAACAAAATCAAAGTGAATCAAAAGATGAAATGTGTTTTGGGAAGGGTAGAAAACATTGTGTGAAAAGTAGAAAATGCTCATCTAACCAGCATTTTCTCCTTTTCCCACAATGTTTCAAAAGACTTCTTTCACAGAGCCGCAAAAACAAGGGATTAGCTGGTAATGTGTTAAAGACACCGAGTGCCTGTTGTATTGTGAAAGTGCAGCATTATTATGAATGTATGAGATTTATGTACAATTAACTTAATTCACATTGTGTAAATATGGCATTTTTGTTCAGTACAAAAGATGAGCTGTACTTGTCTTATATATATAGCATGTTATAGCAATTTCATGTTATTTCTTCACTGTAAACGTATGTAAGAAAGGCTGTAAATAAAGGCTTTAGTAGTTGAATTTGTTGGCCAATATTTTATTTCATTTTCCATGGGAACCCTGTATCTTTAGATCATTTTATCAAAACCGAGAAAGTACACTGTTGCTGTTTTGGATGGAATTGATTACAGTAACCCTGTACCAAACAACAAAATTTTATACTGGTCCAGATTTAACTCTTAACCACACAATCCTGACTTTTAACGACCCTGAGAAAGAAGCCTTTCGAAAACATTGCGGGAAAAGGAGAAATGCTGCTGGTAACCAGCGTTTTCTCCTTTTCCCACAATGTTTTCAACCCTTCCCAACACAAATTTCTATTTTTGAGCATAGTTTTTTTTTGTCATCTGCAAATGCTTTCAATTTGGACAAATCTATAATTTTGTTCTTTGTTAAAGAGTTAAAGCACTTGCAGATGACAAACATATCTCAAAAATTGAAATTTGTCTGCAGCAGGGTAGAAAACATCACAGAGAAGGAGGAAATGCTGGTTAGCAGCATTTTCCCCTTTTCCAAATATGGTTTCAAAAGGCTTCTATCTCAGGGTCGTAAAAAACAGGTATTGTTTGGTAAAGGGTGAAGGTGAAGAAAATGGCATGAGGGTTGTTTGTACATGGATGCAATTTGGGCATTATTGTTGCTGATTTGAGCAAGCCTCCTTGTTGTTAAAGGTTATTGGAATTAAAACTTCGGCAAAATATTTACTGGAGTTTCAGTGGCTTGTATGTGGGTTTCAACGGGAATTCAGTTAAAATTGTCTTTCCAAGATTGTACATTTTCAGATGAAATCTTTCCAATAGCATCCTTTGATACTTTTTGTCCTTTTATTCCTTCATTTCTAATGACGACTTAATTAGCTTGTCTGGGCAGTGTAGGTCAAGATCATTTGCACAGAAAATGCAGTTTGATTGTAACCATGTTGAATTTTTCCCCCTTTGAAGAGGAATAACCCTTATAGAACCTTGTCAGTTGTTGTATGAGGTTATCTTTCCTCATTTACTGATATTTGACTTAGTTGAAAAAGGGATCATATATGATTCTTTTTAACTGTTTTTCCTATTATCTGTTACCTTGAAATTTCAGGATGTACACAAACAAACACCACAAACATACTAAGTAAACAAACAGAATAAAGTGAGGAACCCAAGTAGGTTTTTGCATTCCTTTTCCCCCCGATGAAAAAATCTACCCCAGATTAGCTAGATACACGTCTGACACATGATACTTATTTGGGACAGTAATTATCCTCAGCAGCGGATGTCCAGTTGTAGGACCAAGTAAATATTTCTGGAGTTGGTGTGAAAGAGGTAAAGCTGCACCACCTGTCATTTCTTCTTCGCTTTTTAAGAGATTAATCCTTTTATCCTTTACCTCACAACCCCAACTTTTAATGACCCCAAAGAAAAAGGCTTTGAAAACATTGTATAAAAAGGAGACAATGCTGGTAACAAGCTTTTATTCCTTTTTCCACAATTTTTCTCTTTCCCTTCAAAGAAGAATCCCCATCACTTAATCTTCACTTAATTGTCAACTGCAGAGCTCTACTTTCTGTTTGATCAAACTTAAAATTTTGTTGTTTGATAAAGGGTTAACCCTTTCCCAAACGACAAATTTTGGACTCTCCCAAACAGAAAGAGTTTGCAGACGACAATTTTTTGATTTGGAGAAAATGGCAGAAAGTTCTCATAAGGGTAGAAAACACTGTGAGAAAAGGAGAAATTGCTCGTTACGAGCAATTTCTCCTTTTCCCACATTGTTTTAAAAAAGACTTTTACTACAGACACGTAAAAACCAGGGCTTGTTTGGGAAAGGGTTAAATGAATGTTTTGTTATGGGTTAAAAACCTGAACTTTGGTCAGGTTTTGGAGAACTAAGGGAGATAAGAAGTACATTTCTTTTCGACCTTAGGAGCACGAGTTGTCATCAGAGCGAATACTGACTTGATTAAAAGCAACTAGAATCTATGAAGACTTCAGTATTGTCTTTAAAAACAGTCTTACTGTATCTTTAGCAGACCGCTTGATCAGTATAAATATGACTAGATCAATACATATTTGTAGAACCCCAGTAGGACTACTTTCTGTTCGACATTCGAGCTGGCGCTTTCGAGACTTAGGCTGCAGCAGATGTACAACATCGTAACCATTGAATGGTGGCGTTTGTGGTCCTTCTTCAGTAGATCTATTACAATACAAATCTAATAAATTATGGTATGGTTGTGGAATCAAGTTGATTCGTTAATGTATCGGATATCTTATTTTTTTTCTCAACATGAAAACGGGACCAAGGCGATAGATTTCGACCTCTGAATATTTGTCCCTAAATTAGCTCAGGATTAAAATAAGCCAGACCTACACCAAGATTCCTTTAATGTCGATGATTAGATCATCTTTTGCATAGTTTCAAAATAGGGGCAAGATATGCAGTTTTTTCCCAGCACATGGCTTTATTATGGCACGTGATGTAAACTGTAACGATGGATACAGCCAATCACCTTTCGATATCAGCGGGCACCTATTCAAAATGGTGGGCAAAACAGTTGACAAAGTCTGCCACACAAGCAATAAGATTCTAAGTGTGTGTTGGTGCTGACGTATAAATATTACCAGCTCTTGTGTGGGACTGCTAATTTTGATTGCGAGTTTTCTTCTTAAATACAGTATTGATGTGCGCTTGATTTTTGCGTTAGGTAGGACGGATATCTTATTTCGTCTGCTTAATGTCCATGGGTAGATTTACCGGGTAATATCGGGTTGTGGCTTAATAACCGGACTCGCTTGATATTCCGATACTGCCTACATTTTTTCAGTTTGTAGTTCCTTATTTTATTTAGAAACTTATATCAAATAAAACTGATACGCCACACAAATTTGTAAAATCCAGTTCCATTGCACATTGAATGAGACACGAAATGCAAGAAAACCTCGACTAGGATAGTATGGTGCCATATTTCTGCCATGTGAGACAAATTGGCTATCATGATAATTTTTTGGAAAAGATTGCAACAAATTAAACAAATTATCTAGATAGTAAAAATCTTCCTAAAAAAAAAAAAAAAAAAAATCACAATAAACTTTAAAATTTTATTTAAAATTTCTCATTTGTGCTTGAAGCTGAGATCTGAGAAAAAATTATTGAAAATTCACTGTTTGGATGAACCAGGGATTGTTTTGAAGAGAGTTAACATTTCTTAACCCTAGCTTTTTTTGTATATTTCAGAATTTAATATGACAAAGATTGGTTGAAAGCTCTTCATGGAGGGAGATATGAGGTGTACCACAAAATATTGATATTAGAGAACTTTTCTGGCAAAACTGCTCAGCATCTAGATCTATATTGTTGTACCTGAGAAAGATCTCAAAGAACTTTTTTTAAGTTAGATGTACAGCTCAAATTTGATCGTTAATTCGCCAAATATGGCGGGACTTTTTCGGTGTAAGGATTGTCATATGACATTTAATAATCAACAGTTATTAGCAAAACACAAACTGAAGTTTTGTGTTGGAACTACGGGTGATCCAAATGATTTACAACTGCGCAGAGGCTTACGCTCCACATCACCACCCAGACTTATTTCTCCAGATGATCGGGTAAGTACAGAAAATTTCACAGCCAACAAGCTGTCATCAGAAATTTTATTAACTGCATGAGATTGAAATAAGTTGAAAATATTTAATAATGCCCTCTGAAAAATGGCACTTAAGGTGTACAGCCCCTTTCACATTAAAAGACAGAAGCTGCCCAGATTGGCTGAATAGCCTCTACAAAAACATTAATGTTACACGGTATTTACCAATGCTTTGTGAGTCTCCACCCCTAACTCTCGTCTTAACTCTTAACCAGACAACAAAATTTTAGACTGGTCCAAACTGAAAGCATTTGCAGACAACAAAATATTAACTGTGACTCAAAAATTGACACTTGACTTTAGAAGAGTAGAAGACATTGTGGTAAAAGGAAGAAATGCTGATTTGCAGCATTTTCTCCTTTTCCCTCTATGTTTACAGAAAGCTTCTTCCGCAGGGTCGTAAAAACCAGGGATTGTTTGGTAAAAGATTAAAAGATGTTGATGTTGTTAAAACTCTGAATGAAGGGTACAGTTTTTAACCATTTGTTCAAACATGACACGTAAATTTGACACAGTACAACAAAAGTGTGGTAAAATCTAAGTTATTCTATGTAGAGTGAGGTAATTCTATAATATCTAGAGTGATGTCATTCTGTATAAGTACATGTAATTTATTCAATGGAATGTAATCTGCATCAGCATTTTTACGGTTGATATCAACCCTTGATTAAGAGTTGGTAATGTTAGAATCCAAATAATCTTCTTTCTATCATGGTTTATTGTTCATTGTAACACAACCACAAATTTGGTTCTATAAGCACAGTGCAAGGAAAGCGTGGTAAAATCTGCAACATTCCATGAAGAGTGACTTCATACTGTATACAGTAACTAAAGTGAGTTATTCAATGGAACATAATCTTTTTACTCTAATGATGAACTTGTTTTCCTTTCATAAAGAATTGTCATGTTAGAATCAAAATAATCTGTTTTGCTATCATGGTCTATCATTCAATTTTCTACATTGTAAGTTATGAGGCACAATGAATAAACCACTTGGGCTATCACCCTCATAGATTATTTATTGTGCCTCATAACTGACAACTGTACTTTATTGAACATGATAGTAAGAAGATCATTTCTTAAATAAACCACATTGTGAGTTATGAGGTGCAATAAATAACCCACTTAGGCGGTTGCCTTCATGGATTTTTTTATAGTGCCTCATAACTCAGAACGGTGGTTTATTGAACAATAAACTACAATAGAAAAAAGATTTTTTATCAAATAGACAAAAAAAAAAAAGACTCATCATTATGTTTGAAAGCATATGATACAGATAACAAATGTATTTGACATGATGGCATTTGTCTTTCCAAGAGTGGAAAAATGTTGTAGAACACAGAAAAAATCATTACTCAATGGAAATCTAAAAATAGCTTAAGAGGCTACGTAGCCTTTTAAGGGAATACCACCAAAAAATTTTTTTTTTGTAGTTTTATGATTCTTAATTACTGATGATTTGTAATGTTTTTTTATTAAAAATTCATAGACATACATATTTTTTAATTGGTGTGATGTGAAAATTCTAAATACCCACCTTTAACCGACCAGAAATTCCTTTGATGTCTGCCTTGAAATTACTTGCTGATACTTTTGTTAGTTTCCAGAAAAGGGAGTAATTAGTATCTCCTTTTGTAATGAGAATATAGAGGTGATAGATTTATTTATGATAATTATAAGACGGAAAAAAAGGAAAAAGTGGCTTCGTTAAAGTAGTACAATAATACTCATTTTTACTCAAAGTAAATTTTGTAGGATAATATTATAGTTGAAAGAGCTGTTTTCTATCATGGGTCCACTACAATAAACTGAAATTAAAATCAGTCAAGTTTTAAATGTGCAGGTTAGGATCTGACTGCATAGGTAGGCTTATGTTGCCTGTAAACCTCCTTGCAAACAACATCAGGAGTCATGACATGATAAACTTGTATGTCAGTTTTTAGCTCCACTGGCCGAACAAAATTTTTGGCTTGTCCAAATTGAAAGCATTTGCAGGCAAAAAAGTAAAAGTGACTGAAAATTTGAAATTTGTTTGTGAAAGGTAGAAAGCATTGTGGGAAAAGGAGAAAATGCTGGTTACCAGCATTTTCTCCTTTTCCCATAATGTTTTCTATAGGCTTCTTTTTCAGTTGTCAAAAGTAGGAATTGTGCAATAAGGGGTTGAAGCAAAGAGATGAGCTATATAAATGGTATGAATATTATTTGTACAATTTTCACCCGAGATTGAGACTCAGTTTTCATGTCCAGATAGTCATTTTCAATGAAAACAAATCTTATGGACAAATAAATCCTAAATCAATAAACGGCAATATGAATTTAATATTTATCTATCAAAGTGTCACTTGAATTCCTTTGGCCAGTATGTCCAAACCAGCTACCTCAAGAAGGCCTTTATCATTCACCCTGATAGTGCACAGGTGTTTGGGTAGTTTCTTTGAAATCTTTACAACAGAAAATTAACATTTAACTCTTTACCACACAATGACGACTTTTGACGACCCTTAGGTAGAATCCTTTTGAAAACATTGTGGGAAAAGAAGAAAATGCTGGTAACCAACATTTTCTCCTTTTCCCACAATGTTTTCTACCCTTCACAAAACAAATTTCAAACTTTCAGTCACTTTAATGTCGTCGTCTGCAAAAGCTTTCAAATTGGACAAACCTAAAATTTTGTTGTTTTGTAATGAGTTAACTCTTACCACACTATCACTAATTTTAACAAAGAAAAGGAATACGACTTTGGAAAACATTGTTGGAAAAACAGAAAATGCCATAAACCAGCATTTTCTCCTTTTCCCACTATGTTTTCTGCATTTTCAAAGACCACTTTCATAATTCAAGCAATGTCCAAGCTGTCGACTGCAAATGCTTTCAATTTTGACCAGTCTAAAACTTTGTCATCTGTTTTGGACTGGACCAAATTAAAAGCATGCATCTGCAGACAACTAATTAAATCATGTCAAAATATGATGATATTTCACTTTGATAGGGTAGAAAATATTGTGGCAAAAGGAGAAAATGCTTGCTGCCAGCACTTTCTCCTTTTCTGATATTGTTTTCCAAAGTTTAAGAGACATTTCCTTTTTAGCCACATTTAACTTGTAATATGCAAAATGCCCTTAACTCATTACCAAACAACAGTATTTTAGGCCTGTCCAATTTGAAAGCATTTGCAGACGACAAAATAAAAGTGACTGAAAATTTGAGATTTGTTTTGTGAAGAGTAGAAAACATTGTGGGAAAAGGAGAAAATGCTGGTTACCACCATTTTCTCCTTTCCCACAATGTTTTCCAAAGGTTTGGACTCAGGGTCGTCATAGGTAGGGATTGTGTGTTAATTGGTTAATGTGGAGGAATATATAAGTTGGATATCATGTAAAGAGTTCAACTTGTTTCTATTTGAAAGCATTCGCAGATGACTTACAGGTAATTGTAGCTCACGATGATGAGATTATGCAAATGCCTACATAAAGAAAAAACAGTAAGTATGGGAAAAAAATTGTTTCCTGTATTTTCTCCTTTTCTGGCCATGTTTAGAAGGGTTTGTGAAAGTATGTGGTTGTTTGATAAAGCGTTAAGTTCTAGATAATTGAAAAGAAGTCGAGATCTTATAGGTCTAGTTAGATGGGGTATGTTGAATTTGTATTTAAACTGCCATATCAAAATACAATCAATTTTACTCATGGGGAGCAAAAAAACCACAAAGAACTATGCAGTATTCATACTTCTTGTTACAAAACCTAAGGAAAGCTGTAAATCCAAGGTCATACAGCACATATTTTATAGTATATAATGGTTGTTCTTGATCTTTTCTGGTGGCTAAAACATATGTGGGGAAAAGGAGAAAATGCTCAGATGACCAGCATTTTTCTCCTTTTCCCTTATGTTTTCTACCTTATCAAAGAAAAATTGCACCATTTTAGCCACAGCAAAATTGTTGTCTGCTCTTGCTTTCAATTTGGACTGGTCTGAAAATTGGTCATTTGGTAAAGGGTTAAACTTTAGTTAGGCGCTTATAGAATTAAAACCATTAGTTCATGTTATGTTTATTAGCAGACACTTACACTATTCAGTTTTACCTAAAGAGAAAACCTTATAAAACTTGAACAGTCGAAAGCAGACTGGATATGACATTTTGACACAATTAAATTAATTTTGAGATTAGGTTATACAATATCAAATGAGACCTTATTTTAAAACCATTTAAAAC
The DNA here is from genome assembly GCA_943736015.1 of Tridacna crocea. NCBI lineage: Eukaryota > Metazoa > Mollusca > Bivalvia > Cardiida > Cardiidae > Tridacna > Tridacna crocea. Next base: position 25,286,284 of record OX031059.1, on the reverse strand, counting down.
TTTTATCTATGTCCTTGATAAATTCCAAATCTAACCATTAGCTCTCTGCCACGAGACAAAATTCAATGACTTCAAGCATCCAAAGTGAAAGGAGTAGCAGGTGACAATTTATTTGTTACTCAAAAGATGATTTAAAATGGTATAAACATTGTTTGAAAAGGAGAACATTCTCTCCTTTTCCCACAAAGTATTTGAAAGTCCTAGAGGTATAACTCATTACCCTCTCGATAAAGGCTGCTTCAGACAATTCACAAAAAACATGATTGTGAAATACTACTGCATGAATAATCAACATGAGTTGAGGACACTTAGTCAAAGTTTTCTGTTGTTTCAATGATAGTTCCCATTTCATGAATGTGACTTTTTCTTTTGGTATACAAATAATGTTAAAGACATACCCACATATGAAAAGGCAATTTCAGTGCAGAAGAAGAGAAACACCTTCCCCCCCCCCCCCCACCCCCCCTCTCCCTGCAAGCCAAACTGATTGGCAACAATACAGTAGCTCTATCAGATTTTGTCTTTCCATTTAAATCAAAAGGAGCTTTTGCTGATTTGCTCCTGTCTGAACATGATATATATTTCATGCAGATTAAAGGCCCTGCAGTTCCCAAAAGTAAACATTGAGGTGGTAAAATACAAATCAAATCTATGGAAATTATTGTTAGGATGATAGTTAATGTTAGTGTACAATTGGTCCAAGTTTTAGTCGCTGATTGAAAAACTAATTTTCAAAACAGGTAAAAATTTTAACAAAGATTTAGATTTCATTTTTCAGTGACAAACAAATGAACCAACCATACGATAACAGATTGTCATCTTGACAATAATTTACATACTTTTGAATGGTATGATTAAAATATGAAAGCATTTTAACGTCTGCATCATTTACTTTGGGCAACAATAAGGCCTTTAATATCTTGACATTATTATGGTATTCAATGTACATGTACTTTATCTTGAATGAGATTTTATGAAATGTTGTTACTACACCTGTTGCGTATGTCAATTAACTCATTACCAAATGATAAAACTTTGGACTAGTCTAAATTGAAAGCATTTGCGGGCGACAAAATAAAAGTCACTGAAAATTTGAAATTTGTTTTGTGAAGGGTAGAAAAAATTGTGGGAAAAAAAAGAAAATGCTAGTTACCAGCATTTTCTCCTTTTCCCACAATGTTTTCTAAAGGCTTTTTCTCAGGGTTGTCAAAAGTAGGGAGTGTGTGGTAATGGGTTAATAATGTCAGTCTGTAACATATGTTTATTTCAAGATCTACCAACACCTCAACTGAGCACATCAGCACAAAGTGCTCATCCCAAGAATATTTTTGGTCCAAACTTTGGTGCCAAGTATCCAGTGTTTATCATATTTTGTTTCACAGCAATAGCTGTAAAAATATTCTGTTCCCATGCCATCCAGCCAATAAACAAATGGCAATGCACAAAATGACAGTAGGATGGTCTTCTTTCATAGTCATTCAATCCTTTATCAAACCCTTCAAGGTTTAACAACTTTGATGAAGAGGCCTTTTGACTACAATATCAGACAAGGAAAAAGTGCTAGTAATATGCATTTTCTCACAATGTTTTCTATAGAATTAAATTCTTATGGCTTCTTGCATAAATAGCTCTTTGACACTATGGAATTGAAAGTCAAGAATTTCAGAGGTCAAAATCAAATTCCTAATAAAGACATGCACTTGCACTATAGGAAATAGGTATTCAAATGCCTGACATTATCTGACAAAAGTCACCCTGAGACTCAAAGTAAAGCCATAATTACAGGGTTGGTTGTATACACTAGTAGATATTATCAAATAACAGATCTATGCTTACACGTTAGGGCTGTCATTGCCCCCTTGTTATGTAAATGGTAACTGACATGATACAATTACCTTAACTAACACTACTATGATAAATCCTTTTTTTACCGTAAACAAGTACATGTAACATGCTAAAGGAAACCTGTCTTTTTGAAGACAGAGATTGGACCTTAAAGAGGAATGGTTGATGTTTCACCTGATGATATATATGAAAATGTATGTCTTACAAAATATTTTGTTTACAAAACTTTTGAATATAATGTTTTATGTACCAATTATTCAAACTTTTGTCCTTCAGTTGTGTTTGATTTATAGTATTTTTTTTTCTTAAGAAATTGACCCTTACAGGAATGATAACCTTTAAAGTCTGATTTATTTGTGTTCCATAGGGTAAAGTAGATGATGCCAAACCAAAGCCATCAATAGAAAGAAAGGTATATTTTCTGTCACTGTGTGTTTTGGGAGCAGGTTGCTAACAATTTTAAAATATAGAAGAATAAAGAAAATGATACTAACATACTATCCCTCTGAGATTGTTGAGGACAACTTAATTCTCTACAAAAGATAAGACTTGTCCATACTGAAAGTAAAAACTCTGTTTTTAGTGTTTTGAACATAGTAAAAGGGAATGAAAAGTAAATTTACATGATTAAAATCCTATGGCAGTTTTTGTTGACTTTCGTTAAATTACTGAGATAACTTTCACAAGTAATTTCATCTCACACTTTTAACACATGATAGATCACAAAAAAAAAAAATAACATGAGCTGTTACTCAGTTGAAATCAAAGTAAGCAAAAGGATTACACAGATTAGATGTGGTTCAAATGAAAAGATATGGAGGAAACAATGTCGAAAAAGGCAAAAATGGTGGTTACTAACATTCTATTGTATTACCAGAGTGTTTTCAAAAACCTTTTTTCCAAACATAGGATTGTTTTAAAGCAACTACTGTACTTAGATAAGATAATGATAATGATATTAGATCTTCAATAGTAGAAATTTTATGAGAAATAATCTAGCCAGTTTTTTAATGAATAAAATTCCTTGCCATGGGACTTGATCTTATCTTGTTACCATTTGGTATCAAGGAAACCAAACTCTGCAAGATGAAGTCACATCAACAGATTTAAGCCATTTCATTTAGTTTTACCTCACAATCCTGGGTTTGTAGGACCCTGAGGAAATAGCCTTTTGAAAACCTTATGAGAAAAGGAGAAGAGGCTTGTCCAGTATAATTATGAATGGTTTAATTTGCTAGAGTTAATTGACACATTATGTGTACTGATCAGCTTTGGGATTCAGATAAAAAGTTTTTGTCTTTTTATTAAGAGGGACATTATATATAAGAACTTTGTGCACAACCACAAACTGCAAAGATTTTCCTACATTGAGATCACTGAGATCATTAAAATATTTCTGAACACATGATAGATATTACATGAAAAGCTAGAATGTACAACCTTAAATGAGAACAAGCTTATCACTCACTTACACCATGGGTTTCATTTGAACCTTTTAGCCAGAGGAGAATGAAAAATCTGAAGTCCTGGCAGAAAAGGTAAGCTTAGTTAATGATGGTGGCAGCTCTAGATTGTTATGTGTGACTTTATTTAATATATATATCTGTGTACTGGTTTCTGTGCATGATTTGTCCTGTTTTTTATGACATTTTAAGAAGTGAGAGATTTGGTAAATGTTAATCGTTACCTGTGTATTTATTTGCAACAGCATTATGATGACTAGATATGTATCTGAATCTTAATTTAAATGTGGCATGCTTAGGTAAAAGGGGGCTTAGTACATCTATGTAATGCATGATACGAAGCAAATCATCACAGTATCATGTATCCATAAAATCCAGTTTATCTAATAAACAAGTGAATTATGAGGTATGCTGGTTCTTATACATACTTGAAATTTACCAATAGCAAAACGTTTTGGCATGTCAACCTGTTGATAATTTTTGCTGATGCATTATGTCCCCTATCCACAGGGCATGGCTCAGATTTCGAATATCAAATTTTCTGTGTTACAGGTTGAATGTTTCAGTGATTTCAGTCCTTTGATTTTGAATTGATCAAAGGACTGAAATGACTGAATTGTTGAGCTGTATAAAGCAATTATTACCATGTAGTTGATTTGCAATCAAGTTTGTCATGATTTAAAAGCTCATACTACTAGGTACTTTTATTGTGTTTAATCTATGTGTGTAGACATATTAGGGTCTTCTGATGTCATTTAAAATAGTTTTGCAATTTCAATACTATTTTTTAAAAAAAGGTATCAAGATAATAATGCTTTGTAATGATGTACATGTAAAGTTATGGGCTTCTGTTGACCAATTATTCATTATTGTAATCCATGAATGTCCAAATCAAATTGTCTGACAAAGTAGGTTTCTTTTTTTCTTTCGAAATTATCTTTTTTCAACCTATTTATCAATTTCCTTTCTTTTCCATTTTAACCTTCTTATTGAGAATTTAAGCACCTTTCTGTTATACTCTAACAATAATAATCTTTCTTTTCTGGGTTTCTCAGTGAATAAATATAACACTTTTTTCTCCAAACTGATTTCTGTTACTGATAGAATACACTCTAATATTAGACTGTAAGAATATCTCTCAAAGTTGTTTTACTACTGAAACATAAGTTGAAAGAGACGAATTTATGTACCAGCTATTATTATTATTATTATTGTTTCGAGATGCAGCCCCCATTGAATAAGCGTTAAATGCAGTTAAACTCATATACAAACAAACAAATCAGCAGTAAATGCTGCCACGAAGCATTATATGTATTGGCAGGATCTGAGCGCTAAATATTTTATCTCAGTCTATTTGTATTGAAATTCAAAGGTTTTCTGAATCATTGTTTCAAGGATTTTTCAGGGGCTTATAATTAATGTTCAATTGAAAATCTAGTACAAAAGTTGCCAAGTTTTATCAGAGTGTTACAAAGCAATTTTCTGCCAGCGACTGGAATTTTGGCGAAGTGCACTTTAACACATTACCAGACTTATGGTATGAATTAAACTTGAGTGCATTTTGACTTTGACATTGTTCACTTTTAAGAGCTAGTGTGCCTTTAAAAATAATCTCCCCTCTTAGGACAAGAATTGATTAAAAAACTTACTTACTAAAGCTTACAAATGGACATAACATCTGACCATGTCAAAGATTTTTGTTGGACCACTTGACAGTTTTTACAAAACATTTATCTATGATTGATACTTTCTGAATTTTGATTATAATTTTGATGTAGCCTCAAATAATTGAAATCAATTTCTGTGATGTTCTATCACCAAATAAGCTAAATGAAGTGCTGAAGTTCAAAGAAAACCGCGCCAAGAAACGTGACCTCAATGACCTTGAGGAACGTATGCTTCTTGATAAACTGCAAGATGCTGAACAGACGCTCTCAGGAACCAACACGCCAACTAAAGTCATGCGCAGTAAAACGAAAATGCCCTTATCAAAATACAAGGATGTAAGAGATCTTCAATTGGAGGTAAGCCTTGTTACTTTTCTTAACCCTTTACCAAATAATTCAGGGTTTTTTATGGCTCTAAGAAAGACATTGCTGTTTGAAAACATTGTGGAAAAAGGAGAAAATGCTGGAAACCAGCATTTTCTTCTTTTCCCACATTGTGGAAAAAAGAGAAAATGCTGGAAAACAGCATTTTCTTCTTTTCCCACAATGTTGTGTACCTTTCCCAAAACAAATTTCAGTTTTGGGGTCATAATAGTTTCACCATCTGCAAATGCTTTCAAGTTGGATGTGTCAGAATCTTGTAGTATCGGAAATACTTGATGTTCAAGTTTCAGAAACTAAGTTCTGCAGATTCCTTTGAAGTTTTATTTGCAATGTTATGTAGGATTAGAATGTTTAAAATGATTACTTATTGTGGTGTTATTATTTTTCATTATCAGATGATCCAACTGAATATTTTGTCTCAAAGTGACCCTAAGATAAAGTTGATTGTGTTCCTCCTTGGTTAAATGAAAAATGTCAATTTTTTCTGTGAGTTGTAATGAAACCAAGTATTGCGACTTTGGGTCTGATTCAGATATATGATTATTAAAGAAAAGAAAGGGACTGTAAAGATCGGAGATCCGAGTGCATTTTCCTGCAGTCTGAACAAGATAACATTACTTGAAAGCACCTTAGGGTACCCCTTGCACTTGACAAATGATTTTGTCCGATTTTATTGCAAAAGTCTTACCCGTTTTAATTTGGTCTTCCAGAAATTGATTTTCCTATCACTGAAAGATAAAAATATGAGAGGAGTAACTTTTATAAATAGTAACTTCACTAGGCTACCAGTATGAAAGAAGACCTGTAAGATCATCTGATCACGTAGCATTATAATTACCACACTTTCTGTAGCAGTAGCTGTCTTAGCACTGTCCCACACAATCCCAAGTTTCCACAACCCTGGAGGAAAATATCTTTTGAAATCATAGAAAGGAGAAATAATGTTTTGTTTCCCTTTATGTAAACTACTGTTTTTAAGACAAATCCTGTAAGTATAGCGACAATTTTCATTTTGTCTGCAAATGCTCTAAGTGGGATTGAGCCTATAATTTTGTCATCTGGTAAACAGTTAATCCTTGTAAACAGAATTTGCACCTTTATCCATACTATGTTCTAACCAATCAAGGATGAACTTGATAGTTGTGAGCAATATTTGTCATGTGTAAAAGCTTTCAATTTGTACAAGTCTGAAGTGTTGTGGATTTACAAAGAATTCAAGAACAACATACTGGTAGGTGCATGTGAAAAATCACAGGTCACTATCAGCTTTCGTATCAGATTCTGTATCAGATTCTGGATCTACATTGATCAATGTTTTGTGAAATTGCTAAGAAAGCCACCAATATTTAGAACATTTTGTTCAGCGTCAGTTTACTGATTTAACGTAGTAGACCCCAAATAGAAAACAGCTATTTCCACAATAATATTATCCTACAAAATCTACTATGATTAAAAAAGATTAAAAAGCCGCTTTTCCCTTTTTGGCTAATCTAGAATTATCATTTATAAATCCAAAACTACTATGTTTTCATTACAAAGAGAGATAGTAATACCTTCCTTTTCTGGAAACTAACAAAAGTACCTACAAATAATTTCAAGATAGGCATAAAAGAATTTCTGGACATTTAAAGATGTGCAAAAGTATTATACCTGTATAAATCAGTATTTATCAACTATCAAGAAAACTTCATGCAGTGCAGCACTAGAGGTATTAGGGGTCTACTACCTTAAAAGTGAAATTTATTAGGAAGTTTGCAATAAAAATAAAGAAGATTGCCAGAAATTTTACCCTCTCATTACAATGCACACCTGTAACTCTTTACCAAGAGACAACATTTTAGACTTGACCAAAATGAAAGCATTAAATTTGCAGACAACAAAATAGTAATGACTCAAAAAATTGGTTCTTCTATTTTTTTTGTTGCTGAATTGTAGAAAACATTGTGGGAGAAGCAGGAAATGCTGAAAACAAGCATTTTCACATTTTCCCGCTATGTTGTGAAAATTCTTATTGGGTTATTAAAACTGGGAACAGTGTAATTAAGGGCTAATTTCTTTTGCAGTGTCAATCAGAGAAACACAACAGAGAGAGTTGTACATATGATACTAAACTTGCATGCTTCGCTCTTTAACCCTTTCCCAAACAAGCCCTTGTTTTTACGTGTCTGCAGTACAAGTCTCTTGAAAACACTGTGGGAAAAGGAGAAATTGCTCGTAACAAGCAATTTCTCCTTTTCCCACAGTGTTTTCTACCTATTTGGAGAACTTTCTGCCATTTTTTATCAAATTTGAAATTGTCGTCAGCAAACTCTTTGAGTTTGGAAAAGTCTAAAATTTGTCGTTTGAGAAAGGGTTAAGAGACACATGTAGTTTGATTAGAAGAGCTGTGAAATTTCAATTTTAACACTGATTCATTGTTAAAAAGTGCAAAACATCAATGTTTCTGTAGCACTTTGGTTTAAGATATAATCGTAGTGTGAAGGGAAGAGGATTAAAGAGATAGAGAGTTGATATAGGAGTAGATTTTAGGAGTAGGGCTGATAGCTTCATCACAGTGGGAGAATTTAATTGAAGATTTGTGAATTTATTGTCATGTAAGATCTATGAGATTTAATTTATGTATATGGAAATTAACCTTAGGGGTGCTAAATCAGTGAAATAATCAACAGTTTCAATCACAAGCAGAGACCCTAGAGTTTTGAATTTGTAATTATTCTATTTCACCAGAAAACAAAATGTTAACCCTTTACCAGACAATCACGGGTTTTCATGATCTTTTGGCGGGGAAACCTTCTGAAAACATATTGGGAAAAGGAGAAAATGCTGGAATCCAGCATTTTCTCCTTTTCCCACAATGTTTTCTACCCTTCCCAACCCAAATTTCAACTTTTGAGTCGCATTAATTTTGTCCTTCGAAAAGGTTTCCAATTTGAACTAGTCTAAAATTTTGTCGTTTGATAAAGAGTTAAACCTATCCAAATTGAAACCATTTGCAGACTACAAATAGATTGTGACTCAAATGATGAGATGTAACTCTTTTCCAATTTGAGTAAAATGTGATGTCTGAATTGGAAGCATTTGCACGCAGGCAACAATTCGTATGTGGCCGGAATTATGAGACTTTGTCAGGATAGGGTAGAAAACATTGTGCTGGTCACCATTATTTTCACATTTTCCCACTTTGTTTTCAAAAGCTTTCTTTCTTATGGTTGTTAAAACTCAGGATCTATGGTAAAGGGTGAAAAGGTTAGAAAAATTGTTGTAAAAGGAGAAAGATTTAGTAATGAAAAGCTTTCTCATGAATGTAAAAATACTTTATTGTTTGGTTAAGTGTTAAACCAATACATCCTCTAATATTAAGCACTGTACTTTATTAGCAGAGATGAAATTTACCCAAGCTGCAAAATCCTTAATAGACAATTTATTACCCTGTTTCAGTATGAAAAGCAGAGAGAATTAACCCAGCCCAAAGTGCCTGAAATTCAGATGGTTGCAAGCCCTCGTGGAGCGGGGACACCATACTCACGAAACTCCAACTCCAGCCTTAGTGTGTATCTAGCTGTAAGTTTTAAACACCCAGAGTAGTGATGGTGATGGTCTATGTAGCCTGGAATGTTCACAGAGTGGCGGCAACACAGTGATTCTGCTACAGCCTGCATGACACAATACTATCCTGTAACCTTCATTTATTAACAGGTTTTCAGATAACAATATTTCTAACCTATTTTTTTTTTTTAATGCTGTTTCCCAGCATCTTCTTCTTTTCTCACAATATTTACAGAAACTTTTCCCACAAGGTTCTATTGAAGTAGCAACATGGATCTTACCTTGGATGATTGAGCCCAATTTCGGGATTCCTGTGATGCGCCCTCTATTGGATAATGGTTATAACCCCCCCTTTACATAATTTTTCTGAAAGCCAATGAAATATTGTTTTACAAACCGCTTACGAGTAAAATTATTCAACATGAAGCGATAAGCAGACATCCACATTGGTTTCCATGTTTACCTGCTATTCGAAAAGTGATGACCTTATTCTATTTTTATCAGAGATGAAATGCTAATGCTACGAGTGATTTCATTTGCTGCAGCTAGAGAAGGCTGCATCCAATGAAAAAGCATATCAGGGGAATGTAAAAATCAAGCTTGATCAGCCAAGGGTAGAGTAGTGTAGTGAATCGTCAGCCTTAGCTTGCAAAGATGTTGAACTAGGGATTGTTGATAAAAGTTTAAAGCCCCCATGCCTTCTTTGATGAAAATTTTTCCATATAAAATTAAATTCAACTTTTAACTCATTACCAAACGACAAAATTTTAGGTTTGTCCAAATCGAAAGCATTTGCAGACGACAAAGTACAAGTGAATAAAAATTTGAAATTTGTTTTGTGAAGGGTAGAAAACATTGTCGGAAAAGGAGAAAATGCTGGTTACTAGAATTTTCTCCTTTTCCCACAATGTTTTTGAAAGCCTTCTTTCTCAGGGTTAAGTGAGTAGAAAATAGTTGTAGAACCAAAACAAGAATATTCTATACTTTACTGAAGCTTTAAGTAATTGGAATATAAACTCCTCATTGACCAATATTTGAAACTATGTACTGCAAGATCTTTTCTATGTAAAATCCATCAAGTTTTCGGAAAAAAATCACAGTTTACATCAAATCCAAACTTTAAATTTTGGCAGCTGTTTGTTCTCTACAGTATTGAAGTCAAGATTGTAAGTTTTCATAATGTCTGGGACAGGTCAACCTTGGGCATTGCATTGTCTACCTTTATGTTACCGGACAGAGTGGGAACTTTTAAAGCCTATAAATGAGACAATTTTCTGCTTATTTCCACATGCTATTACTAATGAATAGTTTGGTTAAGAGTCTAAAAGATAGATTCTCCATTATATGAAAAAGCTGTGAGAACATTTCACATGAATTTTTGTAATTCAAAAATAGAAATTGAAAATAACAGTTTTCAGAAGAGTAATAAGGTCTTTGCTGTATCATTAGAAAGTGTGGAGTTTTCAAATGAAAATGCATACCAACTATGATTTTGTTTTTGAATTTGAAGCTGAAAATTAAGTATAACAATTGTTACAAACAATTAAATATGAAAGTGAATCACAATCTCATTGAATGCAGATTTCTCTTTTAGATCCCCTGCCCCACTTAGAGAATTATTTTGATGGAAAAAGCCATGAGCTTGAAACTTTATCTGAACATTCAGTGAGAAAGCATGTTAGAATTGTCTTCTTTTTAGTAGGTTTTAGATGCATGTGTTACTTATACAATATATTTCATTGATATGCCATTTTAATTCATTTTTGATAGGTCAGTTTTTCTTTCTGTATTCTTATAGTGTTTCAAAGAAACCAATAAAATTTTAAGAAATAATGTTTTCCCATGCTCTAAATATTTGTGAATCTATTGTTTTTCTCTTGCACAGTTGCTAAAAATACATGTATGTTTGTTTGTGTCTTTGTTGTGTATGTTTGTGTAGTCTGTTTTCATTGATTTGTCTATGTATTTGTCTGAATAAAAGGGTTAACAAACAAACCAATGTGTTTTCATCATATAATTATGTAGTTAAAGCCAGATATCATTTTACAGATATACAGCTGTCAGATCTGTAGAACAGATAAACAAATTAAAGAAAAGAAAAATATGTGAATTTTTTATTTTTGAATTGATGTTGCATGTGTTTTAGATAAATGTACAAAGCAATTGAATTTTTTCCGAATGATACTGAATTAAATTTTTTCTTACTTCTTTACCATGATTATTAACATATCTACTTATTTCAGTCCCATAACTATGCAGATACTTTTATCTGTCTGCAGTAAGATATTCAGGTTATTACGAAAGCCTACAAGTGTCAGAATGAAGGTATAATGTTTTTTTTAACATGTTATAAACAATTTGAAATAATGCAAAAAAGTCGCATGAACGCGAAAAATCTTGCGTTTTTGATACAGAAAAATGGTACATTAATTCAATCTCTGATTATAGAACAAAAATATTTGTCAATCTTTCATGAAAAGATAATTATTATGCACAAATGATGCACAAATAGCAATGAGGAGCAGGTAGGATGTGTCAGACTCTCCAAACTACTTACCAGACACGCAGATATCCAGAAGTGATGCGTCAGTTATTCATTTGTAAACAAAATCATCCTCCATTATAAGTTTTATAGAAATTTACAGTAACTTGGTTACCTGGTTTGAGAGCAGAAACTGGAATTGAATTGATGGTTTAAAGAGACCTTTAATATTAAATTAACAGTCCTGTTTTGGTTGTTACCTCTAGTCGACATGTTTACATTTTAACCAGCCATTCGTTCTTTACATATAGGCAACTTGAGCCTCAAAAAAAGAATGTGAGTCCAAATTTAATTTTGCATGTGGAAATAAAAACTACTTGCTAAAGTTTGCAAAAAAATGAAATTCGAATGCTGTAATATGTTTTTATTTCTTTTCTTATTGTTCATGTTGACCCTTAGGCTTTTGTAGTTTATACCTTTAACTCTCACCAAAAAATCGTGCTTTGTCATAATGACACATAGGAATAAAGTTTTTGAAAACTCGTTGGAAGAAGTGAAAAGCAGCATTTTTTCTATTCCAACAATTCTTTAAAAGTTTTCTATTTTCATTTCTTGCCTGTAAATTGTTTTGATTAAGATGAGTCAAATATTTTCTTGTATGGTAGATAGTAGAGTAAAATGGGCATCTACATTCAAGTAGTTCATGCTTTTTTACAAGCAATGAATTATGAGTTAAAAAGTTCATAGATAAGGTCAATGAATGACTATGGTAATAGAAATATCATCATTAGCATGCGTGACTTTTGGATATGCTTGAATGCATACCAGGGTTTCACCAGCTATTCTGAAAAATGTTTTTTTAAACTAATTCTTAAAAATTTCTAGATTTGAAAGTAACATTAAGTTTGATTGGCTACACCAAATACCGGTGTTTAGCCAGTCAGAAGTTGTGTTACATTCAATTTCAGAAAATTCTTCAGCATGAGACAAAGAATATTCTTCAGGATGAGTGGTGAATACACACTCAGAATTTTAAAAAAGGATGAACAAAAAAAAAGAAGAAGGAGCATTTTTTTTGCTAAAAGTTGTAATGATCGAGACATAAAAAATTGCTCCCATTGTACTGAATTCTTAATTTTATATAAGATCACAGAATTTCAAACTTGTGCAAACTGTAAGCAATTCTTAAAATCTAGAAATTAATCCACTTCCACACAATCTATACTTTTGAACACCCTGAGAAAGAAGCTGTTAAAAAAAAAAATTGTGGGAAAATAATAAAAAATAAGTTTGGCACTGGCATATCTACCTTTTTGTCACAATTCTTTTCAAAAGACGCTGTCTCTGTTCATAGGGCATTTAGAAGCCAATTGAAAACATTTTCTCCTGTTCCAACAATATTTTCTACCCTGCTAGAAACAAAGTTCAATTTTTTGAGTTACACTTTTTTTTGTTGTCTGCAATGGCTTTCAATTGGACCTGTCTAAAATTTTGATGTTGTGTAAAGAGTTAAGAAGTAGATGAGGTAATAGTTTTAAAAAGAAGGTTTAGAAAGGGAGGGTTGACATCAAATATCCATTATCGATCAGTTTTTGACAACTTGCTCTTTACAAAACCTTTCCAAATTTTTATGATCTTGAGGTAGAGAACACATCTGAAAACATTGTGGGAAATGTAGACATTGCTGGTTACCAGCAGTTTATTTTTTTCCACCATTAATTAAATTGAATTAGTTAACTCTTTACCAAATTACAAATATATAGACTTGTTTAAATTGAAAGCATTCGCAGACGACAAAATAAATGTGACTGGAGAATCAAAATTTGATTTAGGAAGGGCAGAAAACATTGTGAAAAGGGAGAAAATGCTGGTTTCCAGCATTTTCTCCTTTTCCCACAATGTTCTGGAAAGGCTTCTGGCTCAAGGTCGTCAAAAGTCGTCATTGGGTGGTAAAGGGTTAACTAGCCATATATTGAACTCAGATGACACAATGTTAATATATAAAATTCATCCACTTGTACCAAAAAAAACCCAGCTTTTTTAGGAAATATTATTGGAAAAGTAGGAATCAAGCTATTAGTATTAAAATTTTATCTTTATTATCATTGAGCGATCAAGCTATTAACATGCAAATTTTATCCTATTTTCACAATAGTTAGCCTTGTCATTAGAAAGGGTAATTCCTTTCCTTTCAAATGATACTCTTTGTGATACATATGTAATACTGTAGCTTCATTCCAAGTCTTAACGCTTTACCAAGCAGTTCATGTTTTAACAAACTAGGGGAAGATGCTTTCTGAAAATAGCAAAGAAAAAGGAGAAAGTGCTGCTAACCAGCATTTCCTACTTTTGCCACAATGTTTTCCACCTTGACAAAGAACTTAAATTCAGTTATAACCACTTTATTATTTGTTGCCTGCAGATTCTGTCAGTTTAAAAGAATAAAAAACTTGTCGTATTGGACAAAAGGTTATTAGATCTAGCCTGTCTATTAGGTCAGCAATTTATCAGACTGAAGAGTTGACTTGTCCTTAAAATAAAGCTTCCAATTTTGGTAAGGGTGAAATTTTGTTGTTTGGTGAAGAATTAATCTTTTACCAAACAAACCCTGGTTTTTACAAACAAGAGAAAGAAGCCCTGGTAACCAGCATTTTCTCCTTTTCCCTAAATGTTTTCCACTATTCTGAAGTCAAATTTCAATTCTTGATTCATGTTTATTTTGTTATCTGCAAATGTTTTGAATTTGGACCAGTCTAAAATTTTGAGGTGTGGTAAAGAATTAAGAATTTATGATGTGGTTTTGGTAAACAAGCATCTTGAATGAAGATGAACAGATAAATCAATACCAACCCAGATTAATGCCTCTGAAGTAGAGTGAATTTATATATACACAAAATAATTCTATTGAAAAGTGTTTTATTAAATATTAAGTTAAATTCAATTGGATGAATTTCCATATTTGGAATTGCTGAATGAGGGTTGTTGTGCCAAATTTACTTAACTATTTACCAAACAACATTTTAGGCTCACTCCTCATCAAAGCATTTGCACACAAAAAATTTAACATACCTCAAATGATAAGATTGTCCCTGAAAGACAAAAAAAAAAGCAATTTGGGAAAGGAGAAAATGCATTTTCTTAGATTCCACAATGTTTTCAAATGTATTTTATCTTGAGTTCATTCAAAGAATTAAGATTGTTTAGTGAGGGGTTATGAGATATATTCATGTGGTGTTTGTCAATATACATCGAATATTTCTCGACTTTTAGATTAGGAAAACATGTAAACTACTGTCCATGGGTTGTTTAGAAAATTATCCAAATATGTCATAAGTGTAAATGAAATAGATCTTGAGCTCATTACCAAAAGACAATATTTTTGGCTTGTCCAAATTTTAAAGCATTTGCACACAATAAAATAAAGGAGACTGTAAATTTGAAATTTGTTTTGTAAAGGGTAGAAAATATTGTAGGAAAAGGAGAAAATGCTGGTTACCAGCATTTTCTCCTTTTCCCACAGTTTTTTCTATAGGCGTCTTTCTCTGGGTTGTCAAAGGGAGGGATTGTGTGGTAATGGATTAATTAGAGTAGTTGGTCTTCATAACAATGGTCCATCCACTGACCAAACTACACTGAATGTGCAGTCTGATGTTAACAGCACCTAAAAGTGGCTTTTTAACTCTTTACTAAACAATAAAACATTATGAAACTAGTCCAAATAGGAAGCATTTGCAGACGACAAAATCATTGTTACTTAAAGTTTGAAATTGTTTTGGGAAAAGAAGAAAACATAATGGGAAAAGTAGAAAATACTGGTTACCAGCACTTTCTCCTTTTCCTACAATGTTTTCAAAAGACTTCTTTCTCAGGCTCGTTAAAGGTTCAGTGTGGTAATGGAATAAAACAGATTCAAAGTTGCTTCAACGTTAGTCCTAGTTTTACAAATTCTTCTTCTGACAGCAACCATCTTCGCAAGCCAAGGGTTATGATCCACTATGCTACTCTACCCTTTACGGATTGAGCTTGATTTCAACAATCACCCGATACCCATTTTCATTGGTTGCAGCTAGCTCTAACTAAATCAAATCATATCGCTTGTAGCATTTCATCTTCGATAAAAACAGAACAGGGTGGTGATAAAAATAGAAGGTAAACACGAATACCTCCATGGATATGCGCAGGATCTGTAATGATTTATTACCAAAGAAAACATAGACAAACAATATTTACATAAAGTTTTAATGGGACCAATCAATTATCAGATGTTTTAGGCTATATTCCAGCATCTGACCATGGAATGTCGAAGTATGTTTGTTGTCATTGCTTCATGTTGAAGTATTTTATTTGTAAGCGGTTTGTAAAACAACATTTCATTGGCTATAAGAAATATGATGTAAAGGGAGATAATATGCAGCATCCAGTAGGGAGCATGTGGCGAGAATCTTGAAGTCGGGCTCGATCCGCCAAGGCAAGATCAATGTAGGGATCGTGACCTTGGCTTGCGGAGATGGACAGCAACTGCATGAAACATTTACAAACTGTACTGTAACATCTTGATATACTCATAATAATATTCATATCCATGAATTAAATTTATCTTCTATCCGACTCCTGAATTGTTTTCTTTTGGCTTCAAGTGTGCCCTCAATGCATTTTAACCTTTAGTTCTGATTGGCTGGGAAAAATTTATCTTCAGCTTGAAGGGTTGCACTGATGTTATTTTTGTGGTATTTATCAAAGACAATACCACTTTGAGTTCAAAATCGAAATTTGATAACCATGTATCTTATTTTGTGCAAAGCTGAAGGAAATGAACCCAGTTAAACTCATTCTTTCTCAGGCAAATGAGTTTTTCGGTGGCACACAGATATGTAATTTGAAATGGTAATTCAAAATACTTTGGGCAAGGCCATCGATTGTTGAGATACTTATTTTTGATTGAAAATAGCTTCTCTTGCTCATAGCCTTTTATTGGTGCAATGATACAAATTTGCCTACTGACCCTGGGCTTTTTCGCTCCAAACCAATTCGTTCCATTGCTTGTTCGTCCTATGATTGTGTGCCACTCCATTTGATTGCTCATGAATATTTATAGGTCAAAGTATTTGATTGTAATGTTGGAAATTAAATGTAAAAGGCTAAAGATATTTCAAAATTATAGTTTTAAGGTACATGGGTACACTCCCTTCTACCAAAAAGGTATTCATTTGTTTTTAAGCCAATATTTGAAGAATATGTCTCTTTTTCTATCAAACTATTGATTCCATGCAATGGGTTTCCTTGACAAATACCACTTCAGCATTTTCAACGCTTTGATTTGACTGGGTCTCCACTAGTGGAGAAACAATCACTAAAATATCATTCGAGGTAGTCCCCGAATCAGGGGTAGGAAAGATTATGACAAATGTAGCAAGTTTTTAAAGGCAGAATCCTGACTTCTTACAGAATTCAATAATAAAGGACATTGGAATGCCACTATTTTACCTCATGCTTCCGTCTCCTGATTAGAGGTTCATTATCAGGTTAAAATGTCCTTGACTTCACATTTAAAAAAAGTTAATTAGGGTAATGAAATAAGTGAGTTAAACGAGTCAGTAATCAACCATTATATAAGCAAGCAAGAAACAATAGCATTTAGGCAAGGTATTATCCTCGTACATCAGATTCCAACCCTGTGATGAGCTGGGTTAACTCTTTACCACAAAATACTGAGTTTTAATGACCCTGATGGAAAAGCCTTTTGGAAACATTGTGGGAAAAGGAGAAAATGCTGATAAACAGCATTTTCTCCTTTTCCCACAATGTTTTCTGTCCTTTCAATGACAATGTCTTCATTTTGATCAACATCTAATTTGATATCTGCAAATGCTCTGAATATGGACAAGTCCACAATTTTGTTGTGTGATATAGAGTTCACCTCTAGGAACTGCCATCATGGTCATAGAACATTGTTAGGTTTCCAACAAATGAACATAACACAACACAACACAGCACAACACAATGCAATGCAACATAACATAACACAACACAACATAACATAACACAACACAACAACATAACATAACACAACATAACATAACATACACTCAAGTAGTATACAATATAATATGGGGGATATAATACAGATAAGGCTGTGAAATAAAAAAACTAATGGCCTTTCTGGGAAAAAAAAAAGGAATATAGGGAGTACGATAAGGAAAAACATAGAGTTTATTTTTTCACAGTAAACTCTTATCCACATGATGAAGACCTAGACTGTCCATTTTGAAAAGCATTTGCAAGTGACAACTTAACCTATTACCACACAGTCCTGTTAACAACATTATTGAAGACAGCTGGTGAAAACATTGTAGAAATAAGAGAAAATGCTGGTAACCAGCATTTTTTCTTTTTACCACAATGTTTTGTAGTCTGTGGACTATAAAGATCAATTTTTGAGTTGCAGGAGACCTGTGGAAGGTTTCAATAGTTGTTTGGTAATGATGTAAGAGTCAGGCTCAAATTCTGGCATTTGTCAAAGAAAAGTAGAAAGCATTGTTGGAAAAGGAGAAAATGCTCAGTTATTCCTCCTTTTCCCACAGTGTTATCAAAGCCTCCTTTTTTCATCTTGATGAAGGTTTAACTCTTTACCAAACAACAAAATTTGAGACTTGTCCAAATTGAAAGCAATTGCAAACAAAAAAATAGATGTGGCTCAAAAATTGAAACTTGACCTTAGATAAATAGAAAACATTGTTGGAAAAGAAAATAATGCTGGTTACAAGCATTTTCTCCTTTTCCCACAATGTTTTCAGAAGGCTTTTTCATCATGGTTGTAAAACCTAGGGATTGTCTGGTAAAGGGTTAATGAAAGTTATGTTCAGAATTGATGTGAAATGAATGACATTCAAACAAGCCATACAACCCTATCACAAAACTCATTGAAAACCAATTTGTATTGCCTAAAACAGATTTTCCTACCTCTGAATGCCAAAAATTCATAAACAACATTGTTAAAAATGTTAAAAACAGATAAAGTACAATCTAGACATCAAACCTTAACTAAATGACAGAATTTCAAACTTCTCTAAATTGAAAGCATATTAAGATATTTTAAATATGCCTATAAAATCATTGAATTCATCTTAGCAAGGATAGAAAATAATGTAGGAAAAGGAAAACAATGCTGCCTATCAGCATTTTCCTTTTTTTCCACATGTTTTTTTAAAAAGATTTTTTCTAGATGTTATTGGAATTAGGGATTGTTGCGTAAAGACTTTCGTTAAAACAAATTTGCTTTACACACCTTTGAAAAAATCCCAGTAAAATATTTTTATTGAAAATCAAAATAACTAAAGATTTGATACATCGCTTCATGCGAAACGCATCAAGGGAAAATAGGAACAATGTTCATTGTGAGCATTTTCCTCTTTTTGCCTTTTTGTTTTCAAAAGTGTTCAAAAAAGTTTGTCTGGGAATCACAATGTGTTAAGTTTGGCGTAAAACAGATGTAATACTATTAAATATGTGTGTTAAGAGAAGTTTAATTTAACTTGAGTGGCATGTTTGAAGTTGAAGTGCTTGTTTCCACTTAACCTCTAGCTTGGAACACTAAGTTATATATCACAAGGAGGTTGCCCATGCTGAGATTGGATATATCTCCTTTTGGCTGCCAAATTATTACGTACAATATATTTCATGCTTACCCGTAGGATTTCGAGAAATAACAGTGAAAATATTTTTCGATCTTACATGGGTATGTCCAGTGAAAATACCGATTTTTATGTTCTTGTCGCCTATGTAAATTTTGCGTGCCTAACAACCAGATGAAAAATATAACGTCATTTACCTTACATTTCTCACACTTGACGTAATATTGTATTGCGTTGCTATGCGGAGGGGGTACGCCACGGGGGATAACTGAAAAGAATTGAACTGAATATTGATAAAGCGCCTCAAGAAAGGGTTAAAAGCATGAAATAAATAGAATATATGTTTTTTTCAGGGAAAGATCGAAATTTATTTCATCTTGTGAACACCATTGATATTTTCACTTGTGGCTGTGCCACTCAATAAAATATTACCAATGGTGTTTACTAGATGAAAACATCTCAGTAAAATATTTTTGTTAAAAATCAAAACAACTAAAGATTTGATACATCAATTTATGTGAAACGCATCAAGGGAAAATGAGAATAATGTTCATTTCATGCATTTTTCTCTTTGCCCCTTTGTTTTCAAAAGTGTCGAAAAAAGCTTGTCCGGGAATCATAATGTGTTAAGTTTGGCGTAAAACAGATATAAAACCATTAAATAAGTGTGTTTAGAAAAGTTTAGTTTGGAGTTGAAAATAGAGAAAATGCTGGTTACCATTATTTTCTCCTTTCCCCACAATGTTTTCATTAGTCTTCATTCTCAGGGTTGTTAAAAGTTGGCATTGTGTGGTACAGAATTAAATAAGTCTTGGGCTCATGTCTTTTCGAATGAAAAAGTTTTGTCATTGGAGGACTCAATCATAAACTTCTTACATCCAGTTTTTCTGAATAAAGTGAAGAATTAATGTAGATTTGAATCATACTGTTTTTTGCAGGATGATTTCAGAAGAAATCCTAATCAAGATCAACAGTTACGAAATCTGGCGGAAAGTCATGGCCGACAAATGGAATACCTACAGCAACGTAACAAAGATTTGGAAAAACAGCGAGAAGGTAAGTACATAACTGTATCATTTTCAATTTTTTCCAATATACTGAAACAGATTTATGGTTACACAACTTTGGAAACTTGAGTAGAGATAAAAAGTTAGAATTAAGTCTTTACCCCACAATCAAGACATTTAATGAGCCTGAGAAAGAAGTCTTTGGAAAAACGTTTTGGGAAAAGGAGAAAATGCTGGTAACCAGCATTTTCTCCATTTCCAACAATGTTTTCTGCCCTTTCCAAATCAAATTTTAAATTTTGATTCACATTTATTTTGTCGTCTGCAAATGTTTTCAAGAGTTAACGACCCTGAGGAAGCAAGCTTTTGAAAACATTGTGTGAAAAGGAGAAAATGCTGGTAGCCAGCATTTTCTCCTTTTCCCACAATGTTTTCTACCCCTCTCAAATCAGATTGTCATCTGGTAATGCTTCCAATTTGGACTAGTCCAAAATTTTATTGTTTGGTAAAGAATTATGGTAAAAAAACCAAGACATATATTATGAACCATGTTCTGACAAAAGAGTGCTAACTGCATCAAGGTGATACATCATACATAGCAAGTCATCATAATTGTAGTTAAAGACCCATAAAATTCACTTTGTGTGTCAACCAACTGACTCTCTAGGTATGCTGGTCCTTTGACATGCAGGAAATTGACCAAAAAGGTTTTTGCCCAGGTCAGCCTGTGGGGAGTGTGCAAAACAGACCTGGGTCAATTCTTTTTGCAGATGTATTAACTCTTTACCACACAAGGCATTTCTATGGTATCTCTGATTGACCCTAAATAAGAGCAAGGATAAAGCCGTTTCTAAGGTGTATATGACACCTTTTGATAGTGTAGAAAACATAGTGGCAAATGGTGAAATTGCTCGTCACGAGCAATTTCACCTTTTGCCACAATGTTTTCCAAAGGCTCCTACAAGCAATGCGTAGAAATGAGTATCTATGGAGTAAAGGGTTAAATTAACTCTTTGCCAAACGACAAAATTTTGGACTTGTCCAATTTGAAAGCATTTGCAGACAACAAAATAAATGTGAATCTGAAATTGAAAATTGATTTGGAAAGGGTAGAAATCATTGTGGGTAAAGGAGAAAATGCTGGTTACCAGCATCTTCTCCTTTTTACACAATGTTTTTCAAAGACTTTCTTTCTCAGGGTTGTCAAAAGCACTACAATGATACTCATTTTCAATCACAGCAAATTCTTTTGGATACTAATATTTTGGAAATAGCTGTTTTTCATTAGAATGGTACTACCTTAAGCCACTTTTTTCAGAGCATGGTTCATTGCGCAAGACAGATGAGAAATGCTTCTTTTACAATCTAGTGTTATTATTTGTTATATATACCCCAAAGAAAGAAGATTTTGAAAAAAAATGTGGAAAAAAGGAGAAAAATGTTTTAGCATTTTTAGCTCACCTGGGCACCAAGTGCTCATGGTGAGCTATTGTGATCGTGCTATGTCCGGCGTCCGTCGTGCGTCGTGCGTCGTCCGTCGTCCGTCGTCAACTTTTTACCTTGTGTACGCTCTAGAGGCCACAGTTTTGGTTGGATACTCATGAAAGTTGGTCAGGCTGTTTGTCTCGATAAAATCTCGGACCAATTTGAAAATGGGTCACGTGGGGTCAAAAACTAGGTCACTAGGTCAAATCTTAGAAAAACCTTGTGTACGCTCTAGAGACCACATTTTGAGTCGGATACTCATGAAAGTTGGTTAGGATGCTTGTCTCGATGATATCTCGAACGAGTTCGGAAATGGGTCATGTGGGGTCAAAAACTAGGTCACTATGTCAAATCTTAGAAAAACCTTGTGTACGCTCTAGAGGCCACATTTTCAGTCGGATACTCATGAAAGTTGGTCAGGATTTTTGTCTCGATGATATCTCGGACGAGTTTGAAAATGGGTCACGTGGGGTCAAAAACTAGGTCATCAGGTCAAATCTTAGAAAAACCTTGTGTACGCTCTAGAGGCCACATTTTCAGTCTGATACTCATGAAAGTTGGTCAGGATGTTTGTCTCGATAAAATCTCGGACCAATATGAAAATGGGTCACGTGGGGTCAAAAACTAGGTCACTAGGTCAAATCTTAGAAAAACCTTGTGTACGCTCTAGAGACCACATTTTGAGTCGGATACTCATGAAAATTGGTCAGGATGCTTGTCTCGATGATATCTCGAACGAGTTTGGAAATGGGTCACGTGGAGTCAAAAACTAGGTCACTAGGTCAAATCTTAGAAAAACCTTGTGTATGCTCTAGAGGCCACATTTTCAGTCGGATACTCATGAAAGTTGGTCAGGGTGCTTGTCTCGATGATATCTCGGACAAGTTTGAAAATGGGTCACGTGGGGTCAAAAACTAGGTCACCAGGTCAAATCTTAGATGAACCTTGTGTACGCTCTAGAGGCCACATTTTCAGTTGGATACTCATGAAAGTTGGTCAGGATGTTAGTCTGGATGGTATCTCAGACAAGTTCGAAAATGGGTCACGTGGGGTCAAAAACTAGGTCATCAGGTCAAATCTTAGAAAAACCTTGTGTACGCTCTAGAGGCCACATTTTCAGTCTGATACTCATGAAAGTTGGTCAGGATGTTTGTCTCGATAAAATCTCGGACCAATATGAAAATGGGTCACGTGGGGTCAAAAACTAGGTCACTAGGTCAAATCTTAGAAAAACCTTGTGTACGCTCTAGAGACCACATTTTGAGTCGGATACTCATGAAAGTTGGTCAGGATGCTTGTCTCGATGATATCTCGAACGAGTTTGGAAATGGGTCACGTGGAGTCAAAAACTAGGTCACTAGGTCAAATCTTAGAAAAACCTTGTGTATGCTCTAGAGGCCACATTTTCAGTCGGATACTCATGAAAGTTGGTCAGGGTGCTTGTCTCGATGATATCTCGGACAAGTTTGAAAATGGGTCACGTGGGGTCAAAAACTAGGTCACCAGGTCAAATCTTAGAAAAACCTTGTGTACGCTCTAGAGGCCACATTTTCAGTCAGATACTCATGAAAGTTGGTCAGGATGTTAGTCTGGATGGTATCTCGGACAAACTCGAAAATTGGTCATGTGGGGTCAAAAACTAGGCCACCAGGTCAAATCTTAGAAAAACCTTGTGTACGCTCTAGAGGCCACATTTTCAGTCGGATACTCCTGAAAGTTGGTCAGGATGTTTGTCTGGATGATATCTCGGATGAGTTCGAAAATGGGTCACGTGGGGTCAAAAACTAGGTCACCAGGTCAAATCCTAGAAAAAACTTATGTACGCTCTAGAGGCCACATTTTGAGTCGGATACTCATGAAAGTTGGTCAGGATGTTTGTCTGGATGATATCTCGAACGAGTATGAAAATGGGTCACGTGGGGTCAAAAACTAGGTCACCAGGTCAAATCTTAGAAAAAAATTGTGTACGCTCTAGAGGCCACATTTTCAGTCAGATACTCATGAAAGTTGGTCAGGATGTTTGTCTGGATGATATCTCGTACGAGTACGAAAATGGGTCATGTGGGGTCAAAAACTAGGTCATCAGGTCAAATCTTAGAAAAACCTTGTGTACGCTCTAGAGGCCACATTTTCGGTCGGATACTCATGAAAGTTGGTCAGGATGTTTGTCTGGATGATATCTTAGACGAGTTTGAAAATGGGTCACGTGGGGTCAAAAACTAGGTCACTAGGTCAAATCTTAGAAAAAACTTGTATATGCTCTGGATGCCACATTTTCAGTCCAACACTCTTGAAAATTAGTCAGAATGTTTGCCTTTATAATATCTTGGATGAGTTGGGTCAAAAACTGGGTCAATAGGTCAAATGTTATAAACACCTTTTGAATGCTCTGGAGGACACATTTTCAGTTGGATACTCATGAAAGTTGGTCAGGATGTTTGCCTGGATGATATCTCAGACAAGATCGAAAATGGGTCATGTGGGGTCAAAAACTAGGTCACTAGGTCAAATGTTAGAAAAACCTCTTGTAGGCTCTAGAGGCCACATTTTCAGTCCAAAACTCTTGTAAGTTGGTCAGAATGTTTGTCTTGATGATATCTCAGACAGGTTTGAAAATGGGTCATTGGGGGTAAAAAACTAGGTCACTAGGTCAAATCTTAGAAAAACCTTGTATATGCTCTGGATGCCACATTTTCAGTCCAACACTCTTGAAAATTAGTCAGAATGTTTGCCTTTATAATATCTTGGATGAGTTTGAAAATGGGTCATGTTGGGTCAAAAACTGGGTCAATAGGTCAAATGTTATAAACACCTTTTGTATGCTCTGGAGGACACATTTTCAGTCTGATACTCCTAAAACTTGTTCATAATATTTGTCCTGGTGATACCTTGAATGAGTTTGAAAATGGGTCATGTGGAGTCAAAAACTAGGTCAGTGGGTCAAATATTAGAAAAACACTCTAGAGGCTACATTTTCTGCCTGATACTCTTCAGACTTGGTCAGAATGTTTGTTTTGGTGATGTCTCAAAAGAGTTTGATAATGGGTAATTGTCGGGTCCAAAACTAGGTTACTTGATGAAATCTTAGAAAAACCCTTTGTACACTGTAGAGGCCACATTTTCAGTCCAATACTCATGAAACTTGGCCAGAATGTTTGTCTTATTGATATCTCAAAAGTGTTTGATGATGGGTAATGTCTGTTAAAAAACTAGGTCACTGGGAAACTAGATGGTGCATGTTTGGTCAATAAACTCAGGTGAGCAATTTCAGGGCCATCATGGCCCTCTTGTTTCCTTTTCCAACAATGTTTCTAAACCTTGCAAAGCAAGTACCTGCATTCTCTCCTTTTCCTACAATATTATCAAAAGCCATCTTCCTCAGGGTTGTTAAAACTCAGGACTGTTTGGTGAAGGGTTAAAGATGTCAGTTGACAACAATAGTTGTAGCCGTGTTTCATATTCCTTAACTCTTTACCACACGACAAAATTTTAGACTGGCTCAAATTGAAAGCATTTGCAGATGACAAAATAAAGGTGACTGAAAAATAGAAATTTGTGCTGGGAACGGTAGAAAACACTGTATGAAAAGGAGAAAATGCTGGTTACCAGCATTTTCTCCTTTTCCTACAGTGTTTTCAAAGGGCTTCTTTCTCAGGGGCGTCAAAAGTAGGGATTGTGTGGTAATGGGTTAACCCATTACCAAACGACAAAATTTTAGGCTTGACTCCTAATCAAAAGCATTTGCAGACATCAAAATAAAATTGACTTACAATTTGAATTTTGTATCAAGGAGGAGAGAAAAAATTGTGGGAAAAGGAAAAATGTTGGTTACCAGCATTTTCTCCTTTTCCCACAATGTTTTCCAAAGGCTAATCTTTCCCAGGGTCGTCAAAAGTAGGGATTCTGTGGTAATGGGTTAACTGTTTACCACAAAACTAAATTGAAAGCATTTACAGAAAATTTAGATGTTGTTTAAATGATACAATTTGTTTTTGATGGAGTATAAAACATTGTTGAAAAAGGAGAAAATGCTGCATGAACCTTATTCTTCAAGGAGTTCTGGGAAAAGGAGAGAATGATTGTAACCAACATTTTCACCTTTTCCTGCAATGTTTTCAATGGCCTATTTCCTAAGGAATCCAATGTTGCAGCGTCCTATAAGAAGAAAGCTTTATATAGGGAATGGGTTAAAGATTGGTAAATAATATTTTCTCCTTTTTCCACATTTTTTAACTCTTTTGAATGACAAAGTTTGTATATTGAGTAGCATTAAACATGATGAACAATGTTCTCTCCTTTTCCCACAATGTTTTTTACTCTTTCAAAGACAAATTCAGTAGTTTTAACAACATTTTATCATTTGCCTGCAAATGCTTTCAATTTTAATTTTTTTTCCTCAACTTATCTAATATGTGTACTGAAGGAGAAAAGATAATAATAATTATTTAAATGAGAAATTGTTTTTTTTTACATAATTTTTACCTAATTTTTCCTTTCTTTTTGTGAAGATATTAGAAGACAGTTGGAAGGTTTAGGTAGGAAGTCTGTGATACCAGCACATGACAACACTGACGCTTTATTGCAAGAACTGCGAGAGCAAGAGAGAAGAAATCAAAGGAACATTGATGAACTTAGACGTGAACTAATGGCAATGAACAACCAAAAGGTCAATGTAATGTAAGTCAGTTGTATGTAAACGAACCAGTAGCTAGTATACCAGTCTTATTTGCTCATTTTATTACCCTTTTCCTGTAACCCCCAACCCAATTCCATTATTATAAAATCCTTGAAAGAGACAGCTTTTAACTCTTTACCGAAGGACAAAATTTTGGACTGGTCCAAATTGACGGTATTTACAGACGACAAGGTCCAAATTGACGGTATTTACAGATGACAAAATAAATGTGACTGAATATTTAAAATTTTCTATGGGAAGGATTGAAAACATTGTGGGAAAAGGTTACCAGCATTTTCCCCTTTTCAAACAATGTTTTCTAAAGCCTTCTGTTTCACGATTGTCAAAAGTTGTCATTGTGTGGTAAAGTGTTAAAAAAAAAAAAACCTGCAAAAATTAGACATCTACATGGAAATGGAAAGCATTAATTTTGTATTTGAATCCAGGAAAGCCATGAAAAAGTGCAACAATAATGACTGAAACACCAATTGAGGAAAAGATGCTACTAATGATAAGCTATAGATTGTCCAGTAATTCTAATTCTTTTTTGTTTTTTTTAAGGGATGAAAAGAAAATAGTAAGGCATACATACTGTGTTGATTTATTTTCAAATGAGAGACTCTTTAATTTTTGCACTACACTTACCTAACAGTTACATAGGATTATAATATTCTTTCATTAATGTTTATGTATTCCCAGAGACCTGGAGCTATTGTATCGCAACATTGGCCATTCACTTAAAATGATTGATGAAGTTTCTAAGAGCATAGAAAAAGATTTTGAAAAGTACACTTATTCTGATCAAAGTAAATCCTTGAACAAAGATACTGATAAGTTGTTGAAATCATGTAGCACAAAGAGTGTGGCAGAAATGGAAGGAAAGATATATGAATCAAAAGAAGAATCAAAAACTGTAACAGATTATGAAAGTAGAGAGATAGACAAGAACATTTATGAGAAAGAATTAGATGTGACTGAAAAAAGATCTAGCTTAGTTGAAGATACAAGTATCAGTAAGATCAAAGATTCAAGTGATAAAGACTCCAAGCAATTAGACGATGTTAAGGAAAGTCTACAAAAATGGGCAGATCTAGTTGAGCAGCATCATAAAGTTGTAGATAAAACGCAAGAGAGTCAAGATAGGTTTGTCAGTTAACATCCATGGTAACCCAGGTGTACCTTGTTTATTTTTGCTATACATTCATCACCGCTTGGTTTTCTGACTTTCTTTTCCTTAAAGTCATGCTCTTAAACTAGTTAAAAGGCAATGTGACAGGTGTTTTAATGAGAATAATGTCATTTTTTCATGCCTACATCATTGTTCTACTCTTTTAAAACCAATGAAACTGCAAGCTGCTAAATGGCATTACCTGAGTTTTTTATATTTACCCTTTGGCTGGTAAGTGCAACTCACTGATCTTCAGTGGACAGTGTTGATCAAGATCAGACTGCACAGAATGTGCAGTCTGATCTTTGAGCTATCCTGTCAGATGAGGAGATATTATTCCCAAGAGCATAACTTCAAAATAGTAATATTTGGGTTCTTAATATCAAGTTGAGAATTCAATTTTAGTTATTTAGCTTTCACATAGAAATTTAAGATAAACTTATCTTCTTGAACACAAGTGTTAGTTATTGATATCTTGATTTGCTGTCGTTGGGCACTTCAAAAACATTTTTTTTTGTTAATCAGTTGATCCAATGGTGATGAATTAAGTTTCACTTAATCGTTCATGTTTCACACCCAAGTTACCAGGATGAGGGACAGTTAAAATAAAGTTAATGTAGTCACCCTTTCTCTGAGACACAAAACAGACTTTTAACAATCATAATTATGGAAAAAGGCTTTTGGAGATAATTTGGGAAAAGGAAAAATGCTGGCAATCAACATTTTCTCCTTTTTCTCACTATGTTTTCTACTTTTTTAAAGGCTAATTCTACAATTTCAGTTAGGTTGATTTATGGTCTGTATCTATACTTTCATTTTACATAAGTCCAAATTTTGTTGTTTGAGAAAAAGTTCATCCAGTTTTGTTTTTATTTTACCCTTACCATGCTCAGAGGGGCAGCACCGCGTGCTTTTCTATCAGTACAGATTCTAGCCTAATCTGTTTTTATTCACTGTTAGTACATGTGTTTCCTGAGATTTTAGGTTGAAACAGCAGACTGTTATATTGTATTTAGATCTACAAGGAATATTCTGAAATATAAATTAAGCAAGCTAAGGGTAAAAGAATGTCATACTTCAGTTGTGTTTCAGTCAGTTATTTCTTCTGTTTATGAATTTTGATTTTGCTCAATTGTCTAATTCTTTATCACACAATCCTAACTTTTAAATACCCCGAGAAAGAAGCCTATAGAAAAAATTGTGGAAAAAGGAGAAAATGCTGGTAACCAGCATTTTCTCCTTTTCCCACAATATTTTCAATCTTTATCAGCATTTTCTCCTTTTCCCACAATATTTACTACCTATCAAAGTCAGAAATCAATATGAAGATTTTAAAATTTGTTGTCTGCTGATGCCCTGAATTTGGTCCAGTCCAATAATTTATCATTTGGAAGGGTTTATTAAATATGTTACCATTGAAAACTTCCAAAAAAATTGGTGATAAATAGAACATAGGTCATTTTCAAATACATATAGTAACAAGTTGCCGGAATTCTTTTATACAATATATGTATGATTTTTTAAATATTTTTTTTCTTGAAGTTTTTTTTTTCACCAGAGCATCAAAGATAAGTTTTGCTGAAAGGGTATAGATTAATATCAGGCCAGACAAATGGTGTTATGAGATTTTTTAACCAAAATAGCCTGTAAGTGTGATGCAGTATTTTTTCCATTTTTTTTCCCCATTCAAAATGTCAATCTTGATTTTTTAACCAAAGTAGTCTATAAGTGTGATGCAGTATTTTATCCATTTTTTTCCCCATTCAAAATGTCAATTTTATTTGTTTGATTATTTAACAGTCTATATCGCATGAGTGCCTCTTCATGAAAACAAAAATACTTTCAGAGAAATAGAGAAACCTGTTTATCCTGCCCCACAACCAGCCCCACCTCCACCACAGCAACCAAGCCCAGAGCCCAAGAGAAACTTTGTCCTCCCAGTGTTCTATGGGAAGTCACTGGTTGCAGAAATCTGGTAAGTAAAAGTATTGCTAGCTAAAAGGCTATCTTTGATATATTCAGCATTTTTGTGGTATTTGTCGAAGATTGAATTTTGACAACCATGTATCTTCTTTTGTGCAAAGCCACAGGAAATAAACACAGTTAAACTCATTTTTTCTCAAGCAAATGAGTTTTACGGTGGCACTCAGATATGTAATTTGAAATGGCATATTAAAATACAATGGGTGAGGCCATCGATCGTATAGATATTCATTTTTGATTGAAAATAGCTTCTCTCGCTCATGGCCTTTTATTGGCGCAATGATACAAATTTGCCAACTGACCCTGGGCTTTTTCGTTTCAAAACCATTCGTTCCATGGCTTGTTCGTCCTATGATTGCACGCTGCTCCATTTGATTGCTCATGAATATTTATATATCGAGGTAATTGATTGTAATGTTGGAAATTAAATGTAAAAGCCTAGAGATATTTCAAAATTATAGTTTTCAGGAACAAACTTAATTTTATTCAATATATCAACAGGATTTTTCTCTCTATTCATCATGCATCCTACTGTCAATGGGCATTACTCCTGCTTCCTCCTAATGATCAAAGGGAGACCACTTATACAAAAACTAACCAAACTTTGTCATCAGTACTCTCCCTTCAACCGAAAAGGTATTCATTGGCTTAGTGGATTGACTTTTAAGCCAATATTTTAACAATATGTCTATGTTTCTTTCAAACTATTAATTCCACACAATGGGTTTCCTTGACAAATACCACCTCAGCGTTCTCAATGCTTTGATTTATTTTCAAGCCAGATTTTTCAAGTAGTGGTCCTTTGCAAGTTAGTTTCATGGTATATTAGGTTTCATATCGAAAAAAAGAAATCTGGAAATCTGATTATTGTATATGTCTAAAAGATATTCCACTTGGTGGATGCTGTACATGTACATCATTGCAATATAATCATTTAGAGCATAATAAACCCAGACAGTAATATCTCAGTCTGAAGATAGCAAATGAATTATTTCTGAAATTATAAAATTATGCCATTTTAGATCCTAGAAAACAAACTGGGAAAGAAAAAAATGATGTTTGCGAGTTTTTTGTTCTTTTCTCATCGTGTTTCCAAAGGCATTCGTCATGGGGGTTGTTGAAAGCTATGATTGTTTGGGTAAAATTTTAACCCTTTCCCAAACATCCCTGGCTTTCACCGTCTTGAAAGGAGCCATTTGAAAACATTGTGAGAAAAAAAGAAAATGTTGGTAACAAGCATTTTCTCCTCTTCCCATAATGTTTTCTATCCTTCCAGAGTGAATTGCAATTTTTGAGTCACTTTAACTTTGTCGTCTGCAAATGCTTTCAATTTGGACCAGTCTAAAATTTTGTCATTTAGGAAAGTTTTAAGAGTGGTTACCCAGGAAGCTCTGATGTAAACAAGCAGAGAAAAGACTTGTCATGTTTCTAAATTTCAGTGCAATTCGTCAAGCTTACTTGCAAAATGGTGGCAATGACCCTGAAGTCTTGGCCCAGATGGCACAAATGCAGGCTGAAGCCCAGGCCATTGAGGATCAAATGAACAAAGAGCCAGAAAAAAGGCCAAGAGGTGTGTAATGTTTGGTTCTGTGTTACCATAGGCAAACACATGTTTTTGTCCACTAGCTCACCACTTTCTAACATACTCTTGATTTGAAAAATGGTATCCTGAGTAACCATGTATTTAACCCTTTACCACACAATGCTGACTTTTAATGACCTTGAGGAAGAAGCCTTTTGAAAACAATGTGGTAAAAGGAGAAAATGCTAGTAACCAGCATTTTCTCCTTTTACCACAATGCTTTCTACCCTATCACACAACAATTGCATTATTTGAGCCACACTGAAAATATCGTCTGCAAATGCTTTCAGTTGGGACAGATCTAGAATTCTTTTGTGTGGTAAAGAGTTAACCAATTACCACACAATCCCTACTTTTGACGATCCTGAGAAAGAAGCCTTTAGAAAACATTGTGGAAAAAGGAGAAAATGCTGGTAACCAGCATTTTCTCCTTTTCCCACAATGTTTTCCACCCTTCACAAAACAAATTCCAAATTTTCAGTCACATTTATTTTGTTGTCTGCAAATGCTTTCGATTTGGACAAACCTAAAATTTTGTCATTTGGTAATGAGTTAACCCTTTATAAAAAAAAAACATAAATTTTAATGACCTTGATGGAGAATGATTTAAAGAAAATGTAGATAAAGGAGAAAATGCTTATGACCAGCATTTTATCCATTTCCTATAATGTTTTCTACTCCATCAAAGACAAGATCCACTGTTTGAGCTAAGTTTCATTTGTCAACTTGGTAGAGTCTAAAGTTTTTATATTTGGTAAATGGTTGAAATTTAATTATACCCCTGCAAAACGAATGTTTTTGGGGGTATCCTGGAATCGGCCTGTCTGTCTGTCTGTCCGTCTGTCCATCTGTGTGTCCATCTCTGTACTAAATACCAGTAATTTTGTGTCGCGAACTCCTTGTGTGTCCGTTCGTGTATCTGTCTGTTTACAAAATATAAGTAACTCCTCCTACAGTTTTCATTCAACTGTTTTGAAAATTTTCACATATACTGATCATATATTGAAGATTTGCAAGACGCAGTTTTCAAGTGTCAACTCTTCTTGGTTGAGGAATTATCTCCCCTTGTACTTGACACTTTTTTCTGTCAAAGCGCTGTTGGAGGTATTAGGTCACCTTCAGTGACAGCTCTAGTTTGTATTTAGTACCCATATTTTACATAAATATTTGTGCAAGTCATTTGCTGTAAACTGTTTCAGATGAAACAGTTTTGATATTTTATATAATAGATTTAATGTCTTTGAATATTTGGCAGACTTGGTATGTAAGAATCATACAAAAAAAATAAGGAGAATATCTAGTTCTTCTTTTAAGCATCTGCTGGTGGAAAAAAATAATGTATATGACTCATAATTTGCTCTAGGGATAAAACGGCTGGACAATGTGATGAAAAATTCAAACTCAAGACAGAAGATAAATCTTGTTTCTATTTTAAAGATACATATCTATATTATCATAAAAATGTAAGCATTAGATAATATAATCACCTTGAGTCATAAATTTCTCAATCTTCAATACACCTGTTGAAAGTCACGTAACAGGACAGACATTTTTCCTAAATCATAATCAGTGACAAAAACTGAGTTTTATATAGATCAAAAACACATGTAATGCATTGTGTCATGATCATAAACTAATCTGTGTCTCAAAATAAGCAAACTGTGTCAGACTAAAGCCCTTATGTAAAGAATTTCCCTAGTTGGAAAGTTTAAGCGTTGCACAAATTTTTCAATTTCCTGACAAGTAAACTTCAAATTTTTTCCTATCAGTTAAAGTGCATTTTTCCATCACCATGAACTGAAAAGACAAAATTTGAACCTTTTAACAGAACATTTGAAGACAAAGAAAGCTGAATTGTGAAACTAATGTGGCACTGCTGTGTCATTTCAAAACTGTTCGACTAATCACTTGTCACGTAACAGGACAGACATGTATTTTGAGAACAATCATTACAGTATTAGAAAGTTAAAAACACAATGATGTAACTCTGTTTTCTCACATAGCTACCCTGATATAACACTATTTTCTCACATAGCTACTCTTTTCTTCAATGACCAACAGCCATAACAAACATTCCTGTCTTATGCCTTCACCAAACGACAAAATTTGGGCCCTACTCAAATTAAAAGCACTTGCAGATGAAAATTTTAATGTTGCTAAAATGCTGGTTTCTGTCTTTGATATGATAGAAAACGTTTTAGTTTAAGGAGAAAATGCTGGTTAACAGCATTTTCCCCTTTACCCATAATGTTTTCAAAATCCTTCAATAGGGTTGTCAAAAGTCGGGATTGTGTGGTATAGGGTTAAAAATGTGTGGAATCACTTTGAAATGATGGCAGTATTTGACAAAAATGACAATTTGCGTCACTTTGTTTCAAAAAACTTTAATAAAAATACTCAAAACCAGGCTGTTATTTGAGAAAGAGAATCTGCCACTCATCCTTCTTTAAGACAATCAGATCTTAACCTCATCCAGGATAGAAAGGCCCACTCCGTAACCTTTACAAGTATTCCTGACTTGGTTAAGATCAATTTGTCACAAACAAAGACTCATGATAGATCCTTTGTATCAGTTTGGAGCAGTTTGGCATTAACCCATTACCACACAATCCCTACTTTTGACGCTCCCGAGAAACAAGCCTTTAGAAAACATTTTGGGAAAAGGAGAAAATGCTGTTAACCAGCATTGCCTCCTTTTCCCACAATGTTTTCTACCCTTCACAAAACAAATTTAATTTCAAATTTTCTGCCACTTTTATTTTGTCGTCTGCAAATGCTTTCGATTTGGTCAAACCTCAAATTTTGTCATTTGGTAATGAGTTAAACATTATACAGTTCAGTTTAGATAAATCTGTAAACTTGGAGCCTTGTTGTGCTTCTTTCTCCTACCAGTCCAGAATTGGGTCACCAAGTCTTTTAACAATTGAGTCCATATGCTCTTGAGAAACATCATCATTGGTCGGCCAACGGTAAAATGACTCTCCATGGATGTCTGTCTTCTCCATGTACTGGAGGACAACTTCATTGTTTGGTAGGAGCCTTTTTGATCTGCAAGAACATATTCTGATTTACACCACTCTGTTATCTGATACACCTTTCAGTAATTTGACCAGTCATGGTAACCAGTACCATTATTTATTACAAAAGGATTTGTATTTTAGTTAGGCCTACAATTATTAAAACACGGAATTGCGATGAAGTATAGAAGAAATTTCGATATGAAAAGAAAATGACTCACTCAGACCCAACTTCTAATGCTGATCAGGGTCAATTGATACTTTTTGCATTTTATCTACATTTAAACTGTGTTTTGTCAGCAGCCTCAAAGGTAAGTGATGGAAAGGTCTACAGTGGTTTTCTTAGATTTAAAAATGACTGACTTGATGCTCCTTCCTTTAAGATGGATTCTTTGAACCATTCCACAAAAAATCTTCACAATATATTTTATAGTGCTGGTTTTTCCCTTTTAACCCTTTACCAAACAATCCCTGGTTTTTACGACCCTAAAACAGAAGCCTTTTGAAATCATTGTGGGAAAAGGAGAAAATGCTGGTAACCAGCATTTTTTCCTTATCCCAAAATGTTTTCTACCCTTGTAATTTGTTTCCAGCATTTTCTTCTTTTCCCAGCAGGATAGAAAAAATTGTGGGATAAGGAGAAATTGCTGGTTACCAGCATTTTCTCCTTTTCCCACAATTATTTCAAAAGGCTTCTATCTTAGGGTTGTTAATTCTTGAGTCCCTTTATTTTGTTGTCTGCAATTGCTTTCAATGTGGACCTGTCTTAAAATTTGTCGTTTGGGTTAGGGTTAAATTTGAATACTGGTTTTTTTTTCCAATGTAAAAGACAATTGAGAAACACAAAATAATACATATTCTTTACCCATGATTTAACAAAAAATGTCATACTATTTGACTGAATAAAAAGTGTTTCATTAGGCCGATCCTTACCTATTTAGCCCCTAACAGCCTGAAAACAAATATTTAGACTGGATAATTTATTCATTTTGAAGTTGCCACAGTATATATTTTTTTTCATAAATTTTTCAAAAGCTATCTGAAGCTTTGTAGAAAAAAATGTTTGCCTAGACAATATGGTGAAACAGAAGCTCAGATACTACTGATATTATTGCAATATGTCGAATGATTTTCCAGAAGTCATTAAAGCTGATGTACTTACTCTGAATACAAGCCTTCTAGAAGGGTCGTTAAGATGACATCCCCATCTCCTAGGTGCATATCACCAAAGCATACATCTGAAAGATGAACATTTTGTATGAGTAATATGAAACCATTAACCTTCTCTAAGAATTTTCTGTTTTGAAAGATGTTATAGAGTGCAAAATTATCAAGGTACATGTAAATACTAGCCTTCTTACAAAATGATAGAAAGCATTGCAGGGGGGGGGGAATGCAAGTAACCAGTGTGTCATCTTCTAAAAGGATAAATTATCTATTTATGCCTAAATTAAAATGTACACTTATTATAGTTTACCTGCATCATAGCTTAGATCACCATACAGCAACTGGTCTTCAATATCAATGGCATCTGGGTTTATCAAAGCTCACCAGGTACTATCTCCTGTGTTTCTAGTACTATTTTTAGCATTTTCTTCTTTTCCCACAATGCTTTCAAAAGTTAACTTTCTCTGTGTTGCTGAAACCCTAATTTGTTTGGTTAAGGATTTGTCTAGAAACATCAAATAATTATACCAAGTAAATAGATCTATAACAAAAGACTTTACAGCAAGGTAGAATGGCCATTAAATCTTTACCACACAATCCAACTTAGAACGCCTCTGAGAAGGCTGCCTATTGGAAACATTGTGGAAAAAGAACAATGTTTTCTACCCTTCACAAAAGAAGTTGTAATTTTTCGTTAACATTTATTTTGTAAAATGCAAATGCTTTTGAATTTAGACTGGTCTAAAATTTGTTATTTGTTAAAGAGTTTAAACATTTAATCTGTCACAGGTGAAAATTTCATACAAGGCAGGTCATTCAAAATTCTGGGCTAATCAGATTTTTTTTCTGTTCCCAGATAGTACCCTTCAGCATAGTAAGTAATCCAGAGCTCCAGATACATGTACCAGGGAATGATGGCATGCTAATTTATTACACATATTTCTATTCCGAACTCTATGGCGAAAGTACTCATTTGAAATGTAATGAAATATTTCTAATGGGTTCTCACAACATATGGTTTTATGAACAATCACTCTTCCAAATCATGTCAGTTGTTTTCAACATAAGGCTCTTACAGTTTAATTAAAATAATGTTTAAATAGATCTAGGTGAGATTAATAACCATCTTAATCATGAAATGCCTAAAAATGTATCTAAAAACATTGCATTCACCAATCTTTTTCATAAAATAACAGTAATCTATGAATATCTTATGGAAATTTCTATGAATGAAGGCAAGTGATATCTGTCCAGATTCTAGTACTATCCGGGAACTGGTATACTATTAAGATTCTGACCAATAAAATTCAAAATCATTTATTTCGAACAGTAACAAATTGATAATAAATGTGACATAAAATCATTTGATTTTTTTTTTACTGCTTTTTCTTTATAATCGTATTAATTACTAAGTATGATAATCACGTACGTAACTATGACAGACTGAGCGGTAACATTCACGTAACATGGACAGACAACGAATCGGTCATGTTACGTTCTGTAAGAAAATTTTAAAATACGAGTGATCGTAAAACTTTTTCTGTCAAAAGAGTCCAGTGAAAAGAACATTACGATCTGCTGTAACAGCGCTTATCTACAAAGCCAGTCAAATTGATTCTATTAACCTTGTAGGCCTAACATGAGCTTACTATGCAAAAATTGCCCGTCTGTCAAGTTACGTGAGCATCCTGCCGAGAGTCTGTCCGAATTTTACAGGCAGCACTGAAAATAGGTCAAAGCTCTGACAGACGACATTGGGTGTTTGGTTAAATGAAATGTAGGTGTATTTCGGTTGATTTACAGCATTAATGTCATAATTTAACAAATCGAGCGCCCAGATAAATGGAAATTACTGTCGGTTCACGTAACTTACTTTTTAACGTAACTTCTGGACAGACATCTCTTGTGGGTAGATACTGCTTCCCGCATGACCTCCTCTGTGCTTTACTTATGTTTTGAGATTGCCGGGATATACGGCAACATTCTTGCCAACGATTGGATAATGATGCTAGCCGGCATGACGCAATGAGGTCAATAGTTCAACAACTCACGTAACATCGACGTGTGGACAGACATCCAGGTGTGCGAATTGAAACACAATTTTTTCAGATTTTACGGCATGAAATCGGCCTTGGCTCAACACAATCGAAGATATCAAGATGTTGTTTAATTATAGATAAAAAAAGCATGCTATAATCACAAAATAACTAGAACTGTTAAGGTTGACTACTGGTTGTATCAATGGACAGACGTTACGTTAAAAAGGGTAGCCAAACAGAAAACATTTTTGAATGAATATGAAAACACTCCAGATCCATTTTTTTCACCGAAACAAGAAGTGTAGACCCTAATGATTGTTATGGATACTGGCAAGCTATAATAAACATTCGGTAAGACAGCAATCCATCTTTGAAATCATGCTAATTGATTTGTCCATTTTACCGAAGCACAGAAATGCCATTTTCTGCACATAAAGGGTATGGTGAAATGAAACAAAATAACACAAGTCGATGAAACTGTTTTTATTATCTCTTTAGTATATAAACAGTAGAAAGAAAAGAAAACATGAAAAATATATGCTTAAATAATAATAGTATTCAGCATTTAAATAGCCGTATGGCAAAATACCCTATAGCAAATTATGAGTCATATAATCATAGCTTGAATTTGTATACTAAATGAATGCTGAGTTTGATTACAAAAAAAAGCGGATTAAAAAAGAAAAGGAAGCAAAAAGAAATGTGACTAGTTTTAATGATATAGCTCAGCTTCTTTCAGCTTTCTATTTGCAAAATTATTTAGTTCAGTATAACCCTACTTTTACAGAAAAACCCAAAGACAGCTTTGGTCAGCTAAACTTCCTTGAGATGGAAAATGATCGCTTGAAGCAGGAATTAGCGCTTCTACAGGAACAGAACCTTTTAGCTCAGCAAAGACGAAAATCTGATAAAGAAGGTAATAAAAGAACTCTTCCTAAATATCGTCCTCGATATAATACTACTCATGTTTTTGTCTTAAACAATAAACCTTCTAAACCTAAATATAAACTGATAGGATATCTTGGACCTGGATATGAGAGCCAATCTATTCAAGCAGAAAATACTGGACAAACTGACCTTGACAACAGAAGTTATCACTCTGAACCCGCTAAGAGACCCAGACAAAAAGTCATTAAGTATAAAGCTACACATCAAACTGATGGATCTGTGTATATAGAAAGGAAAGAGAACTCCAAAAGAAAAAGACCACCAGTAGTCCCTCACCTGAATTTGAGAGACATTGTTTCTCCTGGTCGACTGCATTATAGTGAAAATCATAAATTGAGGCATCAACAAAAAATCCAAAATGGCAATGTAATGTCAATGCCAGCCGAAAATGCAGCACAGAATCCCTCACAAGTACAAGGTGATGTTATTCCAGATGAAACAAAACTAAGTCAGATACCAGAGAGTAAGGAATCTGCCGAAACACAACACCTTCCATTTGTGAACCAGACACAAACACTTGTTGGCCTGGAGACTCTGGGTCAAGGTCATATATTGAAGTCAAAGTCCAAACCACCCTCAAGACAACTACCTACAGAAGCAGTTCTTGCCAGGCAGAATACTGATCAGGAGATTGATTCTGGACAGTATTATTCCAGCCTATTACCACCACAGCAATATTTAGGTGATGGGCCAGATGAACATACATTTCAGAATATTGGAGAGAATTTACATGGAGATTTTAATCATTCAGTAATACCTGATGCACATACTACTGACCAAAATGGAAGTCATTCTATTTATGGAAACAACCATCAGACTAATTCTCCAACTTTAACTGAAAACAGAGATTTTGCCTGGCAGGTTCAGAGAAACTCTAGTCCTGTATATTAGTTTTACTGCATTTCTATACTTTGGCCTTAACTTTATATGATGTATGTTTGTAACTTTTTTACTGGATGACTTAATTTTAGTGTAGTTTTCATAAAGGAAAGCATTTAAGGTAACAAATTGAATTTGGCAAAACCATGTCCCAAATTACAGATTTTAGATTCTTCTAGATTTAAAACATCAGTAGGGCAACTGAGTTGAAATTGGCACCAATGTGCTTATGTTTTCTGGTAGAATAGAAAATATTGTGGGAAAAGGAGCATAATTATGCTGGTTACCTGCATATTCAGCTTTTCTAGCAATGTTTTCAAAAGGCTTCTTCATGGTAGTTAAAAACTGTGATAATTTTTTAAATGTTAAAAGACTTTACACATGGTCTGTTTAACTCTTTTGCAAATAACAAGGGTCCTGGGTGACTTAGTGGTTAGGTCTGGGAGTTGTGACATAGAGGCCCCAGGGCCCTGCCTCGCTGGCTCCATTGGGCTTTTCATTGGAATGTCCTTGGGCAAGACACTTTGGAGCTCCAGCCTAGTACTGGTGAAACCTAGGAAAACATGAACATGTGAGCTGTTACCCTGATATGGCTGAAATAATGTTGCAAGCGGTGTAAAACACCATTAAAAACAAACAAAACCTAATAACAAATTCTTTGACCTAAATTGAAAGCATTTGCAGTTAACATATTAAATGTAACTCAAATGACTAGATTTGTTTCGAAAGGACAAAAAAAATATGGGTAAAGGAAAAAATTATGATTTCCTACATTTTCTCCATTTCCAACAATATTAACCCTTTACCAAGCAATCCCTGGTTTTTACGACTCTGAGAAAGAGGCATTTGAAAACATTGTTGGAAAAGGAGAAAATGCTGGTAACCAGCATTTTCTCCATTTCCACCAATGTTTTCTACCCTGCTGGAAACAAATTTTAACTTTTGAGCTATGTTTATTTTGTCATCCACAAGTGCTTCCAATTCTGACCAGTCTAAAATCTTATCATTTGGTAAAGGGTTAACAAAGCCATCTTCCTTAAAACTCAAGACTGTGTGGTAAAAGGTTAAAGATGTCAGTTGACAACAATAGCTTCATATTCTTTAAATCTTTACCACATGACAAAAATTTAGATCTGTCCAAACTGAGCATTTGCAGACAGCAATCTAGATGTTGTTTAAATTATGAAATTCGTTTTTGATGAAGTAGAAAAAATTGTAGGAAAAAGAGAAAATGCTGGTCAGCAGCATTTCTTTCTTTTCCCACAATAATTTCAAAAGGCTTTTCTTACAGGGTAGTTAAAACTCATGATTGTGTGGTAAAGACTTAATATGAGAGAAATCTGTGTTCTTGTATTTAAATCTGAAATTCATTTTGTTGATATTTGTTTTTGCAAATACTCATGTACATATTTATTGGTTGAATTTGGATGATCTCAACTGATTAACACAAAGACATGTTTCCCCAGTTTCTTTGTCTCCATGTAACAAACTTTAAAATGATAAATATGAGCAGACATGGATTGTTACCTGGATGTAGCTTAACCCTTTACCCCATGAGGCATTTCTATGTTATCTCTAATTGACCCTAAATAACAGCAAGGATGAAGCTGTTTCTTATGTGTATATGACACCTTCTGATGGCATAGAAAACATTGTGGCAAAAGGTGAAATTGCTCGTCACAAGCAATTTCACCTTTTGCCACAATGTTTTCCAAAGGCTCCTACAAGCAGTGCGTAGAAATGAGTATCTGTGGAGTAAAGGGTTAATACAGTTGCATTTTGTTTGATCCTTTACCACATAAGTCTGTGTTACAATGACCCTCAAGAAGCAGGCTATTGAAAAAGAAGTGGGAAAAGAATATATTGGGTACCAGTATTTTTTTTCTTTTTGATTTCATTTCATTTTATGACTGTTGTTTCCTAAGGAGTAACTACTTGCAAAGAAAAGAATTAACTCTTTATCACACATGAAAATTTTAAACAGATCCAAATTGAAAGCATTTGCAGACGACAAAATAAAAGTGACTGAAAAATTAAGATTTGGTTTGGGAAGGGTAGAAAATACTGTGGAAAAAGGAGAAATGCTGGTTACCTGCATTTTCTCCTTTTCCAAGAGTTTTTTCAAAAGGCCTCTTTGTCGGAGTCGTTAAAAGTCGGGATTGTGTGGTAAAGAGTTAAGTCATAAAATTACGCAATAACCAGCCACCACATAGATATTTTTGGCCAGTTTAAATACTTTGCATGTTTATATTACAAAAAATTTGTCAATTGCCTTGGCAATTAAGTCTACATTTTTGTTGCAATCAATTATGGAAAAATTAACTGTTTCAGTAGAAATTGGCCTTAGAAGTGTGATGACAGTGTAGATGAAGATCAGACTGCGCAGAATATGCTGCCTGATAGTGTTTAACACTGTTACCACATCTATACATGTACATTCTGGCAAAAAAACAGCCTAGGGCTACCAAATTTGGCATGTAGCTTTATCTAGTAGACCTCTACCAAGTCTCTTCAAATTATAGCCCTGGGGTCAAAATTGGTCCCATCCCATGGGTAACAAGTTTTACATGGGCTTATATAGGGAGAACTTTTAAATTATTCTTTTACCTAGCGGTAAGGCCTAAGGCTACCAAATTTTGCTTGTAGCTTTATCAAGTGGGTCTCTACCAAGGGTGCCCGAATTATAGCCATGGGGTCAAACTTTGCTTCGGCCAGGGGTCACAAGTTTTACATGGGCTTATATATAGAGAACTTTTAAATTCATTTCTACCTAGCCATAGGGCCTAAGACTACTAAATTTGACCTGTAGCTTTATCCAGTGGACCTCTACCAAGAGGGCCCAAATTATAACATGGGGTTCAAGTTTGGCCAAACCCCAGGGGTCACAAGTTTTACATGGGCTTTTTTAGTGAAAACTTGATGTATCTTCATGTGACTAACCATAAGACCTATGACCAACCTGTCTTGTGGATCTCATGTTTTACAGGGCCTTTTATTATGGAAACTTGTTTTGCAGGGCCTTTTATTGAGCAACTTTGAAAATCTTCTTGTTTATAACCACACATTCTAGACCTCTTTTATTTGGTATGGGGCTGTATCTTGTGGATTTCCACTAGGATTCAAGTAATTGTAGCTTTGTAGCCAAAAATGGCTTGCCCTGGGGTCATAACTTTCTTGTAGGATTTTATGGAAGAAAATTGTGTATGTCTTCTAGTTTAAAATCAATTGGGCAAGAATTGTAATGTTTGGCTTGTAGTGTTTTGATATATTAGCCAGTGGAGCAATACAGGGCCATCGTTGCCCTCTTATTTAACCCTTTACCACATGGCAAAATGGTATACTAGTAAAAATTGAAAGCATTCTAGATGATAAATCAAATGTGGCTCACATAATGGGATTTGTCTCGTAAAAGGGAGAAGACAATTTTGGAAAAGAGAGAAAATACTAGTTATAAGCATTTTGTCCATTTTCGATCCAGAGGACAAAATTTTAAACTGTTCCAAATTCAAAGCATTAGTTGACAACAACATTTTAGTGACTCAAAAATTGAAATTTGGGAATGGTAGAAAACATTGCAGGAAAAGGAAAAGATGCTGTTTACCAGCATTTTCTCCTTTTCCCAAAATATTTTCAAAAGGCCTTTTTTCACAGAGTCATGAAAACCAGAGATTGTTTGGTAAAGAGGTAACCATTTCCTCAGTTTGATGGCCATTTGACATTTCTGTTTATACTCTTGTTGCAAAAATGGTGCTTTTATGACATATTACTTTATTAGTTATTTCAATATATTTTGAAAATAAATTTCTTGATAAAGAAAGAAATGTTGTTTTCAGTCAAAAGTGAAATTATCATTCTTGTTTCATAAAATATGGACTGAATGAATTCGAATTTTTAGTCCATAAGGGTAATTAAGGATAGTATTTAGGGTCTGTAACGAAGTATTTTTTTTTCAGCTCACCTGCAGTGTTTCTTTTAATGTTAGATGTGATTTCCAAACCATTTACAAAAAATACTCTGTCAAATATTCAACTACACTGAGCAAATTTCTTACCCAAAGGTTGTTTTATGTGTCTGATATTTATTCAGATTAATTAAGATATGTGCAATTGGTAACTGCATCAAAATGTGTGCAAAGTTATTGGTGATTTCATATATAGTTTGACTCATTACCACACAATCCGGACTTTTAATGACCCTGAAAGAAAAGCCTTTTAAAAACATTGAGGGAAAAGGAGAAAATGCTGGTAACCAGCATTTTCTCCCTTTCCCACAATGTTTTCTACCCTTCACAAAACAAATTTCAAATTTTCAGTCACTTTCATTTTGACGTCTGCAAATGCTTTCGATTTGGGCAAGCCTAAAGTTTTGTTGTTTGGTAATGAGTTAAGTATAAATGTTGAAAGAGTTTTTCTAAATACAAGTTTAAAATGACAGGTTTTTTTATGGGTCCTATATAACTTTCCTGAATTTAAATATTTTTCACTCACTGTCTAATGCATCAGGGAGTAAAGAATGCTTTTCTTTTTATACTCTATGGAGCTTTTTACAACTCAATGCATTTTAATAAAACCATCTACCTGTCTTTTCTTGACCATACACGTTGACATATAAATGTTATTTATATACCAGGCTATAGGATAATGCTCTTTTGATAAAAAGCTTTCGTCACTTCATTCAATTCCCCTAGATACATCATACCAACATTGGAATAAAGTAAACTAGTTGATCAGAATGTTTTATGAAAAGGTATTGACAGATATCAAAAGGAAAAAAAGAACTGCATTATTATTTTGTATGAGAATTTTGTGTGGCACAAAGCATCTTTTGAAATCTTTTCTGTTTACCTATCCTATGGAGATCAATTGATTTTCAGATTTGATTTCTTATTGAATTTTTGAATAGGTATTTAAAAGAATTTTGGGCTTTGAATGGATTCATTGGATTTTATTTGCGTCTGAAGCAGTTCCCTTAATATTTTCTGTCCACATCAAGTTTAAAACTCAAAGTTCCAGACTTTCACTTTGTCCTTTCTCCACTATTAT
This sequence comes from Tridacna crocea, assembly GCA_943736015.1. Lineage (NCBI taxonomy): Eukaryota > Metazoa > Mollusca > Bivalvia > Cardiida > Cardiidae > Tridacna > Tridacna crocea. The sequence continues at coordinate 25,242,274 of OX031059.1, read as the reverse complement.
ATTTGAGTCATGTTTCATGAAAAGGGGATTTTCTGTACTTGCAAAATGTGTTGACTTAGGTCGGTCTGCAGGATCAAAACTTTGTGCGTCTGGTCAGTTTGCTGCCTGTGAAAGGACCTTTGTCCTTCACACTTCAAACAGTTTTTAACTTATTACCAAAAATTTTAGGATTGTCCAAATTGAAACCATTTGCAGACAACAAAATAAAAATGACTGAAAATTTGAAATTTGTTTTGTGAAGGGTAGAAAACATTGTGGGAAAAGGAGAAAATGCTGGTTACCGGCATCTTCTTCTTTTCCCACAATGTTTTCTATAGGCTTCTTTCTCAGGGTTGTCAAAAGTAGGGATTGTGTGTTAATGGGTTAAGAAAAACCAACTTACCTTTTGTAAAGACTTTCTTGGTATAATGCAACAGGATGTATAAAACCCGCCTTTTCCACATCTTAATATAATTGTGTACCAACGTAATCATAAAAATACATTAATAGTCTTCAAAGATGATCATTCTTTCACACATACTTTGGACAAATTCAAATTAGATTTTAGGACTTGTGATGTCAACAAATTCCTTTTGAAAGTTTAGGTAAAGGTTTTCATTTTGGCAACATGGTTATTTTGAATAAGCGAAAATAAATTTAAACACAAAATGATCAATACATGTATTCAGAAATGAAGATATATAATGAAAATTTATGTTCACCAGTAATAGATTGTTTATAGAGAGAAGAAGGTTACAATCTACTTGCTGTTTATTCTCTCGGCATTAATAAAAAGAATTGCCAGTTCAGGTCCTCTTTACGGATAAACATAAGTAAATTTTTTTTTGGAGGGGGAGGGGGTCAAAGCATATTAATAATTGCCTAAATAATGATTTAGTATGATCAAAACAGATGTAGATTTGTTTTTAAATGCTGAGAATTTTTCTTTTTTTAAAAAGAAAAGCATGTCCTTTTTATGAATTTTCACACTGAGTTGAATTTTAACACTCGATTCAAAGTTTTAATCTAGATTTATCTAACTCTCACTGCAGATGAGCTTGAAAGAGAATTACGGAGGTTACAGAGGGAGCACCTTGATAAAATGTATGGTTTACAAAAAGAGCTTGATGACCTACGAATCTTACTGATGCTGGAGAGAAATCGACCTCAACCTCAAGCTCCCCAGCCCACAACCATTGTACATCAACAATCACCGCAACCCCCAGTCTCATTGGTAAACCTAATTGTTACAAGCGTCTAAGGGGCCTTATTCACCAATTATTCTGAGCAGTATTCTCTGTCCTATTCTCAAGAATTTTGTAACACAACTTGTGATTGGCTGAACCAAATGGTTTTTCCATTCAGAAATTGTGTTACTTTCTTCACACTTTACCAAATAAGAAAACTTAAGGGATTATTTGGTAAAGGATTAATCTAGAATAGAAGAAAGGTTGCAGTTTAGAATGGTAGATGAATAGAGACTCTGTTTCTCTTTAATTTCTTCTTATCCTTTCTGTCTATCTGGCTGTCTGTGTCAGTCTTTAAACTCTTGGTTCTGCGTATGATACTAAGGGATTAACTCTTTACCAAAGGACAAAATTTCAGGTTTGTCCAAATCGAAAGCATTTGCAGACGAAAATATAAAAGTCACTGAAAAGTTGAAATTTGTTTTGTGAAGGGTAGAAAACATTGTGGGAAAAGGAGAAAATGCTGGTTACCAGCATTTTCTCCTTTTTCCACAATGTTTTCTAAAGGCTTCTTTCTCAGGGTCGTCAAAAGTAGGGATTGTGTGGTAATGGGTTAGGTTACCTGTTCATGATTTGGTCTAATTCTGTTTTCAAGATTAGCCTTGATCTGATTGTCTGAGACATTCTGTTTTGTCCTGAATCAGATTGCTTGTCCGGGAAATAAGAATTAGAATTTGCATTCTCTTGCCCTGCCTATCTGTCTTTCAGTATGTTTGTCTTTATTTATATCCTGCTCTTAAACCATGTTTCTTTATCCTACACATATTGACGGCTTTCTCACAAAAGAAAGGAAAGAAGAACTCTTTCAAAATAAACAGATACAAAAACAACATACACACATAAACATACAAAAACCAACCAACCAACCAAACAAAACTCCATTATATGTGTGACCTAGACAAATGCAATCTTTGGTCTGTGTGCCAACATTGAGAAAAAAGAACATTTTTTCAAGATATGATTTCAAAAGCTTGCACAGTCTGCAAATAGATATCTTAACTCTTTACCAAACAATCCAGAGTTTTCTAGACTCTCTTAAAGAACGCTTTTGAAAACATTGTAAGAAAAGGAGAAAGTGCTGGTAACCAGTATTTTCTCCTTTTCCCACAATGTTTTCCACTCTTCAGATTTCAATTGTTGCATTATATTGATTTTGCTGTCTGCAAATGCTCCAATTTTGACCAGCCTAGAATTTTATCGTGAGGTAAAGACTTAACTGTTTACCAAACAACAAAATCTTACACTGGTCCTAATTGAAAGTACTTGCAGATGACAAAGTAAACACAACTCAAAAATTGAAATTCGTTTCCAGCAGCTAGAAAACATTGTGGGAAAAGGAGAATATGCTGGATACCAGCATTTTCTCCTTTTCCCACGATGTTTTCTGAAGGCTCCTTTTTCAGGGTCGTGAAACCAGGGATTGTTTGGGAAAGGGTTAAGTATCATGAGTGCAGTGCTTACTTAACAATATTCTTGCTTCCTACTCAAGAGACATCTGCAGAAAGAAAGAGATGAAATCACTCGATAACTTCACACAATTTTTCCTGGGCATATCTTTACCTGACTAGAAAAAGAAGGACTTTTTTTAACAGAAAGCATTTGCAGAGAAGAAAATTAACCTGGCTCAAATCAGATTTGTCTTTAAAAGGATTGAAAAACATTGCAGAAAATGGAGAAAATACCATGTAGATTGTTTGGTGAAGGGTTAAGCCAAAATTTGGAATTATCTGAGACAGACTTGTTTCATTAGGTATTATGTTTTATACTTAATCTCTCTTAGACAACAAAATTTGGTAGACTTCTATTGATTCATTACCATACAAGCCCAAGTTTTAAATGACCCTGTAGAAGAAGGCCTTTGAAAACATTATAGGAAAAAGACAGAATACTGGCGACCAGTATTATTTTTCCATTTTTAACAATGTTTTCTGTCCTTTCATACACAAATCCTGTTATTTGATACACAATATAATTGTCCTCTGTCTGCAAACACGTGCAAAATGGATGAGTCTGAAATATTATACCAAACAATTTCTTCTTAAACAAGCCTGGGAAAAAAAAGGCTTTTAAAAACATTGTGGGAAAAGGATATATCCAGTTTCCACAATGTTTTTTTCTTTTTTTCAAAGATCAAAATCAGTATTTTAGCCATACAAATTTTACTTTCTTCAGATGCTTTTAGTCTGGACAAGTCTATGATTTTATGGATTTGTATATATAATTTGATATGTAAATTTCAAAATAAATGTAACCGTTTTGATACTGGGAATATTGCTATATAGTCTATCGAAAAAAAAAGAAACTAAACTTCATTTAAGAGGAAAAGCTCTATCCTCAAGTCTTATTTTTCATCATATCTAAAAGACTTGGGGCAAAAAAGGCATGAGCTGTTAAGACTTTCATCTGGTCCAAAAAAGTTGATTGTATTATTTAAAATTCATACCCTTGGGGATGGGTTATAGAAGGGGAGGGCATATATAAAGGTTGAGGCCCCATTTGCAAGAACCACACAGCTTCGAAGAATTTTATAATCTGTTGACGTGATGATGCCAACTGAAGTAATGTGGAGTGACTTTAGAGAGGGCACCATTCAGGTAAACTGTATCACCTTCACCAGCACACAGTGCACCTGATTATATTTTTTGTTTTAACTCTTTACTCCATAGGGCATTTCTATGTTATCTCTAATTGACCGTAAATAACAGCAAGGATGAAGCCGTTTTTTATGGGTATATGACACCTTTTGATAGCATAGAAAACATTGTGACAAAAGGTGAAATTGCTCGTCACGAGCAATTTCACCTTGTACCAAAATGTTTTCCAAAGGCTCCTATAAGCGATGTGTAGAAATGAGTATCTATGGAGTAAAGGTAAATCAGTTGTTGTATAGGATGTTTCAATACCTACAGAGTACATCAAGATCATATTGCATATTTTTTACATCACCAGCAAAATGTGATGTCTAATATTGAATTTTCAGGTCTAGTGAGAAATGCCATGAAAATACATATTTTGTGTGTGTTTTACTTTGCCTGGGTTTTGACTTATAGAAACATGTCCCTTTTCTTTAGTGGATTCTCTAATATTTATGTTTATGGCAAACCTTTTTTGACCTGTACTTTAAATTGAAATTTTTCATAAGTTACAGATCTATGTATGTTAACTTTTTTAAGTCCAATGTGGACCTGTGTTCAAAGAATAGTGGCTTGTTGAAATGTAAGGGAGGTAATCCACAGAATGTTTGGTTTTTAATCATAATAGAATTACTTCCCTTTCTTTCCTTTTTTAAAAAATGAACATATTTTTGCAGTGTATAACAGTTTTTAGAAGACAAATGTGTAGCTTCTTTGCTTTTATTGTATGCATGCACATAATCACCTGTCAACTTTTTATCACTTTGAAGTATTATCTCTACTCTGTGATAACTAATAACTCTAAAAGACAACAATATTTAGACTTCTTTTACTCTCTTTCAAACAACAAAATCTTAGTCTGGTCCAAATTGAAAGCATTTCTAGACAGCTTAATAAATGTGATGCAAAAATGGAAATTTGACTTTGAAAGAGAAGAAAACACACTGGGAAAAGGATAAATGCTGGTAAACAACATTTTCTCCTTTTCCCACAGTGTTTTCAGAAGGCATCTTCTTCAGGGTAGTATAAACCAGCCAGGGATCGTTTGGTAAAGGGTGAAATTGGAGGCAATTCAAATCACATGAGGTGCAAATAATGGATCATGTCCCTAAAAGGGTCATCTTCGCAAGCCAAGGGTGACGATTCACTATGCTACTCTGCCCTTGGTGGATCGAGCTTGATTTCGACATTCCCCCGATGCGCATTTTCATTGGTTGCTGCTAGCTCTAACTGCATCAAATCAAATCGCATTTCATCTTTGATAAAAAAAGAACAAGGTCGCGACCTTTCGGATAAAACTAGAAGGTAAACATGAATACCTCCGTGGATGTGTGCAGGATCTGTAATGATTTATTACCGAAAAAAACATAGACAAACAATATTTACAGAAAGTTTCAGTATGACCAATCAATTATCAGAGGTTTTAGGCTGTATCCCAGCACCTGACCATGGAATGTCAAAGTATGTTTATGGTTATTAATTCATGTTGAATTGTTGTATTCGTAAGCGGTTTGTAAAACGATATTTCATTGGCTATAAGAAATATGATGTAAAGGGAAATAATAAGCAGCATCCAATAGGGGACGTATCGCGGGAATCTGGAAATAGGGCTTGATCAGCCAAGGTAAGATCCATGTAGTGATCTTAACATTGGCTCGCGAAGATGTCAAAGGGTAGGAAACATATTTCCCTGTTTTTTAAAGTGTTCTTCCTTGGGGTTGTTATTGTTTGGTAAATAGTTAACCCTTTACCAAAAGACAAAGTTTAATCCTTGTCCAAATTGAAAGCATTTGCAGACGACAATTTCAATGTGACTAAAACAGTGCAATATTTTTTTGATGGATTAGAAAACATTTTGAAAAAAGGAGAAAATGCTGGTTACCAGCATTTTCTCTTTTTCCCAAAATGTTCTCAAAAGGCTTTTTTCCCAGTTAAAAGTCGTCTTTCAAATGAATGAAACATACATCTTTAACCTTATACCACACAAGATTTCAATTAAGCCCTCTTGCAAGAATTTGCAGATGACAGAGTCAGTGTGGCATTAAATTGTCTTTAAAAGTTTGGAAAACAGTGTTGGAAAAGTAGAAAATGCTGGTTACAAGCACTTTTATTCTTCCTCAAATGGATTCAAGAGCCAATCTTCATCATAGTTGTTAAAACATGGGATTGTAAGGTACAGGGTTTTGTAAGGGATTAACTCTTCACCACACAGTCTTGAGTTTTAATGACCATAAAATGCATGGCTTTTGAAAACATTATGGAAAAAGGAGAAAATGCTGGTAACCAGCATTTTCTACATTTCCCACAATGTTTTCTCACCCTCGTATCAAAGACAAAAATCATTATTTGAGCTGCTTTTGTCATTTGCAAATGCTTTTAATTTGGTCCAGTCCAAAATATTGTTGTGTGGTTAAGGGTTAATGGGTGGAGAAGACACAATTTTTGATATCAAATTCATTGTGCTCATATCCTCCTTTTCATATACATGTACCTACAAATTTTTCTTATTAACCCATAACCACACAATCCGTATTTCCATGACTCTGATAAAGAAGCTGTTAAAAACATTGTGGGGAAAAGGAGAAAATGCTGGTAAACAGAATTTTCTCCTTTTCCCACAATGTTTTCTACTCTTCCCAAAACAAATTTCAAATTTTTAGTCACTTTTACATAGTGGTCTGCAAATGCTTTCGATCTGGACAAGCCTGAAATATTGTTGTTTGGTAATGAATTAAATCAAAGGACTGAAAGTCCTGAAAAGCGGATTTTTTGAACTGTTTTAAGCTATGATTAGATGTGATGAAAATTTTACAAAAATTATCACATGTAATACTTATATACTATGCAAGTAATTAGTAGAGTTATCAAGGACAATGGGGGTCAAAAGTGTTCTACTAAGTGTGCTGTGCAGCAATTTTATTTTGTGACTAGTAATTTTCCAGAGGAGAGTCTTCACTTCTGGCTGTGTAGGAAAAGTTCTATATTTTGCTTGATCTTTGGTCTTGTGAGATGTCAAATTTTCCCAGGCAGCTTGAAACAAATACAAGCCACAGGAAAGTTGCCCCAATACTATATTTTTCCACATTGTCTGTTGGAGGGAAGCTTAATGCATCTGCTAAAAGTATCTACCCAGGTCAGTCTGCTTGGTCTGTGCAGGCTGACCTAGGCCAATTATTTTTATCCTTTGGTCCATTTTCTGAATGTCAAAGGACTATTGTAGCTAATAATTGAGTTGGTTTTTACTTTTTACAGCACAGAATGAAGCCTATAGAAAACATTGTAAGAAAAGGAGAAAATGCTGGTAACCAGCATTTTCTCCTTTTCCCACAATATTTTCTACCCTATCAAAGTCAAAAATCATCATATTACCAAGATTTAATTTGTTGTCTGCAGATGCTTTGAATTTAGTCTAGTCCAAACATTAGTAGTTTGGTAAAGAGTTAACCCATTACCACACAATCCCTACTTTTGACGCCCCTGAGAAAGAAGCCTTTTGAAAACCCTGTGGGAAAAGGAGAAAATGCTGGTAACCAGCATTTTCTCCTTTTCCCACAGTGTTTTCTATCCTTTCCAGAACAAATTTCAATTTTTAAGTCACATTTATTTTGTCGTCTGCAAATGTTTTTAATTTGGACCGGTCTAAATTTTTCTGGTGTGGCAATGTTTTCTACCCTTCATAAAACAAATTTCAAATTTTCAGTCATTTTTATTTTGTCGTCTACAAATGCTTTCAATTTGGACTAGTCCAAAATTTTGTCGTTTTGTAAAAGGTTAAAGCATTTGCATGTAACACAACAAGTAGGACTCAAACTGAGTCATTTGCCACTGAATGGGTAGAAAATATTTTCATAAGACATTATTTTCAGGTTTGGAAAAATAAGGGACTGATTGACAGAACCATAATATCCATGAAAACGGCAAAGGATGTTACCATACAATGTAAATCCAAAACTTGAGTCACAATTTTTCAAATGAGTGGGCTGGATTTGCTTTGCAGAGACCTGCTCAAAATAGGTGCAAATTATACAAAGAACCCACATTTTAAATCTTTAACAGACAAGAGTTTTTTTTTTTACTTTTTCATTGAGAAAGAGACACAATTTTTGTTATAAAGTAAATGAGATACACTCAAGTAATTTACTAAGTTGAGAGTATTTGATAAAGAATATTACATCTAAGGATCAGTGTCAATCAAGGTCTATGAAATGCAACTTTTTACATCTATGTATTAAATATTTAACCATATACCCCAAAAAATCCTGAATTTTAACAAACCTTTGCAGCAGAAGGCCTCTGCAAACATTTTTGGGAATGGAGAAAAATGCTGGCTTACAGCATTTTGTTTTTTTCCAACAAAACTTGTTTAACCCATTACCACACAATCCCTACTTTTGACGCCCCTAAGAAAGAATCCTTTAGAAAACATTGTGGGTATAGGAGAAAATGCTGGAAACCAACATTTTCTCCTTTTCCCACAATGTTTTCTACCCTTCACAGAACAAATTTCAAATATTCAGTCACTTTTATTTGGTCGTCTGCAAATGCCTCCAATTTAGACCAGTCTAAAATATTGTCGTTTGGTAATGGGTTAAAGGCAGTCTGATTATTAGTTTAACTCTGTACCACACAATACCGACTTTTAATGACCCTGAGAAAGAAACCTTCTGAAAACATTGTGCTGGTATCCAGTATTTTCTTCTTTTCCCATTTTTCTATCCTGCTGGACACAAATTTCAATTTTTTACTTACATTTATATTGTCATCTGCAGATGCTTTCAGTTTGGACCAGTCTAACATTTTATTTTATTGTGTGGTAAAGAGTTAATTTTTAATTGGAAAATACTTACAATATAAAGGAGTGTGGATATTTGTTGCTTGGAAAAAAGGTCATAATTTCTGTTACAAAGAAACTTTGCATATTGGCCGATCTTTGACAAAATGGGTTTAACCATTTACCACACAATCCCGACTTTTAACGACCCTGAGAAAGAAAGCCTCTAAAAACATTGTGGCAAAAGGAGAAAATGCTGGTAACCAGCATTTTCTCCTTTTCCCATAATGTTTTCTACCCTATCAAAGACAATATCTATCATTTGAGCCCAATGTAAACTGTTGCCTGCTAATGCTTTGAATTGTACCAGTCTAAAATTTTGTTGTGTGGTAAAGAGTTAAGGCATCTCTGTAATGTATGATATCAAGCAAGTCATCACATATAGTTATGGATCTATAAAATCCATTTTGCTTAACAACACACTGGATCAAGTGGTAAAAAGGTCCATAGCTATGCAGAAAATTGACAAATGACAAAAGTTTTCAAACCATATCAGCCTGTATAGACTGTGCAGGCTGACATAAATCTACACCTCTTGCAGATGCATTAACTCTTTACCAAACAACAAGATTTTAGACCAGTCAAAATTGAAAGCATTTGAAGACAACAACCTAGGTATGGCTCAAAAATTGAAATTTGTCTTGGGAAGGGTAGAAAACACTGTGGGAAAAGTAGAAAGTGCTTGTTACCTTGTTAAAAGTTGGGATTGTGTAGTAATGGGTTTAGCCCCTATTTCACAGAGCATGGCTCAAAATCATGTGATGCTTTCTATATTATTTTTGTTCTTAATATTTTCTTATAGTGAATTTGTTTGATTTTCTAAGCAGTCTAAATTATGTGAGAAAGAACCGAACTTTCAACCCTTTACTAGGCGACAAAATTTTAGCCTTGTCTAAATTGAAAGCATTTGCAGATGACAATTTCATTGTGGCTTAAATTGTGCAGTTGTTCATTGATACGGTAGTAAACATTGTGGGAAAAGGAGAAAATGCTGGTTAGCATTTTCTCCTTTTCCCACAATGTTTTCAAAAGGCCTCTTTCCAAAGGTCGTGAAAAGTCGGCATTGTGCGGTAAAGGATTAAAATACAGATTGGTGCACAAAAATCATTTTGGATGGGCAAAATTTTTTTATATTATTATGGTACTGTATTTCAAAAACTGCTTTGTATTTTATATAACAAGCTTATTCTTTATTTGTCTTGATGTTCCCATATATTACTGCTACCTTTGATCTTATACTGTATGAGAACTGAATTGTTTTTTCAATACTGTTTTACTTATTTTCTTTTTTAGCAGCTAGTCAATACTACCACCCATATTATCAACCCTGCTTCTACATCTTATCTTTGGTGAATGGGTATTTATTTTTTTATATCTCCCCTGCCCTCTGTAACAAAAAGAAACTTTCTTAATAATACTAAAGGTTTCTTTTTAGAAACCATAGCAACAATTCCAGTATCAAAACTTATAAGTATGTGGGTGCTTGTATTGACAGCTGCGTGAACTCACTCCCTGGCTATTGCAGAAACCCTATGTGGAGGTGGAGCCAATGGCACCGTATGACCAATAGTAAGTAGACTTTTTTCTGATTTATTTTATTACTTTCTTATGGTACATCATAAAGGAGTTGGTTTAACTCTTAACCACACAATCCCAACTTTTAACGAAACTTTAGAAGAAGGCTTTTGTGAAAACAATGTGGGAAACGGAGAAAATGCTGGTCAGTATTTTCTCCTTTTACCACAATGTTTTTTATCCTGTCAAAGACAGAATTCATTAAATTGTTGTCTGCAAATGCTTAACCCATTACCACACAATCCCTACTTTTGACGCCCCTGAGAAAGAAGCCTTTTGAAAACCCTGTGGGAAAAGGAGAAAATGCTGGTAACCAGCATTTTCTCCTTTTCCCACAGTGTTTTCTACCCTTGCCAGAACAAATTTCAACTTTTCAGTCACATTTATTTTGTCATCTGCAAATGCTTTCAATTTGGACCAGTCTAAATTTTTCTCGTGTGGTAATGGGTTAAATTTGGCAGAGTCAAAAACTTTGTTGTATTGTAAAGAGGTAAGTATTCCTTATGTCAGTGTCATCCCCTTTTATCGATGTTGAAATGTGTTTTGCTCTGAGCAGTATATATTTGCACCTTATAACATCATTTTAGACCTGTTGAAGTTGACAATATTTGCAGACAAAAAAAATCTTATGTGGGTCAAATGAGGAATTTATCTTCAATAAAGATGAAAACATTGTGGAAAATGGAGAAAATGATGGTCATAAGTAGTTCCTATTTTTTCCATGATACCTTCAAAAGGCTTCTTTTTCAAGTTTATTTAAACTTGGGATTGTTTTGTAAAGAGTTATAGGAAATAGTCAGAAACAAGTGAATGTGGTCCATATTAAACATTTTCTTCCTTCCTTAATGGCTTTCAAAGTCTTCTGCAGCAGAGGTGGTCAAGTTGGAATATGAGGGAAAAAGTTGGCTCTTTTATGTCACAGATATTTTGGTTTGGTTCTTCTACATTTCTCATTAACATGGTTTGAGGTTCATTTAAACATTACTTTATTGAAGAAAATATAAAATTAAAAAGGAATTCACTTTACAGGTGTAAGATATAGATTGAAACTGTAAAATTATGATTCTGTATTCTTACTGTACTTGTTTTTTATGGAGTATGTTGATTGGTAGACACCAGTATATTCCCTATGACATGTTGCAGTGCATATTACATGTACACATATTAGCTTATCAGAGTATGTACTTTTGAACTGTAAAGTTTGCAGCAACACTTTAAACCACTAAAAGCTGGCGACCATATATGGTGATTTTAAATGAACATCTTTCTTCAAAATTTACATAAACTGAAGTTTAATCAAATGATAAGAACTCATGTCATGAGCCTGTGTCTGTTGTATGTCTACTGGTGTGCATGTTGGTTTCTGTTTTAATGTATTCACTTTTACTATAAACATCTTCCCTGACACTACCCATTTCAAAGAAATTGATTTGAAAATAAAAAGAATGTCTGAGCAATAGAACTGAAAATTAATGAAAATCTTTAAAAAGATTGTCTTGTCCCTCTCTGCTGTTTTTCCATGACTGCATTGCACCCCCCCCCCAAAAAAAAAAGTGTCTTACTGTGGTGTATATTTTGGAAATCTTCTTGTCAAAAAAAGAATGCATTGCAAAGAGATAGTACCTTATTAAGGCAAGGCATATGATATTTTCTCTATGATATTCTTTGTTAATGTCTCTGTCAATGCAAATTATGTGTATGGCACACTTATTTTTAAGCGAGTGGAGTGATACAAGTACATCATGGTGCTTTTACTTTAAGCACAGATGAGCTATAGATAAAGCCATTATGTTTTCAAATCTAAACAGTTCCAAAATGAAAACAGCAGGGGAAGATATCACATCATTTGAGTTTCTTCTCTGCAGTATGAAACTCTGTTGTTTACAAATTCCATCATTTGAGATACATATCAATATATTATTGTCATCTTAAAATGCTTTAAGTCTAGGTAAAATTATGTCATCTGTTGTAGAGTTGAATTAGCAGACTTAGGGATACAGTATTTGAAAGCCACCAATCTGCATTTAGATTTGTAAGCCGTAGCATCTTTTATTTGAGACATCATATATTAAAAAAGTAACTGGAACATAAGCTGAAACTCATACTCATTATAATGTTTTCAAACTTACAGTACAAGAAGTGTTAAAAATCGATCTCCATCGTAAGTGGATGGGTCCCTTCACACTTGAAAGCTCTCACTGTATCCTGCCCAAACCCTAAACCTTTACAAGTATGCTTTTGTGATGTTTTAACTCTTACCATGCCAAGGTTGAATCAGTGTGCTCTTGCAGACAGTGTAAATCAAGTTCAGACTGCAGTATAATCTTGGTCAACAATGTCACATACTTTCAGAGGGATACTGTCAGGAATAACCTTAAATTTGGAGTTAATTTATGTGTCTTGTTTTAACAAACTAAAACTAACTGATAATGTCTGTTCAATAATCTTAACATTAATGCATATGCTGTATGAGTACCCCTGAAATAACAAAAAGTATAAACCAGTGTATTGTGAATTAATTTGTCCAGTATGCCACTTCACAATTTATAGTGTTCTCAATTAAGTATTTGGATATGTTAAAAACAACTGCGCAAGCAGAGAAATAATCCAGAAACTAGGTGTAGCAACTTGTTTGCCTAGAATATTCTATCCACAGAGGTGACAATTAGAAAGATTTATAATTGTGGGTGGAAATGGATACTTTTTAAATTTCTATTCAGATATTGATAAAGGAATTGGCAATACAAAATATGTTTGTCTGAAGTAGAAATGGTGTAAATGATATTTATATAGATGACATTAGGCTGATTCCTTTTCAGAAATTTCTCGAAATTCAAAACACCTGCAGACAGCAAGTTCAAAATAGGTACAAAAAAGCTGAAGTTCTCTGATAAGGTAGAACACTTTCTTTGAAAAAGAGGAATTGTTGGTTATCAGCATTTTCCTCTCTCCCCACAATGTTTTCAAAATATTACAGGGTTGCCAGTGGTCTTGAATTAATTTTTTCACTGAAAAAATATGCTGTTCTTCTGATTTTGCCCCCTCTACCCTATAACGTACTGAGTTCTAGTAAACATAAGAACTTTCTTGATATACTTCTTGTATGAACAATGTATCCTGGAACTTAAAGCAACCAAATATATCAGGTCTTTTTGCATTAGATGAAGACCAGAATGGTCAAGCTGGTTCTGATAGAATAGGTTCTAAATTGTGCCTGTGTAAATCTTTGACAGGAGGAAACAATTCACTACTACTTTTTCATGCTGTGCCGTAATATTTCTTAGTTTTCATAAATTTTCCCTTTTTAATTTTGAAAAACTAAACTCAACAAGAAACATGACTACAAACATAAGTGACTTTTAAGTCAAAAGAAAATCAAGTCATTGATGATTGTTATTGCTTTATTATGACAGCGTGGTGGTGAGAGAAAGAGTTCCATTTCGTCATTTTGTTTCTCCATATCCCTACCCCTTTTGTACCCGAAAGATATGTCGATGGGTGTAACTGGGGACTTTTTTGATAGGTAGTTAATATTCTTTTAAATTCATTCATGCATATGCTTTTTAGTTATTGCAATTCTTTTTCATTTTCAGTTTGATAGTAGTTTATTGACACAGTAACCTTCACAAAGTGAATTTAGTCAGCCTTTTCTAGGTTTGGTGAAATTGTCTGATATAAATTCACTTGTAGAGATGTATATCTGATGTAAACTTATATAAAGAGATATTTTCATAACTTAGAAATAAACTCTGATAAATGACTTCTGGATGAGGCATATCTATATTAATTTTGTATTTGCATCTCTGTTTTTTGGTTTGATTAATATTGTAATGATACTAAAGTTCAAGTTTAAGATCCTCACAATACTGTTGAATTGAAAATTTTCTCAAACTAGAGCACAACAAAGCCTGTATAATGACAACAACCTTGCAAAGATTGAAATCTGCTGACACCTTCAAGCAATAAGAAATGGGTAGTTGGTGTGTCCATGACCTACAAAGAATTAAAGTCCATCTTTCGATAGAGTGTTGGCATAATCTATGGAAGATTAATTCAACTGCAGAACATTTTATACTTGAAGATTGCTTTACAGATAAAACCAGCTTTCCCAGAATAAGAAAGAGAAAGGCCTATATAGTGCCAATGTAAAAGTACTTTGGAAATAGCATCATCATTACAAACAGACAGTTTAGATTTGATTGTTTTACCTTAACCCATGCAGTTTAGATTTGATTGTTTTACCTTAACCCATGCTATTAATGAATCACTTTGTGCTGTGAATTACAGCATTTCAACTGATGCTATAGTCCTAATTGTATTTCGTCTTGGTGCTCAAGTTACCAGTTTGGCAGTTCCTGATTACATATCCCCATTTTCATGGAAAAATAAAGAAAGCTGTCTTGTAAGTAAAACTGAGTGAGCCATTGATGGCAACTAGTTCTAACAATACAGCATATATAAATGCCAAAAGTACATGTAACTACTAAAGCATGATCATAATCATAAGATTGTAATTCGATGAAATAGATAGGATTTGGTCATTTTATAGGCTTAAAAATGTGCTGTCCTCAGGCTCACCTGAGCAAACACTGCTCAAGAGGGCTTTCTGTGATTTAATACCATCCAACCACTATGCATCATTAAAATTTTAACAATCTTTTTTCAATATCATTGTAGAAATCAAGTCTGTGATTCTCACATTTCCTACAAAGTGTGTCTACAGACATCAAGGGTTGTTCAACAGTTATAAAAGGCATTTTTTATCTCTATCATAAAGGGAATTGAATCCTTTTTAAAATAAAGAAAGTCTAGTCATTTGCATTTGGAAAGAAGACATTAATTTTGATGACCAGTTTATGTTTAATTTTGTAAAATTTATTTGAAACTTTGAAAATTAGTGGTTACAGTGATTACTGAAGCCCTGTCAACATTGGCATTTTTCAGTTGTAAATTTTGCCATGCTGATGTATTATGCTGTAACCCGAGGGAAGCTGATTTGAACCAAATTGTCAACCCTGAAACATTTCAGAATTTTTCTTCTTTCCTTATCATTATGCTCATGAAAAATGTTACAAAAAAGTAAATTTCTTGAAATTTCATGGAAAATCAGATGTCATTCTCATCCAAAATTTGTTAAAAAGGGGAGCTGAGATTTCAACTTAGTCTGATAATTGATAATAATATGATTTATGATAATTGAATCCTTAGATGTAACTGGAGCTATTTTAGCTCTTAAAAACGTAAGCTTCAGTTATAGAGCAATTCAAATTGCTCTTGTGTACAAAATTGTGTGACCACTCTTTTGCTTTTATGAACTCATTTGAGCAATGAAGAAACATTATGGTCCTCTTGTTTCTGTTCTCCACTTACTGTTAGACATGTCATGAAGCATTCCTCCTCTGTGCCATAAACTTCAATTTTACTATTAATTTCAAAGACTAAGTACCATTACTACCTTTTCTATCCATTATATTACACTTACTATCATCAAACTTTCGTGCACTAAACCACCGTTACATACACAGATCTTTCTGATGAGTCATTACAAATTGCAATCTCATAGTTAATCAAGACCATCCGCAATTGCTTGTATACATAACAAAGAATTTCCTCATTCTTAACTGTTTCTCTGTTTGCCCAATTATTTGCCCCCCTGGGTGGCTCATTGGTGAGCGCGTTGGACTCATGACCTGGTGGTTGTGAGTTCGATACCGGGTTGAGGCAAACTTTCTTTCCTGCATATTTTCACCTCTCAGCTCTGCTGAAACATGTGAGAAAAGTAGTCGGTGACTTTGGAAAGAAAGTTGTATTAGTACCGGTGTGAGAAAGCCAGGAAACACATGTGCGTCACCGAGTGCCATGATATGACCTTAGCTGTTAAACCCCAATACAACCACAATCTTCTTTTATTTAAACACTTTTTTTTATCTATAACTTGTTCTAGGTGTCCTGTGTGCTTAGTGTAAAGTCATTTTTTCCTTGTATGTGGCTGAGAACTTTCTCCATCACTTATAATGTATTTCTCTCCTGAAAGAAACTTGTATAGTCCTGAATGGTAAAATGATTATGACTTCAAAATTTTTTTATGCAGGTCTCAAAAGGTATTTGGAAAAAAATGATACAAGTAGATCTTTAAAATCTAATCTTAGATCCATTCTGATATATTTGTATCTTAAGATATCTGAAGAAAAATGGAAGATAACGAAATTGCTGGTCAATATATTTGTATCCCATTTACGGTACCTATGTGGTTGGTAAACTGAATTTTCTTGTATAACTAACTTTACATTGTGCTAAAACAAGACTCTGCTTCCATGGCATGTATCTGAAAGGAAAGCTTTTATTAAAGAAAAAAGTAATAAATCAACTGTTTTATCTGGCAGCATCATGGTCAGTAATGGCTTCCCAACCTATGTTGTTTCATTTCCACGAAGCCCAAGAAAAGTTATTGGTTGATGCAGGTTTGTCATAGTGAAATGAAATCTTAAATGATTTAGTTGTTTGTGTTGATTTGCACATAGTGTTATTGATTAACAGTCATATACATTACATAGCTTTATAACTGTTCCAAATCAAAACTGGTATCTCTCAAGATGATTTAATAATAAAGGAACATTCTAGAGAAGCATACCACTGTGTTGTTGCTAGTTGTTCTGTGTTTTATGATCATGTTCAAAACGGGAAAAGGCAAGCCTGTGCCAGTTGAAGATCCTTGGATGCCTACCAAAATATTTTTATTTATTGATAATGGAATGTGGGACAATGATCATTGTAACATACATTTAGTTGCTTTGTTTAATTGTGCACTCATGTTCATCTGTTGTTTTTAAAGAATAAATTCAAGGATACAAGTTTTAGATGACAGAAGAATGCTAAACAGCCTGTAACTAAAAGTTGGCTGTAAGCATCCTTAAGGCAATCAAAGATGCAGTTGAAAAAAAAGAGATGAGGCTGTACAAATATGAATTTGGATTGTTCCTACATATATTTTCCTTAACCCATTACCACACAATCCCTACTTTTGCCAACCCTGAGAAAGAAGCCTTCAGAAAATATTGTGAGAAAAGAAGAAAATGCTGGTAACCAGCATTTTCTTCTTTCCCCACAATGTTTTCTATCCTTTACAAAACAAATTTCAAACTTCCAGTCACTTTTATTCTGTCTGCAAATGCTTTCGATTTGGACAAGCCTAAAATGAGTTAAACCATCAATTTGTACGGTAAGATTGCAAGGTCATTCAAGGATTTGAGGTGTTCATGTGAGGTAAATAAGTGAATGTAAAACTTCTTTAGAATGAAATAGTGGTTGAAAAATTACAGACAGACAGACCAACTACAGCAAAATCCAAAGACATTATAATTTCTTGAAACAATGATACAAAGGAACTCACTGAATGATGACAAAAGGCAAAGTTACTTGTAAAACATTTTTAGAACTACCAGTTCATCTGGTTTTATGTTTTGTTGCAGGGATAAACGTTAAATTTTAATGTAGAGTTTTGAATGCATGAGGTATAAATGACAAATGGAAAAGAAACAAAACAATATTAAAGCAAAGATTTGAACAATCATGTAAATGCCATTGTACCTGTAAGATGAAAATATTTTTTGTTTATTTTAACAGTAGAGTGTCTTTGTCTGTCTTTAGTGGCATTAAGAAAAAAGAAAATTTGGAATATTTCATTTTCAGCCCAAAAGGCCCACCATCTTTTCACCACACATGGAACTACACACAGTATTTCCGCCCACAGGCAGTCCCTCAAGGCCCACCTCCAAGAAATATAGATTTCTCCCAACCAAGTGGAGGCAGGGTCTTTCCAAAACCAGATGAATAAAAAAGAAATGCAGTAACTAATTACTACAATTCTTATAGTATGGTCTAATCTTTGTCTTAACCACACAGATTTTGACATTTTCATGTTCATTTAAAGATCTTCACAAATTAATATTGCTGTGCTAACTTAAGTTTCCAAGCCTTGATGAGACAGATAAATTTTCTTTGGTACATACTAACATAGTTATTTGGATATTGGAGTAGTGCTTGGCACTTCTAACACTCATTACTCTGAATAGTTAGGAAACATAACAGTAGAATGAAAAAGTCTTGCTACAGTTACACTTTCCATGGTACTGTCATAAGAAATTGATATCCACCTTCAGATATATGTAGTTTTGAAATTTTATTAGGAAAAAAATGGACGTCAACCGAGAAGTATTTCTAATATGTCTTGAGTACTTCTGGTGGGCAAAGACCTACAAATGCAGTATTTCTGATAAAATTGTTAACCTTAGGTGAACAGCTATAAAGAACCAGTCTGTTAGTGTTAGTACCCTCATAATCCAGCACCTCTGCTACACAAGACATTGGAATAGATAATATGAAGAAAGAATTGGTGAAGTTGTTTCACAATTGGCATGATACAAGAAACAAATGGTGTGACTGTCCTATTTGGAAGTAGCATTAATTTACTTAAGAATTAAGACGGATCTTAAACTAGCATTCTCCAACACAAAGTGTTTTTTTTTTTCTTTATTCAGTTTTGGTCATGATCTTAACTGCCAACAGACTCTGAAAGTCCAATACATTCATTTTTCAGCCCAAATAATTTTGTTCCTGCTTTTCATCATACAATCAATTATGGAAATTACTACAGACCAAGTACGATACCTCTCTGGCCTGGTACACGCCCGCTATTATCTCAGTATGAGAATGTCCCTGAAACACAAACAAATTTGACAGTGAACCACACACCAGTTGATAATATAGAAGGCTAGAAAACAATGTAAATGACTTTTTGATTACCATTTGCTTTATCCGAATCTCCATTTAGTCTTTGCTCTTTCCTAGAACACAATAGCAGTGGGGAGGGGCGGGGTGAAGAGAAAGGCCAGTTTTACAATTTTGAACTGTTAGACCAGGATATCTGCTGAAATTATTTTCACGGCAGATTAGATATTACATTCTTTGCTGTGTGATTTTGACTGTTGGTAAAAGTAGTTCTTGTCATTATCAATCGATTTAAGTTTCTGATGAATAAGTAACTTCAAAAATATGTCCAATCAAGAAATTGGTTTTCAGGAGCTCTCTCTTGGTTTAGAAATCTTCTAAGAAGACATGAATTAAACAAGCATCAAAGAGTGTATACATGGAGAAAGGTTGATCCATGACTGATTACTTGTAGTAACTGGTCTTTCTTTGGGTTTACTTGACTGATTATTTGTAGTAACTGGCCTTTCTTTGGCTTTATTTATTAAATTACACCACCCATTACCCCACACATAGTGCACAAAGAAGTACATGAGAAAGGAAAATGATGTTATAGCAATATTTATTCTGAAAGGCTTAGAATATTATTCTATAGTTAGAAACATTTTTAGTTACATAGGAAACAATTGCTACCAATAGAATGAGTATTTTGGCCCTTTTCCCAAAGAACGATCAAAAGGTTACAAACAAACTCTATTTGTCTGGTGATGGGTTGGCAGTATATATACAGAAATCTGACATGCAGTATAAACAGAGTGATACCTATTATTGGTATAATTACTTCTAAAGGAAAATAAAGCATTTAGATAAGTTGGGTCAATCTTTTTTTTTTTTTTCTTTTTTAAAGAACGATCATTAGTTTTGTTTGTAATTATAATCTTATGTGGCAAAAGAAAAGAAAATAAGCTTTGAACTAAAGAAATACCATAGCTTGCCCATTCAAACAAAGCATATTACTAATATGCTAGTTTTGTCGTTATAACCATATATAGCATTTTGTAAAGACATGAAAGTATGTAAAGAAAATGCTTTAATGCTAAAAAACAATAATAAAGGTATATCATAATCTGATGCACTCAGGGTTGGTTTTAAAGGAAAAAACAAAAATATTTAAATCATGGTTATTTTAAGTGTTGGATTAAAAAATTTAGCTATACTCAGTATGTGTATATTTTACTTTATTAGGTCTTGCACTTTTCAGTAATATGGTACTTTGTGTGAATAATTTATTTTCTCAAGGGATTTGAAACAAACTACCACATAGCTTTCAAACATTCAAAATATATTTATATTTACAAATGAAACTGCCAACTGAGATAAAAGACATAGTATTAGTTTGTAGCTACAGAATATTAATGTCCATGTCATTTATGTAGCTTTGAAATAACAGTTTCATATCACTAAAGCAAGCTTTGTAGTGACACACTTTTGTGCAAAAGAGAGCCATGGAACTATTAGTTCTCCTAGCAAATAATATGATTTTCTGTGGAAAAACCAACCAGAACCATGCAGTTTTAGGTTTTACCATTTTCTCTAACCCTTATTCCTTTTAATCTGCAACTCTCTGTTTGGTCTGTAACACTCTGTTGTAGATGACTTTGAAACCATGATGAAATGGAAAGGGATTGCTTTTATGCTAAAATAACGGTCACAAATCAGTAAATGCCGCCTGCTGGCGTGGTAACTGCCAGTTTTCACTCAAATTTGGCCGGTGGCAGCCCGATGGCAGCTCGGTGGCAGGCACAATCGGCAGGCGGCATTTTAGACGCCGCTGAACTTTTAAGAAAAAGTTAAAATTCTGACTTCCACCGGCTGATTTTTTCCAATTGTGGCTGTCGTCAGGGCGCCGCCCGGGCGCATTTCGTGATCGCGCCGTGGCTGTCAAGTGGCAGACGTGCGGCAGCGCGATTTTTACTAGGTCGTCACGGGGTTTGAGGGCCTCCAATCTTCGGCCGGCGATCGGTAGGAACTAACTGCCACTCTCCAGCATCCGGCCTGCTACCGTTATGCTACCGACATGCCACCGTGTGATTTCTAAATATCTGCCGGCTGCTGGGCGGAGATTGAAAAGCAGATGGAAGGCGGCTGTTTGTGTTGGTAGGTGGCAGGACAGTGATCTGCCGAGTGCAGACTCCCGGGCCCCTGAATATAAATCCGAGGCTATTCACAATAAGAAATTGTCATCATGGCGATTCTAACAGCACCAGAGCGACTCAGAGACTTGCGTATTGCTGGGTCGGGCTCTGGTCTCTTGCGCTTTGGTGCTTGCGCTTTGTCCTGCTCCATGCCTTTAGGAGGCAACTTGTTGGAAGGAAAAAATTCTTAAAAATTAGATCTATTTATCTTGTGGTTGATAATAATGATGAACACTTTCTAGTGATACGAGAGCAATCTAGCTATATATATCCCCCAGCCTGCCACCGTCAGATTATCTGGCGGGCACCTGTTGGTGATAGTTCAAACGCTCGATCGCCGGGCGGTGGCAGGTAAGATCTGACAGCTGCCCGCCTGTCGCCTAACTGCCACCGGCCGACACCCTGATGACGCTCCCCCACCCCTCGAACCTAAAAAACTGCCTGGCGCCGCCTGGACCCCGCCAGTTGGCCTTTTACTGGCAGTTATTTATGACCACTCTGACCGATTTGTAAAAAATCGGCCGGCGGCATGTAATTTTAAGAATCCACCGATGTCTAAAAATCAGCAGGCGGCAGTTTCGCATTGTGACCATAGTGTAAGCAACATAAAAGCTCTGTCAAATGGGAAAATTGAAGTTTAAGGCATTGAATATTAGGTACATTCTGGTTGATGTGTATGTAACCTTTCCAGTTTTGCTGTACAGCTGGCCTGGTTTCTGAATGTATTATTTCTATACCTGGTGTTGTTAGTACCATATTCTTTTTCCTATTCAGACAATGGATGTTGTTTCATGGTAGGAATCTTTTTTCAATAGACCAACATGAACAATTATTTGTTCACTCATTTACTCCTTATTAACTATAATCAGCTGATATGTCCTGTTTTGGTTAAAGTATTGCTAAGTTCCCTTGAAGACTACTTTAATCATAGTAAGCAAGCATCAGTATCTGTATAAGTGAAACATTGTGGTCAAGGTTCTTTTAAGAATCAGATTTAACCTTGCCTCTGTTATCAACAATGAGACCATACAACTTCATTTAACCTTTCAGCATAAATAGATTCGATAAAAGACAGATATCTACTGCCACAAGAGCCTGGGTGGCAACCCAGTTCTCTAAATCCACTGGAAGACCCATGCTCCCCATATTTCCTGATGAAATTGAGGCAGCAGAGCAGACAAAGTATACTGAAGTTGTCCCAGGTCAGTATGTGAGACCACCTGTCCAGTTTCGTGCAGACACAGCTGGTCAGAAATCTGATGGTCCACTTGCATTGGATTTTCATCCAGCTAATACTGACCCTCCAGTGCTAGTACAGTATGCCAGGGAGAACAATGAAGAGTTCTATGAACATTACAATAATGCTGTGGATAGGAATCTTTATGAAAGGAGTGAGGCAGCAATTAGACCTCCACCCAGACCTACCTGGGGACAGACTATTGAATGATGACATGTAAGATAGTGAAACTGATTAAAAGAACCTGCTAATCTTTCAATTTTGCACTGTATAGTTGTAGCTTTGCTTTTCTTCTTGATAGAAACGAACTTAAACTTTTGATGGTGGTATTGTGATATTTCTGGGTGTTCTGATTATTGATGTGCATTGTGACATGTTGTTGTGTAGTATTTCCAAGGATTTAGATGATTTTAAGCCTATTAGTGTAGATGTGCATTCTGATCTTGGATTTACATTGTCTCTAATGGTGAAAAATTCCAGATTATGTCACCATGTCTTGTAGTTTCTCCTTACTTGTTGATTGTTTGTGAAATACGGAAAATAACATGGAGAGTCGATCTTTGTGACCTCAGTGCAGATTGCACATGTATCCCAAGCTTTTCTAGTTCATTTCCATAGATACCATAACCCTTTACCAAACAATAAAATTTTTCACTTGTCCAGTTTTAAAACCACGCAGACAACAGATTAAATGTGGCTGAAAGAAAAGAACTTATGTACAAAAGGCAGAGATAATTTTTTGAAAGGAGAAAAATTTTAAATTATCTACATTGTTTTCAAAAACCTTCTACCATAGGGTCATTGAAATGCAAGTTTGTTTGGTAAAGTGGTAGACTTGTTTGTATTCCAATTCCAAGGCTGTTTTTGGAAAATTTCCAACATAAAAGCATACAGGACAGATTCAAGATCAGTCTCACCTTGATCACCTGTTTCCTCAGAAGCAACTTTTGACTGATTCTGTGTTCAGTGTTTTGCCATTGGTGCAATAGTAATCTTTTCTTGGAAAATGACCCTGTACTCGGAAGGGTAATTCTTTGGGGTTTGGAGGTTTCATTAGGAATATACAGTACAACCTTTATACTGGCCTGTCTCTGTAGCTATTTACTGCAACTGGTTTTTAATCCGTTTAAGAAAATCCAGATGTCCTAAAACTGGAGACAACCCCAGATATGTCAGCTAGGAGGAAGAGTTTCAACATCAACTAATACACCTTTTACTGAGAATAATAATAAAATAATAAAAAGGGGATACAAAATAGCTAAGTAAGTGAAAGCCCACCCCAGGCCCATACAATGCGCTCCGACATCCCATAATTGTGTTGGTAAATGGAGAAATGGCTTATTATAGACAATTTCAGAAATTTATTGGAAGGTGCAGATTGTCAAAATGGATCTCTAGGAACTTAAAGGGACTTACTTAGACTTCTTGATTTTAGGTAAAAGATTTTTTGATAACTACAAAAAAATGTCTATTTCTCTGCAAGTGTAATCCAAATTTATTGATGCTCACACTAAAAAAGTGCAAATTTGGTGTTTAAAAACCAGATGATCATGTTGCATCCACTATATCTATTTTTAACTCACCTGAGCATGAAGTGCTAAAGGTGAGCTTTTATGATAGTGCTGTGTCTGTTGTGCATGGTCTGTCATCAAGGTGTTAACATTTACCTTGTATGTACTCTATAGGCCACATTTTCAGTCAGTATTTGATGAAACTCGGTCAAAATGTCCATCTCCATGTTTTATCGAACAAGTTTAAAATTGGGTTATGTCTCACCAAACACTAGGTCACAAGACTAAATCTAAGAAAAAGCTTGTGTGCATTCTAGAGGTCACATTTTTAGTCTGTTACTCTTTAAACTTGGTCAGGGTATTTGTCTTGATGATAACATCAGACAGTTTGAAAATATGTTTGTTGGGTCAAAAAAAAGGTCACTGGGCTAAATCTTGGTAAAACCATATTTGCCACATTTTCAGCTTGAAACACACAAAATTTAGTCTAAAAATTCGTCTCTAGCATAGACAACTTAAAAATTGGGCTACCGGTATATCTGGTAAAAATGTAGGTCACTGGGCTAAATCATAGAAAAAGTATATGTGCACTCTGGAGGCCTGATAGGCTGGAGAAGTGGTCAGAATTTTAGTCTTGATGATATTTCAGACAAGATTGAAATTTGTTCATGTTGGATCAAAAAGCATGTCAAAGGGTAAAAAAAAAAGGTTTGCCCTTTATAGGTCACATTTCTAGCCTGATATTCATATACCTTGGTCTAAATGTTTGTCTGGTGATATCTAAAACAAGTTTGAAATTTGGCTACATCGGATCAAAAAATAGCTCACTAGGCTAAATTTTGGAAAAATCCATTTTCTTTCAAAACAATCTAGAGGTCACATTTTCAGTTTATTACGCATGAAACAGGTCAGAATGTTTGTCTTGATAATATTATAAACAAGGTTGAAATTAGATTATGTTGCATCAAAAAGAAGGTCACTGGGCCAAGTCTTAGTAAAACTGTGTGTGCAGCCAAGAGGCAACATTTTCAGCCTGATACATCTGGAAACTTGGTCAGAAAAAAAGTTGTCTTTTTGAAACCTCAGACAAGATTTGAATGGTCTTAGAAAAAAACAAACTTTGGTAGATGCCATATTTTCAACCTTATGTGTATGAAACATTATCAGAATGTTTGTCTTGATGATATTTCTGGCTAGTTAAAAATTCGGTTGAGTTGGTTAAAAAGTAGTAATGCAATTTACATCATTAAAACAAGTGTCTTTTCAGCTTTATCACCCTTAGATGAATTTACTCAGGTGAGCTCCTTTGGGCTGATGGCCTCTTGTTTTGGGATCAGACTCAAAATCATCATGCTTATTTGAAATCAGTCTTACATAAATGATGCATCCTGCATGTATTGCCTTAAAGGCTGTGAAGTCAATATAGGGTAATAATATTGAGACGATCATTATACTTTTCATTTTTGTATTATTATATGTTTACCAGCTAATGCCTTCTTAAATTAAGTAATTAAAATTTAATCATTTAGAGTTTTTGTTTGATTACGAAAATCTGAATAATTGAGTTTAGTATTTGTGTGTTACAGTGTTTTAATGTATGGAAGATGGCTGATCACTATGAATGAATTTCATCGTCATGTTCATATTAACATGCATTAATGAATTAACTTTTCAGGATATTTTCTATTTTTCAGATATCTAGCTTTTCACAGACTCTAGACATTGTTATATAGAGATCACAGTTTGCATGCTTCATGTAGAGCCAGAGGTTCTTGATACTGTGAGCAGTAGGTCTTGTCATAGTTGAAATGAAGAGAAAAATCTTCCACACGATACCTTTTTTGTTGCATTATCTCAGTCAACTCTTCAATCCTGTAGCATATGATCCCAAGTTTTAATGACTCTGAAGGAGAAGACTTTTGAAACCATTGCAGAAAAAAAAAAAAACAGAAAATGCTGGTTGCAAGCACAATTGCCTGTTCGCAAATTGTTTCCTACCTTTTTAAAGAACAAATTCATACATGTAATTTGTGCAACACTAAATTTCCTGTCTTCAACTGCTTTCAGTCTTGACTGGTCCAATTTTTTTTTGTTTTCGTGAAAGAGCCTAAGTTCTATGACAGAGTTAAAAACATTGTTGGATAAAGAGAAAATGTTTGTTACCAACATTTTCTCTCCTTCTCTTTCAATGTTTTCAAAAGCTTTCTTTTTCAGGGTTCTTAAAACAGCAACGTTTGGGATTTAACCAAATGCAAAGCATCTAAAGACAACAAATTAAATCTTGCGATTTCTGACTGCGATAGGGTAGAAATTACTATGGGAAAACTGGAGAAAATGCTGGTTACCAGCACTTTCTCCTTTCCCTACATATTGAATGTTTTCTATTGGCTCCTTTCTCAGGGTCATTAAAAGTCGGGGTTGTGTGGTGAAGAGTTAATTCTATATCAACCAATGAAATGTTAGCCTGGTCCAAATTGAAAGCAACCTGCAGACTTCAAATTGAACACAGCTCATAATGATATGATTCCTCTTAGGAAGGGTAGAACACATTTTAAATACTGTCACTAGCATTTTCTTCTTTCCTGACAATGTTTTCAAAGGCCATTTCTTCCTGACAGTCAGTAGAACTCTGGACTGTTAGGTGGTAAGTGAAAGTGGTTTGGGAGCATCCTTTTTTTGTTGGTTGGCTACTCCAAGTTGCACAAGCATTAATTTTGTGGACAAAAAGTAAGTGTCTAAAAATGTCAAAGGTTGATCTCATAAAATATTAGTGTAGATACAAGATCTGATGTCACATTTGAAGCAGCCTGATCTTGATCTACATTTCCCACAAATGCATCAACTGTAAGAGTGAAGATACACACATTTCACTTTGTGTAGTTTTGGTAACCTTTACGAAAAGGTGAAAATAAAAAAATTCAACCCTAGACAAATCTATTCTTTTTCAACTGTTGACAGTACCTAGTGTTGCATATAAGAAGGATCTCTGGTAAAGTATCTATTTTCACCATATATGGCCTTTTTCTGCATATACTAACATTTTCTTGAAGAGTAGTGCTCTATTTTCTTGTAGAAATGCACGAATTATTTTTTTGTTTACAATGTAAGTTTTTGTAATTAAGTTCATTAAATTGGAAAACAACAGCAACAAAATGTAATGGAGTTTATTTCATATATTTCAACACAAATAGTTAAAAATTTTCATTTTCATGAAAAAAATCATTTTGTATTTTTAATGAGCCATCTGTCCTTTTTCATACAAAACATGTACTTGGTATTTAGGATGGCTTCTTAAAAGTAATGTAGCTAAACCTAAATTATAATTTGTTACTTTCTTGTTGACAAAAGTAAACAGAAAAAAAACCCCCAGAGATTTTATGGACTAAAATGTTTGTTAGATTGTTTGAAAGAGGTCATATAAATTGGTATGTTCTAACCATGTCATTTCTCTTTTTCACAGGGTTGATGTCTCAAAGAACCAACTGATGTGCTTGCTGATGGACCAATCTCTTTTATCTTTATGATTGAAAATATGATTGTGAAAGAGTGTTGTGGTTACAAATATAGGAATTCCTCATTCCGTATACACTATAGATTTGCCATAACTTGGCATTACTTCTTGGATTTTCAGTTTAGGAGAATTTTGAATGCTTTTTCAAAATGCAGATATTGAGCATAAACCATAGATTGTGCTATCTGATCTTGTTTCTTAGTAACACTGTTTGTTTAAGAAATCATGACTTAAACATCCTGTAAAATGTAGAACGGCCTCATACTTTTCCTGATGAATTCTGGTGCATTGAATTTTAGTCTAGCCACTAATTGAATATTGTAAATTTGAACTGTGTGTGTTTTTCTTTGATAAAGTGTGTGAGTTTTGTCTAAAAGTTAATGTGGTGTGTGTTCTTGTTAGTTTGAATTTCAATTGTTGAGGATTTAGTTACAAGAACCAATAGGTAAAGACTACAACTGGAGCCCTATGTAAAACTGGTTTTAGGTCTTTGTTTTTAACAATCAATATTTTCTTTTTTTGTCTACAAGAATAAAGATTCTAGAAAAAAATTCATAGAAAGATTTTTCATTATGTTACATATCCAGTGATTACTTCATGTATCTGAACAGTTTTTCCATTTTAGTTTATTTTTGAGCTAAAGCAACATAAAATAATGATTGGAAAATTTGAATAGATGGACTATTGGATATAATTGTAAGAAAAATTTACAAAGATATGACAAATTGAAAGTTCAGGCTTCTATATACCATCAACTCTAGATATTATTCCCTAAGTCCTCTGATTGCTAGCCACCTGATTGATTGAGGCATGCATTTTCAGTCATTAAAACAATTAGGCTGGCAGATGAGAATATTCTATTTAAGAATACTGCCAATGATCACTGTTAAGGAGCCATCACACCATGACATTCTGGTCAACGTTCTCTGAGTATTTCAATTGTTCGACTTTTGAGCGTTCTGGGATGAAGATGGCACATCTGGCATGTTATTAATGTGTGCCTAACGCGTGACTAGCATGTATCTAACGTACGAGAGAAGTGTAACAGTGACCAAGTAAGATACCTCTGATACCTCCATATGCATGTACATTTGGGAAACGCTCGAATGACACTCAATGGATGCCAAAAGAACCTTTGTTTCACTTTATTAACACGCTGCGTGTGCTAGGAGACCATTCAGTGGTCGTTGACGGGTTGCCAGTGAGTCATTCACTGCAAAACAGACGATAAGTAACAACCAAGTAAAGCTAGCGTAATGACTGACTAGCAATAGCTGAATGCATGCAATGCTTGATGAACGTTAATAAAACGTTCCTCAAACGTTATTTAATGATCTTCAGCATTTAAAATTAAACGTTGAAGAATGTTGGTGTCAGTAAGAACTTTTGTGCATGTTCAAAACTTTTTTTCCGGACTAGCATTCTCTTCCGATTCCCGGCGATCACCGACGATCACTGACATTCACTAGCATTTACACAATGCTCTTCTGACGCTATCCCAGCAACCATGGGTGACTAACAATGTTGCCTCAAACGTCAGAAAACATTGACCAGAACGTCATGGTGTGATGGCTCCTTTAGCTACTTCATTGCAAAATTAATGTAAGTTTATTTTTATAGACACATAGACACATAGACACAAAGACATAGATAAAGGCAATATTAGGAATGGGATTAGAAAAACAAGATGTTGTGCATATATTTCTTGAAACGGTTGAGTCAGTACCAGGAAAATATACTCATGTTTTATGGAATGTAGAAACTAAAGCTTTGCTAAGGAGAGAATCAAACCAGGAAATAAAAGCCTCATATTTATCCAGGTAATAAAGCTGCAAATTTGTATGTACCTAGTTAGTTAAATCTCTATGAGACATGCAAGGATTCAATTTTAAGATATTTTGTTTATCAGTCATAAAGATGATAGCTTTCTTCCTCAGGGTAGTTAACCCTTTACTAAACAATCTCTAGTTTTTATGACCCTGAGGTAGAAGCCTTTGTAGAACATTGTGAGAAAAGGGGAAAATGCTGGTAACCAGCATTTTTTCCCTTTTCCTACAATGTTTTCTACCCTGCTGGAAACAAATTTCAATTCTTAGTTACATTTCTTTTGTTGTCTGCAGCTGCTTTTAATTAGGACCAGTCTAAAACTTTGTCATTTGGTAAAGAGTTAATATACCAGGTACCTCTATACATGTACTAGTATGGCCAGTGCATCTTTTTTGAGACATGTCGACAGAATTAATCATAATTACATACACTTGTACAATATACTTTTTTTTCAGTGCTGGGTTTGTCATTTTTTATGACTTTGTGCTGTCACTTGATCCAACGATACAAGCCTGCCGACTGATAGTTGGGCTTCACAGTTCAGCAGCAGTTATGGGGGAACCAACAGTTTTACCAACAGTGTACACAGAGCCTGCCACAAGGGGGGAGAGATACAACTACAACTTTTCTAATGCTGTTATAGGTGCTAAACAACCTGTGCCAAAGTAAGTGAATATCTGTGCAAGTGGGAAGATTAGATTGTTGACCAGAAACCAACAATTACAACTATTTTTTTTTAATTCAAAGACAAGTCACCTGATTGGTGGAGATTTTCTATCTCACCCAGACAACATTTAGTTACTATCTTGAATGGTGGTTACATATAGCTGTGTTACAGAACGAGGGAACTTTTTCTTGGGTCTTGACCATTTAAGGAACTGTATTCTCACTGGTTCTTATTATGAAAAAAGTAACATGAGTGCATGTTGTAGTGCAGCAGGATTCATTTCTGTGCATATATTTGTTTAACCTTACCACTTAAAAATGAGTTTTAATAACAGCCTGAACAGGAGGGCTTTTGAAAACATCATCTGACAGGAAAATTTATGCTTTCAGTTTAGACAAGTCTAAGATTTTACCATCTGGTGAGCTGTTGAAATATGGAGACGAAAGGTCGTATTTTGCTTGTTAACCCTTTACCATGCTATCTGTGTTTGATGAATTTGAAAAAGGCTGATTAAAACATGGTGGAATGGTCACCAGCATTTTCTCCTTGTCTGACAGTGTTTTCTAACCTTTCAGAGATGAAATTCATTGAATTATCCACATTAAATTCATCATGGGCAAATATATTCAACTTAAATGACGTCAAACTTGTTGTTTGGTTAAGAGGTAAAACACACTTGACTATAATTGACAGATGTCCCCCAGAGCCAGATCTTGGTATAGTAGCAGAATTACAGGCCAGTGGTGGGCCTGCCTCAGAACATGACAGACACAGTCTTATTACAAGAGCCTGGACAAAGATACCCCTATTTGACAACATGGGCCGAATCATTGCTGGAAGATTCAGAATTCCAATGAGAAATGTGCCAATCAAACCCTTTCTGCATGTTAGTCAAGTCCAGAAACTTCCAAAGGTGAGCTGGTCATGGTGATCTCTCTATATCATCAAAGGACTCAAAGTCCAACAAAGCCAATTTTTGGGTAGAATAAAGCTGTAAAATCTTTTAGTAAAAAACAAAAACGAATGCAACACATCAATATAATCAAAGCAGTGAAAAAGCTGATGTGGCATTTGTCAAGGAAGCCATTGTGTGGAATTGATAATTTGAGAAAAAAAAAAGAGAAATATCATTCAGATATTAACTTAATAATCAATCAACCTCCAAAGCAAATTGAAAAAGTTTTTTGGCTAAGAAGAGAGTATTGGCGCCATTGTTTTTTTTGTGTATAGGTGACCTTCATTGATCATTCAAGAGGAGTCAGGAGTAACATCTCTTGATGATGCATGATGAGTAGAGAGAAAAACAATATAGATACATTAAATAAAATTAAGTTTATACCTGAAAATAAATATGGTTTTTAGTTATCTTTGGCTGTCAGGATCTAGTTCCAAACATTACAAGGAAGTTTTTGCCAAAAGAAATCTATGAGAGACTGAAGCTGTTCTCAATCCAAAATAAATATTTCCATGATGGATGGCCTAATACAGTTTATTGCAATACTCCAATGCCAATTATATGTCTGAGTGCTTCTTAAAATCTCATTTGTCTGAGAGATATTGAGTTTAAGTGGGTTTATTGTACTATTATGTTCATGTGTGCATGTGTAGTGACAAAAGCAAGGTTGAGGTGCATCAGGTAAATCTGAAAGTAGACTGGGAAGAGTGCAAGCTTGTAAGACAAAATATTTGGCTCTGGTCAAAGAGATCTCACATTATGGGGTTAGTAAGCATGTGGCATTAAGCATGATGTATTTGGCTCTGCTCAGATAGATGGCAGTAAGCAGATTTGCTATATAGATCCAGTAAAAAGCTTTTCTCAATAACAGTCTCTCATTTACAATTTATGTATTTTGGTCTTTCTTACTTACTTGTTTCATTTATTTCATTCTATAAGCTTGTGACATGACCTTGTGTCAGTCTTGTTTGTTGTTGTGTCCATTTGTCTTAGTTTGCAAGCAGTAACTTTTATTTCAAATATCTTCTCAGAAACTATAAAATTATCATTAATCAAATTTTAGAAACAAAATCTCACTTTGTTTGTTTTACAACTCCTTCAACCCAGTACTACACAATTCAGAGTTTTTTTTTACCTTGAGAAGGGTGTCTTTTAAAAACATTGTGGGAAAAGGAGAAAATGTTGGTTGCAGCATTTTTGCCTCTTACCTCAATGTTTTTACCCTATCACAGATGAATTCCATTATTTGGGCCAAATTTAAATGGTTGTATGCTTATGCTCCCAATTAGTCATTTTTGTTTTTGGTGAAGAATCAAAGAAATTAATTTCAACAGAGTCAACTGAGTTTTCAATAGCTACAGATTACATGTTATTGAAAGGCTCTGAAATCTTATCAAAACCATGTTCTGTTCTTTTGAGTAGACCACATTAATATAAGAGTGATATATTGCCTCTTGTTTAATACTAGTGATAGGGGCTAAAATCCAAATGACTTTTTTTTCCTTGCAGTATGGTGAAGCAGAGTTGTATTACAGAATTGTCAACATGCGGGATGCAGAAATTCATTCTATGCAACAAATTACTGCAGCAAATTACAACCAGTACACACACCCACAGGTAAGAAAAAGAGTAGAAATGCTATTAATAGAAATTTAAATCATTGTTTTGTAGTATTGTGCATATAAAATGTGGCTGAAATATTGGGCTCCATCTTTAAAAGAGTAAAAACAGACCATTATGAGAAAAGGAGGAAATGGTGAATATCAGCATTTTCTACTTTCAACTGTTCTTCTACCTCAGGATTGCAACTGCCTAAATCATCTGGAAAAAGTTGAATTTTGGTTACACCTTATCAATACACATTACACCATATTTTGCCCTATACCACACAATGTTTGGTGTGAATGGTCCTGAGGAAGATGGCTCTGAAAGGAGATATTGTAAGAAAAGGAAAGCAATGCTTGTAACTATCATTTTCTCCTTTTCCTAGACCACTTTCTACCTAAATAAGGATAAGTTTCATTATTTTGAGTGGCATATAAATTGTCATCTACAACTTACTGCTTTTAAGTTGGTTAAGTCATTTTTTTTTCTTTGGTGAAGTGTTGAATTATATACATTTGTCAATGTACAAAAAATGAGCAATCAGAACGTTTTTTGTGATATTGATATTGTTACTTTGATCCATTTCTATAAAAGTGAGGAGTTTCCAAAATATGCATTTTGTACTACTACTTTAAATAAATATAATACAAGTATTTGATCTTTAGTTATAGCTTGATCTCTTGCAAAGCACCGATAAAAGGATCGTCTTCAACATCAATGATAACTTTTTGGGAAGTTTTCATGACAATATATTAAATTTCTCTGAACAAAGCTACAATGCAAATTGTAATTTGATGAAGCGCTTTATTTTCATTGAGTAGTTGGGGTGTGTCATGTCTTTCTGTGATGCAGTTCTTTGAATAGGTTTGATAATTGTGTTTCAGCATTGAAGGCAAGAGCAATTGATAAATCCTCAATTGTAAGCCAATTAGACAAAATCTTCTCCAAACTGCTATATTTATGACATGGAAGTTTTCTTGAGACTTAGTTTTTTTCTTGTTCCTAAGTCAGTAGCTGGTCAGATTATACAGCACTGTATAGGAAATTGTCAGACCATGGTTTTCCAAGATCATACTGTATGTGCTCTGCAATCTGATCTGATTTTACACTGCCTTCTTTATTATCAAAAGTTGTGGTAGAATGCACAGGGTTTAATAATTCTGTAAATCATTCAATAGATTCCCTCTGAAGATCCATTTCGGAAAGCAGTCATTCCTTTCAAAAGGTATAAAAATATCAGTAACCAACTGTTAATAACTTCTTTTTTCTTGGGGAATAATGTTAGGTATTTCTGTATTTGTAAGTATATATCTTCAACATTGGTTTTCCTGTGGAAAGTTTTTACCTGTCTAAACAATTCTAGTCACGCTTTGGCAACAGGGGGTTTAACTCTTTGCCAAATGACAAAATTTTAGAGGCGTCCAAATTGAAAGCACTCGCAGATGACAAAATAAAATGTGAATCAAAAATCGAAACTTGACTTTAGAAGAGTAGAAAACATTGTGGAAAAAAGAGAAAATGCTAGTTACTAGCATTTTCTCCTTTTCCCACAATGTTTTCAGAAGACTTCTTCCTCTTGGTCTTAAATGCCAGAGGTTGTTTGGTAAAGGGTTAATGCATCTCTTTGATGCATAGTAACAAGCAAGTCAAGACCTTATGTCTGTTAAGTCTGACAACTGACTCAATCTTGAGGAAGAGCAATCCTTTGACACGCAGGCTGTTTAACCAAAGCAAAACTTTTTGACCTCGGTCAGTCTTCACAAACTGCTCTAACTGACCTTGGTGAATACTTTTTTTGCAAATGAAGTAAACTGTTTTCAGAAAGCATGACTAATTTCAATTGATGGACTTTTATTCAACTTAAACTTTTTATTCAAATTTTTGGCAATGTATACAAACGTCTTTTATTCTCTTCTGGAAAATTTTCATTCATACATGAATTTAGCAGTTGAGGGTTTATTATTACAGTCAGGTGAAAGAAATCCGAATGTTTCAGATATTTGATTTTATCATAATTGGTATCGTGTTTGAAAAAAGCTGCTGTTAAACAGGTATTTATTTATATTTAGTCTTGAATTGATGTTGAAGATAGATACTTCATCTCTAATATACCTGTACTAGTTTGTGATAGAATCTACTAATGCTTCTTTATTAGGGATTCAAAAGAAGTTTGTATTGTTTATGAATAATCTTTGTTCAAAACTTACTTATAATAAAGACTGAAGGGTACTCTTTCTTAACCTTTAGTTTTAACAACCTGAATGAAGTAGCCTTAAGAAAACATTTTAGGAAAAAGAGAGAAGGTATTCAGCATTTTCCCTTTTTCTCAAAATGCTTTCT
Source organism: Tridacna crocea (assembly GCA_943736015.1). Classification (NCBI taxonomy): domain Eukaryota; kingdom Metazoa; phylum Mollusca; class Bivalvia; order Cardiida; family Cardiidae; genus Tridacna; species Tridacna crocea. The sequence continues at coordinate 25,207,455 of OX031059.1, read as the reverse complement.
GTCCTACAAGAGACAAATTCTGAGATCTGATTATTGTCTGCAAATGTTTCAATTTTAGACAAGTCTAAATTTTTCTTGTATTGTAAAAGGTTAAATATAGTCTTTAGCTCACCTAAGCATCAAGTGCTCAAGATGAACTGTTATAATGGGTTACCAATGTTTGTCTGGGGTCTGTCAGTACAGGAGAGCTCAAAATTTCAAAAATGCAGTGTGCAAAAGTAAACATACTAGGCCTGTTATGTTTGTTTTTGTATACTGCAATTTTCTTTATATTTCTCTTTATCTTCTTTTAACAGTATTTCACATAGAGAAAATTTCTTTTCTAAAAATACTAGGCATTGATATTTGATATATGACATCATCATGATTGACTCATGGTTTCCCGATATCACAGATATTTGGATTGTTTCCGCAAAGATGGTATGGCCTTGGGGATCATGATTCTGTTTTACATTAAGTTGCGTTCTCTTTGTTGTACAACAATTGAATTAAGTGACAACCAAATAGAATGTTTGGTAGAATGTATAACAAAGATGCATTAAATCCCCTTTTTCCAGAGTATTTTTCTAGGTCTTATTTAGTTACTGAAAGTGTTTTATTTTTAAATCTTGAGGATAGCACTTTAGGCATATAAAACTTTACATAGTGTTATAGTATGATTACTGACTATGCTCAATCTCAGCACAATAGGCTTGCTTACACAATCTATTACAGTGTATAAGTGTTATACATATTAACAAAAAACATTGATTTACAGTGGATAGTAGATGTTCCTGAGCTACCAGTTTTTTCTCAGAAAGCTAATTTTCCGCCACCCCCTACAGCATCTCCGAGAAATACACCTAGAAGGTCAAGGTAAACAAGTTTTACCAAGATTGTATTGATTGTGTTTTGTATTTGTTTGCTTTGGTGAAGGTTTTATCATTATTAGATAATCATCCATTTAAAAATGTTGTTAACCCCTTGCTGACTTTTATTAACCTGGGAAAGAAGCCTTTTGAAAACATAATGGGAAAGGAAAGAATGCTGGTAACCAGCATTTTCTCCTTTGCCAACAATGTTTTCTACCCTATTAAAGAAAAACTCCACCATTTGAGTCACATTGAAATTGTTACCTTAAATGCTTCCAATTTGGACAAGGCTAATGGTTTGTAAATATTCTAATATTCTAACATTGGTTTTCTGCGTTAAAAAAATTGTCCTCAGACCATTACTCAAAACCAGTTTACTGCTACTTCTGTTCATTGGTAAAAGATATCCTTCTTCTTCCACCCACCTGTTTATCCATTCACTTATCAAAACAGTTGAACCAGCTATCTATCAAGCAATCACAAATACCATTCATCAAACCCATCCATTTACCCATTCATTCATCTACCTATCTGTGACCAACTCATGCACTGGCCAGCACACCAACCCATTCATCCACATACATAATGCCAACATGCCCATATTTATCCACCACACAACTCACCAACGTACTTATCCATTCAAACCTTGTAGGAGTTGTAATATGTAAATTTAGTCTAAAATTTTCAGCAACATACGAGCATAAGGTAGAAATGCTTTCCCACTAACCTGGAAAAATAGTTAAGGTAGCATACTTTGTTACTAACCTGTAAGCACTGTAGTGAAGGTAGTGTACTTTGCCACTAACCTGTAAGCATTATTGCCACTAACCTGTAAGCATTATAGTTATGGTACTTGTAACATGCTTTGCCACTCACCTGGAAGCATAGTTAAGGTAGCATACTTTGTCAATAACCTGTAAGCATAGTTAAGGTAAACGCAGTATGCTTTGCCACTAACCTGTAAGCATTATAGTGAAGGTAGCATACTTTGCCACTAACCTGTAAGCATTGTATATAGTTAAGGTACATGTAACATGCTTTGCCACTAACCTGGAAGCATAGTTAAGGTAGCTTATATTGCCACTATTCTGGAAGCATAGTTAAGGTAGCATGGTTTGCCACTAACAAGGAAGGATAGCTAATGTAACTTATGATTGTTTTAATTCTGTAAAAGTCATTTGTACTTATTGCATGATGTCAGTAACATGAGATACTGAAAGACTAGAATGATGTCATTGTTTCCCATGCTATCTCAACCATTTGAGGAAAAAGTTCCTTTTTGTGAAAAGGATGGATAAAGATTAGAGTTCACAGAATATGCAGTCTAATCTAAGGTATAGCCTAAACAGTATTTTATGGGCCATGTTGCTAGCCAAAATAACCTTAACTCTTTACCAAACAACAAAATTTTGGACTGGTCCAAATTGAAAGCATTTGCAGACTAAAAAAAATTGTAACTTAACACTTGAAATATATTGTGAGAAGGATAGAAAACATTGTTGGAAAAGAAGAAAATGCTGGTGGCCAGCATTTTCTTCTTTTCCCACAATGTTTTCAAAAGTGGTCTTTAAAATCAGGATTGTATGGTAAAGGGTTAGTCCTTAGAGCCCCAAATAGGCCAAACATAAAGTACATGTATTCAGTTCTGAAAAAAAAAAAGACCGAAACAACTTCAATTTAAAGATTGTTAGACTTGTCCATAATGTCTTTGCAAAGTATGTCTAAAAGTATACATAATATTCTGAAGAATTTTGAACTACATATAACACTCTTAAATTAGTTTAATTTTTCAATTACATTTTCTTCCAATAATCTAGCGGACTGCAGGCACAGCACCACCCGGAGGAGCGCTTACCCTCCATCCAACCCAGAGCGCTGCGCTCAACCTCTCCTCCGCAAATTATGGCACTCCAAGATATGACACTGGGGTTCCAAGTCGACCGGGTTAAACATGCAGAGCAGGGGGAGGGGAAAGTTAGACTTACAGCATATTATGCATCTTCGGGAAAGGTTTGTGAACATGTTTGTGTTGTCATTATTTATGGCTTTTCAGTGGTATTAAAATCTTGAGGATTATATTATTGGAGACATAGTTGTTTTTTATTAACCATGTCTTGAAAGGATTTAAATCCCTTGCCAAAAATTTCATTTACACATCCCTTCAGAAGTATGTCAATACTGTATCAAAACCGTGAATTGTTATTTTTTTTTTTTGGCAGTATTATAGCAGGAAAGAGAGCTATTGTTTGCGATGAGTCATTGCTCCATCTCCATCAATAATTTCTGTATAGTTTAAATTGTTTGTAATGTATCAGTTTATTGTCAATCTAAACTGCACATGTATGTATTTAACCCATTACCACACAGCAAAATTTTAGACCCATCCAAATTGAAAGCATTTGCAGACCACAATTTCAAAGTGGCTCATATGGTGCAATTTTGCTTTGATAGTGTAAAAAACTTTGTGGGAAAAGGAGAAAATGCTGGTTTCCAGCATTTTCTCCTTTTCCCACTATGTTTTCAAAAGGCTTCTTCCTTAGGGGTGTCAAAAGTCGTCATTGTGTGGTAAAGGGTAAAACAATTTGTAATAATTGTAGGAAGCCTATAAGACAAAGTGTAGAAAAAATTTTCACAACCTTTATATCTATTTCATCATTGAATGATTTTATTCAAGAATGAGTGTGTCACTGTATTTGTTAAAGGTGGGTATTTAGAATTTTTACATCTCACCAAATTAAAAAATATATATATCAATGAAATTCATGTGAAAAAATAATACAAATCATCAATAATTAAGATTCATAAAATTATAAAAAAATTTTTTTTTTTTTTGATGTTATTCCCTTAAAAGGCTACGTAGCCTCTTAAGGTATTTTTAGATTTCGCGCCAAAAATCAATAAAGCATTGTGGGAATGTCAAGTGACTGGCACGTGACTCATAACACTTAAATTCCCCATCATAATAAACAAGTTATAATTATTTTCCATAATGTCTTCTTTGGACGCTATGTTTGAAGCTTCTTCTGTGTATTCCTGTAAGTAAATGAGCGAATTGATCATCTAAAAATAGAACGTGTCTCCCGTTGGTGTCAACCTCGGCCGTAGTAAATCTCTATTTTCTCGTGTTCTCGGCTGGTTTTGGACTACTGGGGTTTAATGAATGAATATTAAAAGGCGTTGGGAGTATAAGGATGACTTTTTTTTTGCATTTTTGTAAAATTTTAGTCGGAAAATCTGAAAGGCCACCTTTAAGACCTTACCACATAATCCCGACTTTAAACGAACCAGTGAAAGAAGCCTTTTGAAAACAATGTGTGGAAAGGATAAAATAGTGGTAACCAGCATTTCCTCCTCTTCCCACAATGTTTTCTTACCTTTCAAGAACAAATTCATTTATTTAAGGCACATTAAAAGTGTTATCTGGGATTGTCATGAATTAGGATCAGCCTAAAATTTCTTTGTGTGATAAAGACTTCAATTGAATTCCAGGTTGTGCAATCAGCTACTAGTCCAGTTACATGCAGTACTACAGCAGTTAGATCCAATTTCAAATATGGCTATCACATTTTTGGTCAACAAGAAGCTACATTCCAGGAAGTAGAGTTTCAGGGGGACATGGTTCTCATTGCCCGATTCTACCTCAAGAAACGCCAGTCAGATGTTGATGACTTTTTGCAAGAACCGGCGGCCTTAGAGCCCACATTGTATGATGAAGAAACATTAGTTGCTTGGGCCACTGTGCCTATAGTCAACTGTTCGGAGAGTAAGTAGCTTGTGAATTGCAATGAAACAACAAAGTTCTAGGCTTGTCAGAATTAAAAGCACTTTGCAGACGACAAAATAAATTTGACCCAAAAATTGAAATTTATTTTGGGAAGGGTAGAAAACATTGTCGGAAAAGGAAGAAATGCTGGTTACCAGCATTTTCTCTTTTCAAACAATGCTGTTAAAAAGCATCAGGGTCTTGAAAAAACCTGGAATTATTTTGGAAAGAGTTAAGTGTTTTCCAAACAATTCTATGTTTGAACTACCCAGATGAAGAAGTCTTTTGAAAACACTTTAGGAAAAGGACAAAATGCAGGTAACTAACATTTTTCCTGTTCTCCATACCTTTTTCAACCCGTTCCAAAGAATCTCAGTCAATTTGTACCACTTTCAGATTTCTCATCTGAAGATACTGTCAGGTTGCTAGAGTCAAACAATTTCTAGTACTGGTTATCAGCACTTTCTCGTCTTCCTGCCATTTTTTCTATGCTTTTGAATACAAACCTCTCTTTTTGATCCTGGTCAAATTTGTCATCTGCAGATGCGTTCAGTATTTAAATTATAGTATGTGGTGAGGACTTCACCTTTTTGCGAACCTATAGCTGGATAGATTCACGAGATCCAGTAACTGTTTAACTCTTTGTTAGGCAACAAAATTGTAGACTTCTCTATTTTGAAAGGATTTAATAGAAGTTAAAAACAAAGTAGGGGGGTCACAAGTTTGAAACATAGGAACAAAGATAGAAAACTTAAAAATTCTTCATCTCTGAAACTAGAAGAACTAGAAGGTGCAGAGCTTTGATATGTGGTATGTATCATCTCATAGTGGACCTCTACCAAGATTGTTCATATGATGTCCCTGGGGTCAAAATTAGCCCCGCCCCGGGGGTCACAAGTTTGAAACATAGAAATAAAGAAGGAAAACTTTAAAATTCTTCTTGTCTGAAACTAGGTGCTGCAGAGCTTTAATATTTTGTATGTAGCATCTCCTAGTAGACCTCTACCAAGATTGTTCATATGATGTCCCTGGGGTCAAAACTGGCCCTGCCCCGGGGGTCACAAGTTTGAAACATAGAAACAAAGAAGGAAAACTTTAAATTTTTTCTTCTCTGAAACTAGAAGGTGTAGAGCTTTGATATTTGGTATGTAGCATCTCCTAGTGGACCTCTACCAAGGTTGTTCATATGATGTACCTGGGGTCAAAGCTGGCCCTGCCCCAGGGGTCAGAAGGTTTAAACATAGAAATAAAGAAGGAAAACTTTAAAATTCTTCTTCTCTGAAACTAGAAGATGTACAGCTATGATATATTTGGTAAGTGGGATCCCCTAGTGGAATTCTACAATGTTTGCTCATATGATGTACCTGGGGTCAAAACTTGCCCTGTCCTGTGGGTCACAAGTTCGAAACATAGGAACAAAGATGGAAAACTTAAAAATTCTTCTTCTCAGAAACTAGTAGGTGTAGAGCTTTGATATTTGGGATGCAGCATCTACTAGTAGACCTCTACAAAGTTTCTTCGTACGATGCCCCTGGGGTCAAATCTTGCCCTGCCCCAGGGGTCACAGGTTCGAAACATAGGAACAAAGAAGGAAAATTTTACTTCTCAGAAACTAGTAGGTGTAGAGCTTTGATATTTTGTAAGTAGCATCTCCTAGTGGACCTCTACCAAGTTTTTTCTTAGGATGCCCCTGGGGTCAAAACTGGCCCTTTCCAGGGGTCACAAGTTTGATTTTACAGCTTAGTACTCAGGTGAGTGATATAGGACCATCATGGTCCTCTTGTCTTGTTTTTCTTATGTTATACATGTACATTATATTTAACCATTAACTGTGTACTTTGTCCATTAATGTCTTTAATTAGTTGATGAATATGGATATGTTTAAACTAAAAAATACAGAGTATTCTCTGTTCTGTTCTCTTTTGATAAAATTAGACCTTCTTTCTACAATTTCACTTTTTCAAAGCATGAATGCCTGTGCAAAGATTTTCAGAAAATCAAGTTCATTCCATCACAAGAAGTTCTTTTACTGCATTTATTTCTTTGATTGTTTTCACAACTGAAAATTTAATACTAATTTTTTCTTTTAGACTTGCCTTCAAAAAAAAGGAAGAACTTCAATCCTAACAAGATGGCAATCAATGCAGGAACACACACACTTCAGATGTTTCAACCTCCAGTGCCTGAACCCGCTCAGGTACCCTTCGAGGACCAGCCCTACAATAGGGACTGGCAGAGATACGGAAAATCAACCCTCAGAGTTTATATATTCCAGGGACAACCCAGACCCGGATCCCTGACCCCTAGTGATGCATCCGATATAGAGGATGAAGATACTCTTCCAGAGGTGAGAAGCAATTTGTCACTTTGCCATAATGTTTTCACATGAATATTTCTTTTAAGTTTCAACTCATTTTCTGTACTTTCTAATTTTAAACATGGATATGTCAAAGTCACCTTCTGCAGTTCATTTACAAGAGGTTTAAACAAGTTATCAGAAGAACAAACAGTTATATGGGGCCAGTTTTATTAACCCTTGACCTGCAAAATAAGTGAAATGAATTTTTCAAACCAATTGAAAAAACCCAAGTATGGCAATTTCAAAGTTATCTTTTTAGGGAAAAATATCTCCTCAAATACAGTATTATGAGGCAAGAACTGATATTATGATACAAAGGTATTTCTGAAGAAAATATTGTATGCAGAAAAAAGAAGTGTGAAGAAGGAAAAAAATAAGAAGATGAGAAAAAGAAGAAGGTTAAAAAAAAAATCAAAGGAGAAAAAAGTGCCAGTTAGCAGTATTTGTTTTTCCACCGTGTTTTTAAATGTCATCTTTCCGAGGGACCTAAAAACATGTAACTGTGTTTTAAGGGTTGATCGTCATAAAGCATCATGTAGTTATTGCCTGGTATATGTTAAAAAAACCCTTATGTATAAAAAGGAGCTCTATGACAATCCCAATTATTTCCATTGTTTTAACTATTCACAAATTAAGTCCTTCACTAAAATACATAATGCAGACCTTCAGGGGGCATCCTTCAGTTTCATTTATCCTTTTGTTTTGTGCTTTAGTTTGCATGGTTACCTCTGGAAAGAAAGACACCATTAAAAGAGCCCTACCTTCTAGGAGATGGTTTTGATGTCTATATAGATGGATGCAGATATCTACCAGATTCTGTTACTTATACAAAGGTAAAACACTAATCTGTAGCCTGATAGATCATTTTTCTCCTTTTTCCAAAGTGTTTTTTAACTCATTACCAAACAACAATATTTTAGGCTTGTCTAAATCAAAAGCATTTGCAGATGACAAAATAAAAGTGACTGAAAAAATGAAAATTGTTTTGTGAAGGGTAGATAACATTGTGGGAAAAGGAGAAAATGCTTGTTACCAGCATTTTCTCCTTTTTCCACAATGTTTTCTGAAGGCTTCTTCCTGGGGGATGTCAAAAGTAGGGATTGTGTGGTAATGGGTTAAGGTTTCCTCGTTGGGGTTGTTGAAACTCTGGATTGTTTGGTAAAAATTTAAAGGTGCATTATAACCAAGAGATATTTACAGGACCTTGAAATATTTACAGGTAGCAGGTCGAATATTGGACCGGCGCTATGATGTTTATGGGAAAGATGTTAATACCTCCATCAAACTTGACAGTGATGTTTACAATCCAGTATATGAGGAGAAATTTGAGTTTAGAGAGACTAACATCCCACCAACAGCAACACTGCTCTTCAAGGTAACAGATATTTCTGACACCACAAGAGACTCTTTGTCCAAAATAGGAATTGTCAGAGGAAATACACATTAGTACTTTTTGGAATGTCATGCAATTAAACACGACCAGGCTGTTCTATGCAACTCTGTTAAAAGCAATATAATTATGTGAAAAAAATCTTGGCTGGGACTTGGAAGTTCCCTGCCCAAAGTCACTTAGTGCTAAAACTGCAGCTTGGTGCATAATCTTAGTGCCTCTGGGGAGGATCAAACAAGGACTCCTGGATTACTTACTGTGGCCTCTGAATAATTCAGTATAAGGCTATTCATTTGGTAATTTTTAGAAGAAATAAGACCAAACATGAAGGTATTCGACCAAGTCAGCTAACAATATTTTAGAATCATACATTGAAGATATGACTCCTGTGGTTCTGAGTAGTGTATATCCATGCATTACTCATGTGGTCCAAGCAGGAAAGAAATTCTTATCATACTGCAAAGAAATTTCTCGTGATCTGATTGGATAATATGCTCAGAACATATATATCATGTACACTGGCAAAACCAATGTAAAAGCAGTTTCCCTTTCGGAAGCCCAATATACATGAATACACTATCAACACAACATCCAAAAAGGTGGTGTCAATCAAGATTAACATTAAGATTATGCACCAAGCTGCAGTTTTAGCACATATTGCGAAGGTTTCAGTGATGTCAGTTCCCATGAGTGACGTCAGTTTTCATTGAATTGGGGCACTCAGAAAGGAAATTCTATTTCGTGAGTGTACTCATTTTTTTAAACCAAAAAAAACCACGCAAATTTTGATTAACAAATGTTGGAGTTGTAAAACTTTCTATTATAAAAAATTTGTTGTACGGTCAGGTGGCAGGGGACTTGGAAACTTGTTAATGACTGTTGTGAATCATGTCAACATCTCGCCAAATCAGGTAGCAAGGGACAATACAACTAATATTGTGCTGAAATATATACATAAAATCCAAAACAGTGCTACAGTTGCCAGTATATGTTTCTTGTATACAGTTGGACTTGTTTTTTGTCTTCTCTTAGTGCCCTTTTTTATTGGTTTTGTAAGTATTCATTGTTTATTTAATCTTTCTATATTGTAGGTTTATACCACAGATAACTTCTATAAGACATTGACAGTTGTTGGTTATGCTACCCTCAATGTATTTGTAGAAACAGGGACAGACAGACAGCCAGTGGTGGACAAACCAATGCAGGTAACCCTCTAACTCTTTACCAAACGATAAATTTATAGACTGGTTCAAATTGAAAGAATTTGCAGACGACAAAATAAATTTGACTGAAGAATCAAAATTTGATTTGGGAAGGGTAGAAAACGTTGTGGGAAAAGGAGAAAATGCTGCTTAACAGCATTCTGTCCTTTTCCCAAAATGTTTTCAGAGGGCTTCTACCTTAGGGTCATTGAAAGTTCTCATTGTGTGGTAAAGGGTTAACTAATAATTTTGTATAGTTCATGACCTTCAGAAAGAAAGCCTTTGAAATATTATGGATTTGTGTTTGAGCAATATTTAATCTGTCGTCTGTATATGCCTTCAGTTCAGACAAAGCCTGAAGTAAAAAATTCACCAAAACATCCTTGTAAACGCAATATGGTGGTCTTCCAGGTATGCTGAAGGGATTTGTGTCATCGCTTAGGCTTTCTAAGATTTTATGTCTTCAAGTAAAGAAATAACATATCAAGGCATTTAACCGTTTACGACACAGTGCCAACTTTTAACGACCTTAGGGAAGAAGCCTTTTGAAAACATTGTGGGAAAAGGAGAAAATGGTGGTAACCAGCATTTTCTCTTTTTTCTACAATGTTTACTACCTTATTAAAGTATTTGCAGATGACAACATAGGTAATGCTCAAAAAATGAAATATGTCCTGGGAAGGGTAGAAAACATGGTGGGAAAGGAGAAAATGCTGGTTATCAGCATTTTCTCCTTTTCCTACATTCTTTTCAAAAAGCTTTTTGACAGGGTCATTAAACGGCAGGATTGTGTGGTAAAGGCTTAAAGGTTAAAAGTGTTGGTGATGGATGATGATGATGATTTTCATGTTCTCTAAATGAGCGATTCTGATTTTGATTCTGGATTTTGTTTTTGCAGAGTTAAAATGGCGTTGCACTCCAATTCAATTAATCAAATGTTGCTGATAATGATCTATGATGATGATGATGATAATTATTATAGTCTGACTATAGTTATGATGATAATTAATATTTTGTGTACACAACTCATGTATGTTTGTATTTTTTGTTAATCTTTATATGCCCGCCCAGGTGGCTCAGTGGTGAGGGTGTTGGGCTCATGATCTGGTGGTTGTTAGTTCGATACCTGGTTGAGGCGAACCTTCTTTGCAGCGTATTTTCACCTCTCACCTAAAAAAAGTAGTGGGTGGCTTTGGAAAGAAAGTTGTGTTAGTACCGGTGTGAGAAAGCCAGGAAACACATGTGTGTCACCGACTGCCATGATATGACCTAAGCTGTTAAAGTGGCATTAAACTCCAATACAACCAACCAAATAATCTTTATATGTGATATTATGGGCTGGTGGCCTTTATTTACAAATAAATGATTAGAATACATAGCTGAAGAAAAGAAAAAGCTCCTAGAATTTGTATTATCACTTCAAAGAGTATTGATGATCATATTTCAAAATTTTGAAGGATAAGATACAAAAAGTTAAGGTAACTTTTCTATTATTTTATCTTTTTTTCTTTTTGTATATCAGAATTCAATTCTTTTTAAGACGGTGATAGGCCTCTCTTATTTATATTTCTGTATTTATCCTTGATATTTCTTAAGAAATAATTATGATTTTATACTTCTTACATTTGTTACTAAAATGTCAATGAAATTTTAATGGATCCCATATTTACTGTGATCTGCCTTCTTGTATATGGCTTGCAACTGTTGAAAAGGGGCATTCTGACATCTGCGTAAAGTGTTATGTAAGATAAGCCTGAGCATGCTGCGAACACTAATCAGAAACGGCACTTTACAACTATATTTTGTGCTGCAGTAGACTTGCGCAAAACAGAAAATTACATATAAATGAAAATTGTTTTGGATTAACCTGCACAAACTGTGCAGGCTGATCTGAGATGACTTGTTATGCAAATGTCCGAATACCCCTTTTTGCATGTTGAAGGCCATAATTTTGTCTATATCATGTACTGTAACAAGATTTTGCATGCGTGAATTTGGTGAAACTTGTTAATCATCTGTATTCATGATAAACTTAACTCTTTACCAAGCAATTCAAAGTTTTAACAACCTAAAGGAAGACAGGTTCTAAAAAACATAAAGGTAAAAAAAAATGGTGTTATTGGAAAATGAGAAATATGCTGGTTATCAGCATTTTCACCTATTCCTACAATGTTTCTTAATTCATGACCAAACAACAATATTTTAGGCTTGTCCAAATCGAAAGCATCTGCAGATGACAAAATAAAAGTGACTGCAAATTTGAAATTTGTTTTGTGAAAGGTAGAAAACATTATAGGAAAAGGAGAAAATGATGGTTACCAGCATTTTATCCTTTCTCCACAATGTTTTCTAAAGGCTTCTTTCTCAGGATTTTCAAAAGTAGGGATTGTGTGGTAATGGGTTAAACCCTACCAAAGACAAATCCCATTATCTAAGACACAATAATTTTGTCGTCTGCAAACACCATTGATTTGGACAAGCCTGAAATTTATTTATCTGGTAAAGTGTTAATCAACTTTCCGTATGTCCCAATACTTTTAGTTAAATCTGTATTTCTTTCTTTGTTTACATGCTGTTTTTAGCTCAGCTTTTCTCAGACAAAAAGTCATTGTCATAGCTCTGTTGTCTATATGTCATCGTTGTGTGGAAAATTTGAAATTTTTTCAAACTCAGTAATTATAAACCTCTTATGAAATGACAAAATCTTTGACTTGGCCAAATTATCAGTAATTATAAGCCTCTAATGAAATGACAAAATCTTTGACTTGGCCAAATTAACTCTTTACCACACAAATTTAACGACGCTGAAGAAGAAGCCTTTTGAAAACATTGTAGGAATAGGAGAAAATGCTGGTAACCAGCATTTTCTCCTTTTCCTACAATGTTTTCTACCCTTCCCAAGACAAATTTCAATGTTTGAGTCATGTTTATTTGTTGTCTGCAAATGCTTTCAATTTGGACAAGTCCAAAACTTTGTCATTTGGTAAAGAGTTAAAAACATTTTCAAATGACAAATTAAGCATGCTTGTTATCATGAAATAATGCCTGAGATGATTAGGAAACATTGGGGGGAAGGTCTTAACTCGTTACCAGATGACAACATTTTAGTTTTGTCCAAATCGAAAGCATTTGCAGATGACAAAATAAAAGTAACTGAAAATTTAAAATTTGTTTTGTGAAGAGTAGAAAACATTGTGGCAAAGGAGAAAATGCTGTTTACCGGGAGTGGTGGGGAGGGGTGTGTGTAAAACATGAGATTGTGTAGTGAAGGGTTTATGTAGATATCCAATTCAAACTTGGACCATTTGTTTACCTTCGAAAGGATAACCTACTACCACAAAGGTAGGTTACCCTCAAAACATCTGGAAGTTTCCTTGAAAAGCTTCTTTAGTCTAGTGGTGCCTCCTTCAGGCAGTGCTTTAACTCATTACCAAACGACAAAATTTTAGGATTGTCCAAACCGAAAGCATTTGCAGACGACAGAATAAAAGTGACTGAAAAATTGAAATTTGTCTTGTGAAGGGTAGAAAACATTGTGGGAAAAGGAGAAAATGCTGGTAACCAGCATTTTCTCCTTTTCCCACAATGTTTTCTAAATGCTTCTTTCTCATGGGCGTCAAAGGAGGGATTGTGTGGTAATGGGTTAAATCATCTGTTTACTTTTCATCTCTTTCTTATCGTTTTCCAAAGGGTTATACAGTAATGTTGGGTATGTCCTGACTTAATGTCAACTTAACACTTGTACACTTGTCCTCTGTATTAGATGCCAACAAAATTTTCATTGCTTTTCACATGCTGCAAGAGTTCAAGAGTGTCCACTTTTGAAAATCAAAAAAGGTTTATTGATAAACAGTGGTACATGTAAATTTCTTTTTCTGGACAAGTTCATTTAGGCACAGGTATGTTACCAGTTACCTATCTTATGGTACATTGTGCATGTTAGGATATATTGAGCAATACATACTTTCGTCAAATCTGTGAATTATCTTCTTATTCCATTCTTGTTAAGTTGTATGACCATTATTTGTATCCATGTTAAATATTTACATTATTTTTGAGAGTTAAGACTCTCTGATCTAACGAGACAGATTATGGAGTCGTTGAGTCTGACTGGACAGTATTGACATTATTTTGCAATGATAGGATTTGCATAGATGTTTGTGTTGATTACCCACAACTTGAAGTACAGCAGTTCTAGGCATGATTGCTCTTTTCTTTTTTTAAAACTTCAACAGTTTTGTTGCTCTCTTAATTAGGTACTAATGAACACTGTCTAAATGCATCAGTGGACTCTGCTATGAATGAAAAGTATCATTGTGAATTATTTGTAGTTCTTCGTTGTCAACCTTTAGTGCTACTAAATATAACTCTTATGAAAGTGGGAAGATAACGACAGACATGAAATTATTTTTACAGTGTCAAACATATTGCAGTCATTTTAACTTAAATTGATGAAATCAATGATTAAATGATTTTGATGTATAGAAAATCTAATTGTGCCTGGCAGTCAATAGATGAACTTTATACTATAAGTATACTGCATGTCTTGATGTTTCATTATATCCGAAATCACCAGACAAGGTGTCCTATGTGGCCGGATGTGCAATATGACCCATCAGTAACCATTCAGTTTATGTCCCAAACTGTTCCCTATTTTTTTAATTCAAATTCATTTTGGAATGATGAATGCTTCGAAAAGATCCAAAATATCTATAGATGGCCTCCTGTGTATTTCCTCTCTCTTATAAAAGATTAACCCTTTCCCAAACAAGCCTTGGTTTTTACGTGTCGGCAGTAAAAGTCTTTTGAAAACACTGTGGGAAAAGGAGAAATTGCTCGTATCGAGCAATTTCTCTTTTTCCCACAGTGTTTTCTACCCTTTTTGGGAACTTTCTGCCATTTTCTCCATATCAAAAATTGTCATCTGCAAACTCCTTTGGTTTGGAAGAGTCCAAAATTTGTCGTTTGGGAAAGGGTTAATATCCGATTACCCTTACTGTAGCCTTACTGTCGTACCCAACATTACTCTAGTTTTCTTTTATAGGATATGTTTTTACCAGACTTTCCTTTGTGAATTTGATAATCTCTGTTTCTTTCTCTCTTTTTTTCATCTCTTTAACCTGAGTTTTTCATGATAACAACAATAGACAGAAACCATCTGATACTTTTTATGCTTTATTTATATGACTTGCCTTTTATTATCAATTGTTCGGTCGTTCTTTCAGTTAGGGACTTGTATAGGTAGCATTTTAAATGCTTTGAACATTCAATGCTACATTCTTTTATTGTTTCTTACTGTTTTGCCTCTAGATAAGTTGCAATACTTGATGATCATTTGCTACGGTTAACCCATTACCACACAATCCCTACTTTTGACTACCCTGAGAAAAGAAGCCTTTAGAAAACACTGTGGAAAAAGGTAAAAATGCTGGTAACCAGCATTTCCTCCTTTTTCCACAATGTTTTCTTCCCTTCACAAAACAAATTTCAAATATTGAATCACTTTTATTTTGTTGTCTGCAAATACTTTCGATTTGGACAAGTCTAAAATTTTGTCGTTTGGTAATGAGTTAAGTGTGTTGTTTTTGGACCACTGTTGTATCAATGCTGTTTTATTATAGACTTGCATAAGAAAAAATTGTTTTCTACACTACATTTCCTTGAAGTTTTTCATGCTTATGCCATTACAGAGAACTGGCCAGCTAGAAATGTCAAAACTTTGACCGAAACATTTGTACATTGGAAGTACATTAATTAGTTCATTTCAACAAAGATGGGGGCCCATCAATTAAGAGCTAGAGACCATATAGATATAGAGAGTAAAGCACCAAATGGTCATCATTTTCATGTTCTCTGTATGTTGATTTGTATCAAACAGGTATCACTAAATGAAGGTGGTCAGCAACTAAGACTATATGCATCTGGTCCTAATGGAGTAGATCCGTTAACAGAATCATGTCTACATGATAGTGGTGTAAGAATTATACCCTGTGCATCTCTTCTGGTACGCATTGTCAAAATTGCAAGAGGACCTGGTGGAAAGGCTCTGGAGGTATCATATTCTAAGCTGCTATTTTTTTCTTACAGGCCATGTTTTGTGAAAAGCTAGTTTAATGCATCTGCCAAAAGTATCTCCCCATGTCAGCCTGCACAGTCTGCACAGGCTTACATGGGTAAAATATTTTTTACCAATACAGCCAAATAGTAAATTAGATCTACATATAAAAGGACTATTTTATCTTTTTATTTGGAGTTTTTGGACAAAATAGATCAATAACAGACAACTTGTGTGGAAATGTGCACGATAAAGATACATGGAGTTTCCCTCTTCTCAGAGCATTAGCACATACTTTTTTTTTTTGAGCCTCAAGTGCCTTTTGTAACTGTAGACACTTTTGGGGTCTGTGCATATCCAGGTCAGGCCGTGAAATATGCAGCCTGATTTTCTGTCTGCACATCCCACCCCTATCCAAAGATATTCATTGAACTTTTGGTGCTGTGAAATAACATTTGATAAACTATCTTAGAAAAGAGAGAAAATGAGGGTTCTGTACCAGCTTTCTTTCTTTTTCCCATAATGTGTATTTTATGAGACAAAAATATTCATATGAAGTATATTTAATTAGTTGTCTGCAAATTATTTCAATCTAGGCCGGTATAAAATATAAAGAGTTATTGCCAGTTCTAAGATCTGTTTTACATTAAAGAATTCAAAGATATTGCTGCATGTTTTCTTGCATTATGATTTTGACCTACTTAGCCCTAAAACATATGTAATACAGCACATAGCATGTCAGCTTGGAAATATAATCACCATTTTGAAATTACATACCTTGTTTTGTTTTCAGTCAAAGAAAGTTCCACAAGGTGACTGGTTAAGAATGGGTCTATGGCAACCAAGGCCCAAATACACAGATCGTGTGTATTTCTCCTCAAAATGTATGCCCACAAAAGGGGAATCACGACTCTTCCACAGTATGATGAGGCGAACCCGTCGGACAATTCGGGAAGTGATTGCACTTGTTGCCTCAGCCAAGGAGAGTTTCTTAAGAAGTGATAAAAATATGGAGGAGTATGTGAGGGTAAGTACTGACTACTTCATGTATATTAGTGGAAGTATCATAGCTCTTTACCTCACAATCCCTTCTTTTAATGACCCTGAGAAAAAAGTCTTTTGAAAACATTGTGGGAAAAGGAGAAAATGATGGTAACCAGCATTTTATTCTTTTCCCACAATGTTTTCTACACTTCCCAAACCAAATTTCAATATTTGAGTCACATTTATTTGTTTGTTTGCAAATGCTTCTAATTTGGACTAGTCTATAAATTTGTTGTTTGGTAAAGAGATAGAATACCAGTCAATTTTTTCTTAATCTTGAGAATAGCAGACTGACTGCCTGAGATGTTCTGTTGGAGCTAATCATTATGCCAAGTTGCAAAATACCTTTAGTTTGGTTAAAAACTGGGTCACCAGTTCACATCTTTGAAAAGCCTGTTGTACACTCTAGAGGCCATTTTTTTGGCTAAAACTCATGAAAGTTGGTCTGAATGAATGTCTTGATATAATCGCATATGATCATGAGTCACAAAATGTCTAACATCAGATCAAAACCTAGGTCACAAGGTCAATTTATTTAAAAGATACCTGTACACTCTAGAGGCCACATTTGCTGTTTTAAATAGTCGTTTAGTCTTTGTCCTTTTTTGGCTCATATTTGAAGATTTTTGACAGTATATTTTGTATAAACTACCAACGCAGGTTTATTATGCTCCCTGAAGGGCGAGCATATAGTCGCCGCTTCGTCTGTCCGTCCGTCTGTCCGTCCTTCCGTCCGTCCGTCCTTCCGTCCGTCTGTCCCTCCGTCCGAAGCCATTTCTCCACAAACCCTGGACCAAATTGGATAAAACTTCATATATGAACTCCTTAGGGTAATGCGCCAACGTATCTTGCCCGGTTTTTCCATTTGATCCCGTGTCATGAAAAAAAGGGCCTTAAAGCAAAATTGCATTTTTTACTAATATCTCATTCAGTTTTTGTCAAAATTTCATGAAACTTCATGGTCATATTCTTTATGGAAAGATTCAGCATATGCCCTTGTATTTTTAATCTAGGCATTTTTTAAGTTGACGTTCTGTCACGGAAAAAGGGGGTTTCTTGCAAAATTCCAATCTTTACTAATGTTTCATTCAGTCTTGGTCAAAATTTCATTAAACTTCATGGTTATATTGTTTTTTCAAAGTTTCACCATGGGCTCTTGATTTTTTATCTATGTGTTTTTCAATTTGACCCTCTGTCATGGAAAAAGGGGGTTTCTTGTAAAATGCCAAGGAAAAAGGGGCCTTAATGCAAAATTGCAATTTTTACTAATATCTCATTACTTTTTGTCAAAATTTCGTGAAACTTCATGGTTATATCTTGTTTTACAAGTTTCAAAATGTGCCCTTGTTATTTTCAATCTATCAATTATTAATAAGCAAATACCTCTTTCATGGTTTCTCAATTTTAGGCTGCATCACGGAAAAAGGGGACTTCATGGAAAAAATTGTTTTTCACTTGTATCTTCTACATCTGTGGTCAAAATTTTGTGAAATTTCGAATCTGAACTTGTTGGAACGTTGCCCAGGTACCTCTCTTCAGGTTTCTCAATTTCAGGTTGTGTCACGGAAAAAAGGGGCTTCATGTAAAAAATCGTTTTATGTAATATTTACTACATGACTGCTCAAAATTTTATGAAATTTCAAACTTTGAATTATTATTAAAAAATGCCACAAGTCACACACCACTTGTATTTATTTCAATGATGCAATATTGCCTTATGGGAAAAGAGGGCTTAAAGGGGGCTTACTGGGCTTATTGTCCTCTACAAGTTTGTGTTGGCCATCTCTAAGATTGTAATTGCCTTTTCAATTCAATTTTTGGGGAGCATGAACAGGTCCTTTTAGGATAAAAGAAGTAAATTTATATCAATTTCATATATTTTATGACAAGCACTTGTTCGGGGAGCATAACCCGTCTCTGACGGCTCTTGTTTTGAATGTTGCAATTTATCTGGATTTACTGCGCATGTGTACATAAACCCTACCCCCTCATTAATATTCAACAATTACTCAATTTAACACATGCCAAGTACTTACATTGGTGACTGAAGAAAAATGGTAAATCACATATACATGTATAAATTGTGTAATAAAAGCTTATCAATTTATGTGGTCGGTTTTCCTATCAAACATAGTACTTGCAGCTTGAAACAAGCTGTAGTTACGAGGTTTTAGAAGTAAATCAACAATATGTTGAAATTTAAAGTCATAATTTGCATCATCGCTAAAAATAAAAATCTGGTCAGGGTGATTGTCTGAATGTTATCTTGGATGAGTTTGAAAAATTTTCACATCAGGTTAAAATGTAGGTCAGCTAGAAAAAGTTTAGAAAAACCTTGTCCACATTCTTGAGGCCACTTTTCCAGTGAAAGTTTGTCAGATTGTTTTTATGATGATATCTAGAATGAGTTAGAAATTGGGTCATATTTGCTAAAAAAGTAGGATATTGCCTCAAATCCTGGAAAAGCTTGCATACATTCTAGGGGTGACATTTTCAGTCCAGTTCTCATGCAAGATTTTTAGAATGTTTGTCTTCATATCTTGGAAGAGATTCAAAATGGGTCATGAAGGGTCAGACAAAATTTCAGCTTTGTTTAAAATGAAAGCTTTTGCAGACAACAATTTCAGTGTGGCTCCTTTAATACGGTAAAAAACATTATGAGAAAAGGAGAAAATACTGCTTACCAGCATTTTCTCCTTTTCACACAATGTTTCAAAAGGCTTCATAGTCTCAGAGGCATTAAAAGTCATCATTGTGTAGTAGAGGGTTAAGTAAGCAACCTCTAAGCCCCATGGCCTCTTGTTTTATGATGTTCCTAAGATCACCTACCTAACAAAATAGATAGATTGATATATTATTTGTAAAATCATACCTGAAATGCAGTCCTTAGCCTTCATAGATGACAGTTTGTTTTTTCGACCCTGAAAAAGATGGCTCTTAAAAACTCATTTTAAAAATAAGAACATGTTTTTGTGCCTTTTTGTGACAAATCCCTTCAAATGATCTACATCAATATTTGTTTCAGTTGCTTTCAGTAATGACAAGTCTGTAATTATGTTGTATGGCAATCAGTGGAATACATTTACTTCATGTCTAATGTTTGATTGTTTCAGACCCAGTTGACAAAGGCCCCTGATGCTAAACCTCTAGATCAAGATCTCAATTTTATTTGCCAATACAGTCCCAAACATGGAATAAAGGTAACCACAACAAATTGTTTGTTTTTTTTGGATGGTGTTAAATGCTATTTTCAACCTTGTTTCAGCTGTATTGAGGTGGCCAGTGCATGCATTTATGCTTTCATGTTTCTTTTATCAGTACTTTGTGGAATATTCTGTACATACTACTGACTACTTTCCTACAAAACCATTATCAAAAACAACACAACAAAAATGGGCTAGGAGGGAATGAATCCTGTTGCATTACCTATCATCAATCCTTGGAAAGAAATCTGGTCATGCTGAGGATTCAAAGTAGCGAGTGCCTGGTCTCTTCTTCTATAGGCTAATAACTGTGCTACCAGGCTAGGCACCACAAAAATTCATCAGCAGTTAAATTGGACTATGGCTGAGTTATTTAATGTACGTGACCCATCACATGAAAAGGGCCTATCTGGGAATTCTGTACATCAATTAGATGTAAATAGATCAAAGATAGTGCAGGTCAATTTAAGTTGATTATTCAAAAATGACTGTACGGTAAGGTGGAATGGCCACTTTTCATACATAAAATATCATAAAAGTGAAAAGTGTTGACCCTGGTCAGCCTGAGCATTCGCGCAGTCTGACCAAGGTTGACACTTTTTGCAGTTCCCAGAAGGTCCCTTTTTGCATGATGGATCACATATTTAACAACCTTGAGAAAGGGGCAAGAAAATCATTGTTTAATGAATATCATACATTTTTGTATTTGGCCAGAAATGTGGTCCGTTATGCAGTAAAAAGTCACAATAAATGTGTTATATATTCCCGTACATGCATGTTTGTTTTTTTCACACAAGGTTGCCATTGACAGCGCAGTCAATCTACCCTGGTCCAATTTTACCCAGGCCCATATGTGTCTGAATCCACCTGCTGCCTTTTATCTTGTAAGTAGCTTTTTATTTTCAGGAATTAGCACCATACAGATAGGTAACTAGCAAATAACTCAGGGCATACCTAGTCTCCCAGAAGACAAAAAAAAAAATTCTAAACAGGCATAACTTAAGACTTTTAAGTTGAGGCAATTTTCAGTATACAAATGAGATATTGCTAAAACAGCTGGATGCTTGTTACCATCATTTTATCCTTCTGCTACATTTTTTTTTAAAGTCTTTTCCCCATGTTCTTAATAATGACT
This sequence comes from Tridacna crocea, assembly GCA_943736015.1. Classification (NCBI taxonomy): domain Eukaryota; kingdom Metazoa; phylum Mollusca; class Bivalvia; order Cardiida; family Cardiidae; genus Tridacna; species Tridacna crocea. The sequence continues at coordinate 25,186,453 of OX031059.1, read as the reverse complement.
GCTCTATTATTTGATCTATATGTTCCAATTTATCAGGATGATGATAATGATGATGATGATGATGATGATGATGATGATGATGATAATTGGGCAGCTGTAAGGAATGAAGATGATGAAGAATGAGAACTTTGGCAACAGATATTGATTCTGTCTATCAGTCTGATATATTATGTGTATTTTGGGCTTTACTGGTCTTTATTTACAATGAAAAAATTATTCCTCTTACATTTGCAGGGTGCCCCTCATGCCACATATGACAAACTTGTGTTCACAGAACTTCTAGATATAAGAAGTACCAACACTTCTCCAGCCTGGAAAGATGGCTTCAAGGTATTCTTAGTTCTTGTTTTAACCTTCTACCAAACAATCCCTGGTTTTTAGGACCCTGAGAAAGAAGTCTTTTGAAAACATTGTGGTAAAAGGAGAAAATGCTGGTAACCAGCATTTTCTCCATTTCCCACAATGTTTTCTACCCTTCCCAAAACAAATTTTTAATTTTTAGTCACTTTTATTTTTGTCGTCTGCAAATGATTTCGATTTGGACAAGTCTAAAATTTTGTTATTTGGTAATGATTAAACCCATAACTCTTTAGCTCAAAACAAAACTAAAAACTTGGTCAAAATTGAAAGCACTTGCAGATGAGAAGTTTTATTTTAAATGAAAATGATTTGAGTTGGTGGAAAAAACAATTGTAGGAAAGAAAATATCAGGAAAAAAAGAATCGGGATAAAAAGTATTAGAAAAAAAGAATCTGGGAAAAAAGTATCAGATTCCAAAAAGAGACTAAGTTGATTTAATATATTATGATATAAAAATTTAGCTGAAAGATTATGGTGACTTTGTTGAAGAAGAAAACAAATAACATATGTACATTTTTTTTTAAACTTTTTGTTTGCCTGAGATTGGGAAGAAATGTACTGCTTGCATATTTCGGTATTTTCACTTGTCTTGACCATGAAATACCAAAAGATATTTCACTGATATTTCTTTATAACCTACTGAAAAGCATGAAATAAATTATTGTAAATTTTCCCTTAGCATTTCCCAAGGAGATCATATCACAGATTTCTAACCATGATCATACATCTACAAGAAATACAAGTCAGTGTGGCTAAAGACAATTACAAGTATGGTCTTCTAGAACAGGTACGTAAATTATCATATTCGTCAACAAAACCTCTGACTTGTCTGAATTGAATACATTTTAATAGGGCTCAAATGGTTGAATTTTTCTTTGATACAGCAGAAAGAAATTGTGGGAAAAGGAGAAAATGCTGGTAACCAGCATTTTTTCCTTTACCCACAAATTTTCCAAAAGGATTGTTAAAACTTGGTAGTCTGTGGTGAAGGGTTAATGATACATTATGAATAGAAACATTACTGCATGGGCTAATTTTCGACTCAACCTGTTAAGACAATATGACTTAACCCTTTACCACACAAGAAAATTTTAGACTGGTCCAAATTGAAAGCATTTGCAGACGACAAAATAAAAGTGACTGAAAATTTGAAATTTGTTTTGTGAAGGGTAGAAAACATTGTGGGAAAAGGAGAAAATGCTGGTTACCAGCATTTTCTCCTTTTCCCACAATGTTTTCAAAAGGCTTCTTTCTCAGGGTCGTCAAAAGTAGGGACTGTGTGGTAATGGGTTAAATCCTATGGGTGAAATTTTTTGAAGATACATTTTTGGTACAAGTGAAAATGCTGATAACCAGTATTTTGGTAAGAAGGCTGATAACCAGCATATTTGTCATTTCCCCTAATGTTCCCTTTTTTTGAATTACAAATTTTATGTTTAAGGTTACATTTAAGTTGTTGTATGCAGAAGCTTTCGAGTTAAACAATTATGAAATTTTTATAGTTGAGTAAAGAGTCAGATTTACTAAAAAATACACAAATGATTGAAAACTTGATGGAAAGGAAATTATTAACCCATTTCTGCAATGTTTTCTCAAACTGTAAAACTGCAGGTGTGTAATAACTTGTTTGAACATTTGTATGTACTCAAACTAGTTAAACTTCAGTTGCACAATTTTTTCTACAATATGTTGTTGATAGTATGCTGCTTATTCTTTTGAGTTCTTTTTCTAATGAGTGCAAAAGTTTTATATATGTAGTATGAAAACAGTAAAGGTAAGTTATTTGTTTGTCTCTCTAAAAAGTTTTCATTCCTTTTAGTATTGAAATTTAAGAAATTCTCCTGAAATTGAAAGTAAGATATTGGCTTTCAAAAATTGTCTGTCTTTTTTTGTGCTGAAATTTTAAAATTTTCTGTATCATTCAGTATTTTTTTTTTTATAAATTTCTGTTGATGTTTCTATTTTCTTTTTAAGGCATGGACTGCAGTTCAAATCTTCACTGATAAATATTGTACTACACAAGCATTTCAACTTCCTCTGTTTGCTGGTTCTCCATCTCAAACAATACTCAAGCAGCTGGCAAGGGAACCATGCAAAGAATGGATGGAAAGAATGATTAGGAATAATGGGGTATGTTTCTAGGGTGTTTTCTAGATCAGGTGTTTCTTTTTACTTCTCTTTTTTTTTCCTGAGTAACATTTGACATTTACATGAAAAACAAAAGTAGACCATTGCATTACCTGTCTTAACGAAACAACAAAATTTTAGACATGTCCAAATTGAAAGCATTTGCAGACGACGAAATAAACATAACTAAAAAATTGAAATTCTTTCCAGCAGGGGAGAAAAAATTGTGGGCAAAGGATAAATTTATTAGCATTTTCTCCTTTTCCCACAATGTTTTCTACAGGCTTCTATCTCAGGGTTGTAAAAACCAGGGATTGTTTGGTAAATGGTTCAGTCAATCATAGGTATAAATTGGATAGAAATGGACATCTGAAAAGTCTGAACTGATTGCTCATGTTTATGCATATTTTCTTGGATATAAAGATGTTTTTTTTTGTTTGTTTGAGGGGGGGGGGGGGAGAAACAGAGAACTTCTAAACAAGTATATTTTTGTCAGCATAGAGATACCAGCATATTATTTTTTTGTGTTGAATTAGTCACTTTATTATTCTGATGCTTTTTGAATATATACATACATTTGTTTATGAAAAATTTTGTTGAACCACATTTGCTTTGAGAGCCAGTGTCTTGCAAATTTCTAGAATTACTGCTGTTTTAACTCATTTTTTTTTTTTATTTTTATATAATTTCTACAATGAATTTACTGTCAACATCTTGGAAAATAATCCATTCAAGTTGATAATTATCAACATAGATATTAACTATTACCAAATGACACAATTCTAGAATATACCAAAATGAAAGCATTTGTAGATGACAAATCTGTTTTATATGGTAGAAAACATCTAGAGAAAAGGAGAACAGCATTTTCTTCTTTTGTTACAATGTGTCTAAAGATATTCTCCTTTCGGACTGTTAAAAGTCAGGATTATGTGGTAAAATCAAAGTGTTGAGAACGCTGAAGTGGTATTTGTCAAGGAAACCCATTGTGTGGAATTAATAGTTTGAAAGAAACACAAACATATTGTTCAAACCCACTAAGCACATGAATACCATTTGGGTTGAAGGGAGAGTACTCATGACAAAGTTTGGTTTATGTTTGTATAAGTGGTCTCCCTTTGATCATTAGGAGGAAGCAGGAGTAGCGCCCCTTGACAGTAGAATGCATGACGAATAGAGAGAAAAATTCTGTGGATATTATGATTAAATTTGTTCCTGAAAACTATAATTTTGAAATTTCTCTAGCCTTTTACATGTACATTTAATTTCCACCATTACAATCAATTACATGTACCTCGATCTATAAATATTCATGAGCAATCAAATAGAGTAGCGCGCAATCATAGGACGAACAAAAGCCATGGAACGAATCGGTTTTGGAATGAAAAAGCCCGGTAGGCAAATTTTGTATCATTGCGCCAACAGAAGGCTATGAGCGAGAGAAGCTATTTTCAATCTAAAATAAGTATTTCAACGATCGATGGCCTCGCCCAATGTATTTTAATATGCCATTTCAAATTACATATCGGAGTGCCACCGTAAAACTCATTTGCCTGAGAAAAAATGAGTTTAACTGGGTTTGTTTCCTTTGGCTTTGCACAAAATAAGATACATGATTATCAAAATTCAATCTTGAACTCATAGTGGTATTGTCTTCGACAAATATCACAAAAACCACGAAAACAAGTGGCAAAAGCTTGCTACTAAGATTTTCTTCTTTTCCTGCAATGGTATTAATCCTTTGCCAAATGACTACATTTTAGACAGGTCCTAATTGAAACCATTTGCAGACAACAAAATAAATGTAACCCAAAAATTGAAATCTGTTTCCAATGGGGTAGAAAACATTGTGGGAAAAGGAGAAAATGGTGGTTAACCAGCATTTTCTCCTTTTCCCAAAATGTTTTCAAAAGGCACCTATCTCACGATCGTAAAAATTACAGATTATTTGGTAAAGGGTTAAAGTGTTCTAGTGCAAGACCCAAAAACGTCATCTGCTGGAGATAACTGCTTATTTGAACAATCTGAATTATTAAATAATAGATAGCTGTTTGTGTAATTTTACACATATATCTTGTTACTTGTAGATCCATTTACTAGAAGGGACATCTATATTTGTGAGGGTTGCTGATGCTAGGAGAGATGACGAGCTTGTATCTGACATATCACACAACAAATTGGTAGGCTTTTAGTTGTCTTACGTTGCATAACCCTCTACAATAATTAAATTCAAAGAACTTGCAGGCAAAACATTCATTGTCGATCCTATGATTTGTCCTCAAAAAAGTAGAAAACATTTTAGATACCACTGTTTTTTCCTTTTCCCACAATATTTTCAAGAGCTTTATTCTTTAGAGGCTTTAGAACTTTGGATTGTGTGCTGAAGGGTTAACTCTTCACCAAACGACAAAATTTTAGACTTGTCCAAATTGAAAGCACTTGCAGACGACAAATTAAACAAGACTCAAAAATTGAAATTTGTTTTGGGAAGAGTAGAAAACATTGTGGGAAAAGGAGAAAATGCTGGTTACCAGCATTTTCTCCTTTTACCACAATATTTTCAAAAGGCGTCTTTCTCAGGGTCATTAAAAGTCGGGATTGTGTGGTAAAGGGTTAAATAGTTTGTGTTTACCCTATATGAGACAACAAAGTTTTAGACTTGTTCTAACTAATAGCAGTTGGACACGACAAATTAGATGGGGCTCTAAATATGTTATTTTTCTATGAAGGGGAGTGGGGGACATTATCTGATCACAAGCCAGAATTATTTGTCAAAGATTAATTTACTACTGTACATGCTAGTTTGTATCACAATGTTTCAAAATGCTGCAAATATTGTGCTGTATAGCAGCTGTTTCCTGTATTTCCAGGTTGAAGTGAATACAGATTACATACCAGTTGGACTAGAAGACCAGTATTCCAGAGAGAGACCAGGCAAACCTTTGGAATCTCTTGTTCCTTCAGGCAAAACTCCAGATCAGTTTGTAGATAACTTGAAAACGAAGTTCAAGAGTGTAAGTGTATTACATTTATTTTGCATTTAGATTTCCTTTTCAAATACATAATTTTACTGTTTAACTCTTTTTCACACAATCTCCAGTTTTAACACCCTTTAGGAATGCGGCATTTAAAGATATTGGAAAAGGAGAAACTGTTAATCATATTAGTATTTTCTTTTCTCTTGTTTACTTAAATGCTTTTAGAATCCTTCTCATCCAAGTTTGTTTGAACATAGGCTTGTTTTTTTTTAAAGTTCACGGCAACAATATATGACAATAAAAAGTAATAATGCAACATCCATATCTTTGCCCTGTCTTCTTGTACCAAGCAAAGCTCCTTTTAAATACATTCTCTACACTGTAAGTAAGAATTACACTTGAAAACTTTGGCAGTTATTTCCTTACAAGATGAGTTAAATATTTTCACAGGATTGATTGATAAATGGAATGGTGTATTATAATGTTATTAATCAAGCGATTTCATATTGGCCCAGTTACAGGTCCGAGGTCAGCAGTATTGGCCCGAGGCCGAAGGCCTCGGGCCAATAAGGCTTACCGAGGACCTGTAACTGGGCCAATACGAAATCACTTGATTAATGACAATTTTATTTATTAACCCTTTACCAAACAATCTCTGGTTTTTACGACCCTGAAAAAGAAGCCTTCTGAAAACATTGTGAGAAAAGGAGAAAATGCTGGTTTCCAGCATTTTCTCCTTTTTCCCACAATGTTTTCTACCCTGTTGGAAACAAATATCAATTTTTGGGTTACGTTTACTTTGCCGTCTCTTTGAACGGGATTGGCTAAAAGTAAGCGCAGACGCTCACGCGACTGAACTTTTGACCAGTCATGTTCCAGGATTTCTGTATTGGTCGCGGGTCATCAATATTGATACGAGGTCAACTGTATTGATCGGAGGTCAAGTCGTATTAAGCCAGGGTCACGACCTGTATACTATACGAAGTCAGAAATTTGACTGGTATCGCGTGGACCGGTTTCCATGTATAACTTCTATATATCCAACAGTTAATTAGTAATGCACTGTTCTTAACATCATCTCAATTATATCATATTTGGTAAATATTTTAATATTTATCCCGGATTTTACTGCTACCATGCTAGAGTCTGAAGTGCCTTAAGGAAGAAAACTTCCATGAAATACCCGGTAGGATAAGTGGAGATCCAACCAATGGGTCTCCAGGTGGCAAACCTTCCACTTCACCACTGAGCCTAGACTGGTATCAGTCTATTAAACAGAGCATTTTCATGAAAACAAAATCATTAAGTAAAACTGCAAAAGAAATACTCTGCGTTCTCAGTGTTCTGAATGTCTGTATTTCAGAAAAGGGCAAATAACAACACATATTTGTGTGAGTTTACTGTAGCAGAATTCCCTGTTTGTTAGAATGATTTAAATGCAGGGCCTGAATGCCAGGCTACACTGAGCCATTCAGGACCAGATTTTTTTAGGAATTCTAAGTAACTAAGTAATTTCATGCCTTACAATTTAAAAAGAAAAAATGATTGAACAAAACTTTTTCTTATTGTAAAAAAAAGGTTGTAATATGTTTACTATTTCAGTTGGTGTATAAACTTTATGAAGAGGGCAATGTAGCAAAGGAGTAACCAGTTAGAAGTGTGTGTGTTTCGTCCATTGGATGAGGACAACCATCTTTAACTCTTTATCAAACACAAAAAGTTTGGACTCAGCCAAGCAGATTGAAGTTGAAGACAAGAAATTTTTATGTAGTCCAAATGATGAATTTTGGCTTTGATGGATTAGAAAACATTGGGGGAAAAGGAGAAAAATGCTGGTCACCAGCATTTTCTCCTTTTCCCCCAGTGTTTTCAAAAGCCATCTTTTCAGGGTCATAAAAATTTAGATTATGTAGTAAAAGGTAAAAAACTGTGTTTCACAAAAGTGCTATAGAACCTACAGCAATGCTACAGCACTGTTACAGCAATGACTTTTCACTGTGTTGCTAAGCTAATAGGGTGGTTATTTTATATATCTTGCTAGAGGATTTGCCTTAAAATGTCCTCTTGGGCCCAACCGAATAGCCCTGAATTTTCATGTTCCTGAGTTGGAATGCTTTTGCTATTTTTCATCCTCTGAACAAGAAATTCCAACATTTAAGTCAATTTTGAGTATAGTTTCAATACAGATGGGTCTTAAATTTTATGTTTGGTAAAGAGTTCTATTTCCTGTTGACCCTATACCAAAGAATCTAATGCTTAAACAATCCTGTAGGAGGAAGCCTTTGAAAACCATTGTTTAAAGAGGGGAAATGCCGATTGTGCTGTAATAATGAGGAAACCTGGTTACATTATTCTAGAAGGTATCTCAGCCAAGTTTGAATATGGTTCACTGTGGGTTGACCCTTTACAACACAATCCCGACTTTTAACGACCCTGAGAGAGTGGCCTATTGAAAAAATTGTGAGAAAAGGATAAAATGCAGGTAACCAGCATTTTCTCCTTTTCCCACGATGTTTTCTACCATTCCCAGCACAGGTTTCCATTCTTGAGTCAAAGTAATTTTGCCATTTATAAATGCTTTCAATATGGATAAGTCTAAAACTTTTGTTACGTGGTAAAGAGTTAAAGCTAGGTCACTAAGACATGATAGTTCCATGAAAGTGAACATATTGAAAGTCCAGATTTCAACAAGTAACAAAAAGCTCATCAGTTAACCCTTTTACCACACAATGACGACTTTTAATGACCCTGAGCAAGATGCCTTTTGAAAACTTTTTGGCAAAAGGAGAAAATGCTGGTAACCAGCATTTTCTCCTTTTCCCAAAAAGTTTTCTTCTATATCAAAGAAAAATTGCATCATTTGAGCCACTGTGAAATTATTGTCTGCAAATGCTTTCGATTTTGATAGATCTAAAATTCTGCTCTGTGGTAAAGGGGTAAGAGGGCATCAACTGATGCTGATTAGATTGTTTTGAGGGGTATATGTATCAAATCAGTTAACCCTTTACCACTCAATGACGACTTTTAATGACTCTGGGGAAGACGCCTCTTGAAAACTTTTTGGGAAAAGGAGAAAATGCTGGTTGCCAGCATTTTCTCCTTTTCCCAAAAAGTTTTTTTCTATATCAAAGAAAAATTGGATTATTTGAGCCACTGTGAAATTATTGCCTACAAACACTTTCAATTTTGATAGATCTAAAATTCTGCTCTGTGGTAAAGGGGTAAGAGGGCATCAACTGATGCTGATTAGATTGTTTTGAGGGTATGCGTATCAAATATCATTACATTTTGAATGGAAGTATTTTCTTGTTTCAAAATTTGAATACACAGTTTTTGTGATTGCACAACTTTTCCCAAATAGGATTAAAGCTTTAAGAATATGATGGGTTTTGTACACATGCATATATTATGTAGTTAACAGTTATTAAAATGTATACAATTATTTATTTTTGTAAATAGTGAGGTTGAATTTGTGACAAGGAACAACTCATGAAAAATTCTGTATAGTTTTATAATAGTTTTACAGGCAGGGAAGCTGTGGATTTGCCCTCTGCCTAAAACTTGGTGTTGCACCTTTTTCTCCTTAAGTCACCTGAAAAGTATTCAAAACAATCACTAGAAAGTGTGTCAAATTCAGAAATTACACAAGTAGCTGGACGATTTCACATTATGTAAAATCTCCTTGTTTGTTTTTTTTTTTCTATACAATTTTTGTCCGAAAAAAAGAAATTCTTTTCTTTTCATTATTCAGGTGTTGTTACTTGAGAGAGAAAATCTAAAAAGTATAAATTACACAAATAGATGTTGGCTTATTGAGGAAATGAAAGTAGAACATTGCAATTGAATATGTAAAATATTAAAATAAAGTTGCCATTTTCAAATTCATGCCATGTTTCATACAGTTTTGTTACTGATTTCATATTGATCTATGCAAAGTATATGTATGAACCTGTGATATGTGAGAGCTTTTTTTATATATATATTTTTGTATTGTATGATACCTGATTTGTATTGAAACCTTTCATATACATGTATATATACACACCCTGCCTCATTATGTTTTATTAATGTGATAATGCAATGTTAGGTGTTAATTATTTATTTTGTAGTAAATTCAACTGTACATAGGCATTGTAATGTTTTAACAGTGCATCTGTTCTGTAAAAACTCATATTTATATAGGTAAGAACCTGTTGTGTATGTGTTAAATGTATCTCCTTAACCCTCGGAGTCCCCAAAAAACAAAGTGATTTTCAGCTAGTAAAGACAAAATATTGATGATACAGTTGTAACTCTTTCAAAACTGACTGGAAAAAAAAAATACATTTTCTTAATGGCAACAAATACAGTTCTACTACAAGAGCAAGAGACAATTTGATCTAGTCTAATCTAGTATAAAGCAGTGGACAGTGTGGATCAAAGATCAGGCTGCATATTCTGTGCAGCCTGATCATGATCTGCACTGTCCACAAATTGTTTTGTTTTGTCTATGGTCAAAAGACTTAAAGTTGATTGAGTACTGATCCAAGATCAGACTGCATTTTTTTGTGCATTCAGATCTTGCTTTTCACTGCCTGCAAAAGTAAGAAATTAGAATCGCATTCTCAACACTGCGAAGGTTTTGAAGATGCCACAATGATCTAACCTTAAATCTTTACCAACAAAATTCTAGACTCGTCTAAATTGAAAGTATTTGCAGACGACAAAATGAATTTGACTACAGAATTAGAATTTTTCCAGCAGGGTAGAAAAAATTGTGGGAAAAGGAGAAGATGCGGGTTACCAGCATTTTCTCCTTTCCCCACAATGTGTTCAAAAGGCTTCTTTCACCAGGATTGTGTGGTTAAGGGTTAACCATATAGAATGATCCGTATCGTAATATATCCAAAGGTTCAAGCTAGGTTAATGCCAAATTTTGGTTTGAATCTTTTTTTAACCCTTTGGCTGCTGATTGCGACCCACTGACCTTTTGCTGACAGTGTAGATCAAGATCAGACTGCACAAACGTGCAGTCTTATCTTTGATCTACACTGTCTGAGAAGGCGATTTTTCTCCCCAAAAGTTAACTTTGAAATAACAACCATTGAATTTATACTTTCCACTTTAAGCTATCGTTTATCTTACACAGCGGGATAAGGGTTAAGACATCATTGTGATGTATCATTTTTGTGATGAATCATTGTTTTTTTTTCTTAACTTATTAATTCTGATGACATAGAAGCTGCTCATTGTACAGTTATTCTTATTTGTGTCATGCATCTAGTTATTATCTGTGATAGAATTTTAATTTATTATGTTTTGCCTTTAAATGGAAATTCTTTCATTTTCACCATTGCATCTAGTTAGGTTAGGTTCTAAAATTTGCTAATGCATAGAAATTATCTACCTTTGTTTTGTAGTCTTCCAAAGTTACTGTCGCCTAAAATAGAATAATTTATCAACATTTTTTAAGCTTCCAAATTTGCATTAAAACTCAAACATATTGTATATTTTTACTTGTAAGTATCACATTCATCCAGGAGTCAAAAGCTTAAATCTTTACTAAACAATCCCAAGTTTAATTGACCGTAAAGAAGAGAGCACTTGAAAACACTGATGGAAAAAGAGAAGATGCCAGTAAATGTTTTAGATAAAATGTAAGTAGCATTGTGGCAATCCTAAGCATTTGAAGACAAGAAATTCAGTAAGGCTGAAATGACAACATCCTTTTTCTAACGAGTTAAAAACATTGTGGTGGGAGGGGAAAGGAGACAAATGCTGGTCACCAGCTTTTCTCATGTTTCATTAGGCTTTTTCTTCAGGATCGAAATGCTGGTTACCAGCTTTTTTTCACAATGTTTTCATCAGGCTTTTCCACTGGGGGTCATTAGAACATGGGATTGTATAGTATAGTGAGTCTAGAAATTGTGTGGAGAGATTGATTTAATTTTATTGCTAAAGCCAGAAAATGTCAAATCCCTAACATTGTTACACATTGTATCTTAGCACTTAAATTTGTGCCATGTTCTGTGAAAAAAGGGGCTCACTGCAGTTACAAAAAGTATGGACCCAGGTCAGAAACCGTTTGCTTTTGTTGGATTTTCTCAAAGTCAATAGACCTGTTTTCCTCATCATTCAGTAGGTTGTTATACAAAATGAGCTTTAAGGATGTATGATACTTTGATGATTTGCTTGTTATCATGCATCAAAGAGATACATTAACCCTTTCCCGAACGACAAATTTTAGACTCTCCCAAACTGAAAGAGTTTGCAGACGACAATTTTAACTTTCATAACAATGGCAGAAAACTATCCAAAGGGACAGAAAACACTGTGGGAAAAGGAGAAATTGCTCGTTAAGAGCAATTTCTCCTTTTCCCACAGTGTTTTCTAAAGACTTGTACTGCAGACGCGTAAAAACCAGGGCTTGTTTGGGAAAGGGTTAAGCCTCCATTTGCCCCCCTTTTGCCAGAGCATAGCTGATTCATAATGAGTTGGTCTATTTGCCAAACCTAATACTGAGAATGAAACCAACCAACTACTTTGACAGAATTTAAGTATATTTGAAGTACCTCAATATATGATGAACTACAGCCGCCTCTCGGTATCTACCCTAATGAGAGTTTCAAGTGATCCTTAAGTTACTGTCTTGGTAGATTAGTCTTGTCTGTCAACTTGTTGCTCATCATCATTAACAGGAAAGGTAGCTGCACCAGCCGAACACATTTTCTCTTTGTGTTGGGCCTTGTGTTTTATTTTGTGATGCAACATGTTTCCTGCAACTTAAAATGTAATAAATGATTTGCAAAAATGGCTTGCCCTTTTTGTATTTTTCCCAAATTTGAAGTTCTTTGTACTACTTCTACATGCTTTTGGGTTCTTCTGGATGGACTTAATAGTTTGTCATTGTTTGTTGTAAATCATTGATCATGGAGCCGAAACTTCTGCATCTTACAGGTATGATTCCTCAGTACTTTGTGAAAAAGAGTAGAGGTTGGGATTACATCTGCATTTTGGCAACAAATGAATACACATGTAGATCTAGATCTAAGTCAGTAGATTCAGATATATGTAGCTACTATCAGAAATAATAACAAGTACTTGCATTAGTTCCACCTGTGTCAATCAAACTTGGGTGTAATCAGCTCAACTGGCCAAAAGCATGCAGGTTTATGTCATGGCCTTGTACCTGATACGTGTACTTGCAACTGTGTGTGTGTGTGCTTGTATCCATGTATGTGTTAATTTTTATTTAAAATAACTTTCTCTCTGAAGCTACCCACCCGGGTTTGGAGAAATAGTATTGCCATGATCCTCTCCAGAATTTCTTCAAAGAATTAGATTCTTTTAAAAATTCTGGTGCCATGGCAACAAAGCTGAATAATACTGAAAATATTTGAAAATCTTCTTTTCTGAATCCAAAAGGCCTAGGACTATCAAATTAGGCATGTACATGTAGCTTAATCTAATGGAACTCTACTAAGTTTCTTCAATTCATAGCCCTGGGTCGTATGGCCCCATTCCTGATGTTACAAGTTTTACATAGGCTTATATAGTGAAAACTTTAAAAAAATCTTGTACCTAATCATAGGAGCCAAAACTACCGAATTTTATATATAGCTTTACAGTTTGCCCTACTTTCTAAACCAATGAAAACGCCGGATTTCGTTCAAAACTGCTGGATTTAATTCCATACAGACTCAATATGTTGCAATATGTTATTAAATGGTTGACCTATATACAGTTGTATCCCGGTTAACGAGAAGCTCCGCCCACAGTATTTTAGCTGGTCCTTGTAGAGTAAATACCAATCTAATGCATACACTGTAGTAAAAGGGGCGGGGATTATTCCAAGTAATTGCATCATCGCCAAAAAAGTGACGTAATTTCCACGTGAATATCGGGACTAAATAACTCGTACTTGGCCACCTGGTATTTAACCCTTTACCAAATAACCTTTGGTTTTGACTACCAGGCTGGGAAATTTGGCTTGGGTCCAATTTGAAACCGTTTGCAGACAACAACTTGGTACTTTCTCAAATTAAAGGATTTGTCTGTGGAAAGAAAAAAATAGACATAGCAGGAAAGGAGAAAATGCTCCTTACAAGCAATTTCTCCTCTACCCGCAATGTTTTCACGCGCCTTCTGCCTCAGGGCAGTAAAAAAGAGGGCTTATCTGGTATGAAGCAGATCCTGGACAATGAGCCACTTTAGAGGGACATGGGTGTTTATTGTACACACTTGTGTTAGCAACACGTCGCCTTTGTCGGGGAAAATAAATTCTTTATAAAATTCCTCGTCTTCAACCGGCTCAAAGCATGCATCCATTGCTGAATCTATCGCTTCAAAGAGCATGAAATTCGGCAGTTTCCGTACCTACATCTAATCTCGCCCGTAAAACGGCCGTTTACATTTGAACTGCGAGTCACATGATCTTATACAATGGCGGGCCAATGTGATTCGTTTAGCAACGACTTAACGACCTCAATGAAGCTATTCACATCTGTGTATCTGTCGGTCAAAACTTCAATCGAAATTGATAAAAAAAATTAATGTAGATCTACGAATTGTTTGTCGAAATATGGTTCGAAAGATTTCGATAAAAAATTAAAACCCAAGTTTTCTTTTGGAAGAGGAGCCTGACAATTTTCAGAACGGTATACCGGCGTATTTCCGAGTGTACCGATCTGCTGCATATCAATCCACTAGATACAGACGAGGGATATGATGGCTACCATCACCCGTGATATGCCGAATGAGTCTGACTGCAGACAATTGTCCTGAAACTAGTTCAAGGACAACCTGAGTGACAGTTTTAACGCCGTACGACTGAAAACGCACGTACGTACAACCGTCAATCAAAAGAGGCGTGTCGAACTCAGCTTTCTGTCGTTCTTGTATGGCTCTTTCCACCAATTCTTAGCTGTCAGTCAGTTAGAAAGTAGGGCAAACTGTAAGTTAGTTATTGATCATATATTTCATTTGTATGAAACTAAATCGTCGGTCGGCTTCGCCTCCCTCCGATTTAATTCCATACAAATGAAATATATGATCAATAACTTATACGTATCTAGTGGGGCCCTACCAAGATGACCCAAATCGTAGCCTTGGGGTCAAGTTTGACGCAACCTCGGTGTTCACAGGTTGTACATGTGCTTGTACAGTGAAATGTGTTGAAATGATCTCTTTTCTAACGAAAAGATTAAGGGCTACCAAATGTTGCATATATAGTTATTTTATGGACCTCTACACTGGTATCGCACCATAAGTCACATGATTTACTTCAGCATACATGTATATAGTGAAAACTTAAAAACCTCTTTGTTTCTGATCGCGAGCTATAAATGTGATATTTTATGAGTATTATCATCAAGTATGCCACTTCCAAAATTGGCCTCTTCCCATGGGTCAGTGCTTATAGAATGAATATTTTAAACATGTTCTTGTTCCGAATATGAAAGTTTTAAAAATCTCGTTCCAAACCATTAATCCTAGGGTTGCCAAACTTAATTGGTAGTACAGACATGTGTTCCCAAAGGCGATGTAACCTTTTGACCGGTCGTCTCTGGGTACAAAGACGATCAACAAAACCAGTTCCGCACAGATTTTGTGTGCAGGTTTAACTCTCATAATTTCACAAATAGAGCTCAAACCTAGGATTTAAACATACCTGTTGCTTGGGTAATTAATAATCCTTCGTTTGAAATACAAATATTTTCAATTTAAACGTTAACATAGGAGAAAACAATGCATTTCATCAGTTACTTGAGTTATATACATCACTCAACACTCAAAATGGCCGCCACGCACGATAAATTCCGTCGGTGTTTTTTTTCGAGATTTACATGTTATAAACGACTTCTACAAGATTTTTAGGTAATGAAAGGTTTAATGATTTGTCTTTGGTCATGTTAGTTACTTATATTTTGACTGAATTTCGCTGCAATACAGATTCAACCGACGACACAGAAAGAGAACAAAAATATTTGTCAATCTTTCATGTAAAAAATAATTATCATGCACGAATACAATCTCCGAGCAGAGCTGTCGTTCGTTACTCTCACCTTAAATTCTCTGCAATGGGCTAAATGACCAGAATCTTATCAAACCGAGGAAAACATGTTTTCTTACTGTTTAACTGTTTCATGTATTACATTATAAAATAGATAAAGGAAATATGATTCTGGATGTATTCAAACTGATGAATTTTCCTGTATTGAATAGAACTATTTTTTTCGAGCTTCTTTACTTATCAGAAGCTTACGCCAATTTTCACAAAAAAGGCTGCGCCCATGAATGATGACAACTGATTTGACAAACCGGTGGATCTGAATTTGTAAGATTGAAAAACAAGTTTTGTAGGATCGAAAAACAAGTTATCGTCCTTTTAAAGATATTTAGGCTTTTCAGAATATCCCTCTTTTTCACATTTCCTACCACTAAGTCTGGTTGTACCAATGATGTTTGAACAGCCCACGAAACAATCGATATTGGTCTTTCTTTCACCGGCGTTTGTATCGCCATTTTGAGTTATGGTCATGTGACGAAAATATGACGTAATGACGGACTACCTTCTGAGCCCACTACAGAGGTAAATGTGAATGATCCGTAGTGCAAGAGAGTGGCACAAATAGCAACGAGAAGCATTGTAAGTTTATAGAAATTTAACTTAGTTTTAGAAAAGAGCTTTATCTTTGCTACTGGAAAATCTACGATGGAGTTGAGACGGTATGGTGCACAATAGATTTCCAAAAATGAAAACAATCATCGTACGTAGCGTCTCATTATTTAGACTACCAAACTTTGCAGATAGCTTCAAGGTTTTGTTTACAATTTATAATTTGTTTGAAATCTAGTCCCGAAATTGGCCCCATCTGAGGGGTTTCATGTTTTACAGGGCCTTTGTATTGAGGAAACTTTTAAAAATCTTGGATAGGCCTACATTCTAGACCTGTATTATTTGGAATGGCGCTATACCTTGATGGCCTCTACCATGATTCAAGCAGATCTAATAATAGGTTTGTCTCAAAAACGGCTCCGCCCCTGGGTCATAACTCTTTCTAGTGTACTTAAAATCATGTATAAAGGAAATGTTATATGTGTTCTAGCTTAAAACAAGTTGGCCAAAAATTGTTATGCTTGGCGTGAAGGGTTTTTACCTATAAACCAATTCAGCTATATAGGGCCTCCTTGGCCCTCTTGTTCAGCTATCGGGCTGTTTTATGCGAACTTTTATATCCACATAGCGACTTTTATAGATAACATCACTAGCTCGCGTTTCCACTATGCAACACATGTACATGATCATTTACATACGTGACCATATGTTACACTCTAAATACACAAAATTTGTGTTATTTAGACTTGATTTCACACGTTATATATGCGGTTTACTTTGTGTAGGATAAAAGTAGTTCACGTAAGTACAGTGTCGCATTTTACAGTAAACCTTAAATACTTTCCGCTTAAACAAATTTAAAGGTGATAATTCTATCTGAATTGTAGTTCATAATAGAATGTCTTTGAAATCGAAAATGCATTTTCCTACGATATTTTGTAAAGGCCTCTTCATCAGGGTCGAAAATTCATCAGACAGTAAAGACAGTTGCGAGTTGATTGTGATCGATTTAGGTCTTCCGTCGGCTTAATATAGGCTTAAAAATTAAACATGGTTTGTCAGAATTACACAACAAACAATGGTATACGGAAACATTTATAACCGTTACACACCTGTCATACTCGTCACGGTCACCGGATCAAGGTTTACATCCGATCTTCATCTACACCTTCCGGTAAAGGTCAGTGAGTCGCGTTTAGCAGCTGAAGTGTGAAGCAAGCATCTATTCGAGTTCCAGAGAGTATGGTGAAATGTACCTGTAGGCCCACTAAGCAAACACCTGCCTGAGGCAAACGCATTTTAATTGGCCCCAAGGTGCTTGCTTAACTCCTTACCTAGCATCTCATGTGGACCTCCGACTTGACAGGTTAAAATTTTGTGTCGACAAGTAGCCGTCATTTTGACCCTTGCTTCTCCTCACGACACCACACCTTCTTCTACCTTTTTAGCTCACCGTGCTGTGTCCGGGGTCCGTCGTTCTTCAACTTTTACCTTGTGAACGTTTCATTCAAATAGAGGCAAAATTTTTAGTCCGATACTCATGAAACTTAGCAAGAACGTTTGTCCTTATAATATCTCGGACTAGTTCGGAAATAAGTCATATGGGAATCAAAACTGGGTCACCAGGTCAGATCTTAAAAAAAACTTGAGCACACGTTAAAGGTCATACTTTTCAATCCAATACTCTTGGAAGTTGGTCATAATATGTGTCTTTATAAGACTGTCGACGAATTCAGAAATGGGCCATGTGGTGTCAAAAATTAGGTCATTTGGTCAAGTCTTAGAAAAACCATGCAGATACTCTTGAATCCGTGTTTTCAGTCCAATAATCTTGAAAGTTGGTCAGAGTTCGTCTTGATAATGCCTTGGATGCTTTGAAGGTGGGTCATGTACGGTCAATAATTAGGTCACTCAGTCAGATCTTAGAACAATTTTGTGTACACTCTAGAAGGCACAGTGCGATACTTATGAAACTTTCTCACAATAATATCTCGGTCTATTTTGAAATGGTCCTTTTTTTTCTAATAGCACACCCTATAAACCAGAATGGAATGTAAACGTATTCATGTGGAAGACGAAGTTGGAAACAAATATGATCTGATAGAAATTGACGGGACTACTTTTCCGGCCTACTTTACCGAAGATCCTGCACTGCGCCTTCGACAGGTGCGAGAAATGCCCGGTCGAGATGATGACGTCATTATAGCTGCATATCCGAAAGCAGGTGCGTGACATAGCATTAACCCTTTCTTCCCGATCAGTTGTAGTTTACTATTTGGATGGTAATGTCCATTTTTGGATGAAAATATATAGGAGCAGTGGCTCTGAGGAAAGGGATTCACAGCATCTTCGAAACGCATCATAATATCAAAGATGTGCGGAACCATTTTGTGACTATGGATAGACGACTATCGAAAATTGGCTCAAACGACGAACTTTGTTTGTAAAAGAGTATAAAATCTTGTAGGAAAAGGGGAAAAAATGCTGGTTACCAGCATTATCTCCATTTTTTCCAATGTTTTATTCGATTGTTTTTTTTCCCTACTTTTGCGGTTGTCTGCGCATAAAATATTCTTCGAAGATTCGACCTGCCTGCTATGAAGCATCACCTATCTCCGTATACTGGGATAAGTAAGGCTTATACGGAAGCTAGATGTATTAGTCTTACCCAAGAATGTAGGCTTATTTAACAAATGACCGGTGCATAGGTTATATGCTAGCCGATTATAGCTGAATGAATCACACCAGGGCCCGTATTCACCAACCACTCTTGAGAATATTCTTAGTCTTATTCTCCAACATTTTCTAAATTTGTAAGTAACACAACCTCTGATTGGCTAAACCGGAAGGTTTAGCCAATCAGAAGTTGTGTTACTTACAAATGTAGAAAATTCTGGGGAATAAGACAAAGAACTTTTAATCGAGAGAGATTAGTATAAGTTGTCAGAACTTGTTTCTCAATCGATGTAAAATAAATATGTTTAAACTAAACTAACTTTCGTAAGAATGGTTGGTGAATAGGACAGGCCCAGGTCTCGTTTTATTGAGTAAATATTTATTTAATTTTTAAATTCAAAGTAACGGTGGTTGTTTTGGGAAAAAAAAAGTCTGTTTCTGTACCCGGATTGGTCAAATTAGATGTGTATTTGTAGAATGCCATCTAGTGAGAGACAGTGACTTAAATGACGGTATGAAAAGTAAAATTCTATTTTAACAAAACAATGTTCTACATTGCTACTACCTATACAAGTTAACATCTGCATAAAATGCCATTCCAGTTGCGTTCTATTCAAACTCGGGGATGGTTGGTAAAGGGTTAATAATTATGGAAAACGATTCTCAGGGTCTTTTATTATTAGTTTAGTGATATGTTATTAGTGGTGACAATTGGGTTTATAAAAGATGGATTTAAAACGTTCACCAGGTACCCACTGGGTCTGGGAAATTACCAATATGTTGCTGCAAGGCTCGGCAGAATATCATTCTTCAATGAAAGAAGCCCAAATGTTAGAAATTACAGACCAGACAAATGCAGTAGACCTTCCTTCTCCGAGAGTGTTTAATTCACATCTACGATTTCGACAGCTCCCTAAAGATATGATCTCAAGGTAAGTGGAAGACATTTAGAGAGAGAGAGAGGAGAGAGAGAGACGCGTAGGAAGGGACACAATGCACGCTGAGAAACAAGTCGAAAAGAGAGAGGGATGTTAAACCCTTTACCAAACAATCCCTGTTTTTTACGGCCTTGAGATAGAGGCCTTTTGAAAACATTGTAGGAAAAGGAGACAATGCTGGTAACCAGCAGATGGTAACCAGCATTTTCTCCTATTCCCTCAGTGCTTTCTACCCTGGTGGAAACAAATTTCAATTTTTGAGTTTCGCTTATTTTGTCGTCGGCAATTGCTTTCAATTTGGACAAGTCTAAAATTTTGTCGTTTGGTAAACAGTTAGTATTGAGGGAGATATATATAGGTCCTAGACTAAGTCGGACTCTATCATTTACACGAAGATGGATACACAGAAAAAAGTCAAGAAAGATCTACTTATTTTAATACCTACGATGCATGACAAAGACTATTCACTTTTTAGTGATGCATGATGTAAGAATAGCAGTAAAAAGGTTTATAATGACTGTCGTCATTTAACACTAAAATGGGGTGGTAGAACAGAGTAAAAAACATTTTTGCTCGATTTCTTTTTCTTTTCAGAAATTGTAAAATCATATACGTGATTCGTAATCCAAAAGACATGGCAGTATCGCGGTACTCTCATGTAGCAAGAGGTGCTGTTGGATACAAAGGGACTTTTGCTAATTATTTACCGCTATATATGGACGGGAAGAGTAATTATGTCCATTTGCTTCCTATCATTCTCATGTCTTTCCATCTTATTCTTCTTCTTCGTCTTTCTTTCTTGTTGTTGTTGTTGTTGTTCATCATCACCATCGTCTTCTTCTTCTTTTCCTCCTTCGTCTTCTTCTTTTTCTTCTTCTTTTCCTTCTCCTCCTTCTTCTTCTGCTGCTTTTCCTCCATGGACCCCTTACCATACATCAAAGTTTATACCTGTTCGTACTGAAAGCACTGGCAGATAAGGACTTCAAGTTGGCTCAGAATGTGGGATTTGTGTCTGAAAGGCTAGAAAACGTTGTTGGAAAAGGAGTAAATGCTGGTTACTAGCATTTTCTCCTTTTCCAAAAATGTTTTCAAAAAGCCATACGTCAGGGTCGTTAAAAATCGGAGTGTGGTAAAGGGTGAAAGATAAATGTTTACCCCTCCGGTTTAACTGATCGTTTACATTTCTAGATGCCATTATCTAAAGTCATTGTCTAGAATTACAAGCCGATGAACTAAACGTTAATTTGCATGAAAAAAAAAAACAACAACAGATAATTGAGACATAATCTGGCAAAAGGGGGCTTAATGAATATCCGTATTTCATTATACCAAGCAACTCATCACATACTTATGGATCACATACTACTGTCAAGGGACGTTACTTTTGACTCCTCCTAATGACAAAAGGGAGACCACCAGTACAGAAATAATCGTAAGTTTGTCATGAGTACTCGCTCTTCAATCAAAATTAAAGTGTATTCATCTGCTTAATAGGCTGATTTGTAACACTATTTTTCTTTTTTTTTTTATTCAAATTATTAATTCCACACAATGGTTTCCTCGACAAATGCCACTTCAGCGTTCTCATCGCTTTGATTTTTATCTTCGTTTACTTGGCTTACTACATACTAAAGTTTCAACAGGGTTTGTATCTTTAATAAACGTCCCGTCATATTACAGTTGCATTTGGTTCCTGGTTTGACTTCACTGCTGAGTGGGAGAAAGATATGGGAGAAAACCAGGGATATCCAATACACACTGTTTGTTTTGAAGAACTCAAAAAGGTAGCCATTTTTGTTTTGAAGAACTCAAAAAGGTAGACATTTTGTTTGGAAGAACTCAAAAAGCTAACCATACATGTATTTGTTTTGAACATCTCAAACATGTAGCCGGTTTTATTTTTGAACTCAAAATGCTAACTATATTTGTTTTGAACATCCCAAAAATGTAGCCAGTTTTGTTTTGAAGAAGAAGTCGTTAAGGTAGCCAGTTTTGTTTTACAGAACTAAGAAAGGTTGCCAATTTTGTTTTGAAGGACTCAAAAAGCTATCCGTATTTGTTTTGAACATTTCAAAAATGTAGCCAGTTTTGTTTTGAAGAACTTATTCAGGTAGCCAGTTTTGTTTTAAAGAACTCAAAAAGGTAGCCAATTTATTTTTGAAGAACTCAAAAAGGTAGCCAGTTCTGTTTTTAAAGAACTCAAAAAGGTAACCTGTCATGTTTTGAAGAACTCATAAAGGTATCATTTTTGTTTTGAAGAACTCGAAAAGGTAGCCATTGATTGAATTTGTAGATAACTAAAACGGGCTTATTTTGAAAGTGGGGTTTAATTTTTTTATATTTTGATGTTTGTTCATAGGAAAATTTAGGGTGTTTTTGTTCATCTAGAGAATAAAAAAAAACCTGTAAACATCACTGGCATTAAGAAATACATAGAGGATATTTGTTTTTTTTGGTGAAAGATCGAAATTTATTTCATCGAGTGGACACCATCGGTAATATTTTCACGAGTGGCGCAGGGTCAATTAGAGATACCATAGAAATGCTTTATGGGTAAAGGGTTTAAAGGCTTCTCTCTCAGCGTTGTTCAAACTCAGGATTGTGTGGTAAGGGTTTAAACATTAAAAAAATTTTTAATGAAAATTTCTACATCTTATTTAACTCGGTGCTTTTGCAAACCATTTTTTAATTTGTATATCTAGAATAAATATTTGCAGAATTCTGAAAATACAGTTAAAGAGTTGGCCCAGTTTCTGAAAGCGAAAACCGAGGACGCATTCATATCAGAAGTTTGCAAGAAATGTAGTTTTACCGAACTGAAGTCTGCCTACGAGGGGTCGAAAAGTCTGTTCGACGATAAGGATAAAAATCCACTAGATTATGCCTTCAGAAAAGGTAAATTTTTAAGTCACATGTTAACCCTTTACTCCACAGATACTCATTTCTACACATTGCTTGTAGGAGCCTTTGGAAAACATTGTGGCAAAAGGTGAAATTGCTCGTCACGAGCAATTTCACCTTTTGTCACAATGTTTTCTATGCTATCAAAAGGTGTCATTTACACATAAGAAACGGCTTCATCTTTCCTGTCATTTATGGTTAATTAGAGATGCCATAGGAATCCCATATGGAGTAAAGTATTAACTCTTTACCAAACGACAAGACTTTAGACTTGTCCATTATGAAGAGTATTCGAGATGAAACTCAAAAACTGAAATTTGTTTCTAGTAAGGTAGATAAAATTGCGGGAAAAGAAGAAAAGGCTGGTTTCCAGCATTTTCTTCTTTTCTCACAATGTTTTCAAAAGGCTTCTATCTCAGGATCGTAAAAACCAGGGATTGTTTGATAATGGGTTAAATGGCCCGCAGAAGTATTCACCAAGACAATTCCAATTGTTTACTCAGATCTAGATAAAGAGAGAGAGAGAGAGAGAGAGAGAGAGAGAGAGTATCTGAAAATTTATTGAATTTTTTTACTTCTTGTTGAGTTTTAATTCATTACTAACGATATAAAGACAGATTTGAGAGTGACAATACAAGCTGAAATAAGTCCAAATTAAGAAATACTTAACCCTTAGGCTGCTAAGCGTGACTCAATGACCGTTAGCGGACAGTGCAGATCAAGATCAGTCTGCACAGAATGTGCAGTCTGATCTTAGGTCTACACTGTCCGATAAGGAGATATTATTCCCAAAAATATAACTCTGAAATTCAAATATGTAGATTTTTACTATTGAAATGAGAATTTCAGTTTAGTTGTCAAGCAAGATAAGGGTTAAATGGACGGAAAAGGCTTTTTTCTATTATCTAAATGACATACTGACATGTCCTTTATGTTAAGATGCAATAAAGAAATACTAAAATGGACGGAAATGACATACTGACATGTCCTGCACGATACAATAAAGAAATCCTGAAATGGACAGAAAATGCTTTTTTTTTTCCAAATGGCATACAGACAATCATGTCCTGTATGTTAAGATACAACTAAGAAATACTTAAATAGATGGAAAAGGTTATTTTTTATTATTTTAAATTACATACTGACATGTCCTGTACGTTAAGATATAATAAAGAAATACATGTACTTAAATGGATGGAAAACGCTGTATTTTTCCCTAAATGACAAACTGACATGTCCTACTCGTAAAGATAGTATAAAGAAATATTTAGATAGATGGAAAAGGCTATCTTTCTATTTTCTAAATGTCAAACTTACATGTCCTGTATGTAAAGATACAATAAGCAAATACTTAAATGGACTTAAAAGGCTATTTTTTTCCTAAATGACATATTGACATGTCATGTAAGATGCAACAAAGAAAATACTTAACATGTATGTTAAGAAACAAAAAAGAAATACTTCAGTGGACAGAGAAGGCATTTTTTCTATGTCCTGTACGTTTGGATACAATAAAGAAATATTTAAATGGACGGAAAATACTGTTTTTTTTTTCTAAATGAAATACTGACATGTCCTGTACGTTAAATTATAATAGGAAAATACTTAAGTGGACGGAAAATGCTATTTTTTTTCTAAATGACATACTGACATGCCCTGTACGTTAAGGTACAATAAAGAAATACTTAAATGGATGGAAAAGGCTATAATTTGTTTCTTTCTAAATTACATACTGACATGTCCTGCACATTAAGATACAATAAGGAAATACTTAAATGGACGGAAAAGGCTATATTTCTATTTTCTGAATGACCTACTGACATGTCCTGTACGTTTAAAGACAATAAAGAAATATTTAAATGGACAGAAAAGGCTATTTTTTCTAAATGACATACTGACTTGTCCTATACCTTAAGATACAATAAGGAAATACTTAAAATGGACGTAAAATGCTATTATTTCCTAAATGACTTACTGACATGTCCCTGTACTTTAAGATGCGATAAGGAAATATTTAAATGGACGTAAAAGGCTATTTTCCTATTTTCTAAAAGACATACCTACATGTCCTCTACTTTAAGATACAGTAAGGAAATACTTAAATGGACAGAAAATGCTATTTTCTTCTAAATGACATGCTGAGATGTCCTGTATGTTAAGATACAATAAAGAAATATTCAAATGGACGTAAAAGGCTATTTTCTTTACTAAATGACAAACAGACATGTCTTATACGTAAAGATGCAAAAAAGAAATACTTAAATGGACGGAAAAGGTGTTTTTTTTTTTTCTAAATGACCTACTGATGTATCTCATACGTTAGGATACAATAAAGAAATACTTAAATGGACGGAAAAGGCTATTTTTTTGCTAATTATAAATGGCATACTGACATGCCCCTGTATGTTACAAATCACTTTTGTGATTTTGCAGGTGTCACTTGTACTTGCTTATATTTCCAATATATATCTTTGTTTTCCAAATGTATATGCGGAAGAGGCTTAGATAATCATTTGTGACCCATCTCCTATAAAGGGACAACCTGGGCACTGCGAAAAGTATCAACCCTGATCAGACTGTGCAATTTCAACAGTCTGACAGGGGTCGACACTTCTCGCTTTTATGGTATTTCCTGTACGGAAAGTGGTCATTCTACTTTGTTATACAATCATTTTTTAACCATTTTAAATGCTGCACCTACATGTATATCTAGTTTCACCTTCATTTATATTCAATATTTTTATGTTGTTTGATTAACCTTCTCATGTGTAGCGATGGACCAAGATTTGATGGCCATTGTAGACACTATAGATCAAGATCAGAGTGCACAAAACAACAGAATTACAAAGATAATTGATGTAGCACCACAACACTATCGGCCCTTATCCTGCTAAATTACTAAAATGAATTTTTCAATTCCATGATAAAAACCCAAAATATTGCTATTTTAAAGTATGTTTTAGTGAAAAATATCTTCTTATTGGACAGTGTTGATATAAGATCAGACTGCTCGTTCTTTGCAGTCTGATCTTTACCCACACTGTCCGTTAAAGATTAGCGTGTTGCATTTAGCAGCCTAAGGGTTAAAATCTGAAACATTAACTCTTCTGGTCAAAGGTAAAATTTCTCTCTGCCATTTTTTCCTGTACAAGTTTTCTAGAAATCTTTACTGAACGGTCATTCTAAACTTGTCAGAACCACAAGCATCTGAGGACAAAAAATGAAACTGAAATGACGGTAAATGTCTGTGAAGATGTAGAAAATCTTGATACCAGCGTTTTCTCCCTTTCCCGCAAAGTTTTCAAATGGCTATTTACTCAGGAATTGTGTGGCAAACAGTTAAATACAAAATCAAATGCGATTTGATGTTTCTTTCAGGTCAAATTGGTGACTGGAAAAATTGGTTCACAGTGGCAATGAGTGAACAGTTTGATGCACATTTGGAGAAAAAAATGCCGGGACACAAAACCCGGTACATTTACGAATGAGACTGCATGGGTAGTGACGAAGTGTTGTTGAAAAGTTTGACTGGATACACTATAGTTTTTGAAAATAAAAGTGGTTGATAATAAAGAAAGAGGATGAAGACACTGTCTTGGAGGTTGTGATGGAAGAAACTCGTTATTTCGTAACGGTATAAATTCAATCCAGGCCCATGTTCAACAATCCTTTTGAACTGTGCTCTAAATGTTATTTTAGAATATGAACGTAACAAAAATTCTGATTTGCCAAACCGAACATTCGATTAATCTAGTCAAAAACTGTGTAACTTTAATACAACTTTGATCTGTCTGAAAGCAGGCCAGAAATAAGGTAACAAGATAGAGATAATTCTTAAATAACTAACGAAACATTACTTCTGGAATTGTTATGGAAATTTAGACGAATAAAAGTTTTAGATGTGTAATTCTTGATGTAATAATTTCATCCCAAACATTGCTACGGATGGAGAAAATCTTTATGATTCAGTTTTGTGCACTGTTTCGCCGCTTCACAAATTCGTCTATTATTTTTAGACTTTTTTTCCTATGTTTGTATTGTTGGCCATGATCAGCCAATCTATTTTGAAATGAGGAAGGGAAATAACAGCGAGTGTGTAACCCTTCAAAAGAGTCATATGAGTTATGTTCCTTGCATTATCGTGCGGTATGTTTAAATCATTGAAAACCGCACTGTTACAGGCTTGAATGATGTGTGGTGCTTATGGCATCAGAGAGGAGCAATTACATTTAACCAATCCCCCCATTTTTTTCTGTTTTTCCTCTCCACCTTTTTCATATTATATATATTACCTATAACAAATAACTTCTCCTTTTAACCCTTTACCTAATATGCCAGTTTGAGGCTCTTTGATTTCAGCATCAAATAAAGATATGATGTCAAAAATATGGACAAATGAGGATACAAATATCTGATTGAGTGGAAAACATTGCGGGAAAAGTAGAAATTGCTCGTTATGAGCAATTTCTTTTTTTCCCACAATGTTTCAAAAGTTGTCTGTTGTTGATAGGTCAAAATGAGTATCTATGGAGTAAAGGGTTAAACAAGAGAACGAAGAGATTTGATTGCTCGTACGCGAAATAAAAACTGCGAGTTTAATATTTTATTGAAAGTTATTATCTTTCCTTGCCGGTACTTCTAAGGCACCAATTTACAGGGATACTCCATGGCTCAGTGGAACTGTACTACAGGGGGTATGTCTTCAAGTTCTGCTGGCTGCTTAGGAGTGCCCTCTGGCAAGACAATGGAGAGCCTCAGCTCATTACTTTTTAAAGTCAATGAAAGACTTCATCCATGCCTTGATAAAACCAAAAGAATGTGAAAAGCGTCTGACAAAAAATAGCAAATAAATCATAAAAAAAAATTGTTTTAAAAAAAAAAAAATGTTTTTTTTTTCTTTCATTATTATTATTGTTAGTTTTATTGATATCATGTTTGTTCTATCTTTCTGGGTTGCTTATGAATTTTGTAGACAAAAAAAACGAAATACAAAATTAAAGAAAAACATCTAAAGATCTGCAATTAAAACTCAGACAAGTAACGCGAACAGATAAACAAACAAGCATTCTTTTAAAAGTAACAAACAATCATACATTATTTAAGTAACAAACTTTTGGGAAGAGATGAATTTCTAAAAATAAATACATAGTAGACTATTTCCCATTTAATCCTTTGCCCTGAAAACAAATTTTGTAACCAACGAATATGAAAAACAGACAACCTAAAATCTACATTTGTAGATCTTATAGTAAGCTCAAATACATGAATGAGAGTAAACATTATGGCAAAAGGAAAAGTTGTCGAATACCATCAGTGTCTCGATTTGCTATTTTGATTCAAGGCTCTTTGACCAAAATTGAAGGAATTTTTTATTAACCTTGCAATAGGTTTAACCCTTTCCCAAACAAGCCCTTGTTTTTACGTGTCTGCAGTACAAGTCTTTTGAAAACACTGTGGGAAAAGGAGAAATTGCTCGTAACGAGCAATTTCTCCTTTTCCCACAGTGTTTTCTACCCATTTGTAGAACTTTCTGCCATTTTTATCAAATTTGAAATTGTCGTCTGCAGACTCTTTGAGTTTTGAAGAGTCTAAAATTTGTCGTTTGGGAAAGGATTAATACGTCGACTATCCTTAAGTTATTAATTAAACTCTTTACCAGACGACAAAATGTTAGGCTTGTCCAAACTAAAAGCGATTGTAGACGACAATATAATTGCTTCTCAGATAACGAGCTTTATCCTTGATACAGTTGAAAACATTGTAGGAAAAGGGGAAAATGCTGGTTACCAGCATTTTCTCCTTTGTCAAAAAATGCTTTCAGAAAGCCCCACTTCAGGATCGTTTAAATATAATATTGGTTGGAAATGGGTTTAGGTAGTTTTTGGCTCTTTCATATTTTATGATGTTTGAAATTGATGCCGAAGGAAAATATCTCTAACATAAATATTTGATGATAACAGAAGATCTAGAAAGATGGTGAAATGTCCCTGAGGTAAGAAAATTAAAGTGCACCTCTACTTTATTCGTGGCATATAATTTACAAGTTCGTTTAGTTTTTTTTTTGTTGGACATTAAAAGGGAGCTTTTCATGTTTTTCTATAATCAAACAAAATTTTAAAGTGTTTTTCGGATGAATTTAGTAAGATAATAGTTGACAGGCCATCAATAAATGAGAATGAAAATATTAGAGAAAAAAAGTTTTTAAATGGTATTTTCCTTAATCAGAAACGTAGCCTCTAAACGGAAATTTCGATTTTGCAACAGTTTTTCTTACAGGTTTTTGGGAAAGCAAATGAAAGCTTATTTGTCGCGAAAAATATTAGCCTGATTTTATTCTAATTCAACTTGTCTTTGTTCAGTAATCATGGTTGGCCAGCTATCGCTCTACTTTTATCAGTGATCATTTATCTTTAAGTTTGGTGAAATTTTTAAAATCTGAGTACCCCCTTTAAATCTTTAGTATACAATCCAATGCCAGGGGAAAAAAGACACTTGAAACATTTGTGGAAAAAGGAGAAAAGAAAGTGACGATATTTTTTTCCATTCTTTTTTAAATCCCGTCATAACGACTTTAGCTCTTACCAAGCGACAAATTTTCGACTGGTCCAAATAGAAAGCACTTGCAGACCACAAAAAAACCCAACTTAAACAAAGAATCAAAAATAATCATCAATAGACTGTTTTCACTGTCGCCATACAAGAAATGTCATTCAAATGCTGTCACTGTCGCATAGGAAATGTCATCCAAAGACTGCCGTCACTATCGCATAAGAAATGTCATCCAAAGACTGCCGTCACTGTCGCATAAGAAATGTCATCCAAAGACTGCCGTCACTGTCGCATAAGAAATGTCATCCAAAGACTGCCGTCACTGTCGCATAAGAAATGTCATCCAAAGACTGCCGTCACTGTCGCATAAGAAATGTTATCAAAAGACTGCGGTCACTCTAGCATAAGAAATGTCATTCAAAGACTGCCTTCACCGTCGCATAGGAAATGTCATCCAAAGACTGCCGTCACTATCGCATAAGAGATGTCATCCAAAGACTGCCGTCACCGTCGCATAAGAAATGTCATTAAAAGACTGCCGTCACTATCCCATAAGAAATGTCATCCAAAGACTGCCGTCACTGTCGCATAAATAATGTCCTTCAAAGACTGCCGTCACTATCGCATAAGAGATGTCATCCAAAGATTGCCGTCACGGTCGCATAAGAAATGTCATTAAAAGACTGCCGTCACTGTCGCATAAGAAATGTCATCCAAAGACTGCCGTCACTGTCGCATAAATAATGTCCTTCAAAGACTGCCGTCACTGTCGCAGAATAAATATCTTTCAAAGACTGCCGTCACTGTCGCATAAGAAATTTCATCCAAAGACTGCCGTCACTGTCGCATAAGAAATGTCATCCAAAGACTGCCGTCACTGTCGCATAAGAAATGTCATCCAAAGACTGCCGTCCCTGTCGCATAAGAAATGTCATCCTTAGACTGCCGTCACCGTCGCATAAGAAATATCTTTCAAAGACTGCCGTCTACGTCGCAGAAGAAAGGTCATTCAAAGACTGCCGTCTACGTCGCAGAAGAAAGGTCATTCAAAGATTGCCGTCACCGTCGCAGAAGAAAGGTCATTCAAAGACTCCCGCCACTGTCGCAGAAGAAAGGTCTTTCAAAAAGACTGCCGTCACCATCGCAGAAGAAAGGTCATTCAAAGACTGCCGCCACCGTCGCAGAAGAAAGGTCATTCAAAGACTGCCGCAACTGTCGCAGAAGAAAGGCCATTCAAAGACTGCCGTTACTGTCGCATAAGAAAGGTCATTCAAAGACTGCCGTCACCGTCGCAGAAGAAAGGTCTTCCAAAGACTGCCGTTACCGTCGCAGGAGAAATGTCATTCAGAAACTGGCTTCACTTTCGCAGAAGAAATGTCATTCAAAGACTGTCGTCACCGTCGCAGAAGAAAGGCCTTTCAAAGACTCACCCTACCGTCGCAAAAGAAAGGCCATTGAAAGACTGCCGCCACCGTCGCAGAAGAAAGGTCTTTCAAAGACTGCCGTCACCGTCGCAGAAGAAATGTCACTCAAAGACTGCCGCAATTGTCGCAGAAAAAGGGTCATTCAAAGACTCCCGCCACCGTCGCAGAAGAAAGGTCATTCAAAGACTGCCGCAACGGTCGAAGAAGAAGGGTCATTCAAAGACTGCCGTCACCGTCGCAGAAGAAAGATCATTCAAAGACTGCCGCAACCGTCGCAGAAGAAATGTCATTCAAAGACTGCCGCAACTGTCGCAGAAAAAGGGTCATTCAAAGACTACCGTTACTGTTGCAAAAGAAATCTCATTCAAAGACTGCCGTCACCGTCGCAGAAGAAATGTCATTGAAAAACTACAGTCTTTTTCGCAGAAGAGATGTCATTCAAAAATCGTCGTCTCTGTCGCAGAAGAAATGTCATTCAGAAACTGGCTTCACTTTCGCAGAAGAAATGTCATTCAAAGACTGCCGTCAATGTAAGATCATAATGTACCACACGAAATACTTTCTCTATCGTAACAGAAAATGAAGTTGCAGGTGCTTTGATCTTCTCTACATTACAGAAGTACTTCCAAAGAGGGCGCCAAATACCACAAAACGATAAAATCATAATGAAATAATGTAAAAAATTTTAATAATCGTGTGACAGTTTACGGCTAACTAACGATGAAAAAAATCTCCAGAAAAAATGTCACATTTGACTTTTAAACCTTTACCTTTAGAACTGAAAGTAGTTAGGGAAAAGAACATGATCAAGAGTCTATATCATCCCAGTTAAAGATACTTTTGATGCAATTTCGAAGCTGGTGTCGTCAATTTGTGGCAAATTTACAAACCGCTTGGAGTTTTATAATTGCATTATTTTAGAAAGAGAAATGGCTGGTACTCGTGACGGGCCGTTTCTTTTTTCCAAGGCTGCATGCTGTTGGCTGAGTATCTTTGGCTTGTCCTCAAACGAAATTTTTACCACAAGGAAATGGTGACATAATTTAATTTCAATAAACATGCATATCGCACTTTTAGAAAGAGAAATGGCTGGTACTCGTGACGGGCCGTTTCTTTTTTCCAAAGCTACATGCTATTGGCTGAGTATCTTTGGCTTGTCCTCAAACGAATTTTTTACCACAAGGAAATGGTGACATAATTTAATTTTTATAAACATGCATATCGCACTTTTTGTCAATAACATATTTCGATCCTTTAGTTGTTTCCAGCGATCACAACTTTCGCCTTAACCTTTTCATTTTTATTCGTGTGTAAAGTCGTTACCAGAAGATAAAGCTTTAGACTTTCCGAAACTACGAGCATTAAAGCATTTAAAGACGACAAATAATATGTGGTTAAATTAATTGAACTCGTGTATGGCACGGTAAAACATCGTGGGAAAAGGAGAAAATACAGATTTCCACGATGTATTCGGGGTTGTTAAAACACGAAGTTGTTTGCCGGTTTAATGCAGAGAAGTGACCCTCCCCTACAAAATGACCCAGAGGGGGCTCATTTCTCTTCGTAGAATAACGACCCGGGTCATTTCTCTACGTAGTGAAGTTACTTCTGGGGTCATTTCTTTACGTAGAATATTGACCAGTGTCATTTTGTAGGGGAGGGTAATTTCTCTGCATTACACTGGCAATGGTTTATTAATTTTCAACCTTGATTGGTTTTGATAGAAAACAGTTTATGAGGATGTTTTTCGATTGTTGTTTTTACGACCATACGGAAGCAAAGTAACCAGCATTTTCTCAAGATATTTTCTTCATTTAAAACACAAGTTCCATCACAGAAGCGGATTTTTCGTCTGCAAATGCTTTTAGTTTTGATCAGTAGAATACCGTTAGTCGTCTAGTGCCTAGCTGATAGTGTAGATGGAAGAGGGACGCAATGATTACAAACATAAATATTTAATGACAATCTGGCAGTAATGACTCAAGCGGAGGCGGAATTTAAACGGAAAAATGTCAAAGGAAAATTAATCCATTTCAACCAAATTACGACTTATTCCCATTTGGCAAACCTCGGGTAATCCTTTGATCAAAGGTGTCGCCACCACTGCGAACTTCTTCCGGTTCGTAATAAAAAAAGTAGTTCCTGTTTGAAAATTGATATATAGCAAGTACTAATGCTGGGCTGAAAATGGAAAAGGCGGGTCTAAACTGTCTTCCTGGTGTTGGTTTGATGATTGTTTATTGCAACTGAGTGATAGTACTTTATTTCATGCTTTCTGGTAGGATATCGAGAAATAA
The DNA here is from genome assembly GCA_943736015.1 of Tridacna crocea. Lineage (NCBI taxonomy): Eukaryota > Metazoa > Mollusca > Bivalvia > Cardiida > Cardiidae > Tridacna > Tridacna crocea. Next base: position 25,153,606 of record OX031059.1, on the reverse strand, counting down.
TGGTGAACATATTTTTCGATCTTACACTGGTTCCATCAGTGAAAGTACCGATTTTCATGTTCTTGTTGCCTAGGTTAATTGCACGTGCCTCACTACCAGATGGAAATATGACGTCATTTACCTTACATTTCTCGCCGAAACAAAAAACCCAAATATCCTCTATATATTTCGTAGGGAGGTAGTTTGTGCCTTTGAGACCCATGCTCTACCACCCGGAAGGTTCTGTCCTTTTAAGGAATAGTCTTTTTCCTATCGTGGTTTATCTTTCAATGAATCAAAGTTGTGAATTATGAGACACAATGAATAATCCACGAGGGCGACGTGGTTCATTGAACGATAAACTACGATAAAAAGATTATTTCGATTCTATCATGACCAACTCTCGTTGTCTGCGCATTTCATATTCTTCGAAGATTCGACTTGTCTTATATGACACATCACCCATTCACCGATACTTGGGAAAAGTAGGGCTTACTGAAGCTAAACCCAAGCCTGTAGGACTCTTAATAAATGACCGGCGCATATAGGTTACCTTCTAGCTGATCATAACTGAATAAATCGCACCAGGTAGCGTTTTACAGAGTAAACGTTTAGTTTATTTTGAAATTTAAAGTAACGGTTGGGTTTTGAAAAATTAGTCCGCTTATGTACCCAGAATGCCAATATTAGATAGATGTGTATTTGTAGAATGCCATCTAGCGGGAGATAATGGACTAATTCTTAATGAAAGGAAAACAAGTTCATATTAAGAGTAAAAACGCGGTAGCCCCTCTCAAAAAGTTTGAAATAACAAAATTTAGAATTTTACTCTCGACTTGAAAGTTTCAGTACACTATTCAGCAGGTTAATTCTAAATACCAAACGACAACATTTTGGACCAGTCCAAATTGAAAGCAATTGCAAACGACAAAATAGATGTGAATCAAAGATTGAAATTTGATATGTGACGGGTAGCAAATATTGCGGGAAAAGGGGGAAAATGCTGGCTACAAACATTTTCTTCTTTTCCCATGATGTTTTAAAAGGCTTCCTTCACAGGGTCGTTAAAATTACAGATTGTGTAGACAATAAAAATGTGAATCAAAAATTGAAATTTGATACGGGAAGGGTAGAAAATATTGTGTAAAAAGGAGAAAATGCTTGTTACCCGAATTTTCTTCTTTTTCCACGATGTTTTGAAAGGCTTCCTTCACAGGGTCGTTAAAAGTATAGATTGTGTGGTAAAGCGTTAAAAGCTTCATTTGACTCATCACCAAACGACAAAATTTTAGGTTTATCCAAATCGAAAGCATTTGCAGACGACAAAATAAAAGTGACTGAAAATTTGAAATTTGTTTTGTGAAGGGTAGAAAACATTGTGGGAAACGGAGAGAATGCTGGTTACCAGCATCTTCTCCTTTTCTCACAATGTTGTCTAAAGGCCTCTTTCTCTGGGTCGTCAAAAGAAAGGATTGTGTGGTAACGGGTTAACTTACTTTGGCTTGTATAAGGGTTAGCGACAAGACTGCACTATCAATACATCACAGACCGCAGACGAAATGATATGTTATATTACTCAAATATGAAACGACTGACTTCAATTTTCTCCCGGGGAAAAAAACAACGGACGAATTACGTCTTGTGACGTTTACTGATTGAGTTCGCCATTCATAAAAAATATATATGAATGATTTCTAATACAATTTGATAGACTGAGTTTCCTTACATAACCTCCAGAACGAGGCTCAATGGCCATAAAGAACACTGGGATTGGCTCGGAAGAAGATTAGATATGACAAAACGAATTAGTTTTTTATCCTTTTTATGAATGAAAAAGGGCTATTCTGAGACGTTTCGGAGGGAACGCGAGAGGCTGATATATGAGTATAGATTTCGCTGAAGAAATGTGCGATACTGTTTTTGTTTTATGACTAACTTCCTTTGTGGTATATACTCGTATATCTCGGTGAGCTGGCAATACACTAAAAAATGGCATTCGGACATTTGAAAAACTTGTGTCGTTTCGCATCAGCCTGCACACTCTGCGCTGAGTAATCCGTACTGACATTTTTCGTTTTGGTAGTAATTTTATGTTTTGTGCAAGTCTATACTGTAGAACAAACTCTGATGCAGTCGTAAAGTGCTGTCTCGGATTAGCCTGCGCCGACTGCGCAGCCTGATCCGAGACGACACTTTACGCAAATGTCCGATTGTCCGACTTCGCGTGTTGCAAGCCAAGTGGTAAGTGTATAACTTTGCCAAACGACAAAATTTTAGACGGGTCTAAGTTGAAAGCATTTACAGAGGACCAATTGATTGTGGCTAAAATAGTGAAATTTGTTCTTGACGGGGTAGAACAAAAAATTGTGGGAAAAGGAGAAAATACTGTTATCTGCATTTCTACTTTTTCCACATTGTCTTCAAAAGCCGTATTACTCAGGGTCGTTTAATCCTTTGCCAAATAATCCCTGGTTTTTGCGACCTCCATGGAAGAAACCTTCTGAAAACACTGTGGGAAAAGGAAATAATGCTGGTTACTAGCATTTTCTCCTTTTCCCACAATTTTTTTTTCTCTTTCAGCCCAAGTTTCCATTTTTGAGTCACATTTATTTTTTTGTGGTGAAGGGCTATGTGGTGAAGGGCTATGTGGTGAAGGGCTATGTGGTGAAGGGCTATGTGGTGAAGGGCTATAACCTTTTACCGATCGAAACATTTTAGACCTGTCAAAATTGAAAGTGAGCCAATAAACTGCAAATTGATGTTAGATGCTGTTTGGCGATATTAACTCATTACCGAACGACAATATTTTAAGCTTGTCCAAATCGAAAGCATTTGCAGACGACAAAATAAAAGTGACAGAAAATTTGAAATTTGTTTTGTGAATGATAGAAAACATTGTGGGAAAAGGAGAAAATGCTGGTTACCAGCATTTTCTCCTTTTCCCACAATGTTTTCTAAAAGCTTCTTTCTCAGGGGCGTCAAAAGTAGGGATTGTGTGGTAATGGGTTAAGGGCCAATAAACTACAAATCGATGTTAGATATTGTTTAGCGATATACAGATCCTGTACACTACAAATTGGTGTTAGATACTGATTGGCGTTATAAAGGGCCATTAAAATACTAATTAATTTTAGATACCTCCTGATTAGCTAAACTGCCTATAATTACAAAGTATCGAACTCGGAACCCTACGGCATGGTATTCATAGGATCCTGGATTCGACACCCGGGAGCGGGTGTCAACTTTGGGATTTTTCATTGGCTCATATATTCGGGGCGAGTACTTTTGTAGTTCCCAGGAAGTAGAATCGAGAAAGGTTAATGTAAGTTGTAAGATCTTGTTTCTCAATCGATGGCATCGCACTTGTGAGTAGATACCAGTAAGGCCAAAGCCTACTCCCATTTTGACATAAAGCAAGCGTTTTTATGTATGAAATTTAACACTTTGCCAAACAATTCATAAGAGAACTGGGTTACGAAAACGTCATGGGAAAATGTTAAATTGCTGGAAACTAGAACTCCGGACATGCACTACTGCAAATTTTGAAGGAAAAAAAAAAAAAAAAATACACACACACAGGAAGAGACCAGGGTCCGTATTCACCAACTGTTGTTAAGAACATTCTTAGGCTTATTCTTCAGGATTTCGTCAATGTGAAAGTAACAGAACTTCTGATTGGCTAAACCAATTGGTTTAGCCAATCAGAAGTCCTGTTACTTTTACAGTCAGCATATCTTGAAGATTTAGACAAAGAACGTTCTAAAAAATGGTTGGTGAATACGGACCCAGGGCTGGTATCCAATTAAAGAAACACAACGATTTTTTGCTTTCACTTCCCTTTCTTATTTCTTCATGGTTGGCCACCTTATTAAATTCAGTAGTTACCATTTTTATTTAAAAAGTTGGCGGAATTATCAGAATATGAATAGCTCCCTTTAAATCAAATCAGAAATGATATCGGTCTATCAGAAAAGTCTATGAGACGTTATATAACCCAGTTATCTAATGCATCATTTAAGATGCATCCAGCAAATATAACAAATATAGAATAAATTGATGTATAATCTTTATTGCATCTGCATAAGACTTTGGCTTTGGCGGCCTGCACAGATGGAGGTCAGACTGCACAGAAAGTGCAGTCTGATCTCAAATCTACACCTTCCGCTTTGCTGGGACGTATTTGGCGATATGCAGTCATGACACGGCTATTATATGGGTGCATTTCCTCGCTGAAAAGTTGCATTTTGTTTATTTTTTGCTCGAAGGATCTACTTAATTGACTGAATGGAGAAAAGAGAGATGTCTCAGTCGGGTCAGACAAGATTTTTGATCAATTGATCTATATCTTGTAGGCTTGGCCAGATATTTTGGTTGCCAGTAATCAATTTATTTCACATGTCAGAAAGAGAGGAGAGATAGAGAGAGATACAAAGAAAGAGATAGACAGAGAGAGACATATGGACAGAAGGACAGAGACAGAGATACAGACAAAGTTACACGGAGATAGAGAGACAGAGACAGACAGAAAGAAAGACAGACAGACAGACAGATAGACAGACAGGCCGTCCAGTTGGCTTGCTCACCGACTTATTGATGGACACACGATACAATTGTAAAAACTGAAACGGTCACATAAACACGGACCTATATGTTAAGCCAACAGATAAACAGTTATATTTGAACAACAAGTCACACCACCCGCCATCAACAAAGAAAGGGTTAGCCTATAGCCTCGGGCTTCGCCCTAAAAAAATCTGCGAAAAAAGATGAATACTATAATAAACGAAAAGAGCTTTGAAACAAAAAACTAAGACAAAGAGGGTTCATTGGGAAAGCCATTGAATCACAGATAGAGAAAGTCGACACACTCGATAGAGACAATTTGTTGAAAGAAAATAAACACAAGGTTAACAGGAATAAAACTAGGCGGGTACCACTGGTCCTGACTTATTCACACCTTTTACCAAATATTCACACAACAGTGTCGAAGCACACCAGAGTATTACATGAATCTGAGGGGATGGGGTAAGTTTTTCAAGATTCCCCCATAGTAGCATTTAGAAGGGACAGGAATCTAAATGACACACCGGTGCACAGCAAAACAAATCGAGCTATAAGATAATAACAATGATATTTGTATCCCCAACTGTGAAATGTGTGAAAGTATTTCAGACAATCAAGTTGTCGGCATTAATGCCAGGAAAACTTACAACATCCCATCAAACGTCAATTGTAAAGTGAAGAACTTGGTGTATGCTACTACTTGCAGTCGTTGTGAAATAGAGGATATTTGGTTTTTTTCGGTGAAAGATCGAAATTTATTTCATCGAGTGGACACCATCGGTAATATTTTCACTCGTGGCTGCGCCACTCGTGAAAATATTACCGATGGTGTTCACGAGATGAAATAAATTCCGATCTTTCACCGAAAAAAAAAAATTATTCTATTTATTTTATGCTTTTAGCCCTTTCTGGGAGGAGCTTTATCAAAATTCAGTACAATTCTTTTCCCTTATTCCTCGTGGCGTACCCCTCCCGCATAGCAACGTTACGTCAAGCGCGAGAAATGTAAGGTATATATGACGTCATATTTCCCATCTGGTTGTTAGGCACGCCCAATTTACCTGGGCAACAAGAACGTGAAAATCGGTATTTTCACTGGTGGTACCAGTGTAAGATCGAAAAATATTCTCACTGCTGTTTCTCGATATCCTACCGGAAGGCATGAAATAAATAGTAATATATGTTGGTGAAGCTGAGAGACAGCTACATTAAAGGCTGCAGGAATACCTAAGAAACGTCCGGTTTGAAAGAGACAATAAACTACCATTTTTTTTCCAAGGAAACCATTCAATTTCTAACTTAAGATTCACTATCTTGAAAAAGATGTACTCCGCAGACAAAACAGAACGTCAAATACACGAATCAGCATGAATAAAAAAGTTGCAGACCTTCCAACCTCTTCCGGTCGTAATGCCAAAGACGCGCAATTCCACATAACGTTGATTGATGTTTGACAGAGCGCGGGAACGTTGACGTTACGTTGCATAGCATAGCAGACGTCACCTTTTATTAGTATAACAATATTGCTGCGTGATACACGCAAAAATGTTCTAGAAGAATAAAGTGTTTCAAACTCTTGAAAAAAGGCAATAGCCGAAATATTGAACATTAAAATGTTATATTTAATAGTGTTTTAATCATTCCTTAACCCTTTCCCAAACGACAAAATTTTGGACTAGACCAAATTGACAGCATTTGCAGACGACAATTCAACTCTTGCTGAAAAGATGATTTCTGTCTATGATAGGGTAAAAAAAAATGTGGAAAAAGGAGAAAATGCTGGTTTCCAGCATTTTCTCCTTTTCCCACAATGTTTTCAAAAGGCTATTATTCCAGACCCTTAAAAACCAGGGATTGTTTGGGAAAGGGTTAAGGAATTCAAAGTGCCACTGTGTTGTTCGAATGTCCGTTTTCGCAATTTGCATGACATATGGAGTGCAACACGCGAAAAGGTGCATTCGGACATTTGCGTAAAGTGTCGTCCCGGATTAGCCTGCGCAGTCCGCGCAGGCTAATCCGAGACGGCACTTTACGACTTCCTTAGATTTTGTGCTACAGTAGACTTGCGTAAAACAGAAAATCACATAAAATCGAAAAGTGTCGTTTCGGATTAGCCTGTAAGGACTGCACACGCTGATCCGAGACGACACTTTACGCAAATGTCCGAATGACCCTTTTCGCGTGTTGCACTCCATATTGTACTGTACTGTATAATGTAGGATTTTGTCGACTGGAAGAGAGTAATATAAATGAAGATATGAATATGACAAGTCCTAACCAGCCACGCCCGAAAACTGACAAATTACACGTATTCATCAGAAATATGAAGCCGCATTCAGAAAAGGACAAAATAGGAAACCTGGCACATTATGAAAAGGCCTTGTAATTTCTAACTATTGTAGGACGCTTCCTATTTCACGTATAAACCAACCAAAACCACAGTTCGGTAAGGAAAGTAAAATTGTAATTGGAGTAAATATTTGGACTAGTTAAGTAGCCTAAATGTAATGACATACAAAGGCGTATTTTTAGCCGTTAAATGGGCCTTTTTGAATTTTTATACCCCGAATTTGTATTTTTGTTAAACAATTTTAAAATAACTCTACAGTAATACTCTTCCCTGCAAATATGAAATGAAAAGGAGCCGGATGTTACATTTGGTGAAAAGGTGCACTGCATTGCGTTAACCCTTAGGCTGGTCATCGCGACTCACTGACCTTTTGCGAACACTGTAGGTCTAGATCAGATTCCACAGAACTTGAATCAATAAAATAAAACTTATGAGCTGATTAGCCTAAGTTTTAACGTTTCAAATGGGATAGTGTGGATCCAAGATCAGACTGCACTTTATGTGCAGTCTGATCTAGATCTACACTGTCCGTAATAGGCATTAAAGTCGCCCTTAATATCTCCGATCTTCTCACATGCTAAAAGTGGTGGCAATTTTCAAGAAAGGTATTTTTTTTAATCCTTTCGGCAACACAGGCGAAAACAGAGACTTTTACAGACGGCATAGATCAAGATCAGACTGCACAGAACGTGCAGTCTGATCTTGGATCTATGCCGCCCGTTCGTTTGGCCAAGTCAATACGATCAGAATCATTCCATGTTTCAGTGGAATGCATTTCAGCTACTTAAATATATCAACTCAATTCATTTGGCGGTGAAAGAGAGACAGAGAAAAAAGGCTAACTCTACCTTTGCAGATCGATTTTCCCGTACTTTTATCAACAAACCCAAGCTAATTTTCTTTTCATTTTGTATCAGAGAGGTCATTTACGTCCAAAGAATATGTTCTATAAGAATATTTCCTAAAGGGGAACCATTTTATACAACCTAAATAAAATTTGATTCTTAAACCATAATATTTTATGTTTAAGATATTTTCTTTCGGTAGAAAAAAATCACTTCTTAGGAGCTCCAATGCTATTTTTACTTACATATTTTTCAAAAGACTGGACTCTGTAAATAAATGATCAGACTGCACCTTCCTTGAATCTTGTGTTCACCGTAGCCTACTTGCTATATAGACCAAAACACTTTAGACAAAACTTTCCCTATTTCAAGGCTTTTTTTCCACAGTATTTTTCAAAAAATAGCACAGTGTTCGTCAAGGATCAGACAATACTTTTTTTTCCCATGGAACATGCAGTCTGATTTTTTATCTACACTGTTCGATAAGGACATATCATTGCTCCAAAGTCCGTCCCTCCAAATTCAGGTTTTTTATAAGCAGCTCAAATACTCGTTTCATTTATTTAGCAGGATAGGCGTTAAATTGGAATTTCGAAGATTAAATCAAGATACCTTTAAGTCTAATTATCCATCCTAAATTAACGGTCGGACTAGACGTATTGTAAAATCTGATCTCAGTTCTGAACTGTTCAATGAGTAGCATATTGTTCTTAGAAAATATGTAAAGGTTTGAATAGATTGTTAGTTTAGTAGTGCCAAACACCATTTCAACATTATATAGTTGCATCGCAGCGACCTCTGCATGTATGAATGCTATTCCAGAGTTTCTATTAAAAAGACTTAGCAAAATATGTTTCCCTAACCAATGAATGCATGTGTTATCGGCCCGGGTCCGTATTCACCAACTATTCTCAAGAACATTCTTAGTCTTAGTCTTAAGAATTTTATTGATGTGAAAGTAACAGAACTTCTGATTGGCTAAACCATTCGGTTTAGCCATTAGAAGTTCTGTTGCTTTCACAGTCAGAAAATCTTGAAGAGTAAGACAAAGAAAGTTCATATAAATGGTTGGTGAATACGGACCCAGATATTCATCGTCAATGCCGTAATCAGCGGTGAGAGAGGGAGTTAGATCTTAAAGAAGCGTTTTTAGATCTTTTTGTAGCTGCGATTCAACCATTATTTTTTTCCTTTGTTTAACACTAGCCAATAAATACTGTAAAGCATTATATGCCTAAGAAAAGTAAATACTCTTGACGAGTAGATAAGGTAAGAATATACAAATTTGTCGTTCAATCGAAGGGTTGGTCATGTTGCAACTGACCAGTAACTCCGTCTGTTTTTATGAGATCAGATATGACGTCACCGTGTTTATCTCAATACCATCCCACGTAATCGACATGTGCCATTAATCGCGTGACATTTCTACGAGTCTTAACAAAATGATAGCACGATATCAAAAATACGCTATGAGGCTACGTATTCTAATAAAAAACACGATTTAAAAGCATTTTTCTGTGTGAAATTTTCACCCACCTTTGTAAATTCCTTGATAAAAGGTTTTTCAAGTTGATTATAAAAATCTGTATATCTCCCTTCAACGCAATGAAAAGATCTAGAACTCGCACATATCGAAGGCTTTTCTGGCTATTATTCAAATTTATCTTTATCGTTTGAATTTCTCTTCGAAATGGACGAAAATGTGCTGGTAAAAAGAGAAAATGTTTTGAGCATTTTTCTCCCTTTTTTTTCCATTGTGTTTAAAAAATAACAGATTTTTTTCTGGAGGATCCATTAACCTGTTACCAAACAACCCCGTCCTTTAACGACCCTGAAGAAGAATGCTTTCGAAGTTATTGTAGGAAAAGGAGAAAAAGCCAGGAGACAGCATTTTCTCTTCTTCAGCCAATACTTTTCTTTGAAAAAACAAAACAAAACAAAACATATCCAGTCATTAAAGCCATGTGTCGTCTGCAATTTTTTCTTTTTGGTATGTCTAGAATTCTGGCGTTCGGTAGTGTTAAACACATAATCGTTTCGTAACATGAATAAACGTTAATGGACTGTTCTAAAATGTTGTGGTTTGGTATAGCTAAACACAGAATCGTTTCGTAAAATGAATAAACGTCAATGGACCAGCCCTACATGCTTATTTCTCGGTCTACGTCGTTATGGCAATAATGAGGGTAATAATATATACCATAGTAATTGCTAGATATTAAAAAAAAAGTTAATTCAAGAATTGTGACAATGTTTCGTTGACTTATTAGTACTACGTCACCTATTGATTTTTTGTTTTACTTGGTCTGTTTCTTTGAAAGATGTTTAATGACATGTTCAACATTATGCAAATTATATCGCAGCTACCAGTACACATATCTACATTTGCATGGAGTTAAACATCGTTTTCGGTATTATTTCAGATATATTGAAGCTGTCAAAGTATCTGTCTTTTTTGTAATTTCTTCGTGCCTGTCACTTTCCTCGGTATTCTTCCAAAGCCACTGGCTGCTTAGCAACGTAACCATCGTCGAAACAATGATTGGCTGTAAGAGAGGAATGAAAAATGTCGCATTTACCATCATTAACACTTTACTACACAATTTCGACTGTAAACGACCCCTAGAAAGAAAACTTTTCAAAATATTGTAGCCTGCATTTTCTCCTTTTCCCACAATATTTTCTACCCTTCCTATATCAAATTTCATTCTTTTAATCACATTTATTTTGCCGTCTGCAAATACTTTCAGTTTGGACTAGTCCAAAATATTGTCCTTTGGTAAAGAGTTAACCCTCTGAGAAACATTAACACTTGGTTAAAGACCTGTGGTTGATTGACTGAGCTTCTGTATGGTGGACATATCTGCTATGACTAAAGCGATAAGTATTTTTAATATTTTGAGAAACATATCGCTATAAATCGAAGATTCCAGAAATTCTTTATATAGATTAGTGAAGCGTTTCCTAAAATATCACAATGAAATCTTTGTTTTTCAGAAAATTTTAAATTGATTAGCAATTTTTCTAAATCATGCATGAAACTGACATTTTAAGATAAATTCATTTTGAAACTTCCATCTTGATCGATATCTATAAATAGAAAAGTCAACATTTATATGAACTCGAAAGTTTTTTTTTTTGACTAAACAAGATGGCATTTATTGATGTTTGAATTATGTGCAATTGTAGACTAATTGCTACATTTTGATCACACTTAAACCTGACGAAGACGATTCGAAATTTCTTCTACAAACAACGTTAAAACCATTCAGGGAAAGGGTGAATTAATAAGGTTAGGGACGAATGTGTCGAATTCGTATCTAACTATAGACATCGTGAATGTCAGTTGTGGGCACTAAAATAAAAAAAAAAATACGATTTTTTTTTATTGTTAAACTATTCATTATTTAGATACTATGTCCAGGAAAGTGTGTTTTATTACGATAGTTCGCAATAGTTTTTTTATCTCGTGGCAGAAATTTGCCACCATACCGGGTTGTGAGTCTTACAGCAGACTACCTTTTGAAATCAAAGCTTTGAGAACGCTGAAGTGGTATTTGTCAAGGAAACCCATTGTGTGGAATTAATATTTTGAAAGAAAAAGAGACATGTAAATTGTTCAAATACTGGCTTAAAAGTCAACCCAGTAAACAAATGAATACCTTATCGGTTGAAGATAGAGTACTCATGTACCTTAAAACTATAATTTTGAAATATCTTCAGCCTTTTACATTTAATTTCCAATTTTACGATCAATTACTTCGATCTATAAATATTCATGAGCAATCAAATGGAGTAGTGCGCAATTATAGGACGAACAAGTCATGGAACGAATTGCTTTTGGAACGAAAAAGCCCAGGGTCAGTTGGCAAATTTGTATCATTGCACCAACTGAGCGAGAGAAGCTATTTTCGATCAAAAATAAGTATCTCAACGATCGATGGCTTAGCCCCATGTATTTTAATATGCCATTTCAAACTACATATCTGAGTGCTACCGAAAACCTAATTTGAATGAGAAAAAAACGAGTTTAACCGGGTTTATTTCCTTCGGCTTTGCACAAAATAAGATACATGGTTATCAAAATTCAATCTTGAACTCATAGTGGTATTCTCTGCGACAAATACCACAAAAAATATAGCAGACAGAGAAATTGATCTTTTTGAGTATTGTCTCTCTTTTCCACAATTTACAAATTTCACACATAATCTGACAAGCATGTTTCATATTTCAGATGATTTTTTTTTCAAAACGTTGCTAACGAATTGGTTCCATAAGGTACAGAATTTTAAAAAAAACTTTGTTTTCTTAGCACTTTTTGCAAACAGTATTAATATAGATCAGATTGCAGAGAATTTGCAGCCTGATCTCTTATCCACTCTCGTATACAATTAGCCTGGCGAAAAGATCGTTTAAAGAACACAATGTTTGGTTGATAGTTTTGGCTGTAAAACCTTTGTTTAATTTTATATCTTAAGGATTACTACCCCAACCTCACCGGTAAATATCCAGTAACATCGACGTTTTCGGACGAGAATTCCGAGTTTTAACGAGCAACACAGAATAGGAGGTTTTAGAAAACATTGTTGGAAAAGGAGAAAATGCTGGAAACCAGCATTTTCTCCTTTTCCCACAAGGTTTTCTACTCTTACAGAGACACTTCCAACCGTTTGAGCTACAAATGAATTCTGGTCTGTATATACCTTGAACTTCTGATATCTGGTAGGTCCTAAAGTATCCCGCCGTCTTCTGTTTTCGCCGTTCTTGTGTTTTCGCCGGTACGTGAAATTTGTTTATTTCTCGTTAAATCTCGCGAGATTCTCGAAGCCGTCACCAAGGAAAATGTAAACAAAAGCAACGCAGGATTTTTTTGCCGAAGATGGAGATACGAAAGGTAAAAAAACATAATAAAACAATTTCCCGCCTTTTTTTCACCCCATATTGCTATTCCCAAATTTTTGTCCTCTTCAAAATCGTTTTACAATGTAAATAAACGTTTATTTTTAACAGTGAACACAATGTAGCGTCTGCAAACCTATTCGGCACGTGACGGTCACGTGACCGTGGTTTTCCCATGTATACTGTTCAAAAAAAGTTAAGCAACACCTTGATGGGGTGCTTAAGGCTACTGTTAGTTTTACTAATAATTTGACAATACAGCAAGAAAAGCTTATTTAAGTACTTTAAAGTAAGCCGTCTACTGGACAAAAATATCTCAGCAGAGATTGTTAAGAATCAAAGTTTGCCTACATCATATTGATAATGATCAGGTTAACAAAAAATTAAACTGAAAAAAATGGCCTTTCTTTGATATTTTATTTCACATATCATACATCAATTTCTTTTACAAATAAAACATAAACTGAAAAATGGGTCTATTGATATTTTATTTCAATTACCTTTACACAGCTTTTCTAACATGACATTGATTGTATGAATCATCCCTTGCATCTCAACTATCAACACACACCCTATCAACACATTTTGTTTAACCTGATACAAGTGTTAGTTTGTTCTCATTTTTCTTTCAGGTCAGTGTATCTCAGGGGGGCAGCTATAGAAGTTCATACACACAAGAAGATTTATTAGATGCATACAATGCTGTATTTGAAGAAAAAATTCCAGTTGAAAGAGCTGCTAAACGTTTTGGAGTAGCAATTAACACTTTAAAAGACAGAGTCAGGGGAAAAGTACATGTTGATACTGTCAAATCTGGTCCATCTCCTTTATTTTCACAAGAACAAGAGGCCCTTTTGTGTAGGCATTTAAGCACGATGGCTGAAATTGGTTACGGCTATTCCAGACAGGAGACTATAAATGTAGCATCTGACTTTGCACACCATCTTGGATTATGTGACAAATCTCATAGTTTAAGCCTTCAGTGGTTATATAATTTCCTCAACCGTTGGCCTGAATTAAAAGTAAAAATACCAAGAAGCCTTGATATTGCTCGTGCTAAAAGTGCTACAAGACCTATCATTGATGCATACTTTTTGGAACAAGGAAAGATTCTTAATAAGTACAATCTTATGGAAAAGCCTCACTGCATCTATAATATTGATGAAAAAGGACTTTCAACTAACCATAAGCCCCCCAAAATTGTAACTGGATTTCAATATAAGGCTCAAGCAGTAACAGGAGGTAAATTACAGACAACTACTGTAATTGGTGGAGGAAATGCAGTTGGTCAGCAGGTGCCACCCTTTTTTGTTTTTCCTGGCAAAAGGATGCAAGACGGCCTCCTTGAAGGAGCTTCTGCCGGTGCCTCCGGAACCATGTCTGAATCAGGCTGGTCCAACACTGAAATTTTCAGCCAGTACATGCAGGAGCATCTCATTAAGTATTTGCCTGCACGCAATAAAGAGTCACATGTGTTGGTACTCTATGATGGGCATAGAAGCCATGTTTCTCTTTCTTTAATTGAATGGGCTAGACAGAACCATATAATTCTTTTTGTACTTCCTCCTCACTGTAGCCACTTGCTCCAGCCACTTGATGTAAGCTGCTATGGTCCCTTTGAAATAGCATGGAACTCAGCCTGTCATAATTACTTAAGGGAATCTGGTGGAAATGTAGTAACAAGATATGAGGTTTGTAAACTTGCTTGTAAAGTGTATGCTGCTGCTCTGTCACCAACAAACATTCAAAGTGCCTTCAAACGTTGTGGGGTCTATCCCTATAACCCATCTGTCATCAGTGATACTGTCATTGCTCCATCATTAGCTTTCCCATCACAGGAGCCCAAAGTTGCTCAATTTTCTTCAGCTTCCAATATTGTAGTACCCCCGTCAGATGAAAATGAAGGTGACCAAACTGCAAAATCTTTCCTGGAAAAGAGAGGAGGAGAATTATTGAAAAATATCAAGAAAGCAAAAGTTAGGAAGACATTAAGTAAAGTTGTCAGCGGAAAAGCTATTACTGAAGCAAATATAACTGATCAAATAAAATCTCACATGATTTCATCAAAATCAAAGCCTTTCAGTAAGAAAAAAAATGTCAAAACTGCCTTGTCTACTGATATAAAACCAGCTCCTGGCCTAGAATCTACCAAGTAAAAGCAAATAAATAAAAAGAAAACTGTCAAAACTTCTGTATCTCATAGTAAATCAGCAACTTCTGTTTCAAAGGAGAAAGGTAAGTCACAGAAGCTTATTCAAGGCCCTTCAGGAACACGACAATCTACAGTTACGTTTAACACACAGAATGAAGATTATTCCAGCAGTGATGAATCAGTCCCAGAAAGTGAAAAGTGCTGTGTTTGTAAAAAATTTACTCCAACTGAAATTCGTAATGCTGTTTCACTTGTATTTACAAAATGGGGATGTTGTGATTCCTGCCAAAGATGGGTTCATCTTCAATATTGCTCCCCCATTAAGGTTCTTAGGTTGGGTGACAGCTTCTTCTGTCCTGAGTGTACAGAGAAGCGAGAACAAGAAATACAATAGAAATTAAACAAAACTCACCATACTGTAAATATGTTACGTTTGACTTGATTTTTTTTCAGTTCGCAAAATTTAAGACTTGTTTCAGTGCGTATTTATTGCTTCTAGTTCCTAAACTTTATTGAACAGTATAATCGGCGAAAACTGATGACGTCATCCGCCATTACAAAGTTGAGTGACCTCCATTGTCAAAAGAATTCTAAAGTTCGTTGCACAGGTAAGGAATAAAATTTTGGTAGTTTTTTGTGGCCAATATCTGTTACTATATTATGGGCTGTGGTATTATTTGATATGTTTTCCCTAGACGGCGAATGGGAGGGACTTTTGTTGCATCGGCGAAAACAGAAGAAGCCGGGATATAAGAAAAATTCAAACAGTAATAGATGACTATTTGGATTTAGTATCAGTGAAATAGTTTATATAGTCTGCTTGCAACACTCGTAAATGGGACGAATCAGAATCGACACCCTTCGTTATTACTCAATTTTCTGTTGTGTGCAAGTCTGCAGTAGGACAAAATCCAAATCCAGATCCAAATAATTTATTCACATTTTCGGCCTCCGGCCTATAATGAACATGCTACAAAACATTATACTGTTTGGAGAGAGGTATTACTTGAACAAACTGATCCGAAATTGACCTCAATGCAACCATGCAAAGAATAACTAAAAAGTAAATATTTACACCATCGGGCACAATCGGACGGTACGGAAACTCTGTTAAGGGTAAAAGTCGGGTTTGACCCCCTACAATGCCTTAGTCAAAATATAAGAGCATTTGATAATGACATAGACCAAGATTAGACGACACACATGGAAATTACAAATTAGATCCATGTTACTGGCCAAGAATTACAAGTTTAAACCAATCATTTTTATTTCTAGTATTTTCATTATTCTTTAAAGACAAAATAAATATATCAGCCACATAAAAAGCCAAAAGGCGTGCACTAAAATCCGCATGCAGACGACATTAGCCGAAGCTAAGCTCGAACATAATTCAAGTTTGAAATATATGATAACAGAGGTCATCTATTTCATGTCAGTCTGTTCCAGAAAACAAAATCTACGGTAGTCATAAAGTGCCGTCTCGGATTAGCCTGCGCCGACTCCGCAGGCTGATCCGAGACAACTTCTTACGCAAATATCCCTTTTGGATTAGTGCAGGACAATTATTACAGTAATGGGTGATAAGACATCAGCTAAAAATAGCTACATCTTCAGAATCAGTTCTGTAATCCTATTCATAAATCAGATCTTGATGGTATTTTTTACCTTTTTTCCCAGTGCATTATGTTTTGTAAAGATCATCTATGACCTGAACAAAAAGGACACGTGACACGATCTAAGTTTTACTTTACATGACCAATTTTCTGTAAATCAGTGTTGAAATCAATTACTCATATTGCAAAGATTTAGAACTACGTCAGATCTATTTAGTACGAAGACGATGGCCATATGATACGAAGGGCGTACACACCTGTTATTTTAGACGGCCCATAAATCTATCGTACCCGAGTCCTATTTCGAGGCAGGTATCCGCTTGACTTCGAACCCGTTTCTTTCTTTTTTTCTTCAGTAAATAGACAACACCCACTCCCTAACCCTCGTGATCCTAACCTCTGACCCTGGGACGTCAAAATTCATCACATACTTAACCTTTTTAATAACTCTACTTGGAAAAATGTCTTTTTTTATGTTTCTGTGAAAGAGCGTTTGAATCAAAAAGGGGTGGGAAACAAGCAGAAAAATTTTGTCGTAAGAAAAATCTTGGTGTACAATGTAAGCTTTTTTTTCTTTTTTAAGAGTTTGTTGACATATGAAAAGCTCTTCATATGTTCAAGCTCTTCAAGCTCATCTACGAAACTTAGGTCTATCGTCGATTTACTTCAAACGTCTCGTAACTACAGCTTGAAATATTGTTTTACTCTACATTATGGTCGAACTGTCTTGTCACATTACAGCGGAATTCTTTTTGTGGCAGTGGTGTGGCAGTTGAGAAAAATATGCTTTATTTGCTTTTTATTGAAAGAGTTGGGTGTTAAATATGGCCTAATTTAGAATATTATGAATTGAAAGATCTCCACCCTCTCTCGATGAATGCAGTATTAACACTTTGGATGCTTAGTGCGACTCACTGACCTTTTGCAGAAAGTGTAGATCAAGATCAGACTGCAGAGAATGTGCAGTCTTATCCTAGATGTACACTTTCCGATAAGGAATTGCTTTTCACAAAAACACAATTTTCAAATAGCAATATTTGGGTTTTTACTCCAGAATTTAAATTTCATTGTAGTTATTTGGTAGGATAAAGGTTGTATTTGATATAAGGCCAGGTACTAATTATTACTTAATAATTACGTTACTTTCGTTTTCATGTTGTCATCATGACAAGTACTTTCTAGTTTTTAATACACTAAGCCACGTGTCGAGCAAACTAAACTACGGAAACAAAAAGGGGACATGGGAAAAAAAACAGTTCGTTCCAAGGAAATGAACAGCTGCTTTCAAAGAAACTATTCTCTCTTTCCATATGATTATTTGTTTGTTCCTAGATTAATTTGTTCACTTTAAACAAAATCATAGTTATAGTTAAAAAAAAAAATAGTTTCAGTGGAATAGTTAATTAGTCGTTCTAATGAAATTGGTATCTTCTTCCTGCAAAATAACTGTTCCTTTCCACGAAATGATGACCTAGTTCCATTAGTTCCATCAAAATAAATATCTCGTGGCTTCTTTTATTTGAAGAGCTTGGGTAGGTCGCTTGAAAGAGAATTTTAACTCCATACCCCATAAGGCACTTCTGTGATATCTCTAATTGACCCTAAGTAACAGCAAGAATGAAGCTGTATCTTATGTGTATATGACACCTTTTGATAGTATAGAAAACATTGTGGCAAAAGGTGAAATTGCTCGTGACGAGCAATTTCACCTTTTGACACAACGTTTAGCAAAGGCTCCGACAAGCAATGTGTAGAAATGAGTATCTATGGAGTAAAGGGTTACAACTATAGTAAAATGTCTATTCTAACATGACACGCGACTTTGGCTCTATAAACACAGTGCAAGGAAAACGTGGTAAAATCTGCGACAATCCATGCAGAGTGACGTCATCCTATACCGAGTGACGTCATTCAATGAGTGAGTTATTCAATGGAACATAATCTTCATCCGCGTTTTTGCTTATAGTTTGAACTTGTTTTCCTTTCATTAAGAATTGGCCATGTTAGAATCGAAATAATCTTCTTTCTATCGTGGTATATCGTTCAATAAACCACGTTGTGAGTTATGAGGCGCAATGAATAACCCACTCGGGCTATCGCCCTCGTGGATTATTTATTGTGCCTCATAACTCACAACTGTGGTTTATTGAACGATATACCACGATAGAAAGAAGATTATTTCTTAATTTTTACTTATCATCGTATGTTGTATGGAAAGCAGCAGGTAATTGATACAACCAGATGCTCCTTTTTCCCCAATAATTCCGATAACTACAACTGTAGGACAATAATCATTATTCGAACAAAAAAAAATGTTGATATTTAATACGTTGTTTTTCAGAGGAGAAATAGCTTATTAAAACGCAACCGTTCTTTCCCGAAAAGATTTTGATAACAGTGACTTCTTGTATTAAGAAAATATTCGAACAAAAAAGTGTCTTTAGAAAGCATTGTGGGAAAAGGAGAACTTACTTGTTATGAGAAATTACTCCTTTTCAGCATTTTATTTTTTCAGATTACGCTCAATGCAAGGGAAAAAGTTGTTTTAGAATTGAAAATACTGTTGGAAAAGGAGTAATTTCTTGCTACAAATAATTGATCCATTTTCCAAAATGTTTTCCAAAAAAGGTCCGTCGCAGGGGGAAATAAAGTCGTCATTTTTAGAACGTAAAGTTACAAACTCGCATACCTATAGAGAAAAAGGTATCAAATTAATATCATAAATTAATTACACAAGTGAGTGATTCTCTGCCTAATAAATTAAATACCTTTCAATGCTATCGGCACATCGGACTGATGGCTGTGACCCTGACAGACCCTGATTGCATTCAATACGCCGACCCTTGCCCCTTTAAAGTCTCGTACAATACGGGCTTGGCAAATCTTGGTTTTCGTAAATTCTCTGACCCTCTTTCTTGTCGATGATATCTCGGTTTTAACAAAAAGTTGTAAATGAGTTGCAAGATTTAGTAATGTCCACGCGTCTGTCAATATGCTAAAGGTGGGAATTTATGTAAATTTCATGTATATTTCTTACTATAGCATGACGATTGCAAATTATTCTATATTTTTTCTATTGTTATTTTGTAGTAATGCAAAAAGTTTCACAATGTTATTGGGACTAATGATTTCATGATGAAATACACGTGATCAAGCGATTTTTACACCTTAAGTCATTACCAAACGACAATATTTTAGGCTTGTCCAAATCGAAAGCATTTTCAAACGACAAAATAAAAGTAACTGAAAATTTGAAATTTGTTTTGTGAATGGTAAAAACAGTAGGAAAAGGAGAAATGCTGGTTACCAGCATTTTCTCCTTTTATCACAATGCTTTCTAAAGGCTTCTTTCTTTCCTTTCGTCAAAAGTGGGAATTGTGTGGTAATGAGTTGACCCTTTACCAAACAATCCCTGTTTTTACGACCATGGGATAGTTGCCTTTTGAAAACAATGTAGGAAAAGGAGAAAATGCTGGTAACCAGCATTTGCTCCTTTTCCCACAATGTTTTTACCCAGCTGGAAACAAATTTCCATTTTTGAGTTCCTTTATTTTGTCGTCTGCAAATGCTTTCAATATGGACCATTTTTGTCGTTTGGTAATGAGTTAAACGCCACCAAAATGCAGAGGACTCTTTTGTCAATGTATGTCGATGCCAGCAGGGTAGTCGGTAACGTACAAGGCTTGAAACCAGGGGTCCTCAAGCTTGAATCTTCAGCTCAACAAAAATCTTTCCGAGGATTTGTGATACTCATTGCAAAAGGATTCACTCCTGTCTCACCACTGATCATGGTTATGTGAAACAGCAGCGAGTGGCTTAGGAAGAATATTATGCTAGATACTGGTTGAAGAAATTCAAGGGAAGAGTTGACAGGTACACTGGTTGATGTTTTGTTACACAGATGATATTGTAAATGGCATTAAGCATCATAAAAGCTGTTAGCAAACTTGCAGACCTAGGTATTTCAATCTTTTTCTTGTTCAAAGCCAGGGTATTTATTATGACGTCTAACCGATCAGATCACGCGTTCTATTTTTGACAAACTCCACATTTTTTAGAGAGCGAATTACAACGAATGGTGATGATAATTATGATGATACAAAATTTGTGTCCGATAATATCACTTGTCGCTTTCAGTGCATATTGTTGTAAGGTCCAATATAACTAATAAACTGTTTGTTTAATTGAATGATAGGTTGGTTGATTGATTGATTGTTTGATTAAATGATTGGTTGATTGATAGGTTGATGAATGAATGAATGAGGGATGAATAAATGGATGAATGAATGAATTAACTAACTGATTAAATGAATGAATGAATGAATTGATTGATTGATTGACTGATTGATTGAATGAATGAATGAATGAATGAGCGAACGAAAAACCGAACGAACGAAAAAATGAATGAATTTCTTGTACTTTACTGAAAATTGCAGTATATACAGTACATGTATGCTCATAATCGGGGGCGTTTAAAGAGTATATAGTACTGAAACTTTTTTAAATTGTGTGGATAGAGACTACACAGGATGTGCAGTCTGATCTTGTAGCTCCATTGTCCGCTTCCTAGCAAGATCTTCTGACGAATACTGCCTCCAATTTGCAATACCTACTAGTATCGACTGAGAGAGTACATTTCATACCCATTAAAAAAAAAGGTTTAACCCTTTGCCAATCTTACCCTTGGAAAACAACCCTTTCTGAAACCATCCCGTGTTACACGAACCTGAGAAACAAAATGTATGAAAACATTGTGGGACAAGGAGAAACGGACTCTAACGAATAATTTCTTATTCATCACAATATTTCCATTCTATCAGAGAAGTTCACCGCACTATAATTAATTCTAAATCGTATATCTGCAGATGTTTATGAGTTCGGAAAAGTGTAACCATTATTGTTTGGTAAAGAGTAAAGCATCGTGCAAGAGAGGGTGGCAATTAAACACTGATTACTGATGAACAGATAGATTTCCTACAAATATGGGCATTAAATGATTCGTTCAGATATTATTGTTTAGAACAAGGGCGTGGTTCTGTGGTACTGTTTTATGTTTAGATAGCAGAGTTAACCCTTAGGCTGCAAAGTGCGACTTAACCCTTAAAGCACTGGAACCGACTCAACCTATTTTTGTGGACAGTGTAGATCAAGATCAGACTGCACAGAACGTGCAGTCTGATCTTAGATCTGCACTGTCCACTATTTTGTTACATATTTTGGCCAAAGAAACCTTGGTACAGCAATACTTCAGATGTTTTTCCTATTTAAAAATGTCTCTTGTTTTAATTCAGTACTTTAAGGGTTAAGGATCTCTTGTGGACAGTGTCGATCCCAGATGAGACTGCACAGAACCTTCACAGTCTGATCTTGGATCCACACTGTGAGTTCAGGTGATATTTCTCTCTCTCAAAAAACAAAAAAAAAGTTTTGAAAACATTATTCGGCTTTTTACTATAGACTCTAATGTTTTACATAACTTATTCAGCTGGAAAGGGTTTAAAACCTGTTCCTTGGGAAAGAAAAGCACCCGAATTTCAGCCTAGTATATTGAGCCAAAAATGACTTCATATCTCTACACGTAATGTATATACTTAGTATTCGATGATACATGTACCACCAGAATTACAGCCAAGAATGTTTGGACACAAATGACTTCATATCTCTGCACGTAATGTATGTATTTAGTATTCGATGATACATGTACCACCCGAATTTTAGCCCAGTGTTGTGGGCTGCAAATGACTTCATACCTCTGCATGTAGCGTATATACTTAGTGTTCGATGACTCGTGTATCAACCGAATTTCATACTAGTATATTGGGCCGCAAATGACTTCATGTCTCTGAATGTAACGTATATACAATGTATTCGTTGATACATATACCGCCTGAATTTCAGCCTAATATATTGGGTCGCAAATGACTTCATATATCTGCATGTAATTTATACTCTTAGTATGTGTTGATACAAGAACCACCCCAATTTCAGCCTTGTATATTTGGGCCACAAATAACTTTCTATCTCTGCATGTAATGTATATACATAGTGTTAGATGAAACGTGTACCACCCGAATTTCAGCCCAGAATATTGGGCCACACAATGACTTCATATCTTTGCACGTAACGTATATACTTAGTATTCGATGATACATGTACCACCCAAACTTCAGCCAAGAATGTTGGGCCACAAATGACTTCATATTTAAAAAAAAAAAATGACTTCATATCTCTGCACGTAATGTAGAAACATAGTATTCGATGATACATGTACTACCCGAATTTTAGCCTAGTATATTTGGCCGCAAATGACTTCATGTCTCTCCATGTAATATATATACTTAGTATTCGTTGATACAGGTTTCATCCGAATTCTAGCCTAGTATAAGTTGGGCCACAAATGCCTACATGTCTTTGCATGTAATGTACAAGTATATACTTAGTACTCGTTGATACATGAACCACCTGAATTTTAGTCTGGTATAGTGGGTCGCATATGACTTCATACCACCCGAATTTTAGCCTAGTATATTGGGCCGCAAATAACTTAATATCTGCATGTATTGCATACACTTACTTATCATTAGTGCGAAAAGTGTCGACCATGGTCAGCCTGCGCACTCCGCGCAGTCTGATCAAGTCTGACACTTTTTGCAGTTCCCAGATGGTCCTTCTTTTGCGTGACGGGTCACATATAATGTATGCACGATAACTATTTTGGAATATAACAAGAAGGTACACAACCACCACCATGCAAATGAGATGTTTAGAAGAAAAAGGTCATTAATTCAACCATTTCCTGATAAATACAGTGTAAATTGAAATGAAACTTTCAAGCCGATGTT
Source organism: Tridacna crocea (assembly GCA_943736015.1). NCBI lineage: Eukaryota > Metazoa > Mollusca > Bivalvia > Cardiida > Cardiidae > Tridacna > Tridacna crocea. The sequence continues at coordinate 25,130,363 of OX031059.1, read as the reverse complement.
AAAAGAACCCATATATATTTCAAATGTATTTTTGGAAATGATATCTCTTCAACTGACAGTGTAGATCCAAGATCAGACTGTACGTTCTGTGCAGTCTGATCTTGATCTACAGAGCCCGCTAAATGTCCTTGAGTCGGTCTTAAAAGCCTAAGAGTTTGAAAAAGTAAACTATGTAACAACCCAATTTACATACAAACTTAAGCACGAACATCACGTCATCGACCGATTCTTTGTGGGAAGACATCTTGTTAAAACATTAGAATCAGATAGCGGGCAGACAGTGTAGATCAAACATCAGACAGTACGTTCTATGTAGTCTGATCTTAGTGTACTAGTAAACATTTGCTAAGAGGTTTTCAATTTGTCATTACTTGTGAGAGCTAAATGACACATTGACTGATCTATTCGAGTCGTAAATTGTACTGTGATATTTTCATATAACAAAAGATTTGACGGTCGAAGATTTATGTCCAGTATATCATTTAACCTCTTGCCTTCTGTTCTCTGCTTTTGCGCTTCTCTTCCCATATTCTCTTACTCATTTACTCACGACCTCATTCTCTGTTGCCACTTTTCCGAGCAACTGCTCATTATAAACGGTCAGAATTTCTGCCTTGATAATACTTCGGGCGTGACTGGAAACAAGGCGAAAGGGGTGTTATCAACTCAAAATTTAGAAAACCGAGTGTGCGCTCTTAGCAGCTGCAAATCCTGTCCAAAACCCATGAAGCTTTGTCAGAATGTTTTTTCTTGATACTGAATGACACATTTTGGAAAATAGATGTCCGTGGGTAGAACGGTAAGTCACCTGGTCAAAACTTAGATAAAACTTAAGCACATTGAATTATCCAGTGCTAAATTAACCTTGTGAGAACATTGTTTTGATTACATCTTGGACGAAATTAAATACAGAGGTCACTTTCTATCTAAAAGTAGGTCACATGGCAAAATTCTAAGAAAATAATTGCGTGCACTCTAGATGCCCCATAAAGTAAATTTTTACAGGCACGTCTACACTCATTTTCAGCCAGTTTGAAATCATCCTTATCCTAGGCAACTATAATTACTTATGCGTCTTCATGCCAATGGTGCCCCTGATGGCTGCAAGGTTGCACAGTTTACGACGGATACAAGATGCATTTCATGATTTGGAGCAATCTCCGAGCAGAATTGTTATTCGTTACTCTCACCATATATCTCTGCAAGGGCTAAATGACTAGAATCTTGTCAAACCGAGGAAAACATACTTTGTTACTGCTTAACTGTTTCACGTGTAACATAATAAAGCAGACAAAGGAGATATTATTCTGGATACATTATAGGTGTATCCAAACTGATGAATTTACCTGTATACAATGGAACTATTTTTCAGGTTTTTTACGGATCAGAATCTTACGCCAACTGTAAAAAATATCCCTGTGTCAAATAATGATGACAACAGTTTCGACACACCGATGGATCTAAGTTTGTAAGATTAAAAAACAAGTTATCGTCCTTTAAAAGACATGTACCCTTATCAGAAAATCCATCTTTTTCACATTTCCTACCATTAAGTCTGACTAGTCGTATGCTGTTTGAACAGCACACAAAACAATCGATTCGTCTTTCTTTCACCGGTATTTGTTTCGCCATTTTGAGTTAAGGTCATGTGACGAAAATATCACGTAATGACGGGCTACTTTCTGAGCCGCAACTACAAATGTGAATGGAAATAATCCATAGTGCAAGAGATTGGATTCGGAGGATTTCTAAGCTATCGCTGTTTTTCATTTCAGGTTTAAAATGAGGATAAATCCCTTGATTTTCTACACCCTGTGCACCATTGTTTACCTATATTTTCACAGCTGACCAAAACCGGAACAATTCTTTGTACTAGAAAGTTTTTACTCCTTTTTTTTCACCTCTCTTTCTCTGGTTGTAGAAAGTATCTTCCAAAATACTCTGTGTACAATGAGAATGCCATCTTCTCAATCGAATGAACACAAACCCTGAAAAACAAACTAAATACTTTCATCTAGGAAGATTTTAAACATTTTGATAACAAATGACGGTAGCTCAATGGGTTAAATCTAAGTAAAACCATGAGTGAAAGGTAAAGGTCACATTTATTGCTCAATACTTTTAGGTGAAAAGTAAAGGTCACGTTTATTGTTCAATACTTTTAGGTGAAAGCTAAAGGTCACGTTTATTGTTCAATACTTTTAGGTCAAAGCTAAAGGTCACGTTTATTGTTCAACACTTTTAAGTGAAAGGTAAGGGTCACGTTTATTGTTCAATACTTTTAGGTGAAAGCTAAAGGACACGTTTATTGTTCAATACTTTAAGGTGAAAGCTAAAGGACACGTTTATTGTTCAATACTTTTAAGTGAAAGGTAAGGGTCACGTTTATTGTTCAATACTTTTAGGTGAAAGCTAAAGGTCATATTTATTGTTCAATACTTTTAAGTGAAAGGTAAGGGTCACGTTTATTGTTCAATACTTTTAGGTGAAAGCTGGAGGCCACATTTATTGTTCAATACTTTTGAGTGAAAGCTAGAGGCCACATTTATAGTTCAATACTTTTGAGTGAAAGGTAAAGGTAACATTTATTGTTCAATATTTTTAGGTGAAAGCTAAAGGTCACATTTATTGATCAATACTTTTAGGTGAACGCTAAAGGTCACGTTTATTGTTCAATACTTTTAGGTGAACGCTAGAGGTCACGTTTATTGTTCAATACTTTTAGGTGAAAGCTAAAGGTCACGTTTATTGTTCAATACTTTTAGGTGAAAGCTAAAGGTCACGTTTATTGTTCAATACTTTTAGGTGAAAGCTACAGTTCACGTTTATTGTTCAATACTTTTAGGTGAAAGCTACAGTTCATATTTATTGTTCAATACTTTTAGGTGAAAGCTAAAGGTCACATTTATACTTCAATACTTTTAGGTGAAAGCAAGAGGTCACATTTATTGTTCAATAATTTTAGGTGAAAGCTAGAGGCCATATTCATTGTTCAATACTTTTAATTGAAAGCTACAGGTCACGTTTATTGTTTAATACTTTTAGGTGAAAGCTAAAGGTCACATTTATTGTTCAATACTTTTAAGTAAAAGCTAGAGGTCACGTTTATTGTTCAATACTTTTAGGTGAAAGCTAAAGGTCACGTTTATTGTTCAATACTTTTAAGTGAAAGGTAAGGGTCACATTTATTGTTCAATACTTTTAAGTGAAAGCTAAAGGTCACGTTTATTGTTCAATACTTTTAGGTGTAAGCTACAGGTCATATTTATTGTTCAATACTTTTAAGAGAAAGTTAAATGTCACGTTTATTGTTCAATACTTTTAAGTAAAGCTAAGGGTCACATTTATTGTTCAATACTTTTACCCTTGTCAACAATCGACAATCCAAGGTTTTAACGACCCTGATGAAGGAGCCCTTTGAAAGCACTGTGGGAAATGGAGAAACAGCTTGTAATCAGCATTTTTTTCCACAATGTTTTCTACCATAGCAAAGGCGATTTTTTTCAATTTTTGACACACGAACATTTTGTAGAATACAAAAGTTTTCGATTCGATCAAATCTAAAGTTTTGTTATTTGACAATGTAAAAGCAAAACGAATATTCCCGATGAGCTCCGATGTCCTTGATGTTAGTGATGTCGGAGCAGTACCATAAGAGACGGACCTTGTTAAACATCGCAGACGATACAGCAAAAGTCCACTGATGTTTCAAGGGTGAATACAAAAACCTAGAAAATGTTCTCCAACTAAAGGCTAATCAGTGTTGACGGCTTTGCGAAAAGCCAAGTAGGACCGAAGCTTAAACCATAGTGCACCTTGAGTGTTTATGTCCTACGTTTCCACCTTTCTTGGAAGTTGGTGACTGTATAATTGAAACAAACATGTTTACACAATAACAGGCATTACGAAATATTTCAAGATTATTGAAGGAAGGAACTCTTTACCCTTTTAACAAACAGCCTTGTGTTGCTTCGACTGAGGCGTTGAAGCCTCATGAAGAGGAGAAAAGTAGAAAATGTTCGTCATCACAAAATTCTCCTACCCTCTTTTAACATTAATCCCATCATTTAAGCAAATTAATTCATATGCAGTTGCCTTAAATATTACCAAGTGCTCCTTCTTTCACAATATTTGATCATATGTTCATATTGAATGTCCATATTTACAAGGATGATGTAACGTGAGAAAGAACCGCAAACCTGGGATATTAAGACTAAAATATACCTTTATTTTTGTTTGTATTCAAATTAAGTACACACTTTACCAAACGACAAAATTTACGATACGTCTAGATTGAACAAATCTGATGTATCATGGGTAATTAGATTTGTCTTTGTAAGGGTGGAAACATTGTAGAAAAAGGAGAAAATGCTGCCTACCAGTATTTTGTCCTTTTCCCACAGTGTTTTCAAAAGTTTTGTTTAAACTTTGAATTCAACCCGGGATTTATTGGCAAAGCGTTAACTAGAACAAGTCCTCAATTTCGGTACATATAGCTACATAAATCATTTCCGAATTACAGCCATGGTGTCATTTGAACTATCTTATCCTCGTATATCAAATCTTTCGGTGCCATGGGAGAAAGAAAGGGGATTCTGCGGCCGGTGTAATGCAGAGAAATGACCCCTCCCTTACAAAATGAGGAATGAGGAATGAACCAGGTCATTATTCTACGTAGAGAAATGATCCCAGGTCATTTCTCTACGTAGAATAATGACCCGGGTCATTTCTCTACGTAGTGAAATGACTTCTGAGGTCATTTTGCAGGAGAGGGCCATTTCTCTGCATTACACCGGCACAGATCAAAATCAGACTTCACGAAACATGCAGTCTAATATCAGATTTGTATTATTCACATGTGTCCAAAGTCAAGCTTGTAAGATAAGAATCCTACCACGTTAATGGTATCGGATTGTACTTTAAGCCTTCTATAGAGATCGAGTGTAGATGTTTTTGCACTGTAAAAGTTGGGTCTGGCGTGCTGTCATGGTAAGCCGCAGGGTTACCAGGTTTAAGGTTTGGCTTGTCTGCGCTTACAAACATGGGGTACTGTTCTTGTCTGGTTATTTTTTAGCACATTTCCACATTAATAATGCACTGAATACAAAATTAATAAGGGCGGGGTTGTTTGTAATCCTTTTGACGCTCAATACCATTAAGTAGTTTTGTTTTCTTTTTGTTGACGGCCAGGCACTGATTATTAGTATATTTGAATACAGTGTTGCAACAGAAGACGACACGGAAGTCGTAAGTTTTCTGACGCTTTTATAATTATGCCTACGAGAATGTGGTCAAATTCACCTCTGGCAACGGAATTTCAAGCTTTTTCATTCTGTGGCATTTTCATAGAAGTAGCACCTGATTATGACGACCAAAACAGGCGCTAAAAGGGGCTAATAAGTGAAAGGTTATGTTATTAATTAAAGTGTACTTTTTGCTTATAGTCTTGTAGCTCACCTGAGCTTGAAGTGCCTAAGATGATCTTTGTTTGTCGTCCGTCTTCCATCTTCATCATAGTGTACCATCTCAAAAGAGACTAAAATTAATTATGTCAGGTCAAACACACTGTCATCTAGTAAAATCTTTTACATACCCAGTTTACGCTCTAGAGGCTAGTACTTATGTAAATTGGTTAGAATGTTTCTTGGTTATATCTCCAAAAAGTTCGAAATGGATCACATGGGGTAAAAAAATAGATCACCGGGTGGAATGTTAGAACAATCTTTTAAACTCCAAAGGCCGCATTTGCATTCCGATACACATAAAAGTACGACAACTTAGTAAAGGAACTTACTCTTCCAAGGCATCCGCAGGTGGTGTATGCTTACTGTAGTACGACAACCTAGTGAAGGAACACCTTCTTTCAAGACATCCACGGATGGCGCATGCTTACATTTACTTTTGTAGTACGACAACTCCGTGAAGGAACTCACTCTTCCAAGACATCAACAGGTGGTGCTTACTGTTACTTTTGTAGTACGACAATCTAGTGATGGAATACCTTCTTTCAAGACATCAACAGGTGGTGCATTATTAGTTTTACTTTTGTAGTACGACAACCTAGTGAATGAACACCTTCTTTCAAGACATCCACAAGTGGTGCATGCTTACTTTTACTTTTGTAGTACAACAACTAAGTGAAGGAACACACTCTTCCAAGACATACACAGGTGGCGCATGCATACTTTTACTTTTGTAGTATGACAACTGAGTGAAGGAACACACTCTTCCAAGACATCCACTGGTGGCGCATGCATATTTTTAGTTTTGTAGTATGCCAATTCAGTAGAAGAACACACTCTTCCAAGACATCTACAGGTGGCGCATGCATACTTTTACTTTTGTAAGATGACAATTCAGTAGAAGAACACACTCTTCCAAGACATCTACAGGTGACGCATGCTTAGGTAAGAAAAGTAAAACACTTCTTATTTTGAATTGTCGCCACCCTATAACAGAACACTCTCTTGCATGACATAACAGATTGTGCATGCAAACTTTTATGAGCTCACCTGAGCACGAAGTGCTCAGAGTGAGCTATTGTGATCACTAACCGTCCGTCGGTGTCCGTCGTCCGTCCGTCGTCCGTCCGTCCGTCCGTCGTCCGTACACATTTCCTTGTTTACACTCTAGCATCTACAAATATCAACCAATCAGCACCAAACTTGGTCAAAGTATATATGACCATAAGATCTCGGATGAGTTCGATTATGGGTCTAATCGGACCAGAATATCTGGAGTTACTTGCCCTTGAATTAAAAAAAGAAATCTATATTTCACTTTGTTTACACTCTAGCATCTACAAATATCAACCAATCAGCACCAAACTTGGTCAAAATATATATGACTATATGATCTCAAATGAGTTCGATTATGGGTCTAATCGGAACAGAACGACTGGCGTTATTTGCCCTTGAACTAGAAAAATTGCATCATTTGACTTTGTTTTCACTCTAGCATCTACAATTATTAATCTATTGGCACCAAACTTTGACAAAATATACATGACTATAAGATTTCAGATGAGTTTGACTATGGATGTAATCAGACCAGAACAACTGGAGTTATTTGCCCTTGAATTCGAAAAATTGCTGTATTTCACTTTGTTTACACCCTAGCATCTACAAATATCAACCAGTTAGTTCCAAAGTTGGTCAAAAGATATATGACTGTAAGATCTCAGATGAGACCAATTATGGGTGTAATCAGACCACAATAGCTGGAGTTATTTGCCCTTGAACTAGAAAGTTCTTTGAAATAGTTCTTGGTCCGGAGCATAACTTGGTCATCTCCAGTCCGATTGATTTGAAACTTGGCATTTGTGTTTGTTGCAATAATACAGGGTGCAGTGTGAAAGAACCATAACTCTACCTCATACTGTCTGAGTTATTTCCCTTTAATTGAAGTTTTTACAGCATTTTATGCTTGTCTGGAATATAACTTTGTCATCTACAACCTGAACATCTTCAAATTTGATATGCGTGATTGTTGAAAAATTATTGAGTGCATTGCACACGAACCGTAACTTCTTCACACAAATTTTGAGTTATTCCCCCTTTTACCTTCATTTTTATAGCATTCCTTGCTTGTCCAGAGCAAAACTTTGTCATCTTAAGGAGGAATGACTTGAAATTTGGTATGCTTATTTGTTGCAATATTTGGAAGTGCAGTGCCTAAGAATTGTAACTGTACCTTGTGCTGTCTTTGAGTTGTTTCCCTTTGAATGTCATTTTTACAGCATTTAGTACCTGCCCTGAATATAACTGTCATCTTAACTATGTTGCAATATTACGGAGTACAGTGCGCAAGAACAATAACTCTACTTAGCGCTGATTTTGAGTAATTTCACTTTGATCTTCATTTTTACAGTATTTCTTGCTTGTATGGAAGGGAACTTCAAAAGTCTCAAGTTAAATTGCAACAATTTGCTGCTCTTGTTTCATTATCATTTGGCCTTGAACCTTGTTATTTGGTATTTATCTTTATTTTAGACCTGTGCTGCTTAGTTCTCAGGTGAGCGATATAGGACCATGATGGTCCTCTTGTTTTCATGATGTTAGAACCTATAAGAAAAAGACTTTTCAAAGAAGTCTAGGAGTGATGGAAGTATGCTTTATTTTATAAAGCCTTACCACTGTAAGGGGATACTTTTACGTACATACAAAGTTGGTGCAATTGTACTTAAAATCACTTGTGTACTGTGACCATCTGTAAGAAAGCACACTTTCCAACGACATCCACATGTGGTACCATTATATTTCAACTTTTGTTTAGCAACCGCTTATAAACAAGAAAATATACTTTTGACAGAGATCTAAAAGGAATGCTTACCTACTTATACTTTTATAGTATATACGCTAAGATATACTTTTGCTTGTCAACAAGAGTTGACGTAAGTATAACTTGTGTAGTGTGGCGGCTTTATATAAATAATGAACTCTTGCATGAAATCCATTCGCAATGCAACTGCACGTTTACCTTTGTAGAGTAACCATTTATAGGAAAATTACCTTTTGCGTGAAGTAAGGTGTTTCAGCTTTACTTTTGTAGTTTGACCAGTTTTAACAAATGTATCTTTGTACGAGATCTACATACGATGTAAGTTCATACTTCTACTTTTGAAGTTTGATCACTTTTACAAGATAGGATATTATAGCATTGCATTATGTCCACATGTTGTGCGAATATACTCTTGTAGGGTAACCACCAAAATGAAAATATGCATGACATCAAGAGGGCGTGAAAGTAGTATACTTTGTGGCACCCTAATGAAGATGAAACATACTTTTGTATTACATCTAAGGTGGTGCAAGTACGCTTTTGTAGCGTAACCTTCAAAAGAAAATAAACGCAGCATTTTTAAATGATAAGCTGATTCATGGACATCTATTAACCTTTAATTTTTTAGTTCGACCATTCAAAAGAAAATATACTCCAACATGAAATCAAGGGTTTATGCAAGTACATCTTTACTTTATAGAACACACCAGGTTTATCTAAACTTACAAATGCGTTAGTATGGCACAATTAGCAGATTCACTTATGTAAGTTATTATATTTCCACACTTCCCTTACCGAAAATCCCGTATTTCAACAATCAAAACATGAATTTTGGAAAGTGGATTTAATCATCTTCAAACAGCATTTTATCATCTTCCCACAATATTTTCTATCCTTTTAGAGGTTGGCCACATTGATGAAGCCATTTTTAATTTGTCCGTTTGTCGTCTACAAGTGCTTGACATTTGGACAGTTTAACCCATTACCACACAATCCCTACTTTTGATGCCCCTGAGAAAGAGGGCTTCAGAAAACATTGTGGGAAAAGAAGAAAATGCTGGTAACCAGCATTTTCTCCTTTTCCCACAATGTTTTTAACCCTTCACATAACAAATTACAAATTTTCAGTCATGTTAATTTTGTCATCTGCAAATGCTTTCAATTTGGACAAACCTAAAATTTTGTCGTTTGGTAATGAGTTAAATAAAATTCTATCGCTGGGTAAAGAACTTATTGCACATGTACGTCATTGGGGCCTCAGCTGACATCGATTTCCTCTGATTTCATTAATTTAATTATTGTTGTATTTACCTGAATGAAAGTCGAGACTTTTTTTGCACTGCAACATTAAAACAATCGAGAAATATCCTACTAGCATCTACGGTTTAACAACGTAGCAGAAGAAGGGTGAGATATGTTTTGACCCTAACGACTCTGATCAAAGGGTCTTTAAAAAGCATTATGGGAAAATTAGGAAATGGTTCTTACAAAATTTTCTACTTTTCCCATGATGCTATCTCTCACTTCTAAGATATATTTCATCATTTGAAGCCCTGCAGTTTTCAAGTGCTCTCAATTTGGACCGGTCTGAATATTTGTCATGGGCTATATAATTAATCGACGAGGAAAATCAATCAAAATTAACATATCAAATATTGCAATTTTCCGCGAGAAAAGTCTCTCTGTTTCGGACAGTGTAGATAGAAGATCAGATAGTTGTCAGCAATCTGATCGTGACCTGCGCTGTCTGCAAAATAACGCCTCGGGTCTGGCTCAGCAGCCAAATGCTTGATAGACCCACTCACAGTTTCCTAGAACGTGTAGAAAACAACGCATCTGTCAAGACCTTTATAACCCTATACCGCTCATACCAAAGTTTAACCCATTACCTCGTGGCAAAATTTTAGACCTATCCAGATTGGAAGCATTTACAGACCACAATTTCAAAGTGGCTCAAATGGTGCTATCTTGCTTTGATAGAGTAGAAAACTTTGTGGGAAAAGGAGAAAATGCTGGTTACCAGCATTTTCTCCTTTTCCCACAATGTTTTCAAAAGGCTTCTTCGGTAAGGGCGTCAAAAGTAGGGATACTTAGGGTAAACAGTTAAATGGTTGTTGTTAGATAGCCTTTTGGGAAAGAGAGTTCGTGGAGAAAAGGAGATAAATGCTGTTAGAAACCAGCATTTTCTCTTTTCTGGACAATGTTTTCCTGGCCTTTCAAAGACGAGACTCATTTTACTTGTTGTCTGCAAGTGCCTCGAACTTTGACAAGACCAAAATCTTCTTCGGCTGTTAGGAAGTTAATCCACAAAAAAGTCATTAATAAAAAAGTCTTAGTTTTTTTCGTGGCAACGACATACTTGATTAATTACATTCAATTAAGGGAAGAAATTAAGTCATTATTACGAGTGAACGAGCCTTGTTTTGTTTCGACCGCAGCAATCGTTGAACCAGCAGTTTCCTGTTACAAGTAGGTTTGGATGAAAGATTTATTTACTTTATTCTACCTCTGCAGTCCTTTTCCAATCTAATGATATTGTCGTAAAAGGAGAAAATAGCAGTGTCTTAAACTCTTTCAGTTCAAGAACTATGCTGTGTAGCGACTTCCCTGACACCATTCCCACGTGACCGATACCGGAAGTGAGGATTGATATAGGGCCCAAAGTTATCAACCATTCTTATCAACATTATTGTTCAACCGATTTTAAATCTGAAAACATTGTTAGATGATAAAGATGTGTCTTTAACTCATTACCAAACGACAAAATTTTAGACTTATCCAGATTGAAAGCATTTGCAGACGACAAAATAAAAGTGACTGAAAATTTGATTTTTTTTTGTGAAGGGTAAAAAACATTGTGGGAAAAGGAGAAAATGCTGGTTACCAGCATTTTCTCCTTTTCCCACAATGTTTTCTAAAGACTTCTTTTTCAGGGGTGTCAAAAGTAGGGATTGTGTGGTAATGGGTTAACTGTTTTAGCTCAAGAATGGATGCTGATTAGCACCTGCCCTGGCGACATTACAAAGTGACCGATACCGCAAACGAGGATTGTTCCAGGGTACATATTTATAAACCATTCTTATCGACATTCTTGGTCCAATTTCCAAGAGTTTACTGATTTTTAACCCTTAGGCTGCTTACAAGGAGTCACTGACATTTTGCGGACAGTGTAGATCAAGATCAGACTGCACATAAAGTGCAGTCTGATTTTTGATCTTCACTGTCCGATAAGCTATATACTATCCCCCTAAAATACCTTTGAAATAGCTATGTTTGAGAGTGGCTTTTATGTCCTTTATTATTATGGAGAAAAAGGTTTTAATGAAAATATTTCGGTTTAAATTACGCCGTTGCTGATGTATGGTGTTCAACGCTGTTTTCATCATTTTTTTTAGTTACATGTATATTGCGATAGCCAGTGGACCTATCCATGCTTTTCTGGAGTTTCCTTTACTGGTACTCCGCACAATATTCTTACCAGAGAGGAATGAATTCTGTTGCAATGAAGCAGGCCAATTCTCGGAATGAAAAAGGCCAGGCCGGTTTTAATTACGCACAAGTGTGATTATTTGTATGTATATTATTTCGCATATCATAAATCTATAGTATTTACGACTGCGTACTTTGGTTTGAAATAACATTAGACGTGACTATGATATCCACCCACCGTCAGTACTACGATTATAAATCATATTTCCGGTTTCATAAATCACGTGATGAAAAGGCAAGATTCGTGGGCTCAGTTTCGAATTAGCATAGTTACGTGGCGACAGATTCGTTCAATCTCTATTAACATTTTTAGCTGTCGTTATGTGACTTTTTGTCTTATATTGCTGTATTTCGATGTTTTTCAGGTATAAATGTCAAAGGTCAAGTGTTTTGTCTTATATTTGCATACGCAGACATCTGTATTCAATCATTATTTGCATTTTTAAGGTTTTTTTTTCAATTAGATTCAAATTGTAAATCCATTTTCGAACAAATTCGTTTTTTTTATATGTCCCTCTTTTTTTTCTTCGTTCTTTCTGAACAAAGGGCCCTGTTTAAAGCAGATCGTCCTTTTCTTACTTTGTGTTCTATTTTCATAAAACATGGATGTTATCATTCTATAAAGTTTATTCACCTATGTCGCCTGAGCTAGATTTTGTTTGGTCTGGAATAATCAACATTTAGACAAAACTTAAACACAGTACCCCGTGTGTTTTCCAACCGTATGGTGCAAGCGTTTAAACTCATTTTTGAGAAAGAGGTTAAAGATAGATACTAGCATTTTCTCTTTTTCTCACGATATTTTCCATATTCTTTTTCCCCGCAGTAGTTAAATATCTTGAGTGTTTGGTTTAAAAGTATAAGCTAATGTTAAAATGTCTTCTGTAAAGCCTTTCAGTATCAACGATTCTAAGATCTGTCTTCTTGTTTACCCTTACTCTGCATGCTTAGTAACTAACATGAAACTTTCAATCCCATCGTTAAAAAAATAGAGTTTGCTATTTCAAAGACATCTCCTCGGAAAGTGTAGATCCAAGATCAGACTGCACGTTCTGTCGGCTAAAGGTCAGCAAAGGTGCTTAGCATCCTAATGGTTAAGAATAGTTATTGTTTCCATAAGTGAAACAAAAAAGTTACAGGTTCATTTAGACAAACTCGTACTACTGGGACAACGTGTAAAGAAAAGAAATCAGCATTTATTGTTAAGGATTTTCTGTTACCTCATTTGATTTTCTTCCTTATGGGTTTGTTTAAGTTTCGTATACGCTATTGGCACCGTATTTGTCCCAATAATATCATGTTGTCTCGCGAGACTTTTCATTTTTTTTTCCCGAATATGCAGAAGAGTGCTCAAAGGTATATAACTCTATCGGACTTGAGAAGATTAAGTATTTAGACACGTTGGATAAAACATTACAAAAACTAAATCTGACCTTATTTTATACTGTTTTGTGCATGTGTAGAGGACTTCGCTTTATCTTAACTTTGTACAAACAAAATTTTAAACCTGCCCAAACTGAAAGCTTTCGCAGATTGCATCAAGCAATGAGGCTCAAATGATGGGATATACCATTTAACTCATTACCAAACGACAATATTTTAGGCTTGTCCAAATCGTAAGCATTCGTAGACAACATAAAAATGACTGAAAATTTGAAATTTATTTTGTGAAGGGTAGAAAACATTGTTGAAAAATAAGAAAATGCTGGTTACCAGCACTTTCTCCTTTTACCACAATGTTTTCTAAAGGGTTCTTTCTCAGGATCGTCAAAATTAGGGATTGTGTGGTCATGGGTTAACAGAAAGAAACCGTTAAGGAAAAAGGATCAAATGTTGGTTCCAAGATATTTCTCCTTTTCACAGTTTTTCTTTTGCTGAAGCCTCATTTCTAAGGGTCATTGAAATTATTTAGTCAAGAGTTAAAGTTTATTAACATCAATGGACATATATTTTCGCCTGTAAATATCGCATAATGGTGTAATTATAAATACCTAACTCACTGAACTTGGATTTTTTTCTTTAAATTTTGAAAAAGAAAGAGATTGTTAAAAAGAGAAAAATATATTAGTTTGGCTGGAATTTAGATCTATCATATCAAAATTTCAATGTCAACTTTCTTTTTATCAATATGAATTGTCTACTGTTTACCAAACGGTAGAACCAAAGACTTGTCCAAATTGAAAGCGTTGGCAGACACCAAATTACCCTTTTATTCGAAAATGGTTTCTGTATTTTGAATTGTAGAAAACATTGAGAGAAAAGAGGACAAAACGTTTGGTCTCTACTGCTTTCTTCTTTTATTCATTATGTTTACAAATGCCATCTTCACCAGAATCGTTAAAACCCGTTATTATGGTGTAAAGAGTTTTATGATATCAAGCATTCTTTTCAAATCTATTCGCCCAGCGCTCTATGTGTACTTAATACATCTGCAAAAAATATCAGCCCAGGTCAGCCTGGACAGTCTGCGCAGGCTGACCTTGGCTGATACTTTTTGCTACAAGTCAATTTTCTGCATGCAAGGACCAATGTACATGGTGAATCAGCTAGTTGATTTACATTGATTTTATTGGTCATCAATTATTTAATCACTTGCAGAGAATCATGCATAACAGAAATGTATTAAAAACCCCTTTTGCAAGAACATGGTTTATTAATATGTTAAATGAGCCAACTACAGGAAACAAACCAAGAAAAGACGAGTGCACTAAAACAACGCGACATAACTTAATTATGAACTGTTTCATCAGAATCTGCTTTAATTAAGAAAGTGAAAAATGAATGAAAACATCCGCAAAACAAGTTATAATAATTACTTAGGTATTTATGGAATGCCTGCACGATCCAAACCTGGCCTTAAGAATACAAATTCAAATACTTCGCTATAGGTGATAGATCTTGATAATTATGCAGGTTATGTTTATATGTTCATTTTAAAACAAAGGTCAAGGCCACTTTAAAAAAAAAGAAAGAAAGAGAAAATTTCAAGCTCTTAGACGACTCAATTTCAGCATTTACGAAATACTATTAAATGCAAGTACGGTACTTGTACTAATTTATTAGGCACAAGTCATTGAAATGCAGTTTCATATAAGTATTTTCAGATTTTTTTGCCTCATTGGTGCGTTTCATTTGTTGAAGTTTTGTCTACGCCATGGGCACCCTATCTGTCTTAATAATATCATGTTTTATTTCATGTTTTGCGGTAGTTTATCAAAAAATATTGGTGGAATACTCTTCGGTATTTCATGGTTATTTTCAGACGTTTCAATTGAAAGCGGACACAGCACTTTTCGCGTACTAGTTACCTAGGTAAAATGCGCGTACCACTCAACTAGATGGAAATATGACGTCATTTACCTTGAATTTCAAGCGCTATACGTAATATTGTAATGCGTTTTCAAGCGAAGTGGGTACGCGCTCAGGGGAATAAGCACAAAGAATTGCACTGGATTTTGACGTTAGTCCAACCCCCCCCCCCCCCCCCCCCGTCCCGAATGGGTGCAAAGCATGCAATGAATAGAATATTCTTCTTTTCGGAGTAAGATCAAAATCTTTTTCATCTCGTGAACATCATCAGTAATATTTTTCACGACTGGCTGCGCGATTTTTAAATAAAAGGTCAATGTCAAGGTCACAGTCATAAATAAAATGCACATTCCAAGCCCTACGACGACACAATAGTATTTTTTGATAAAATTTTGTATCTTACTTTTGTTACAAAAATAATGAGCACTGACTATGATGCTAATCGCTTTGATATTTCAGACATGTAAAATTTGTACATTTTAAGTTTTCAATTTGGAATTTCAAAGATTAATGCAATTCACGCTTTTGTTTCAGAACAAAAATAAAGCATGTGAAAGCAATTAACCTTCTACAAAACGATCCTATGTTTAATTGACCTTTAGGGAGAAGGCTCTTGAAATCATTGGGGGTTAACCCTTTCCCAGACAATCCCTGGATTTTACGGCCCTGAGATAGAAGCCTTTTAAAAGCATTGTAGGAAAAGAAGAAAATGCTGGTTACCAGCATTTTCTCCTTTTCCTACAATGTTTTCTACCCTGTTGGAAACAAATTTCAATTTTTGAGTCTCGTTTATTGTGTCGTCTGCAAATGCTTTCGATTCGGACATGCTTAAAATATTGTGTTTGGTAATGAGTTTGTATATACTTTGTATACAATCTTTTTTAGACTTTTAAAGTTTGAGTCGTCTTGTATTTGTTGTCTGCGAGTGCTTTCAGTTTGGAAAAGTGTACATTATTGTCGCTAATTTGTAAAACAAATGGTAATGGCGCATGCTTTTGGCAAGAACAAAATTCCTGTTGTTGAACGAGAGAGTTTGTGTTTTTGTATATTTAAACTACTTGCTAAATTATATAAGATGATTTTTAGTAGCAGATATAGAGAATACATGCCTAGTGTTGTAGAATATCAAAAATATCTAACGAGGTTGGGAGAATTGATAATTGTCGAGCCTTGGCGAGACAATTATCAATTCTCATAACCGAGTTAGATATTTTAGATATTCTACAACACTAGGTACGTATTCTATTTATCTTTCAACGTCTGATTGGTCGGTTTTTATTATTCCTGGTTATTATTCAACAAGAAAAAACACGAATTTATCACTATATGCAAATTAGTTAATGACACAGCACGCGCTTTTATTCTAATACACAAACAAATTACTCATAGATTTATAAACCCTGCACAAAGAAAGAAGTTCAAGATATTTATTCGTTTTCGTACTCAATCAAACGTTTGCAAAAAAAACAAACCGACAGAAATTGATTTTTTGTCAATATTGTAACAGAAATCAAGTGTGCATTTGACCAGAAATACGTTGGATAAGCCGTCGCCTAAAAAAATATGTCACAGGTAACCGGCAATCTGTTTGTGTACTTTCAAACGGTCGTGTAGTACAAACCATTGAATTTTAAACGCAGGAGAAAAGTACATAGAGTTTTTGACAATTCTATCGATCAGATAAGATTATGATATGGATAAACATTTAATCTGCCGACGTTTAAGACGGTTCCGTAGAACATTGGAATTGTCACACTGCTATTCCTAGTGGAGATATTCAAGTTTGGAATGGGCAGCTGTTCGGGTATGGCGGTTGAGTTACTTGGGCTTCACACACTGGATTTTCATGGGCTCTGGCTTCATTTGCAAATGCGAATTGATTGGAAAGCTGAGATTGGGCTTTGGAGATTTGAGACACGCTATTACTGGGTGGGGGACAGTGATTTTCAAGACCTGAAAGCCAGTGAAAGGTACGTGTCACCGCTGCTTGTGTTTGCCAAAATATTTGACCATATTTTATCCCGTTTCCACAATATCTTCTACCCGTTTCAAAATTAATTTCAAGATGCGAGTTGAATTCAGTTTGTCATCTGCAAACGATTTCAATTTGGACTGTTGTATAATTTTTGTAAAGAGTAACATTAGTCTACATATTTTTTCTCCGATATGTTGAAAACAATGTGGGAAAAGGATAAAATGTGCATAACAAAATTTTCTCTTCCTCCTCCTTGTAATTTAAAAAAAAAAACTTTCTTCCCTAGGGTGGATAATTTGGAAAAATTTTGTCTGCTAAAGGAATAAATTGTTTTGAAGTATGTATGAGAAAGAAAATCAAATATGCCAACATATATCAAGGAAATTCTCCCCTCGAGTAGATTTGCTATTCTCATAGTCACTGTGCTATTCTGTAAATTTTCATTCAGAAAATCAAGAAAATGTGCTCATAACAAGACAATTTTCCTTTACTGCAATGTTTCCTTCTGTAAAAGTCTGCTTACTCTGAAAAAGACCTAATTATGATGTAAAGGGTTACTCTGCTGATTTTCTTTCTCATAATTAGGCATTCAATTTATTATCTCTTTTTTCGAATTTCAGTGCGATAGAACTCAAAATTTTTACTGAAATAAGGCATAGAGTTATGGAAGAAGTTTTGGTAAACATTTAAAGATTTTGAAGACAGTCAGCATTTTACCTGCCTATAGAACTACACCAGACCTGCAGTGTGGCATATTCTGTATTTGTTTAATTTAAATAAAGACAGCAAAAGTACTGTTTTTGTTCTATAGATATTTTTTTTAGCGACTGTTGTCTTGCTTGGATTTGTGTATTGACAAAATGTCTACAAGAGGTCATGTTTTAAATCGAAAGTAGTTCCGGCATGTGCTGTTCTATAAATATCCGTGGTATATCATTGTTCTAAAAATAACCGTGGTATATCAAAAAAAAATATATCATCGGTGATATTGCATGGATATTCGCGTAAAGATAAATAGAGGATATTTGTTTTTTTTTTCGGTGAAAGATCGAAATTTATTTCATCGAGTGGACACCATCGGTAATATTTTCACGAGTGGCTGCGCCACCGAAAAAAAAAAATATTCTATTTATTTCATGTTTTTAACCCTGTCTGGGAGGAGCTTGATCAAAATCCAGTACAGTTCTTTTCCGTTATTCCCCGTGGCGTACCCCTACCGCATTGCAACGCATTACAATATTACGTCAAGCCCGAGAAATCTAAGGTATATGACGTCATATTTCCTATCTGGTTGTGAGGCACGCGCAATTTACCTAGGCAACAAGAACGTGAAAATCGGTATTTTTACTGGTGGTAACAGTGTAAGATCGAAAAATATTTTCACTGCTATTTCTTGATATCCTACCGGAAAGCATGAAATAAAGGAATATTCTTTTCTTTTGTACAGTAGACTGGTGCATTGTATTGTAGAAGTTACTTTCCAACATTGACTGTGCTTTCGGGTATTTCTCCTCCAAAAAAAAAAATTCAATCAAAGTCCATCTTAATGCATTGACATTCACAATCAGTTTGTAAATCATTTTCTTTACACGTGATTTGTCAATTTCTCCGAAGTACTTAAAAAATATATATCCCTTTATTTGTTGTGGTCTTTAACAAATGCATTTATTGGTGCCACGATGTTTGATATCATGTGACTTAAAGTATTTCAACATGGCAGCCTTATTCATTATGCCGAGGTAAGAGGAAGTTACAGAATAAAGAATGAAGGGAAAAAGAAGCTGGAGCATGAATCATCACAAATGTAATGGTAGCCGTCGAGCAAAATCAGATTGCATTCTATGTAGCGTGATTTTCTTCCCACAAACAACAAAGCCGACTGTAGAATTTTACCTTTCCCAACACAGTCCTAGGCTAAAACGACCTTCAAGAAGATTTTTCGCAAACACCATAGAAAAACGGGAAATCACTGGTATCCAACATTATTTTCTTTAGCTACTATTTGTTCCACTTTTCAAAGATAATTTCCGTTTTTTTTTTTCAGAAACATTTAATTTGTGGTCTACCAAATGATCTGTAAATGCTTAGGATTTGGACAGGTCAACAACTTTGTCATCTGCCAAAGGGTTGCGAAAGGTGCATGGATAGATTTGAGCCATGTTCCGGCAAAAGGGGGCTTAATGCATCTCCCTGATCCACGGTACCAAGCAAGCCATCACCTGCTTATGTACCAATAATATCCAATTATTGTAACAACCAACTTAATAATGAGACAGACTGGTCCTTGGACAAACAGAAAAATTGACCAATAGCGAAAAGTTTCGGCGCAGGTCAGCCTGCGCGGACTGCGCATGCTGACCTGGGCCGAAACTTTTCGCAGATGCATTAAGCACCCTTTTCACAGAGCATGGCCCAGTTTTAGATTCTTTTCATTTCTCGCCGTATGGTACATTCCAGAAACTTTGATATGCTTATCATTTTCTTCTCTGGTTATAATTACGCATTATAATTCACAGCATCGCGCCTGCGTGATAAGCCGATTTGTGCTTATCAGCAAACCGCATGACCTTTGCGCATTGGTATGTTCTTTCAGAAAGTTTTGCCATTCTTCCAATAGTTTTGTATTTTTTCGACATTTTTCTAGCTGGGAAAATGTTTTAAAATATTTTAAGCGTTTAAACATCCCGTAATTCTTTGATCTGTCAAGATGTATAAACCAAGTGGACATATCTCTTGCAGTATGATATTATTTACCATAAAATCTCACTTGCTTCATCAGGGGTATTTTATTATTTTTTTTCCGGAATTTTTGGTGGGTTTCATAGTGGTAAAATCACAAGAGCGGCACTCTGGCGAAATTGTGTTCAATTCTAAGTGTTTAATCCTTCGCCTCCAAAAAAATGTGAAACTCTCAAGCCAATAAAAAAAATGCTATTTTAAAACTTATTTTTATAGCAAACTATCTCTTTCTCGGACAGTGTAGATTATTAATCAGAAAGCAGTCTGATCATGACCTACACTGTCAGCAAAAGAACAGTATGTTGCAATTAGCAGCCAAGAGATCAACCCTGTGGCTGCTAATCGCCAATCGCTGACCTTTTGCGTACATTGTAGAGCAAGATCAGACTGCACAGGGCGTACATTAATTCCATGATTGAGCTATTCCATTTGATTGGGCATGAATATTTATAGATCGAAATAGTTGATTGTAATGCTGGGAATTAAATGTTAACAGCCAAGGGTATTTCAAAATCATAGTTTTTAGGTACAAACTTAATTTATTCCTTTTATTCACGTGGTTTCTCTCTCTATTCATCATGCATACTGCTGTCAAGGGAAGCTACTCCTGACTCCTTTTGATCAAAGGGAGACCACAAATACACAAATAAGCCTATGTCATGAGTACTATCCCTTCAACCAAAAGAAAAAAAGGCATCCATTTGCTTAGTAGGTTGACTTTCAAGCCAATCTTTGTATGATATTTCTTTTCTTTTTTCTTTCAAATTAATAATTCCACACAATAGCTTCCTCGACAAATACCACTTCAGCGTTCTCAACGCTTTGATTCTTTATACGTTTATAATATTCATCAATATGTTTTCATCGGTCAATATCTTGTAAATTCGCCGTTCTGCTAAAGCCTATTCGGCCAATCTTGACAGCTTCCCTCTTTTACTATGAGAGTGAGGGGACCATGAATATCCACCCAACGCTATACCCAACGACAAAATCTCAGATTCATGTATACTGAAAGTATTGGAAAGCAACATTTCAAACGTGTATCAATGACGAGATTTGCCCTCGAAAAAACAGTGAACGTTCTTGCCATAATGTATCATGTTTCAAAAGCCGTCCTTAACCCTTTATCACATATTGACAACTTCTAACGCCCCTGAAAAAAAAGTCTTTTGAAAACATTGTGGCAAAAGGAGAAAATGCTGCATGGTAACCAACATTTTCTCTTTTTTCCACCATGTTTTCTAACGTATCAAAGCAAAATTGCACCATTTAAGCCACTTTGAAATTGTTGTCTGCAGATGCTTTCAATTTGGATCAGTGTAAAATTTTGTCGTTTGGTAAAGAGTTAAGTGTTATTGAAATCATGCGGAAAAATTCAGGCGAAAATCAAACACAGAGATCTGCTGATCTTATCTTGGTCCATCCTCCCCAAAACCCAAAGGTTTCTTTTGTGTAAGTAAGACTTTACCCCAGATCGATGCGAGAAAAAAAATAGTTGGTTGATCTATATGAATCAAACTTCCGAATTTTATAGCTTACAAGGTCAAGGTCGAATAATTTCTGAAAATACGAAACTAACAGGTAGAAGCTGGCATTCGAATCATTTACGTATGATTGGCAGAAAGATCAAAACGAGGCGACGTTTAAGGCTCCAGTTTGTCACTGCGGTTACTAAATCCACTTTTTAATACATCACGCGCGAGGCAAACACGCACTTTTCTGCGCATTCCAGGAATTTATCTAGACATTCCAGGCATAGAAACAAGGTTAAATCAGTACATTTAGCAACAACGTGATTATTTATATCTTTATGACTCTATGATAAGACAGACGTCATCGTTTGTTGGAACATTTATTTCCTTTGAACTAGTTCCTGAATGTAGATATAAATACCATACTAACGGAAGTAGGGTACGAGAAACAAAAAAGCTATTGCCAAAAAAAAAAAATGGACTGCGTGAAAGGTATTAGAATATGAACAGGTAACTCTGATGTGGACTATTATGATGAGAAGTTATGCAAAGTAACTTACAATCATAGTTGAAACAAAGCGCAGTTTTATATTCATGTGCCCGCAGATAGGCCCACAATAACTGGCCAAATAAAAAGCTCATATTTGTGGCCAATTACAAACAGCTATACCTATTCCATCGAATATGTAAATACTGAGAAGAATTTCAAAAGCAGGCTTATATCAGCTACACCACAAATATAGTTGATTTAGATAATTATAGAATATAGGTATACTTCCACATAGGGGAAAAAAGGGAATAGAAAAGTATACATTCTTGTTTTGATCTTGATTTTTTTTTCAAATTTGCCTCTGCAGCCAGTGTAGATTAAGATCGAACTATACAAAATATCCAGTCTTACCTTTGATTTCGAAGATCTCAAGCGACTCTTACAACTAAGTATTGACGCTGATCTCATGAATTCAAAAAAGCTTCTACATTTTCCAGATTCCCATACTCTGACGTCACAAAATTCATTATCCCGCAGCGAATTATAATGGTGCCTGATGCCTCGCCCCATGCTTCCTAGGCTTTAATGTTTAACATTAAGTTTACTCATTTAACTCATTACCAAACGACAAAATTTTAGACTTGTCCAAATTGAAAGCATTTCCAGACGATAAAATAAACGTGGCTCAAAAATTGAAACATGGCTTAAGAAGAATATAAAACATTGCGGAAAAAGGAGAAAATGCTGGTTACCAACATTTTCTCCTTTTCCAACAATGTTTTAAGGAGGCTTCTTCTTCTGGGTCGTAGAAACAGCAATGAATTTCATAATACATACGGTGTCGGTGTATCAACGAGCACCATCCTCTCAATGTAGAACGAAAGAAGTCTCCATTTGAGGAGACCGTGTAATCCCGTTTGGCTTTCTCATTTAACGACGTTTTCGAACCTTGACGATTAAAAACCGTCTGCAGCTGCAACGGTTGCCTTTTTTCTGTTAGTAGCAAGCCGCTTTG
Source organism: Tridacna crocea (assembly GCA_943736015.1). Taxonomy (NCBI): domain Eukaryota; kingdom Metazoa; phylum Mollusca; class Bivalvia; order Cardiida; family Cardiidae; genus Tridacna; species Tridacna crocea. The sequence goes on along the minus strand of OX031059.1, from coordinate 25,107,594 downwards.
ATGAGAGTACCATACTCTTGATACCTCGCTTTGCCCCCCCCCCCCCCCACCCCCCGAGGATGGCATGTTGCACGTCAAGGGCCTCTCCTACATCACGTGCAATACCTCATCATCTTAACTGCCCCCTACATATCCGCTTCCTTTATTTATCTTTTTACATTTGTGACCCATCGCGCAAAAAGAGACCATCTGGGAATTCTGTACGTCAGTTCGATGGACACAGATTAGCGATAGTGCAGGTCAGTTCAAGTTGATAGTTCAAAAATGGTTGTATAACGATGTACAATAACAACTTTTCAAACAGCGCGGAACGGGCAGACATACAAGGGTAGCTATCTTTTTTCCACAGATACATTGAATCCCCTGTTCACAGTGAATTGGTCATTTGAATTTGCCATGTTTCATTTACAATACTTCAGATTTACTAGTTACTAGTTAGATGGGTAGGTTGAATATCCTACAAATGTCATGTAGCTGTCTGCAATGCACCCAAACACAGTGAAAATGGAGGACCCAGTGTATTGCGCAAATGATTCGCAGGAAAATGTTGCCTGTCATTCAAGCTTGTATATATTATACTACAAAGAAACTTCTCTTGATCTGATTGGATAATATGCCCCGGACATATATATCATATACACTGGCAAAAACCAACGTTAAAGCAGTTTTCCTTTCGGGAGCCCCGTATACATAAATTCACTATCAACACAACATCCAAAATGGCATCGTCGATCAAGATTGATATTAAGATTATGCGCAAAGCTGCACGTTTTTAATTGTATTGCCAAAGTTTTAGTGACGTCAGTTCCCTGTGATGTTAGTTTTCATTGGGGTACTCAGAAGGGATTTCTACTTTGTCAGCGTATCCAAGTTTTAGATAAAGAAAATCATGTAAAAATCGCTTAAAAACGTTGGAATGGTAAAACTTTGCAGTGTAATAAATTCGTTGTATGGTTTGGTGGGAGAGGACATGGAAACTTACTCGGAGCGACATGATTCGCAACAGCTGTAAACAAGTTTCCAAGTTCCCTGCCACCTGACGGTACAACGAATAATGTACACGATGAAGATCATTCCAATAAATTGCCAGACCATATCTATCAAGGATATCGAAGAAATTACATGTATCTTAAACAAAATTTCAAAATGCCGTATAACATACTTCCAGCGTTGCAAACTTTGAGTAGTATACCTCTTAATTCCAGTGACTGTATTTCGTTTTCTGTTATATACTGCTATTTTCATGAATATTTCGTATATTTTCCACTTCGTTAGAGCGGCTTACCTGCAGTGCAATAAGGTAGTGTTTTGCTCTTTCCTTATATATTTTCAGTATTCAAATTTCTTTTTTGATAGTTTTGACATTTGAAATCAATCCCATGAAATAAATAGCAACATGATAATTATGAGATAGTTTATGGAATGTGGCTGTGGGTATCTTTTTCACTTTAAATTGCATCTTTCATAACGCAATAAAGAGTCAACAGAAAAGCGTTATTTTATTTTGTCGTGGTTGCGTAAAGTTTACCTTTTAAGCCGACGGACCATTGGACAGCAGAAGGTGATTGAACAGATTAACGATAGTGCAGGTCAGATTTAGTTGAAGATGATTGCATACCAAGGTACAATGACCACTTTACACACACAAAATGTCATTAAAGCGAAAAGTGTCAACCCTGATCAGCATGCGCAGTTCGCGCTGAATGAGCAGGGTTGACACTTTTCGAAGTCCCTATAGAAGGTCTCTTTTTGCGTGATGTGTCTCAAATATTGGTCCTCTTTGAAACTGAACCTGCAACCAAGATCACTAGATTAATTGCACTGGAACAGTCATATTTTTGCAGTATATTTTCTTTCCTTCATTTACCAATATTGCTGTTTATGATGATGATGATGATGATATCAAAGATGTTAGAAATGAGACTGAGAGCGTAGAGATATAGAAAGAAGAAGAAGAAGAAGAAGAAGAAGAAAAACCTATTTATCCATGTGGATTCGTGGTTTCACCTCTACCAGGCAAGGGCTCAGAAGTATCTCAGTCAAGGCAATTCCGTGTAAGACCAAGCATCTTGAGTGAGGACCAAACCATGGCTATCGGGTAACGAATTCAATTCAACTGAGCCTCAGAGGACACGAAGAACAAGAGCTAGACGAAGAATTGCTGTGACAGAAAGTTATGTCTTTGAAGAGATAAAATATAGGGAAGAAATTACTGACTGAAATTATGTCGGAAAAAATATTTCAAAAATCTCATTTGTCACGAGTGCCTGTTAATTCCACAATGACAAATATCTACTTGAGCCTAAACTAATTACAAACGTCGACAGATTTTTCTTTTTCATTTTTAAACCCTTAGGATTCCTGAAACTATCTTACGTGCTTTTCGGAGAGGGTAGATCAAGATCAGACTCCACAAACCGCATAGTCTGACTATGATTCAACTGTGTACTTTTCTTTCTAAAATATTCTGGTCAAAGCAGCCCTAAAACGACAAAGAATGCATCCATTCAAGAATCTGGAATTGTCTCTTCTAGTTCCAAGAGAACCGGATAGTTCGTTTTTTTGTTCTTAAAAAGCTAGTAAATGTTTCTTAATATACAATTATACACCGTATAAAAACAATTTTGAGTCAAAATTTCTAACCAAGAGGCGGATAATGTAGATCCAAGATCAGACTGCACGTTCTGTGCAGTCTGATCTTGATCTACATTATCCGCAAAAGTGGTCTAAATTCATTGTTTTCGTAAAAGGTTGAACGACATTCTCTGGTAATCCTATAGTGTTCTTGTGTATAGAGGTACGATTTCATATTTTTCTTTCATTAGAAATACAAGGGGTGACTATTAACTTCGCATAACTTTATCTACGCCAGGCCTTTGTTCACGTCTGACCCTTTACACAGATTAACTGTTTGCCTCCGAAAAATTAATTAACGCTTTTCCCTGTCGTCCCTTTAGCCGGATTCCAAATCAGATGTGTGAGAAAGATAGGTTTCAATGGTATGTCTTTCAACATGCTGCAAATAATAAATATATTTATGGGTTATGATGGTCAGGCCAGGTAGCTTAAGTATCGGACTGGTAAACGTGTGGCTGGTTCGATACTTGGTTGTGGCAATCTTTCTTTCCTGTCATCTTTGATGCATCCGAGAAAAGCAGTCACTGACTTGAAAAAGTTGTGTCAGAGCTGGTTAGAGAAAACCAGGAAACACATACGAAAGTACACTGACCTCTGTGATATGACCTAAGCTGTGTAAAAAATCATTTAAACTCCAATACAGTGCTCTAAAATATGGTGATAATGATGATGATAATAACAATGTTAGTAAATTACTTAAAACAATTGATGTTTTATTTTCTTTTAGTACACACGTACTTGTTCCTCATACAAAATGATAATAGTTATGTGAAAAGGAAGCCACCTATATATTTTCGTTTATTCTTTTTTAAGTCAATCCAGATGTTTCTCTCGCACAATTTACCAACTTTTAACAGTTAACAACTATTTGTTTTATTTATACGTCGTTGTATATAAACTGATTCAAATCAATTTCACAGTAAAAAGACGATTAGCCATTAGGTTACGGTCCAATACGAGAAATAATTTTGCGAAGCTCAATAAAGGAAACGGACAGAAGTCCGCCATCCCGGAAAAAAGTATGATTTATGAAAATTAAAATAATAAAAATTAAAGCCGGTTATGGATGTAACTTCACATATACATGTACCTAAAACGGCCATATGGAGCGCAACACGCGAAAAGGTGCATTCGGACATTTGCGTAAAGTGTCGCCCCGGATCAGCGTGTGCAGTCCGCGCAGACTAATCCGAAACGACACTTTCCGATTTGATGTGATTTTCTGTTTGACACAAGTCTACTGTAGCATAAAATCTAATGTAGTCGTAAAGTGCCGTCTCGGATTAGCCTGCGCGGACTGCGCAGGCTAATCCGGGACGACACTTTACGCAAATGTCCGAATGCACCTTTTCACGTGTTGCACTCCATATGGTGTCACTTGTATGTATACAAAAACTGCACAGCAACAACACACAGCGGGTTTTATTGACAAAGGAATCATTGTACTACACATACAGTTACATTTAGAATTGTTGTATGTAGTTTATAAGACTTTTAAAGTTAGGTTTTAGTTTATATATTTTTTTTTATAAAAACACTTTTTTAACCCTTCCTAAATGACACATTGTCGTCGGTGTAATGCAGAGAAAAGACCCTCCCCTACAAAATACCCGGGTCATTATTACACGTAAAGAACTGACCCCAGAAGTCATTTCACTATACGTAGTGGAATGAACCGGGTCATTATTGTACGTAGAGAAATGACCCTCTGGGATCATTTCTCTACGTAGAATAATGACCCATTTGTCATTTTGTAGGGGAGGGTCATTTCTCTGCATTACACCAGCTATGATATGAAACATCGTATATGCAGCAATCTTTCCGTAACACATTTTTTACATATCAAGCACTAAGGGGTAGCGAAAAGAAATGAACTGTTAGAGTTAAGTGGATGACGATTGATTTGACGCCTGCTGTTATTTTAGAAGGCGGTATGACGGAGCAAAATGGTTTGTTCAAGTCATGTCTAATTTTCTAAATTCATTTTGACATGTCACTCGCGTGAAATTGTATATTTAATCATTCTTATCCCTTTAAATGCGCGGGAAACCATAACTATCTGCACAACTACAGAATTTCAAACATGTTCTTATTTACAACAGCCCAAGGCGACAAAATTCTATGCCACTCGTTTGATAGAGAATGTATCTGAAAGGGTAGAAAAATAATGGGGAAAAAGGAGAAAATGCTGGCTATCAGCATTTCCCCTTTTCCAAGTATATTTTCAACAACCTTCCTTTTCAGGCTCATGAAAACACAAATTCTTGGGGTAGGTGTTGAAATGTTTATGTAGACTGTAGGAATTGAGTTCCGAATGTCCAGAAAGAAAACCTGCAGTCAGGGCTAGTATTCACCAACAATTCTAAAGAGCTTTCTTTGTCTTATTCTCCATAATTTTCTACACTTATGAGTAACATAAGCTCTGATTGACTAAACCATTCGGTTTAGCCAATCATAAGTTGTTTTACAAAATTTAGAAAATCCTTGTGAACAAGACTAAACCTGAATATTTCGAAAAATGGTTAGTGAATACAGGTCCCGGTCTTGGATACAAATTTTTCATTATTTTGTAAGAAATTATTGCAAAAAAAGCGTTACATATTGAGGAAAAAGTGTTCTATTGCTTAAAATATCTACTTATTCTATCTAACTGAGTAAAGATGTCCTTACGACTCTTTCTTTTCATTTACTTACAAATCTTTGTATGGTATTTTGTTACGGAAAATCGTTTCTTTCAAAATAATTGAGATAAAAATGTTTCTTTCGTTAAGATGTTCATCTCAATAGAAAATATGAAACACTATCTACCCTCCGGCTGGCAGTTTGTATGAGTTAAAAATCTTGTTCGACTCTTTACACTCCTTTCAACCTCTTAAAGCATCGATAACGGCCATAAGTAAACGATGCAGGGGGTGAAATACGTCAGAATTTAAATCATACGTTTTAAAATAATGTAAATGTTTGTGATGATGAGCATCTGGTATCGCACCGTCGTTCCAAGTGTAAGTAGCTGGTAGAAAATATGAATTCAAAAATCTTGCAAGATTTAAACAGAAGATAGAGCGACCTGGCAACATTTTGCCTACTCTACAAATTTATTTTCTGCCGTTGTAATGTAGGGAAATGACCATCCCCTACAAAGTGACCCGGGTCATTATTCTACGTAAAGAAATGACCCCAGAGGTAATTTTACTATGTACAGGAATGACCCGGGTCATTATTCTACGTAGAGAAATGATCCATGAGCCATTTTATTACATACAGGAATGACCCGTGTCATTATTATACGCAGTAAAATGACCCCAGAGGTCATCTCTCTACGTAGAATAATGACCAGGGTAATTTCTCTACGTAGTAAAATGACCCATGGGTAATTTTTCTACGTAGAGAAATGTCCCATGGTCATTTTGTAGGGCAGGGTCATTTGTCTACGTTACACCGGCGACTAACACTTGGACTGACCGTGTAACAACAGATTGTCATTTTCCAAATAATTTACACACTTTCAAATGATATGATTTAACTTGATATGCACTTGACCACCCCTTTACCAACAACTGGGTTGCACGGAGTTGATATCTGAATATGTTCATAATAATGCGTTTGATTAAATGCCACTTTCAACATTATTTCAGTGCTTTCACAGCTACAGCTCACGCACTCATAGCCGGTGTAATGCAGAGAAATGACCCTCCCCTACAATTTCTACGTAGAGGAATGACCCATGGGTAATTTCTCCACGTAGAGGTATGACCCGGGTCATTTTGTAGGGGAGGGTCATTTCTCTGCGTTACACCAGCCTGAATTTCACTAGTATCAACGTGCCAATAGGAGCATTGGTCCACAATGTGATGTTTGTTGTTTGCTCGAGTAAATAGTCAAAGATCAGGGCCCGTATTCACCAACCATTCTCTAGATCATTCTTTGCTTTATTCTTCTGATTTTTTTCTACATTTGTAAGTAACGCAACTTCTGATTGGCTAAACCATTCGGTTTAGCCAATCAGAAGTTGTGTTACTAACAAATTTAGAAAATCTTGGAGAATAAGACTGAGAATATTCTCAAGAATATTTGGTGAATACGGGCCCTGTTTGATTCAGCGTTGTGTTCCTTTCTTACACCATTCACAGCGACTGACAAGCCTCGTCTACGTGCAGGTTGTTAAGGGTCATAGCAAGTTGTCACTAGGAAAACCCAGCTCTAGAAACTTAAAAATATATATACATCTATTTTTTTTTTCAAATCAGTGCAAGTAGGGTTTTGGGTTAAATCACAACTGTCTTTTTTTTCTCTTCTCGAATTAGATAACCTTTGAAAACAATTTGACTAAAATGAGAAAATTCTCGTAAGGAGCAACTTTTTATGTTTTATTTTGTATTAAACTTAAACGCACGATCCATGTACGTCTGGGATTCCTTATTTCAGAATCGTCTTATGAAAATTTGTGTCAGTAGGTAACGGATTGAATATCGGACGTACGCTCGTATTATTAATTAGCAGAACTTGATAGCCTTGTAAAAATGTAGATATCATTTAAGTTGTATTTGACAAATTATGTCAACGGAACCTTTGATATATACAGTGATACGGCAATTTTTACTCTATCGAATCTATCAGAATCGTTTCAATACTACAAAATGACAAAAAATTTGAACTATGCCAAACTGAAATAATTTGCAAACGTCAAAATCAAATGTTGCGAAAAAGGAAGACTTTTGTTTTTGAAATGGTAGAAAAGTCGCTATCGTTGGTTTTGTCCTATCCCCCCGGACTTTTAGGTAAATTGCAACATTTGGTTCTGCCCTAAATTTCCCTCTTTAGGTCGCAATATTTTGTATTGTATGATGGCAATACTTGCTCTTTTGTGTTCCTATCCCCTCACCTTTTAGGTTGGTGGCAATATTCGGTTTTGTCCGAGGTACAATCGGTATGCAGGTAGGTCGAAAATATGGTTTTTGTCTCTAATCATATCGCCCGTCAAGATCTTTGTTTTTAGTCCTTATCCGTCATTGAGTTCCAGGTTAGTGGTAATTTTAGTTTTTTTTCCATCCCAATCTCACTGTCCCACATTATCTTCCAAGTTAATCCCAATCCTTTGTTCTCACTGTCCCCCATTAACTTTCAGATTAGGCCCAATCCTTGGTTCTCACTGTCCCCCATTAACTTTCAGGTAAGTCCCAATCCTTGGTTCTCACTGTCCCACATTATCTTCCAAGTTAATCCCAATCCTTGGTTCTCACTGTCCCCCATTAACTTTCAGGTAAGTCCCAATCCTTGGTCCTCATTTACTTTCAGACAAGTCCCAATCCTTGGGTCTCACTGTCCCCTATTAAATTTCAGGTAAGTCCCAATCCTTGGCCCTCATTCACTTCTAGGTAAGTCCCAATCCTTGGTTCTCCTGTCCCCCATTAACTTTCAGTTTAGTCCCAATTCTTGGTTCTCATTTTCTTTCAGGCATGTCTCAACCCTTCGTTCTCAGCGTACTCCCATTCACTTTCAGGTAAATTGCATTCCATTTGCTTTAACAGTGATGTTCTCCCATTTTTTTAAGTAGGTCACAACTCTATACAACAACTCTAAACAAACTTTCATTAACTTTAAGGTAGGTTCCGTTCCACCATACTATCAATTTCAAGTAAGTCCCAATCTTTGTTTCTTACCATACTCACATATACTAGTCAGGTCAGTCACAATCTTTAGATAGTGCCGTATTCCCATTAACTTTCACTTAAGTCACAATGGCAAGTTCTCACCATACTCCCATTAACTCTCAGATGAGTCATAATCATTGGTTACATCATATTACCAATCACATTTCATGTAAGCTCTGACTCTTAGTGCTTACCGTGCTCATATTAACTTTCATGTTAGTCACAATCATTGTTTCGATCATAACATCAATCGAACTTCTACTAAGTTCCAGTCCTTTTTTACTTACCATACTCCGATTAACTTTTAGGTAAGTCTTAGTTTTCACCGTCGTCCCATTAACTTTTCGGTATATGTAAGTTCCAACTCTTAGTTCTCACCGTAGTCCAATTAAATTTCAGATAAGTCACAATCCTTAGTTTCAAACATACCCTCTTTAATCCTCAGGTTAGGACTAATCCTTGGTTCCACCATAGTTGTAATGAAAATCGATGTAAGCCCTGATCCTTGGTTTTTACCGTATTCTCATTAAATATCAGGTAAGTCTCAGATCTAGGTTCTCACTGTCCCTCGATTGACTATCAGGTAAGTCCTAATCCTTGGTTCTCAGCGTACACCAACTTTCTTTTAGGAAAGCGAAATTCATTGTTCTAATATTAGTGTTCGTCAATTAAATCTTAGTAGGTCGCAATCCTTGGTTTAAACCATTCTCCATTAACTTTCGGGTACATATAAATCCTAACCTTTGGTTCCACCGTACGATCAATCAAAATTCAGGTAAGTCCCAGTGCTTGTTGCTCACAGCACTCCCATTGCTTCCAGATAAGTCACAATCCTTGGTTCCACCAATCTACAAATTAAATTTTAGGTAAGCTCCTATCCTTAGTCCTAACCGTGTTCTCAGTAAACTTCAGAAAGTCGTAAAGTATGACTGGCCGAATGGCATTACTCCCTATCACATGCAAGTAACTTGAAATCGTTAGTTTTATTATTACCTTCCTCGACTTCTATATATTTTTTTTGAATCTAATTTTCAATCTTCTCATCTCCTTTTCGGATAATGCTTTTCTTCCACGTTGAAGAGTGTTAGCTTGTTTACAGTCATTTTAGCTCGTTTGTTTTCGAAGAAAATGTAGAGGAATTGTTGTAGCCATAGCGTCTTTGTCTGTGTCATCATGTAAATGCTTTAACATGTTCAGAAAGACGGACATTTTATCACATACCTGTCATTACAGAATATGTACATCCAACTTGGGCTGGTTGTTGATCATCAAATTGTTTTTATCACATATATTCGCCTTTTACAGCTATGAGTTTTTATAGAACATTATGTACCTGATTGTAATCCGTCGTTGGTATCCGCTCGCGGTGCTCTTCTTCGATCTTCTGCTTTGGTCTCAGCTGCTTTCAATATGTAAGATGATAAAATTTGTCATTTGTGAAAGGGTTAAATTATATTCTAAAGCAATCAGAAAGACTTGACTTTACCTTGATTTTAAAAAAAATAATTGAAATGTTCAGAGACCCACCTGATAGCACGTCTTTGTGTAGATGTTGCATATTTCCATATTATACTCCATATTTGTATTGGGCTATCTATGGGTTATGTTACAATTAGGCATTAAATCAACGCATTATATCAGCATAAAACCAGATTTCGACCCCATATAAAATTGATAATTAAAAAATGATTGTATAACAAGGTACAATGATCACTTTTCATACAGAAAATGTCATTAAAGCGAAAAGTATCAACCCTGGTCAGCCTGCACAATTCGCGCAGTCTGATCAAGGTTGACCCTTTCCGCAGTTACCAGAAGGTACCGTTTTGTGTGATGGGTCACAAATAGATACACTTGGATAAGGAAATCAGGTTGTCTGCAGGCAGACAAATTTTGACATACGTGTATCCATATTGTAAGGTTTCTGGTGAACTGGAAAGGACATACATGCTGCAATTAGTCTCCTATTTTCTCAAAGAGCTCTAGTGATATTTCCTTGAAGGGCTACGTTGCCTCTCAAAGTATATAATAGATTTCACAGCAGAACTTCACAACGATTTCTTTGAAAGCATGTATCGATTTGGAGAATTCGTGTTCAACTCTGTACAATGACATCCTCGGATATCCCGGGGTCTCCCTATTTGCTACGCTACATCGACCCCTGGGACAGTTGTCCCAGGGGTCGATGTAGCATAGCAAATAGGGAGACCCCGGGGTATCCGAGGATGGTACAATGACGCCATATATGATGTAATAAAATAGAATCACATGTACGCATTGAATAGCGACTATCCCGTAATTTAAACGCCCATTTCTTTTTTACTGAATGGACTCGCAGTTTCTGTGTGATTACAAAGAAAGATATATATACACCCTGAATGTATTTTTCCGTATTTTACAACAAATTTTGGTTTCAGGCATGAAATTAAGTAGTTCTCTTTAAAGACCACAGATCATAATAAGAGAAACATTGTAATATATTCGACAGATTTCTGCAACACTTAATACACTTGTATATGTAACACCACACACTTAACCAAGCTTCCAGGACGTACAGCATTGGGTAGATTGCAATAAAACAGCATAACAAGGTAACGTTATTTCTTGCATTGTAGCTTTTTTTCAGAATGTATCGCTTTAAAAGATCCATTTTGCATTGGATTTTTGATTGCATATATTCAAATGAAGATACCTCTAAAATATTCTGTTTTATTTCATGGATAAAGATAAATAGCAGTGAAAATATTTTTCGATCTTACACCGGTACCACCAGTGAAAATACCGATTTTCGTGTTCTTGTTGCCTTGGCAAATTGCGCGTGCCTCACAACCAGATGGGAAATATGACATCATATACCTTACATTTCTCGCGCTTGACGTCATATTGTAATGCGTTGCTATGCGGGAGGGGTACGCCGTGGGGAATAACGGAAAAGAGCTGTACTGGAATTTGATAAATCTCCTCCCAGAAAGGGTTAAAAGCATGAAATAAATAGAATATTTATTTTTTTCGGTGAAAGATCGAAATTTATTTCATCTCGTGAACACCATCGGTAATATTTTCAGTCGTGGCTCACCGAAAAAAAACCCCAACAAATATCCTCTATATATTTAATATGTAGCACTGTATCGCAGCGTCTTACACTTTTCTCTGTGTTAAGTGGGGGCTCGTCCACTTTGATAGGATGACATTGCAAAAGCCTTACTACCTAGTGATTTATACCGCGGAGGGACACATAAATTGTGACAAGTCCTATAAGAGATGATATAATTTACACACCGAGAAATAGATCCCTCACTGATTACATCTTCAACCCTTACAACGGTATATAGTACTCTAGGTAAGTCTGAGAGCAGTGCACATCAAAATTACGCAGCACTAAACACAGCGTCTGATTGTAGGCCTACACTAAACGCTATGGTCAGATAATATAGGTAAGAAAAGCCTTGAAAATGAAGATTTTTGTTTTTAGTTTTCATTGGGGCAAATGTCATTTTCAATTGATTTAGAAATCCAAGGGTCAGATAAGTTTAAAAACTCGGGACTTTTCATTCCATGCATAACATCAAAATTACGGAAAAAAAACGTCGACCTGGCCACGACAAAACGTAGGTTTTAATTTTTTTGAGATCATACTGAATTCTTTTTTAACTTCTATACATGATAACGCTTGCAGTTTCGTGCCTAGTGTACGAAATATGTTGCACCGTTATGTCACGTTTTTTGTAAGGAATGAAGAGAATTTTATTTTTTTCATGGAGGTATAAAAAAGACCTAATCACACTTTTGTATGAAACCACGAAAAAAACCTAATCACAATTTTGAATGAAACCGCTGAAACTTGTGTGTTAGGTTTTTCTTTCATACCTCCATGAAAAAAAAAACCTTCATTTCTTATAATTCAATATTTTAAAGACAACATACAACATCAGAAATAATTAAAACTGCATTCATTTTCTTTAGTTTTAAATCTAATGTTGGAGTTTCTTAAGCCCCTTCTACTCATATTTGTATGGCGCAAATATACGATAGGGAAGCAGTTTTCAGATCCCAAATACTGAAACTTAACCAATAGAACAAAAGTAGATGAGCAAAGCAGCGTATAGGACCCGCAAAAGTGGGCACAGGACTTTTTTTTTATGGAGCTATGAAAAACTTTTTTCAGCCAATCAAAACCCGCCAATGTTCATGAAAACAACTGATATTACATTATTATGATTTGAGCCAAAGATTTCTTTTTCTATTATTAAAGATATAACCTAATATCGATGCTACCATCATCACTATCATCATCATGACAATCATCAAGATCACTTTCGTCACTATCATCATCATCATCATCATCATCATTATCTTCTTCTTCTTCTTATTCTATTCAACACTATCATCGTTGTCATTACGATTATGACCATGATAATCTTAATCTTCGTCAACATCATCATCATCATCATCATCAACAACATTAACATTAACAACATCACCACCATCATCATCATCATCATCATCATCAGTATCTTCGTCGTCATCGCCGTTTTTATCGTCGTTGTATTATCAGAAAGGTATTGACCTTGCCCCAAATAACGTACAATGAAACAACAACAAAAAAAGCAGTAATAAAAACATGTTACGTAACTTCCCTTCCTGATTAGCAAGTTTGATATGAAATTTACAAAAACGAAGACCGAATAAAGACGAGCCGCTGAGAAGCTTTTAGCTGTAAGAGGACCTACTTTTTTGTTGTCTAGTAACGTTATGTTTTTAGGCAGAAAAAAATGCTTTCTGCGGATGGTATAGATCAAGATCAGACTGCACAAAACGTGCAGTCTGATCTTGGATCCATACCATCCGCTTATTTAGTCAAGCATATACCTTTTCAAAAATATTTTCGAGTTTTTGTGGATGTATTTTAAGCTGCCAAGAGTGTCTTTTACTTTCTATACTTTGAGCCGAAAGTGTTAACCCTTTCCTGCTAAATAACTAAAATTAAATTTTCAATTTGATATTCATTAATGAAATATTCTTGTTTTAAAGTCATGTTTTGGGCGATAATATCTCTTAATCGGACAGTGTAGATCAGAGATCAGACTGCACGTTCTGTGCAGTCTGATCTTGATCTATACTGTCCGCAATAGGTCAGCTAGTCGTGCTTAGCAGCCAAAGGGTTGACCCTTCATAATTCGACAAAAGAGTAAGCTTTGACCAAATTCGAAGTAGTTCCATACAACAAAAATTACTTTTATATGGATCAAACATGAGATGTGTCCTTTGAAGGGTTAAAAACATTGTGGGAAAAGAAGAAGATGCTGGTTATCAGCATTTTCCTTTTTTTCCCCCACAATATATCGAAGGCCTACTTTATTAGTGTAAGGTAGACAACAAAAAATAACATAAATTCAGTCAAAACGATTGAATACGACAAATTAAATGCTACTTAGATAAACAGATGTTTTGCTGAAATGGGTAAAAAGCAATATGAGAAAAGAAGATATATGCCGATTAAGAATATTTTCTTCTATTGCAAAATGTTCGAAATCCTATTTTCTCAGGGTAATTTATGCAACAAAAACTAAGCATGGTTTAAATTCATTCAAATTTGTAGTAGCACATATCAAGCCAACTATAGTTCATAAAGAGATTTTTCTCTGAAAGGGTATAAAAAGGAAACTTTTTTCTTTGGTGAAAAAAGAAAATGGTTACCGGTATTTTGCTTTTTGTACCACGACATTGTCAGCAGCCTACAAGAGCTCCAGACAGAGGGAATGATTTAGATTTAACATTGATAAAAATTGATTATTCTCCACTAAACCCTATGTTGTGGGTACTCATTAGAATCGTTTCGATGAGACGATTCTAATGAGTACCCACAACATAGGGTTTCGAAGAGAAATAATGGATTTAGAATACCTTCACCTCCCCCCTCTTATCTGGAGCTCTGGCCTACCCTCTCTGGGTAGTCTTTAAAACAAAAAGTGGGTATAATCCAAACTTATTTTAGAAGTTGTGGCAAACGACGTTGGAAATGTAGCACAAACAATAAGGTATCTCTCAGGAAGGGTAGAAAACATTGTGAGATAAGATCAAAATGCTGGTTTACAACATCTCCTTCATTTCTTTTCTTACAATGTTTTCAAAAACCTATTTTCTCAGGGTAAACAACAACAAAATTCACATGGTTTAAATTCATTTTTTTTGTATACGACAACGTAAATATAGCGAACATATCGAGATGAATCTCTGAAAGGGTACACAAAACACCGTGGTACAAACAGGAAATGGTAATCACTTATCAGTATTTTATTTTACAATATTTGAGAAACGCCTTCTCTCTTAGGGTAGGCAATAAAACAACAAGTACTACAAAAAAACTAGCATGGTTTAATTTCATTCAAAGTTGTCGCATGTCGCATTCAACACATTCAACTCAAAAAAGATATGTGAATCTGAGAGAATATGTAAAAAAAAAAACATTTTTGGAAATAGTAGAATATGAGGGTTACCAGCATTTTTTTTCTTTTCCCACAATGTTCTCAAAAAGTCCGCTTTCTCAGGGTCGTTAAAACTTGGGGACAGTTTGTAAAAGGGTTAAGACTTTAAACATATATATCGTCGGTTTAATTCCATAACCTCGTAACTACAGCTTGTTACAAGCTGTAGTTACGAGGTTTTGGAAGTAAACCGACGAATTATACCTGATCAAAAGATAAAATTCTTATAGTCCTATTTGAGAAGAAGATACACCCGATTATAGGGTGGTTTTGTGTGATTTTTTGACGAGGACTGAGCGAAAGACAGATATAAAATTTCCTGAGGAAAGCTGAAACGAAATTTAAGTAAATCCTTTACCAAACAATCCTATATTTTGACGACCGTAAAGGAAAAGCCTTTTGAAAACATTGTTGGGAAAGGAGAAAATGCTGTTAACCAGCATTTTCTCCTTTTCCCACAATGTTTTCCCTTTCTCACGCAAAAAAAAAACCCTTCATTTGAAATGCAGCTAATTCATCGTCCGCAATTACCTTCGTATTGGACGTGTCTGAAATGCGTCGTTTTTGGTGAAAAGTTTAACTGAAATTTAATCTACATTTAAATCAATGATAAAAGATACACTGTCAAAGAAAGTAACATTTCTTTCAATCCTAACTTCGAGAGCGGATTTTCAACATTTTTCAGTTATGTAAGGTGACCAGAGTGCAAATCTATGCATTCCTGAAATTCCTGTCGACCGGTGTAATGCAGAGAAATGACCCTCCCTACAAAATGACCAATGGGTCATTTTACTACATAGAGGAATGACTAGGATCATAATTCTTCGTAGAGAAATGACCCCAGAGAAATGACCCATGGGTCATTTTGTAGAATGGGCAAAGTCAGTTCCTAATACTTTATAAAATTTCTGAATAGTCGAAAAAACGCAACTTCTAATTGGCAAAACCCTTCTCCCATCACCTCTCTGCGCCTGTTATCGTTAACATCAGCCATTGCACGTCTCCGTTGTCACAAGTCCATGTCCGTGCCCTTTACTATCAGTCGGTGCCTCTCCCCGCTATCTTCAATCCAGGCTCGTCTCCTCTATCGGTAGTGCGGACCCGATTCCGCATCCGTCCATTCCTGTCTACGTTATCATCAAGCAATGCACATATCCGTTATCATCGGTCAGTGCATGCTTCCATTTTTATCAGTTTATGTCTGATACTGCAATTATCAGTCCAGTATCGTCCCCTCCATCTTTAGCCAGTACCAGTCCTTCATCAACAGTTAATGCCCGGTCCAGCTGACACCATTTATTGCCAAGTCCCTCAACATCACTCCATATGCCTGTCTCCTCTTTAATCACTCCATGCACGGCCCCGTTTCTTCGGCCCATGTCTGTTACCTCATAATCGGTTCATACTCGGCCCATCTTTCATCAGTTATTGCCTGGTCCATCATCATCAGTCAATGGATGTCTTCGTCTCCATTAGTCCATACGCGTCCCTGCTTCTTCAATCCATGCGCGTCCCTGCTATTGATGATAGTCATAGCAGTCCCTACTTTTATCAATCAATGCCCTGCTCGCTATCACCCGATCCTGTCTGTCGTCGCTATCATCAGTCTATTCCAAGCCATGCTGTCATCACTTAATGCCCGGTCCCACCAAAGGTAACCATTGCCCTGCCAAACTATTACCAGCCAACAACCAGTTCCGCTAACATAAGTTCATGAAGGGCTCCCCTATCACCAGTTCTTACATAGACAAACCATTATCCATCCTTGCCCCACGATCGTCAATCGATAGCCTTCCCTACAATCACCAGTCTATGCCCGTCCACTCTATCGTCTTTTGGTATCCTGTTTCCCTATCATCAGTCCACACCTGCTTTCCGCTATCATCAGTCAATATCCCTCCTTGCTATTATCAGTCAATGTCCGTCCCCACTATAATTCATCAGTAGAGCTGCATAGTAATAATTAAAACTCTTGGGCAGGAAGAGTCCATAAATTGTTAAGTGAATATGGGTTTTCTGATGTATGGGCGAATCCATTCAGTTATAATGACAAATATTTTGTTAAAATCTTTTGACAGAGAGTAATTGATTGTTTTCTCCAAAAGCTACGATCAGATCTTGAAAATAGTACTTTGTTATGTCATCTGTATTTATATTTAGTCAGTTCCTTCGAAATGGCCCCTTATCTTGATCTTCTATACAATAGAACATTTAAAACTTGTCTATCAAATATCAGATTATCTTCACATAAACTTCGAATAGAATCCGGCAGATATGGACCAAATAGATTACCGCAAAACGCACGACTGTGTCAGTTTTGTAACGAACCAGAAATAGAACACGAATTTCATTTTATTCTCGTTTGTAAAGTTTTTTTTCAAGATTTAAGGGTAAAGTTTATTGAAAAGATTTCATCGTACAAGGCCCAGTATGTTAAAGTGAGTCAATCTTTTAGATACAAGGAATAAATCAGTTTTGATTAATTTAGGCAAATTTATTTTCCATGCAACGAAACAAAGAAATAACTTTCTGAATTCTTCAACTTAATGGAATTTTCTTTATTAATTGATACAAACTATTTTGATTTTCTATATGTATCCTGTGTGAGACCATTTTCTATATATCTTCTTATCTATTGTTATATGTACTGTATATCTATTGAGATATCAGGTGATATATTTTTTTACTTCATGTTAAAAGTGACTATGTACTACTAGAATTCGTTATTAAAATGTGTGTTCTGTTCCATAATCAGTCCGTGCTCATCTCGGCTAAATCCGGACCCTGTCCCATCCCGCATAATACTCACTGTATGATCTGCCCTACTATCTGCAGTCAGTGCCCGACTCCGCTATAACCAATGAGTGCCAATCCCCGCTGTCATATGTGAATACCCAGTTCCGCTTTCATCAGTCCATAACCGGTCCCGCTATCATGAGTCCCTCGTCCCTGTTAACATTAGTACATACCCGTGCCAAGTCCATGCCAAGCTCTTTAATCTTTAAATTATTCCTGTCCTACTATCATCAGTATATATCCGTCATCACTGTCATTTCAGGTCTGGTTTAATCATCATCAGTCCATTTGTCACCGTTATTTTTTGTCCATGCCAAGCCTTGCTCAAATGAGTGCATGCCTTCATTCGCTATCAGCAATCTTTGCCCGGTGTAATGCAGAAAAATGACCCTTCCCTACAAAATGACCAATGGGTCATTATTCTACGTAGAGAAATAACCCCAGAAGTCATTTCACTATGTAGAGGAATGACCCAGGTCATTCATCTACGCAGAGAAATGACCCTCCAGATTGACACTAACGGGAGACACGTTCTATTTTTAGATTATCAGTGCTCTCATTTCAATACAGGAAAACACAGACAAAGTTTCAAACATCCGTCCGAAGAAGACATTATGGAAAATAATTATTACATGTTTGTTATGTAACGGAATTTAAGCGTTATTAGTCACGTGCCAGTCATTTGACATTCCCACAATGCTTTATTGATTTTTGGCGCAAAATCTAAAAATAGCTTAAGAAGCTACGTAGCCTAGGGAATACCATCAAAAAAACATTTTTTTTTGTAATTTTATGATTCTTAATTATTGATGATTTGTATTGTTTTTTCATATAAATTTCAATGATATTTATCTTTTTTAATTTGGTGTGATGTGAAGATCCTGAATACCCACCTTTAAAGGGACATCAACACAAAATTTTTCATATCTTTTTCATTTGTTTTTTTTTAAGGTGGGGGGGGCGAGAAGGCCATGAAGTCAAAGGATGTGCTGAAATTTATCTATCCCTTGTTTTACCAACGAAAAACGAAGGTCGTAAAACAAAAACTGTAAAAATCAACAAAGAACCTTTGTGCTTTCTATATGTATTTGAGATACGCTCTTTGAATAAGGGATTTTATGCAGCTGCAAAAGCTATAGACCCAGCTCGTGCGCACTCCGTGCTGGCTGACTTGGTCGAAACATTTGCTATTGGAAAACTTTCTGCGTGTCAAACGGCCATTCTAACTCCAGATTCAAAATATTGACAACATGGATTTAAGGTTTCTTTTTCCAGACCATGGCTCATTTCTATTTATGTTATAACCCTTTACTCCATAAGGCATTTCTATGGTATCACTTATTGACATTAAATATCTGCAAGGATGAAGTAGTTTCTTATGTGCATATGACACCTTTTGATAGCATAGAAAACATTGTGGCAAAAAGTGAAATTGCTCGTCACGAGCAATTTCACCTTTTACCACAATGTTTCCCAAAGGCTCCTACATGCAATGCTTAGAAATGATGTCTATGGAGTAAAGGGTTAATACAAGTTTTGCAAGTCTTTTTTGAGAATTTCTTGAAGTTAAACTAGGAAACAAAATCTTGTTTAGTGCCCTTTAAGTGGATCGTATACTTTGCAATGACCCTCTATCTTGTAACTGAATCGAGCCAAACAATTGGTAAATAGACAGAGTTTTAAGTCGAGAGGAAAGAAAAAAAAAAAAACTTTATGAAAAGATCGAAAAGATACAGGGAAAAAATATTTTATCTTCTCCCGAAATCGGACAAAAAGAATCTCTCTCTACGAGGTTCAGAAGTTTGACGTCCCTTTAATAGCTTTGCGCGATTTTTTTTTTGTTTAGATTCATATAACTCATTGTTTTTCATTAGGAAGACCATCTTTAAAAAATAGTAGCGAAAGGATAAACCGCTTGGTACGAGCAATTTCTCCTTCCGTTACAATGTTTTCAATATTGTTGACTGATTAAACCATAATTAATGTTAGTTGTCATTTCTTTTTCCAAGATCGTCAGCCGCAAATTCGTTTCGAAAGGTATTTGTTAAATGTAGAAACCACGTTCTATATTCTCGTATTGTGTCTATTTTAGAATTCATATTTTGATATTAAACCTTGTATCAAAATACCACCTTCGTTTTTAGTGCAAAAAGCCATTGTGAATTTTCTTGACCTACCCTGCATTTGAGATACCATCCTCCGAAATGTCGTAGAACAGGGGCTGGGTGGGTCAAAGGTTAACCCTAAGGCTGGTGAACGTCTCTTGACTCAGGAGCCGTTCACGGATAGTGTAGATTAAAATCGGACTGCACGTTCTGTGCAGTCCGCTTTTGATCAACACTGTCCGATAAGACGATATTTCTTTTTAAGTTGAAACTGCAACATATTTGTTTTCATTATCGACTTCATAGTTTTATCTAACCTCTTAACTCATTACCAAACGAAAAAATTGTAGACTGATTCAAATTGAATGCATTTGCAGACAACAAAATAAAAGTGAATGAAAAATTGAAATTTGTTCTGGAAAGGGTAGAAAACACTGTGGGAAAGGAAAAAATGCTGGTTACCAGCATTTTCTCCTTTTCCTACAGTGTTTTCAAAAGGCTTCTTTGTCAGGGGCGTCAAAAGTAGGGATTGTGTGGTAATGGGTTAAACAGGGTATGACTTAGCATATAGAATAAGGCTACAGCCTGGGTGATCTCGAAACTTGATAAAAAATATCAGCGTTGTCTGAAAGAGGTCAGAGTTTTCACTTAAACTATTTTAACTTCTGATTTTTATCGCTGCTCTCTCTGTCAAAATTCTACAAAAATGCATTACAAAAAAAAAAAACCACCCGAAACAAAAAAATAGACGTTCTTTTACAAAAATAGGTATTATATTACAAAATTCACACTACAACAAAAATCGTGACAGCTAAAATTGCTAAAACTTACTAAAAGTGCATGTAGATCAACTACGACGTAAAAAAAATGTCTGTAGTGATTTCGACGCCATTCTTTTGTTTCTTTTCTATTTCTCTCTCGTTTAAATCTAATGACGTTTTCTAGAATTGTTTGGGTGTTTAAAGGTGCTATTCATTTTTTTGTAATAAAATTTGGCCATGAAAATGCTGTATAACTGAATTTATTAAGGCAATACTATGTTCAAACCACCGATGAAATAGAATAAAAAATGAATAAGAAAAAAAAAGGGGTTTGCCTAAATGACCTATGTAGCCTCTGCAGGTATTTTAGAATTTCGAGCAGGTATTTCGTAACTACTCGTGGGAATATAACGTCATAAAGGCAAGAATTTGTTATGTTAAATAATCATTATGACGTCATATCTGATCTTACAAAAATAGGTAGAGTTACCCATTGCTACATGACCATCTTTTAATTCACACTCTAAAATCGCACCTTTTATTTTATCTGAATATTCAAGGGTGACAACCTACGTCATAGCAGACATATCGGAATAGCCGCCATTTTGTGCAAAGTGCAGATTAATTACTTTAAAAAGATATACGTGTCTAAAATTTACTTAGAATACCTACTTCATCTGGTGACGGTAAATATATTTGTCCTATTCGTGAAATCAAAATGCCATGAAACACTGTTGTAGCTTTTAACATTTCAACACAATTATTCTTAACGGCATTGTATACGACATCTATTTTTAAATCGCATATGTGTCACCGGCTTCGAATATTGTGCGGAGGTAATTGCAAAATCAACGAAACTAATGAACAAAATATTAACGTATACTAACGAAGAAAGTTGTCAGATACAATATGCACTGCTTTGTTTGGACAGATCTTCAATAACAATAATGTGCAAGCTGAAAAACTTACCTTTTTAAAATGAAAATGGCGGATTTAAAATGTCTCCGATGACGTATACTATGACGTAGGTTGTTACCCCTGATATTACCCCATTAGGTTATTCATGTTTGCTGAAAAATATTTTTGTTGTTGAATATGAGCCAATCATAGTGAAAAGGGGGCTCAATTCATCTTCAAAAAGTATAAACCCATGTAAGCCTTCTCAGTCCGCACAGGCTAACATGGATTGGTACTTTATGCTCTCGGTCAAATTTCTGCATGTTAACCTTTTACCCTTTAAGGCATTTCTGTGGTATCTCTAATTGACCCTGAATAACAACAAGGGTGAAGCCGTTTCTTATGTGTATATGACACCTTTTGATAGCATAGAAAAGATTGTAATAAAAGGTGAAATTGCTCATCACGAGCAATTTCATCTTTTGCCACAATGTTTTCCAACGGCTCCTACAAGCAATGCGTAGAAATGAGTATCTATGAAGTGAAGGGTTAAAGGACCAGTCCACCTTATGATCAAATGAGCTTGTCGCTAAAATTTAGCTGAAAATATATAGAAAGCGGTTTAAAAAATATTCATTCAATCAATCGATCTACTTCACATACACAGTGCAAAGCTGATGTTACCATCGTGCCGCACGGCGGGGTGAATCCCTTACTTATAGATACTCCACAATTCTAGATCAGTCGTATGTACGTTAATTCTGAAAAGACTAAAACTAATGTTGTAAAAGAAAAAAAAAAATGCTGTGTGGTAACGGACTAAATTGACTGTCGATTATAATTTGTTAAAATCAGGTTGCATATTTTTCAAACAATATTTAGGGATTGGTAATCATTGATTAAAGCGACTGTTTCCGAAAGTAGACACAAACTAAAATTTAGGACCACCATGGGTGTCCAACACTTCTGTTGATGTAGTAACCGTTGTTAGGCTGTTCCTGAATTAAATTGCTTTTGCAGACTCTGATGTTCATGATTAGACTGTAAAAATACGTAGTCTGATTTTTGGTATACGCCGCCCGCTTGTTTGCAAGATATACATGTAGTAACAAAACCACCCTTAAAATTGCTGTATCTGCTTCTTTAGTAATGTCTTAGAAAATCTTTTCCCATTTTGTAGCACTACAAGCATTAAGTGTGTATCGTTGCCTAACCTATTATTAAAGCAATCATTTAAGACGTAGAAAACATTGTGGGAAAAAGGAGAAAATGCTGGTTACCAGCATTTTCTCTTTGTTCCAACAATGTTTTCAAAAGGCCTTTGTTCTTCGGGTTTGTCAAATAGGTTAATTTTTGGAAAAGGATTTAATAGCTTTCTGGTGGTTTCTTTAAACTTTAACTTGGCGACGTTGATGGCGCTCGCATCTTTTGATAGATATTTTATTGCAACCACAAGTAGTTATTAGTACTTTTTGAGATGCCAAACCCTTTTGGAACGGTGCGCATCTATAGTTTATTCGCCTATCGAGCTTCTTGTTTAGTCGTTTAGATATAGAGCTTGAAACCTAAGAACCTTGAGTTCAAAACTGCAGGTCAGCCAATCATTTTCCGAGGATTGATGATCGCCATTGCGACAGGAATCTTTACTCTGTTACACCTGATCATGGATTTAGCGATGGTTATATTGAAGTGTAGCTAGTGGCTTTGTGAGAAACCTGCTCAAAGTACTGCCAAAAGAAAGCCCGGTGATGGTATGGGTTGATGTAGGTTTCTTTGCAATATGCCTGTGACTGAAGATATGAAAACGTCTTCAAATGCCAAAATAAAACAAACAAATAAACATACACACAAATCATCCAACGGGATCCGCATTGTTTGCCGACTTTTTTGTTCATTTGCTAAAGGCAATCTAGAGGTCGTTTACATAATGTTAATTAGAAATTTAGCAGAAACACTTCAGAGTATGGTTTGAAAATCTGTGAGATTGTATGCCTTCTAAGCACCAAAGTTCAAGAGCGCTGAAGTGGAAGTGCGCATGCAATTCTCGTTGATATTTTTAACAAACTTTGATCTCAAGTCCTTTTACCATTTCAAATTACTTCACAGTTACGCTGGATGACTATGGTGATTTGAACTAGTGACATCTAAATTGGATTGATAAACATCGTAATGTTTTATCATTGACATAAAGAAAAAAAATATCGGGAAGTTCTGTTTCAACTAGTTAGTCTTTGGAATCAAGAAGCAGAATTTTTATTTGAAAGTGAACATACCCTGGATCTGTATTCACCAACTATTGTTGAGAATATTCTTAGTCCTAATCTCCAAGGTTTTCTAGATTTATAAGTAACACAACTTCTGATTGTAGCCAATCAAAAGTTGTGTTAATCACAAATGAAGAAAATTCTGGAGAATAAGACAAAGAACGTTCTTAAGAATGGTTGGTGAATACGGGCCATGCTCTATTAACCTACCCGTCAATGTGCAACAAAGTCGACGGTAAACGACCGTTAAGGAACACAGGCGCTTACACCTATGCCATCGAGCTTACTTGTACATGTGAACGATACTCGAGCCGTTAAGCCCGTTTTTGCGACCGGAACACATATTTTGCAGTATTGCACTATCACCCGTATGGTGGTCGAAGAGTCGCAAGCGATTGTAACTGATCGCCTTGTTGATACGACCATAAGGCCGTCTTTCGATAGTTCGCATCATAATGATGTATTAATTATGTACTATCATTATGTTGGATGTCTGTGAAACCCTTTTTGAAGAAATGTTGAAGATGCCCAATCAACTTTTCCGTATTTTCTGCGCAATTTCTTTACTTTCTCAGGCAATAAACTGTTTGTCCTTTGGTCATCTGACATATTGTGGACTCTTGCGTCTCTTCGCACAACTAATTGTCTAGTCTAGTGATCATGCAACCGGTCTCATCCAAACACCCATCCGACTTAATGACGTACAGAAATATTGCCCGAAAACACCTTTGGTTGAGTTGATACTACATGCAGATCCTTGGATAGCATTCAAAATGAAACGCAAGCACATACACCTTTGTCAAGCAAGGTCGCATTTGGTCGCTTTTGTGAGACGAATTCTTTTGCATTTGGGACCCATCGCGGAAAAAGGTACTATCTGGATATTTTGTACATCAATTAGATGAAAAAGATCAACGATAGTGCAGGCCAGTTTAAGTTCATAAATCAAAAATGGTTGTATAACAAGGTATGTTAACCACTTTTCATACAGAAAATGCCATTAAAGCGGAAAGTGTCAACTCTGCTCAGCCTGCGCAATTCGCGCAGTCTGACCAAGGTTGACACTTTTCGCAGTTCCCAGAAGGTCCCTTTTTGCGTGATGGGTCACATTTGTTAAAGCTTTTTCGGTCCACTGCCAGAGTATCTTTTTGAATAGCGGAATGTGTAACCAAATATCGCCATCAGTCGAACACCGATTGTGAAGGAACTAATGTGGTCGGTTGCAACCATTTGAGACTCTGCAATGACTGTGACACCCAACAAGACCCCTAGCGAATGGTCGAGCACCTCGGCTAAAAGAAGCGTGAGACGGGGGTTAGCTAGTCGCGAAACAGCATTTTAGTATGTCGGCTGATCAGCGTGTCAACCATGCGGTCGGTCGTCAACGGAAAAAGAAAGACAATCATTCTCCGTTTTCCTACCTCCTCCTCTGCAAAAACCCTCTTTGATGATGAACGTTTTATGTACAATTGTGTCAAGCCCCGTCACGGAGGAAGGATTACAACGTTCTAGATACTCCACTCTAAATTCTATCCATTATTTTGACTTGAAGAAATTATTATTATTATCATACAGATGTTTCGTACGATAACACTCAGAAAACCCTTTAAAACTGTCAGTGCATGAAATAGAAATCTGACAAAAAACTGTTTAACCCTATTAGAAATAGCCTCGTTTTTCAATCTCTATTAGAAAGTAGAAGAGGTGTTTCAAAAACATTGTGGGAAAAGGGGAAAATGTTGATAACAACATTTTCTCATTTTCCCACAATGTTTTCTATTGTCTACCCTCTCAAGGGTCCATTTCATCACTTAATCGTCAATTAATATGTCGTATGCGTTAGAGATCCAGACTGAGGGAGTGATTTTGATTTCAAAATTGAAAATATTAATAATTCTCCACTTAATCCTATGATATTGGTACTCATTAGAATCGTCTCATCGAGACGATTCTAATGAGTACCCACAACATAGGGTTAAGAAGAAAAATCATGAATTTAGAATACCGTCACCCCCTCTTATCTGGACATCTGCTTTGCCTGTTGATGTTTCGAATATGGAAGTATCTTTAAATTTTATCTTGTGGTAAAGAGAAAGGGCTGTGTTGTGAGATCTTCCTACTGGTGGATCATGACAGTAGTTGCTTTCTGTGTCATGCTTCAGTTAAGATCTCCTCTAGTGTAAAAAATAACATCCGAAAGAAATTTCTGAATAACATTAGTTCTTAGTGTTCAAGTTACTCAGTTCGGTGCTTCTAGTGGTCTCAATCTTGCATACCAAGTAGACTCCATCTTGAATACCGACACTGTTTCCTTTGTCAAAAGTAGTAACAGCAGCTCTTTAAATGCAAACAAAGATGACGTAATCGGTGATAATCTTGACCTACTTTCGGCCATTGTGTTACTATAGTTAGTAACTCATTTGCATATAAGGAGTTGTAGATGTGTCATGGGTTTTCGCGGCGGATATGGTGAGTCCGCCATTTTGGATGAGGATCGGCCATATTGGATGAGCCATGGTGGATGAGGATCAGTATACAGAGCTGACGTGTATA
Organism: Tridacna crocea; assembly: GCA_943736015.1. NCBI lineage: Eukaryota > Metazoa > Mollusca > Bivalvia > Cardiida > Cardiidae > Tridacna > Tridacna crocea. Next base: position 25,081,445 of record OX031059.1, on the reverse strand, counting down.
CCTCGTACTGGTAAGTACTCGCGGGCATTGAGGGTCAGGCCCTTTCTTTACCAGACGATAAATAAGTAAATAATTCACCTGCAGTGCCCAGGTCAAAGTGTGAATAGAGATCGGCCATGTTGGATCAATATACAGAATTGACGTGTATATTTCGTTGAGGGTCAGGCCCTTTCCATACAAGACGATAAATAAATAAATGAATAAATAAATAAATGTACCTCTCTCCGATGTGCACTCCTCAAGGTCCAACTCTCAAATGAGACATTTAGTCCAGAACAGAGTCTAAGGTAAAAAAGATGCGCATGCGCGAAGCTATATTTAGATATGTGATCATCAACTATATTTAGAGTCATTACATCAGATATGATAGGGAAGATCCAAACAATGGTCTTTTGTTAATGAAACCATACTGTCTGGTTTTGTTTATTTGGTGACGGAAGCACGAACAATAGTCTATTCAACTGTCAAAGTTAATCCCCTAACAAAGGCCCAAAAAGACAGAACATTGGTCTTTTGTTAATATCACCATACTGTCTAGTTTTGTTTATTTGGTGACGGAAGTACGGACAAGGGTCTATTCAACTGTCAAACTTAATCCCTTTTTTCAAGTCATTAACGTGTCTGGCTTCTGTTGACATAGGACCGGAAGGTCAGACAATAGCTTATTCAATAAAAGGACCTCGAGCTTATACCCCTGAAATTGAAATTCAGCCAATCAAAAATAGGGAATTTTCGACCAATCGGATTACAGGACGCATCGACCAAACAGATTACAGGAAAATGACGTGATGTTTTAATAATAGATCATGATTGTTCTGGGAGAGTATATAAGAAGACGGACAGCTTTGGTTCTTCATTCTAACTTCAGAATTACAACTGACATCATGGAACACACCCTGGAAATGATGGTGAATGCTTTCACCGAAGCGGAAGACCTGATGACCTTTGTGGTAGCATGGGATATACAAGAATCCCCCGTGGTCAGATCCCGGCTTTATCAATTGAGAAACCGAGAGAATGTAAACCACGTGGTCAACACAGAATTAACAGACGAGATGGAAGACAACTTGGAGTTGGCCCTGGAGTACATAAGAGAGCAAGAGGAGATAGAGGGGGCCGTTAAAGCCCTGCTCTTTGACGACGAAATGGAGGCCCTTGCCCAAACCTGCGTGGACGATGGAGAGTGGATCCCCCGAATCCAGTACAAGAAGGTAGGGGAGATGAACCACAACCCGGACCATCGCATCAACTACAGTATACTATGAAGAAAACCTCACAACGCACTTATGGAAAGAATGCAGCTACGGATCGAACATACAAGGTAAAAATAGATGAAAAGTACAATGGGCAGCAATTCAAAGACGTGAGAGAGGGTCTCCATGATATGATGAATGACGTATTGAACCAGGCCCGGGGGAATTTAGCGGGAAACGATTTAGGGCGTGTGGTGGTACACCATGACGGATTGCACGACCCTGTCGTCGTCCCACTTCAGGCCTGGGACCAACTGGACGCAACCAAAGTGATGGAGACCCTGCAAAAGGTACTCAACAGCAACGAGAAACTCTCCATCAATGAAAGTTTCTCCATTACTATAGGCACCATTGACTTACCCAAAGGGGGAACCAGACGACGAATCACCAACCTGAAAGGAGAGAGGAAGAACTCACTAAAACTCAAAACCTCAATTGTAACCATAGACAATAATGACTACTTATGTATGGCGAGAGCGATTGGCGTGAGCTGGGCCAAGTTAAAGAGATGTACACCAGAAGAATGGGAGGAGGTGGTCAGGAACAGGCAGGGAAAAAGCAACCTGCAACTAGTACTGGAACATCAGAAAGTTCCCTTGACCTACTATCAGAATCTTTGCAACAAAAAACGTAAACAACAAGGTCAAATGGCAGTAAACTTGTGTCAGATGGCAGGTGTTCCCCAGGACAGACCGGCGAGTCTCAACGATGTAGAAGCGTTTGAAGAACTCCTGGGGGTGCGCGTGATGGTGGTCAGTGCACGATTGGGTAACAAGTTCATCACCAGTCCGAGTAGTGACGAACGTCCCTGTATCTACCTGTACCTGGTGGATGATGACCACTTTCACGCCATCACCAGCATCACGGGGTTCTTCAGCGCCAACTACTTCTGCGAGAAATGCCTGTACCATTATGATCACCGAGAATACCACGAATGTGACACCAGCTGTATCGTGTGCAAGAGGGCCCATTGCCCAAAGACCGAACTGACCCGAACCTGCACGGACTGCAACATGACGTGTCGATCGGATGACTGTTACAAAAAACATAAAGAAGTACCCCTACACAAAAGGGGCAAGAAGAAGGGCCAACCTAGCGGACCTTCCCAGTGTCAAAAGTATTGGAAATGCCCCACCTGTTATAAAGTTGTGAGACTGGACCAGAGGAAGAAAGAAGACCATGAATGTGGAGAATATTATTGCTCCACATGTACTAAACACGTTATGGACGATCACCAATGTTACTTAAGAGCGACACCAGCAAAAGAACATTATATTCCAAAGTTTATATTTTTTTATTTTGAATGTTCCCAAGATGAAATTACCTATTGTGATGAAGGATATGTACCCGATTCTAAATTAAATTGTAAGGACTGTCAAGCACCTGAGGTATGTAAATCTTGCTCCAAATGTCAAAATTGTAAAACGTCATGGTGCGGTAAAGTGACCCACCGTCCAAATTTTGTTGTAGCGCATTCCGTATGCCCAAAATGCATTGATGAAGAACTGAAGCCCGATTCTGTATGTAAGGGTTGCGGTACCCGTTGCGACGAATGTGACAACACTGATCTGCGCGAGAACGAGGACGAAGGTCCTTGTCCCGGTAAATGCGGATTCAGAGAAGTCATATTCGAGGGAACAGATACCACCGAAAAGTTTGGACAGTGGCTCTTTACGGACCAGCACGAATATTTCAAGGTCGTTGCCCATAACATGAAAGGCTACGATGGTTATTTTCTTCTGGAATATTTAATTGATCAATCGATAAGACCGGACAAAATCATTTATAACGGTTCAAAAATCATGTATATGACAGTGGAGAAAGGTTTACATATGAGAGTGATTGACAGTCTCAATTTCTTACCCATGAAATTATCGCAATTACCTAAAGCATTTGGTTTACACGAATTGAAAAAAGGGTGGTTCCCGCATTATTTTAATACTAGAGAGAATCAAAATTATGTTGGAGCCTATCCTGATGCTAAAGATTATGGTTACGATTTCATGAGTGAGAAAGAAAGAAGTGAGTTTGTAGCGTGGTTGAGTGAGAGAGAAAATGAAATATTTGATTTTAGAAAAGAAATGTTAGAATACTGTAGAAGTGATGTAGATATTTTAAGAAAAGCTTGTATGAAATTCAGACATTTATTAATGAGTGCTACGGGGGAAGAGATAGAGGTTGTCAATGAGAAAGGGGAGGTAGAAAAGAAATGGGTGCGGGCTGTGGATCCCTTCGACTCGGTCACCATCGCTTCTGTATGCATGAATGTCTTCCGGACAAAGTTCTTGGAAGAAGAATGGAGAGTACAGATGCATGGTAGTGGAGACAAATGGATCCAGGCTAGAATGAGAGACGGCACATTGTATGCATGTTTGGAGGGTGAATGGGTGAGTGAGGAACAGATGAAAATTACAGCCAGTGAATTTATTAGGTCACCGATAGCAAAAATACCTCCCGGTGGATATAGGGATCAATATAGTCAAGCGTCAATTCAGTGGTTAGAGTGGAGGGCACGTTTAGACAAAGTACACATTCAACATGCGTTAAATGAAGGGGAAAAGACGATCCCTGGAACTCGATACAAGTTGGATGGGTACTGCGTAGAAACACACACGGCATATGAATATCACGGCTGCGTGTTTCACGGATGCCCTGTGTGTTTCTCAGATAATCGAGAAGAAACGTGTCATCCCCTAACCCACCAGTCACTGGATGAATTGTATGCCTTGACTATGAAAAAGAAAGTATATTTAGAACAATTAGGCATGAACTACGTGTGCATTTGGGACCATGAATTTCAAAAGGAACGAAATCAAAATACAGAATTGAGAACCTTCATTAAACAGTTAGACATGACAGAGAGATTGGACCCTAGAGAGAGCTTCTTCGGCGGGCGTACCAATGCGAGTCAACTCTACCGTAAAACGGAAGAACAGGAAAGGATCATGTACGTGGATTTCACGAGTTTGTATCCTTGGGTGAATAAGTATTGTCGGTATCCCGTGGGTCACCCGAAAATCTTGACCAAAGATTTTGGGAACATAGAGGAGTATTTTGGTATTGCTAAGGTCAAGGTCTTACCCCCGAGAGGACTGTATCATCCAGTCCTCCCGTACAGATCAAATGACAAACTAAAATTCCCATTATGCAGGACCTGTGCGGATACCGAGAATCCTGACACCTGCACCTGTTCGGATGAAGAGAGAGTATTGACAGGTACATGGTGCACCCCGGAGATACACACGGCTCTTAGACTAGGGTACCAGCTTATAACTATATACGAAATATACCACTGGGAAGAAACAACACAATATGACCCCGATTCCGGAGAAGGAGGACTGTTTGCCAAATACATCAATACCTTTTTGAAGTACAAACAAGAGGCGAGTGGTCCTCCGGACTGGATTCGGGATGCACAAGACATGCACACTTACATACAAGACTATGCACAAAAAGAGGGGGTTTCATTGGATCGAGAGAATATTGTGAAGAACCCAGGATTGAGAGCCCTAGCCAAACTATGTCTCAATAGCTTTTGGGGCAAGTTTGGACAGAGGCTCAATATGCGTCAGACAGAAATCTTTACGGATAGTCAGGTCAACCTGTTCTTTCAACTATTCTCAGATCCCTTAAAACAACCTCTCAACTTTCACATATTAACGGACGACATGATACAAATTGAATGGCTATACAAACAGGACTGCCAACCGGAAGACAACAACACAAACATATACTTGGCGACCTTCACAACGTGCTGGGCCAGACTCAAATTGTACAGTGTGCTCGAACAATTAGACAGACGAGTACTGTATTACGATACAGATAGCGTCATTTACTTGAGTAGACCTGGAGAGGTAGACCCACCCTTAGGGGACTACTTGGGCGAATTGACCGATGAATTGGAGAAGGAGGAGCACATTGTAGAATTTGTGTCTGGCGGTCCCAAGAACTACGCATACAAAACAAACACCAATAAAGAAACGTGTAAAGTCAGAGGATTCACACTGCACTACACCAACTCACAACTCATCAATTTTGAAAGCGTCAAACATATCGTTACAGACACACACGGCACCTCACACATCACTGTCACAAACCCAAGCAAAATATGTAGAGACAAAGGTAAACGAAAATTATACAACAGAGCAGAAGAAAAAAGATATCAAATGGTATACACCAAACGTAGAAGAATAGAGAACTATGACACAGTACCTTACGGATATTAGAATAGAGAGAATGGTGTGAGAATGAATGTAATTGAAATATTGATGTTACTGGAAGCAAAATTGCATGTTACTGGATGTGAAAATCAATGTTACTGGAAATAAATTTGCATGTTACTGGATGTAAAAATCAATGTTATTGGAAGTAAATTTTGATGTTACTGGAAGTAAATTTTGATGTTATTGGAAGCAAATTTGCATGTTACTGGAACCTATTTTTGCAATTTTACATTGAAATATATAGGGAAAATTGGATTCATTTTTTGATGTTACTGGAAGCAAAATTTCGTGTTACTGGATGTAAAAATCAATGTTACTGGAAGTAAATTTGCATGTTACTGGATGTAAAAATCAATGTTATTGGAAGTAAATTCTGATGTTACTGGAAGTAAAATTTAATGTTATTGGAAGCAAAATTGCATGTTACTGGAACCAATTTTTGCAATTTTACATAGAAATATATAGGGAAAATTGGATTCATTTTTTGATGTTACTGGAAGCAAATTTGCGTGTTACTGGATGTAAAACTCACTGTTACTGGAAGTAAATTTTGATGTTACTGGAAGTAAAAATCAGTGTTATTGGAAGTAAATTTTGATGTTACTGGAGGTAAAATTCAATGTTATTGGAAGCAAAATTGCATGTTACTGGAACCTATTTTTGCAATTTTACATAGAAATATATAGGGAAAATTGGATTCATTTTTTGATGTTACTGGAAGCAAAATTGCGTGTTACTGGATGTAAAAATCAATGTTACTGGAAGTAAATTTGCGTGTTACTGGATGTAAAAATCAGTGTTATTGGAAGTAAATTTTGATGTTACTGGAAGTAAAATTTAATGTTATTGGAAGCAAATTTGCATGTTACTAGAACCTATTTTTGCAATTTTACATTGAAATATATAGGGAAAATTGGATTCATTTTTTGATGTTACTGGAAGCAAATTTGCATGTTACTGGATGTAAAAATCAATGTTACTGGAAGCAAATTTTAATGTTATTGGAAACAAATTTTGATGTTACTGGAAGCAAATTTTGATGTTATTGGAAGTAACTTTTGATGTTATTTGAAGTAAATTTTGACGTTAGATCTCTTGTATATTATTGCTGATGCATTGTATATTGTTTCATTTATAACTGAAATGAATAAAAGAATGTAAGAATGACAATGTCTGTTGTACTTTTTTCCGTTGCCCTTAATCGTAAGAATTATGAATGACCTGGAATCCCGTAACCGTGAACGGGGTAGTTTTATTCCTATTCCTAAACCAGAAGACTGTAATCAATCCGATCAATGGCATTTACTGGGTACACAAATTCCTAAAACTGAAATCGTGTACTTCTGTCAAATGACCATTGTCTATATTATAATCATCACTTCCGTAGTCAATTTGTCTATACAAAATGGTTCTACCGAATTGTGGATAAGTTCACTCAGCAGTTGTATCGGTTACGCCTTGCCTAACCCGAAGCTCAAAAAATAAAAATGGTAGTCCTCCCCTTCGAACCTAGCTCCAGTTTTTGTATTAGCGGTCAAACGGGATCAGGGAAAACACAATGGGTCTATCGATTCCTCAAACACATCAAACACATGTACAGTAGAGATCCTCCTGTTCATATCCTCTTCTGCTATGGCACTCACCTACCATTATTTTAATGAATGGAACAACACATACCTCAGTTTACGGGTGAAAGCGAACAAATCAAGTCGTCCCCCTGTAAAGCAATTGATTAAATGACTCTAACAGGATTGGACAAGACACCAACCCTTTAATGCCCAGTACCCATTTATATCATTGATTATAACGCAAAAGCGAAAAATCAAGTTATTCCCCTTTAGATTAAAAGTTAAATGACTCTAACAATATTGAAAATAAATCCCTACTCTTTTAAGGTCCACTACCCATTTATACCATTGATTATGATGTAAAAGGGAAAAAAAAATCAAGTCACCTCCCTTTAAAGCAAGAAATTAAATTATTCTACAAGATTGGACAAGACCCTCCCACCCCTTTAAGGTCGAGTGCCCACATATATGAATACCATTGATTACAATGCAAAAGCAAAAAATCAAGTCGTCCCACTTTAAGCCAGTAGATTCAATGACTCTAACAAGATTGGACAAGACCCTCATCCCTTTAAAGTCCAGTGCCCATGGATAAGTCAATGTTTTTTGACTTGAGATCGGATTAAGATAACTTATAAAGGGAGCTGGCCAATGTTTACACAAACATTTATGATAACCCTAGTAACGGATTAAATTTTGCAAAAATGTTAGATTTTAGTCGAGAGTTATAGGAGTTGTTTCCTTCAGCAATTAAATGATTTTTTTTTTCTCAACATTGCAACCTTGTAGAAAGTAAAACCGTGTACTGATAAACCTAATTCTAGGAAATGTAAGCAATGGCACCCATTTCTAAGACAACCAAGCAAATAAAGCCATAGTCATCGTATTCTTTCATGTTGTGACAGTTTAATGGAATTTGAGATAATCCAACCAAATGATACCTGACCTATTACTCTTTTACTTTGACTCCCCTCATTGTCTTTCAATTTCCCGGCGTTTCAGGCTCAATACTCATTTACTTGGAAATATCGACTTCTTTATTTGCTGTCAGATCGAATCGACATAGGTATCATTGGAATGGCCTTGTCACACTGTTGAAGAAAATGTATAATTTTGTGGGTGTCACTTGAATGACAACGGATATACAAGGGTTAAAGTTTTGGGAGATACACGCTTTTGGCATCCACAGGCACCAAAATGACTCAAATCTGTATTAAATGACCGATTATTACGTTCTTGGTGTCTATCCATGATAACTTTTACCAAGAAATTCAAATTTGAAGTCAAAATTTACCTAAAAATTATAGCAAAATCTTAGGTTTGCCTGAAAGATTTCAGATACGTCATTAATGCACTAACTTTAAAAAAAATAGCCAAAATCGTTGTTTATGAACCGATTTTCGTGACCTTGGTGTCTAATTGTATTAACTTTTACTCAGAATTCCATTTATGGGGGTAACGAATACATTGTGTTGAGATAATGGTAAAAAATGACTCCTTAATAAACGACTGTCAGATTAGGGTATAAAAATATACGGAATGTACCACTGAGAAGAAACCATTCAGTATGACTCTACAAACGGGCGAAGGGACCAGACGCCAAATACATAAATACCTTTCTAAACTTTGAACAAGAGGCGACTGGTCCCTTCGCCCGTTTGTAGAGTCATACTGAATGGTTTCTTCTCAGTGGTACATTCCGTATATTTTTATACCCTAATCTGACAGTCGTTTATTAAGGAGTCATTTTTTACCATTATCTCAACACAATGTATTCGTTACCCCCATAAATGGAATTCTGAGTAAAAGTTAATACAATTAGACACCAAGGTCACGAAAATCGGTTCATAAACAACGATTTTGGCTATTTTTTTTAAAGTTAGTGCATTAATGACGTATCTGAAATCTTTCAGGCAAACCTAAGATTTTGCTATAATTTTTAGGTAAATTTTGACTTCAAATTTGAATTTCTTGGTAAAAGTTATCATGGATAGACACCAAGAACGTAATAATCGGTCATTTAATACAGATTTGAGTCATTTTGGTGCCTGTGGATGCCAAAAGCGTGTATCTCCCAAAACTTTAACCCTTGTATATCCGTTGTCATTCAAGTGACACCCACAAAATTATACATTTTCTTCAACAGTGTGACAAGGCCATTCCAATGATACCTATGTCGATTCGATCTGACAGCAAATAAAGAAGTCGATATTTCCAAGTAAATGAGTATTGAGCCTGAAACGCCGGGAAATTGAAAGACAATGAGGGGAGTCAAAGTAAAAGAGTAATAGGTCAGGTATCATTTGGTTGGATTATCTCAAATTCCATTAAACTGTCACAACATGAAAGAATACGATGACTATGGCTTTATTTGCTTGGTTGTCTTAGAAATGGGTGCCATTGCTTACATTTCCTAGAATTAGGTTTATCAGTACACGGTTTTACTTTCTACAAGGTTGCAATGTTGAGAAAAAAAAATCATTTAATTGCTGAAGGAAACAACTCCTATAACTCTCGACTAAAATCTAACATTTTTGCAAAATTTAATCCGTTACTAGGGTTATCATAAATGTTTGTGTAAACATTGGCCAGCTCCCTTTATAAGTTATCTTAATCCGATCTCAAGTCAAAAAACATTGACTTATCCATGGGCACTGGACTTTAAAGGGATGAGGGTCTTGTCCAATCTTGTTAGAGTCATTGAATCTACTGGCTTAAAGTGGGACGACTTGATTTTTTGCTTTTGCATTGTAATCAATGGTATTCATATATGTGGGCACTCGACCTTAAAGGGGTGGGAGGGTCTTGTCCAATCTTGTAGAATAATTTAATTTCTTGCTTTAAAGGGAGGTGACTTGATTTTTTTTCCCTTTTACATCATAATCAATGGTATAAATGGGTAGTGGACCTTAAAAGAGTAGGGATTTATTTTCAATATTGTTAGAGTCATTTAACTTTTAATCTAAAGGGGAATAACTTGATTTTTCGCTTTTGCGTTATAATCAATGATATAAATGGGTACTGGGCATTAAAGGGTTGGTGTCTTGTCCAATCCTGTTAGAGTCATTTAATCAATTGCTTTACAGGGGGACGACTTGATTTGTTCGCTTTCACCCGTAAACTGAGGTATGTGTTGTTCCATTCATTAAAATAATGGTAGGTGAGTGCCATAGCAGAAGAGGATATGAACAGGAGGATCTCTACTGTACATGTGTTTGATGTGTTTGAGGAATCGATAGACCCATTGTGTTTTCCCTGATCCCGTTTGACCGCTAATACAAAAACTGGAGCTAGGTTCGAAGGGGAGGACTACCATTTTTATTTTTTGAGCTTCGGGTTAGGCAAGGCGTAACCGATACAACTGCTGAGTGAACTTATCCACAATTCGGTAGAACCATTTTGTATAGACAAATTGACTACGGAAGTGATGATTATAATATAGACAATGATCATTTGACAGAAGTACACGATTTCAGTTTTAGGAATTTGTGTACCCAGTAAATGCCATTGATCGGATTGATTACAGTCTTCTGGTTTAGGAATAGGAATAAAACTACCCCGTTCACGGTTACGGGATTCCAGGTCATTCATAATTCTTACGATTAAGGGCAACGGAAAAAAGTACAACAGACATTGTCATTCTTACATTCTTTTATTCATTTCAGTTATAAATGAAACAATATACAATGCATCAGCAATAATATACAAGAGATCTAACGTCAAAATTTACTTCAAATAACATCAAAAGTTACTTCCAATAACATCAAAATTTGCTTCCAGTAACATCAAAAAATGAATCCAATTTTCCCTATATATTTCAATGTAAAATTGCAAAAATAGGTTCTAGTAACATGCAAATTTGCTTCCAATAACATTAAATTTTACTTCCAGTAACATCAAAATTTACTTCCAATAACACTGATTTTTACATCCAGTAACACGCAAATTTACTTCCAGTAACATTGATTTTTACATCCAGTAACACGCAATTTTGCTTCCAGTAACATCAAAAAATGAATCCAATTTTCCCTATATATTTCTATGTAAAATTGCAAAAATAGGTTCCAGTAACATGCAATTTTGCTTCCAATAACATTGAATTTTACCTCCAGTAACATCAAAATTTACTTCCAATAACACTGATTTTTACTTCCAGTAACATCAAAATTTACTTCCAGTAACAGTGAGTTTTACATCCAGTAACACGCAAATTTGCTTCCAGTAACATCAAAAAATGAATCCAATTTTCCCTATATATTTCTATGTAAAATTGCAAAAATTGGTTCCAGTAACATGCAATTTTGCTTCCAATAACATTAAATTTTACTTCCAGTAACATCAGAATTTACTTCCAATAACATTGATTTTTACATCCAGTAACATGCAAATTTACTTCCAGTAACATTGATTTTTACATCCAGTAACACGAAATTTTGCTTCCAGTAACATCAAAAAATGAATCCAATTTTCCCTATATATTTCAATGTAAAATTGCAAAAATAGGTTCCAGTAACATGCAAATTTGCTTCCAATAACATCAAAATTTACTTCCAGTAACATCAAAATTTACTTCCAATAACATTGATTTTTACATCCAGTAACATGCAAATTTATTTCCAGTAACATTGATTTTCACATCCAGTAACATGCAATTTTGCTTCCAGTAACATCAATATTTCAATTACATTCATTCTCACACCATTCTCTCTATTCTAATATCCGTAAGGTACTGTGTCATAGTTCTCTATTCTTCTACGTTTGGTGTATACCATTTGATATCTTTTTTCTTCTGCTCTGTTGTATAATTTTCGTTTACCTTTGTCTCTACATATTTTGCTTGGGTTTGTGACAGTGATGTGTGAGGTGCCGTGTGTGTCTGTAACGATATGTTTGACGCTTTCAAAATTGATGAGTTGTGAGTTGGTGTAGTGCAGTGTGAATCCTCTGACTTTACACGTTTCTTTATTGGTGTTTGTTTTGTATGCGTAGTTCTTGGGACCGCCAGACACAAATTCTACAATGTGCTCCTCCTTCTCCAATTCATCGGTCAATTCGCCCAAGTAGTCCTCTAAGGGTGGGTCTACCTCTCCAGGTCTACTCAAGTAAATGACGCTATCTGTATCGTAATACAGTCCTCGTCTGTCTAATTGTTCGAGCACACTGTACAATTTGAGTCTGGCCCAGCACGTTGTGAAGGTCGCCAAGTATATGTTTGTGTTGTTGTCTTCCGGTTGGCAGTCCTGTTTGTATAGCCATTCAATTTGTATCATGTCGTCCGTTAATATGTGAAAGTTGAGAGGTTGTTTTAAGGGATCTGAGAATAGTTGAAAGAACAGGTTGACCTGACTATCCGTAAAGATTTCTGTCTGACGCATATTGAGCCTCTGTCCAAACTTGCCCCAAAAGCTATTGAGACATAGTTTGGCTAGGGCTCTCAATCCTGGGTTCTTCACAATATTCTCTCGATCCAATGAAACCCCCTCTTTTTGTGCATAGTCTTGTATGTAAGTGTGCATGTCTTGTGCATCCCGAATCCAGTCCGGAGGACCACTCGCCTCTTGTTTGTACTTCAAAAAGGTATTGATGTATTTGGCAAACAGTCCTCCTTCTCCGGAATCGGGGTCATATTGTGTTGTTTCTTCCCAGTGGTATATTTCGTATATAGTTATAAGCTGGTACCCTAGTCTAAGAGCCGTGTGTATCTCCGGGGTGCACCATGTACCTGTCAATACTCTCTCTTCATCCGAACAGGTGCAGGTGTCAGGATTCTCGGTATCCGCACAGGTCCTGCATAATGGGAATTTTAGTTTGTCATTTGATCTGTACGGGAGGACTGGATGATACAGTCCTCTCGGGGGTAAGACCTTGACCTTAGCAATACCAAAATACTCCTCTATGTTCCCAAAATCTTTGGTCAAGATTTTCGGGTGACCCACGGGATACCGACAATACTTATTCACCCAAGGATACAAACTCGTGAAATCCACGTACATGATCCTTTCCTGTTCTTCCGTTTTACGGTAGAGTTGACTCGCATTGGTACGCCCGCCGAAGAAGCTCTCTCTAGGGTCCAATCTCTCTGTCATGTCTAACTGTTTAATGAAGGTTCTCAATTCTGTATTTTGATTTCGTTCCTTTTGAAATTCATGGTCCCAAATGCACACGTAGTTCATGCCTAATTGTTCTAAATATACTTTCTTTTTCATAGTCAAGGCATACAATTCATCCAGTGACTGGTGGGTTAGGGGATGACACGTTTCTTCTCGATTATCTGAGAAACACACAGGGCATCCGTGAAACACGCAGCCGTGATATTCATATGCCGTGTGTGTTTCTACGCAGTACCCATCCAACTTGTATCGAGTTCCAGGGATCGTCTTTTCCCCTTCATTTAACGCATGTTGAATGTGTACTTTGTCTAAACGTGCCCTCCACTCTAACCACTGAATTGACGCTTGACTATATTGATCCCTATATCCACCGGGAGGTATTTTTGCTATCGGTGACCTAATAAATTCACTGGCTGTAATTTTCATCTGTTCCTCACTCACCCATTCACCCTCCAAACATGCATACAATGTGCCGTCTCTCATTCTAGCCTGGATCCATTTGTCTCCACTACCATGCATCTGTACTCTCCATTCTTCTTCCAAGAACTTTGTCCGGAAGACATTCATGCATACAGAAGCGATGGTGACCGAGTCGAAGGGATCCACAGCCCGCACCCATTTCTTTTCTACCTCCCCTTTCTCATTGACAACCTCTATCTCTTCCCCCGTAGCACTCATTAATAAATGTCTGAATTTCATACAAGCTTTTCTTAAAATATCTACATCACTTCTACAGTATTCTAACATTTCTTTTCTAAAATCAAATATTTCATTTTCTCTCTCACTCAACCACGCTACAAACTCACTTCTTTCTTTCTCACTCATGAAATCGTAACCATAATCTTTAGCATCAGGATAGGCTCCAACATAATTTTGATTCTCTCTAGTATTAAAATAATGCGGGAACCACCCTTTTTTCAATTCGTGTAAACCAAATGCTTTAGGTAATTGCGATAATTTCATGGGTAAGAAATTGAGACTGTCAATCACTCTCATATGTAAACCTTTCTCCACTGTCATATACATGATTTTTGAACCGTTATAAATGATTTTGTCCGGTCTTATCGATTGATCAATTAAATATTCCAGAAGAAAATAACCATCGTAGCCTTTCATGTTATGGGCAACGACCTTGAAATATTCGTGCTGGTCCGTAAAGAGCCACTGTCCAAACTTTTCGGTGGTATCTGTTCCCTCGAATATGACTTCTCTGAATCCGCATTTACCGGGACAAGGACCTTCGTCCTCGTTCTCGTACAGATCAGTGTTGTCACATTCGTCGCAACGGGTACCGCAACCCTTACATACAGAATCGGGCTTCAGTTCTTCATCAATGCATTTTGGGCATACGGAATGCGCTACAACAAAATTTGGACGGTGGGTCACTTTACCGCACCATGACGTTTTACAATTTTGACATTTGGAGCAAGATTTACATACCTCAGGTGCTTGACAGTCCTTACAATTTAATTTAGAATCGGGTACATATCCTTCATCACAATAGGTAATTTCATCTTGGGAACATTCAAAATAAAAAAATATAAACTTTGGAATATAATGTTCTTTTGCTGGTGTCGCTCTTAAGTAACATTGGTGATCGTCCATAACGTGTTTAGTACATGTGGAGCAATAATATTCTCCACATTCATGGTCTTCTTTCTTCCTCTGGTCCAGTCTCACAACTTTATAACAGGTGGGGCATTTCCAATACTTTTGACACTGGGAAGGTCCGCTAGGTTGGCCCTTCTTCTTGCCCCTTTTGTGTAGGGGTACTTCTTTATGTTTTTTGTAACAGTCATCCGATCGACACGTCATGTTGCAGTCCGTGCAGGTTCGGGTCAGTTCGGTCTTTGGGCAATGGGCCCTCTTGCACACGATACAGCTGGTGTCACATTCGTGGTATTCTCGGTGATCATAATGGTACAGGCATTTCTCGCAGAAGTAGTTGGCGCTGAAGAACCCCGTGATGCTGGTGATGGCGTGAAAGTGGTCATCATCCACCAGGTACAGGTAGATACAGGGACGTTCGTCACTACTCGGACTGGTGATGAACTTGTTACCCAATCGTGCACTGACCACCATCACGCGCACCCCCAGGAGTTCTTCAAACGCTTCTACATCGTTGAGACTCGCCGGTCTGTCCTGGGGAACACCTGCCATCTGACACAAGTTTACTGCCATTTGACCTTGTTGTTTACGTTTTTTGTTGCAAAGATTCTGATAGTAGGTCAAGGGAACTTTCTGATGTTCCAGTACTAGTTGCAGGTTGCTTTTTCCCTGCCTGTTCCTGACCACCTCCTCCCATTCTTCTGGTGTACATCTCTTTAACTTGGCCCAGCTCACGCCAATCGCTCTCGCCATACATAAGTAGTCATTATTGTCTATGGTTACAATTGAGGTTTTGAGTTTTAGTGAGTTCTTCCTCTCTCCTTTCAGGTTGGTGATTCGTCGTCTGGTTCCCCCTTTGGGTAAGTCAATGGTGCCTATAGTAATGGAGAAACTTTCATTGATGGAGAGTTTCTCGTTGCTGTTGAGTACCTTTTGCAGGGTCTCCATCACTTTGGTTGCGTCCAGTTGGTCCCAGGCCTGAAGTGGGACGACGACAGGGTCGTGCAATCCGTCATGGTGTACCACCACACGCCCTAAATCGTTTCCCGCTAAATTCCCCCGGGCCTGGTTCAATACGTCATTCATCATATCATGGAGACCCTCTCTCACGTCTTTGAATTGCTGCCCATTGTACTTTTCATCTATTTTTACCTTGTATGTTCGATCCGTAGCTGCATTCTTTCCATAAGTGCGTTGTGAGGTTTTCTTCATAGTATACTGTAGTTGATGCGATGGTCCGGGTTGTGGTTCATCTCCCCTACCTTCTTGTACTGGATTCGGGGGATTCCACTCTCCATCGTCCACGCAGGTTTGGGCAAGGGCCTCCATTTCGTCGTCAAAGAGCAGGGCTTTAACGGCCCCCTCTATCTCCTCTTGCTCTCTTATGTACTCCAGGGCCAACTCCAAGTTGTCTTCCATCTCGTCTGTTAATTCTGTGTTGACCACGTGGTTTACATTCTCTCGGTTTCTCAATTGATAAAGCCGGGATCTGACCACGGGGGATTCTTGTATATCCCATGCTACCACAAAGGTCATCAGGTCTTCCGCTTCGGTGAAAGCATTCACCATCATTTCCAGGGTGTGTTCCATGATGTCAGTTGTAATTCTGAAGTTAGAATGAAGAACCAAAGCTGTCCGTCTTCTTATATACTCTCCCAGAATCATGATCTATTATTAAAACATCACGTCATTTTCCTGTAATCTGTTTGGTCGATGCGTCCTGTAATCCGATTGGTCGAAAATTCCCTATTTTTGATTGGCTGAATTTCAATTTCAGGGGTATAAGCTCGAGGTCCTTTTATTGAATAAGCTATTGTCTGACCTTCCGGTCCTATGTCAACAGAAGCCAGACACGTTAATGACTTGAAAAAAGGGATTAAGTTTGACAGTTGAATAGACCCTTGTCCGTACTTCCGTCACCAAATAAACAAAACTAGACAGTATGGTGATATTAACAAAAGACCAATGTTCTGTCTTTTTGGGCCTTTGTTAGGGGATTAACTTTGACAGTTGAATAGACTATTGTTCGTGCTTCCGTCACCAAATAAACAAAACCAGACAGTATGGTTTCATTAACAAAAGACCATTGTTTGGATCTTCCCTATCATATCTGATGTAATGACTCTAAATATAGTTGATGATCACATATCTAAATATAGCTTCGCGCATGCGCATCTTTTTTACCTTAGACTCTGTTCTGGACTAAATGTCTCATTTGAGAGTTGGACCTTGAGGAGTGCACATCGGAGAGAGGTACATTTATTTATTTATTCATTTATTTATTTATCGTCTTGTATGGAAAGGGCCTGACCCTCAACGAAATATACACGTCAATTCTGTATATTGATCCAACATGGCCGATCTCTATTCACACTTTGACCTGGGCACTGCAGGTGAATTATTTACTTATTTATCGTCTGGTAAAGAAAGGGCCTGACCCTCAATGCCCGCGAGTACTTACCAGTACGAGGTATACACGTCAGCTCTGTATACTGATCCTCATCCACCATGGCTCATCCAATATGGCCGATCCTCATCCAAAATGGCGGACTCACCATATCCGCCGCGAAAACCCATGACACATCTACAACTCCTTATATGCAAATGAGTTACTAACTATAGTAACACAATGGCCGAAAGTAGGTCAAGATTATCACCGATTACGTCATCTTTGTTTGCATTTAAAGAGCTGCTGTTACTACTGTCAAATGCGCGCCCATGTCTCCGTCTGTTGGTATATTCTAGGCAAAGGCTATTTCTAGGACGGAATCTTCGTAAAGTAAATTGAAGCTTTTTAGTTGTCTACTTCCTATATTTCGACTTTTTTCCTGCTTTTGATAGAGTTTACTCTTTTTTTAGAAAGAAGAAAAAGGGTGGTAAATGAATAGGTGACGTGGCGTTAAATAAGCAATCTCTTACAACAGATATACAAAAATAAACCTATAACCGTTTTCCACACAATGCCGAGTTTTTAACGATCCTGAGGACGAACTTTTTTGAAACATATTATGGAAACGAGGATTATACTGGTAGCAATGTTTTCGAGCCTTTATGGTGCTTATTTCATTATTTGAGCCTCGATTATTGTCTTAGCTGTGTGCGTTGAAATATGGATAAGTGTTGATATTTAAGTACTATGTACGATGACATAGAATTGAATATGAAAATGATAGTCATGTGTACTATGTCACAGCACAAATGAGATGCATTGTAATCACGTGACTTTCTCGCAGAACTACTTCGAATATAGGCCTGCCTACAAGATATACACCAATGATACTGGAGATTGCCTCGATCAGTGTCGTCCCCGAAATCGACAGACTTTTCCATGCATTTTCGCACACGTATATCATGGCAACCAATGCAGTAACTGACGCGGCCAGGTTTTCTCCCATCTTATACACCTGTGTTGTGATGGTTTATCAGTTATATTTTTAAGTTACAAACGATGATTAATTACATATTTTTGGACTTTATACGGGCTTTAAATATTAACACGTATCCATGTTTCAACATGAAATGCAGTAACTGACACGTTCGGGTTTTCCCCGATCTTATATAGTGCATATGCGTTTGAGATTGGTAATGCGCTATATTTTCGAGTTAAAAACGATGAAAGTACCCAAACGTTGGCTTCAGTGCGGCTTTGTTGGATCATATTTGTAACAAATCATATATGTAACACCTGTTACATATATGATCACATATGTAACATGTGTTACATATATGACTCGGAAATCAAGCATAAATGTAACATATTTTGTGACGAATATGATCGATGCCGGTTTTTGATGTGACATGAAATCACATATGTCACAGGTCAATTTTGATTTAAAAACAGTACAAAAGAATGCATATTTACATCTGAAACACATTTGTAGCAGGTTTTTATTCACCAGATGGGCCAATATCTTGATACTGATTTGTTGTGTCACTTTGTCCATCGTCGTCATCGGCGGTGACGTCGACGTCACTCTTTCGCGTCCGCTCCACATTTCCTCAACTCTTTAAAGGATATTCATGGATATAATGTCCGGTATCGTGGCTGCTCTCTGTTTATATATATAAACATATATATATGGGCCACAACGTGAGAAAATGTACCTTCGGACAACTGGTGAGTATTTGATAAACAATGTTATTTTGAATGTATAATATTTCTGGAGTATGTTAGTCTTTATTTGAACAGATTATTCAGGTTATTTTGTGAGTTATGACCAATTTACTATATGAACCTTACAAACGTCATTTACCTGAAAAATGAAGTCAAAGTTGCGTAATGCATTTCTGCGTGTTAGTAGAACCTACAAAACTCGATGCATTTGCACTGGTACCTTAGGCAAAAAATCATTATTCCACACGTCCTCTCTCTCTCTCTCTCTCTCTCTCTCTCTCTCTCTGAGGTTGATTCAAGTTGGAGTGAGTCTCGAGAGCGATTAGCTTAATGTGCTAACTATTGTTTTGCAGTCGAGAATAAAATCAATAGTGTAAAGAATATAATGATGTTGCTATTGCTGTTAATTGTTTGAATACAAATAGACAACTAAACCTGTTACATATATGCTTCTCATGTCAACCCCCATTTCGGACAAACACATTTGTAACACACTTTATCTGTTACGAATGTGATCATGTACGTAACAAATGTGTTACATATATGATTTGTTACAAATATGATCCAACACGGCTTTAATACCCATTTCATTTATATTTCAATGCGGTACTAAACTGCCCGTTTATGACATAAAAGTGACGAAATTCATGACATCACTATTAGTATTGAACATTTAATTTGCAGATTTTGTAGATTTTTTAATTAGAAGTTCAATACGCTAGAATTAAGTTGTAAATAAATAAGATTGCTAGAACCCAGCTAAGTGACTAGGTTTTGAAGCTCTTTCTTAAATTTACTGTTACATAGATCTATCTTCTTTTTTCAATATCCAGAAAAAAAAAAATCGCTACATGTATATAGTCTTCTAAAACTGATAGATAAAATTGATATACCTTGTTAACATTATCACTTGTAAGCGCCTTACGATGCATAGGCCTATTAGTATGCGACTTTCCGTTCGTTTTTAGGCGTCGTATACGCATTTATGTATGCATTTATTTATGTGCATCATTTAATGAATTGTGCTATATTAGGGCAACGGATTGGCGTAGAGTCGAATGGAGATTGTACGGAGGTTGGACAGAAACCGTGGAGTGATCGTGCATTCTCCGCACAGACTTTGCACGAGCACCGTGTTGCAGCCTTAGGATATATGTGAGATGGCCATAAGATTATCTCACAACTTTTGGAACCCAACTGACCACTCTTCAGAGTAAACTTCAGACATGATTATCCCTTGAAATAAACAAAGCGACTGCTGGCAAACCATGTCGTCTATGATAGCCAAAAATCGTATTTGATATCATTAGAAAATAGAGATTTACCAGTTGTAAAGCGACCAATCAGTTATTTGGACGCAAAGTTTCCACCTAATTACTGCATGTAATAGTCCAGTGTGTTAACTTTTGCTTAGAAAATATTATTGAGACTTTCCATAAACAAGCGATCAAAATAGATACGTAGGCCTATAGCATAATATAGCATAGTAATATACGTATAGTATCGTCCAATTATATGTAATAATGTGCATCGTTGCACCAAATAGCCCGCCACATTGTAACCCTTGACGCAATAAAGTTTTCTTTTTTGTAATGTTTCTCCCCTCTCATATTAAAACTGTGATATTTTGAAAGAGAGTTATTAATCATGGATGGACTTCCACGAAAATGAATGTGCAAAAACGGCAAATCAAAGAAAAAATGTTTATTTCCAATGGGCAACGTGGTTTCTTTTCCTGCTACCTTTCCTTCAAAGGAATAGAATAAAAATCATATTTAGAGAGACAGGTATGTAAGAAATAGCGGGTAGAAGCGTTCCTGCTCTTTTGTAAGGCAAAACTGCTCACAGTATAGGTATAAGCTTTGCTCTGTGAAAAGAGGGGGTTATAGTGCATCCCCGTAGATCATAATACCAAGTATGTTATCACATAATCATGGGATCCATAACATCCATTTTTGTCTAATAACCGGCGGAAGTCTGAGACAGCATGATCGTTGGACATGTAGAAAATTGATCAATGGCAAAAAGTTTCGACCCAGGTCAGCCTGCGCGGACTGCGCAGGCTGACCTGAATCGATACTTTTTGCAGATGTATTAAGCCCCTTTTTCACAGGGCATTGCCCATACAGAAAATTATGCTTTATCATTTGCCTAACATAAAACCCTGTACCCCCTATGCATAGACGAATTATCTAAAGAATTTTAGTTTTAAAGCTGTTGTGTTTATTCAATGAAAGTTTAGCCCGTAATGAAAAAAATATGAATACGACTAATTACATACATGTGACACAAATGATTGTTGTCCTTGACAGGAGAGAAAATATTGTGGGAAAAAGAGATAGAGCTTGTTACCAGCATTTTCTCCCTTCCCCACCGTGCTTTCAAAACCTGTCCTCTTCTCGAGGCGTCAAACACTGGCTTGTTTTGTACAGGGTTGTATTAAGCGAATGCTCTATTTTTCGAAATATCTATTTTCTTTTTTAAATATGCATACCATTTGCTTTTTTCCTCTATTTTTCTGTGCAGACAATTTGTGGAAAAAGGTATAAATATAAAAGGTAACTAGACTGCACATAACTTTTTTGTAGTGAATTTTCATTTAAACGATATATCGTTTGAATCGTGTTTTATGCCGCATTTAACATTTTCGGTCAAATCACGACGACAGCCTAGGTATAGGGCTCTGATGTACCTTGCCCAAGTGCACTCCCGCCAAAAGCAAAGCACTTCGGAGCAAAAGCTTTGCACTGTTAAACACAGGAAAAATTATAAATAGGTAAGTTGTTGGTCATGATATAAACAAAATTTTGTTGAAACAGCTTATTGCACCTTTCAGTTTTCTTTGTCTAAATCAAACTCAAGTGGATAAGGGTTGGTAATCTAGACGTTGAAGGATCCATCCTCATATGACAGGCTCGGTGTTCCATAGTAGTGTCCTTGAACAATGCAAGTCAGAGCCCCAGATTTCGTTTAATGAGAGAACTTAATGATAACCGGATGGATTGACTCATAGTCTACATACTCGTATACTAGTAATTTTGACAAGTCGAGGACTTTCCTGTTTGGCTGGAAAGTTAATAGCTGAAAATATTAAATTTTAGAGGCAACAGTAAAGTCTCAAATAATGCGATTTTCGATCTTCTCTACCTGAGAAAAATCTTTTGGCGATGTGGATA
The DNA here is from genome assembly GCA_943736015.1 of Tridacna crocea. Classification (NCBI taxonomy): domain Eukaryota; kingdom Metazoa; phylum Mollusca; class Bivalvia; order Cardiida; family Cardiidae; genus Tridacna; species Tridacna crocea. The sequence goes on along the minus strand of OX031059.1, from coordinate 25,059,393 downwards.
CCTTCCTTATACAGCCTAATTTCAGTCTACACTGTCCACAAATCCGTATCAAATTACGCCTATAGAAGCCTAACTATCCAGTAACTGTCGCAATTAAGCCTGCCTACTAAAAATAGGAAATTTTGACGATGATTATAACGCCCCCATTTTCAGGAACTACTTTAACGGAATGTCAATAAAATTGGTGACATTTTAAACATTTTAGCACCAATACAGTAAAATTTTCTACTTTTACATAAGAAATCACCAAATATCAGTTTGATGGTGTCAAATTCAGTTTTAGTCCTAATGACGCATTTATCCATATTTGAGGTCGTACCTGAAATAAATGCTGGTGTGGCACCACTTTAATCTACTTCCGGATTGTGGTAGTCAAAAGTAGTCCTATTTTGAAAATATTCAAGTGGGGCACCTCTGCTATATGGTTTTATCAGAAAAAGAAGAAGGACAGGTCTAATTATACCCCCCAAAACTCTGTTTGGGGGGTATATAGGAGTCAGCTTGTCGGTCGGTCGGTCGGTCGGTCCGTCCGTCCGTCCGTCGGTCGGTCTGTAGCTTTTTGTCCGCTCTATTTCTCATAAACTACTGGACGAATTTTATTCAAACTTCACAGATAAACTCAGTATCAAGCAGAGATGTGCATATGAAATGTTGGTTATGGTTCATTGATTTTTCACTGAGTTATGGCCCTTTCATGAAATTTCTTGTCCGCTCTTTTTCTCATCAACTATTGGACAGATTTAATTCAAACTACACAGATAGACTCAGTATAAAGCAGAGATGTGCATATCCTATTTTGGTTATGGTTTATGTAGGTTTCATGGAGTTATGGCCCTTTGATGATTCTGGACAAATTTCTTTTTCATACTTGAATTTTGTCCGTAGCATGTCTCCAAAACTATACAAGCTAGGGTTATGAAATTTCATGGGTGGATAGATCTCATCAAGGGGGAGTGCAGTGCACAGGAATCATAACTCTTGCTAGCTTAATTTTTGAGTTATTGCCCTTTGTTGTTTTTTTATACTTGAATTTTGTCCGGAACATATCTCCAAAACTATACTAGCTAGGGTTATGAAATTTCATGGGTGGATAGATCTCACCAAGGGGGAGTGCAGTACACAGGAATTATAACTCTTGCTCGCTTAATTTTTGAGTTATTGCCCTTTGTAGATTTTAATACTTTAATTTGGTCCGGAGTGTATCTCCAAAACCATACTAGCTAGGGTTATAAAATTTCAAGGCTGGATAGATCTCACCAAGAGGGATAGCACAGGAATCATAACTCCTGCTCGCTTAATTTTTGAGTTATTGCCCTTTGTCGTTTTTAATACTTGAATTTGATCCGGAGCGTATCTCCAAAACTATACTAGCTAGGGTTATGAAATTTCATGGCTGGATAGATCTCACCAAGAGGGAGTGCAGTGCACAGGAATCATAACTCCTGCTTGCTTAATTTTTGAGTTATTGCCCTTTGTCATTTCTAATACTTGAATTTGGTCCGGTGAATATCTCCAAAACTATATACTAGCTAGGGTAATGAAATTTCATGGGTAGATAGATCTCATCAAGGGGGGGGGGTGCAGTGCACAGGAATCATAACTCCTGCTCCCTTAATTTTTAAGTTATTGCCCTTTGTTGTTTTTCATACTTGAATTTTGTCCGGAGCGTATCTCCAAAACTATACTAGCTAGGGTTATGAAATTTCATGGATGGATAGATCTCATCGATGGGGACTGCAGTGCACAGAAATCATAATTTTTGCTTGCTTAATTTTTGAGTTATTGCCCTTTGTCGTTTTTCATACTTGAATTTGGTCTGGTGTATGCCCCAGCTTAACAACTTGGGGTAAGACAGGCGTATCTTGTGACAATTTGCCGCTCATGTTCAACTTTTACTTTTGTACTCAACCATTCTACATTCTGTGACAAAGACCTGTTTGGTGGCAAGGAGCTGGTGGGGGGTATGATCACGTTGAGTGATAGCTCTAGTTTATATTTACATTTCTGGTATTGATTTGATCAATTTTTGGACACTGAGATCCCGTTTGTTACTTGTAGATTTTCTTTGTATCTTTCACTACATGGCTACCGTCTACAACAATGAAGATCGATCTTCACTTTGAAGTTTTTAAGGTAGGTTGGGTTTGAGATGGAAGAGCGAAACGTGGTATCGGTTTAAAAAGAATGTATAGGCCACAATACATATGTTTGAAAGAAAGAAATAGCGAAGTTCAGTGTTTGCTAAAAAATACTGCAGGAACTTAATGATTGAGATATTAATTCTATTTCCAATGGTGGTAGCCTGCCCAAAACCAATGATGTGACAGCTAAAAGAGAAGGAGCAATATTTCCTCGTCGTCAGAGGTTACGGAGCCAAGGCATTACCCTGTAAGACTGCTATAGCTGTATGAATTCCGTTAGAAAATTTAATTTCTTTTTTCATTAAATGTTTTGATATCGATATCAATAACTCTATGATAATTTTCAGCAAGGACTAAAAACAATTCTAGCTTGAACTTAGGCCGACGCCAAGACGTCTTCTGTTCTAAAGCATCACGGTTTTAAACGAAGATCGAACTCAGAGCAAGCGGTATCAAACTTCCGGGGTACAGGCTCTTGGAAAACGATTCAGGCTGCAACACGCAAGAAGGGACATTCGGACATTTGTGTAAAGTGTAGTTTCGGATCAGCCTGGACAATCTGCACAGGCTAAACCGAGACTAAACTTTCCGTTCTCATGTAATTTCCTCTTTCGCATAAGTATATATACTGTAATACAAAATCAAAAGTAGTCGTAAAGTGTCGTCTCGGATCAGTTCTACGCGTACAGCGCAGGTGGACTCGAGACAACACTATGCAAATGTCCGAATGTCCCTTTTCGCGTGTTGTAGGCCGATTTATTATAGGCTTTTGTTTGAAATATCAGTGCCTTCGCGTCCTGATCTGTTTTCACCAACAATTCTACACGTACACAATCACACAATTTCTAATTGACTTATTAAAAGTTGTATTCTCAGATGATACTGAAATAGGTTAGCTTTTTGATTAAGCTTATTTACCGTATCGTGCAAGGATGAGTCCGTTTTAAACAAATATGATTTAGAAGTCGAATCTCTGTTATATGAAACAACTGAAATCATAGGTCAAACAGGAAGAAAGCACAACTGGAAGAAGAAAAAAATCCCGAAATCTTTGCGAACTCTTACAATAGCGTCAAATGCAATCAAAACTGTAATTACGTCAAATTGACGACATTAACAGCTGATCGACCTGTCTAGTTCTTTTTACCACCCATGTCTTTTTCAAATGCCGAAGTTCCCTGGAAACGTTTTATGTAGGAGATTTATGTATGAGGGTTGTTCTCAAAGTTCGTAGGCAAATTGTATTCCTTTCAGAAACAAGCAAGGTGACCTATATCTTTGTTTTACTGTAATATCTTACAGACATGAGAAGCTTTGTATGTCTTCTGTCTTCCCCCACCCCCACCTCCCCCCTCCCCTTTCATTTAAAATATCAATAATATCTACACCAATTTTTCCATTTTATATATTTTGTTCGACATTTCATATCGTTTTCAAAGACTGATGTTGCTACTGTAGGATCGTACAAACAGAGATTCGTTGGAAAAGAGTTAACCGAAACTGCTCTAAATGTGAGCTGAAGGCTGTGTTAGAACCATTATTGTAATAGAACCGTTTTTCTTTTATAACCGAATTTCCATTTACATATGTTTATCCATTTTGAACTGTATAGGTAAATCTTGAAGAAATAAACTGTAGTTGAAAACTTTGTTACAAGCATGCACCTTTTTTATTACAAAAGAGGTTGTAAAAATACTCGCTGGTCATGCACTGAATGTGTCAATTTCAAGCATTTTATGAATGTATTCAGTTTTAACCACCTAATAAAAAATATCTAAAACTCTTTTAACACAATAGAATCTAACACCTTCAGCCGTCTTATGTGTCATGCAGCAGACTTCGTTTGAAAATATTCTGGCAAAAAAACAGTGACGAGCAATTTCTCATTTTTTCCGCATTGTTTTGATTTTTTCCGCATTGTTCATACATATATTTACATAGAAACTTTTTACTAGAATTGAGTATTAATCGGTAAAACGCGAAACCTAGATCAAAGTACTCGTTCTCAAAATTTCTTTCGGTTCGTTATTTGTACGAAATTATGACAGGCCCTAAGTATCGAACATGTTAGATATACCATGTGGCCTGCTACACGCCAAAAAGAGAAGCATTTGGAAATTTGCGTAAACTGTCGTCCCGGATTAGCCTGCGCAATCCGCGCAGGCTAATCCGAAACGACAATTTCCGTTTATATATATTTTCTCTCTTGCGCGAATCTACTGGAGGTCAAATCTTATGTATAGTCATAAAGTTGCTATCTTGCATTAGCCTGCGCGGACTGCCAGCAGGCTGATCCGAGACGGCACTTTGAGCAAATGTTCGATTGCCCCCTTTCCGCGTGTTGCAAACCATACTGAAGGCCAATATTAGCACCAGCTAGCAAAAGTACAAGCTTTACATACTATCATGTCGAAGTTCGAATCCCAATAACAACTGTGGTTCACCTTTGTAAGCATGAACATGTGAACTGAATGGGTCTTCCGGAACAATGGTCTTGCGGAACTTAGGTCACTTATAACGTAATCGTAAACTATGCAAATTTGATCGGGGATTTTACTCTGTCAATGTTTAAGATTCGCTCAAATTCCACAGATTTATTCAAGTTGAATTTATAGTTTCGTATTACACACTGCACACATGTTAACTCTTTACCAAACGAAATTTTTTTAGACCTGTCCAAATTGAAAGCACTTGCAAGCAACACAATAAACGTATCTTAAGAATTGAAATTTGTTTCCAACAGAGAAGAAAAACATTGTGGGAAAAGGAGAAAATGCTGGTTACCAGCATTATCCCCATTTCCAACAATGGTTTCCAAAGACTCCTATCTTGGCGTCGTAAAAATTAGGGATTGTTTGGTAAAGGGTTAAAAAAGTATAATTATGTATATATTTTCACTCATTCTTTTACGTCCCTGGGTGACCCAGTTGGAAAATTAACGACAAGTAACCTTGGAGTCTCGGTTTCGTGCTTCACTGTGAGCACTGGATTTTTCGTGGGACTCGCATGTAGCAAGAAATCACAGCGCCTAGCCTAGTACTGGTGAAACCCAGGATATTCATAAATGCATGAGCTGCTCCTGTGGCATGACTGAAATATTGTTGAAAGAGGCGTAAAAACGCAGTTTGAATAGTCGATCATTCTGAGATCCTTGATCTGTTTTAAATTTTCATTTTTTGGGAGTCTCTTCCCCGTTGTAATATGCACATTAACAAGGGAGATCCATTTTTCTTGTAATATTAAAGCGATTCGTTTTATTTCATTGCGTTTAATGTCGTCTTGAGCAAAGGTAATTCAGTATTAATGCGATTTCAGTCCTCTTATTTATTCATCATCTCCTCGGTCTATATAAACCAACCATTCCTAAGAACTTTCTTTGTCTTATTCTTCAAGATTTTCTGACTGTGAAAGTAACAGAACTTCTGATTGGCTAAACCATATGGTTTAGCCAATCAAAAGTTTTGTTACTCTCACACTGACGGCATTCTGAAGAAAAAGATTAAGAATGTTCTTAAGAACGGTTGGTGAATACAGACCCTGATATCAAGTTTTAAGAAGCACCCACAGCAACAATTACGGACTTGGATCCTACAGGGCACGAATCAAACAGAGGTGTCATCTATATTGCTTCGTGGTAAACGCCTTGAACTTGCTTGATTTTCGTTTATTTATTGTCGCCGCCTTTTGCCCGTATTGACAACTTCCGTAGTTGGTGTTAGATATGCTACCGGAAAAGAGCACGATATGGACGAGACGATTCCTAGTTCACATCGTGTTCCTTTGCATGTTCCATTTAAACACGTTTATCTATTGTCGCCGTCTGTTGCTCGTATGGGCAACTTCCGTCGTTGGTGTTAGATATGCTACCGGAAAAGAGCACGATATGGACGAGACGATTCCTAGTTCACATCGTGTTCCTTTACATGTTCCATTTAAACACGTTTATCTATTGTCGCCGTCTGTTGCTCGTATGGGCAACTTCCGTCGTTGGTGTTAGATATGCTACCGGAAAAGAGCACGATACTGGACGAGACGATTCCTAGTTCACATCGTGTTCCTTTACGTGTTCCATATAAACACGTTTATCTATTGTCGCCGCCTGTAGCCCCCCGTATGGACAACTTCCGTAGTTGGTCTTAGATATGCTACCGGAAAAGAGCACGATACTGGACGAGACCAATCCTTGTTCACATTGTGTTCCTTTACGTGTTCCATATAAACACGTTTATCTATTGTCGCCGCCTGTTGCATGTGTGGGCAACTTCCGTAGTTGGTGTTAGATATGCTACCGGAAAAGAGCACGATACTGGACGAGACCAGTCCTAGGTCGCATCGTGTTCCTTTACGTGCTCCGTGTAAAGCACTGTCACAAAGGACTTCATATGGGAAATGTCTCATCCGAAGAAATATTACTATTCTCTTACCAATTAGTACACAATCCCTTCTTTTGACGACCCTGAGAAAGAAGCTTTTGGAAAACATTGATGGAAAAGGAGAAAATGCTGGTAACCAGCATTTTCTCCTTTTCCCACAATGTTTTCTACTCATCAAAGAAGAATTACACCATTTGAGCCACACGGAAATTGTCGTCTGCAAATGCTTTCAATTTGGTCAAGGGTAAAATTTTGTCGTCTGGTAAAGGGTCAAAAAAGCCATGGGAATCGAATCTAGATCCGCAGATAGGCTGAGATTTGTCGCTGACATATCTCATGCCTTAGTAATGGAGTTACTTCAGCTGATACTACTAGGACTAGGGAAAAGTGTTTTATATACTTTTGCCCTAATCCCTCTTGATAGATGAAATGAAACGTTTAGACTGATATTAAAAATCCAAATTTCATTATATTACAATAGCTTGTTTTGAAGAATTAACATCGCCTCACCGGACAGTGTGGATCAAAGATCAGGCTGCACGTTCTTGAGTTTTACTATTGGTCTGAAAATTTGATTTCAGTCATTTAGCTGGATACGGTTTAAGATGTTATAGAGGATCTTTGTTTTTGTTGGTGAAAGATCGAAATTTATTTCGTCGAGTGAACATCATCGGTAATATTTTCACGAGATGAAATAAATAGAGGCTATTTGTTTTTTTCGGTGAAAGATCGAAATTTATTTCATCGAGTGGACACCATCGGTAATATTTTCACGAGTGGCGCAGCCACGAGTGAAAATATTACCGATGGTGTTCACGAGATTAAATAAATTTCGATCTTTCACCGAAAAAAACAAATATTCTATTTATTTTATGCTTTTAACTCTTTCTGGGAGGAGCTTTATCAAAATTCAGTACAGTTCTTTTCCCTTATTCCCCGTGGCGTTCCCCTCCCGCATAGCAACGTTGCGTCAAGCGCGAGAAATGTAAGGTATATGACGTCATATTTCCCATCTGGTTGTTAGGCACGCGCAATTTGCCTAGGCAACAAGAACGTGAAAATCGGTATTTTCACTGGTGGTACCAGTGTAAGATCGAAAAATATTTTCACTGCTGTTTCTCGATATCCTACTGGAAAGCATGAAATAAATTTCGATCTTTCACCGACAAAAACGAACGCTAAATATTTTATTTTTTTCAAGCTTTTAACCCTTTCTGGGAGGAGCTTTATCAAAATCCAGTACATTTCTTTTCCGTTATTCCCCGTATCGTACCCCCTCCCACATGGCAACGCATTATAATATTACGTCAAGCGCGAGAAATGTAAGGTAAATGACGTCATTTTTCAATCTGGTTGTCAGACACGCGCAATTTAACTCGGCAACTAGAGCATGAAAATCGGTATTTTCCTAGGTGGTACCTGTGTAAGATCAAAAAATATTTTTATCGCTATTTCTCGATATCCTACCGGAAAACATGAAAAAACTGTTATATCTTTATTCAATTCTTCAGCAATGCGATATCTTAAGCTAGCGTTAACGATGGTTGGATTTCAATGCCATGCAAATATCATTTGGGTGCAAACAAGCATCGAGGGTGAAATGCCAGCTGCATTAATATAATGATCCGCCTATTATAAGAATAGGTAGACAGTATCATCTTGTAGGGACGATTGATATGTTGAATGTTCCAATAACCGTCGCTTTTCAAAAATAGACTTCGTAATTTTATATGAACTAAATAAGGTTTCTTTGACGTAATGGTATCAAAACATGGCGAGAAGGAAAATAACGTTAGTCTCATGGTTTCGTGAAGTAACGTTCCCATTTAGATTTTTGTACACATAGTGCACATCCATTTAAAGTATTTAAAATATGACTTAAGTTTTGCTTTTTGGTAAACAGAAAAACTAAGGTATTTACTCTAGTACATGTCACTATCGGGGCGATCTCATCATTTGCTTTAAGTGGTTGGTTTCTGGAATTACAATTTTGATGCAGAACTGCTTTTAACTTGATGCTAGAACATTTTGACTAGTGTTTTATAAGCATTTAGTACGGAATCTACGGAATCCTGTTTCCACCATCCACTTTTCGACCTACGAGGAATTCGAAAAGTAGAAATTAGGCACACTAACTTCCACTTTTCTAGCAAAAAAGTTACCTCGAAAAGTCGAAAAGTTGAAGTTTTTGACCTGACAATTGTCATAAAACTTTCCACTTTTCGACCTCACGTTTGTCTAGAAATGTAGAAATTAGGAAGCACTAACTTCCACTTTTCGCCTTAAAAAGCTAGGTCGAAAAGTAAAAAAGTGGAAGTTTTTCACATGACAATTGTCAATAAAACTTCCACTTTTCGACCTAGAAAAGACAAAGTCGAAAAGTTGAAAAGTCGAAAAGTTGAAAAGTCGAAAGGTCGAAAAGTTGAAAAGTGGAAGTTAGCCGATTAAAACTTCCACTTTTCTAGTTAGGACTGATTATCACGGGATGTTTGTTTATCAGCACCGAATTATGTTGGAGCCGGTGTAGGGGTAAAAATTCCTGTCTCACCGGTCCTTCGTATTTGGACCCGGTGAATGTTAAACCTCCACCGAATAAGTATACGTGTACACTGTTCTAGTCTGACGTCTATCTTTAACCGATACCGCCTATGGGCTGAGTTTATAGTTACACAAATCTAGGCAGGAACTGCGCATCAAGCGTGCGCCCAATTTGACATTTTCAAACCACGTATAACCCATTACGAGATGACAAAAAATAAAAGGTTGTCCAAATTTAAAGAAACTGAAGACGACATTTCAAAGTGTGCTTTTCGACTTTTCAACTTTTCGACTTTGTCTTTTCTAGGTCGAAAAGTGGAAGTTCTATTGACAATTGTCATGTGAAAAACTTCCACTTTTCTACTTTTCGACCTAGCTTTTTAAGGCGAAAAGTGGAAGTTAGTGCTTCCTAATTTCTACATTTCTAGACAAACGTGAGGTCGAAAAGTGGAAAGTTTTATGACAATTGTCAGGTCAAAAACTTCAACTTTTCGACTTTTCGAGGTAACTTTTTTGCTAGAAAAGTGGAAGTTAGTGTGCCTAATTTCTACTTTTCGAGTTCCTCGTAGGTCGAAAAGTGGATGGCGGAAACAGGATTCCGTAATTTAGTACTGTAGTGGATAGTGTCATCGTGTGAGGCCGGTGTAATGCATAGAAATGACACTCCCTTACAAAATGACCCATGGGTCATTTCTCTACGTAGAATAGTGACCCGGATCATTCCCCTACATAATGAAATGACTTCTGTGGTCATTTTGTAGGGGTGGGTCAGTTCTCTGCATTACACCGGCTTTTATGTTGAACATTCTAGTATTGTTTTATGTCCAAAAATAGACTTCGTGTAATTTTAGATTACCTAAATAAGGTTTCATTGACGTTTTAGTTTTGGCTGCTTATCGCGGCTGGCTGACCTTTTGCGGACAGTGTAGATCTAAGATCAGACTGCACAGAATGTGCAGTCTGATCTTAGATCTACAGTATCCAAAAAGAACGGTATGTTTCTTGGAAATGCATCTGAAATAGTATCATTAGACTGTTTACAATAGGCTTGAAAAGTTTCATTTAATTTATAAGGCAGTATAAGGCTATAAGTTTGATGAGAAGGAGTATCATGTTAGTTCCTCAGAGTATTTATGGTATCATCACATGACCTTTCTAAAATGTTGTCATACTAGCTGAGGTTGAAGCATTTCAAATGTTGGGATGGCTGAATATGTTTTAAGCGCTGGATACTTCTGCATAGCAATTGTATCAGTTCTTTGCAATTGGTCCTTGGAAATTTGACGTAGACAGCGTTATAATTGTAATGTTGGATGGCCAATCTGTTGTCTACACTCTTTGAAAGCATGGCAACGGTCTCCTATCCTAGCGATGGGCTTTGGACTATTTACCGTCTGACCCTCTAAAAAACCTTTAGAAAACATTTAAAATTGGCTGGGTGTTTACTTTTCTTGTTGGATTTACTGTTTTTTTATTGGTCACCAGCATCCACTCATGTTCCCATAATGTTTTTTCAACCTTTCCAAAGACAGATAGTTTGTCCCCACACCAGGGGTCACAAGTTTTACATGGGCTTTTGTGATGAAGACTTTCTAGATAAGTCATCTTGTTACTAACCATAATAAAGACTAGGACCACTAAATTCAGCCCTGTCTCATGGATTTTATGTTTAACATGGCCTTTTATTGAGAAAACTTTGAAAATCTTCTTGTTTATAACCACACATTCTAGACCTGTATTATTTGGTATGGGGCTTTTATCTTGTAGACCTCCACCAGGATTCAAGTAATTATAGCTTTGTGGTCAAAACTGGATTTGCCCAGGGGTCACAACTTTTTTGTTGGTTTTTATGGAAAAAAATTGTTTGCCCTCAAGTTTGAAACCAGTTGGCCAAATAATGTAATGTTTGGCTTGTAGTGTTTTTACGAATTAGCCAGTGGAGCGATATAGGGCCATCATGGCCCTCTTGTTTATTGGTCACCAGCATCCACTCATGTTCCCATAATGTTTTTTTTTTAACCTTTCCAAAGACAGATTTGTATTTAGATACTTTCTTGAAAATATTTTCAAAAGACAAGATAAGGTTAGATCGTTTGTTTATAGATGATGGATGTTTGGAAATGCCTGTTGCCTCCATAGTGTTCAAGTAGTCTATACAATGACAAATTTCAATGTTTTACAGAGTTTACGATAGAGGGAGTGATTTCGATTTCCAAAATAAAAGGACTTTAAAGATTCTCCATTAAAGCATTTGTTATTGGTACTCATTAGAGTCGTCTCATCGAGACGATTCCAATGAATACCCATAACATAGGGTTCGGAAGAGGAATAATAGATTTAGAATACCATCACTCCCTCGTATCTGGAGCTCTGGTTTAATATATGTTTCGTTTTCCTTCTGCAAATACTCTTGAAAGAGTCAAAATTTCTATAGTGTGACCAAGAATTATTCCGTTCCCTAATGGTCCAGATCCAAGATTGTTTTCTCAATCTATGTGGAAATGACTTTTTTGGAAAGCATTTTCAGGAACCAAAAAAGTTGGTCAGCATATCAAACACACTAGAAGAAAAACGCACTCGGTATCCATCCATCATTCTTAACATCATTCTGAGTATAATTTCCAATACAGAGAGTAACACAGCTTCTGATAGGCTAAACTATTTAGTTCAACTAATCAGAAACTGTTACTTTCAATGTTAGAAAGTTCTTGAGAATAAGATTTCTTCAGATTGGTTTGTGAACAAAAACTGTCAGGTATAGCGAAGTACTTGTTGCACCATCACAGGTATGAATCCGATCAGAAATGATGCATGGGTTAGTCACGAACCTTACAGGCACTATGAATAGCATCAAATAGTCACGTGATTTCCCTACACTGATTTACTCATGTCTTTACATAATATAAAGTTGTAAATGTGACTTCGACCTCATGTGGACCAAAACAGACGGTAATTAGTAGGTGGCTATAACATTTTTTAAAATAAAAGACTTTTGCAAGCAAGTACGACCTTGTTATACGGTATTTGGCATTGAAATGTCTATACATCAATGACTGCGTCACAGTGAATGGTATTAACCGGTAAAAGGAGATCTATGTGCTGCTTCCATTAATCTGTAATCCATGATTAAAAACGACGTATTTCGATAACAGAAAGCAGTTCATATTTATTCTATCTTAGCAGCTGATATTTCTTCTTTTGTCACAAACACGGACATAAAGAGGAGATTAAGGTCTGTTTGTTCATAAATAATTGGGGAAAAGAAATGTTCCATAAAAAGATTCGTGGCCGAGAATTTGGCTCAAAATCTCTCTTATTTATAGTCCATACTTCTGGTTAATATGATGATTTTATGACTTATTGTTGTTTATATATTCTATATTTGTAATCATGTTGCCTATTTTCTGTACTCTTACCGATTTAATGTGAACTTTAAAGTTTTTCGGAAACTGTTACAGATTTATATATTTCGAACAGAATCTTGATCTACACTTATAGATGTTACATTTTAAAACATGACTATGTTATGTCGCATTTTAAAACATGACTATCTTATGAGGAGTTTGTTTTCGAACAATTTCTGGCAACAACGACTTTACAGGGTGCATTATGCCTACGATTCTCGATTCCTTCATACTTCATGTGCCTCACAGTGAAACAAGTTGGCGCCCTCTCGGATTTGCTGTGTAAAATCCAGTTCATCACATCATAGTCCAGAAAATATATTAATAACTCGTCGTTAATTCAACAAATCCTTGCTAACTGTGTTACCTTGAATAATTAAAATGTGGCGGCGATTTTTTTACCTTTAAACTGCTACGTGCGACTCACTGACCTTTTGCGGACAGCGTACATATATCAAGATCAGACTTCACAAAACGTGAAGTCTGATCAGACTTCACAGAACGTGAAGTCTAATCTTTGATCTGCAATGTTCGATAAAGAGATGTTATTCCCCATAGCAGAATAATAATACCTGGGTTATTACTGTCGAAATGAAAATTTCATTTCATTTGTTCAGCTGCAAAAGGGTTAAATCTGTGACCCACCACGCAAAAAGGAACCTTCTTGGAATTCTGTACATCAATAAGATGAAAACAGATTAACAGTAGTGCAGGTCAGTTTTAGTTGATAATTCAAAAATGATTTATAACAAGGTACAATAACCATTTTTCATACAAAAAAATGTCATTAAAGCGAAAAGTGTCAACCTTGGTCAGCCTGCGCAATTCGCGCAGTCTGACCAGGGTTGACACTTTTCGCAGTTCCAAGAAGGTCCCTATTTGCTTGACGGGTCACATATGATAACGATTGAATGTGTACGCATATTAGCCGTGTTATATAAACAGGGATGGATGTGTATGTCTCCTACAGCGACCATAGAACTGACACACTCTTCGACTTCCAGTAAAATTATGTCATATGATATGTTTTGAGCTAGATAATCAACTGAATAAGTATGATTGTTGAACAATGTCACGGTCATGGACTGGAAGCCAGTTGTATAAAAAAGGCACTCTCTCATCCCAGTATCCATTAGAAGCATTACTATGAAAATAGGCAAAGCCTATAAACGCGGGAAAGATACATCTCTCTCAAAAATATTCAAAGACAAGTTGGCTTCTTTAAAAAAGAAGTCAAGAGAGGTCAATGTTTTCAAATAGTTTATTGGCTTTCAATTTCAATATATTTTGGTACATGTAAACAAACCAGTAAAAGAGCCTCCACGTAGAAACCCCATGCTTTACATGACGGTAAATTGACTTTCCTGTCGCGGTTTCTATGATGCTATGCATCATAAATTTGTCTTGTAGACCAATGGAGTTTCAGACCCCTATAGTAAAATCTAGGTTATTCTATATAGAGTGACGTCATTCTATGTAGACTGACATCATTCCATATAAAGTAAGTAAGTGAGTTATTCAATTGAGTTTAATCTGCATCCGCTGTTTTACTTTCAGTATGAACTTGTTTTACTTTCATTAAGAATTGGCCATTTTAGAATCGAAATTAACTTCTTTCTATCGTGGTTTTTATTAATTCAATACGCTACGTTGTGAGTTATGAGGCGCAATGAATAAAGCACTCGGGCTATCGTGTGCCTCATATACATTAACTCACAACCGTGTGGTTTATTGAACGATAAACCAAGAGAGCAAGAAGATTATTTGTTAAATATCTCTGCAAATAGACACACGGCGTACAATACACTTAAATATGATAGTTCAAACCTCTTTTGGGATTCAAAATGAAGAGAAATAACGAAAAAAATGCAGAAAATGGTCTCGTTCTTGCTTTGCATATCGTTGAAAAGCAAAATTTTAAAACTACAGATCTGGATATTTCTCAAGGTTAGATGTTAGGTAAAACTGTCTTTGGTGTGTCTTGCAACAGTTAAGTTGACACGTATACAGTTTTTAATGGGTTATATGGAATGACGCTTACAGAATATCAAATTGAAACTACTAATTAGTAAAGAAGAGATCATCCCCTATCATATTCATTTGCTATGGTGTGAATAAGTCCTTACAAATGGGCCTGCAAGAAGCTTGCAGAGAAAAAATGACCACATTTATTTTTGACGAATTGCAAATTACATATTAAAGGATACCACTACTACTACTACTAATAATAATAATGATGATACAGCAATAACAATAAAAACAATAATAATGAAAATAATTAACAGTAGAAATCTATAAAATATAGATACAGAAACAGTGCAAACAGTTTTTGTTTAACAATTGGAAATAATAAAAAAAAATCCAATTTTGAAGATCAGTTTTCCCCGTTGTCGCATTGTTTTCCTTAAATATACCATGGAAGATTAGTTAAGGATATCTAAAAAAGGTTGCAATAGATTTCCATTTATTTTTCTTACATAGTTGAGTGCTAATGGTTTTCATAGAGGCATCAATCTTCAACAAGGATCCATTGGTAATTTGTAAGGAACTTTACCCCCTCCCGCTTTAAGATTAATATGAGGGCCGGGTCGCGCAAAGATGGGATTTGCTTTTCCTTTCAAGGTTTTCCCGCATTCTTTTCAAAAATCTATCTCAGAAGAGGTTATCAAACAACGGTTTGTTCGAAATATGTTAAGAAAGAATTAACCCGTTCCCACACAAACAAAAAATTAGACTCGTTCAAAGTGAAAGTATTTGAAGATGACAAATCAAAGGTAGCATAACGGATTAGATCTACTTAGGTCTTTGAAATGGTAGAAAACATTGTGGGAAAAGTAGAAAATGCTGGTTACCAGCATTTTCTCCTTTTCCCACAATGTTTTCAAAAGGCCTCCTCGCCAGAGCCGTAAAAAAAAAGATTTTTTGGTTAAGAGTTAAAAAATAAAGAGAATCTGTGGAAAGGACGATCTCATATAATCACAACAAAGCACACTAAAATAGATAGAATGAAAAAAAGTATAGATCTAGGAGATTTCTTTTTCTGTGAGGTCCCAGCCGAATCCAATGGCCCATTCGGTAGCGTAAATTGCTTAAGACCAGGGAATTGCTGGTTCGAGATCCCCAGTTCGCCATTTTTCCGCGGATTTGTAACAGCCATTGCGACAAGTGCTGGATCATGCATACGTTCCTTTCTCAAAGTCTATCATAGTTTCGACGATGGGGATATACCTACTGGAAAGAATACTGTGCTTATAGTACTATTGAAAGAATATCCAGGAAAGTATGATATGTGCACTTATACGGCACAGTTTACCGAATATAACTTTAAAAACGACATTAAACGCTATCCTAACATGAAACTTTAATTCCCCTCTATAAACACAGTGCAACGAATGCGTGGTGAAATCTACGTTATTTCATGTACAGTGACGTCATTCTATGTAGAGTGACGTCATTTTGTATAAAGTAAGTAAGTTATTCAATGGAATATAGGCTGCATCCGCGTTTTTAGTCCAAATATGAACCTCTTTTCCTTTGATTAAGATTTGGTCATGTTAGAATCGAAATAATCTTCTTTCAATATTGGTTTATCGTTCAGTAAACCAAGGCTGTGAGTTATGAGGCACATTAAATAATCCACTAGGGGCTAGCCCAAGTGGTTGTTGTTCATTGCGCCTCATAACTTTCAATGTGGTTTATTGAACGATAAACCGCGATAGAAACAAGATTGTTTCTTGATTCATACACAAAAAGAAGAAAAACGAACAAACCAGTGCAATCCTTACATAAAGATCTGAAAGAGACACCACATTCCATGACGGAGCAAGTATAATTGTTACCGTCAGCATAAGAAGAGGGATGATATATGGATTTTTTATTTTCAAAACAAAATGCTCATGTGCAGAAATTCTCCACATAGTTGAAAAGTTCACCTTTTCTACAGAGCAGCGGGAGAAGCTTGATCCCGTTCATTTCACCCACCTAAAATTTATGGACCGTTCCTAATTGTTATCAGAGTCTATTATTATCCAAAAGTTCACTTTAGGCTGGGTGTAGCCGCTTGGGTACTCTTTTTGGCATCTATTGAACCTATATCCTTTCAAAAATTATTTATTTTATCTAAAAACAAAATATATTTTCAAGAGAAACTGTAACCCAAGGTCAGACTGTATGTTTTGTTCAGTATTGTCATGCCTACACAGTTCACAAAAGAAACATCAGTCGCTATTTGCATGCTGTGTTTTATGGCAAGGTAACAAACAACTGATTGATTGTATGGTGTCGTTTACAACATTATTTCAGTTTTGTCGCGACGGCCAGTGGACCTATAATGCTTTCCTAGAATTTCTTTTACCAGTACTCCGCACAATTTTCTGTCCAAGCCACTGGCTGTTTTCCACAAAATCATCGTCGAAACAATGATTAGCGGTGGGAAGGTAACAAACAAACAGAAAAAGACAAATACAACCTGCAGAGAGGGGCGTGAAAGTGCATGATGGCGTTGATGATGACATGTAAATGCTATCAGTTTTATCAACCTTGCAAAAATAACCTTACCCCTTGGGCTGCTAATTGCGACTCGCTGGCGTTTGCTGACAGTATAGATCAAGATCAGACTGCACAGAAATGTCAGCTTGTAAGATATTTAAAACCTGATTTAGGTCTACATTGTATAATAAAGATTGCAGTTATAAGGAGAAACAAACAAAAAAACGAGAATACCAACAAGTATCTGTGAAAAAAGAGAAGATGGGCAACATAAGAGATACTACAAAATGAATATTGAAATTCGTCTGTGTTTCAATAAAAAGAGAAGTAATGTGAATAAACCATTCCAGCGACTGCATCTTTTTCACATTATTTTCTTGAAGTGTTTAAAGGTCAATTTCTCAATCAGTTAAGTTTTCAAAATCAGATGTCACTCCACTTCATCAGCTGCTGCAAAAATCTGCAAAAAAAAAAGATTTGTCTAAAAATAGTTAAACAGCACTGTTGGACAGCACGTAAAACACATGATAACGTGTTCTTCTATCACGTCATTTTGCGTAGGTTGGAATAAGCTATTATTGACGACAACACCTGCATAATTTTGTCACAAACGTGCACCCTATATAGCTAATAGGTTCGTGGAGGTTAACTTAGTAAAGATGTTTACTCTTTTGACCAATCGCGAACTATTTTTTCTTCATTCGAGACTTCTAGCACAAAGAAAGTCAAAAGCCAGATTTTACGACTATTTAAAAAGAAAACAAACGTTTAGTTTGATAAAGTCTGGAAAATGAATATTGCCAAAATCATCGTGTTGTGTGGTGTCCATGGTTGTGAGGTAAATTGTTGGCTTCATAACCATTAGGGCCTGAGTTCGATACCCGGAAGAGGGTGTCAACTTTGGGATTTTTCATTGCCCACATATTCATCGCGAGTACTGCTGTAGTTCCCAGGAAGCAGAATCGAGAGAGATCAGTATAAGTTGTAAGAACTTGTTTCTCAATCGATGTAAAATAAACTTAAACTATGTAATTGAATAATAAGGTGAATAGAAAGATACCACTATTGACAATAACATTTTAAAAAAAAGATCAGTTTTGTTTGAATTTGAAAAATGAAAAATTGTCAACTCATTGAAGCGCCCTATTTAAACACTTGTCTCTACGTGGGCGCGTAACCTGACCTGACAAGGCCACAAAAAAGGCAGTCAGGTGTCAGCTCAGATGGCGGAATACATGCTGCTAGTTCACCTCTTGTTAAACCCTGATAAAGTAAAAACCTCCGTATCGTATTCGTTACCCTTTCTGTGCCTGAGGCGAAAAGCAAGACAAATTTTGAGGATTGTATAATTCAAGATCAGATAGCACAAAACGTTTTGTCTGATCTTAGACTAGGGCTATCAATTTTTTGTAGCCAAGCCTGTTTTTCGGATGATATCTTTCTGGGTTTTATTTGATTGTATGTCTAGCCAAAGAGTTCAATCTTAGGCTGGCAAGCGCAACTCGCTGACCTTTTGCAGACAGTGTAGATCAAGATCAGACTGCACAGAACGTGCAGTCTGATCTATGATCTACACTGTCCGGAAAGGAGGTAGTATTCCACAAAATAATAGCCATAAAATAGCAGTATTTTGGATTTCTACCCTAGAATTGAAAATTTCATTTAAGTTGTTTAGCAGGAAAAGGGTTCAATACATTTTGTGCCAAAAGAGTGAATTGACATAAAATATTGTGAAACGTTCTATACTATACTACGAGAGGAGAGTACCTTGTCGATATGGCCTAGCGTGGTCCAGTGGGATAACAAAGTGCTAGTGCAACAGGGATGTGAGTTCAAACCTTGAAACAGCTAGCCATCGATGATAGTCATGGTGACAGGATTTATCTTTATCACATAACTCCCCTTGTCTTCAATGGAATACAGCCATAACGAATTTTCTTATCTCACACACGTGTGAAATAAGAAAATAGTGCTATTATCTGCATGGTCAACACTCTGTAATCATACGCTTCATTTCTAAAACATTGCTGACCTAGGTTCCTGAAGGAAATTAGCGGTCAAAAGTCTTATCATGATAAAGTTTTTAATTTAGTATCGCTTTTAAACTCAAACAAAAATCAATATATGCAAGTTTCTGCGTAAATATTTTCGTTCGTAATGTACCTGTCAAAGTAAGCGCCGAGGCTTCATGTAAATTTCACTACACATAATACATGTATGTATCTTGTTCAACCCATTACCACACAATCCCTACTTTTGACGCCCCTGAGAAAGAAGCCTTTTGAAAACACTGTAGGAAAAGGAGAAAATGCTGGTAACCAGCATTTTCTCCTTTTTCCCACAGTGTTTTCTACCTTTCCCAGAACGAATTTCAGTTTTTCACCTTTCACCTTTATTTTGTTGTCTGCAGATGCTTTCAATTTGGACCAGTCTTAAATATTGTCATGTGGTAAAGGGTTAACACATTTTGGACAATAATTCTTGCTATAAAGTAACGTGATAAAAAGAATCTGACACTCGTTGGTTTTTAAGGTAAAAAATTACTAAACTCGTCAACAAAAAACATGTTATTAAGCTCTCCAAAGGCTCGCTCAATAACATATTTGTAGAACCGTTTAATAAATTTTTATCTCAAAAACCAATTCATGTCAGATCCTATTATATCTAAAAAAATAACATCGTGTCAGATCCTACATATCTGCCCTTGCTGAATATAGGTGAAAATCTCTATACACGAAACGAATCAATTTGTTTCGGATACTCATCGAACACCCCTCGTGTTTTCGCAGTAGTAATTAACATGAGCCATGCTCCAGCAAAAAGGGCCGTAATGAATCTCGCTGACCAATGGTAGCCAAAAAGCCTTAGTATAAAAAAAGCCGTAGTAGTAAGGACTCAAAAATATCAGCCTTTTTTTAACAACCAACTTAATTATGAGATTGACCGGTTCTTGGACAAGCAAAAAATTGACAATTAGCGAAAAATTTCGACCCAGGGTCAGCCTACGCATTCTGCGCAGGCTGACCTGGGTCGATACTTTTCGCAAATGCATTAACACCCTTTTTCATAGAGTATGGGTCAATAATATGTTTTCGAGACTTTTAGAGGTGCCTTATCAACAACATGAGCTTAAAATGTCAAAAGCGCAAAATGGGTTAAAACGTGCTTTCGGGTCTAAAAATACCTGGAAATAAACACTCAATATCAGATTTATGAAACCACTTCAGAAAAATCCCCAAAATATTTACCTTACCTGTGCTAAATATCTTTTTCACACGAAATAAATTACGTGATGCAATAGTGTTTTTTCTCCTTCCAAGGCCGCTGATGGTTTAAGCCTTCTTGCTAGTTACTGTAGTTACCGAACGAATGGTCAGCCTAGAAGTTTGAGTTCTTAAGAAACCAATCTGATAGATATAGTCTGCATAGATAAACCACAGTTGTGAGTTATGAGGCACAATAAATAATCCACGAGGGTGATAGCCCGAGTTGTTTTTCGTTGCATCTCATAACTCACAATGTGGTTTATTGAACGATAAACCACGATAGAAACAGGAATATAGTAGTATGCTGTAAGACTTGTTAGCGACGAATTTCGGGACATCTGAGAGTTCAAGCACCACGAATGGCCAGATTAAAAACCAATAATAGTCTTTCGGATGAAGCATCAAAACAAGGTACAATTGTGATGGTGATTTATAGCGAGCACGTTAAAGCCCCCAGTAGAGTCCTAAATTTAACATAGAGGGTGTTAAAATGCAGTTGAATTTATCATACCTTTTAAAAGTGTGGAAATCATCGTGAAGCTGACAATTTGTTATTGAACGGTTGGTCCGAGAGCTCGTCGCTGACAGAAAAAAATGAGACCAGGTAAAACGGAAATAAGATCGACTCGGCAACTTTTGACCTTTTTAAATTTTACCTGCTTTATTTCGGTATAGGGTTGTAACACAATTTTAACATTTACCAAACATTCTGGTAACGTTTAAATTCTCCTTTTCAAACAATGTTTTTTAACCAGTCAAAGACACATTCCATCGTTTCAGCCAACAACAAGGCCTGCAACACAAGAAAAGGGGCAGTTTGATATTTGCATCAAGTTTCGTCTCGGATCAGCTTGCGCAGTCCACGTAGGCTAATCCGAGACGGCACTTTCCAATTAAAATAGATATTTTGCTACAGTAGACTCGTGCAAAATAGAAAATTTCATAAAAAAAAAACCAAATAAAAAGAGTCTTTTTTGATTAGTCAGCGCAGAGTGTGCATGCAGGTTGATCCGGCGCTACATTTTACGCAAATGTCCGAATACACCTTTTCGCGTGTTACATGCCATTTAATCTGTCGTCTGCAAATCCTTTAAATATTGAAAAGCGTAAAATGGTTTCGTCTGGTATAGAGTTAATTCGCAGTTCTAAAGCCATACAGTGTTAATTAAGACCTATTACTTTAAAGCACCCATCAAAGATCTGTAATTGAGCGACATTTAAAGTCAGTAAGTTTCGGAATCACAATAAACGCCTAGTATCTATACGCATCACGTGGATCTACTCGTAGAAGAGACTTTACGTGTAATTGTTTGATCTTTTTTGAGAGAAAAAAAAAGAAACCTATCTAGACTGTTTACTAGCTTTTTCTTCGAGGAAAAACCTGACATATTGTTACCGTCTTGACGTCACCTGCCTCATTATCTCCCGCTAGATGGCATTCTTTAAATATTAATTTGGGCATCCTAGGTACAGAACCAGACTACTTTTCTGTATAAAATTTTCTATTGCCCTTGTGGATTATTTATCGCGCTCATGCGCATTATCTCCTACTAGGTAGCATTCTATAAATACACATAGATCTATCTAATTTGGGAATTCTGGGTACAGAACCGGGCTACTTCTCTACGCGTCAATCGTTACTTTGAATTAAAAACTAAAATAAACGTTTACTCAATAAAACACTACCTGGTTCGATTCACTCAGCTATGATCAGCTGTTTAGAGAAATCTGGAGCTAAAACAGGCCTGATTTTTCCTCAAACGTATTGATAAAAGCCATTTTCTATAGTGATACTTTATAGCGCGTATTACTACAATCCCCCCCCCCCCCATTTTTGGGGGAGTAATGCGTCATATAAGACAGGTCGAATCTTCGAAGAATATGGCATGCGCAGACAACGCTCCTGCCTCTTCGTCGTCGTCATTGCACTAAGAAAGTCAACAAATAGCTTTGGAGTCGTACATGGGTCATATCTGGGAATTCTGTACACCAATTAGATGAAAACAGATCAACGATAGTGCAGGTCAGTTTTAGTTGATAATTCAACAAAGATTGTATAACAAGGTACAATGACCACTTTTCATACAGAAAATGTCATTAAAGCGAAAAGTGTCAACCCTAGTCAGCCTAAGCAGTTCGCGCAGTCTGACCAGGGTTGACACTTTTCGCATTTCTAAGAAGGTCCCTATTTGCGTGATGGGTCATATTTACTTCAAACTTGAGATAGCAGCTGTCTAACAAAAGGGGATGCCAGACTGCACACTCATTCGCAGACGACAAAAAAGTATGTTCTTTTCAAAACATGGCCGGAAAATAAAAATGCTCGTTACCAGCATGGTGAAAAGATCAAACCCTTTTGAAAGAACTTCTCTGATTGTGAGTGGCGGAATTATGACAGTACAGAGAATATTCAAATCTATTAGAAGATTTAAAATGAGCTGCCAAATCTATTCACAGGAGATCTGGGCCGGTGTAATGCAGAGAAGTGACCCTCCTACAAAATGACCCATGGGTCATGTCACTACGTTGAGGAATGATCCGGATCATTATTCTACGTGGAGAATTGATCCCAGAGGGTTGTTTCTCTACGTAGAATAATGACCAGGGTAATTTCGCTACGTAGTGAAATGACCCATGGGTCATTTCTCTTCGTAGTGAAATGACCCATGGATCATTTTGTAGGGTAGGGTTATTTCTCTGCATTACACAGGCATTCCCCAACCATTCTTAAGAACGTTCTAGGTCTCAGTCTCCAGAATTTTCTAAATATGAAAATAACACAACTTCTGGTTGGCTAAACCATTGACTGAGACTGAGAACGTTCTTAAGAATCGTTTGTGAATATCAGCCCCGTTATTTCCGTAAGATTAAAACCTGGGAAGATTAAGGATTAAGACCCCTAATTTATCGGTAACTATCGTGTAAGATCGACGTTTTCGTATAGGCTATACGGTCAATTTCGGCAGCCGTCTTTCAATATGAGAATTTATGAGAATTTGGGGCACTGAGACCGTAAGTACGACGAAAAGAAAAGCCGAAGAAAAAAAAAATCACAAAATAAATTATCGGCACGACAACGCGACCTGATAAAACGTTAATAGACAATTATATGCTAAATTACCACAAATGGTCGATTAAAGTTGTTATAGTTCGCGTAAAAAGTCAGCCGGTTAAATGTATCTCTCGTTAATATACGTCTCATTTGATACTACATTTCAATCGTTCATTTTTGTTAAACTTTTGCAATGTCATTTGACTAAAAAATAAAAGTACAAGTGGGATTAAGTCAGGCAATATAGTTTGCAACACGCGGAGAGGGTCATTCGGCCATTTGCGTAAAGTGTCGTCTCCGATCAGCCAGCGCAGTCCACGCAGACCGCGCAGTCTAATCTGAGACGGCACTTTTACGATTACACTAGATTTTGTGCTACGGTAGACTTGCTCATAACAGAAAATGACAACAAAAACGGAATTAGTAAGCGTCGACTGCGCAGACGTCATTTTATGTAAAGAGTGACGTCATTCTGTATAAAGTGAGTAAGTTATTCGATGAAATATAATCTGCATCCGCGACTTTACTTCAAGGATGAACTTGTTTTCCTTTCATTAAGATTTAGTCATGTTAGAATCGAAATAATCTTCTTTCTATCATGGTTTATCGTTAAAAAACCACGTTGTGAGTTGTGAGGCACGATGGTTGAACCACTCGGGCTATCGCCCTCGTGGATCATTGATTGTGTCCCATAACTCACTACTGTGGTTTATTGAACTATAAACCACGATAGAAAGAAGATTATTATGTAATGATCCTACTACATAACTGTGATGAAATTTCCAAATCGATAGTTTAAACCCATGTTTTGTTAATTCAAAGGTTTATTTTGAGGAATAACATCTCCTTATCGGACAGTGTAGATCAAAGATCAGACTGCACGTTCTTTGCAGTCTGATCTTGATCTACACTGCCCGCAAAAGGTCAGGGAGTAGCGCTTAGCAGCCAAAGGTTTATAATGTTGGACCTGTTACCTCGACCACAGAGACCATGGGTTAAAAACCTGGCTAGGTCATCCGAAAGACTAAATTCAGCAGTAGTATCGGGGATCCTTATTTGGACTTCTGAATAACGGCTTCCATGCATCGTTGGGATAATGTCGTCTCAGAAGAATTGAATATAACAGGCCATTCGGCGTATTTCAAACCAATTTCAAATTCAGTTCTGATATTAAATCTCCACCCTTGCCATATGATTGCATGAGAAGAAATGTCTTAGAAGGCGGGTCTTTAACTTGGAAAAAGAACAATATTTAGAATTGTTGTTGACTAATCTGTGTGTGTATACGTGTATGGTGTTTTCTATTGTCGCATTTCTGATAGGGTATCCAGTGCTACTTTCCATTCCTTGACCTAGTTCTAATCAAATTTTTCCAAAGCCACTGGGATTGTAGGTTTAATGCTAAAAGGTGAAAGAAAAATTTCCCCTACCGCAATTACTATCACCAATCGTAAAAAAGCAATGTGGCCGCGTTCGGGGTTCTAACTTGCTATTTAAACGCATTGGTTCCTCGTATAAGTTTAAGGTGTAATACCTTGATAAATATACAAAGTCATCTTTTCTTAATTCTTTTGAGGCTTTTGAAAACATTGAAATAATTCTTTAGTCAATAGATATCAAAATATTGCTGTGAGACTGGCATATATATGTGGTTATCATCGCATAAAATCGACCACGAAAAACACTTAAAATTCTGTAACATTTTGAAATGGAAGATGTTAGTGCTTCTTATAGTCGGGTACTTATGGGAAATCCATCAAATGTTTTTCTTTAGCTCACTTTCGTCGACTAATCAGATGAACATGTCTGCAAACGACTGATTAAACTCGAATATTATTCAAGCTGGTTTCTATGTCACATAAACTAAGTCCAGTGATACGTCATATACCGACTGATCTTACACCATTCTCCCCTTTCCATTATACCTTTGGCTTGATCGACTGATTTCATATTCTTTCGTACACAACTGGATATTGGTCAAGGAAACGGACCGATTATTCACACTTCAATTGTAAAGTGAGCTAGTGAACTAGATATATATAAGCGATACTCTATCAACAGCATGTATCCATAACTATAACTATTATAACTTGCTTAGTATCATGCATTACAAAGATGCCTTAACTCTTTACCAAACGACAATATTTTAGACTGGTCCAAATTGAAATCATTGCAGACGACAAAATAAAAGTAACTGATTTTTTTTTCTATCAGGCTAAAAGACATTATGGGAAAGGGAGAAAATGCTGGTTACCAGCATTTTCTCCTTTTCTCACATTGTTTTGAAAAGGTTTCTGTCTCAGGGTCGTAAAAACCAGGGATTGTTCATCTTCGCGAGCCAAGGTTACGATTACTACGTGGATCTTACCTTGGCGGAACGAGCCAGACCTCTTAATCGAGCCCGACTTGCTTGGTATCATGCATTACAGAGATGCATTAGGCCCCCTATTGCATGGTTTATATCTTTAGTTTGCTATAAAAGGGCTTTGACTCCAAAACGTCTTGGTCGTTTCCGTCAAAATGTAAAAAATATCGAACCATATGGAAAAACGATCAGAAGGCAGCATTTTCCAAGCAATATTATCATGATGTAAACAGGCTGTAAGATACTGCAAAAATAGCTGCGGACAGGGTTATAAAGGTTATTAGATGTATTGTCTACTTCATTTAACCTGATTCTGACCTTTATGCTCAATACATAACTAGGCATAAAAATAGAACCCTGACTATTATTCGGAAAGTTATATATACACGGGAAGGTACTTATATACGCAGTTAAACAATTTTACCCTAAGCCTACAAAGTGCGACTCAAAGCGCTTTTGCGGACAGTGTATATTCAAGATCAGACTGCACAAAACGCGCAGTTTGATTTTTAATATACACTTTCCGATGAGGTAATATTTCCCCAAAAAGTAATTTTGAAATTGCAACATTTGCTTTTATTACTATTAAACGGAAAGTTTCAATTAACCTATCCATTTAGTTAAAGATTAATTGGCGTAAACCACACAAAAATAATTCCGGAACCATTCGGGACATATGCCGAATGATGCCGAGGGTAAAAATAGAATATTAATTTATGTAAATTATTTTGACCTGGGTCAGGTTAAATGATGTAGATAATACGATCAGCATAAAATTTTACAGATAGTCATGTCTTTGAGGATTTGGTCTGAAATTGAATTTAAAAATAAGATGTATTAGTTGTTTTACATTTTTTATTTTTTACATGTTATATTTTTTATGATCATATTTTCATACAAGAAATAAATTATATTAATGTAATGCGTGAGTCACTCTCATTTTTCCATACATGTACATCAGTCAAGTAATCTCAACACAGAAACAAACATTTAACAACTACTGGCCTTTCACCAAACAATAAATAGCATTTGCCTTTTTTTTTCTATGTGCTCCAATTATCTTTGTATTCTCATAAGTGGAGTCCAAAAGAGAATTGCTTTTCTTTCTGATGTTTGCCGCACAGAAAAAGGCTCTCCTTTGTAGTCGCTGATGAGCAAACTGTCCAAGAAGTTGCCAATATTTGACGCAACTTCGAAAGTCATTAACACATTAAGCAGTACACGCGTTCATATTTTATTCTCGAAGGCGGGAAATAAAACATGGAATGCTGACATGTCATTTGGAATGCCTTCTTTTTTTATCACATTATCGAAATGAGTATGCTATTAGTTCATTAAAGCCCTGGATTTCACGTACCATGGATAAGGCATCGCTGCCAAGAATGTTCACTGCTTCTCTTATGTCTATCCATCGGTGGCTGGTTCAAGCAAATGTTGATGTCTGTTGTACACAGATACAGTAAATTAAACGCTACAGTTACTAGTCAACACTAACGAATCTCGTTCCTAATCATCGCTTTATCAGGAAGTCGTTTTTGAGTTACTGTACAGTTTTGTATGTGCATCAAATGCATTAATCTCTTCAGTCTTTACCAAACAACGCAGAAGTTTAACGACCGCGAGAATGAAGGCTTTAGAAAACATTGTGGAAAAAGGGACAAAAATGCTGGTATCAAGCACTTTCTCAGTTTTCCATAATGTATTCCTTTTGAGAGACAAATTTCATGTTTTGAGTACTTTTCAATTTGTCGTTTGGAAATGCTTCCCATTTAGATATGTCAAAAAAGTGTTAAACATATTGTCTGGTAAAGATTTAAACATTTTCGTCACGTGAAAATGACTTAATACTTGTCCTTGACCTTAGTTCTGTCATGATACAAAATATTGATCGCTACCACAAAAGTAAGGTGAATAAATGGTATTTTACTTCGAACACTGTGGGGAATGTGCCGTTAACGTAATACCCCCATTCCACTCGGCCGCGATCCACGGCGCTCTGACGGAGCGCCGTAGATCGCCATGCAGAGCGCCAAGAACGCCAAGCACGCTAACAGATCTTTAACGGATCTCCAAGATCACCTAGATCGCCACCAGTCTACTCCCTTGCACAAAGATCCGTGGCGCTCTGTTCAGAACGCCGTCACATCGCTACTTGATCGTTTAAATCGCTATCGAAACGCAACTTGAACGTAAACATCGTAAATGGAGCGCTATCGGATCGCTCAAGAGCGCAAATGTTCCTCCAGTATGCAGGTCATTGCGCTCCTATGTGATCCGATAGCGACCATCAGAGATGCAGTAGCGCTCCATTGCGATCAAGTGGCGATATGATCGCGCTCCCATACGATCAAGTGGCGATATGATAGCGCTCTGTTACGATCAATTGGCGATAGGATAGCGCTCCATTACGATCAAGTGGCGATATGATGGCGCTCCGATCGCGCTTTTGGAGGACTACATAACAGAGTGTCTGTCTCTCAGACCGGTAGTGCAGATGGACTTTCAATCCTGAGGCCCGAAGTTCGATACCTGGCCCAACCAGGACCTTTCTGAGACACATTGTGTTTCTCACAAGGTGGACTGATTTGGAACCCAGAAATAGCCTCGCGTGTATTGGTGCTTTACACTGGGCACGTTAAGGAACCAAGGAGATATATTTGAAGAAGAGCTCGGGCTTGTACCCGGATTTCCTTGTATCCGATTCTTTTTCTCTAATGGTCCATACCATATACTAGTATGCCTCGAGCACAGAGGGACCTTAATCCTACAGAGTCATCATATCATCATTTCGCATTTGGAGATCACCTAGTGTAGGTACAATAAATTCTTTAGTGAACTACAGTATGCCACCCAGGAGAAGGAGCGAAAGGAAGGTCAAAGCCTCGGGTCGCTAATGGAGCGAAAACAGGTCGCATAAGGTCGCAACACCTAGCGAGGCTACTATAGTGGCTATGTACTGTTCAATCGCTATCGGATCTCAACAGTCGTTACTTGATCGCCGGTGGAGCGTCATCTGGTTGTTATCTGAGCGGGAGTGTCCTCATAATCACCAATCCGGCAGCGATCTGAGGCGATCTACGGCGCTCTGTATGAGCGCACAGAGCGCCGTAGATCGCGGCCTAGTGGAATGGGGGTATTAGCTAATACAATATCTGATAACTTTGCGCTACAACGTAAATACTAGAACGCTTCTCGTTCTATTCTCTCTGATCTTTTGAATTTGTAAAATCTAGCGATATTTCGACATGTTGGCTAATTCTACCAATAATTTCTTGGAAATAGTCAGCATTTACTTTTATACCCTTATTTTCCATATACTACCCTTCACTTTTCACGGAACACCAATTTTAAAAAAATCAACCACGTGATCTATTTCTGTTCTTCCACTTGGTTGCCTTCCGAGAATAGCCACATTCACAAGCCACAGTGACCCGAATCTTTTTAAACTGCCATACTTCCTCGTACACAGTTGAGTTCCCAATCAAAGGCACAGGGTTGCATGCGTTTTCAGGGTCCCTTTTTAAAACCCTAACAGTGTATTTGACTGGGTTACACGTATACATTCCAAAAAAGCAGTCCTTCTGCTTGCATTTAACTTCCATAATACGCGAGGGAAAGTATCCTTCTTTCATTTTCATCCATCTATCCTTCTTTCTACATTCCCATGTTAAATGGTGGTGGTTCATATCACTTCGCTTTGTTCGCGATTTTCGTTCTGTTATTGAATCATAGAGCAAGTTTTGGTACAAGAACTTTTTATCCGAAAGACTGTTCGTATTTTCGTCGTTAGCGGTTGCCTCCCTTTTCCGCCTCATATATTTTCTATTTTGAACACTAATGGTACCACCTTGTTCCGAGGAATCACTAGTCTCTGAATCATCTAGTTCATCTACTTCATCCTCGTCGTCAAAAGAATCTTCAAAATTATCATCTAAATCCTCATTTACATGAAGTCTCTCTCTTCCTATCACAGATTGTTTCCGCGAACTCCTTTTATTACCCGTTGCGTCATCTATGACGTCGTCGTACGCCATTTTGTTCTCGTCAAATGCTGGTCCCATCATTCTTCGTAAATCTTCGTTTGACCGCTTTCTGCAGCCGGATACCTGTATTGTTACACTGTTTTCCCCTTCCTCTTTGATCTTGGTCTTTGGCTTCGGAAAGGCCAACGTTGGAGAAGTTAACAGAATGATGTAAAAGAAGGTCAGAACTAAGTTTCGAAAGTATTTTACCTGAAAATAGAAATAATAGGAAAAATGGTTAATCAAAACGTGAAGTCAGCCATAAAAATTTACTTTTCCTTTTTTCCTCTGCATTTTTCTCGAGACAAAATGTATTGGTCGCAATAAATTTTTGACAGCTTTCAAAAATTTCATATCTTTGCCTTTAATACATATATGAGACCCTTTTTATTGTTTTTAATCAGTTATAATGTTAAAAAAGAAAAACCTCTTTACCAAACAGTCATGTGTTTTGACCTTGATGAGAGAAGATTTTGAAAACATAGTAGGTAAAGAAAGAATTATAGCTTTCTTTTCCGACAGCGCTGATTTGAGAAAAAAAAAAAAAAAAAACAGCAGCTGGGGCGCTAAAATGATTTTTGTATGGTTATTGGTTAAAAAAATCGTAAAATATTTATTTTTTCTCCGCCTTAAACATTTTAGAATGTTCATGTAACTCTAATTTATCTTCATAATAAGCTATAGTTTGTGCTCAGCTACCTCGGTAAATTACAAAATGACATTCCATTGTTTGCAGGTTCAACGACCTCTCCATCCAATTGCAAAAGCCTTTCCGTACCTTAGACAATTTTATTTGTTATTGTCGAAATCACACTCAGATTTGTACATGCTGTCTGATCTTAGACCCACACTGTTTATATCCTTGTAAGATATAAATGAATTTAATTAAAAGCACCCATGTCACTTTTTTGCGCAGGGTTGCTTTATGATTTTTTCATCTTTTTTTCCCCCATATTTACCAGCGCTTGAAACAGGGACTTTCATTGGTTAATGGTTATTTCATTTACTTTTTCTTTAACCCTTTTCAAGTCGATGTAAATTAGACTTTTCTAATAAAAAGAAGCTGTAGGCCACTAACTCCGAATAGCTCTCATTGATGTGCTGTTACCTTATAATATAGAAACCATAATAGAAAAAGGAGAACCTGTCCGTAACAAGCTATCTCTCCTTTCCCCCACAACATCTAAAAAGATAATCCCCTCTTTTTCGAGGTCTAAAAAACAATGATTTTGTGTAGTGCAGATATCCTCATACTATACATTAGTCGTAAAAGCGAGGAGGGTCTATTTACGAATAAAGACTATATTATAGATTAGGCGGTTTTATTAAAGCTGTTAATCTATTTAATCTGCAAATTGTTTGTATGTATTACTTAGAAAATAGGCTACCGAAAGAAAGTAAATTTTTGTATTACAAATATAAATACTGATTGATTGATTGATTGATTGAGTGAGTGAGTGAGTGAGTGAGTGAGTGAGTGATCTATCGGTTGATCGATCGATCAATCGATTGATACTCCAAGTTTACATGAGTACAGTTAAACTAGCAGGTGACAAAGTTCGACTTAAAGGCATTTAACTGAAATGTGATAGAAGCTGTTCTTGAAAGGCCATTGGAGAAAATGAGAAAATGCTTGTCACGTGCACATTGTCTTTAAAAAGCCCTCTTATTTGGTGTGGTTGAAACATGAGCCTGTTTGCTAAGGAACAAAACAACTAAGTAGGAATCGAGA
This sequence comes from Tridacna crocea, assembly GCA_943736015.1. NCBI lineage: Eukaryota > Metazoa > Mollusca > Bivalvia > Cardiida > Cardiidae > Tridacna > Tridacna crocea. The sequence goes on along the minus strand of OX031059.1, from coordinate 25,028,012 downwards.
GACGTTGACCTTAATCAACCTACTTTGCTCGATCTTTGACATTCTCTTCTCTATATATACAGAAAAAAATAAAAGACGGTGCTAAGGGTATTGGTGAACTGTTTTTGTTTACCAAATCAATGCTGAATCTAATAAAAAGAGTAAAATTCGTTGACCTATGATTTCCGGTCACACCAAACTATTTTATTTAATAATGACGCCACTATAGTAACTTTTATTAGAAGCTCGGCTATTTGGTCGTCTTTTTTTAGCATATCGTCTACGTTCTCATCCGCATGTACGTCAGCGTCTGTTTCAGAGTCAACGCCTGCGGCGTCTGTATCTAAATCAGCGTCTGTCCCTGCATGTCTGTCTTCGTCAGAGTCATCGAAATAATTTTGTTACAATTACAGTCTCTCCTTTTCAGCTCAGAATTTTAACTGGAAAAAAACACAATGCTGTGGAATACTAGCACCACATTGCTAGTCTGCTGTATTTTAGCCCATATTATTGTTACCAACTGACATGTATCTATAAAAGCCAGTTTTGTTAAGGAACTTCGAAAAACCTCTAATATTATATCCCATGTGTCTATTTTTAGAAATGTTATGGGTAAAGAAATGTTGTAATCTAAGCTGGGGGAATTATTTCCCCGTCAAAAATAATATTTTCTTCTTGCCGAAAATCTGGAACTACTTTTTTTTTTTAAATTTCGCTTATGCGGTTAATTGACTCGAGATCACTAGATTTAAAAGTTGCATTCGTTGACAAAATAATCAGAGGAAATATAATATATAACTTATTTCATCAGCTTGTGGTTAATATTGGGAAATATTTCCACATATTTACCACAAGCTGATGAAATGAAGTCTATTTATTGACTAAATTTTGACATTTTTGACAAGAGAAGAACCAAAGTAATAGCATATGACATTACACCTCTCAAACGATGATTTCTCTCTTAAAACTGTAGAAATTAAAATTGTAAAAATAGGAGAAAATGTTGATCACCGGTATTTTCTACTATTCGATTAATTTTATAGCCACGTATTTAAGGATTATTGAAACACAGAAGTATTTGATAAATAAAAAAAAAAATCTTTTCTGAATTGTTCTGCTGTAATGGGAATATTGCCATGGGCAACACCGGCCGTGGATAGGGTATTAGGAATTCAAACAATGCCTTCGATTATAAATCCTACGCCTTACACGTAAGACAATCGGGTACACTGACCTGTCAATAGCTCCTACAACAATTATATTGTTGAACTATGGCCTAACATCCAGTTACTATCAAATAATCGATTTTGAAAATGAAACGTCTCGTATTTTTTGTGTCGTAAATTTTAATTCTCTGACAGGCGGGGGTGTTACTGGCTGTTATTTCCTTTATTCTTGTCAATGGCAATTACCAGGCCACAACCTTTAAACCCTTTATTCTTTTTTTGGTCTATCTGCAAACCGCGTAAGAATACATTTTAGTCGTACTACATTGCGGCATGTTCTGTGAAAAAATTTTAATGCGTTTGCAAAAAGTATCGATCAATGTCAGCCTTTAACCCTTTACCAAACAATCCCTGGTTTTTACGACCTTGAGATAGAAGACCTTTGGCAATTTAGGGGGAAAAGGAGTAAATACTGGTAACATGCATTTTCTCTTTTTTCCGACAATGTTTTCTATTCTGATGGAAACAAATTTCAGCTTTTGAGCTTCGTTTATTCTGTCGTCTGCAAGTGCTTTCAATTTGGACCAGTCTAAAACGTTTCGTCGTTTTGCAAAGGGTTAAGTCTCCTTGGACAGAGCATGATTCACTCTTATGTGCGATCAGTTTCTAAATCTGCTGTTTATTTTTATGCGTTAGCTTTTTCAACCGTAAACTAGAAATTCACAGACTTTTTTTTTTATAAAAATTGCAATAATAAGCAGAATATAACAATAATTATTTTACAAAAATGTTTCTTAAAGCGCTAGACTGTTTGGTACTGGGCTTAATCATTATCAGTATTGATTTATATTTTCAGTCGTTACAAATGATCTATGTTGTATTCTGCCTTTTCGTGCATTTGTTTGACCATGCGGTCTGCTGTTGGATGTACACCGTCTTCTAACTAAGGCTAAATTATAATGAAAAAAAAAAATGCGTTTTTTAAAGAAAAAATCCACTTTGAGACTTCGATTATCACAGTTGGCGAGGACTAGTATTTCATGCTGGCAATGCAATACTCATAGACATTTGTTGGACAATCAGATATTTTAAAAGCGTTTTGGATGTAGTTTGTCTATTTTGCTAAATACGTTATTATTGCAGCAGATTAAACAATCACTGAGTAGATGGATACTGACTGAACAGACGGACAGACAGATATAAACTCTGTCATTTCACACCCGAAGGAAATGAAATTGTATCGCTTTACAATATTTATAAACGATTAATCATTTTCATTTTGAGACTATTGTTTGTTTGTTATGCGGTTTTGACAACTGTAACAACGATAACATGTTTATTTCATTTGTCCCTAAGTGAGCATCTCACATGACCAACCTACGTTTCCGGTTTCTGTTCTATTTTTAGCTCAAGAAAGATACTATCTTGCTATTCAATTAATTAACATGGGCGATCAATGAATCATTAATGAAGACTCGCTATTTATACCCGACTGTAACCAAAAACAGACGCTGCCGTTTAGGAACTCTCCTAGACAACTGGAGAGTAGATTATTCTTCAGCCTCGCGAAACGGTTGGAAACTGCAACGACGCCATATTAACAATCATGAGTTCCTTTAAATATATCTATACATTGATCATATTTCCTGCAACATGCGGACATTTGCGTAAAGTGTCGTCTCGGATCAGCCTGCGCAGTCCGCGCAGGCTAATCCGAGACGGCACTTTACGAGTACATTTGATGTTTTCCTACCTTAGACTTGGGCAAAAGTTAGATATGGACGGAATGTGTCGACTTGGATAAGTCCGAAACTACGCTTTACGCTGATGTCTAAGTCCTTCTTTCCCTGTGTTGCAGGTTAAATGTCATCGACTGTGATTTGGCGCGTGAGTACTTTAATACTAAGATGCAAATGCAATTAGAGTTAACCCTTATCCAGCTAGATAAGTGAAAAGAAACTTTTAAGCAGTTAGAACAAAAAATAAAAAAAACTCGTACATGTTTTATTTTTTCAAAGGTAATATTTCGGGAAAATATTTCCTTATCAGACAATGTAGATTAGAGATCAGACTGCACGTATGTGTTGTCTGATCTTAGTCTACAATGTCCACAAAAGGTCCGTGGGTCGCGCTTGGCAGCATAAGGGTCTTAACCCTTTACCCCATAAAGTATTTCTATGGTTACTCTAATTGATCCTAAAAAACGGCAAGGATGAAGTCGTTTCTTATGTGTATATCACACCTTTGGATAGCATAGAAAACATTATGACAAAAGGTGAAATTGCTCGTTACGAGCAATTTCACCTTTTGCCACAATGTTTTTCCAAAGGCTCCTATAAGCAGTGCGTAGAAATGAGTATCTATGGAGTAAAGGGTTAAAGGGAATCCATAGTTTTGTTAAATATTACTGGCATACTTCGATTTCAAAGCTCATTTCGCCGACAGCCTTTCAAAGTACATCACACTGTATATCACAGATGAGTATTTCTCAGATTCCTTTGTACCCAGGATTATCTGGTTAGGAGTTAAACATTTTGCAGCCAAAAAACCTAAAAGGCATCTTTAAGGCAAAGATAATGCACCAGTTATAAGACACAGAAGAAATATGCCTGACATTTGAAATCAAGACGAAATATAAGACGTCTGTCTGCGACTTCAAACAGAAAAAAAGTAGTTCATTGCTACTGTTGATCTCTTCTGTGGACGTACATTTCAACCTCTGTGTACCTGTTAAAGACGAGGCTGGTTTATCAAGGAAAGATACGTACCCTATTTATTGTTGTTGTTGTAATGGGGTTTTACACCACTTTAACAGCTAAGGTCATAATTTATCATGGGGGTCGGTGACGCATAATTGTATCCTGGCTTTCTCATACCAGTACTAACACAACTTTCTTTCCAAAGCCACCGACTACTTTTCTCATATGCTTCAGCAGAGGTGAGAGGCAAAAAATACGCCAGAAAGACAGTTCGCGTCAACCGGGCATCAAAATCACAACCACCAGGTCATGAGCCCGACACGCCACCACTGAGCCACCCGGGCCGGCGTACCCTTTTGAGAAAATGCCTCTGATAAGATTTTTATCACTACGTTGTTCTTTTGTCTTGATGGCTTGTCAACTGTCGTCTTACTTAACTAAGTGAAAAATAATTTCGGAAGATGGGCGAGATTCTTAAAAGGCTTGAGATGACCCCCCTCTATTGGCTCTAAAACTAATTAACAGGTACGTAATTATGGCCTCTGAAGCTCGAGCAAAAAACATTTTGTAACAAGTATAGTGATCCTGTTTCCATACTGATTTCCACGTCAGGCTACAAAAGTACATTTACCCAACTTCTAATCTTTGTACAAGTTCTGATAAAACATGGCCTTGTTCTCTTATGTTTCAAAGAAATAATTATCAGTGATGCAAAGCACTAAAGTACATTATTCCTTTAGCAGACAGTCTCTTTTTTGACTATCCTTGCGAAGAGAGCTTTTGAAATTATTTTCAAAAAGGGGAAAAAATGCTGATATTCAGCATTTTCTCCTTTTCCCAAAATGTTTTATACCATATCAAATGATAAAACCTTTGACTTCTAAATTCAACAGATAATCTGCAAAGATTTTTAATTTGGCCTTTCATTTGGTCATTCCAGACAGATTGACGGATCTTACAGATATAGAAAAATCTTGAGCATTTCTGGATTTATAAGTGCTGTTCAACTATTAATGCGAAAGACGCAATAACTATATTTATTCGACTTAGCTAAATACGCCGGCTTTTATTTCTTTACCAGACGTCAAAATTCCAAGTCTCCAAATTGAAAGCATTTGCAGACGACAAAATAAAAGTGATTGAAAAAATTGAAATTTATTTTGTAAAGAGTAGAAAACATTGTTGGGAAAGGTGAAAATGCTGGTTACCAGCATTTTCTCCTTTTCCCACAATGTTTCTAAAAGACTTCTTTCTCAGACTTCACTTACCTTTTGCGGACAATGTAGATCAAGATCAGACTGCACAGAACGTGCAGTCTGATCTTTGATCTACAATGTCCGGTACGGAGATACATTCCCCAAAACATATCTTTGTAATGGCAATATTTCTTTTTCTCACCTATTAGAAAAAAACCAGTTTAGTTATTCAACGGGATAAGAGTTAGAAAATAGAATTTGTCTGCACCTTGACCCACTGATTGTTTACCTTTCGTATCTAACGGGCCTTAAATATAGGATAGATGAAAGCTTGAATTTGTTAATTTATTCATAATTCACCGGATTAGATCCTTATTAATAGGTTGTTCAAAGATTACATTTAGATGGGTTCCTGAGCAAAACTATTTAACCCTTAAGTGCCAAATATACAAATTTTGTACCTCTTGCGGCCAAAACTACACTTCCGATAGATTTCAATCTTATATTAAACCATTGCCACACAATCCCTACTTTTGACGACTCTGAGAAAGAAGCTTTTTGAAAACATTGTGGGAAAAGGAGAAAATGCTGGTAACTAGCACTTTCTCCTTTTCCCACAATGTTTTCTATCCTTCCCAGACCAAATTTCAACTTTTGAGTCACATTAATTTTGTCGTCTGTAAAAACTTACAATTTGGACCAGTCTAAAATTATGTCGTTTGGTAAAGAGTTAAAGAGTTATGACTTAAAAAAAAGGACCATACATATCTAAGATCAGACTGCACGTTCTGTTCAGACTGATCTTGATCTATGCCGTCCGCAAAACTACCTGCTTTTTCAAATACTCATTTTACTGTGGCGTGCAAAAACTGAACTTTTTTTTTTTCAATTCAGAGATGTTTTATTTCAAAGACCTTCGCTGATGTTGGCATTTTCCGTCAGAATGTAGCCAATACCAAGCTTGCGTTTGTACATTTGATGCATGTATGATGTTTAATTCATTACCAAACGACAAAATTTTTGGTTTGTCCAAATCGAAAGCATTTGCAGACAACAAAATAAAAATGACTGAAAATTTGAAATTTCTTTTGTGAAGGATAGAAAACTGGTTACTAGCATTTTCTCCTCTCCCACAATATTTTCTAAAGACTTCTTTCTCAGGGTCGTCAAAATTAGGGATTGTGTGGTAATGGGCTAATTGTTTCAACATTATTTCAGTTATAAACCAGCAGCAAGTGCACCTATCCATGTTTTCCTGTGGGGGGGGGGCGTTATTTACACTTCTTTCATCATCTCAAGTCACTAGCTGATTTTCAAACATCGTTGAAACAACCATCACTGGTGAGAGAGTTTACTGACTCACTGACTATCATCATTCTTTGGGAAAGAAATTGACCGAGTATGAAATTCAATATGACGATGTATAGGTCTATAATTCATAGCTTAACCCTTAGGCTACTGGGGGCGACTCACTGACCTTTTGCAGACAGTGTAGATCAAGATCAGACTGCACAGAACGTGCAGTCTGATCTTGAATCTACACTGTCTGATATGGAGGTATCATTCTTCATAGCATAACTTTGAAAGAGCAATAGTTCGGATTTTGCTGTCGAACTGAAAATTTGATTTTAATTATTTAGTACGATAAGGATTAATGAAAACAGAACTCTATTCTGTTCTTAAATATAGCTATTACGTATCTATCCACTTTTTTTTGGACAATTTTCTGGCTCAATAATCACGACTATTTCTAAAATTGATATATTTTTTAACACTTTTCCAAAACGAAAGAAAATGAAAATTTGAAGCGTGTCCGTTTTCAAACATCAAATTAAACGATGCTCATATCTTGGCACGTCTTTGACACGGTAAGGAAAAAAAAAACGTTGTGGAGAAAGGATTCTCTTTTCTTAAAAAAACATAGTGGAGAAAGGATTCTCTTTTCTCTAAACTTTTTTTTTTCCAAAACATGATCGTTCCGTATGCCTCTTTAAAACGATTTCGTGTTCTAATGTGCCAGAAGAAGATGCTAACCAAAATTTTCTCCTTTTCCCGCAATGTTTTCAGAAGGCTTCTACGTCTGGTCGTAAAAAAATCTTTTCGAGGATTGATGACAGTCATTGCGATAGGATTCATTCCTCTCCCACCACTGACCGTTGTTTCGACGATGGTTAATTGGGAAAAGCAGCCAGTGGCCTGGAAAGAATAATGTGTACTGGTAACAGGAACTCCAGGAAAGCATGTATAGATGCACTGGCCGCCACGATATCACTGCAATAATGTTGAAAACGGCGTTAAACACCATACAATCAATCAATCAACCAATGGTTGTAAAATATAGGGATATTTTGGTAAAGGTTTGTATTAGACTATTCTAATATATATTATGGGGAAAAGCTTTTCAACCTGGTAATACTCATGCCGCATTCATCCTATGTACAATTGTTTATTTTTCCTCGTACAAACCAGTGGATCAGAATAAGAAATCGCATTTTGCAGCTGCACTCTTTTCTGATCTTTTAATGGGAATTGTAAAATAAATTTCATACACGTATTTATAGACATGTTTGAAATATTCAGAAAATGTTGCTATCTGCAATGATAAACGGAAATAAGAATGAAAATAAACATTTTATCGTCATGCGATGGGGCGTGGTTTTAATATCAAAAATTTATAACGTGATAGAAAACGTGTGGTTTACAGCTATTTCTTCCTATTTTCAAAATTTATGCTTTAATGCATAACTCAATAAAATGTGTGTTTTCTTTTAAACTCGAGTGCAGTTCACAGGATAACGTTATATAAAGAAACTTTATACCAAATAACAAAAATTTGGATAAGTCCAAATTAAAAGAAATGTCGCTGGAACGATGGAAAACTGTTTTAGAAAGGATAGAAAACATTGTTGGAAAAGGAGAAAATGCTGGTTACCAGCATTTTCTCCTTTTTCCACAATGTTTTTAAAGCTCCCTTTCTTAGGTCCTTTAAAACTTGGCACTGTGTTGTAAAGAGTTCGCTCTTTCCTGTCTAACTAAATAAGTTTTCTCAAGATATATAGGTAGATTTTCGCTACATTTGAAGATAATTTTAAGATCGTAGTTTAGCGGTCTATACAGAGCCAAGATTAGAGCGCATGTTCTGTGCAGTTTGATCTCTTTAGATATATATATATCTTTTTTAAAATTATATACATCTTTACTAAAGTTTTCTCCTATCTGTCTTACATTATGTTGGTTGTATTTTCAGCCGACAGGTCGGGTATATTTAACATTGCAAAAAGTTAGTGACGTAAATGAGTGGAACGGGGACGGGGAGATGTAGTGTCATCATTATACGGTTGCCTAACTTTATTTTTCTATAATTTTCGGGTTTTTGATGCGAAAGTATCCCAAAAATGTAAATATGCCCAATAAAAAAAATATAAGATGAGTTCAATGAAATGAAACTGTTTGACATCCCCTTTTAAAAATCACTTTGTTTATCGACTATTCTGCCTTAACCCCCAACAATACCGACTTTTAAAGATCCAGACGGGTCTTTTCTTGAGACTGACTTACATCTGAGCCATTCTCTGGCTAAAAGGGGGCTTAATGTATCTCTGTGATGAAGGATACCAATAAAGTAATCACGTGATAATGGATACATTAAGTTCAATTTGTTTTACATACGATCGAATCATGGTGTAAACTGATCCTATGGTATGCTGAAAATTGACCGAAAGCAAAAGGTGCGCGGCCTTCGCAGGCTGACCTAGGTCGATACTTTTTGCTGATGCATTAAGGCCCCCCTCTAACAGAGCATGGTATATGCATACCTAAGCTGTGCCCGTGTTATGTCTAAAATAAAGTTTAAAGTGGTAATAAACACGGTGCAATCAATCAATCAATCAATCAATCAATTAATTAAGTTAACGAGCTGGGCTATTAAAACCATTGTAGGAAAAGGAGGAAGTGTTGATAATTGTCGCCTTGAAATGCTTTGAACACAGACGAGTTTGAATTTTTGTCATCAAGTAGTTAGTTAAATTGCTCAACTTTTAGTTGTCTATACAATGTAAAACAAGATCAGTCTGCCTTTTGCAGGCATAGTTGACGAAGATCACGTTGCATAGAACTTGAAGTCTGATCTTGGATTCACACTTTGCAGTTTTTTTTTGTAAAAACATACTGGAATAAGCTGAAATGGTATTAGGTATTTCTTTTTACTTTTTCTTACTTTCTGATCTCGTGAGTTCCATTTATTTATTATTCATCGCTTTAGAGGTTGAAAAGTTGTCTCGATTTCAGTTGCGCTGTGACTTTATAAAATACTGGTTACGCCCCTTTGATCGGACTGTGGAAATCAAAGGTACAATGTCTTTGTAGTCTGATCTTTAAATTTGTACCTTCACTGGTGATAAAGGTTACTGAAGAAAAAGACTTGAACCATACTCATGACAAAAGGGGGTTTACTGCAACTCCGTGATTCACGATACAAAGCAAGTCATCACATAATAATGAGCACATAATTGGCTTGTAGCATATAAAAAGGGACATTCGGACATTTGCGTAAAGTGTCTTCTCGGATTAGCCTGCGCAGTCCGCGCAGGCTAATCCGAGACGGCACTTTACGACTACATTAGATTTTGCGCTACAGTAGACTTGTGTGAAACAGAAAATTACACAAAAACGGAAAGCGTTGTCTCTGATCAGCCTGTGCAAACTGCGCAGGCTGATCCGAGACGACACTTTACGCAAATGTCCGAATGCCCCTTTTCGTGTGATGCAGGCTATAATAATCCTTTATGTGTAAAAACCGACTAAATCATGCGCTAAACTGGTCCTTTGACAAAAAGTTTCGGCCCAGGTCAGCCTGCGCGGACTGCACAGGCTGGCCTGGGTCGACACTTTTTGTGGATCCATTTAGCCCTGTTTTCACAGAACTTGACTCAATTTCAAGTAAAAAGTCTTCTTAATTATATGTAGACATTTTTTCACTCTCTTGAAATGTGTATCTTAATTGTGCACACTTATAACTGAAAACCGTGTCGATTCCGCGGTTCGGTATTACATCATTTCTTTTTGAAAAAAAAATGAGAAAGAAAGAATTTCAAGTAGGATATTCACATTTTTTTTCTTCCAGGAATGAAATGTACATATTTATTTTAATTAAATTATTCTCCCTATGTATATACATGTAACTGCAGAAATTGACGCTTGAACTTGTTATGGGTTGCCTGATTGATTAATTAAATGGTGTTTTATGTCGCTTTCATTTTTGTTACAGTCATATCACGGCGACAGCTGACTTATTCATTCACGTTCCGGATTTCACAAGTCCTAGGCTGGGGACTCTAAAATATGTTGCAAAAAAAAAAACGCCCCACTCATATGAATAAACTCGCTCTAGTACCAAACTTGATTGTCCAGGGTCCATATTCACCAACCATTCTTAAGAACCTTCTAAGTCTTATTCTCCAAAATTTTGTCAATGTGAAAGTAACAGAACTTCTGATTGGCTAAACCATTTGGTTTAGCCAATCAGAAGTTCTGTTACTTTCACAGTAAGAAAATCTTGAAGAACTAAACAAACAATGCTCTTAAGAATGGTTGGTGAATAAGGGTCCAGTTAACTGTTCATACACCTTGCTACTGAGATTCTTAAGATTCCAAGTACAATTAAATGTTAATCTTATGTTATGGAATCGGATTTTCATTGATTCTTAGCACAGTGATGATCAAGATCAGACCGCACAAAAAAGTGAAGTCTGGTCCTGGATCTAAACTGCCAATCTATATTGTGCTATTCTTGTTATATTGGCATTAACATTATTCTTTTTTCGTTTCATTTCATTTAGTAAACTCTTGTTACGTATTGATCTTTTGGGGTTTTTTTTAACCATGCTTTGGTTTAAAACAGTTTAACAGTGTTTTAGTGCGTCTTATGTAAAATAATCGTGAGATCTTCAATATATATAGTTTTATTTTTTTTCCAAAAAATAAACCACACCTTTGAAATGTCCATATAGTTCATTTATTTAAGATAAAAATCGTGAAAGCAGTAGATTGAGGAAATTAAAAAAAAACTTAATATTTTTGCACGCAGAGAGAGAGAGAGAGACAGAGACAGAGACAGAGTCAGAGACAGACAGACAAAAAGAGACAGGGAGACAGAGAGTCAGACAGACAAACAGAGAGAGAGAGAGAGAGGCAGAGACAGAGACAGAGAAGGAGAGACACAGAGAGACATAGATAGACAGAGAGAGCATTAAATTGAAGAATTTCAAAAACCCTCTTTCTACATTTTACTTGATGGAGAAAAAGAAGGAGAGAAAGAAAAACGCAGAAGAAAAGGCCTATGAACATGAGACAGAATGGTAGATTAGTCAAAAAACCAAAATGTTTTACCTGTCGGAAAGAGCAGGTCGGCAGCATTTCATGTGTCGACTGTGGGTATAGTCGGCCCCGCAAATAACACGTGAACTCAGGGTCGGGGTTTGATACCAAAAAATCGGTACTTCTGTTTTCCATTTCGGACCAAATCCCATACAATATAGAGCCTTTGCATCTTTTTGAAAAACACCTGGTAAACGCCAGGTGTGCTTGCCTTTCTAACTTAATTTTCCTTTCTTTTATGTGTGTTTCTGAAAGACTGAAAGTTCCTTCTTTATGACTCAACTGTAAACTACCTTCTTAATTCAGTATATTACCTAAATGTAATAAATGTTAATCCAGTAAGTCATATGACTAAAAACTGTCCGGCCAATTTTGTGCTCGCCTCTCTTCAAGTCAAATAACTTTCATACTGCAACTGCCCGCAGTACTCAATCATTCTATGGAACAGTCACTTATTTCTCTGAATTTCATTTATCTATTTACTCTATTCCACTATTTCTCTGTGCTAAGAAGACACTATCACTTTCAGAGAAAGTTGCTTGCACATCGGCAAGGAACACGTCAATGAAACCTCGTGTCAGAGAAACAGCGTTTATATCGTAAAGGCACCATGAATTCAATAGTCCTGCTTGCCTGCCTGGAAATGACCTCCGTGGGAGTAACGATGCTGTAATATTGGAATGGGGCTTCCTTTCAGTGGTTACTGCCCGTCTCTATCCGAGATCGTACGCTTTATGCTTCCCTTTCCTCTTTGGTCACCTTAAACACTTGGAATTAAATCAAGATGTCTTTTGTCCAAGTGTACCAAGTTTTTTATCAACTAATTTCTTGTCTCGTCTTGCTGTTTCTCGGTTTTAGTCAGTATTCTCTCTTTATCGCGTCACAGTTCGTGTAATCGATAAACCACCTTCACAGGAGGATTTCAAAATATCTGAAATTAGAAAAAAAAAACGGTATTATTTCATTTAAATAAATATCGTTGTGGATAGCACCCTGTAAAGGGAATTTCGTCTTCATCACTGTGGCAGAGAAATGCCAGGTAATGGCTATTTTTCCTAAATATCTTTAAAATGGTTTCAAATGCAAATACATTAAACGTATAAGATTTTTTTTTCTTTTGAATGTTTTACTTATCTAAAGTCTTTACCAAACAATCAGTCGGTGTTTTCACGACTCCGAAGAAGCTTTTTGAAAACTTTGTGAGCCACAGGAGAAAATGCTAATAGCCAGCATATTCTCGTTTTCCCACAGTGTCTTTTACAGTTTCAAAGATACACTCCATCATCTCAACCGTGTTTAACTCCGTCCATACAATAGGCCACACCAGAAGCTTTTGTGGACAGTGTAGATCAAGATCAGACTGCACAGAACGTGCAGTCTGATCTCTGATCTACACTGTCCACTGCTGTGTTATAGATTACGACCAACTTGTCTCTTACTCTTGCAGTGGAACTGTATTTGAAGCCTATGAGAAATTTCAATCAAATCAATCAGGAGTGACAGAGTTAACTTGTTGACTGCCAATGCTTTCCACATGGACCACTCTAAGAATTGTCCGCCAGGTTCAGGGTTAACTCTGATATGACGAACAAGTCACCTTTACTTTATGTTTAAAAGTGAATTTTCATCGCATATGAATGCGACTTTGGTCCAAGTTCAACTTTGTCATCAAGATCAGTACATCGTAGATCAAAGATCAGAGTGCACGTTATGCCAAGGCTGATCTTTTTTTGCAGTGTCCACATGCGTATCTATAATTAAAAGCACCAAAAGTAACAGAAGAAAATAGATAAGGAAAATGTAAACTAAAACTCACATATATGAACAAAAAAAAAAAAGACGTGAACATATTCGTAAATACCTATTTCAGTATTGTTTCAGTATTTTAGAATCAGCTTTTGTTTTCAATGTACACTATAGATCTATTGAATATTTTATTTCATTTTCTCTCCATACTGATAAACTATATTTGATCTAGTGTCATGCGTTAATGAAACATTTTTTCCCGCTATTGCCGTTGTTAATTCATTATATATAGTTACTTTGTATGACTCCCCCGCTTTTTTTTTTTTGGTCGTGTTTGATTGGCATACGTTAATTCTATATTTAGAATATTGTTCATTTCAAATATTTAACACTGATTAACCTGATGTAGATTTCAAACCGCAGATTTTAGCTGATATGCATGGGTGTGGATAGATACGCGCATATTTGTTTTAAGTTCACTTACTTATTCTCTGAGGCATAAAAATTGCATTAAATACTTTCGGAAATGAATCTTCATAAAAACTTAAAACAAATGAATTAATCGATCATTTTGAGGTTTTTTTGCTATTAGATCAGTGGGTCTCATTGGTAAGCGAAAACTCAGACCTCCACCCACAACAATCAAAACACTGACAGTACTGGTAACAAGGCCTGTCTCACGCAGCGAGCGGGATGCAGTACAATAACACTATTCCTGTAGAGTACTATCGAATATCAGTTTTTGATGAAGTCATAGTTTCTCTTCACTAGTCAGTTTTGTGTTTTAAAGGATTGCCTTAAAAACGAGATTAAGACTTACGAAAACGCCATGCGAAAAGGAGAATACATTACTAGTAAATAGTATTTTCTCCTTTAACCTTGGAAGTTTCTATCCTTTTAGAGACAAATTCATCATTAAAACCATATTCAGTTTGGCGTCTGTGTTTGCTTTCAATCGGACAAGTTTATTTTGTCGACTTGTAAAGAGTTAAACTTAAAAATAGTATTTTAATAGAAAACTGCCATTTTTTTCGAACTAATAAAGCCTGTATTATCATGTTCGTCCGTCTTTTCGTCTGCCCGCCCAGCCGCCATTTAAAACAAACTACCATTGAAGTTCTGTAACAAGAATCCTATTAGAATTGAGCATTGAATTAGAAAAATGTCGACTCATGATATTGCAGTGGGTTAAAAAAACAACAACTGTAATTAAGGTAGTAACCTCCTATTGGAAAACCTCTTTTTCCAATATACATGTAATATTATCATACAAAATTTGCTATTATTTAAAACGAGTATTATTGTACTACTTTAATCGGGCCACTTTCTGCTTCTTAGAGAAATCATTTAGAAATCTAAAACCACAATAATCTCATTACAAAGGGAGATGACAATTATCCCCTTTTCAGGAAATTAAGAAAAGTATTAACAAATAACGTCAAGGTAGACATTAAAGGAATTACTGGTCGTTTAGAAGTGTGCAAAAATATTACATAAGTACAAATCCTTATTTATCAGCTAATAAGAAGTTTTATTCCATGTTGCACTAGAAGTGTTAGGGTGGTAATACCTTAAGCTTGTGCTCAAGATCTCTCACTTCATATGCAAACTCCACTTCCAGTATCAGTTCTAAATCGAAGTGACTGCGACTACAATTACCCTTTCAGCGACAAAGGTACTATCACGAGCTCTTGTGGGTGCCATAGGTCAAAACCAGACTGCACAGAAACTGCTGTCTGATTTTTTACCTGTCCAGCCCGCTTGCTTACTCAAACCTATACATTAAAATCGTTTAGAGTTTCGGTGGATTATGTTCACTTCTTGACAGAGATCACAATGATATAGTTGACGCTAAAAGAGTTAATGTTTTGCTGGGCATGTCTGTTCAAATCAGTTGGATAATTTTGAGATATTACATCTTCAAATATTCCCAGTAAATGATCTGTGCTTTAAAGTTTATCACGATCAATGGATCAGCTGACTGAATTTATTTACGTGGGAAAGTTTAACTGGAGGGTATGTATGAATAAAACATAAAACAGTCCCCGGGGGTTCGAGATGAAAGATACTGTGATATAGTAGTACTTTTTGAATTGATTAAAACAACCATTGCGTAATCAGAAAATTGAGGGATGAGCAATTTCTGAAAGGCAACCGGAAATATTGAAGTCATTTCTATTCTGACTTGAACGGAACTGATTTCAGCCATGCCTTATGAGCTGATGGGGAGGGGGATTTTCAATGCATTTGCAAAAAAAAAAAGCATCGAAATCAAAGCACTGATAGTACTGATAACAATGTCTGTCTGTGCTGCTGACCTGGGTCCAAACTTTTTGCTATGGGTGAATGTTTTACATTCCAAAGGATCATTCTATACTTCTAGATCAAATCGATTGTTCGACACGATTGATTATATGGATCCATAAGTATGCGCTAACTTTTTCAGTACAGTGCTGCATTTTGGAGATTCTTTAATTCCTTCCCCCTCTCCCCCGTTTGCTAAAGCACGGCTCATGTATATTTCAATCATCATATGGCCTGTGATTCACGAAAAGGGGCATTACAGACTGCAAACCCTATCCCTTTTCAAACTGGGTCTGCTGCATAGCAAACATTCCGTGTATAATTATGTGGTATTTTCTTTTTTTATTCATAAATACTCTGATGATTTCATCTGATGCTATAAAACGATAAAGCTAACCTCAGTTTGTTACTTAAGATACGAAAAGTCCAACCCCACGGATTGTGGGATTCGAGGATGGTTCAGCGAACATTTCATGGCTCCTAAAATAACCCGATACACATATTTCTTAAATATCATTCACAATGTTGATGATAATTTCAGGCCATGTCAAAGTAACCAATGTTTTTTTTGCTCCCATTCTTCAGTCTTTCAGCACAAATAGGTCAGATATATTTGTGTATGGCATTTATGAAGATCAGCCTTAGGGTTCTATAGTATGATCTTTAACTGCATCGTCCTGTTTTTTGGATAGAATTCGTTCTGAATTTAAGCTGATTGGAAACACTGTTTCGGTCATCGAAAAGAGGTCAACTTATAGATTTGGTGCTGAAAAATTTGAGCTAAGGACTGGAAAGAAGGAAGGGGGGTTTAATGTAATCTCTGTGACACGTGATACTATGCATGTTATCACAAGATCATGGATTCATAATTTTATTTTTGTCTGACAAACGACTGAGATGTAAACTGGTCCTTTATCATGCGGAAAGTTGGCTCAATGCAAAAGGTTTCGTCCCAGGTCAGGCTGTGCGGATTGCGCAGGCTGACCTCGGCCGATACTTTTTGCAGGTGCATTAAACCCGCCCCCCTTTCCACTTTTCACACAACACGGCTTATCTTATTATTTACCATAAACCTTGCTGGATGTCCTTGGTAGAAAGAGTAGCCTTAAATGAGGATGCATTTCAGTGCAGTAGGATCTATCTCTGTAAGTTGCAATCCAATGCAGGTCCAAGTTAGTGACGCTACACCCATTGAAATAGATTATTGAATTCTATACGGTTATAGCTTTTGATAACGATTTCATTTTGTATGGCAATACTTTTTTTGTTTTATTAAATGCTGTTGGATTAAATTTGATTTACCTATGGGAGCAGAAATTTGTCAGAAACAATCTGTACTTAGATGCCGATTACTCTGATATAGGTTTATCTGTACATTTTTCTGGGAGGGACTTTTTTCCCACAACCACAGGCGTGGACCTACTTGTGGGAGGATATCGACTGTAGGAGTTAACATAAAGCCGTTCACCTTCTGTTACTGATAAAATGACAACTATGAACTTACAATTAATTAGATGAATATTGCAAAGATTGTTAGGGAGTCACAGGCGCATGTGCCAATCTTGTTTTATGGTAGTCTTATTTGGTAGATGGCGTGTTATCGAAATGGCGGTAGCTATATAGCCATTAACTGTTCTAAATGACAATTTAAATCTTAATTCAAATACTGGCCCTTTAATTGGTCGAGATGTTCCATCTCGACCAATCAATTGGCCAGTTTTGGGATCTGGAATTGAATTAAAAACGATTGGTTCATACTTTCGGCCTTGCTATAGAAATGAAAATTCTTGAGACAGCGGTAAACATTATCCGATGTTGGAAGGACAATTTGCAGGACTGAATGACGACGTTCTGTAGAAGACACTGATACTATCAGATATGGAGTGCAACACACGAAAAGGTGCATTCGGACATTTGCGTAAAGTGTCGTCCCGGATTAGCCTGCGCACTCCGCGCAGGCTAATCCGAGACGGCACTTTACGACTACATTAGATTTTGTGCTACAGTAGACTTGCGTAAAACAGAAAATCACATAAAATCGGAAAGTGTCGTTTCGGATTAGCCTGTGCGGACTGCACACGCTGATCAGAGACGACATTTTACGCAAATGTCCGAATGACCCTTTTCGTGTGTTGCACTCCATATTGGAAGGACAATTTGCAATACAATGAAACCTGATATTGGAGACAGTGCTGTTATCTGATGTAGGGCAGTGTGCATGTAGGCTAACATGTCTAAGGAAGAAGTTGGTATAATACAGCGAATTTTGAGTTTTCTTTTTGATAACTCTATAGAACTAAATCACCTCGTCGCACCAGCATTATATGGCCTTGATAGTTACCAGCTAGTCTTGCAGCAGATAACATTATATAAATTGTGTGGAAAAAAAAAAGAAGAAGAAAATTGTGACAACTACTAGCTATCTCTACTTTTGCCACAATGATTTCATTTGTATTTGTGTTCAAAGCCTATAAGAATGACAATTAGGAATTAGGAGTTGTTTGTGAGAGGGGGGATGAAGGTGTGCAGGTTAAGCGACACCATCATTCTTAACTCATTACCAAAGACACTATTTTAGGTCTGTCCAAATCGAAAGCATTTGCAGACGACAAAATAAAAGTGACTGAAAATCTGAAATCTGTTTTGTGAAGGGTTGAAAACATTGTGGAAAAAGGAGAAAATGCTGGTTACCAGAATTTATCCTTTTCCCACAATGTTTCCTAAAGGCTTCTTTCTCAGGGTCGTCAAAAGTAGGGATTGTGTGTTAATGGGTTAACTAAGAGCTGCCTGATGAATTTGCATTCTTGAATGACCTTCATCGTGACAAATACCATCACTATACACAAATGATAACTACCAAACTCCTCCAAGCCGAGAGGTAATTGCAAATAAATTAAATATGGCATAAATAATTGGATCTGTGTATGACAGGTTAGAAAACATTGTGGGAAAAGGAGAAAATACTGGTAACAAGCATTTTCTCCTTTTCTCAAATTTTTTTTTCAAAAGTCTTCTTCATCTTCATGGTCATTTGAGCACTGGGCTGTTTGATAAAGCATTAACCCTTTACCCCATAAGGTATTTCTAAGGTATCTCTGATTGACCCTAAATAACAGCAAGGATGAAGACATTTCTTATGTGTATATGACACCTTTTGATAGTGTAGAAAATATTGTGGCAAAAGGTGAAATTGCTCGTCACGAGCAATTTCACCTTTTGCCACAATGTTTTCCGAGGGCTCCTACTACATGCAATGTGTAGAAACGAGTATCTATGGAGTAAAGGGTTAAGTATAGTTGTTATACGACGAAATACAAAGTGTACCTGCTGTATATACATTACAAGACTGCTAGCCTAGAATCTGACTCCTGCGTCCTACAGCTTAATTCTAGTATTACCCTTGAAATGCCGCGGTTCGTATGTCCACCTCCGAACCTTAACTATGTTACGACCCCCGCATACAGATAAAACTCTGATATTTTCAATTAACCCTTTACCACACAACAAAAGTTTGGATTTGTCCATATTCAAGGCACTTTCAGACGACAAATCGATGTTTCTCAAGAGATGATTACTGTCCCTGAAGGAACTTTGTGAGAAAATTCTGGTTTCCATTATTTTCTCTTTTGCCCTCGTTTCTTTTTTCAGAAGTGTTTTCTGTTATAACTGTTGACATTTGGTATTGTGTGATAAGGGGTTCATAACATCTGCATATCGTCGACAAGTAGAATATGGCTGATAAGGAAGGATATTTACGTAAAATTTGTGGGGCCTGCACATACCATGTAGATGTCAACCGGAAGTGAAGAAACATAAAAGGCGAATGTCAATCAAGACCTCTTTACCGCAAAAATTAACAATGTATTTCTCCGCCTTCATTTGTTTTCTTTTGACAAGATCTTAAAAAGCTTCCATCCATCTTAACCCCTTCTGCCAAAATCCCCGGTTTTAGCGAGAAGGCTTCTCTGAAAACATTGTGGGAAAAGAGAAAATGCTGGTAACGAGCATTTTCTCTTTTTCAGACAATGCTTTCACTTCACACACAACCAGTCCCATTTGAGGTGCATTTCATTTGTCGCCTACCAGAGCTTTCAATTTAGAACAACATTGAACTTTTGTAGTGTGGTATGGACTTAAAGAGTATCTAGCTTACTTAAAATACGTCAGAAGGAAATGAAGACAGTTTTATTTAGTTATTACAAACACCTTTCTCCTAGAAATGGATGACTTACATCACTAGTTCTGGCATATGACAGATCTAAAATTTAAAGAAAACACTCATTGGAAAAAAAAATCTTTAGCGCCATAGTCTGATTTTGGGACTTTAGGGGGGCATATTATATTAAAAAAGTGTTGTCTGATTTAGTTTAAGCATATTTCATTCAACGGTATAAGATAAATGTTGACAAAAAAGGCAAAACAGTTTTTATGACAATAATACTGAAGAATAGGATATGAACGGAAGGTTAGGCTTAAAGTTCTTCTCCAAAATACGGCTTACGGTTATTACGTGATCATATCAATACTAATTACTGACTATGAAATCTAATTTAGAGAAAAAAGCGGGAAAATTACAGAAAATCAGACGGATGTGTAGTGGTTAGTCTGATTACTGATCTATACTGTCCAAGTAACAGCGGGAAAAATGTCTTATTTAATAACAATGTGTATAACACACATGAAAGACAAGAGAAATAAGCACTCTGTATGGTTAGTTTCAAACAATTCCTCTTTAGCAGCATTCTCTTTATTTATAAATCTGTTATCTTAAGATGCGCAAAGTAATATTTTCGTGTGTGTAAAATTGGTTAATTGCAAGAAAACTCTGCCTAACAGTATGAAGCAGAAATTTCAAACAGATCTGTTATCTCTGTGGTACACGCAGCAATCGTATTCATGAATGAAAATGCATTTTTCCCAGTTTTATTTGCGAGGAAACGAGGCGTTTTTATCAAGGGGCGGGTACATTTGTAAGCTTCTACGCTAAAATATAACGTTACAAACACAAACGTTTATTTTAGTTGCGCCCACTAATATCAGAAACGGGCTTTGCTCTGTGAAAGGGGGCTTCATCCCTCTGCAAAAAGTATCGACCCAGGTCAGACTGTGCAGTCTGCACAGGCTGACCTGGGTCGATACTTTTTGCTATATGTAAAGCTCCTATATTTAAGACGACTATTCAACTTCAATGTACCTCATTGAGGTTTCAACAAAATGGTATATAGATCTATGTAATATTTATTCGACAATATGTTTGGCATTACAAGGATGTCTGAAACCTCATTTTTCTCGAGTGCCATTCAAATGTTTTCTTTGTTCACACATCAGTTAACCCTTTCGGCTGCTACACGCAACACACTGAACTTTTGCAGATATATATAGTATGGATCAAGATCAGACTGCACAGAACGTGCAGGCTGATCTTAGATCTACACTGTCCGATACAGAGATACTTTTTTTTCAACAAAATAAATCTGAGATGGTATAGCAGGATCTGGGCTGATCTTCTGTTTCACAGAATTTCTCTTTTTGTAATTATGACATCATTTAACTCCCAGACGACAAAGTTTTCGATGTACCCAAATTGAAAGCATTTGCAGACGACAGTTTGAATATGACTTACATTATGTTATTTGTATTTGAAGGGTAAGAAAACATTACGAATAAATGGATTAAATGCTATTTATTAGAATAGTCTCCTTTTTTCCCGACATGTTTTCAGGGATTTTTACTCTTTATGGTCGTATAAACATCGGTTTGGTAAAAAATTAAGATTTCGTTGGTTACCAAAAGTTCTGATACATTTTGTCGTTTTCTTTCGACGGCGACATTGTCATCGAAAAACCAGCTGTATAAATATTGGTCCCAGAGCTTTCCTGACTTTGTATTTTTTTTACAAAAGAAATTAACACAATTAAAGGAAAATAAGTTGAGAGCATAAGGGTCTCGTTCTATTAATAGCTATTCACGACTAGAAATAGCACCTGTCAGAAACTGTTGTAAATTTCACTTTGAAGTGTGCATGGGTTATCGTTACTGAGTTACATAGCGGAAGTTCATTTATCATCAAAAACAACAGCAAGTAGAAAACAACACTGATATAGGGTGGGGAAATATCTACGGGTTAATTTGAACAGAAAGGCAATTTGACAGCGCCGCTGATAAGTGGAGAGAATGAATCTGTAAAATTTGAATGCATTTAAATCATGATCTGTAAAATGGGGTTTTAATACATTTTCGAAAAGTTTTGACCCACGTCAGCCTGCGCAGTCCGCGCAGGCTGACGTAGGTCGAAACTTTTCGCTATCCTTTAATTTCTGCGCGTCAAATGCCACTCCTATCTTTTGATTAAGTAAATTTTTTTGACAAAATGGGATTTATGTATCTTTATCTTTTTAACTCTTTACTAAACGACAAAATTTTAGACTGATCCAAATTGAAAGCACTTACAGACGACAAAATAAACACAACTCGAAAATTAAAATTTGTTTCCAACAGGGTTGAAAATATTGTGGAAAAAGGAGAAAATGCTTGTTACCAGCATTTTCTCCTTTTCCCACAATGTTTTCAAAAAGCTTCTATCTCAGGGTCGTAAAAACCAGGGATTGTTTGGGAAAGGGTTGAACTGGTGATGTCTAGTTAAGTATAATGCATGATGGGAATGAATTAAGGCACTTTTTGCCAGAGTGCGACTCACTTGAGTATTTCGAAAATGTATATTGCTAAAACTAATACGGTTCTTTCAGTCTTTTATCCCCTGTTCATTACTCATCCTTTCTATCTCTACATTTCACACACGCTCCATTCTCTCTGTCTGTCTCTGTCTGTCTCTCTGTCTCTCTCTCTGTCTATCTCTCTCTCTCTGTCTCTGTTTCCGGTCCTGTGTGGCTCAGTGGAAAAGTGAAGGACTCGTGACCTGGAGATCCCAGGTTCGAGCCTCGCTGGCTCCACTGGGTTTTTTTTTCACAGGAGTGTCCTTGGGCAAGACACTTCAGAGCCTAGCCTAGTACTGGTGAAACCCAGGAAACATGAATATGTGAACTGTCACCGAGATATGACTGAAATACTGTTGAAAGCGGCGTAAAATACCATTCAAACAAACAAACCTCTCTGTCTCTCTCTCTCCTTCCCTATATTTGTCTCTCCCTGCCTCTCTAATATATTTCATTTAGTCTATAAGGCTTCTATATTTCACTTTCAAGCTAAGCTGGTTTAAACTAGTTAAATATGGATAGTGAAAATCTAAGATCAGACTACACGCTCTGCACAGTTAGATCTGAATCCGCACTGATCGCAAAGGCAGTTATAAGATACAGCTTTTTTCCCCGAAGCAGTTAAGCGTATATAAGTGAAGAGGAGAGAACGTTTACCGAAAAAAAAAATCCCAAGATTGCATAGCATGTTGAATTAATGACAGCTCTTTCAATTGGCTTGAATGAGAGATAGGTAATTATATGCATGCTCACATATTGCGATTTTAGATTAATCATTTAAAGTCCTTGATGTGGCCCTTTTTTCACCCGAAAACCCTTGGTTCATATCGAACATTTAGTTAGTGTTGCGAGCAATATTGATCAAGACTAGACTGCACATAACGTGCCGTCTGAATTTAGATCTGGCTTGTGTATAGTATCATGTGATCATATTCATATCTAATTTATCCTGGCATGAACAACAAATTGCCATTTTCGTCGTCGTGTTAACTCGAATTCTTTTTTAACTTTTTACCGAACGACAATATTTCAGGTTTGTCCAAACTGAAAGCATTTTCAGACGTCAGAATAAAAGACTGAAAATTTGAAATTTGCATCGAAGAGGAGAGAAAACATTGTGGGAAAAGAAGAAAATGCTGATTACCAGCATTTTCTTCTTTTCCCACAATGTTTTCAAAAGACTTCTTTCTCAGGGTCGTCAAAAGTCG
Organism: Tridacna crocea; assembly: GCA_943736015.1. Lineage (NCBI taxonomy): Eukaryota > Metazoa > Mollusca > Bivalvia > Cardiida > Cardiidae > Tridacna > Tridacna crocea. The sequence goes on along the minus strand of OX031059.1, from coordinate 25,004,626 downwards.
GCATCATGTGGTAAAGGGTTAATAAATACTTTGCACCAAGTAGGACATACAAATACTTTCATAGTAGGGATCACTGCATTTAGGTTCGTTCTCTCTCTCTCTCTCTCTCTCCCCCCCCCCCCCCCCCACCTTCCCTTCTCTCTCTGTTTCTCTCATTTCGCAAGATTTTCTCCTTAAAGTTTTAAATTCCATTAGATTACGCAAACATTTGAAAGAGTGATCAAAAAGCAAATATGAAAAGGGCGGGGCGGTGGATTTAAATTAGGCCTCAAATTCAACAAATTCCTTTCACTTCTATTTTTAGCTCCAATCAAGCGTTTACTTTATATTGAATAACTTTCTAATCTAATTTTATATTACGAAAACGTTAAAAATGATGCATTTCTCTGATTGAAAATCAACGAATCAAGAACGCCCTAGCACAACAGGTAGATCCATTAAAGGGCGTCCTTGATTAAGAGAAGCATGCGTAGATGGAACATCTGATTTTGGATCTACTTTTCTTTTTTCGCTTTTTTATAAGATTTTCTTACGAAACAAAACTCTGCCCAGAAAAGACAAAAAATCAGTCTTTTTTCAGCAATGATAATATCCGTTAGATTCATTCATTGCTGTGATATACACTAGTTTAAATGTGCACTAGCGTAAAGAGACGAAAATCTCGTATCCGGAAAATAGGTATTTTTGATTTGTAACCACACATCCGGCGATTAACCAGTGCGGAGACAGAAAGGGAGGCGAACCAGGTTTACTTCCGGTTTCGAAGGCTGCAGACCAATTAGACCAGTTATATATGTTCTATAACCCTTCACCACACAATCCCTAGTTTTTAAGACTCTGAAAAAGGTGGCATTTGAAAACACCGAGGAAAAAGGAGAAAATGCTGATAATCAGCATTTTTCTCCTTTTTCAAAAATGTTTTCAAAATTTCAGAAGACAATGTCAAAACATCGATTATGTTGTCTGTGTATACTGTATCTCTGCATGAGTTTTGAATTTTGCTTTTTTTTTGCCATTAACCCTTTCCCAAACGACAAACTTTTGGACTTGACCAAATTGAAAGCATTTGCAGAGGACAATTCAACTCTTGGTGAAAAGATAATTTCTGTCTACAATAGGGTAGAAAAGATTGTGGGAAAAGGAGAAAATGCTGGTTACCAGCATTTTCTCCTTTTCCCACAATGTTTTCAAAAGGCTACTTTTCTAGACCCGTAAAAACCAGGGATTGTTTGGGACAGGGTTAAAAGCTTATATTCTCTCCAAAGACTTCTTCACTACCGCATTGCAATTCTGTCTTACTTTTAAATAATTAAGACCTGTTGGGACCGGAATTCTTCCCCACAAACAACTTTCAGTTTTCTATTAAGCCTTTTATCAAAGAAGATGAAAGTAAAGAGCAATATCTGATCTGTCAGACTTTGATCTATGCCGCGGAGATACTATCGTTACTGTTTGTAATAAACTTTCGTCCAAAAAGGTCACCTCTCTAAAAGTGACTAATAGCAGAAGCAATTAGATTTGCTAGCTTAACTAAATAAGCGGACAATGATAATGCTTGGTTTGTGCAGTCTGATCCTTACTTATGCCATGCAAAGGCCCCATTTTCGCCAAAAGAACTGAAACTTTTTGAAACCGTGTAAAATCATTTAGGTACTCTGCACAACTGATTGTTGTACCATATTTGCGTTTTCAATAACAAAACGTAACCTTACGAGAAGTGACGACTGTACGATAATAAGATTTACATTTAAGTTACATTGTAGGCATTCTTGTGATACATTTGCAGTGGGAGGAATTTTGGACAGAAAAATCCAAGAACAATTTGGGTTTCGTTTTTTGCAATGATTCAGAAGGCTACAGATTGTGGTGTTTTTACACTATCGGAGCTAACTGCTGAGCCCGATAAATCGTTCGATACAGAACATGGCGTGAAACCCAGGGATCGCTGGTTCGATTCCTCACTCAGACAAATTCTTTCCAGGGATGGATGATATCCATTGCGATATGGATTTGTGACAGAATTATCGTCGGTGTACTTCAAAAACCTCGTAACTACAGCTTGAAACCGACGATATTTCTTTTTCAACGCAGATCATTGCTCTGGCGCTGTTTCAGGCGTGTCATGCTAATATATCTTCCTTATTCCTGTCCTCATGTGCTTCTAAATTGCAAGGCTGGGACGCTATTGAGATTTTTCTACTCGATTGAGAGTTCCGAATTACACTTTTCCCGACTTGCGTCGCAAACAGAGATCGTCAAATGCTTGTCATACATGGCCTGTCAAGCAAACAGGGACTATAAAGGGACGATGACAAGTGTCGACTCTGGTCAGACTTCGCCGATTGCGCAGTCTGACCAGGGTCGACACTTTTCGCTTTTATGATAGTTTCTGTATGAAAAGTATAGTCATTCTACCTTACTATGCATTCATCTTATGATTTGTTTTCATGGTACTGATGTACGTTATTCCAAGATCCTCTACCTTGATTTAAATTACTATAATCCTAACAAGGTGACACGTTATCATGTTATATTATAGTTGAAACTTCCGGCTCTACAAAACAAACCTGTGGACTCTGTTATTGCATAAAACTCATCAAAGACGAGTTTTCTCTTAACCGATAAAAACCTTGTTTTGGTTTTGATTATATTTCTGTTTGTAGTTGACAGCCAAACAAGTGTATAGTTTAACCTGTTAACTTCTCTGTCTTATCTTTGAAGTTTGTTTTCAAGTTCAGGTTCCAGAATGATTAATTCTTTGCCAAGCAATCGCGTGTTTTAACAAAACTTGGGAAAAAGGGTTTTGAAAACACTTTGGAAGAAGGAGAAAATGCTGGTGACCAGCATTTTCTCCTTTTTCCAAAGTGTTTTGTACCCGATAGACGAAGAATGCCATTAGCTGACCATCACTTTATCTTTCATTTTCAAATGCATTCAATTTAAATATGCATAAAATAATTGTACTGGCTTCACCTAGAGATAATCTTTTACAAATATCACTGTTTATCAGTACTGACTACTATCTTCTCCTTTTTTCCATGCTGTTTTCACTTTCACTTCCACGTCTGATTAAATGCTTTACTTACTCCGCTTTTAACATTATTTTAGTCAAACTTAGGCAATAGCTCACGTATATGTCTCAGATTTCACCATTACTTGGCTGTGGCTCTGAAGTGTCTTGCTAAAAGACACTCCCATGAAAGGTTAAGTCGGTAACTTTTTATCTCAGAGATAAGAGTTCGATGACTGCATGTTGTCCAAGGGTGTTTTCGTCCTATTCGTTGTATACACTTATCATATGGCCGGCAACATGCGAAAAGGGGCATTTAGACATTTGCGTAAAAGTATCGTCTCGGATCAGCCTGCGCGGTCAACTCAGGTTAACCTGAGACGGCACTTCACAGCTATATAAGATTTTTTCCTACATTAGACTTGCTTGAAACAGAAAATCACACACGGGCGGAAAGTATCCTCCCGGATCAGACTGCGCGGACTCTGCAGGTTGATCCGTGACGATACTTTATGCAAGTGTCAGATTGTTCCTTTTTTGCGTGTTTCAGGCAATATACGAACTGTTCTCTGCGAAAAGGAGGTTAGATTAAAAAGACAGATAGACAGACGAACAGACAGACGAACAGACAGACACAGCTGCGGGTTTAATGCATAATCCATTTTGTCAAAATAGTGATTGAGTGATGACCCAGATCAAGTGATATAATTGATAATAGATAAGCAGTCTGATCTAAATCTACACTTTTTCCACTTGACGTCATAGGTCATATTACTGAAAAAATATCGGTTAAAAGCAAAGACAATTCAATAACAATAGTATCTTTGTATGTAAGTCAATATGGCCTATTCAGGCATAATAAATTTACACTGATATGTCTAATGGTCCTTTTAATAATGTTTAAATTCTAATTCACCCTTTCTTTATACAAGAGTTTTCAAAACTTAACCTCCTTTGGAATGAGCCACATTCATACCTCATACGATACAAATATCGACTTTTTATGCCTCTCTAGTCTGCATCTCATGAAACATTTAACCCTTTTACCACATAAGCCCTGATAAAGAATGCTTTTGAAAACATGGTGTGAAAAAGAGAAAATGCTGATAACCAGCATTTTCTCTTTTTCACACCATGTTTTCTACCCTCCAAGCATTAAATGACTATCATTTGATAGAAAAAGGTGAATTTTCATCTGTATATTTCCTTCAAATTGAACGTAGCTAGAATTTGTATGTGCAGAAAAAGGTTAAGGAAAAGAAGCAACTGCTTTCAAAATGCAATGACTCCTTTTTTTTCAAACAGCATATCTCAACACAGTGATATTTCCTTTTCCGCTGATGTCCTTTGTGTGGTTTTCAATAACTGCTGGATTAATCCTCAACGCGGTTAAAGATTTAAAACACGCTTGATCGTTTCAGGTTCTTTTTTCTGAAATTAAACGTACGGGTAAAATGATAAACTGCAGGAGCTGTAACCTATAAGAAAGACTTAAGAATGTACCAAATCTGATTGATCCAAAGCAGTTTGTTAAGCATGGCTTTGTCTTGTCTTATGGACGTTTTTTGAGACTTTGTTCCTTTAAGAAGGCGACAGAAATGTAAAGGAAAATTTTGGTAAGTGAAACAGAAATGTAGATCGCATTTTATGGCTTGTCTCTTCTATAAGATCTTCTAGCAGTTTCGGTGAGCTATTCATTTAAGATCAAATCTCACAGTCACTGTGGTGTGATCTTGATCCAAAACGGAACAGAAAGAACCGCTACAAATAAAAAGATATTCAAAGTGTTCCGCCATGACGGAAGCGAAGTGTTATTATGATGACTTGTGTAAATATTACGCTCATTACCGTCTGATATGTGAGCAGAAAAGATTTTGACCCTTTATTTCTGCAGTAGGGCAACGTAACCAGCTGTCAACGTCGTTTCTCAATTTATTTTTCACTTTTTTGTGTACATTTCGGTTTAAGCCGGAATGTGACCGGATTTTAATGACTTAAATGCGTTACTTTCATTCTTCAATTTAATGTCCTTCTCTAAATGCGCGCTTCTATTTACACCCAATAAATACTTAAACATGAAAAATGGTGTCTGTTTCTTTGACTGGTTTTTAGCAAAATATTTTCTTTCTTTTTTATCAATATTACCTTAATTATGTTACGAATGCGCTTTCGTCTGATTTTTTGGGGGTACATATGCTGTAAGGGTGGAGTGAGTGTGGGTAAGAGATAAGGGTAAGGCTTACGGGGACTGATAGGGTATACTCTTTAACTCACAGGTACAAAATAAATTTATTTTTTTGTCATAGCTTTTACGAGAAAATTTTTTCAAAAATAATCGGACAAAAAATAAAAGGTATACACCCTTTTTCAACCATGGCTAACGACAACTTAAGTAGTTTTACGGATGATATAGATCAAGATCAGAGGGTACAGAATCCGCAGTCTGCTATTGAATATTCACACCATCCGGTATACCTGATACTAGAAAGTGACCAAGTTCATCTTCAACGGCAGTTATAAACTACCGTTGGACCCCGATAAAGAGTCGTATTTCTAAACCCTTAACCTGCTAAGCGCGACTCCCTGACCTTTAGCGGACGATGTAGATTAAGATCAGACTGCACAGAACGTGCAGTCTGATCTTGATCTACATAGTCCGATAAGGAGATATTAGTCTCCAAAAACATAACTTTGAAATAGCAATATTTAAGGTGTCTGCTATCGAAATGAAATTTTCATTTTAGTTTTATCGCTAGATAAGGATTTAGTTGGTGATGATGTTGATGCACGCCTGGTGTTAACGACCCAAACGTGTCTACTAAATTTCTGGTAAAGATCTAACTTACAACCCAAAAGATGATTTGACTAAAATCAATAAATCCGCCACGCCAGTAAAGATTGTGATTTCAAATAAATTTCATAATAGTTTATTTTCTGACAAAACAGATTACCATAATCTCCCTGTCAAAATTTCAAAATGATCAAAGGAAGAATTCAAATTTAAAAGTTTAAATATCTTGTAACTATTCATGATATCGTCGTTTACTTCAAAAACCTCGTAACTACAGCTTGAAACAAGTTGTAGTTACGAGGTTTTTGAGGTAAACCGACGATGTATCATGCGTGTTAGCAGTGAAGGTTTCAAAACAGTGTGACAAATGAACACACAGAAGAGAGAGAGAGGGAGAGAGAGAGAGAGAGAGAGAGAGAGAGAGAGAGAGTCTGTCGTTAGTGACTGTTAAAGCTATACAGTGAGTTCTCAGATCTGAACTTTTCTAATCAAAATGAAAGTGTTATTTGATTCAAATCTTAAGTACACCAATAAAATTATATATAGTCTTCCTTCCCCATACCCGACCAAATACACGTGTATTTCAGTGCATTTTGCACGTGACCAAAACCCATTTTCATGTCGATTATTGAATTACATAAAAGTTAAATCTACTCTCGAATCGTTGAAATATTTGACAGTTCGGTGAATTTGCATATACAAAATATTTTGCTTTCAATTTTTAACTATAAAACATGTTACTACACTGAAGACTTGAAGACATAAAAAGTATTTACTTTTTCTTGAATTTCATTCCTATATGGCCAACAACACGCTAAAAGGGGCATTCATACATTCGCGTAAAGTGTCGTCCCGGATCAGCCTGCGCAGTCCGCGCAGGCTGATCCGAGACGGCACTTTACGACAACATTAAACTTAATGCTGCAGTATACTTACGCAAAGCAGAAAATTACATGAAAACGGAAGGTGTAGTTTCCGATTAACCCACGCGGACTGCGCAAGCTGATCTGAGGCGACACCACGCAAATGTCCGAATACCCCTTTTCGCGTGTTGCAGGCAAAATTATTTTCCCTAATTATTAATTTGGCTAAAAAAAAATGAGGACATTGAGTGCTGCTTTGTGAAAAGGCGTTTTAATATATTTGAAAAAAGTATCAAAGCACGCAGTTGGTAAATCAACTAAGACTGATCAGGGTCGAATCTTTTAGCCACTGGTAAATTTTCAGCAAATCTAAGGACCGTTCTATCTCAGGATTCAGCCTATTTTTCAAACGAAGGGTATACACAATATGCAACAGGTTACCTTGGTATGATGTATAAAGAAGACGAACCACTCTCTGGCAAAGGAGGCTTAAGGTACTTGACTCGTAATAGAAAACCGCTATTTCCAATATTATGCATTCCTATAAAATTTGCAATTATTAAAAATTGGGTATTACTAGTATTGTACTACTTTAAACGAGCCACGTTTTCCTTTCATTCCCTTTCTACGAATTATCATTTATACTGAATCTATAATTATTATAATACGAAGGGAGATAATAATTACCTCCCTTTTCTGAAAACTAAGAAAAGTACCAACTAATAATTTCAAGATAGAAATCAAAATAATTTTAGTCGGTATAAAATGTGCAAAAGTATTACATCTGTATAAATCCGTATTTATCAACTGTCAAGAAATCTTATTCCCTGTTGTACGGGTGTTACGGACCTACCACCTTAATGCATCCTCGTCATGTACAATACTAAGCAAGTCATTAGAAAAGTGTGGATCCGTAGAATCCATTCAGTCTGACAAATGACTGTATATAGGGGTAGACAGATCCTTTGACATGCATAAAATTTAATGAATGTGCAAAAAGTTTCGACTCATGTCAGCCTGCGCGGACTGCGCAGGATGACATGGTTCGATACTTTTTGCAGATGCATTAAGCCTCCTTTTCACAGAACATGGCTCAGAATAAATTACCCTCCCCCCCCCCGATCTTCCACCCTTTTTCTTCCCTTCCCCGTCTCTTTCTTCTTGGATCGTCGTTCAGTACATTATTCATATAGGTACCGAAAAACAACCTTGCGACAAAAGCCGTATTGAACAGTTTCGCATTCCTATCGCTTCGTCTATTGAAATAGCTTTGAAACCAGGCAAATAAAACACACAAAAAAACCTAAACACTGGGTCAAAGAACGATTATAGTGGTTGTCATTGGGGGCGAATTTTCATGTTTTATTATCTATCTGGAATTTATTTTTTTTCAATTTTGCCTGCCCTTGCGTTCATACTAGAAGTGCATGCGGTATTATACAGCTCAATTTTATTAACTTTACGCTTATCCAGGGGGGGGTGAATCGCGGTCGTTTTCTTACCCTTAACTCTTTACCAGACGACAAAAGTTTAGCCCATGTCTAAATTGAAGGCATTTGCAGACGACAATTTCAATGTGGCTCAAATGTTGCTATTCAATCATATTCTGTATGTTTTTTTTATTGATTTTATGATTGATTGTATGGTGTTAACCCATTACCAAACGACAAAATTTTAGGTTTGTCCAAATCGAAAGTATTTGCAGACGACAAAATAAAAGTGACTGAAAATTTGAAATTTGTTTTGTGAAGAGTAGAAAACACTGTGGGAAAAGGAGAAAATGCTGGTTACCAGCATTTTCTCCTTTTCTCACAATGTTTTCTAAAGGCTTTTTTTTCGGGGCATCAAAAATGGGGATGCTGTGGTAATGAGTTAACGTTATTTTCAACAGTATTTCAGTTGCCAGTGCACCTTCCCATGTTTTCCATGTTTTGGAGTTTCTTTTAATAGTACTTCGAACAATTTTCTTTCCAATCCACTGACTGCTTTTCCCATATGATCATCGTCGAAACAATGGTCAACGGTGGGAGAGAAATGAATCCTGTCAGTGACTATCATCAATCCTCGGAAAGAAGGGGTAGTAGCCAGGGACCGAACCTTGGACCCCGTGTTCTCAAGTCCTGTACGCTACCGACTGAGCTACCGAGGCTCGTCTGTTTTTTTAAAGACTGTACACTATGTATGGTCAATAAGGGGATGGCCGGATCCAAGTTGTGTGGCCAAACCCTTTTGTCTTACTTGAATTGTATGTAAAAATGTATTCTGTGTAAGAATTTGTAAATAATAGCCATGAAACATGTTTAAACTAAACTAAAACGGTGCGGTTTTCCTTTGATAGGATGAAAATCATTGTAAGAAAATGCTGGCACTGGCAACAAGCATTTTCTTCTTTCCCCACTTTTTTTTTTCAAAAAGCTTCTTTCCTAGGTTTGTTAAAAGTCGGCATGGTTCGGTAAACAGTTTTTTTTTTCGGTGCCAAATTTATGCACTCTAGCTCTTTCGAAGTCAGGGGCCTGGGCGCTTCTTTGACAAAGTGTAGGCCTTGTAACCCGAACGGTCCAAGCTACAGCCTCACTGGAAGGACTGGGTGTGTCATGGGAATGTCCCTAGGCATGACACTTCAAAGACCCGGCCTAGCACTGGTCGAGAACCCAAGATATGCATGAACGTATGTGAGATATCGCCGTTAAATGACTATAAAAGTAACATTGAAAGGGGCTCAAAACTCCAATTTGATCATTTTTTCATTCTTTGCTGACCTCACAAAGTACTTTTCTACGGCATTTCTTTAATACTAGGTCAAGTTTAATCCTTCATCTGCAAAAGAAGTGAAACGAAAATTTCAAGCTGATGTTAAAATTTTCATTTCAATTGTAAAAACCCAAATACACTACAGATATTTCATAGTTATGTTTTGCAGATTAACGGACAGTGTAGATCCAAGATCAGATTGCACGTTCTGTGCATCCTGATCTTGAATCTACACTGTCCGCAAAAGGTCAGTGAGTCGCGCTTAACAGCTGAAGGGTTGAAAACCTTAATCTTGCTATATGTCAAAGGCATTCGGAGTGCAAACTAACGTTACTTACCGGACAGTGCAGATCCGAGATCAGACTGCACTTTATGTGCAGCCCGATCTTGGATCTACACTGTCTGCAGAAAGGCCTCCATGTTGCCCAAGTAGCCCACGGGTTAAAGTGTAAAACCCAGTTGACAGACAGAAGGGTGTCGCGTTGAATTTTAATAATCAGATGAAGTAGGTAAATTTATTCAGGATTTATCGCTGATATTCTAATATATCTAGCATATATTTGAACAAAATTAACAGATCATAGCATCTGCGTGTCATTTTTTACCCTTCACTTTCATTGATTGTTTGTCTTTGTATACTGTTAAACGCCGTTTTAAGTATTATTTTAGTTATATGGAAGCAGCCAATACACCTATCCGTGCTTTCCCGGATCTTCTCTCAGTATTGCTTAACACAGCATTCTTTGCAACCAACTAGCTGCTTTCCCACATCACAATCGTCATAACAATGATTAGAAAAGGAAGTAGAATGAATTCCGTCACAATGACTATCCGTGATCAATACTCTGAAAGATATTGGCCGAGCTTGAGATTCGAGCCACGGACCTCTGGTTTCAACTTCATTTTCGTAGCAGCCAGTGCACCTAACCACGCTTTCCTGGAAACTGGTTTTCCAGCACTTCGCTCAATATTTTTTTCAGCGTCACCAGACAGCTGCTTTCCCAGATAACCGTCGTTAATACAAAGATCAGCGGCGAGAAAGGAATAAAATTTAATCGTTATGACCAGAGCCCCGGATAAAGGGAATGATTTTGATTTTATAACTGAAAATATTGATTATTCTCCACTAAATCCTATGTTATGGGTACTCATTAGAATCGTCTCATCGAGACGATTCTAATGAGTACCCATAACATAGGGTTTAAAAGAGAAATAACAATGAATGCAATCACTCCCTCCTATCTGAAGCTCCGGTTATGGTGCTCAAAAATCCTTTCAAAGAAATGGCCAAGTTCAGGCTTAGAACCAGCGACCCATGTTGTCAAGTCCTGTATTATACCGACTGAGCTTCCGCGACTCGGCTTTTAAGTGTTGATAAAATACGTTTTGTCACCGAGATATTTCATATGTAAACACTTTAGCTCTAAAAGTGCTAATTTAAAGACATGAATCTCTGTTATTTATAGACAACAGCCAAAATATCCATGTTTTAAAGTTATTTTGTCAGATAATTATGTAATATATTAGCGGACTGTGTAAACCAAGATCAGACTGCACGTTATGTGCAGTCTGGTCTTGATCCACACTTACAGCAATAGAAGTACAAGCCAGGACCAATGCGTCAAAGATCAAGACCGGAAAGATAAATCAAACTTTCTCCCTAAAAAGGCCAAAAAAATTAAACAAAATAGATAGATGTCGTGAAATGGTTTTTATTTCGCTTTAGGAAACATTTGGTGTAAATCAAGATAAGAAAAACGTTTTGTGCAGTCAGATCTTCTTTTCCTCCTTTAAGAATCAACTATTTTGTGTAAAAGGTTTGAAAACATGATGAAATGTCTATATTTAAATTTCAAACACTGCCAAAGTAAATAGAGTTCGGTTTATGCCTTCCCTATTTAAAGACTAGAGGTGAAAAAATTGCGCCCGTTTTTAACCCTTTGGCAAATAATCTAGCTTTTGAAAACATTGTGGGTAAAGGAGAAATTACTTGTTATTATTATTTTTTTTTCATTTTCAACCGCAATTTTTATCATCCCCTCAACATACATCCCAGTTACTAGTTAAAGCACTTAAATGATAGCTTCTGACAATATTGTGGATAATAGAAACAAAATGCTAGCTACCTGCATTTTTTTTCTTTTCCTGCAGTGATTCATACAGCCATTGAAAAAAATCCTTTTAAAAAATGAATGAGATTAACCAAATTTAATAAGTCGACATCAATTGCTAATCAATTGGAAGACATGTATAAATTTTGTCTACTGGTTAAGAGTGGAATATTATTTATCAAACACAGTGTGGAATTGGGCCAAAGTTATTACTACAAGGTGATTGTGCCACCCTGTCGCTCTTTGAGCGCTATGGTAATTTTTGTCTAGATGATGCACGATACATACTATAATCCACTTTAACCCTTTCCCAAACGACAAATTTTTGAACTAGACCAAATTGAAAGCATTTGCAGACGACAATTCAACTCTTGCTGAAAAGATGATTTCTATCTATGATAGGGTAGAAAACATTGTGAGAAAAGAAGAAAATGCTGGTTACCAGCATTTTCTCCTTTTCCCACAATGTTTTCAAAAGGCTACTATTCCAGATCCGTAAAAACCAGGGATTGTTTGGGAAAGGGTTAAATCTTTTCCATTACTTCAACTATTACTACTTCAAAAACTACAAATACTATCAGTACTAGTTATTGAATCGCCGAAATAGTAATGCGTAACCTGAATGATAAGTTTGTTCTCCCTTACCCTTTAACTCTTTAACAGACAACATAATTTTAGCCTTACCCAAATTGAAGGTAATCGCAGACGACAATTTCAATGTGGTTAAAATGATGCATTTTTTTAAAAGGTAGAAAACATTGTGGGAAAAGGAGACAATGCTGGTCACCAGCATTTTCTTCTTTTCCAACAATGTTTTCTAAAGGCTCCTTTCCCAGGGTCGTTAAAAGTCGGAATTGTGTGATATGTATATATACATACATTCCTTCCCATAGGGTAAGCAGTCACATTCTAATGATTTCTTGTTGTAAATTATCAATTCAATTCTATTCAATTCAAAATACTTCAGCTCTAATCTTTACAATAATATATGGAGTGCAACACGCGAAAAGGTGCATTCGGACATTTGCGTAAAGTGTCGTCCCGGATTAGCCTGCGCAGTCCGCGCAGGCTAATCCGGGACGGCACTTTACGACTACATTAGATTTTGTGCTGCAGTAGACTTGCGTAAAACAGAAAATCACATAAAATCGGAAAGTGTCGTTTCGGATTAGCCTGTGTGGACTGCACACGCTGATCAGAGACGACACTTTACGCAAATGTCCGAATGACCCTTTTCCCGTGTTGCACTCCAATTATATGCGAGCAACATACTGTACTATTGTACATTATAATTATCGTGACGAGGAATTTCCACTTTTCTTTTAGGAACTTATGATACCAGCCCCCCCTCCCCCACCACCAAAAAATAATCGAAATCTAGTTTTATGCTCCTTTAAACTTTATTGATACAACTCTTCATATTCAAATAAAAAAAATAGCAAAAGAAAGGAATTTCTTTACACAGTCTTTATCCTGGAATGTCGAAAGTATTTGAACAAGATGTGTGGTCCTCCCAATTAACGACGTAAACCCGTCACCACGGTATGCAAGCATAACAAGCTTCCGATTTGAAAAAAAATGTTGTCCAAAACGTTGAGAATTCGTGAAAATTTATATTAAATTCAAAATAAAACAAAAATTAAGCATTGGGGCAAATGAAGAAATTGCTCATGATGAGCTGAGACAATGTTGTTGTTTTTTAAAAGTACATGTATATTCAACATGTGAAGGTCAATAAGGGTGAGTTGATGTTAGAAAAAGGAATGAACAAGGGTTTAACCCTTTACCATACAATCATGTCTTTCAACGGCCATGATGAAGCAATCATTTTTAATACGTTGTCAGAGGAAGAAAAAATAACGACGACTAGAATTTTCTCTACTTTCCCACAATGTTTTATATCCTCTCATAGACAGGTTTTATTTGTCGAATTGTCGACTGCTATATTACTTTCAAGAAAATGCTGGTGACCAGGCTGAAATTTTGTTTGGCAAAGAGTGAAACGTTTTTTTTTTGTAGACAACTTAATTTTACGTGAAACGGTGCGTTTGAGGGTAGTCAACTGACAAATTCTTTCTTCTTTTTTTTTTTTCAAAAAAAGTGACGATTAGCTACAAAATAAAGATAAAAAAGATTTTTGTAAACCTAATACAATTGAAAAAAAGTCTGCTATGACTTAGTAGCAACAATCTAATTTACACTATCCACTAGTTTTTTCCATTGTAAAAGAAAGAAATATGGGTAATAACATCGTTCCTTTTATTGCCGTTGCATTATGGGCCGTCCGTCTCTTGTACAAAATAAAAGGTGGCGAAAAAAGATCGTTCATTACTTTCATAACTACTAGCTTTATCAATCTTTATTGTTTTCACCTTTTTGCTGTTAGTTTAACCGTTGTATCATGAACCGATGGCCTATGTTAAAAATACTGCATGGAATGTGTATATAAAATAGATCTTTCGTTACTTTTATTAGTATCACTATACTTTCATTTGTAATTCTTTTTCCGCTGTGTTTTTCTGTTTTTGCAATTATAAGTTACTGTTATATTACTCCTGGTAGCCTATATTACGAAATAATATCGTCTCTTGTTGAAAATGTATTTTATGTCTTCAAATATCGCATAATTATAGCTATAATGGATAACATCTTTGCAAAACAATCCCCAGTTTTAAATGATCACCGGTAAAATAGCCATTGAAAATACTGAACAGCCTTTCTTATATGTACCTGGAGCAAGGCTTTAGTGGTGAAACGCAAACTCCAAACATCCGAATGTCGCCTGTTCGATACCTAGTCTAAACAGGCTTTTCAAAGACACTAAGTGTTTTACATTCAACTAGAGGTGAACTGTTTGGAAAACCCGTTGGTAGGTTTGTGTGTATCAGCGTTTGACAATGGGTAACCCATTACCACACAGTCCCTACTTTTGACGCCCCTGGGAAAGAAGCCTTTAGAAAACATTGTGGGAAAAGGAGAAAATGCTGGTAACCAGCATTTTCTCCTTTTCCCACGATGTTTTATACCCTGCTGGAAACAAATTTCAATTTTTGAGCTACGTTTATTTTGTCGTCTGCAAGTGCTTTCAATTTGGACCAGTCTAAAATATTGTCGTTTGGTAATGAGGTAAGTAAAAGGACCAAGAGATCTCTCTGCACTGCGGCTTTTTTTAACGTTTTTGTTTACATATACCAAAATATATTGAAACTGAAAGCCAATAAACTATTTGAAAACACGGATGCTGACCTCTCCTGGCTTCTATTGTGAAGAAGCCAGCTTGTTTCACGAGTGATCACGATATTTTCTTCCGATGCTACTTTCTAGCTTCCCACACCCCACAACACCATTACCGAAACGACTGATTCTAAATTTTAAGATTAGCTGTCTGATTGGCTATAATGTGTAGTCACAGCAAATCAAAAGGGTTTGTATAGAATTGTAGGACAAAATATACATTCTATACTGTGTTATTTTATTGAAATGTGTGCCTTAAAGCCTTTCGTGCGCTTTTCAAATCGTAAGCATGAATAAATAGATAGCTATCAGTCCTTCCTATGCTTAACTCATTACCAAACGACAATATTTTAGGCTTGTCCAAATTGGAAGCATTTGCAGACGATAAAATAAAAGTGACTGAAAATTTGAAATTTGTTTTGTGAAGCCTTACCAACATTGTGGGAAAAGGAGAAAATGCTGGTTACCAGCATTATCTCCTTTTCCCACGGTGTTTTCTAAAAGCTTCTTTCTCAGGGGTGTCGAAAGTAGGGATTGTGTGGTAATCGGTTAATGTATGCCTTACTCTTCTGAATAAAATATTTTAACTCTTTACCAACCATTCAAGAGTTTTAACGACTCTGGGAAAGAAGCCTGTTTGAAAACTTTGTAGGAATAGGAGAAAATACTGGTTACCAGGGTTTTCTCCTGTTCCAACAATGTTTTTTTAGCATTCAAAACACACTTAGCTGTTTTTGAGTCAAAGTCAATGAATTATGTGGTTTTGCTTTTAGATTGCATATTAAGTTTGGTTGTCTAGTAAACAGGTTAAAGATCTAGTGAAATGGTGAAAATAGGTATCAGTTCAATAATTTTACTCGATATTTTATCAATGTTAGATATATAGCCACATGTGTAAACATTGCGAGGAAGAAAAAATGCATTTTTCCTTTCCCAAACTGTTTCTAAAGCCTGTACCCATCACGCATAAAGGGACCATCTAGGAATTCTGTACGTCAATTAAATGAAAACAGATCAACGATAGTGCAGGTCAGTTAAAGTTGATAATTCAACAAAGATTGTATAACACGGTACAATGACCACTTTTCATACAGAAAATGTCATTAAAGCGAAAAGTGTCAACCCTGGTCAGCCTGCGCAATTCTGACCAGGGTTGACACTTTTCACAGTTCCCAGTTGCGTGATGGGTCACATATTATTCTTCATTCGTAACAGGTCCTTAAACATAGTGACTGTTTGGAAAAGTTATATATTTACCTTTACATCCGGTCATAAAGTGTTTAGCTGAAAATCACGAGATTTCACGTGCTTGAGAAAATAAGATGGAGGAAAAACTATTGAAGAGGGGGAAATGCTGGTTAGCCAACGATCAAGCGTTGAAAACATCGTGGCCGTTGAAAACATCTTGGAAGAATGAGAAATTGCTGGTTAATCAATTATCTCGATTTCTAACGACCCTGAGAAGGAAAGCTTTTGAGAAAATTGTGAAAAAAAAAAAAGATATAACAAAAGCTGGAAGGCATTTTTTTTCTCCTTTTTTCACAATAATTATCTGTTCGAGACGTATCCCTAGATTTCAGCCATTTTTTTCTAAATTGTCGTGCAAGTGGTTTCAAGTTCATCAAGTCTATATATTGTCGTTTGGTGAAGAATAAAAACATAGGTTATCTCAACCATCTTCGAAAAATAGTAAAGTTTGAATTAAATTTAAAGATATTAGATAAATCTCGATATCTCGATTTCCCGATATCTCGAACATTCACAAAACATAAAATATCCAGCCTTTCAATCGACCTTTGCAGTTTCTTATATATATAAAAAACCTTTTCCCAAATTATAGATGATGTACTTTTAATGCTTGTGGAAAAAAAAGGCCGAAATCATTGTGAGAAAAGGAGAATATGCGTGGGTTACATTATTTTCTCCATTTCCAACAATGTTTTCTACGGTTTTAGAGAAAAATACATAAGAGCCATACTCTGGCGAAAGGGTGATTAATGCATCTCCATGATGCACTGTACGTAGCAAGTCATCACATATCTATACATTCCAAGTCATGAGGTAGACTGATCATTTGACATACAAAAAAGGGACCAATAGCTAAACGAAAAGTATCGACTCAGGTCAGCCTGCGCGGACTGCGCAGGCTGACCTGAGTCGATACTTTTCGCAGATGCATTAAGCCCCCTTTTCACAGAGCACGGCTCATATTTTTAACTTGTATGTCTGTCTTCTTTCCAAAGCTTTCAATTTGACTTTCGAAAAGTTTGTCCTCTGATGAATATACAAGTCGCATACCTTGTGTGCATCGTCTGTTTCACGACCTGCTTCACTCTACAGTAAGTAATCCTGGGTTTTCAAGGATCCGGAGTGAGATGGGTTTCAAAGTTTTTTTTAAACATTGTGGGAAAAGGAGAAGATGCTGGTCAACAAATTTTTCTATTTTTCTGAGAGTATTTTTTTTTCCGGAAAATTTTATCTTTCGAGTTACCATGATTTATTTGGTCATTTACAAATACTTTTCAATTTTTAACAGTCTGTAGTTTCGTCCTCTGAGTAAAGAGTTAACACTTTTCCAAACGACGACATTTTATTCCTGAGTACATTGAAAGCAATTATAAACAAAAATTAATATGACTAAAACAAAGGGATTTGCCTTAGACCTGGTAAAAAAAACACACATTGTGTGTTGAGAGGAAAATGCTGGATACCATCATTTTCTTCTTTTCCCACAATGTTTAAAAAAATCTTAACTGGGGGTCTTTAAAAGTTGGGACTATTTAGTAGAGCGTTATAACCCCTTTATTCCTAAAGAGGCGTAGTTTGGTGCATTGGGCTGAGTATACCCATCTGTTTAAAATAGTACGGTACATGGGAATTTAGCGCATATTAAACAAATTCTCCATCTGTCGAATTACCTGACCAACACGTTGTACAATATTAATTTGTTCAATTTCTTTGTCTGTTTTCCTCTTTTTTTCCTCTCTCTCTCAAAGACGAATTAAGATTTTAGAGGGTTGATGAAATAATAAAATACGGGGTAGTGAATCGAATAACGATACATAAAATAAGCTCATCAAAGATGGGAGACACTATATCTTGTGCATCAAACTTAAGTTTACTTAACAAAATTGAAATAGGTAAATTTAAATTTTTACCAAGCTTGTCCTCTTTTGTGAGTGGTACAGATTCAAGACTAGACTGCACAGTGCGTGCAGTCTGATCTTGGATGTTTACCATCCTTTCACAAATGTCAAGGCTACTCGTATAAAATAAGAAATATTTGTAAGTCCGACTGGAACGTATTTTCAGTTCTGAAAAAGGTCGAGTTTGAATATTCGAAGCTAAAACAGATATTTCAAATTTTTTGATAGCAAATACAGAACTCTAGATAAGAGTGAGTGATGGTAATCTAAATCTATTATTTCTCTTCAAAACCCTACGGTGTGGGTACTCATTAGAATCGTCTCAATGAGACGATTCTAATGAGTACCCATAACGTAGGGCTTAGCAGAGAATTTTCAATATTTTCAATTTTGAAATCAAAATCACTCCCTCTGTCTGTGGCTCTGAAATATACGAGTGTCTAAAGAATGATATACAGTAACATACGTTTATTCTGTTCTATTCTGTACAGACCGGGTACTATTCACATAGGTAAAGAATGAGTTATGTAAAAAAAAGCTATTAAATCTCGTTATTCAAATCCTTGACTTCATCCATGAAATTGCTTTGGAGAATTTTGTCTGCTTTAATTTCCTCTTATTTACCACCCATTTCTACATGATTGAAAAAAAAAAAATGAATCGATGAATGAAAGAACAGATTTGTTTGACAATGTGATTGTCCGTTAATCGTTACGTCTATGTGTTTGTTTATCTGTTATTTCATCCATCCATACATCCAGACAGCAACCTTACAAGTCTATGCTATCTATCGTTCTTTAAAATAAAAAAAGAAAATGAGTAATGCTCTGCAAAAAAGGGGGCTTTATGAATTTTGAAAAAAATCGACCCAGGCCAGCCTGCGCAGTCCGCGCAGGCTGACCTGGGTTGGACTTATTTTCATTTAGTACATTTTCTGCATGCCCACGGACCAGTCTAACTCATGATTCAGTCGGCTGTTATACAAAGTGAATTTAATTGATCCATGATTAACCCTTTACTCCATAGATACTCATTTCAACACATTGCTTGTAGGAGCCTTTGGAAAACATAGTGGCAAAAGGTGAAATTGCTCGTGACGAGCAATTTCACCTTTTGTCACAATATTTTCTATGCTATAAAAAGGTGTCATTTACACATGAGAAACAGCTTCACCCTTGCTGTTATTTAGGTTCAATTTAGATCTCATAGAAATGCCTTATAGGGTAAAGGGTTAAAAGATGTTTGATATCATGTATCACAGAGTCTGAGATACGTTAAACCCACTTTTGTCAGAGCATGGTTTGTTTAAACTATTTACATCTTTTGTGGAAAAAATAACATTTTAACCTTTATCAGTTTCTTTCAATAATATCTTCCCCAAAACTTTACACAGTACTAACACCGCGATTAAGGAAGTTTGAAAGTTTGGTTTGATTCCACTCTTAACCGATTACAGAAACTTTTGTTTTAGAGGCCGTAAGTAACTTCCCCACCCACTTCCAACATTCTTTCTCACCCAACACCATCAAATCCAACCAACCCACCAACCCACAACCCACCAATGAATCAATCAATCAATCAATCAGTCAATCAACCAAACCAACCAACCGACCCACAAGCTAACCAACCAACTAACCAAACGGGCTACCAACCAATCAACCAACCAACCCACCAACGAACCCAACCACCGACCCACCAACCCACCCACCCACTTACCAACCAACCGAGCGAACAACCAACGAAACGAACAACCAACAAACTAACAAACCAACCAAGAAACCAACCAACCAAAAGCACAGATATATGCGCCTTCCACCTTGCTTACCAATGACAAGTTTCTTTCACGGGGATCATACATGTGGCAGTTGTTCAATATAGCCGATATAATTTTAGATCTGCCTATGCTCTAAAAAATGTTCTTCTCACAATGTTTTCAAGAGCTTCCCTTCTCGAGGTTGTCAAAGCATAGTACTGCTTGGTAAAAGGTATATATCTTATATTATATAAAAAAAAGTTGGTGGTTGTTATAGAGCCCTTGTTTGATTCCTATCGACAACACCCACAACAATGTGACATACAAAGGTAACTGTACCATCAGGTTGTGACAGGTACCACGTTGAAAATCAAATCGAACATTAAACCTCCGGGATTGACTCTTTCCCTGTAAAAGACAATTACCAAGGTTTTAAGGACGGCGTAGATCAAGATCAGACTTCACTGAAGGTGCAGTCTGATCCTTGATCTACGCTGTCCAGTGTTTTAAATGCTAAACTAGTATCAAAATCATAATTGACTACAAGAAAAATGCATCTTTTTTTCCCTGCGTAAAAAAATCAAATGTATTTAGTTTGTAAACGTAAGATACATCGTAAACGTAAAATACATGGCAGTGACGGGTCGACCGTTGTTGTAACAAGAGCAAAGGTATATAGTGCGTAATTTGGTAGTAATAATAATGCACAAACTTAACAAAAAAGTACGATCGCAATAATTATCAAAAGTGATAAAATTAAAAAAAAAATGGTAATGAATACCGAATGTCAAACGCTACTAATTGTGCACTCAACCCCTCTATCGACCGCATTAATGTTTTGAAATAATTTCGATAATTCCTAGCCCTTTACCGCATAATCCCGCCAGAGGAAGAAGGTTTTTTAAAACATCGAGGGAAAAGTAGAAAATGTTGGTAACCAGAATATCTTCTTTTTCAAAAAATATTTTCAATAGTTGATATTTTATATTTTTTCGACATTAGCTATGACCTTTTGACATTAAAAATCAGGTTTACGACCTACTAGAATTCAAATGTGTATGTGTTTAATACAAAATGCAGGTGTATGCATAAGTATTGAATAAAATCTTGAAAGTCTTGGGGAAAAAATCATCTATGGAGGTAACAGAACTTATACTTTTTCCCCTTTTATACATTAATGGGTTAACCGTTACTAACTCTATGGATATCTTAGAGTAAAAATACGAAACTCGGTAATTATTGACTTCTTTTTCGTGTTTTCTATCTCTGGTATAATTTTCGAACCCGTCTGTGTATGCAAACGAAAATCTTTGTTCAGATTTTCATGACAAAAAACTTATGGACAAAACCTGAGTAAATGTCCCTTTAAGTACCAATACATGCATTTTTCGTACTGACTTAGACGGTCCATTACATTTAATCAACATTGTAACAGTTAAAATGCAAAGAGTTGTAAGGCATTTATCGTGACCCATGGTGAAAAAAAAATGTGCATTTGATAAGTATTCCCCGTGGGTACAGGGAAACCCGATACCACCATTTAGCCCTGCAAAACAGTGAGTGCAGATTCAAATCTCGGAACAATAAAATACCTCTGCATTATGAAACTACGGGAGTTCATACAAGATCGGGTTCCTATTGTGTGTGTGCGTGCGCATGTAACGGGTTTGTTAATAAACGCGTTAACGTCCTTCTTTTGTGCTGAAGTTATATATTCGTTTTGCATCAAGTATGGAAGTACAATATTCTGCTTTCAATCGTTGAAACACAACCTGAGAAAGAGAGAGAGAGAGAGAGAGAGAGAGAGAGAGAGAGACAGATCGGTCAATTTATAACATAGAAAGATGGCGAGTGAGAGGCACAAACACGGTTGTTCATAAAGACCATGTCATATGTATGTCATGTAGGTATAAATGAGCATGAATTTAATAAACTATGAGAGAATGCAGTTGATGAATCAGAAAGCAAGCTTTATACAGTCTGATCATGAACTATACTCTCTGATTCAGTAACTAACTTTGCCCGCGTTCAATATACGAGCCGCATATTACTGGAGAAGTAACATGGAAAAGGGTACAACCTTGGAAAAGAACAAATATAGAACAAAATATTTTTTTCTGATGTAATGTTAGGAAAACGTGTAGGAAAATGTACAAAATTTTGTATTCAATAACTGGCGCTTTTCTTAGACTTTTTTTAAAGTTGTCCCATGCTTGATTAAGAAGCTCGTACATGTATTTTGATATTTTATAAAGTCAACTCGCGTAACAGATTGACGCAGTGGCCCTTTAATTTTGAGGTCAAAGTATCGGTTTCCTCCCCAGTGCAAGTCTGCTTTTTTAAAAAAGAGGACGTGTAATTCTGTATTGCTTAGTTCCTTTTCATAAATGACTCATGTTTTGTAAGGGAGATGTTAAGGGCACTTAGTAGTTTTTTTTTATGCTAAAATCAATGTAAAACAACGATAACTATGTGTCTAGATGTACATAATTAATTTCTTTGCAGTCGTATGAAACACTATCTTTGTACATGTTAATTCCAGTGAAATTATAAATTTTTGGTGTTTTGATAACGAAAAAGTCCTTCAGTAATAAGTAACGCCATTTATTTTTATTACATCAGATATGACGTCATCGTTCTGATTAGAATAGAAATCCTGGCAATCGACAAGTATAATTGATCACGTGACATTCCCACAAGTCTTGTCAATACTGTGGCACGAAATCTTAAAGATATATCAAAAGGGTATGTACTGTGGCGCATTAACCCTTTACCCCATAAGGGATTTCAATGCTATCAAGCCTTTTGATAGCATAGAAAACATTGTGACAAAAGGTGAAATTGCTCGTTACGAGCAATTTCACCTTTTGCCAAAATGTTTTCCAAAGGCTCCTACAAGCGATGTGTAGAAATTAGTATCTATGGAGTAAAGGGTTAATGACATACCAATGTATATTAACTACTTTTATTTCTTTTTTCTTTACTAATGGTCTGCTGGGCATCACCCTAAATAGTTCAGTTACAAGTTTATTTTTTTTAGTTAAGTGAGATTATGAATATTGAATCAGAATCACTCTCTTCAATGTACCTGCAGAAAAAGATCAAACCTGGTTATAATTATTTTAACTCCCTTGTCTATAAACGTTTTAACTGGTAAGGAAATTGTTATGAGTGAATCCACTTGTTAATATATTACTCATATCCAATGGAAATACTATGGTGCCTTATCGTTTCCGAATTTATGCCTCTTTCAACAGACGTCACAGTATTTCAATGAATTTCCTTAAATTATTAGACTAAGAAACCTCCTCGGCGATTTTTAGATTCGCCCCAGAATTTCGAAATGACTTGTACAAATGTCATGTGATCAGTAAAAAAACACCGGTTACGGGGACGGTCTTATGCGGGATCGTATTGAACTTTGCGATTTTGCATATTGCTTAGATAAAGATCAGATACAATGAAGATGCTACAAGATCCAGGATCAACGCTAGTCGATATCTTGTGAATATTGCGACCAAAAAACAGTACTGCTTTTTTAGCGCAGTCAGTCTTTGCCCTCTAAATGACAACGTTTCGTTTTCAATGCTGCACTCTAAAAGTTTAACTCTTAACCAAACAACAAAATTTTAGTGTCGTCCAAACTAGAAACATTTACAGATGACTATGATTATGAGACTTGGCTGTGAAAGAGTGAAAAAATAAAAACATTGTCGGAAAAGGAGAAAATTCTGGTTACCAGCATTTTCTCCTTTTCCTACAATGTTTTCTAAAGGCTAATTTCTCATGTTAAAAGTCGAGATTGTCTGGTAAAGGGTTGAAACGTCTTGCACTGAAGACAACAGAAAGTACACGATGTTTCCTGGAAATTCTGCGTCTTATCCAAAATGTAACGCCTTCGGCATATCAACAATTGTGTGGCTAGGCTTTTAATTGATAAACACTTGTTTTAATTAACAATCCCGTATTTTAACGACCCCATAAAAAGAATGCCTTTTGACAACAATGTGGGAAAAGGAGAAAAAAGGTTGTTTACCACTTTTTTTCCTGTATCCACACATTTTTCTAACCTTTCATAGAAAACACTTTATTATTCATGTCACAGTTGTTTTCTGCTGCTGTTTTTGATTTGCAAGATAATAAAATTTATTATCTGGTACAGAATCGAAGACATTTTAAAGAAAATATCTGAAAATAATGTGAGAAAAGGAGCAAATGATGTTAGCCGGCGTTTTACTTTTGAGTAAGATTAAAGCAGAAACCAATGTGAATTAAAACCTTATACACGGGAAACAAACGATTTTGATCTCAAAGTTTCTGTTTGATTACCAAAACTTGCAGGTAATAATAATGATGAAATGAAACATCGCGGAAAAAAATCGCGCTGTTTTGTATCATCACTAAATCTACTACATGACATTCAAAATGTGCCTATCAACCCGTTACAACCCAATACCGTGTTTTAAAAATCTTGAGGAAGGTTTCTGAAAACATTGTGAGAAAAGGAGAAAATGTTGGATATCAGCATTTTCTCCTTTTCCAACAATGTTTCATACTCTTTTCAAAAACAAGTGTCATAAATACGGACACAGAATTTGTCGTCTGAAAATGCATTCAATTTGGGCACGATCAAATTTTTAAATGAAGGGTGAATGAAAATCTGAGTCACAATTCCCTGATGTAATGGTCGGTCAATGTTTTATATTTGTCTTTTTTTTTTCTTTTTCCGAGAATTCTGCAATTGATAAATACCATTTCCTGCTGAAAGCTGTATTTAATGAATCCTTGTCAATAGAAACCGCTCTAAAATAGATGTTTTTGCACAACGGTGCATCAATTTTCCGATCATTAATTGATCCGGTAATGAAAAATGCAATCTATTTTAGTGCAAGGTTTTTTTTTTAACTTCCCTACTTCTCTGTTTTATCTCTAGGGGTGTCATAGATTTACTTACTTTTGCAGACTATGTAGATTAAGTGTAAAATTTGTAGCCTTATTTAAGATCTTCAACCCATAATGTATTTAGGTACGAAGATATTCGTGGCAAAGCTGCAATGTCTAGGTACAACAGAGATCATTTTCATTCATTTGATTTCTTTTTGAAAAAGTGTTTAGCGCGTTATTCCTTCGAAGGACCTTCCAATTTGAAAGCATCTGCTGATAACAATTAATCTTTACCAAACAATCCCTGGTTTTTGCGATCCTGAGATAGAAACCTTTTGAAAACATTGTGGGAAAAGGAGAAAATGCTGGTAACCAGCATTTTCTCCTTTTCCCACAATGTTTTCTATCCTGGAGGAAAAATGTCAATTTTTGAGTTACGTTTATTTTGTTGCCTGCAATTGCTTTCAATTTGAACAAGTCCAAAAAATTGTTGATTGGTAAAGAGGTAAAAAATAATAAATTTATTCATAAAAACTATTTATAGCTCGAATAATAGATGTGATGTATTCAAAAGGTATAAAGTGAATGAAAAAATGGAGAAATAGCTGACTACAGCCATTTTTTTCCTTTTCTTACAAAAAATGCTTTCAGGAGTCTTCTTTCTCCGGCTTGCAAAGACGTCAAAACGTTTGTTACCCATTACCACACAATCCCTACTTTTGACGCCCCTGAGAAAGAAGCCTTTTGAAAAAACTGTGGGAAAAGGAGAAAATGCTGGTAACCAGCATTTTCTCCTTTTCCCACAGTATTTTCTACCCTTCCCAGAACAAATTTCAATTTTTCAGTCAATTTCATTTTGTCATCTGCAAATGCTTTCATTTTGGACCAGTCTAAATTTTTCTCGTATGGTAAAGAGTTAAATGGTCAAATTGTAGTTTAGAATTATTGAGACAAAAAAAAAAGTTAGAAAAAAAAGAAAAAACCCTTGGAATAACAAACGATTCTCATTTTCTGTTTGATTTCTATTTTATTTTAAGCTGAAGGGCTCGACATTTAAAAGAAGAAATTGTTGAGGCGTCTATCAGTTAATGTTCTTCATTAAAGTAGGTTTTATATTGTAGGTACTCATATAAATTGTGTCATACGGATTCCGTTCCGCTATTACCACTAAAATGCAAACTCAGCAGAATAAACTGATCTATCCTATAGCGTGGCTTAATCCCCTCTTCATCTCTTTGACAGTCTGACAGTTTTAATCCTTGTTAAAGGGGAATAGAGGGACAAAACCGTGAGACGCTTATGAGCAAAAGATCTTGTTCTTAAAGGGGAAAGGGTAGCTGTTTACTTCAAGAGAACGACATTAAAACAAATGCTTATCTTATTAGATTGTTTTGATCTGAAGCCGAAATACTAGCTAAAACAAAAGTCACTGCGTGTGACAAAGGCGAAGCCTGAAAGTTTCATGAATTAACGTTAATGTATGAGTTAACGTTGAAAATAAGCGGCCTGATCTACAGGAAAGACATGCTTGATTCGTTCTAAATTTGCATAATGATAGAGTAGTGCTTTGCTTTTCACCCTTTCCACACGACACAATTTTAGAGTCGTCCGAATTCAAAGCGCTTGCAGACGACAAATAAAAGGTGGTCTAATTGATAGATCTTGACTTTGTTCGAAAACACATTTTAGAAAATAAGATCAAGCTGGTTACCAACAATTTCTCCTTTTTTTTCCGAAATGAGCTAAAACGTGTTTTTTTTCTTTTGGCTATTAAAACATGGGATAGTTCAGAAAAGGAATAAAAGGAAAGATCTCACAAAAAACAAAACAAGATAATTAACTCTTTCACGATCAAATAAATAAATCGTTATTTTTTGCAAGACTACAAATACAGTTCCGCTGAGAGCCAAAGAGATTTTTTTTTATCCATAATCAAGAATAAAGTAGGGGGCTGTGTATATCAAAGAACAGATCTGATGCTCTGTGCAATCTAATCTTAACATATAGTGTCCACAAAAACGTCTTGTGTCGTCTATGGTATACAAAGGATTGAAGCTGAAAAGCACGTCCACCAAGTCTTCTTCGCCTTCACCTGCGTCCGTGCAAATTATCATTGTTTTAAAAATTCATTTGGTATTTACGTAGAAACATTAGAACGAGATTTTCTAACGTCAATAGAGTAATGCTATCTGTTTTCTCTTCTTCAGCTATTTTAACCATTAAACCATTCAAGCAAACACATTTTATACCAAACAAATAGGGGTCGTAAATAGTTGGGTACAAAAACAACGGCTATCTTTAGAAAATGTCACCCATGAAATAAACATCAACTCGCATACTTGTGATGTCATAGAAATATCAAAAATTAATTGCAGCCCCGGTTTCTTTTGTAGACGTTAAAACCGCGGAGGGAATGGCAATCTAATGGACATATTAGTATAATTTAAGTTTATCCCTGCTTTAGTTGTCAAACGTCTTTCAGTTTTAATTTTTCTCAAGATTAAGGTGTAATGCCTGTGTACACAATAATCTCACCAACCCACTTTATAACAGAACCTGAAGCTTTCATATCGTGTTAATGCTTGTCCTACTCTATAGGTGAAATGAATTTTTTCCCTGTAACAAGGGTAATTTTTTGGTAGAAAAAAGTTGTGATCAGACAGTGAAGATTAAAGATCAAACTACACATTTCCTGTAGTATGATCTTGATCCATGGCGTCCATCGCAGCCCATATTTTCCCGATTGCGCTCTAATTGGGTTGAAAGTTCGACTCTTGAAACCTTATTTCTTTCGCCATATTCTTTATCACGTTTGCAGGTTTTGATGTTTTCCATTCGCGGTGGCAATACTTAACTTATTACCAAACGACAAAATTTTAGGTTTGTCCAAATCGAAAGCATTTGCAACCTACAAAATAAAAGTGACTGAAATTTGTTTTGTGAAGGGAAGAAATCATATGGGCAAAGGAGAAAATGCTTGTTCTTTCTCAGGTTTGTTAAAAGTAAGGATTGTGTGGTAATGGGTTAATGCTATTTTCGGTGCGTTTTCCACCATGTTTTTGACCCATTGCATTTATCCATACAGACCTCTAGGGCCAGTCGCATAACGGCAATTTTAAAGTTAAACCTAGGTTAAGCCATGATGAACTCAGATTTAACCTTACCCCTTTACCACTCAATGCCTGGTCTTTACGACCCTGAGATAGAAGACTTTTGAAAACATTGTGGGAAAAGAAGACAATGCTGGTAACCAGCATTTCATCCTTCTACCCACAATGTTTTCTACCCTGCTGGAAACAAATTTCAGCTTTTGAGTTTCGGTTATGTTGTCGTCTACAAGTGCTTCCAATTTTGACCCGTCTAAAATTTTGTTGTTTGGTAAAGAGTCAAACTGCCGTTATGCAACCGGCCCCAGATGGATAGCAATTGAGCTATACTCTATGAAAAGGCTGCTTAATGCATCTACGCAATACATGATACGAAGCAATGCATCGGAGTAACAACACACATCCTTAGGACCGTTTTGTATTAAATTTCAGAACATTTTCCGTTTTTAATGAAGATTGAGCTGTACGGCAGATGCATAAACTTCATTAAATCTTTTTTTAAAAAATCACTATTTTTTTTAACGATTTATTTACATTCCATGAATTTTTAGCCTAAATAATTACTGCTTACAGACGACTATTTTTTTTTTCATCTTGTAAAAGACTACTTCTGAAATCACCATGACAGAAGGAGAATTTGGACATAGCATGCAATGGCAACATTTTTCTCTTATATATTATTATATATTTATATATGTAAAAGTATCATAGGTTTATAAATACTAATTGTTCATAAATCATAAGGAATTTCTTTGATGCTGTTTGCAGCAATTTTCAGGAAATGATATTATTTATGATATTTATTCGCTTGTATGTTGCAAAGTGATTTATTACCTAATTTCAAAATTAACGCATTCAACAACTCAACACGCCTACAGTGTCTTCAAAGCCGAGCTTACACTGTTCAAGAAATACCTTGCAATTTTTTTCCAGCATAAATTATAAAGGTATTTCCACAGGTGTCCATTACAAAACAAAAGGCTAGAGAACTATTTCTGTAAAGATAGTTGGCGTCATGTGGGATAATTTAACCCTTAGGTTACCAAGCGCGACTCACTAACCTTTTGCGGGTAGTATAGATCAAGATCAGACTGCACAAAACGTGGCTCGTCTCTGATTTAGAGTTAAATACAAGAAGAAATAATAGTGATAATTAATGAATTAGGCCCTAATCTTGGATCAAAAGGTCTACTACTGTGAAATACCTTTAAAGATATTCCTATCCCATCTTCGACTCTTCGACCGTCTTCCGCCATCTTGCCCCCCCCCCCCCCCCCTAAAAAAAAAAAAAAAAAAAAAAAGAAAAACGTAATAATATGTTGGTTTTTATTTTCTGATCTGAAATATCGTAAAAAATAGATTCAGTGGTGACAGGGAGTAAACAAGTGGAATGTGGTTTAAAGTAGTTAAGGAAAATAATTTAAAAGTTCATTTACATGTCTATGCAGTTAAAACTCGAGCCGCAAAGAGATGTTTATCAAGTGACATGTAAGCGAAAGATGATATTCATTCTCTCTCTCTACCTGAAATACCAGCTGTCATTTTTTACCTCAACCTTTCCTCACCCTGACCCTTTGAAATGTAACTTTTTGTGCTTTTCTTTCAATTTTTCACATGAACTTCTTACCAAACGAATTTTTTTTTATGACTAGACCAAAATTGAAAGCATTTGCAGACGACAAAGTAAACATGATTCAAAAACTGAAATTTTACTTTAGAAGAGTAGAAAACATTGTTGAAAAAGGAGAAAATGCTGGTTACCAGCATTTTCTCCTTTTCCCACAACTTTTTCTGCAGTCTTCTCTTTTAGGATCATGAAAAGTCGGGATCGTATGGTATAGAGTTAACTTGCCATCTCCAGAAACAAACTTGCAACAGACAACTTTAAAGAAGAATCCTAGCATGATGGTGATTCTTATAATCTTTTTTTTTTATTATTATTTCTATTGCTTTGTTTTGAATTACATCGTAGTTATAATGGCGATGATGATGATGATGATGATGATGATGATGATGATGATTGGTTCCTATACTCTTATTTAACCCTTTACCAAAAACAACAAAACTTTAAGACTGGTCCAAATTGAAAGCACTTGCAGACGACAAAATAAAAGCAACTCAAAAACTGAAATTTGTTTCTTGCAGGGTAGAAAACATTGTTGGAAAAGGAGAAAATGCTGGTTACCAGCATTTTCTCCCTTTCCCAAAATGTTTTCAGAAGTCTTCTACATTTTGGCCGTAGAAAAACCAGAGATTGTTTGGTACTGGTTTAAAGGAACACAAGATCTTGGTTGTTAGGAAGGTTGAGGATGTTGATGACGACGATGATGATGATGATGATGATCGGATAGTATTGAAAAACGATAATAAAGACATTTATAAATCAGTGCCACACAACTCTTGCATGAGTTTTTTTATATCCACATATGTAAGATTGCACTTTCTGGACCTGTTGTTTCTATTTACTAGAAATGACTCTAAGGCAAGTCCTAGTAAAATACGGATAAACAAAGTGTGTACAGATTAAAAATAAAGATTAAAAAAAAAACCATGTATTAAAATGTGGCAAAAGGAGAAACTGCCCATGACATCTGCCAGAAGACGAAAATACAGGAAATATCACCTGCCGGAAGTATTTAGGTAGGGGCATCCTGTCCGCTATACATTTCCCACGTGCGACATATTTCAACCTTGAACACCTTGAAGTAAAAGTAAACAACATAGTACGAGCATATATTGCCACATATTGAGGAGTCGTGCGATAAAAGGAAGAAAATCAACTTGTGATCATGACATAACCCTTTCCCAAACAATCCCTGGTTTTTAGGTGTCAGGAATAGAAGCCTTTTTAAAAACATTGTGGGAAAAGGAGAAAATGCTGGTAACCAGCATTTTCTCCTTTTCCCACAATGTTTTTTTTACCCAATCATTTAGAAAAATAATCTTTTTAGCAACTGTTAAATTGTCATCTGCAAAATGCTTTGGATTTAGTCTGGTCCAAAATTTGCCGTTTGGGAAAGGGTTAATAATTCGCTGCAAAAATTCATTATTTTTTTTCAACTAGATATTATTTTGTGATCAAGAAGTAATATTTTGTGGCCATAAAATGTTAATGTGTGATCACAAGAGGATATATTTGACCACTACACATCTTTTTGTGTTCACGACGTAGCATTTTGTGTCCACGAGATAGTATATTGCAGTCATGAGATATTCTACAAAAATGACCATTTCAGACACTGAAAAATGTAGTGTCAATTATGTTGTCATTGAATAAAGATCATCTTCTGGCCACGAGATATTTAAATCGTTGTCGAGAAATATAAAGTCGTCGACACGAGAAAATAAAAAATCGTTGCCACGATATAGTTAAGTCGTAGCCACGAGATATAAAGGTACCCTGTATATACAGCCACGGAAGGGTTTTGGAAGGCAAATAAATACTTTGTAACAGAGACCAATAAAACTTTACCCATAATATCAACTTTCACATCTTTCCCCCCCCCCCCCCCCCCCATCTTTACCGCTACATAAACGAAATTCAACCAAAACAACCCATGTGATAACTTCCGAAAACATTGCTACAATTGAGGTACTCACGCAAAAAGGACCGAAGTCCCTTCTTTTTTCTTCACTTAGTTGTATCATTTTGGCATTCATCGACGGTGTATCGGTTACAGCTGTAACTACTACGATGAATATTTGTGCATTCATATGTAAAAGAGTCTTCAAAGTTACATATATGCATTATCATTTTTTCCCCTCAAATCGTTTGTGAACATTGGCAAAAAACTACATTCCTTCACTTTCTATCGGGTAAACGCTCTATTCACACTGTTTTGCAATAACCCTGTTAGCGCTATAGGCGAACATTGAGTATTTTGTGGAATTATGGGTTTTGCTGACGTCATAGATTAAAGATCAGACTGCACAGAACGTGCAGTCTGATCTTGGATCAATGTCGTCTGCTTCTTTTGTCAAGAGTAACAGGTACAAAAAGAAAAAAAAAAACATCCAATAATTCGTCTTTTTAGCCGTAGAAAATGGTGGGTTTTAAACATTTGGAGCTGAAGGCATTTAAGAAGCCTCCCCTCCATGGGCTAAGCGTTTGCACGGCACGGTACTTTGAGCTACAGAACGGTAGGAGAAACCACGGTATGTATGCACCAACCATTCTTAGGAACGTTTTTTGTCTTATTTTTCAAGATTTTCTAGCTGTGAAAGTATCAGGATGTCTTTGGCTAAACCATCTGGTATCCAATCAGAAGTTCTGTTACTTTCACTTTGACAAATATTTGAAGAATAATACCAAGAACGGTCTTAAGAATCATTGGTGTTTACAGACCTAGGGTCCGTATTCACCCAACATTTTTTGGACCATTCTTTGTCTTTTTTTTTTCAAGATTTTCTAGCTGTGAACGTAACAGAAATTCCGATTGTCTAAAGTTCTGTTGCTTTCACATTGACAAAATTCTGAAGAATTAGACAAAAAAAAAATGCTCTGAACAACAGACCCTGGGCTCGTACCATCAACCATGTGCATTTTGAGTCTTAATCTAGATATAGAAAGTAATGTAATGACTGATTGGCTAATTTATTTGGCCCTGTGTGGCGTTTTCAATATCATTTCAGCCATATAACAACAAGCTGAATGCTTATCAATGCATACCAGTAATTGCCAGAACTGTCTGGAATACTTTTTCCAAGATGCTTGCTGCTTTCCCAAAAAACAACGTCGAAACAATAATTGAATTTCTAAAAAAAAAACAAACTCCCCTACCGGAGTGAACGATTTAAGTCTTTGTAAAAAAAACCCACACAAACAGAAACTGAAACGGGTATTGTCTGAGATGTAACCTTCCCTAGCCATACGATACATATCTTCTTGTTCAGTTTTGAAGTCCCATTACTGCATGAATAATTTTTAACTCTTTGCCATACAATCCAATATCAAAAGAATTTTTGAAACATTGTGGGAAAAGGAGAAAATGCTGGTTAACCAGCATTTTCTCCTTTTCCCACAATGTTTTCTATCCCATCAAAAACAAATCCCATTATTTGAGCTACATTTAATTTGTCGAATGCTTTTAAAATTGGTAAGTTTATACGCTAAAGGTTTGGTGTCTATAGTAAAGCAGTTTTGAAGTGGAAAACTAGAAAAGCTGGTTCAAAGAAATGGCATTTTTATGAAAAATTTACGTTACTTCCTTGGATTCTATGAAAAAGCTATAGGCAAAGGAGCAACAGATATTCACTTCGATTAAAAACAATTGTCGTTTTTCATATCAGGTTGCATACTACAGGGACGATAGAAAACGTGTTTGTATTGTGTTTTTTTACTGTGCCAAGCGACAAAATTTTGCACGTGTCCATATTGAAAGCATTTGCAGACGGCAAATTAACTCTTCAGGAAACGACTGTATCTAAGGCTATACTATGTCGAAAGCAATTGCTGTCCACGACAGTATGTTAGGCTATACCATGTCGAAAGCAATTGTTGTCCACGACAGTATGTTAGGCTATACCATGTCGAAAGCAATTGTTGTCCACGACAGTATTTTAGGCTATACCGCGTCGAAAGCAATTGTTGTCCACGACAGTATGTTAGGCTACACCGCGTCGAAATCAATTGTTGTCCACGACAGTATGTTAGGCTATACCGTGTCGAAAGCAATTGTTGTCCACGACAGTATGTTAGGCTATACCGTGTCGAAAGCAATTGTTGTCCACGACAGTATGTTAGGCTCTACCGCGTCGAAAGCAATTGTTGTCCAGGACAGTATCTTAGGCTATACAATGTCGAAAGCAATTATTGTCCACGACAGTATGTTAGGCTATACCATGTCGAAAGCAATTGTTGTCCACGACAGTATCTTAGGCTATACCGCGTCGAAAGCAATTGTTGTCCACGACTGTATCTTAGGCTACACCGTGTCGAAATCAATTGTTGTCCACGACAGTATGTTAGGCTATACCATGTCGAAAGCAATTGTTGTCCACGACAGTATGTTAGGCTCTACCGCGTCGAAAGCAATTATTGTCCACGACAGTATCTTAGGCTATACCATGTCGGATGCAATTATTGTCCACGACAGTATCTTAGGCTATACCATGTCGAAATCAATTGTTGTCCACGACAGTATCTTAGGCTATACCGCGTCGAAATCAATTGTTTTCCACGACAATATCTTTAGCTATACCATGTCGAAATCAATTGTTGTCCACATATTCAATGTATCTCAAAAGCTATTTTTTTTCTTTGAAAAGATAGAAAGCGCTGTGAGAAAAGAAAAAGAAAATTCTGGTCCCCAGATTTTCACCTTTTCTTCACAATGTTTTACCGAGAAAAAATATTACCCAATCGAATAGTGTAGATCTAAGATCAGACTACACGTTCTGTTGAGCCTGATCTTGATCTACACTCTTCGCAAGGGGTCAGCGAGTCGCCTTTAGCAGCCTAAGGTTAAAATACATTCTACTGAATTTTCATAGGCTTTAGTACAGAAGCATGATTTTTTCAGCTTGACATAGATAAATGCTGTACAAATTTTTGTTCCAATTCTCTGTAACAGAACTCCAATTACAAGTACACACCCGATTACCGCAATTCTATGGTAACTCCGCATACCTTGTCGCCTAGAATATATCGAAGAGAGTATAGAAAGATCAGACTGCACGTTACGTGTCGTTTGATCTTGATTTTCACTTGATTTTCACTGTCCCCAAAAAGGACAAAGTCGTGCACTCCTTTGAAAGACCTCCTCGCATGAACACATAGGTGTGGAAAAAGTAGTCCGTTTCTATTTCAAGGCCGCTGTGAGATGTTGCGCAATATATTCATGTTTATTTCACGTTTATTTCATACCTGCCAAAATTCATCTGACAGGGGGTCTTTTTATATAAATTCAATGTGTTTTCCTTAAAGCTGAAGGAGTCCTGTGGATTTTAGGTTAAATGACCTTTCAAAATCGTCCTTCAGCACGCTGAAAAGCGTTTCATCACGAAGCTGTAAAAAAGCGCCTGTAATTTTCTCTTAATTTCTCCATTCTAATTTTAGAATTTTAATGGGTTATAAATTTGACACAGTTTTGGCACGTTTTTTAACAGACAAAATTTTTGACAAAACAGCAATTTTATTTACGACTTGCAAATAAGATACGCGTCAGTTAAAAGAATTAGCAACACAAAAATGTATTCATAGCCAGTAAATCAAAGCTACAACAAGGAACTGGGGACAAAAAGTCGTCCTCCACAGCCAAATTCTGGAAGCCCTATGGCAAGTATAGAAATTGATCATCCTACAAATTGTTTCACTTGACATGACTGTAGCCTAATTTCGCTTGCCAAGATGGTCTAGCTGACGTGTGAACTGTACCGGTTTCAATCCTTCATGTTTAGTTTAGTTTAAACATATTTATTTTACATCGATTGAGAAACAAGTTCCTACAACTTATACTAATCTCTTTCGATTCTGCTTCCTGGGAACTACACCAGTACTCGCGCCGAACGTGTGGGCCAATGAAAAATCCCAAAGTTGAAACCCGCTCCCGGGTATCGAACCCAGGACCTTTAGGTTATGAGGCCGACGCTCTACCTCACGACCACGGTCCTTAACCCATTACCAAACGACAATTTTGTAGACTGGTCAAAACTGAAAGCATTTGCAGACGACAAAATGAAAGTGAGTGAAAATTTGAAAATTGTTTTGGGAAGGGTAGAAAACATTGTGGGAAAAGGAGAAAATGCTGGTTACCAGCATTTTCTCCTTTTCCCACATTGTTTTCTAAAGGCTTCTTTTTCACGGGCGTCAAAAGTAGGGATTGTGTGGTAATGCGTTAATGGAAGAAAAGCTCCGGAAAATATTAGCCATACTCCAGCAAAGTGGGGTTTGATGCCTCCCTGTGCTTTGTTTTAACGTCATTTTTCAACGTTATTTCGGTTATGTCGTGGCCGTAAGTGTTATGCTCCTATCTTCCATAGAGTTTCGTTTTCCAGTTCTTCGCATAATATTCTTTCTCAGGCAATCGTCGGCTTTCCAATAATACTATTTTAACCAATAATCTCCATGTTTGAAGGACCCCGAGAAATGATGATTGTATGGTGTTTAACGCTGTTTTCAACATTATCTCAGTTATATCACAGCGGCCAGTGCACCATGTGGTGTCCGTGGCTGTCAGGTAGAGCGTCGGCCTTATAACCATAAGGTCCTGAGTTCAATACCTGGGAGAGGGTATCAACTTTGGGATTTTTCATTGGCCTACACATTCGGCGCGAGTACTAGTGTAGTTCCCAGGAAGCAGAATCGAGAGAGATAAGTATTAGTTGTTAGAACTTGTTTCTCAATCGATGTAAAATAAATATGTTCAGACAGACAGCTAGTGCACCTATCCATGCGATCCTGGAATTTCTTTAACCTGCCTTGGCTGCTTTCCCACATGATCATCGTTGAAACAATGATCAGCGGTGAGAGGGGAATAAATCCTGTGGCACTGACTATCATCAATCCTCGGAAGGAAATTGGCCGAGTCAGGGGTCGTGGCCAGGGATCGAACCCTGGACCCCGTGCTCTCAAGTCCTGCACACATAAACTGAGCTACGGGGGGATCTGCAACGACCCCGAGAAGAAGACCATTTTCAAAACATTGTAGGAGAAAAACAATGATCAGCGGTGTCAGCAGAATGAATCCTGCCATAAAGCCTATCGCTGGTTGTCGGGGAACAATGTCCGTTGTCGTGAGGTAGAGCGTCGGCTTCATAACCTAAAGGTCCTGAGTTCGATACCTGGGAGCGGGTGTCAACTTTGGGATTTTTCATTGACCCACACGTTTGGCCCGAGTACTGATGTAGTTTCCAGGAAGCAGAATCGAGAGAGATTAGTATAAGTTGTTAGAACTTGTTTCTCAATCGATGTAAAATAAATATGTTCAGACAGACAGTCAGTGCACCTATCCATGCATTCCTGGAATTTCTTTTACCAGTACTTCTCACGATTTCCTTTCCGAGCCACTGGCTGCTTTCCCACATGATCATCGTTGAAACAATGATCAGCGGTGAGAGGGGAATAAATCCTGTGGCACTGACTATCATCAATCCTCGGAAGGAAATTGGCCGAGTCAGGGGTCGTGGCCATGGATCGAACCCTGGACCCCGTGCTCTCAAGTTCTGCACACATAAACTGAGCTATGGGGGATCTGCAACGACCCCGAGAAAGAGACCATTTTTAAAACATTGTGGGAGAAAAACAATGATCAGCGGTGTCAGCGGAATGAATCCTGCCATAATGCCATAAAGCCTATCGCTGGTTGTCGGGGAACAATGGCCGAGCCAGGGATTCTAACATGCGACCCCCATGTTTTCAGCCCGGTACGTGACCGACTAATCTACCGCGCTCGGCGAAGCATAATGAAACTCAAGGTTAAACATAGCCTAAATTACAATGATGATAATGAAAAGAAAAAAAAAACTTACAAAATATATAAACAAACACATTAAATTAATGCAGTAACTGTTTGTATTAGGCGACAACATTTAACCCATCGGCTGCTAAGCGCGACCCACTGACCTTTTGCGGACAGTGTAGATCCAAGATCAGACTGCACAGAACGTGCAGTCTGATCTTGGATCTACACTGTCCGGTTCGGAGAGATATTGCTCCGAGAAATAAAGAAATGAAATAGCATCATTGGTGTTTTTACTATCGGCTCGAAAATATCATTTAATTCATTCATCTGAATAACGGTTAAGACCTGTTCGAGCTGATACCATTTGCAGAAAGCAACAGTCAATGTGGCTAAATGTTGGTATTTGTTTTTTCTTTGGAAGCAATAAAACATTGTGGGAAAAGGAGACAATGCTGGTTACCAGCATTGTCTCCTTTTTCCACAATGATTTCAAAGGCTCTTTGTTTATGGGTCTGACTTGGTAACTAGCATTTTCGTCTTTACCCATCGTGTTTTCTACTCTGTTGGAAACAAATTTCAATTTTCGAATAATGTCTTATTTGTCAGTCTGCAGATGCTTTCAATTTGGCTAGACTAAATTTTTTTGGTTGGTAAAACGTTAAAACAGAGTTCAGCACCAAATGAACAATAGGCTAAAATATATACACGTATATATATACCTGCTGTTCACTTCTGAAACAGTTGTGTAGGAGGAGGACATATTCTTCACCAGTAATTTCTCCTTTTGTCAGAATATTTTAGAAAATATGATCTACAGATAGACAAATGAAAGACCATTTTTACTGACTGATGTTTTTTAAAAGTGAATGGCCATTTTTATTTTGGCGAAATTCAGCTGAGTCATCCATTCATCCATCCCTTATTACCGATGACAAAAATGTAGATTTTTTCCAAATTTCAAAACTATCAAATCAATTTGGCTGAAATTCTAGGATTTGGCTTTCACAGGGTTGGAAACCTTGTGGCAAAAAGGAGAAAAATTTAATGCTGGTTAACAGCATTTTCTCCTTTCCGCCACAATGTTTTCAAAATTCCTTTTTTTCTCCCAAGGTCGCAAAAACTTATTTTGTAACGAACAAGTATTCAAGATTGACTTGATAATTATATGCTTTTCCTGTTTATCAAATTTTCTGCGTAACCTTTAGCCAAACACCCAATCTTAACAGGCTTTTGCAGATAATTTGATGGAGGTTAGATTGCACAGTACGTACAGTCGGATCCTCGATATCTAAAACTGCATATTTTGAGAGATGGGACTACAATGAGCGCAAATGACCTTAGAGCTTAGATATTAGGTTTTTTTTTTTCATTTTCTCTCTTTAAATTAACATATCAATAACCTTATTCTGAAAGAAAGCGCCTCAAGAAAACAGAGCAAAAGAAGATTAAATTTTTACTAAATAAAACCTAAATATAAGAAAAGAAATAAAAGAAAAAAAAAATCATGTAAAATTCAGAATTCCTCACAAGCAGCTTTCTCTCTATTTGCCACCACAGTTATCAAAGGCCAGCAGAGACTTAACGCCAGTGTTTTTTTTTCTCTCTGTATGAGTAAAGAGTAACGTGGCCCCGGGAGAATATTTTGTTTAAGTAAATCTGACAGAGCATTCATTTAAGCAGAAAGTATCATTCAATCATTATTTAGTAGATTTTTTTTCCAATTCGGTCATTGGTTAATCGACAGATAGGGTCCATTCATTAAGTCACTTGCAGAATTGAGATAGATCTGCTTAAGTTGAAAGAACTTGTTTCTCAATCGATGTAAAATAAATATGTTTAAACCAAATCATTTGCAAACTTGGCTGAGCCCGGTTACTCCATCTTCGCGAGCCAAGGTTACAATCACTACGTGGATCTTACCTTGGCTGATTGAGCCCGATTTCGAGATTCCTGCGATGCGCCCTCTATTGGATGCTGGTTATTATCCCCCTTTACATCCTGTTTCTACGTTTACAAACCGCTTACGAATACACATGAAGCGATAAGCAGACATCCACGTGGGTTTCCTTGTTTACCTTCTATTCGAAAGGTATCGACATTGTTCTATTTTTATCAAAGATAAAATGCTACGAGCGATTTCATTTGTTGCAGTTAGAGCTGGCTGCACCCTATAAAAAAGCGTATCGGGGGAATGTAAAAAATCAAGCTCGATCCGCCAAGGGTAGAGTAGCGTAGTGAATCGTCAACCTTGGCTTGCGACAATGGGTTACTCAGTCGGTGACATTCAGGAGTTGAATGGGGATCGAAGGTTCTAATCTCCAACTAGGCAAATTTCATTCAGAGGATTAATGACGGCGTATGCTAGAAGATCCATTCCGTTCTCATCGTTCTTCATTATTTCGGCGATGGTCATATGAGAAAACAGCCTTTAGCTTGGGAAGAATATTGTATCGAGTAAATGAAAATCTAGGAAAGCATGGATGGTGCACTCGCTGCCGTGATTGAAAGAAATGGTAAAAGTGGCCTCAGCCCTTTCCCAAACAATCACTGGTTTTCACGACCCTTAAAAAGAAGCCGTGTGCAGACATTGCGGCAAAAGGAGACCTTAACCCTTTCCCAAACAATCTCTGGCTTCCACGACCCTGAAAAAGAAGCCTTGTGAAAACATTGAGGGAAAAGGAGAAAATGCTGGTAACCAGCATTTTCTCCTTTTCCCACAATGTTTTCGATCCTTCTCAGAACAACTTACAATTTTTGAGCCACGCTGATTTTGTCGTCTGCAAATGCTTTCAATTTGGACTGGTCTAATACTTTGTTGTTTAGTAAAGAGTTAAACACCATTTCAGTTCATAGATCATAAGGCTACAAAAGCGAGGGTAACTGGTAACATATAACTGCGAGTGAAATACCTTTTTGCGGAAGGTGTTGGAAGGTGTAGATAAACAGTAAGCTGCATAGAGCCTGTAGTTTGATCTTGAATCTTCACCGACCTTTTTGTAATGCTGATCATGAGGAAAACTTTCTCAACTGTATTACAACTCCAGAGAAATTAAGATCATTAGATAATGCCAGCGCAGTGCAGAGTTCAATCCTCTACTCTTCCCCCCCCCCACCCCGTCGTGCCGCCCCCGGCTGTTTTATCCGTAACATGCTCGTCGCGGTCGTGCAACACCAGCATTACCGATTTCGAACTCAGAACCCTTTGCATAATAGGCCCACTCTCTCATCCTGTTTGCTTCACAATACTTAGGTTATTTATTCAAGGCTACGTATTTCAAGGTCAGACATAGATTCCGAACCGCGTCAATATTAAACGAAATCCCTAAAAAGCCAGTACATGGACCTCTGTACATACATAAGTCAACGTCCCTAGAGATAAGGAAAAAGGGGGTGTAAATTGAATTAAGGCGAAAAATGACGAGGCTGTTTTGGGTTTTATAATGTGTCGAATTTATGCTGATACATTGATAAAAATTGTCTAAACAGATAATGGTTCTTTCAACCTTAACGTTTGCCCTTTGGCCAGGAACATTGTACAGATACCAAACTTAATGGAAAAACCCGTAACATACCTACTAAACGCGACTATAGGTCACTTTTTTTCGGACAGTGTAGGTCAAGATCAGACTGCACGTTCCGTGCAGTCTGATCTTGGACCTACGCTGTCCGATTAGAAGATAAATTTGCCTTGGTAAATGAAGTACTAAAATCGTTATATTTGGCTTTTCACTATTGGTTATAGATGTTGAAGAATTAACGACGCAAAACGAGTATTTTTGTCTATGTACTTAGTATAGACATCTTCTGAAAAGTTTAAAGTGAGAAGTATCAATCTCCTATTACGACTTATTAT
This sequence comes from Tridacna crocea, assembly GCA_943736015.1. Lineage (NCBI taxonomy): Eukaryota > Metazoa > Mollusca > Bivalvia > Cardiida > Cardiidae > Tridacna > Tridacna crocea. The sequence continues at coordinate 24,963,722 of OX031059.1, read as the reverse complement.
CTGTTTCACCAATGTATATTGATAAGTTTAGTGGTTAACTCTTTACCAAAGGGCACATTTTCACCTAGTCCAAATTGAAAGGATTTGCAGACGACAAAATTTACCTGACTCTAAAATTGAAATTTGATTTGAGAAGGGTAGAAAACATTGTGGGAAAAGGAGAAAATGCTGGTTACCAGCATTTTCTCCTTTTCCCACAATGTTTTCAAAAGGCTTCTTTCCAAAGGTGGTCAAAAGTCGGAATTGTGTGGTATACAGTTGAGGGATGCTACATACATTCAGAATCCTACAATGTTACCAAGTTTCAACATTTTTTCCATTAAAGAATTAAGTATGGCGATAGCTAGCAAACAGCAAAGAAGAAAAACGAATGTTAGAAAAAAACTACAAAAGTATTTCCTTGATGGACTACGTAGCCTGATACGGTAATCAGAATTTGCACTAATTTCGTTAAGATTTATGGGAGTCGCGCGTGTTCGATAACACGAGCCGATTTCCGGTATCGTGTTAAAAACCTTCTCGATGACGTCATATATTTGATCTCATAAAGAAAATAAAAATAGACGGAATTAGCGACCAGCCCGCTATTTGAACGCCATCGTTTGGAATTTTTACTCTATATCTGTGTAGTTTGCTAACATTTGCATAGACAAGTTTATTGTGCAACATCTAAAAGGTGTTGAAAAAAATTCGATTCAACAGATATGAAAACACCCCTAAAATTTTGATATAACTTAAGATACGCTAAACTTTATGGACTAAATTTTGTATTCAACGATCAGACTAAAACAAATGTTGAAATGTCACAGGGTCAGAGCAAACCAATTTATCTACCTGAAGGGCATATTGAACATAATGATTTTTCCTCCCTTCTATAAATTCAAACGTGTAATTTAGGTTACGTAATTCGAAATGCATTGTAAATGCTTTTGATGTGGTTGAATTTAATTTGTTGAGCGTTCAAATTGCCTTCAAATTAAAGAGACATATAACACACGCTTTTAAATCAGGTTGAACAGTGTCTTTGCACGGACGGTAAAGTGTAAAGTCATCCGAATTTGTCAAAAAACTTATTTAATGTGCTTGTTATTGATTGAATTACAGAAGTGATTTGAACCATACGCAATGCATCTTACAAAACTATGTCGTCTTTGTGAGAAGAAAAATGAAATCAACTGCATACATAAGCACGAGTTGATTTGGTTTAGTTTAACCCATTACCACACAAGCCCTACTTTTGACGACCCTGAGAAAGAAGCCTTTAGAAAACATTGTGGGAAAACAATGTTTTTTACCCTTCACAAAACAAATTTCAAATTTTCAATCACTTTTATTTTTGTCATCTGCAAATGCTTTAGAATTATACAGGCCTAAAATATTGTCGTTTGGTGATGAGTTAAGTTCAAAGATATGTATTCGTGAAGTAATTTCATCGGCCTGTTACTGCTATAATAGAAAATAGCAAAAGTAATAATTCAACTCATTTTTTAACGCATTTTCTCCTTTTCCCACAATGTTTTCTAAAGGCTTTTTTCTCAGGGTCGTCAAAAGTAGGGATTGTGTAGTAATGGGTTAATAAGAAGCTCTGAAATGACGGGGACAGTACTTTCTATCCTAAAGTTGTCCTAACCACTATGCACGTAGTACCGTTACGACTATGCTTGCCTTTGTGGCCAATACAGGTTTAGATCAGACTGCACAAAACGTGTTCGGTGTGATATATGAGCTATGCTGTCAGGTTTACTGAATCACAACACTATATATTCAGAATTTTATTTCTAGACAAAAATTGTCTGACAGATTAACTCGGTGCTCACAGGGTAGGCGTTGTAATGTTCATTCAGAAAAGCAGCCAATAGGTATAGGAAAGAATTACATTCGTTAGTACCAAATTTCGAGAACACATGCCTACCTTGAAGGTGAAACTGTGGTCATGATAAAGAAGGAAACAAAGCTGTTCCGATTTGACTTTACTTTTTGTCATACAATCGAGAATCTATACCATACCCTGAGAGAAAGCGCCCTTGAAGACATTGTGGAATCGGGAAAAAAATGCCACTCTCTCTCTCTCTCTCTGTTGCTCTTGTATTCTTTACCCTTTACTCCCAAAATTAGCATGTGAATCCCCGCCCGGGTGGCTTAGTGATAAGCCTGTCGGACTCACGACCTGGTGGTTGTGAGTTCGATACCCGGTTGAGGCAAACTTTCTTTCCGGCGTTTTTTCGTCTCTTACCTCTGCTGAAGCATGTGAGAAAAGTAGTCGGTTGCTTTGGAAAGAAAGTTGTCTTAGTACTGGTGTGAGAAAACCAGGAAACATATGTGCACCACCGACCGCCGTGATAATTATGACCTTAGCCGTTAAAGTGGCGGTAAACCCCTATACAACCAACCAATTAGCACGAGAACTGTCATCTTCGCGAGCCAAGGTTACGATCACTACGTCGATCTTACCTTAGCTGAATGAGCCCGATTTCGAGATTCCTGCGATGTAACCTCTATTGGATGCTGGTTATTACCCCTCTTTACATCATATTTCTAAAAGCCGATGAAATATTGTTTTACAAACCGCTTACGAATACACATGAAACGATAAGCAGACATTAACGTGGGTTTCCATGTTTATCATCTATTCGAAAGGTAGCGACCTTGTTCTATTTTTATCAAAGATGAAATGCTACGAGCGATTTCATTCGTTGCAAATAGAGCTGGCTGCATCCACTGAAAAAGCGTATCGGGAGAATGTAAAAATCAAGCTCGATCCGCCAAGGGTAGAGTAGCGTAGTGAATCAGCCTTGCCTTGCGAAGATGGAGAACTATGGAAACAGCGGTTATACATAATTTCCCCATTTGAAATACTCTACAACAGTTACACCACGATATTTCTTCCGTCGTTCTCCTCTTCAAAATACTTGCATCATAAGAGTGACTTCGCAAGATCAAAAGCGACGAGAAGAGATAAAAAAGCAGGGAAAATGTAGCCCAAAATAAATGATATAAGTGATATGCATCAGACGAAACAAGCAGTCGACAAATCTGTCAAACCAATTTAGAGTAAATATAAATTCGCGCCTTTTTTTGTTCTGCTTTTTTTTTTTCGATGCAACGTTTTATAGTACAGTGTTATTCATAACAAGCTACCAAACATTCCTGACCCATTTTCATTTCTTTTTTTAATATTCTTAGAAAAGGAGAAGATACTGGTTGTTAGCATTTTTAGTTTTTTCCTACAATTTTTCAAATACCATTTTAACCAAAAGAGTTCATCATACAAGCCAGACGTTATTGGTATTCCGCTAATGCATTCAACGTGGACAAGTTTAAAATTTTGTGTGATCTGATCTAAATTGAATTTTGAATGCTTCGCTTTCCACGATAAACAGGCCTTTTCTTGCCTTACCGAAAATTTGGATGCTTGTAAAAGGTTTCTTGAAAATGAGCAAACGTTTCAAGCTTTAACCTCTTTTTACGCAACGAAACTATATGGATGTCAAAAAAAAAAACTTTTTTTTTTGTTATAGTTACGGTATCAGAGCTCTAGATAGAGGGAGTGAAGGTAAAGTCATTATTTTTCTTCGAAATCCTATGTTAAATATTTCCCATTTCGAAATAAGCCTCACTCCCCGTATCTGGTACTCTATACTTACCATTGAAGATCTGATAAACGAACATGTCTGTGAATGTTTACTACAAAATACGAAACTTTTGACATTTAACACAGAGGATTCGGTTTTTCTTTTTTTCTGAGGCAAGTTTCGCAAATTCACTAAAGAGTTAAAATTCGTGAATTCTTCGTGTTCTTTTGATAGAATTTGCTAATAAATACACGGTATTGTAAATTTAAAACCAGACTATAATCACGTTTTTTTTCCTTTTTGATTTTCGCATTCCTGAGTTTACTTTATAAGGCAAACTTTTGATCTATTCTAATTGAAACACCTTTGAAAAGGGGAAAAATGATAAAATATGCAGACAATTACTACCTAAATCTTTTCAATAAACATGCTTTACCTTCACCATTTTACGTTACGTGTTTACGTGTTTGTCGAAGTCCTTGAGTGCGGTATGCATTCTTATGAGTCTAATAGCCTCCGAAATGGCGCCTCGGGCAGTGTTGGGTTTGAGTATTCCTTGGGTCACAGAATAAATTTCTTCTTTAAACCTTTGAATCGACAAACAAGAAAACATTCTGGTATATAGAGAAAACAAGCATTTTTTTTTTCAATTTATTATTACTATATTTTTTTTTTTCGAGCACAGTCGGCAAACTAGGTCTGATTTAGGTAAAGAGTCGAAAGAAACCCTTTTGGAGTACAAAACCATTTGTAATCTTATGCTGATTATTATTTGTATCTCAAACCTTCATTAGTCAACTCATTTAAGTCATATATGGTTCACGAAAAGAAAATTTTCCCCTATCTTACAATGTTTTTAGAGTTCTTATCCTGCATAGGTGTCAACACTACTTGCAAAAAGAAGCAAGTTTTCCTTTTCACGTCTGATAGCGATTTGCATGTAGCTTTAGAAGACGGCGTAGGCCAAGATAAGACCGCATTTAAATTGCAGGCTTTGATCTACCCAAACTGCTACTTCATGATATATTTGAAACAAATTCATATGGGCAATGCTCTGGGGGGCTTAATACATCTGCAAAAAGTATCGATTCAGGTCAGCCTGCGCATTCCGCACAGGTTGACCTGAATCGAAACTTTTTACTTTTGGTTAAAATCCTGCGTGATCAACGACCCTTCTATCTTATGATTAAGTATAGGTTTGCAAGAGAAAAGGAATCATGTTGATCAATAATTACGTTACGACTTGCATGCTAACTTGGGTCCAAGAGATGGATTAAACCCTCTTTTGTTAGAGCATGGCTCAAATGTAGCGGGAACATACATTTTACAGTTCGAAAACAAGGCTTATTCATGGCTGACGAGTCCATCCAAATCTTAAACTGGCCTACAGTGAGTTTTGCGAGGATTTTTCCTTTTAATATATACCACCGTTCCATATTGCAAAATCTCGTATAAATTTCAAATACGAAGAACTGAATGATTTTTCTCTGGTAAAAGCGGTGAAAAAAGAGTCTTGAATAACTGACGGTAACTTTGCACTTGGCAGCAGTTTCAATTTTACATGATTTGATGTGACGTCATTGTAATTATATGATCTACAGTCCCAAATGATCGATGCGGTTTTTTTTTAACACTGGATACTGCCACAAACACTTTCAAAAACGTAACAAGAAGTCTATAAAAAAAAAAATGATAAGAGGCTGCGTATCCCTGTAAAGAATTGTATTTACTTTTTCTTCTTATTATTACGCTTCTGTTTCGTATCTGATGATGGTTTGCAATCTACTGATAAGTGATAATATACTTTTTTTCTATAGCTAAGATTATAAACAACCTAAGAGCCCCTTTAAAAAGTACAAAGCCATTTAAAAATTCATGATGTAGGGCTTTATTACTTTTTTGTCGTTTCATCTCATAAGTCTTTGTGTGGTTGTTTATGTGTACTTTTCATTTTTCCTAATTCAAGATAAACTTCTGCCAATAGGATTTTCGGGAAATGATAAGCCGTAGAAAACGTTTGACATCCTTTCTGACACTGCCTGATCTTTTAATTCTTTTCTTTTTTGAAAGACAATTTTTTGACTGGACCAAATTCAAAGCATCTGCAGACAACAACTAAAATCTTAGCAATATGACGAATTCTGATTATAACAGGATTGAAAAAATTGTGGGAAAAGGAGAAAATGCCGGTTACCAGCATTTTCTCCTTTTCCAACAATGTTTTCAATAGGCTTCTTTCTCAGGGTCGTTAAAAGTCGCGATTGAATGGTAAAGAGTTAACCCTTTACCAAACAATCCCTGGTTTTTACGACCCTGAGACAGACCTTCGCAACCAGCATTTTCTCCTGTTCTCACTATGTTTTCAACCCTGCGGAAAACAAAATGCAAGTTTTGAGTTATGTTTATTTGGTCGTCTGCAAGTGCTTTCAATTGGGACTCGTCTTAAATTTTGTCGTTTGGTAATGGGTTAAGACACTTTTTCTTTGTCTGCATTATACTTAGTTATCATTTCTTTTAAGCACAAAACACAAATTCAAACTTTCACAATTAAAACAGCATGTTCAGGAGATAATTCAAATTTAGCTCAAATGATAGCCCTGGTCTTTAATTCGCTAGAAAGCATAAAGTTTGGGGTTATAAAATGCTGGTTACCAGCATTATCTATTTTTCCCACAATATTCTAAAAAAAAAACATTTCTTTTTTTGCACAGAATCATAATAACACTGAAATGTTTTGTAAAGGGTAAAACATCATTTAACAAATGAAGACAGTCATGTGTTTTGCAAATTAGGTGACAAAATTTATGGGGGGTTTTCTTAACCCTTTACCCCATATTCCCAAATTTTAACGACCTTGAGGAAAAAGACTTGGGAAAACATTGTGGGAAAAGGAGAAAATGCTCGTAACCAGCATTTTCTCCTTTTCTCGCCATGTTTTCAACCTTTTCAAAGTGAATTCCAATTATTTAACCCTTTACCAAACAATCCCTGGTTTTTACGACCCTGAGATAGAAGGCTTTTGAAAACACTGTGGGAAAAGGAGAAAATGCTGGCTAACAGCATTTTCTTCTTTTCCCAGAGTGTTTTCTACCTTGCTAGAAATAAATTTCAATTTAGGAGTTGCATTTATTTTCTCGTCTGCAAGTGCTTTCAATATGGACTAAATTTTTGTCGAATGGTAAACAGTTAAGCGAAATTCAAGCGCTTTGGCTTCGGTGAAGTCTAAAATGTTGTGATATTTCGTACAGACTCGACCTTGAAGTTCGTGCGTAACTCTTTCGCAGCCAAGTGAATGGATTCAATCTATGACACTTCTTTAGTGATCTTTACGTTTCAATTGAATATGATTTTTGGTTAGAGATTAGCATCAGATAGCGGGCAATGTAGATCAAAGATCAGACTGCACGTTTTGTGCAGTCTGATCTTGATCTATTCCGTCCGCAAAGGCTTTCCAAAGCGACACTGGCAGTGAGGGACTTAAAGGTTTAAGTGGTCTCAAGAAAACTTTTTTGTCCTGAAAGCACAAATAAGTAAAACATGCACTGTTGCAGACCTCCTTGGTAAAGGTGCCGGACTTCTGTTCCGGGAAAAGAAACAACTTGTTCGATCTCTGTTGGCACTAGCCACTGCGATATGAGCTTTGGCACTTAGCATGGCAACCTAGTTCATTCTACCATAGCCTTCACAGATGAAAATGGAGTCGCACTTTCGATGTAAGCTGTCCGGCAAGATTGGTTTTCTTTTTGCAGGAGAAAAGCTGAATTTGTTATGGCTTGTATTGGAGTTTACGCCATGTTTGCAGCTTAGGTCATTTCATGGCGGCCAGTGACGCACCTATGTGATTCAAGGCTTTCTCACACCAGTTTTGATACAACTTTCTTTCAAATACCACATAATTTTAAGATAAAGGCTATATAGAAATTTAAATTTTGAATTGTTTATATGTTAAGCTTTTTCATTTCGACAGGAAAGAAACCCAAGGGTTTTAGGGGACGAAATGGGTCAAGATCAAACTACATAGAACGTACAGTATAATGTTGGATCTACTTGTTTAGCGTCCTGATACTTAGTTGAGCCTAAAGAAATAAAACTCTTTGCTGGATTCACTGGAAAGCATTACCTCCAGCTAGATGGCGTTCTACAAATACACATCTATCTAATTTGAGCATCCTGGGTACAGAAGCGGACTACTTTTCTTCGTGACAGTCGTTACTTTGAATTTCAAACTTATATTATAAACGTTCGCTTAATAAAACGCTACCTGGAGCGATTCATTCAGCTATGATCAGCAGTTGTGATAATTCTGGAGCTAAAACAAGCCTAATTTTTCCTTAAACATATCATAAGAAACATTTTCTCCTTTGCTACTTTATAGCGCGTATTACTACAATTTATATCAGATTACCCTTTTCCGCTTACTTTAGTTCACGTGATTTACTATGTTTTGTAGTAGTATGTGAAGTAGACGATGTACTTGTACAATTCTGAATAAAATATCGGTATCTGTATCCGTACAATCCCCCCAATATTGGGGGGATTGATTCGTCATATAAGACAGGTCGAATCTTCGAAGAATATGACATGCGCAGACAACGCACTAGATAGTTTTTATTTCAGGCGTCGAAAGCGGGCGACCTGGCGCTTTAAGTGTTGAAAGTACAGCAGGTTTTGCGTAATAAAACCCTAGAAAGCAGCTGCTGGAAAACTTGAAGGGAAACTTTCATTGTCGTCACAATTAAACGTGATAGGGACCCGTGTATCAGAATTCGGCATTGATGTCGTAAATGTCATTTTACCCTTTAACAAACAATACCGAGTTTTAACCACCCTGAGATTGAAACGTTTTTGAAAACATTATGGGAAAAGGAGAAAATGCTGGTAACCAGCATTTTCTCCTTTTCCCATGCTGTTTTCGTACCCTCTCTGAAACACATGTTATCGTTTGAGCAAGCTGTCTTTAATGTCATCTGCACGTGTTTTATTTTGGAAAAAGTCAAAGATCTTGTCGTCTGCTAAAGGGTCAAATTACATATCTGTAACACATATCCTGTTTTGCGAGTCGACTGATCTTATTTCGCTGAGAGCTGAATTGGATCAGCTTGTAAGATGAGCAGCCTGATCTTGCTATGTGGTCTTAAATTCGTACAAAGGTAATTGTCTGACACCTTCGCTGTCAAATAACACAATACTAGCTTTTTTGATTATGATTATTATGTATTTATGTATGAACCATGCTCTGTGAAAAGGGGGACTTAATGCGTCTCCGTGATCCATGGTACCAAGTAAGCCATAACAGCCATCTTTTTTAAACAACTGACTCAATCCTGTGGTAGACTGGTCCTTGCATAAACAGAAAATTGACCAATAGCGGAAAGGTTCGGCCCAGGTCAGCCTATATATGTAAAATAGGATGAGTGCTGCTCTGTAAAAAGATGCCTTAATAAATCTGCAAAAAGTTTTGACTCAGGTCAGCCTGCGCAGTCCGCGTAGGCTGACCTGAGTCGAAACTTTTTGCTTTCGAAAAGTCTGCTGCGTGTTTAAGGACCAGTCTATCTCATAAGTCAGCCGGCTGATCGTCAAAATGAGGTTTATAATGAACACATGGATCCAAAATCATTTGATGACTTGCATGGTCTAATGCTTAACAGAAATTCATTAAATATCACTTTCTCATGATAGCATGGCTGATGTATAATTGTAGTCCATCTTAAGCTAATTCTTTCGTTCTGTGGCATCAGGAAGCGGACCATGCAGAAAAAAGATCCGATTTCAGGTTCTATTTTCAGGTCTATTTTGGTATATCTCGTCTACAGAAGCCAACGTTACTCAAGATCCGATTGGCAAAATGATGACTGATTCTTATAGTTTCTATGTGCAGTCTAATCTTTCATCCAAACCAGTCCAGTATTAGGCAGGGCAGGCTGATAAAATCTCTTTACCACACGACAAAATTCTAGACCGGTTCAAATTGAGAGCATTTGCAGACGAAAAAATAAAGGTGACCTGGGAAGGGTGGAAAACACTGTGGGAAAAGGAGAAAATGCTGGTTGATTTAGGAAGGGTGGAAAACACTGTAGGAAAAGGAGAAAATGCTGGTTACCAGTATTTTCTCCTTTTCCTGCAGTGTTTTCAAAATACTTCTTAATCAGGGGCGTCAAAAGTGTGTGGTAATGGTGGTAATGGGTTAAAACAACCTATGTCAATCGTTTGGATGTTAAAATATATGTTTTAAGCTATCAAGCGGTAAAATTGGTATCGGAAATGCTATGTCCTTGGAGGTATTCAAACTCACGACTTTCCGGCTCCAAGTCTCATGCGACGAGATTTATGGCCACGCATACCGCACGTTACAATATTTATAAGATGCAAGGTCAAATCGAAACATTTAACTCTATCACCATCCAATCTATAAACACGACGTCTTTAAACAGCTGAAAATTAAAACCACCGAAAGACAGATAGATTAAATCTTAAAGGCTTGACTGCACAAGCAGACCATATACAGTGTAGATTCAGGATCAGACTGCACTTTCTATGCAGTTTGATCTTCACATTCCTGTCAAAAAAGCCCCATTTTTTGCCTGTATGTGCTGAAAAGGTTTACTGTGCGTGTTTAACAACAACAACAGGCAATCTATAAACAAACCAATCATTCAATACCCTTAACCCTTTACCACAGCAATATTTCAGACTGGTCCATATTAATGGAATTTACGGAGGACAATTTATGTGTTTTTTAAAATGATAATTCTTGTCTTGAATAGGTAGAAAACATTGTTGGAAAAGGAGAAAATGCTGGTTACCAGCATTTTCTCCTTTTTCCACAATGTTTTCTAAAGGCCATTTTCTTAGGGTCGTTAATGTCGTCTGGTAAAAGGGTAACCGTTCAATTTATCAAAGGACATCGTAAATTCCAGTTGTTGATGTTGTTGTTTTGTTGTTGTTGTTGTACATCATAATCTGGATAAACAAGCAGTTATCTTCGACAGAAGGTTATCAATTGCATGAGACCAGCCTGCAAAGCCAAGTTGGTAGAGCGTAGGACTCATGAGGGTGATCATGTGGGTGTGGTTTCCATCCCCACGGCTGGCCACCTAAAATTACTAATAGTCTTTCGGATGAGACGGTAAACCGAGGTCCCGTGTGACGGTGCTATATACAGCGAGCACGTTAAAGAACCAGGCGAAACTTAGGATGAGTTTCGTCCTTTATCTGCACTATCCCCCGTACAGCAATATGGGAAGCCGGTGGCGACGATTTATAAACGCAAATTCAACCAATAAATCAATCACGAGTACAGAAACACCAGCCAAAAATAATGTGACAGAAGCAATTGTTACCGGCACTTAAATTCTTTCCTTTTCAAAACGCTTTTTCGAAAAAGGATAATATTAATATCATGTCCCTGTATGGTGCATAGTTTATATAAACGCCTTCTGATCAGTCTTGCATTAATTCGTAATTCTTTACCAAACAACAAAATTTAAGACTGGTCCAAAATGAAAGAAGACGAAAGATTATTCAAGATGACTCAAATGGTGGATTCTTTTCATGATAGAGAGGAAAACAGTGTGTGAAAAGGAGAAAATGCCGGTTAACAGCAATTTGTCCTTTTCCCACAATGTTTTCAATGGGCTTTGTTCCAAAGGTTGTTAGCTGAGGTTAATTAGTACAGGGTTACCGTAGTTAAAACCCGTAGGTAAATCGCAGTTACTTTTGCAGACGTTGTTGATTACGATCAGACGGCACAAAATGCGCAGTCTAATCTTGGATTTACATTTTCTGATGTTTCTAAGGAATTAAATAAATTTTGGTTTTTCTTTTTCAAACATATAAAGAATATACATATAACTTTATACTAGCCGTTACAAGTTTAAACCTTTACCACACAATCCCGACTTTAACATCTCTGTGAAAGAAACCTTTTAAAAACATTTTTGGAAAAGGAGAAAATGCTGGTAACCAGCATTTTTTCCTTTTCCCACAACAATGTTTTCTTCCCTTCCTTAATCAAATTTTAATTCTAAAGTCACAGTTATTTCGTCGTCTGCAAATGCTTTCAATTTGGACCAATCTAGAACTTTGTCATTTGGTATAGAGTTAAACCTCTCCATATTGAATGCAGACGACAAACTAAGTGTGAATCAAATAGCAGAATTATCATTTAAAAGGTACAACACAATTCGGAAATGACGGTCAAAAGCACTGTCTCTTTTTCCCCACAATATTCTCTAGAAGCCTTCTTTCTTTGGATCTTGTAACGCTAAAGTCGTTTAACAAAAGGTTAGATAGCACCAATAACGTTAACTCGATAACAAACGACAAAATTTTTGGCTTGTCCAAATTGAGAGCACTTGCAGACAATACCAAGGTGGTTCAGATGGTGTAATCTTGCTTTCATATGGTGAAAAACATTGTGAGAAAAGGAGAAAATGTTGGTTACCAGCAGTTTCTTCTTTTCCCGCCATGTTTTCAAAAGGCCTTTTTATAGGGGCGTGAAAATCCGGGATTGTTTGGTAAAGGGTTAAACCTTCATTTAACCCATTACCACACAATCCCTACTTTTGACACCCCTGTGAAAGAAGCCTTTAGAAAACATTGTGGGAAAAGGAGAAAATGCTGGTAACCAGCATTTTCTCCTTTTCCAACAATGTTTTCATCCCTTCACAAAACAAATTTCAAATTTTCAGTCACTTTTATTTTGTTGTCTGCAAATGCTTTCAATTTGGACCAATCTAAAATATTGTCGTTTGGTAATGGGTTAACAATCCTAAGTTACAACAACCATGAGGAGAAAGCCTTTGGAAAACAATATTGGAAAATGTGAAGATGTTGTTAAGCAGCATTTCCTCCTTTTCCCATAATGTTTCGTACTACTTGAAAAAAAAAAACCCATTAAATTTATGTTTAATTTGTCGTCTGCATTGGCTTTCTAACTGAACACATCAAAACTTTTATCGTTTGGTAAAGAGTTTGCAAAGAATGCTGTTTGTAAAAGTGCCTCGCACAAATTTGTTCTGAAAGATTGTTTTCCTTCCGAAGGTATTTACGCAAGATAAAATTGATTAGGGTATCGCGTAAAAAAAAATAAAATTGGGGCGAAAATCGAAGAAGAAAATTAAGTGCTATGGTTTAACTTACCGCACCAAATATGGCAAACCGACAAATATTTGTTATTCCAATTTTAGCTGTAATATAAATCCAAAATCAGCACGATGCCACTTTACCAATAATTCTCAATTTAGTAAATCGCATCCTTTTTAGGAATCTTAAACAAATATGCTCGAACACTCCAGAAAAGAAATCTGCTTCCTTCTTCTGCTAAATCGCCAATTTATCTTGTAAAAGTTTCAGAATCACTTTAAATCTCACAGAAATTATATATTTATATAAGAAAATAAACCCGAAGGACTAAAACTATAATAAAAATCCAGTTTTTTGTATCCAACTGTAGAAGCTTATGAACTGAAGTTGAAACAAAGTCCATATACATTCCCATTCATTCAAGAATACAACACAGAAATATTTTATAAATTGTCACAAACATTTGTCAACCTCAGGCTGATATCTTTTAACACGCAATTAATGTATCCAAAATATAAGAATGTGCAAGTAAAAAAATCTAACCGAACACGCTCTTTTTAAAAAACATAAACCCGAGCTGCATATGTATCGCTATACTAAAACGTTTTCACAGGTAAATTCTCAACCTCTCTGAAATAACGTTACAACCAAAATACATCTACCTGGGACAGGACTTTTTTACATCCAGCCACTATTAATATACGATCGTTTACTATGTCTACCGGGTTAAACTCCCCTTACTTTACGTATCTTATAGTGTCGTGAGATCTAAGCGTAAAACTGACAAAGATTTTGGAATATTATTCTATTTTTAAATAATTTTGAAGGCACCTCTAGGTCTCATTTCACTGTAACAGTACTGATAAAAGATAGCAGCGTCCAAGCTGAAAGCAATTGAAGACGATTAATAAAACATGAATACTACAATTGTATTTTGTGTTAATGTGCGTGGTAGAAAATAATGTAGGAAAAGAAGAAAATGCTGGTTACCAGCATTTTCTTCTTTTCCTACATTTTTTCAAAAAAGACTTCCCCATCGGGCCACTAAAACAGGTTGTTGTTTGGTCAAGGGAACCCGTGCGCATGTCAGTAATTTTTGTCTATCCACACATGGACTGGTAAATTATCACAATAGCCATCAAGGGAAATTTCTCTTCAAATTGTGCATTATTGCATCCAAAGAGTTGCTTTAATATGTCTTTCTTCCGTCTGACTGAATCCATTTGAATCTGAGTTTGCTTTGCGAAATGTCAACATTGAAACCTTCTGTCTCTATATCCATCCATCCATCCATCCATCCGTCCGTCCGTCCGTCCGTCTATCCGTCCATCCATCCATCCATTCATCCATCCATCCATCAACCCATCTATCCATCCATCAACCCATCCATCCATCCATCCATCCATCCATCAACCCATCCATCCATCCATCTCTGTCCGATCAACCGACTGACTGACTAATCAAGCGACGGACGGACGGATTGAGTGTTTCGCTGTTTATCTACATGTTGCTCAACCTAAAAACTGTATAGTGAGTGTGGGACCTTAAGATTTATAATCAAAGACAGAAAAAGAAACTCAAATAAGAAAAAAAGTGTCATGACTAACAAAAGAAAACATCGCAAAAATATCTCAGCGCAAATTAATCAGTTGACAATGTGCCAAATGGTGCCAAATCTTACATATAGAACGTGTCTTATACCATGATTCATCCATTTTGTTCGAAGAACTATCTGATTCTATGAGTCCATATCTCACCTTTTTTTTTTCTACCCTTTCTAGAAAAGTTTCTTTGTTTGCTGTAGGTTAAAGACCTGCATTTGGTCATTAAGCATTTTCTTCGAGGAAAAACAGTAATTCAAGAGTTCGGCTACTCAATTGCTGAGTCTAGACGTATTCATTTAATCAAATACGTAATTATTTGCAAATTTAAAGTAGCAAGAATTTGCTAAAGTAGCAATGCTTTGTTGCAAATTTGATAAAAGGTTTTATCTTTTAGTTTGTGAATAATTAGAAAATTAATGTTTTTAACGAAGTGTGATAGCAAAAAAAGTACTTTAACAGACAAAAATTTTATAACACACTGTTGAGTTGGTAACGTGGCCTTCATCATATAGAATGTTTCATTTATTTAGCATTATGTTACAAATTTATCCTTATTCTTGTACAATTTCATTTCTGTCTAACGTTTTCTTACAAGTGATTAGAATCTTTAAATTCTGTTTATGCTGTTACCAACAGATTGTCCTTTTCTCACTATGTTTTTCATAGGATTCTTTCTAAGGGTCGTTAAAAGTCGGGATTTGACATCAAAATACATTTTAGCACTTAAATGCCGGTGTCCCTCAGGGCTCAATACTTGGTCCACTTCTGCTTCTTGTATACATCAATGATATTGTCAAAAAACATCGAAACGGGTATCAATTTCTTTGCCGTCGACACTATCTTGTCATTTGTTGTTAGAAATCCTGCTGACACGGGCAACACTCTTCAAGACGATGTCATTGAAATTAATTCTTGAGCGGAATCGTGGCTTGTTAAATTTAATCAAACAATATCTGAATCTCTTGTCATCTCAAGCAAAAGTACAAAAACTACTCACCCGGATTTAAACATGTCTACTATTCTTATTCCAAATGTACAAACACATAAACGTTTAGGAATACACCTTTCTGGTGATTGCTTATGGGATTATCATATTTATTGATAGTATAGCGGATCGGGGAGAAAATTGTAATTTAGAGGCCGCAACAGAATCTCAAAACTCGGGCCCTCCGAGCCCGAGACCATAATTATTATGCTTAATGCATGTCAGCGTCAAACACGGGATCCCAAATGGACAAACACTAAATATTATGCAAGGGTGTAACTTCTGCAATGCTAATTGAGAGATACAAGCCAACACCAGTGATCCATCCTAAACATTTGGTCCATGCCGAAGTCAGGTGATCTCCGCATCGAGTCCCTCACGACTAGCAACATCCGATCTCCAAGATTGTTCATTAAAGGCGTGAATGAACTCCATCTTCTACCATAATCCCTTCCACTCACTTACCCAAGGCCTTTGACTCAATACACAGAGACAAGGTGCTGCCGCATGCTCAGAGCTTGTAATAACGCGGAAATGCTAATCAAAGTCATAGTTGAAACACGGATTCAAGAACGAATACCTTAACGCCCGATTGCGAAAGAAAAAATTCTGATATAATAGTCGCTTTGCTGCAGGATGAAACACTGTCACATTTTCTATTCATCGTTTGCCTTGTCTAAGTATTGAGAAGAAAGACAAATAATGGTTGAGAGGAGGTGTTAGGTGTACAAATCCAATAGGGAAGAAACGGAAGATGTCGAGGCAAATGTAAATCTGACCAGAGCATATATTCATCAACTATTTTAAACAACAATCGAGATATTCTAGTTATCTTTTCTAGTCCAATTCAAAGTAACGGAATTTCTTACTGTCTAAATCATTCAGTGTAGCCAACAAGAAATTGAGATTTTTTTAAAATCTAGAATAACATTTGGAAGAAATTTAGAATGGTCAGTGAATATGAGTCCTGGACTTGCTGATTACATTGCCCTCATAGAGAAAGAGTCGCAGTACAAGCACTGCCTCAATTTGACCAAGTGTAGACCTCAACGTGAGAGCCAAAACTTTATAGTCCTAACGTTCAGTCAGATAGAGCATGTGGTAATGAATGAAATAGATTGGGTCACATATGGAGTGTCTTCAGGACTTCAAATAACTGTGCTCAATGACAAGTAGCACAAAGGCTGATAACAAAGCTAGAAAAGAAAAGGCATGACCTGCACCAGTTAATGTAAACAATCTGGAAGTCAAACCTGAACGGAAACTTGATAACTAAAATGTATAGTGGCAGGAGATCTGCTATATGACGGTGAAACATGGTGGACTGGGAAAAAAGAAGAAGCAAGGCTAGATGGCTATTACGCAAGGATATTCAAAAACGGTTTGAGGGAAGACATCACTGATCAGCAGCTATACGATGACCTACCAAGTGATCTCTAGATCTCAAGGAGGCTTGCATATACAGTTCATTGCGCAAGACACATGTGTGTCTAACAAAGCATCGCACCAGACACAGTCGTGTCTAACAAAGCATGGGACTGGTACCTTTACCGAGACGTTGAAAACGAGAGGCAGGGTTATAGATGGACATGCCAGCTAAAATAGGATGGTTATGCCTGATACCATGGCATAAGTGGGGTAAGCCAAGGGAAGCAAAAATGTACAAGCGTAAGGCAGGGTGTGTCTAGAATTGTGAGATATTGCCTTGCCATCTTGTACAGTGAACGCTTTTAATCTTTACGAAACAATGCGGCCTTTTTTATAACCCAGAGAAGAAGCTTTTTGAAAGGGATTAAATACAAGTAACCAGCCTGTTCTTCTCTTCCTACAATCTTTTCTACCCTTAAAATGAAAGTTCTTGGGTAAAACTGAATATGCTGTCTGTAAACGCTTTGAATTTGAACATGGCTGAATTTTTGGACCATCTAGGAACTGCAACAAACGCCGACCTTGGCCAGACTGTGCGGATTGCGCAGGCCGACCGGGGGCAACACTTTTCTCTTTTATGACATTTTCTGCATGAAAAGTAGCCATTTTACCTCACTGTACAATCATTTTTTATTTGTCAACATAAATTGTAAATTGAACTGCACTATCTTTGATTTATTTTCATCTAATTGATGTAAGGAATTCCCAGATTGTTCCTTTTTGCGTGACTGGTCACATAATGAATTATGTATTGATGGTGCAATGACGGCCATTATCTTACTCAAATATGTTAAAAATGGCTTTATGCATCATATGAATTATGCATATCTTTACAGCTATTTCTAGGTCTTTCAAGGCTGTGTAACCTACAGTATTGAAATAATATCAATATAAAGCGACAAGGTTGAATTTGAGATTACAAAAATTCAAACGAAAACCTTGACACTGTACTTTAAGGTTTCATAAAACATGCAAACAAAATCCTATTTTTTCTTTCATGTTTTACATACATAACAAATCTAGTACAACATAGACAGATTTCAAACCAAGCGAAAACTGTACCTAATAATAGAACGGCGTAGTTTAAAGAAAATACGCAGTTTTTAAAGGAAAATATTGTGGTAAAACGACTTATTAATTGCTTTCCCATAAGTACTGTAAAAAGACGTATCTTTAAAAACATATTTAGATATTTGGGAAAGAAGTGCTGAAATATGACCAGAAATACCTATATTGTTCAGTATGACGAGAAACTGAATGAAAGGCAACATCGCCTGTAATAGTATCTCTTTCCACATTCATAATGCATATTTTGAAAGGAGAAATTTTTTAGTTAGTTGCATTTATCAAAATATGTTAATCCGAATCGCCATTGGATAAAAAACGGTTGTTGGTAAAGCTGATGAAAATACCAGTTATCGTCAGCAACGCTTCTTCATGCACATCTCTATATATTTTTGTCGCACATTGTCTGCAACAAGTCGGTTAGAGCACACAGAATTAAAATGTCCTCTTTATTCAACCAATCACAAATTACTTAGTATTAATTTGAGTCCCTCAATTCCAAGAAGAAAGTTAAAAAAAAAAAAACAGCAAAGTAAAGAGATGCGCTATTAGACTATGCAGTGCTTTCGCAGAAATGCTTGAAAACCCCAAGCTACTGTTGTCCTTTTTGTGATAGGAAAGAATTTACTTTAAGCTTTGATAAAGTCTTACGTCTGCAAACCATTTAAATGCCATGGACGAAAACAGGAACTTTTCCTTAAAAGGCATAGTCACGATCAGACTGCAAAATGCTTGCAGTCTAATGTTGGATCTGTTCCATCTGCTTGTATAGTCAACGCTAGGTAATGAAATGTTTTTTTTTTCAGTTTCAGTGGACTTAAACTTAGGCCGCCGAAGTAGGTCGAGTTAAAATGTTTGAATATGTTGCCGAAAAATATGACTATTCACCAAAAGACAATTTTTTTGTTTTTTTTCCCAATACTTAATTGTGGTTCGAAATGGGAGTCGATTTTGCAATAGTAGAAAAAAAAATCTGGAAAAGGAAGAACATAATGGTTATCGACATTTTCTCCCTTTTTTCCACAATATTATCAAAAGCCTTCTACTGGATCGTTACAATACAGGAATGTATCGTAAAGAGTTAAATAAAAAGGTTACATATTTTATTTTTTTTTAAATACCCTCTATAGAATTCATCAGGCTTTTAAATCTATGTAGCATTTTACTTCATAAGAAACCAATTTACGTTAAAAATATCTGACATTTCAATAAAAAAAAATCCAAACACACATTTTTTTTTTAAATTACGCCTCCTTTGTTTCGTAGCTTGCAAAATATCAAAAAAGTAATTTTATACATCTCTTACCAAGTGATTTGTTACTTTTCTACTTTATTTCCAGGTAATCTCAAGCCATAAAATGAAATATGTTAATACAAATAAAGGACAGAATAAGGACATCTGACTTTTCTCCCTTTCCCTTTTTAAGCTCTTTTAAAGAGGACAATATTTTCAACCAACTCCTATCAAAATATATTTGCCGAAGACAGGATGTACCTTTGATAGGACAGAAAACATTGTGGAAAAAGAAGAAAATGCTGGCTGGAAGCCAGCATTTTCTTCTTTTTCCGTAATGTCTTCAAAGGTCCTCTGAAATGATGGGACGAATTTGTTAAAAGTAAGACTTCTCGCATATTTGAGCAGAATCATCTCCCAAACAAAAGCCTTAAAGCTGTTCGCCCCACGCTTTTCGATCCTTCAATTAGGGTCACTCGAGTGGAGAAAGCTTACAGGTGAATCCGGAACGCGAGGCCCCCCCCCTTTACAAACATGACCTTACAAAATGTTAAACATTTTGAGCGATAAATACTGAAAATCGAAATAAAAATACCGGCCTGTAAGTAAGAGGCTGTTACTTGTTTCATGGCTTTTTTTAGGGGATTGGGGTGGGATGTCAAGTGTACCAATATCAATAGTGTGCTAAAACAGAATCTCGAACGCGAACCTAATTTACAATATGACGGTAAAACAAGCCGAGCATTTTGAGCCCTAAATAGCCGAAATTGAAATACGATTATTAAGTCGATAAGCAAAAGGCTATTACTTCAGTTTTCCGTCTTTTAACAAAGACAGGAGGTGAGATAGTGTCCCAATTGCCAGAAAGATAGTATAGATTCAACAAAAAAGCGTATGGTGGCAAGTATTATCTAGAATTATAATGCCTGTATGAGCAACGAAATATTCAAAAGGCATGATGTTCTTTTTTTAATGGGGGGGGGGGACAAATTTAATCAAATACAAAAGATAACTGTCAGAATTGTGAAAATTCATTCTAGAATTTCTAAATCGGAGTGTCTACACTGTTTGAAAAAAAACAAACTTATTTTGTTTTAAATTGACAAACGATGTCTATCAAGGAAGAAAGTTTAGACTTGTCCAAATCAAAAGCATTGTACAGATGACAAATGTGGAATTAATTGTGGAATTTGTCTTAGAAAATATTGTCGGACAAGCAGAAAATGCTATTGCCAGCAAGCATTTTCTTCTTTATCTATACAGTATGTTTTCACAAGCCTCTTTCACAATGTAATTTAAATCCAATAACTTGAAACGCTAATCATTTAAAATAAAAATTTCAAACCGTTTAATGGTATAACAAATTTATTCTTATGGAGAAAATATTTCCATACCGGACAGTGTAGACACAAGATCAGACTGCACGTTCTGATCTTGATCTACACTGTCTGCTAAAGGCCAGCGAGCCGCTCTTAGTCGCCAAATTGTTAAGGGTGTAAGGATAAAGTCGTTGTCCCGTACTTATTTCACGCTGAGATCAGAAAGTTTGTTTACAATGGTGAAGTATGTCTGTTGAAATAGTTTAAAAAGTTGCGGTTTTTCGAATTGATAACAAATACAGAAGGGAAATGAAAAGTACAAGCTTGAAAAGGTACAAGAAGTGCATCCGAGTTATTTTTGTTACCGAAAAACAGACAACAACTCTTTTTGTATTCAGTGTCGTTTTTAACGTTATTTCAGCTAAATCAACTTTGTGTACAGTGTCGTTTTTAAAGGTGGATATTTAGAATTTTCACATCTCACCAAATTAAGAAATATATATATCACTGAAATTCATATGAAAAAATAATACAAATCATCAATAATTAAGATTCATAAAATTACAAAAAAAAAATTTGGGGGGTGGTATTCCCTTAAAAGGCAACGTAACCTCTTAAGTTATTTTTAGATTTCGCGCCTAAAATCAATAAAGCATTGTGGGAATGTCAAGTGACTGGCACGTGACTCATAACGCTTAAATTCCCCATCATAACAAACATGTTATAATTATTTTCCACAATGTCTTCTTCGGACGCCATGTTTGAAGCTTCTTCTGTGTATTCCTGTAAGTAAATGAGCGATATGATCATCTAAAATAGAATGTGTCTCCTGTTGGTGTCAACCTGGGCCGTAGTAAATCTCTATTTTCTCGTGTTGTCGGACGCTTTTCGACTACTGGGGTTTTATGAATGAAAATTAAAAGGCTTTGGGAGTATAAGGATGATTTTTTTTTACAGTTTTGTAAAATTTTCGTCCCAAAATCTGAAGGGCCACCTTTAAAGTTATTTCAGTTAAATCAGCTTTGTGTTCAGTGTCGTTTTAACGTTATTTCAGCTAAATCAACTTTGTGTTCAGTGTCGTTGTAACGTTATTTCAGCTATATATCGAGGCCGGCATTGCACCTATTTATACTTTCCTTTAGTTTTCTTTTTCACCAATGCTTCGAACAATATCCTTCCAAAGCCCACATTACCATCGTTGAAGCAACGATCAGCGGATAAAGAGGAATAAATCTCGTCTCAATGCCTATCAACAGTCTAGAGAAATTGGCGAAGCTGGTGGAATCGAGCCAGTGACGCTTTCCCCATCCCTACCCCATCGTTTCGTCGATGCTTATGTGGAAAAGCAGCCAGTGATTTAGTAAGAATATTGTGCAAAGCGCTTATGACAGATTATGGAAAAACGTGAATAAGCGAACTGACCGCCACGATATAACTGAAAATTATGTTGAATTCAGCGTTAACTACCATACAATCGATCAATGCTGCAAATAACCCACACAACAGTTCAGATTTTTTAGGACACGAGTTTCTCTGCATGCAGGCATGCACTAGACATGGTGTGCCAATTGGAAATGTGACCTGTCACACAAATGGAACCTTCTGGGAACCGCAAAAAAGTATCAACCCTGGTCAGACTGCGCAATTGCGCAGTCTGACCACGGTTGACACTTTGCGCTCTTTATGACATTTTCTGTATAAAAAGTGGTCAATCTACTTTGTTATACAATTCTTTTTTTTTCGATCAGCTTAAATTGACCTTCACTATCGTTGATCTGTTTTCACCTAATTGATGTACGGAATTCCCAAATAGTCCCTTTTCGCGTGGCAAGTCACACATCTGTACGAAGTGAAGCTTTTAGGATAGGGTAAAATATTTTGAAAGTTTATAATTATGAAAAGATAAACCCCAGGCCAGCTAAACAGCTGTTTATTAGCTTTTGAGTATACCATCCCTTCACGTGAAGTTGGGCTTTGGATACCCTATAACCTTTAACTCATTACCACACGACAAGATTTTAGACGTGCCCGAATTGAAAGCATTTGCTGATGACAGTTTCAATGTGGCTCATATGAAATGAGTTTTCTTTGATTGAGTGGAAAACATTGTGGGAAAGGAGAAAATGCTGGTAACCAGCATTTTTCTCCTTTTCCCACAATGTTTTCAAAAGCCATCTCTTTCAGGGATGTTAAAAGTCGTCATTGTGTGGTAAAGGGTTAATCTACTATAGTATCCTTATGACTGTTACAAACGACAAAATTTAGGACTCGACTGAAAGCATTTCGATAGGTGAGTGCAATACTATTCTAAGTCCCTGTGCATTGTATAAGGATTTAGAATAGTATTGCACTCACCCATTGAGTTACAGAAGCCAATTTAATGGTGGCTAAAATGATGGGTTCTGTGTCTACTCGAGTAAAAAATATTGTTGGAAAAGGAGAAAATGGTGATCACTGATCACCAGCATTTTTTCCTTTTCCAACAGTATTTCTTTAAGTCTCCTTTAGAGTCTTAAGAAGATGAGAATGGGTGGAATAGAGTTAAATACCCAGTGAAGATGTTAGATGTTTCGAGTTTGCTGCTTGTCTTCATTTTTCTCTTCGTTTTGTTCTCAAAAAACTTTCAGCGCATTTATCGGAATCAGCTCGCAAAGCTCAGACTCGAACCAACTAATGGTCTTTGATTGATTGATAAATCGATTGCTTAATTTGATTGATTGATTGATCAATGGATTGATTGATCGATCAGTGAATTGACTGATTGATCAATCGATTGCATAATCTTATTGATTGATTGATCAATGGATTGATTGATCGATCAGTGAATTGACTGATTGATCAATCGATTGCTTAATCTTATTGATTGATTGATCAATGGATTGACTGATTGATCAGTAGATTGATTAATTGATTGATTGATTGATTGATACCATTTTCAATATTATTTCAGTTGTGTCAAGAAGGGCAGTGTGCAATTTCATTCTTTGAGTTCCGACTACCAGTACTTCGTTAAACTCTTTGCTGCTTTCCCACATAAACATCAATGAAACAGTTATCAGTGTGGAGAGAGGAATGTTGCTTTGATTGCTCGGAACAAAATTGACCAATCTATAGATTCGAACCAGTAATCCTGAGATATCAAGTCCAGCACGCTACCGACTGTTTTGTCTTTGTACAAGCCTAAAAGTTTAATAGACTGGTAAAGAGTTGATATATCCGTAGGTATGGTAAATAGGTTGTGTCAATAAATGTACTTACAATCAGGTTAGAAAATCTCCGTCAAAATCTAAGGTGTGAAACGTCGTATCTACTTAATTATGATAAATGACCCAGTAAAACATGCAAGGGTGGATGAAACTATGTCAGATAATAAAACCGCTGCTGTAGCTTTTTAGCTCTGTACTAGACGACAAATTCTCAGAAAAATCTAAATTGGAAACATTTGCAGACGACGAATACAGAATGGGTAAAATGACATGACTTGTCTTCGATGGGGTAGAAAACATTGAAGGAAAAGGAGAAAATGCTGGTAAACCAGTATTTTCTCCTTTTCCTACAATGTTTTAAAACATAATTTCAAAGGTTCATTTTTAACACGGATTTATGTGGTTAAGAATTGAAAAGATATCACGACCCTGAAAAGATGTTGATCTTTGCCACGAGATGAAACGTGCCTCTTATATCATTTAATTATAAACGTTATACACACCCATAGAATGAAATGTTTTATTGGAAGCAAAAAACGAATTTTAATAGAAAATTTTCCAATATATAAATTTATTGAAAATTTCTAAAGTACAAATTAAGAGCAGAAATTTCACATGGGATTGTTTTTGTCAGGAAAAAACCTTATCGTATTGGACAGTGTAGTAGTGTAGATAGAAGATGATTAAACTGCTGTATGAGACTTGGCCGCAGGTGTTAACTTTGGAACCAGAATCGAGAGAGATTAGTTTAAGTTATAAGAACTTGTTTCTCAATCGATGTCAACTTAGGGTTTCATTTCTGGAATTGTTCATTGGCCAACACATTCGGCGCGAGTACTGGTATAGTTGCCAGGAACCAGAACCGAGAGAGATTAGTTTAAGTTATAAGAACTTGTTTCTCAATCGATGTCAACTTAGGGTTTCATTTCTGGAATTGTTCATTGGCCAACACATTCGGCACGAGTACTGTTGTAGTTCCCAGGAACCAGAATCGAGAGAGATTAGTTTGAATTATAAGAACTTGTTTCTCAATCGATGTCAACTTAGGGTTTCATTTCTGGAATTGTTCATTGGCCAACACATTCGGCACGAGTACTGTTGTAGTTCCCAGGAAGTTGAACCGAGAGAGATAAATATAGGTTATTAGAACTTGTCTGTCAACCAATGCAAAAAAAAAAAAACATTGCTTAAACGAATCTGATCTTGATCTACACTATGTCATTATTATTATTACACGTGTTGCATTCTCTCAGTCTTATGCCCTAGTCAGGGCTTAAAACAATATATAGCTCGCTTATTCGAATCCCAATTGACTAATTTCTGATAGGGTAGAAAACATTTTGAAAAAAGAAGAAAATGCTTAGTGCCAGCATTTTCTTCTTTTCTAAAAATGTTTTGGAAAGTCTCCTTTAAAACTCAGTGCGGTGTTGGTTAAAAGTTTTGAAACGATGAATAACATGTTCGATGTTTTATAAAAAAACCACACACACACAACAGAATTTCTATTTTGTCCTTAACAAATGTGAGATGAAATAGATGGCAAAAGAGATAATGAGATACGAAAAGTTAAAAAAAATGATAATGAAGCATGAAGATCTAGTTGTCCTAACGATAAAGATCTCCACATTGTCACATTGTGGGATACTTTGCTATGGTTTATGACGTATACTATAACGTTATTATTTTGATAAAAACATGATAAACTTATTTTGATAAAAATATGATAAACTTATGTGTGAGAGTGAGTGAGAGAGAGAGAGAGGGAGAAAGAGAAGGAGACGGACGGATGGACAGATGGACGGACCAGTAAGCGAGCGGGCGGGCGGACGGACGGGAAGACGGACAGACAGACGAACAGATGGGGAGAGATGGAAGTTATAAGGTTTTTGTTAAGTTAAAAAAAGGATGGGTATTTTAAAGTATTTACAGTAATTTCCAAAGATTTATTCCTAGGACCAATGACCGTAACATGCTTTTCGATTCTAGCAATGGATTTTCGTCTGAGGAGGTGTTTTTCCTTAATTCACACGGAATTTTATAATCGCCCGCTGTCTGGTTAGCACATACGGTATCACTGCTTTCAGGTCCGAAAAATTACATATCAATACGATAAATGCTTTCTATAATTCAGAAATATGGCAATCGAATTGGACAAAATATAAATGGTGAGAATTTAAAATAAACACTAAAGTCATGGTAAGTTCACAAATGTAAGTGCATTTTCTTGAATATGCTACCGTGTGCATTTTGTACCGAGTTCTCAATTTTGACATAAATATACAGTGCTACAAGCCTGCCCTATTGCCGAAAATAAGCTATCATTTTAATAGACTTAATTCATTTTCAGTTCACTTTAATTCCATTTGTCTTCTCTTTTAGCCACAATTGGTGATGATAAGATATGAAAAGTTATTCTTTAAACGAATCATCTCTTGAAAGTGTTTGTGTACTTTTCGGACAGCCCTCGTGTTTCAGAGCCCAATACGACAGCATAACTTTGTATAGCACAGAATGCTGCGGTACCAGAATTTCAATAAAAATGCCTTTTAAGTTCAACCTTAATCAAACATTCAGATATTTGAATCAGGTGATGAACAGGGTCAACCATTGGGATTATCAATGTAATGGCACGAGAACTGATTGAAGCTTCTAGGAATCATTAATTGGGGGTGATTAATGCATGTATATACCTAGCCAAATTCGAAACATGGCGAGGTTTGAATGTATTTACTTTTTTAACACTGTGGCAGATTTGTTTGTCTTGTCATTCTGTTGATCGGCATATTGGACAGAAAGGAACAAGTTTTTTTTTGTATTTGGGCCGAAATAAGGAACGGGTCAATAATCAAGTCAATTAACTTGATTATTGAAGTCGACTATTGCGATTTCAAAGCTGATATTGTTGTTGAAAATCTAAGCGTAATGGACAATGTACGTTCTAGATTAGGCTAGGCAGCTACAAGCTCTGAGCAGACTGGTCTTAATCTATATCGTTCACAAACGTGCACTGGACAGCGCTTGGTAGTCTGTGCGTAAAGATTTAGTTGTGCACTCGGGTACAAGTTTTAGTTCGTCGATCATTTTAATGCTGTAGGTTAAAAGATTATAAAACTAAACCCACTTCACACATCATTTCAATACTATGCGATAAGACCCATAGAGAATCAATTTAACAACCATCCACACCCAAAAAAGGCAGACCCACAACAACGTGCGGGCGGTCGCAAATATAAAGGTACCGTACCGGATCACCCTGGAGACACTCATAAACGAACCGTCTAATTTTGTCGAGTACAATAGACGGCCGGAGTGAAGCCGCACCACTGCAATAAAATACTTAGCACACATTATCTAAATTATCGCCTTTTCTTTATACGCGGTCTGGTGTGGGATGATGTTTCCAAGTGTCATTTAATGGAGAGCATAGCGTTATGTTTCAAATGAAATGCAACACAAAATGTTTATGTGAAAATAAAGAGCTTAAAACCCTTTCCGTCTTTAATCTCGACTCGCCACAACTACTTTTAACACTTACTGCACTTTGTGCCCGGAAGTTGCGCAGTGATACATCACTGCCTCCTTTTAATATCACTTCCGTTCTGTAATCTGCTCACAAACTATAACTCAAAAGGCTAAACAAAATACAGAATTGAAAGGCAATTCAGTAAAACACTTGCATACATTTAAACAAATAGTGATAATGTTCTACTATCCAAAGATTTAACAGTAAAGATAATGATTGTAATAAAAATTCACAAATCCGAGTCTCGCGTATTTTTGGTATTCCGATGTGAAGACGTTGGAGTCATGTATAATACAGTATTTTGGGATTGCGCTAAGTTCTTCGATCTTAACAAATCTCTACAAAGCTTAATTGAACTTTCGATATCAATACTGTTGCAGTTGTGTTGTTTTCTCGTCCTTTTCCTGACATTTAAAAACGCCTAAGACTTAATCTTAATGAAGAGAACCAATCGTAACGAAAGGACTTGCACATGTAAATTTTGAGCACATCGGAATGAATTTTTTTTTTCCTGAACAAAATCTGCACCAACTTAGCGTTCAGTTTGATATGTATCAATGCACGTCAGCCATACGTTTCTGGTTTGGTGTCCCAGATCTATATTTATAAATCATTTTAAATGCTGTTCTTATTCCAAACCGTTAGATTTCAGAATCAAAAAAGAAGTCAATCGTTGGTTTACTTAAAAACCCTCGTAACTACAGCTTCCCTCAAGCTGTAGTTACGAGGTTTATGAAGTAAACCGAAGTAATACAACGACAAATAGAAAACAGAGGAGACGCATAACAAGAGAGATTTGTCTTTCTCACAAAGTAAAACAGAAACTGCAGATTTTAACTGGTTTTGACAAGGAAAAAGCAGATTTCGTGTGATAGCGTGTGAACATCAAAGACCATTGTACAATCCTATTTAAATAATCGTACAAAACAAGAGGCAGGGAAGGTAAAAAAAAAAAGGCAAAGACTTTATTGCCAGAAGATTTTCATGAAAACTGTAACCAATCCACGTCAAGAAAGATATTCATATCATTGTGTTTAACCCATTACCACACAATCCCCGATTTTGACACCCCTGAGAAAGAAGGCTTTAGAAAACATTGTGCGAAAAGGAGAAAATGCTGGTAACCAGCATTTTCTCCTTTTCCCACAATGTTTTCAACCTTTCACCAAACAAATTTAAAATTTTCAGTTACTTCTATTTTGTCGTTTGCAAATGCTTTCGATTTGGACAAGCCTAAAATATTGTCGTCTGGTAATGAGTTAAAGTGCATTAATCCTTCACTAGTAGAAACATTTCACTCATGAAGTTGAAAACAAATCCGGTTCTTTTGCTTGCAGACACTTTTGGTCAACATTTAACTCCATAAAACATACAGTCTTATCTTGAACATAAAATGTCCAAAACATGAAGTTACTGCAGTCATTGGATTTTCTTTCACAGGAGGTACCGTTGGACTTGCTCGATTCAACCCAATTACATTGCAAGACAAATAAAATGTATGAATTCATTTAAGCCCGAAAACGAACATTACAAATATGACCCTTTCGGCTGTTATAGGGATGTCAGATTTTCTTTACGCTTAATACATTTAGTTGTAAAATTTAGAGAGAGAGAGAGAGAGAGAGAGAGACACACACACACACACACACACAGACAGACCGAAGAAAGCAGGAAGACACAAATGGTATGAAAAAAGAAATCGCATGGGCATAAAGGCAACTTTCCATTAATTAGTGCTATACTGCGCACTTCCCCCCAAACATCGAGAGATAAAGGTAAAAAATAAGAAAGACAAAAAGCAAGGGTGACGAGCGGAAAACCTAACTGTGTTAAAAACTAATATAAAAAAAACAAAACAATAAACGTTTTATTTGGTTGTAAAATTTCACGTTTCGGTTGCAACTGGAATGTTATACCTTTCAAAACGGAACATTATTGCTTCCTCTCTGCGTTATGGAAACAGATTGTTTGACAGTTTCACCTAAACCGTCTATTATCTGTTTTGTCGTATTTTTATGTAACACGTAGATTGTTAACAGGTTTCATTGTTTAAATGAAATAATGAAAACTTTATGTTATCAACGACTGTCATTGAATGGCAATTAACATCCCTCATCTTTCTTCCGGTATGCGTTAAACTCTTTACCAGATGTCAAAATCTGAGACTTGTTCAAATTGAAAGATATTCATCTATATATCTCAAATTAAAGGAGTTACCTTCAAATGAAAATGTCGGTAACTAGTAAATGAAAATCAATTGACATCTCTCGTCTTTCTCCCGGTATACTTATAATTCTTTGCCACACAACAGAACTCTAGACAAGTTCATATGCATTTGTAGATGACAAATTAAATGTAGCTCTAAAACAACTTCTGATTGGCTAACCTAAATGTTTGTGGTGTCCGTCGTGAGTGATAGAGCGTTGGCCCCATAACCCAAAGGTCCTTAATTCGAAAATCGGTAGCGGGTGTCAACTTCGGGATTTCTCATTGGCCCACACATTCAGCGCGAGTACTTTCCAGGAAGCAGAATCGAGAGAGATTAGAATTAGTTGTTACAACTTGTTTCTTAATCGATGTAGAATAGACATGTTTAAACCAAATGGTCAGACCAGTCAGAAATCAAAGCGTTGAAAACGCTGAAGTGGTATTTGTCATGGAAGCCATTGTGTGGAATTAATTATTTGAAAGAAAACAAGAAGGGGTATTAAAATATTGGCTTGAAACTCAACCTACTAAGCAAATGAATACATGTTTGGTTGAAGGGAGAACACTCATGAAAAAGTTCGAATTATTTGTGTATTGTAGTCTCCCTTTGATCATTAGGTGATATGTCGATCTATAAATATTTATCCCCATTTAGAAATAGCAATCATGGGATAAACAAGCCATGGGACTAACTGGTTTTGGAACGCAAAAGCCAAGGACCAAACGATTGGTAGACACATTTTCTATCATTGCGCCAATAGAAGTCTATGAGAGATTGAAGCAATTTTCTATGAAACAAAAATAGTATTTCCACGATCGATGGCCTCACCAAGTGTATTTTAATATGCCATTTCAAATAACATATCTGAGTACTACAGAAAAACTCATTTGCCTGAAAAAAGTTGAGCGTAACGGGGTTTATTTCCTTCGGTTTTGCACAAAATACGGAACATGGTCTTCAAAATTCAATTTTGAACTCATAGTGGTATTGTCTTCGACAAATACCACAAAAAATGGAAAACTCTTAAAGGATAAGCATGAGACGTCTCTTAAAAAAGGTTGTTAAATTAGTGCCTTGATGAAGCTTGTAAACGTTTTGATGGTGATCTCTGTGCCTGCGGCCGAGCCCTGTTCCGTCGTCGCAACGTGCAGGGCAAATGATTCGGTGTTTGTTAGTTCGAATCTTCCGTTTGGCATGCATATACTCCTACTATGTCTTAGACTTGATGAAGGTCATTGAGTGCGGATTAATTCCTCTATTACTCTTAAATCTTTTTTTTCCCCAATGACCTCCTTTCCTCACGATAAACGCTTCCAAGACAAATGGTCGAAAGACAGATGGTAGAATCGACCACGTGGACTTGTCCAAAGTGAAAGCATTTATAAGCGATTTATATGTGGCTGAAATAATGGAATATGTTTTTGATAAGATAGAAATTATTGTGTGAAAAGAAGAAAATACTGGCGTGTAGCATTTTATCTTTTCCCACGTTTTCAAAAGGCTTCTAATCTGAATTGTGTGGTACCGGCTTAATGCATTTTTCAAGCCTTGGGTTTAAGAGATATATTTTGAATATTACCATTTGAAGAATTATCAATGAAGCAATTACAAAACTCTTATTACCATCGAAACGACAAAAGGAGTTCTAAGAAAAGTAAATTTTTGCCATATGGCTTGTATGTTAGTGGCCACAGTTCACGTATTCATGTATGCCCATTGTTTAACAAACGCTATGGTAGAATTTTGCAGTGTCTTGCCCAAGGACAAAACGGAGCCACACACGACCCAACAAAAGCAAAACTACTGATAAAGACAACAATTATACATTGCCAAGTGATGACACAGAATAGATGGAATCTGTTAGACAAAAATAATTTACCAATCCTTTCCCACATAGAAAAACAAGATGTATGGTTGCTTTACCCTCTACCACCCAAAACCTGGCTATAAAGACCCTCAAGAAGGACACCCGTTGAAAATATTTTGAGACAAGGAGAAAATGCTGGTACCAGCATTTTTTCCTTATCCCACAATGTTTTCTTTCCTTTCACAGACGAACTTTCAAATATCACATGAGCAATATTTGATGTTGTCTACAAATACCTTCGGTTTGAAAAAGTCTATTCTTCTATCTGAAAAAAGGGAAAAGTATGCAACGTTGTGCAGCAATGAATTAACTTGAAGTTTGGAGCAGTTTGATGTCCTCGTAACGATGTAAAAACTCGCCAGATTTTAATAAACATTTTATGATTTAAGGCTTAAATCGGTTAACATTTTATTGATGGAGAAATGTTACAGAAGAGATCAATTGTGTGTGATATAAATCGATAGTGACTCAGCAATCGGGCAGTCATTTCGAGATAATCATCAAAATACAATTAGTCACATTTCCTCATAGAATGGTAAACTTGCCAAATGGTGAACATTTAGATCAGACTGCACGTAAAATCTAGTCTTATCTTTTTTTTGGACACTGTCCAACTCCCGTCAACTCCCGGCAAGTAATTGCTGTCTAAAGGGGCTAGATATGCAATGAAATGGTCTTTTTGAAGCATCTGGGAATGCTTAAGTTATTTCTTTGTCTAAGGACTACATCAATGGGGGCCAAGCCTTGTAGCTAGGTTAGTTATCTAGCGGAGCTGATACCAGCGGGTCGCTGCCTCGAATCGCCCGCTCAATTAAGTTCTATCTGAGGACTGATGATAGTTATTGCTTCCAGATTCAATCCTCTTTCACATCATAACCATTGTTTACACAACGGTATTGTTGAAAAGTAGCCAGTGGCTTGGGGAGTGCCTCTAAACCCTTCCACCAAAGAAACGTTAAAGCACGGTACTGTTTTTGTAACAGGTCAAAGACTTTACCCTCGGCCGGTGTAATGCAGAGAAATGACCCTTCCCTACAAAATGATCCAGGTTATTATTCTGCGTAGGGAAATGACCCCAGAAGTAATTTCAGTACGTAGAGGAATTGCCCGGGTCATTATTCTACCTAGAGAAATGACCCTCTGGGGCCATTTCTCTACGTAGAATAATGACCCGGGCCATTCCACGTAGAGAAATGACCAATGGGTCATTTCTTAAGGGAGGATCGTTTCTCTGCATTACACCGGAAGTCAGAACCGAAGCCTTCACATTGCAAGCTCTGCCTAAAACCACCAACCCTCTATTGATCACCAAACTCAAACTTCCCATTGCATAGTTGATGTTCCAACTAGATTTTTACAACACACTTTACGTGGGATTATGGGTAAGCTTGTAAATAAAGTAGTACGGACTGCCCTTTATGTGCAAATTAATCCGCGCAAAATGTCCTTGATGATAATAAGCTTTGGAACATCAAAGAGGAAACGTGGATTTGTTACACTTCCTCTCGTAAAAACCGTATTTAGTCCCTTTATCTTAATTCCAAATCTACTCTATCTTAGTTTTATTCAAATATCTGATTTTTTTTAGTTATTTGTTCTTTATATCAGCGCATAAATAGGTGTTTAGGTGGTGAAGTCATTGCTATGTAAGGTCCTAAAAATTAACGGCTACTTTTCCTAATATGTTACGAAAAACAAATGCTCGTCTAGATTCCTTGAGATAGGAAAGAAAACGGAATCGTAACGGGAGTGAAGTGAATGAAATCTACAGCAGACTAAACTGAACATTTTACGACATATTTATTTCGACGTAGCGAACAATACAAAAGGTACAAATGATTCGATCTGCATTCAACAAGTCACCGGGGAAACGCCGACGGCTTCCCATCTAATTACCTCGAAGGAAATCAGTGCAAAATGTCCTCCTGGATCTGTCTTGCATTCCCTTTTTCTTTTAAACTTTTGTTTGAACAAAAATGTGCATAACGAAATGAGAAGAACTCAAGTTTTGTTGAACATGCCATTCACACTTCTGCTGTTCGCCTCGTGAAGCTATGTAGGGAGGAAGATCAGCTTGCACTGATCTTTTCACAATCTCCGCGTCTATGTCAATACTTCCTGCCATGCGAATCCAATATATTGCCCTTAATTCCCTCGAAATTTTATTTATAGTCAACAACTTATATTTGGTATGTAAAAACATGGAGATTTCTTTCTAATAAGAATAGGATAAATATTGGCTGTTCTTCTTGGAACTCATTTCAAATTTACATATGAGTGTTCAGTTGTTGGACGTTGATACTAAAACGTGGATTTTTCTGTTGTTGTTTATCGGTGACTTTGATTTAAAATCCTTATTTTGTTTTTGTCATTTCCTCTCATATACTCATAATGCACTAGCAAAACTTTTATTTACAATGATTTTTAGTATAAATGCATAGCGTATAACTTGACAATAAGACTTTATTTGGCGAAACTGTATGATTTCATTCTTGACCTACTTTGATGTAAACATAACATGGATGCAAACCCATTTGCGATTAGTTATAATTTAGTTAACTCTTAAAGTGGGGGGAAAACTCATAAAGTTGCCAATGTTTAACACAAACATCCATGACCGAACGACCACGTAATTTTGACAATTTATCTATGTTAAGTAAAGCGATGCAGTTGTCAAGCATCATTTATAGTGCCAATGTAATATCTGGAACGTACTTAAGTTTGTTTGTGCCTCATCCATATACACTCCATATTTGGCTTGCAACACGCGAAAAGGGGCATTCCGACATCTGTGTAAAGTGTCGTCTCGGATCAGCCTGCGCAGTCCGCGCAGGCTGATCCGAGACGGCACTTTACACCTACATTAGATTTTGTCCTACAGGAGACATTGGCAAAACAGTAAACTGCTTAAAAATGGAAAGTTTCGTTTCGGATTAACTTGGGCAGACTGTGTAATCTGATCTGACACTTTACGCAAATGTCCGAATGCCCCTTTTCGCGTGTTGCAGGCCATTTGATATGTACAGACTTATAATTACTGTATAAAATACATGTAGTATATGGCCATTCTTTAAAGAATGTAACGTAGTTTAATAACGTAGAAGCGCCATTTCAATTTATCCATGTTTCCAATATCGGTATTTCAGTACTTCTAACGTCATTTATCTTTTTTTTTGTGTTGTTTCTGTTTTTACATGTTTGTAGTATGTTGCAAGTTAGAGAGAGAGGTAGAGAAAGTTTAAATAACGCAGGGCGCCCCTTCTGACGAAGTTTTTTTTATTTCGATAAATTATCAAGGACTCAGCGATTACTGCAATTGATGATATCAACGCCTTCTAATTTGCATAATGCGAAATAGATACATTGGAAATCTGTTACGAAATTGTCATTACCTTTAGTACATAGATTACATTCTTGAGTGCTTTTCAATCGGCAGGAATTTTAATTTCATGATAATTGCTCCAGGAAATGAATTCATCACAGGGCGAAAAATAATCAAAAGATGATTCTTTTTATCGACGAATAAGAAAGAAATATTTAATGCGTGCAATTTTGTCAGAATATTTTACAAAGTATCGGACATTATGTACAGATCAGTGCCAACAGCACGTTCTGTGCAGCCTCATCTTGATCTTCGTTGTCCGTGAAAAATACGGTCACGATGGGTAATCTTTGGATCAAAGCATTAATTTTGTCGTCCAACGAATAAGTTTCCAGGGCCCGTACTCACCAACCGCTCTTAAGAACGTTCTTGGTCTTATTCTTTAAGATTTCCTGACTGTGAAAGTAATAGAACATCTGATTTGCTAAACCATTTGGTTTAGCCAATCAGAAGTTCTGTTACTTTCATAATGATAAGTGAAGAATAAGACTAACAATGTTCTTAAGAATGGTTGGTGAATACGGACCCAGGTGGAAGCTTTTCGTTGCCATAGTAAGAAATGAATTAAATGCACGTGAATACAACTGCTCTATATAAAAAGTTTATGCAAGTCAAAACAAGTATACTAGAAGAAGCACATTGAAGAGTGTTTCAAAAGGAGATGCCGATCGATTATAGTTCTTTTTGGATGTTATTTGTGTTTCCTTGTTCGTAGATCATACGTGTGATTTGAATAATAAACATGATTAATTGATTGTAAATTGAAGATCAGATAGCGCGTTTTTTGAAGTCTGTTCTTTACCTATCCCGTTTGCAAAAGATTTTTCCCTACCAATGGCATAGGTGAGGTAGTTTAACATACAGTTTCTTTGCGTTAGAAATGATTTTTGGATCCAAGTTTACGGAATAAAGTAGCTGGCTTTTTCTTCCCCTGCAATGAGCACGATTTCAAAACGAGTGACGAAAGCTGTTATACCTTTTTTTGTGAAAGTTTGAATGGGGGAAAAGGACAGTTATGGTCTTAGATCAGGCTGCAAATTTTTGTGCACTCCGATCTTTAATCTATATTGTTCACAACTTAATGTAGACTACGTTTTTCTTTTTGACAAGCCATTGACAGTGCCCAAAGCATTGTATTATAGATACTATATATACTACTCAAACTTTGATAGGGATCACTTCCGTATTGGTTTATAAGTTACAGCAGTTTTGCATAAACTCTTTGCCATACTATAAAACTCTAGATTTGTCCAAGTTGAAAGCATTTGCTGACCAAAAACTAAAATAATGATGTATATTTGTCTATTCTTCCGTTAATTTTCCTGTTTAACCGACTGTTAGAGAAAAACGTGTGAAATCCACTAAAAGACGAGTTTCGGAATTTTATATTCCCTTTTCAATGGCAAATTTGTCAGAAACTAGCTCGGTGCCCAACATATTTTTTTTAATGTAATCTCCTAAAGACATGCTGTGCCTTGTTTGTGCAAAGTTTTAAAAAGATATGACCGTTAGAAAAAATATGTCATAGAGATAGAAAACGGAAACAAGTGCCGCATTGGTCTGTCACTGATACGGTAGAAATCAATTTGGACTGGACTAATCTGAAAAAATTTCAAACAGTGTTAATCCAAGATGTGACTAAAGATATGCACAATCTAATTTTGATCTATATACTATCCGCGAAAATACCAAAAGTGCAATTATAGGCATCTGAACTCCTTAGCATACCCTAGCAAACCTTCCTGTGTTTTAGCGACTCGGCAGAAACAAGGTTTTGAAACAACCGCTTGAAAAGGAGAAAATATTGGTGAACAGCGTTCTCTCCTTTTGCAACGATGCCATCTACTGTTTCAAAGCCAATTCAATTATTTCAGTCATACAGGCAGATGAATTTGTGCATTTGGGCAAGTTAAATATTACAAGGTCTCTGAGGCAGTTTAGAATTTGCAATCAATACAACAAATGTTCAAGGAAGTGAAATGTGATAACCAGCAATATCATTAAATGATTGAAACAAATAAATGCCCGATGAGGAAAAGTAATTTTTTCTTAAACCCTTTACCAAACAATCCCTGGTTTTACGACCCTGAGAGAGAGAGAGAGAGAGAGAGAGAGAGAGAGAGAGAGGAGGAAGCCTTTTGAAAACATTATGGGAAAAAGGAGAAAATGCTGGTAACCAGCATTTTCTCCTTTTTCCCACAATGTTTTCTACCCTGCTGGAAACAAATTTCAATTTTTGAGTAACGTTATTTTTTGTCGTCTACAGATGCTTTCATTTTTGACAAGTCTAAAATTTTGTCGTTTGGTAAAGAGTTGAGTACCATTATTGACATTTGTTTCCCGTTCTGTTTGTCGCCTTTAACCGTGAACCAGACGACAGCGTTTTATACTCGTCGAAAATCAAAGAATTAACAGACGACAGAAAACAGTGACTCAAAGGATGGAGTTTGTCTTCGAAAAGATAGTAAACTTTGTGGGAAAAAAAAAGGAGTATAATACTGCCAACCAGCGTTTTCCTCCAAACTGTTTCTACAGAATTTCTTTCTCTAGGTCATTAAAATTAAAGTAAAGGTTAAATGATGACTTCGAGTGTCGTCTGCTGCCTTTGTGCAATAAATCGTCTGCAAACGGTGAAATGATATAAACATAATTCAAAAGGCAGCGTTTTGCGGTTAACAAACGCTTTTCTTGTGTTGACATTTTAAAAGTGCTGTTCACAGTTTGCTTTTCGTTTCGAGACAGTAGGTCTCTAACTTGTTATCTGTAGGGTATTTTGTATCTTATTCTCTAGAATTTTCGAAATTTTAAAGTGACATTACTTCTAAATGCTTCAAACCAAATATTTTAGCAAATAAGGTGTTGTCTTACTTTCGAAATCTGAACCAGGGTCTGTATTCACTAACCATTCCTAATTTGTAAGTAATACAAATTGTGATTGGCTAAACCAAATGGTTTAGCCAATCGAAAGTTTTCTTACTTTCAAATTTAGTGGAATATTGGGGGAAAAAAGACTGAGCATGAGTCTCAAACTAACTATTTTGTAGAGCGTTTTGTCTTATTCTCAACAATTTTCGAAATTCTAAGGTAACACAAATTCCGAATGCTAAAACAATTAGTTAAGCAAATTAGGTGTTGTGTTACTTTCGAAATCTGGACAGCTAAATGCAGAAATAGGTCCGGGATTTTAATCTTTAATAACGAATTTGGTGTTGACAGAGTCAAAGACACATTGTGGCAATTGGTGATGTTGCTTCTGCAAGCCTGAATGCGTTACAAATATTTTCAACAATCATCCTCAGCAGACGAAATTTATGACTTTAAATGATAGACAGAGAATTAAAGTCAAAATGAAGACTTCAAAGCAAGTCTAGAGAAAACTCGCCAACGCCCATCCCGAGGAATGTCTATTTTTTTCTTTTCAAATTAACCCTTTACCAAACGTCAAAATTAAAGACTCGTTATATTGCAGGCATAAGGTTACAGATTTGGAAACGTGGATTCAAGAGGGTGGTAGCAAAGAAAAAAACTTAGAAAAAGTTCGTTTCCAGCAGCTTCTACTTTTCTCACAGTGTTTTCCCTTAACCGGTGTAATGCAGAGAAATGACCCTACAAAATGACCCATGGGTCATTTCTCTACGTAGAGGAAAGACCCATGGGTCATTTCTCTACGTAAATGCATGACCCGGGTCATTTTTCTACGTAGAGAAATGACCCCAGAGAGTCATTTCTCTACGTAATAATGACCCGGGTCATTTTGTAGGGGAGGGTCATTTCTCTACGTTACACCGGCTTTAAATAACACCCAGAAAAAAAGGCTATTTGAAACATTGTAGGAAAAGAAAATGCTGGATACCAGGATTTTTTTTATTCCTTTCTCAGACACTTTCCACAATTTTAGCCACACTAATTATTGCGCCCGCACGTCCATTTGGTTTGGACAGGTCTAAAGTTAAGTCATGTGGTAAAGGGTAGACGGCACTGTTTGGAAAAGAATCAGCTAATCACCTTTTAAAACAAATTCACCGCAACATCGCAAAATATAAAAAAAAATAACTGGAATCTGGTTCAACACATTACCACATTTTAACCAGCACTAACCAGCATTTCCTCCTTTTCCCACAATGCTTTTTACCCTTGATAAAACAAATTTTAAATTTTCAATCACTCTTAATTTGTCATCTGCAAATGCTTACTATTTGGACAAGCCTAAAATTTTGTCGTTTGGTAATGAGTTGACACATAACGTCGGTGTGCTTCCTAAACCTCGTAACTACAGCTTGTAACAAGCTGTAGTTACGAGGTTTTGGAAGCACACCGACGATAAATATTTCTGTCAACATCGTGGCAAAAGTGGTCTGCTGTATTACGCAATAATCATTTGTCGGAGGTTATACACTGAACCATTTCATTTTACTTTCTAAATGTCATCCCCTTTTTGATAGGCAAAACTGAAATTTCATTTGCGAAAAAGCTTCAAATATTTTTCAGCCACATCAAATGCTACAGCACGGATCTAAATCTAAATTTAGAATGATTGATTTAATAATTTCTCTCTTTATTGCCATAATAGTCCTATCCCTGTTTTCCAACTAACCTTTTCAATTTATGTAATTGTATCGCAACATTCTGGATATGTAACGTTACGGGTAACAAGCACATTTCATGTAAATCTCCCTTAAGATGGTACTAGTTAGTTTCTTACACCGTACCATACAGAAAAAATAAAAATGTCCATGATAAAAGCACTCGCAGATGACAAATCGAATGAGGCTTTGATAATATTTGTTTATGAAAGTTTAGAGATCATTTTAAGAAAAGTGGATTATGCTGGTTATCAGCATTTTCTTCCTTCTCGCAATGTTGCAAGAATTTTCAAGGTAGTCAGAACCCGGAATTGTGTGGAGAGGAGACATAAAGAACTTTGCATTTTCTTTTCGAATTCTTGCTTTTTACCTAGTTTTCCACATATAGATCTACCAGTATTCAGTCCAAATGACACAAAGTAACTAATTTGGTAGATCCTCTTTCAATAGTCATTGAGACCCGAAAGCTGTATTACATAAACATAAACTGTCTGTCAGCTCATCGAGGGTAAAGAGGGTTTATTTACGATTGCGGACGAAAAAACTGGAGTATTTACCAGTGGTTTACAAGTAACTTTGATTTGAGCTAAATATCCTAGATATGCCAGTAACATGCCAGGTTCCCAGGCTCCCAGAGCTCCAGACAGAGGATGTGATTTTGTTTCAAAGTTGAAAATATTAATCATTCACCGCTAAACCCTACAGTATCGATCCTCATGGAAATCGTCTCGACGAGATGATTCTACTGAGTACCCACAACATCGAGTTTAGAAGAAAAAAATGGATTTAGAATAAAGTCACTCCCTCTTATCTGGAGCTCTGTAAATTTGCAAGTTGTAAAAACGTATTATGCAATATTTCAAAGTATTCTGCAAGATACAGTTACTTCCACAAGCTGCACCCAAAATTTTGAAATTAACATGACCTTGAATATAACGATGAAAACACGTGTCGTTTACTCGGTGAAACCAAATGTTATAGTCTCGCAGACGGTAGGTCAAGGAAGTGTACATTTTACTTCCTGTCGCAAACTCTTCCCGTACTGCTATCATTCTACACACATGTAAATCTTAAGTACATTGGAGAAAGTAAAAAAAAAAAAGGTGTTTCATGTTTAAGGCCTATGGTAGATGCCAAGTTTATCGGAAAATAAGCGTATTCGTGGCGTCAGCATAGTTAAGATAGATAAAGGTCCGGTTGAGGGTGTCAGATGGCTGAAAAGTGCATAGAACCACTTTAAGATATCTATGGGGATGGTAAAAGAAATACAAGAAGCGTTTCGTAGAACCAACGGTCTTAGCCACACGGTTTCGGCATCAAAACAACTATATCATCACTTCAGGAACAACTCTCGAACGGCGGCTTTCTTTGCCTGAAGGCACCTCATCGCCACCGCAAATTTTGCTAGTTTGATCATGTTCACTCAGTCATACACTCCGCTTGTTAACATATCTGTAATACCCCAGTCACAAATAACGAACTGCCGCCGGACGGCGAGTTTTTCAAGAGATTTTGACGCATTCGTCCGGGGACCGCACGGCAACCGTCCGGTGGCAGTTCAATTTGAACAGTGGCAGTTCAATTTTGAGACGCCGTCCTGCGCCCGTTCGAGTTTTAAAACAAAGATATATTTTGACGGCGACCAGACGATTTTTTGGCCATCGGAGGGCCCGTAAACTCATCGTCCGGGCACCGTCCGGGCGCTCTGCGGTGACCTAACGATGCCTTAAGAGATCGGACGGCGCCCGGCCGATTTTTATGAAAACATTTATCTCCAAATCGTCCGGCGACCGGACGGTCATCGGGTGGCGACCGGACTGCCTCCGTCCAGGCGCCGGACGGATACCGCCCGATTATGAATATTTGTACGGGCACCGTCTGGTGACCGTCAGATCGCCGTGCGGCATCGATTTTGTTGAATCTTTCCGGACGGGCTCGAAGTGCAAACATATACTTCGGCGACATGAGAATATTATAAAAGTGTTTATTTGTGTCTTACCCCATCATAATTTATCAGTTCTGAAGTGAAAATGGCACTTACACCGCCACAAAATCTGTTGAACCTTTTCCGTCATGAAGAGAATTTGCAAGCTGCTCGGCGAAGGCAGATAAATGGGATAGCAGCTGTTGCTGTTTACGATCAGGAGCGTGCTGGGCGAGACTGCAGAGTGAGGACTGTGTGGGTCAAAACGTGGCTACAGAGGCGTGTCATCCTCGGACAATATGACACGCCTCATGCAGACGGCGGCACAAAGTCAGAAAGATGTACGTCCGATCGCCGTCTGGTCGCGGCCTGATGACCGTCCGGCTGCCGCCCGGTGCCTTTCTGAACTGAAAACTGCACGCACGGCATTCCCAAAGAAACTGCCGTCCGATGTTCGCTTGATTTGTGACTGCTTGAGCAAAATGTCTGATAATCGTACGGCGCCCGGACAATGTCTCAAAATCTTTGAATCGGCGAAGTTGGAAGAAATCGTCCGGCGCCCGTTTTATTTGTGACATAAGGCATATTTAGCATTCGCTATTTACTCTTTCAACACTACAGACCTGTTTAAAGGGCGTTTGTGATACTTGAAAACAGCGTAGACAAAATCATAGGGTTCCTACATGTATATGATCCCTCTCCTCTGATCAGGGTGTTTTCAAAGCTTTTAAAATGAAATTTGTTAGACTTGTCCAAAAGTTTGAAATAGAAGTACCAAAAAGGACCATTTACCCGCTAGAGTCAGTTACTTACTTAATGTGGAAAGAGTTAAGTAACTACTCGACTGGTACTAGCATATGTCTCGTTCTGCAGGGGGTCGAATCTCAACGGCAACAAGTCTTTCTTTTCGCTAGCGAGCGTTTCTCGGTAACTGTTTCTTCAACCACAGGAATTTGACATTCTATAACCAAAATAAATGATCAAATGTGAAAAAAAATCTCCCCTATATAATATAAACACAAGTTATTTTATCATTTATTTTTGGTTATAGAATGTCAAATTCCTGTGCTTCAACCCACGTTGACGGAAAAATGCATGATTAATTTTCGGGATTTACCTATCGCCATGGTAACCGGATGTAATGTATTTTCAAATTATGGAGTATATAAATCACAGATATGTACATATACTTGATTTAACTTTGATTTAGTAAATAAGAGATAATTAACAAAATTCTAACACAAACTCCGCATGGACCCCACAAGTCATGAGGTGGAAGTTTTTAAAAGTCCGGATGAGGGTTGTCGTTAAGATTGCTGTAAATGATGCAAATTCCCTAGGATGCAAACAATTAGCCTTGAAAAAAAAAACCCAAAGAAACAACAGACACACACCCACAAAAAACCCCCAGTAAAAGCAACATCTAGAAGCTTTGCGGTATCAATTAAAACAACCGAGATCCCACCGGTACCGTGCCGTAAAATGATGTTCATGTCAATATAATGATGTTCAGTGCTGTATACCTGCACTTGTAAATACACAACATTTTAATAATCAGTTCTCAATACAAAAATAGTATTTATCGTTGTAGAAAATTTTGTATAATGTAGATTAAGAAATGAGAAGAAGGAGAAGAAGACGAAGAAGATGTAGTTGAAGTAGTAGCAGAAGTAGCAGTAGTTGAAGTTTTAGTAGTAGTGGTTCTAGAAGTAGATACAGTAGCAGCAGCTGTACTAGTAGTACTAGTAGCGCTAGTTGTAGTAGAAGTAGTAGTAGAAACATCAGCAGCATCAGCAGCAACAATAATGTCAAGGCAAAAATGGAGTAAAAGAATACGAGTAGAAGTAGTAGTAGTAGTAGTTGGTGTTGTTATTGTAATGGTAGTAGTAGTAGTATCAGCATCAGCAGCAACAACAATGCCACAAGGAAAAAAAGGGGGTGTTATTTCTCTATGGGTGTCCTTTCTCTTCATGAGGGGGGTCATTCTACTACAACTAGAAGGGTTCTTTTTCTACAGTCTGGGGTAATTTCTCTACGTAGAATAATGACCCGGGTCATTTCTCTACGTAGTGAAATGACCCATGGGTCATTCTGAAAAGGGGGGTCATTTCTCCGCATTACAGACAGACAGACTTGTACAATGTACATCGTCATATTACAAAATTGTTTTCATAAGATATATACTTGTGTTTGCTCAACTTGATCGGATAAAAATACATTTAATTCAAATTACAGGATGAGAAAAGGTGATTAATATCATCATGGATGTGTGTGTGTGTGTGTGAGAGAGAGAGAGAGAAAGCGAAAAAATCAATACAACAGGAAAAATTCTCAATAAACATATTCCAATTAAACATTGATCAATAATAACTAATATATAATATATACAT
The DNA here is from genome assembly GCA_943736015.1 of Tridacna crocea. Taxonomy (NCBI): domain Eukaryota; kingdom Metazoa; phylum Mollusca; class Bivalvia; order Cardiida; family Cardiidae; genus Tridacna; species Tridacna crocea. Next base: position 24,920,347 of record OX031059.1, on the reverse strand, counting down.
TTAAAACTGATCAGTGTCAAGTTAGTTCAATTCTGAGGATGAACTGGCGTAATTACAGCTTTCACCACAACTTTCGTCTTTGACGGGTGCCGCCATTATGGTTTTCTGTTTTACGAAAGATTTCTTGTTACGGATGGTTTGATTGGACGCAATGGGTTTTGATCGCATCCAATGAAATGGCGCAGAGGGAGCTTCGATTTTTAAAGAGGCGAGCAGTCAAGGGTACTACCTTAGTATTCTTGGCTTGCGAAGACGCTGTTTGGTAGAATTAGGGATAATAATTGAGTTATGCTCTGTGAAAAAGGTTCCTCTTGTAATTGCAAATCCATGTCAACCTGTGCAGCCAGTGTATGACGAAAGGGGTTGAAATAATTCGGTCAGTAAATTTTGCACATGTCCAAGAACAATTCTACCCTCAAACTCAGTCAATTGTTAGACTAAATGTGTTTTAAACATTCTTGATTATGAGATGATTTGCCTTGTATATCTCGCTGATGCTTTTAACCTCTTTCTATCAGAGAGCTGCTTGATTATTTATACTGCTAATCAAATATTTATAGCCTGTCAGTTGCCATACATTCAGTTATATAATGGTATTTAATGATATACGTATTGAGGTTAAATATACAAGAAATACTTTCGGTATCAGTATGAAATGAGGACACTGCTAAATTTTACCATTCCAACGTAGTTTTTTTTTAGCAAAAATTTCCTGTTTTATGGGCTCATGAATTGAGTACGCTGACAAAATATATTTTCCTTTCTGAGTAACTCAATTCCATGAAAACTGACGTCACTGAGAACTGTCGTCACTAAAACCTTTGTACAATATGCAGTTTGGTGCATTTATAAACATGATGATGCCACTGGGATAGATATTTGACGTATTCCTATTTAAACGTGGATTTAAACAAATTCATGTTAAGTAACTTATGTGTTTTAATGATTGCCGACAAAGGTATATGATCACAAGTTGTCTCAAACGATCATCAGGTTACCTTTTTAACACTTTGCACATTGTATGATTTTCGTCACTTCACAATTTGCTTACCTGACGATAGGATGGCCCTTGTAAACCGCCATCCCACCCCACTTCACAGCCCCTGCATTTGCTTCAGAATGACATCAAATAATAATACATATAAAAGTGTATATATATTTATTTCCAGAAATAATTCATTCCTTTGGTTTTAATGACGAGCATAAAGGGAAACTAGTAATTGGATAGGTCATCAGACCTCTCCAACAGTGATGAGTTTAAAAAGCAGACTGCCACAGAATTTGCTGTCTAAATTCATTTTTCTTGTCAAATTGTACTGATACACAGCCTGTTTTGTCCTGGCTTTGTAAATAAATCGAAATAAAAAAACAAAAACAGGAAATAGACGCAGTTTATTTTAATATGACGAATTTCAGAAAAAGAAATCTAACATTAATTTGCCATGGCTGCAAATGACCCCTAAAATAATTGTAATTTTTCATTAAGTAAATAAATCTAAGCAGAAGAAAAAATAAGAATAATTTCGTTAAAAAAGAGAAAGAAGACTGCTGGACAAGATCATGCGACTTGAAAGCGCAATAAGAAGGCCATATGTCCGTCAAGTAAAGCATAATATGCTATATAATAGTCATATTATGACATTTAATCTACGCGGCGGCTTTTTCACTTGATTGTGTACATATACATGTATCAAAATGTATTGAAATTAAAAGCCAATGATCTATTTGAAAACATTGATGCTGGTCACTCCTGGCTTCATTTTTAAGGAAGCCAACTTGTAATATGGTGCAGGCTACTCAGTATGTTCGTCTTGTGGATGGCCGCCATTTTGGAAAGTGTGTTGAAAGTGCAGTTACTTATGTATACGGGGCTCCCGAAAGCGAATCTGCTTTTATGTAGAATTTTTCCCATGCACATGAATATACTGTTCTGGGCATACTATCCAAGAAGATTGCAAGAAATTCCTTTGCAGTATGATAATATACAGACTTCTTGAAAAAGTAAGGCACTTTTATCGTCGTTTCTATTGCTTTACATCAGGATTGTTTTTTCGAAATACATGTAACAAATATGTAACATATGACAGGAAATGACCTTAGAATTTGAACATGATTGGTTAATTTCGAAACAAAAAAAAAAAGCAAATGAAATAAGAGCACGTGAATTCTTGTCCATGTAACATTGATGTTTATTCATTTATTGTGGCTGGTTTAACATGTAGGCCTACGTAGATTTCAAGAGCATGTCAGTTTTATGACGAAGACACATTTTCATTCTTGATTGACCTTTGCAAGACTTAACCTCTACAGTCTATTGCCTGATGTCAAACCAAATGTTTGAGGTGGTCGCAAATATACTAGTACTACCAAACATTCCGCACTAGAAATATGAGAACCATCCCGAATAACATAGCCTGATGTTTACTTGCTCATATCGAGCCCGTTAGCTTAGTCAGTGACATGCAGAACTGGAGGCCAAGGGTCGCTAGTTCCATTTTCCAGCTCTGTAAATTCGTTTCCGAGGATAGATGATAGTTATTGCACTCGAATCATTCCTCGATCACCACTGATTCTTGTGTTGACATAATAAGGTTAAAAACAGCCAGTGGCTCGGTCAGAATATAGTCTAGTAAAAGAGAACCCCGGAAAAACATGGATAGACGCACTGGCGGTCGCCTTATAACGGTAATTATGTTGAAAACGGCGTTGAATACTATACAAACCAACACGATCTTTCACAATAAATGATCATGTCCCCTATTTTATCATGTTGCTTTTCGCCTGTAACGTGGTAGTTACCTGAAATAAACCTCAGAGCGCAAAATTAATAAAACAATCATTATTAGTTGTACGGTCAGGTGGCAGGGGACTTGGAAACTTTTTCATGCCTGTGGTGAATCATGCCGCCCCGAGTCGAGGGCAAGGTGGCGACATGATTCGACACAGCCGTGAACAAGTTTCCAAGTCCCCTGTTACCTTACCGTGCAACGAATTTACTATGCTGCAAAGTTTGACTCTTTCACAGCGCGTTTAAACTAAGCGAAATTTTCCTGTTTTATAACTTCACGAATCGGGTGTGCTGACGGAATAGAAATTCCCGTCTGAGTGCCCCAGTTCATTGAAAACTGATGTCACTAAAACGTGCAGTTCGGTGCATAAACGTGCAGTCTGGTGATGGATCGACGTCGCCATTTTGGATGTTGTGTTGCAAGTGTAGTGATGTTTACGGGGCACTCAAAAGGGGAACTGGCTTTACGTGGTTTTTGCCAGGGTACATGATATATATGTTCCCGGCGTGTTAACCAATCAGATCACGAGAAATGTCTTTCCAGTATAATAATATCTGTTTGCTAAAACATGCTAAGAACTTTTCTAGTATATAGCCTGGCCTAGGTGCGAAAACTTTACTGAATAAAGTAGATCCAAGATCAGAAAGCTCTTTCTGTACAGTCTGCCCTTAAATTTATACCATCTGAATGATCACTTATGGTTTCTTAACTCTGTACTACACGACAAAATTTATAACTTGTTCAAATAAAGTTCATTTACAGATGACAATTTAAATAGAAGGAATTTGCCTCCGATAGGGTTGAAAACAACGTGTTAAAAAGTCGGGATTGTTTGGCAAAGGATTAAAGGTCACACAATGAAGGATAGCTTACGTGTGAGCTTTGTGTGATTGAAATGATACGGATTTGATTGATAATGAAATAAACATGTGTTTATGATAAATATCCAGAATTTATTGCGGCATGCGCACGCATCCATGTATTTCCTGGTTCTTTGATAAGGAAGTGTATAGAACCAGTGTCTTAGCGCAAGAACTTGAGGGGTTGTCGGTAAACTGCCCCAATAATTTGAGACATGCGAATACTGGATTGTTCTACTTTTACTTATGTATTCTTTGACTATAGATGAAGCTTAGAAATTTGACATTATCAAAAAAAAAGGAGCAATTTAAATGACTGATATGATGCGTGCAAAAATGACATTGAATTTAAAGATCCAAACCTTGCAACCGATCTGTCATAGCTTTTCATGTAGGATTTAAAAAAAAGACAGTAAATTAAAATCATTAATGCATACGCTTGTTTTAAAATCAGCTATCGAAATGTAATCCTAATTAACTGAGAAAGAACGAAATAGGAAAGAAAGTATGAAAAATCGGCTTAAAAAAAAAAAAAACACAATAGTCAGAAGAGATAATTTTATGGTTTGTAAAATTATACACGATGCAAAAAAATTATCCACTTGTGACAATGGTTAAGAAAATAAAATTTCAGCAACTGTGTTGTGAAATACTTATATATGAGGTAAAGATTTAACTCTGTGGCACTGGATAAAATGTTACGCTCATTTAAACTTGAAGGCTCTCCAAACAACAAACCAAAAGTGACCCAAACGATTTGATTGTCTCTAAGAGAGGAGAAAACATTTTGGCAAAAGGAGAAAATGCTGGTAACCACCATTTTCTCCTTTTCCCAAAATGTTTTCAAAAGCCCTCTCCGTCAGGATATATAACAGTCGGGACTGTTCTGTAAAGGATTAAACGGTGATAGATTAACGTGCACAAGGTATGTCTCACCCTTTGCAACATAGTCAAAATTATAGACTTGCTAAACCAAAGCATTTGTAGACAACAAATTCATTATTGCCCAAACTCTGGATGTTAGAGTAAAGCTTAATGTAGAATAAAAGAGCAAAGCGCTGTTTCCCAGCATTTGTCAATTTCCCACAACGCTTTCAAAAGCCTTCTAACTCAAAGGTCGATAAAACTTGTGATTGTGCTGTAATGGTTCAAGGATTACTTTTTGATGAAATAGCTGAATTTTTAATGACAGAGAATCAAAGGCCTGACGGTCCTGAAAGTGCAGATACTTGTTTTGGATGATTACACTCTTTCGTCGCATAGATAGATGTAAGTAGCTTTTGTGGGTGATGTAAATGTAGATCAGACAGCACAGAAAATGTTAACCTTGAATAAACGGTGAAATGTTTGATCATTTTTTATCATCGTAGAAGAATTTTACTTTTGGCCATCTGGAAAAAGACGCGAATACCTTGACTTTGCTTTGAAATTTTTAGATAATTTTGGCGAAATGGTATCTGTACGTAACACATTAATCAAAATATAAAGGTAGATCTAGTTTTATTCGGAAGTTGAATTTAAGCTGTATTCAACAATGTTATACTTTATTCTCCGACACAGGTTAACCAAAGCGTCTCCTGGACGGTTTTATATGCTTGAATGTGTATTATTAACTTGTTTGATGGTTCAGTATGCTTTCACATTTAGTGATCCTCGCTATGGTCGTGCTTTGTTATGATAATCATTGAAATTAGACAGAATACAAGAGACACTGTAAGAACTATGAGAATATGACAGATGAGTATCCTCCTATGTAATACAATGTTATTTTTAGACATGTTTAAAAGTTAGATTGATTCGTGTATAGGCCGTGAAAGAGTCAAACGGTTGTTCATGATCTATTAGATTAAAATGAAGTTGAGTGATTAAACCCTAAAATATTGTAGTAAACTACTAGTATGTATGGTTAATGTTTTTCTTGACTTACTTCGAAAAATGAGAAGCATACAATCGAAGAATTAGCTTGTCTTAGTATGAAATTTGTCCCAATAAATTCCTATCTTCATTTTCACAAATTACTTTTATGTCGTTAGGTATGTTTCGGGGGGGGGGGGGACTTAGACTGAGGAGAATCTATTACAGAAACCTGCAGTTTCTGTTTTATTCATCCATGGTCGCATATGGCAGGATGAAAGCTTATTTCCTAATGAATGTGTAATTACAATAATTAAAAAATGCTCAAGGCATGATTTTAAAAACACTTTTGATCTAGACGACTGCTTTATAATTTCCTCATTTGACTGCCATATCATCATAAATTGTTTTCGAGCGTGCGCCATGTTTAAGTGTAAAATAATTTGGCATAAACATTAATCGTGTTCCTAAACCCTATACAATACGAACTAGAGTTTTGAAGACCCTTAGGAAAAACGTCTTAAACCACTGTGTGAGAAAAGGAAAATTATCTGGTAACCAACGTTTCGTCCTTTTCCCATAATGTTCTATTATACCCATTCAAAGTCAACTCCATTTTTTTAGCTACAGTTGAAATTACGACTGCAAGTGTTTTCAATTTGAAAAGAAATCTAAAATTCTATCGTCTGGTAGAAAGTTTATCTAGTTGCATTACTTTCTTCTTATTTGCAAATCGTTGTATAGCTGTTAACTGTTGTTTTCTGTGGCTTACAAAACATATTTCAGGAATACCGAGGGGACATCGGACTTGCAAGTGACTTTCTTGGGTTTCAACAGTGCTAGGAACAATGTCATATCTATCGCAAATAGTGAATGTCGATTAGTATGTTTCTTTGGTTATTAACGCCCTGTTCAACATCCTTTCAGTTATAATGCAGATACCATTGCAATACCCCGTGCTTTCATCTAGTTCCTTTTACCACGACTTCGCACCGTATGGACTATTCTTCCAAAGCCACTGTGGACTTTCCCACATATTCACCATCGAACGAAATTATAAGCACTGAGAAAGAAAGGAATCCTGTTGCAATGACTATCACCAAATTTTCAACAGAAATCTGGGCCCTTGTTCACCAACCATTCTTAGGAACATTCTTTGTCTTATTCTCCAGAATGTTCTACATTTGTGAGTAACACAACCTCTGATTGGCTAAACCATTCGGTTTAGTCAATCAGAGGTTGTATTACTTACAAATGTAGGTATGTTTTTGAGATACCATTCGGTCTAGTCAATCAGAAGTTATGTTACTTACAAATGAGGAAAACCCTGGAGAATAATACTAAGAATATTCTCAAGAATGGTTGGTGAATACGGGCCATGTAACGTCAGGGCTTCAGAAAAAAACCTGTTTTCAAGCCCATAGATATAAGTAAATATCGTGTTCTCCTCTCCTTATAATGTTTTCCACCCTTTCATAGACGAAACCCACCATTTCAGTCACATGAGATATGACGTATGCGATTGAGCAGAAGTTTTTAAAAGGCAAACATTTTTTTGTCTGCTAAAGGTTTAAACAGATTGTCTTGCGCCAGTCTATTTCGGGACAAAATCAGTCAGTCTCGTTTACATAGTTTTCTGAAGGTTATTCACGTGACCTTCTTTTGAAAGCCATTTAATGTCAGAAATCTCGTAAATGAGACAAATTGTGCCTCCCGTCTTATTTGACCGTGAGCCATATTTAGAATTTTCCGTCGGCTGTTGTATAAATGAGTTGTGCATTGTCTCTCTAAAAAACACAATTTTGCGCCATCTGGAGCATGATTTACTACTAAATGATCGAATACGTGTATTTCAATAAACCGGATCAGACCGCTTGCTCTGTTCTCAATCCACCCTGAAGTAAGGCTTCGTGAATTAAGTGTTACTTTCTTATAATGAATTCAGAACCTGTAGCAAAATTCTGTACTGAAAACAATTCACGAATGTCATTTACAACTAAAGATCAAATAAAATTGCAGGGCGTTGGTGATAAATTTAAATATATAGTCACTGCAAATTTAAATGTATATTTATTGCAAATTTGTGATCTTGCAGCAAATTGGCTTGCAACATTGATACGGTTTTGTGTTTTTTACACTTGCTCTGAGGGAGGAGGCTTTATTTTTTTTACATTACAATAGAATTGTCATCTGATGCAAAGCAAGGAGTGATTTTCCTTTTAACTTCTATTGATCTTCGGTATTTAACGATAATTTCGTAAGAGTTTATTATCTCCTTTAAATCTCCGCCAATGTCATATATTCATAATTACATAAGTTTTGATATATCTATTAAGTTCACAAATTCATTTACATATTTCTTTGATCAGTGCCTATCATAACATATTTTACGAGCCAATGAAGCTTTTTTCTAAGAAATCTAAGCCGAGACGACGTTCATCTTTGACAGACAAGGTGTTCTTCTTGAGCTGGTATTTATCAAGGACCTAATAGAGAATAGATGTAACTTAGATTTCAAACTCACAGTCATTCGATTAAAAACCGTTTGTTCTTAGTAGATAACTTGCTATTATGCTCCATACCGTCTATGAGGCTATGTGTTGTAGAATTTTTGTTTTTGAGATACATTTTTTTTGCAAAGAAAATACTGAGTGTGTGTAAATATCATTATTACAAAGAAACTTGTGACTGCTTGCAATATTACTTTTACAAAGAAACGTGTGATCACTTGCCATACTACTTTTACAAATAAACTTGATTCCGTTTGTCATATTGTGTTTGTAAAGAAACTTATCACTCCCTGTTGGTAATATTACTTTTGTAAACGGCCGTGACGGCTGAATGGTAATTTACGCTGCTTTCAGCATTATTTCCGTCATTGGCCGTGAAGGGTTTCTATACCACATTTGCAAAGAAATCTTGTAGTCGTTGGTAATTTGTGAAGAATGTTGTGATATTACTTTTGCAAACAAACTTGTGACCGTTGGTCATATTACGTTTGTGAATAAGGTCGTGAATTTTGGCCATATTACGCTTGAAAATCTTCTCCGTGTATATAAATATCATTATCAAAAAGAAACTTGTGACCCTTTATAATTTTGTTTATCTTTTGTTAGTGCCACGGCTTGATAGTTTTGTTGTTTGTACTTATTTCATCTCACTGGAACTCTTTTGTGACTTGCGTGTAGTAAGATCGCTTTTATATATTGCTTGTCGAATAATCGCTTTTAAAATTGTACACCTTTCTAAAAATATTACATTTTGTTTGTCTAACTACGACTTTTGAAATATTAAATCGTGCTCGTAAAACCACTTCAGTAACATTACATCGTGCTTGTTGTTACAGCGCTTTGGAAAAATTACATCCTGTTTATCAATAGATCGCTTCGATAATAATTATTATATCTTGCTCGTTGTTAAACCATTTTGGCAATAATACATTCTGCTTGTCGAAAGACCGCTTCAGCACTATTGCATCTTACTTGTTGTAAAATCACCTCTGAAATAAACATCTTGCTTGTCGTTACACCGCTTTGGTAATATTTCAACATGCTAGTCGTAGGACCGGTTAAGAAATATTACAGTTCTATTGTCGGAAGTTCGTTTAAGCAATATTATGCATTGCTTTTTGTCAAAGAGAGTTGTCAATATAACATTTTGCTTGTTGAAGACCGCTTTGGCTATGTATCTCGTTTGTTGTTAGGTCGCTATGCAATTGCATATTTACAAAGTCACTGCATGGTGACTGTTTCATCAATTAAATATTTATCGTTGGTATGTTCAGAGTAACTGACAGCTACCTGCTAATTAATTTTGGATACTGACTTGCAGCGGAATGTGGCTAGCAAAACAATTTTAAACAGGATGATTTTGGAATCAGACGAAACGTGTTAATATCTTAACTGTTCTATTTGTTGCATAAAAATTGTATTTCTACAAATTTTCTTAATTCTAGTGTTTTGCTCGAGAGTGTAAAATGATAACTATAAATCTGTTTACCGGCCTTTTAGCATATTTAAATGATATTTCTATCCTCTTGCGTTGACAGTTATGACTTCATGATTTAGTAGTATTGTTTCAGCAGCACCCCAACCTGTAAACTCTTTCAGCGCGCCAAAGAAGATCTATATAAATTCGATTCTTTCGATTGCTTAAAACACAAGTCACAAGAAGTTGGGTAGATTTTTTTTATTTCAGTGCTTTCCTGAAAAAGCGGGCAGTATGAATTAAAGACGAGACTGCACATTTTTATTTTGCATTTAAATCATAGTCAATGCCCTACGCAAAAGCTCATGTTTTCGCCTATGACTGTTAGTCAAAGTTAGAGAAGACCACATCCCAAAACAAAATAGCAGTGCGGATCAGACGAATCGTTCTTTGCAGCTCTATCGTGTGATTTATAAACCATAGAAAAACACAGGTCTATGTTTCTAATTGCATGCTTTACCGTTTTGAAAACGGCATATTTTACACTGACAGCATCTGCAGATGACACATTCGAAATTTGTTCAAAGGAGTATAGGTTCTCAGACAGGCAAGAAAGCATATTTTAAAACGGAAAAATGGCTCTTGAAAAGCAACTTCTCTATGTCAAACAATCCTTATGAAAGGCGTTCTTGGTATACTAGCTTAAACAAGAAGTTGTTTTTTAAGGGACCAAAAAAAAAAAAATTGGCTGCCTGATCTGTAAGCGAAACTAATGGCGTCACTTGCATCAAAAGAGGGAAATGATGGAATGATTTGTCAGACTTTTTTATAACCAGTTTGGCAATAATCAAATTGACATAAACAAAGTATATTCATATGATTTAATGTATTAAAAGAATTTTAATCACCAATTAAATATGACTTATTTAGGTCTATTTAATTTATATAATTAACAAATGCTCCTTTTTTAGCCGTCGCATATCCTGTAGGGTGCAGTATCAAACACCGTCAGTCTACGGTGTGAAAAGTTCTTGTATGTGTGCGCCGCCTGGGCTTTACTGAAAATCTGAATCGGTATTCACCTAACATTCTTTTAACCCTTTCCAAAATAATTCCTGGTTTTTACGACCCTGAGATAAAGATCTTTTGAAAACAGTGTGAAAAGGAAAAAAATGCGGGTAACCAGCATTTCTCCTTTTCCCACAATGTTTTCTACCGTGCTGGAAACAAATTTCAATTATTGGGTTACATATATTTTGTCGTCTGCAAGTACTTTCAATTTGGACCAGTCTAAAATTTTGTCTAAAATTTTGCTTGTAACCCTGCTAAATAACTAAGATAAGATTTTCAATTCGATAGTAATAACCCAACTATTGTTATTTCAAGGTTATATTTTGAAGAACAATATCTCCTAATTGGATAGTGTAGTCCCAAGATCAGACTGCATGCTCTCTGTAGTCTGGTCTTGATCTTCACTGTGCGCAAAAGGCCAGTAAGTCGCGCCGAGCAGCCAATGAGTTAAGAAAATTCATAGTCCTATTTTCACATCTTCGCGAGCCAAGGTTACGATCACTACGCGAGGATCTTATCTTGGCTGATTGAGCCCGATTTTGAGATTCCTGCAATGCACCCTCTATTGGATGCTGGTTATTACCCCCCTTTACATCATATTCCTGAAAGCCAATGAAATATCGTTTTACAAACCGCTTACGAATACATTTATTTAACATGAAGCGATAAGCAGACATCCACGTGGGTTTCCATGTCTACCTTCTACTCGAAAGATCGCGACCTTATTCTATTTTTATCAAAGATGAAATGCTACGAGCGATTTCATTCGTTGCAGTTAGAGCTGGCTGCGTCCAATGAAAAAGCGTATTGGGGGAATGTAAAAATCAAGGTCGATCCGCCAAGGGTAGAGTAGTACAGTAAATTGTCAGCCTTGGCTTGCGAAGACATATTTTCTAGATTTTTATAAGTTTAAATGGTGTAGCCAATCAGAAATTAATTTACTGTCGAACTCTACAACTAGACTTAGAATAAATAGAGAATAGTCGGTGGATACAAACACTTAGAATGCTTTTTACGCCAGACTAGCATACATTGTTCAGTATTTAAGACGGCATTCCACCTAGTTTATTGCATTACAGACCATTTGGTTGGTATGAAAACTAGCGCTTGATGAAATGTGTTTAAACGAAGTAACATATGTACATGTAATATTTCGTTGTTAAAACATTATTCATAAAAAAGTAAAACCCGCAATTATTGTTTTTAGGACCTTCACTTTTACCATTAGAAACAGGATTGACGGGATTTAATTTTGGAAAACAGCTACAAAAATAAACGAATTATAGTAAACCAAGTTATTTTAAGGTAGTATCATTCTAATAGAAAACACATATTTCCACTATATCTTTATCCTAAAAAGTTGCTATGATTGAAAATGAGTATTATTGTACTACTTTGACCGAGCTACTTTTTCCATTTATTTCCTTCCTAGAACTACCATTTATAAATCTAGGGCCACTCTATTTCTCATCACCAAGGGAGATAATAATTACTCCCTTTTCTGAAAACTAACAAAAATATCAAGAAATAATTTCTAGATTGACACCAAAGGAAATTCTGGTCGGTAAGTCTAAATGTGCAAAAATATTTTATCAGTATAAATCCTTATTTGTCAACTAATCAGAAATTTCATTCCGTTTTACACTAGAAGCGTTAGGATGGTAATACCTTAACTGCAGAATTTGAAAAGTTGTAGGTATATAATAAAAGGAAAATTATAATGTAATCATAGTATTTTTCCTGGTGCGCGTGTTTGCTTCTTCCTTTTCCGGAAATGATTTTCGAAAGTGGCTCTATTCAAACAATTCAATACATATCCTAGTGGCGCTAAGTATTTTATCAGTTTAGTTTAGAAATACTTATGATCAATTGAGAATAACTTCTTACAATGTTTACCAATCTCTATCGATTCTGTTTCCTGGGAATTACACCAGTAGTTGCGCCAAACTTGGGGGTATCGAACTAAGAACCTTATGATTATAAGACCGACGCTCTATCTTACAACCACAACTACACATCATAAGCAATTTATTAATCTAGATTTTCAATATGCTCTGCATTATACATGAATGATTTCAAACTGGCACGTTACTGTCTTTCTCAAACCTACAATTAAACTACATGTCAATTGAGTTTTTTTTAATCATTCTTTCTTTTCGAAAAGAAAGATTTGAGTTACTCACATAAGGAAGGAGTCGAATTTAACTATTTATAATTTGTTTATTGGTTTAACCGCTTTCCATTTACCTCTCTACTTACCTTGCACTAAAAAGCTTTTGAAAACAATGCGGTGAAAAGATCAATCCTTTAAAACACGCAATTGCCTTTTCTTTGCAATGCCTTCATTTGTATTGGATGAAGTGGTATACCTTTCCGCAATCATTTCACCTTTGTCTCACTTTTCAGTAAGTCTAGAAATTAGCCTTATGGCAGGATTTTACGAAATTCGAAACGAATGCAATAAACTCACGAATGGTTTACTACACAGCTTTGGTCAGAGATCTTCTCTCCCTTAATGACTGATTTATAAGTAGGAAAATGGGCAAAATAGGCACATAGTGTGCAAATATTTTGATACTATTTTTTATTATAAAGTCGGGATCTCAGTCTGGTGTCAACTTCTGCGATGTCGTTTGCCATGTCTTTCGGTTCGTAGGCTGTAGGTGAATGAACGTGACTCCTGAAGATTGAAATCAGTACAGTTTCTATTTTTATCTACAAGACAAGGAACCGACTGGTTTAAACTCATTAAACTTTCGATATGAAAATAAAAAAGCGAATTCTCTTTCTCTGATCGTAAGGACAATTAAAAGATTTATTAATTCTTAACTGACTTGATTCAATCTTTCGATCAAAAGAAAAAAAAAAAAAAAAACGGACTCCTCTCTGTGATCATAAGGACAATGTGAAGATTTAGTGCTTCTTTATTGACTTTACATAATCAAAAAGATTGCTGTTGAAATCAATGTTTAAATGATTCGTAAATATGCGGAACTTTTCAAGTTCGAAGATCTTGGGGAATGCAAGTCATCCAAAAAGTAAGAATAAATCAGGTACATGCAAGCAGAGGACGCAGTGATTAGTATTTTTTCTCTTCTTTCTCTCCGCTTAGGATGAGTGAATGGATAGTATTTAACAAACAATCTAACTTCGCTTTTACAAATAGATCCCATTCTAATTCTAAATACTTTGACTATGCATATGACTGACTGAGCCGTTCCGTCACGACTAATCAAATGACTAGTCTTAGAAATTTTAAAACGGTTTAAAAAATATGTTTCTGGACGTTTTTGTCATACTGCAAACATCTTAAATATTTATCTTTGTTGGGCAATGGTATCGCACAAAACTCCTTCGTTTTGCATGAAACAACGGCTGCCTAAACTGAATCTAAACTGTCACCATGGATACGGTAACATACTTCTTATTCTAACATGACACGCGACTTTGGCTCTAGAAACACAGTACAAGGAAAACGTGGTAAAATCTGCGACAATCCATGTTTATATCATCCTATATCGAGTGACGTTATTCAATGAGAACATAATCTTCATCTGCGTTTTTACTCTAAGTTTGAACTTGTTTTCATTTCACTTGTTTTCAGAATTGGCCATGTTAGAATTGAAATAATCTTCTTTCAATCGTGGTTTATCGTTCAATAAACCACGTTGTGAGTTATGAGGCGCAATGAATAACCCACTCGGGCTATCGCCCTCGTGGATTATTTATTGCGCCGCATAACTCACAACTGTGGTTTATTGAACGATATACCACGATAGAAAGAAAATTATTTCTTAATTCTAAAATGACATGAATTTGGCTCTATAAACTCAGTGCAAGGAAAGCGTGGTAAAATCTGCGACAATCCACGCAGAGTGACGTCATTCAATGAATGGGTTATTCGATGGAACATAATCTTCATTCGCGTGTTTACTCCAAGTTTGCAGTTGTTTTCCTCTCATTAAGAATTGGCCATGTTAGGATCAACATAATCTTCTTTCTATCGTGGTTTAAATCGCCCTCGTGGATTATTTATTGTGCCTCATAACTCACAGCTGTGGTTTATTGAACGATAAATCACTATAGGAATAAGATTATTTCTTAAGTAAAGCACGTCATATACTCTTTGATTTTAAAGGAATTATTATTTACAGTTATCATTACTTATTAAAAAAAGTTTTAAAAAGACCGTTTATATTCAACCGTTATTAATAAGAAAAAATGTAAGGTGGCTATTTGCAGATAATTGAAGAAGGGTTTTTCATTATGTTAAATATACAAAAAGCTAGTTGTTTGGTTTAAATATAAATATTGCACATTGATTGAGAAACAAGTTCACAACTTATCTCTCTCGGTTACTGTGAAAAATTTGCCTAAAAGAAAAAAATTCTTGAATAATCCATCAATTATGTCATTGATCCAGTAATTTCTTAATGTGGAACTTTTGACCACGAAACGGATGATGTGTAGTTTAATTTCAGTAATAAGAATTCATACTAATACATAGTGTTTGTTGACAAAATGCCTAGCGATAACTGGCGACAGATCATCTTCAAGTCTGTTTATGGACTTACTAGAGTTAATATTACCATCAAGAGGTGTTAGCTAGGGTTCCAATTCCATAAAAAACATAAACATCCTCAGACAGTAACACTGACCTGCCCACGTGGCTCTTGACAAACAAGGTGCGGGTTATTAACTTTATCGTTGAATAGTTTGTGTGGAAAAAGTAGTACTTAGATCTATTTGTCCTCATTAACTCAGCCAGTTTAGTCTTGGAAGAGATCTTCTCCTGTTCAATTTCACCAATCTTGAAAGCTAGATTTCATCTCCGTGTGTAAACAGTTTCTCTCTCCCCCTTCCAGACCTGCTTCCTACTCTACCAAACTCTTCAATTTTTTTCAAAGTACTCTTAATTGTAGATTTAGGTAGGCCTATACCAAAACAATCTGGACAATTCACACTATTTTTGAGTTCTTTATAATGCTTTGTTTACAGTTTATTTTCCGTCCTCTGTGCTAATTTCCCGTGTTTTTGGTGCCATATGGAAAACCAATAACAAATGTCACATGAAGTTGATGACATCATAATCTTTAAAATCATGACGTCATCTACACTCCTGACAGCGTTCACCGACTACATTTTCATCAAATGACCATGTACATAACGTGTTAAGTTCAAAGGTGATGAATAAATAGAGTTTATTTCATTAGCTTGTGGTTAATATGGGGAAACACTGTATTTGCCGAAAAAGGGAAAGGTATGCGAAATTAACGAGTACCGTATGGCACGAGTTATTTTCGCGGACCTTTCCCTTTAGAGGCAAATAGTCTATTTCCCCATGTTCACCACAAGCTGACGAAATAAATTATATATTATATTTCCTCTGATTATTTTGTGCAACGAATGCCACTTTGAAAACTAGTCATTGCATCGAAATAAAAAGAAAGTAGATCTAGTTCCAGATTTTCAGCAGGAGGAAAATATTCACTGTGAAGGGGAAATAATTCCCCTAGCTTAAATTACGATATTTCTTTACCCATAACATTTCTAAAAGTAGATACATGAAATCTATCTATTTTTATGTCCCTTGACATACATTCAAATGTGTATATGACGATGCAGGGTCATTTGCGGCGAAAAGCAGACAAATCGGTCAAAATGCAGGCAACTATTATTCATACCATTCAAAATTATTGGAATTAGACTTATCATGTAGATCTTTTTACAGTATGGTCTGTGAACGTTTCTAGCTTTGGATGAAAAATGAATGCAAGGTTAGGATTAAGGAGGGCAACTTTATGACTTACACTTAAATTGGTAAGAATTAAATTTGATAAGAATTAAGATTACACTCGGCATTAGATCGATATAGAATATACACTGTAGGACACTAATGGGCTTTTTAAGCGAGCCTTTGATAAATCAACAAGTACAGGGTTCTATACATTACTGGCTTAAGAATAGGGCACCTAGATCTAATGGGATTTGTGCTATATGTACAACGCCTTTCTTCGTATGAAAGTAGCTAAGAGTAAAGACTCGAGTAATCCGAAATTGACGCGGAGAGGCAGCATCTACTGGACAATCGATTATAGATTACACGGGTCTTTCACGAATTCGTCCATTTTCGGCGATGAAAGGCGATGTACATGATAGGAATCCGTATTAGGGTGCTAAAGCCTCAATAACAAACACAAGAAGCGCTTTAAGTATAAATCTAAATGACTTTTGCGCAGCAAAAAAAAAACAAAAGCTTTCCAAGTTTAGAGCTTTGATGTTCCCTTTTCCTCTATGTTAGGTAGCCGTAACTATGGTTTTATCATTTTCCATACACTGAATGATGGCATTAATGTTAATTGAATGCCAAGATCTTATTCCATACGAAAATCACAAAACTTTTACGTATACTCGTTCTTTCTATTTTTAGTAACAGCCATTATGACTGCTTCAGTTATAAAATGACAGAATGTGGATAATGCGCAAATCGAGATATATACCTTACAATGCACTGTTTTTAGCCCTAGCAACAACACAGTTTCAATAGGGACTTGTCCAAAAATGTTGTCGCATTGGAAAGAACTGAATCTCTACCAGAAGACAAGATTTTACAATGGACTAACTTGGAAGCATTTGCACATAATACATGTAAATAAGGCTCAAACGATAATTTCTTTGAAAAGATATTAAAAAAAAACTAAAATTTCTTCTTCTTTTCCACCAACGTTTTCAAAAGGCTTCATCATCGGGCATTTTAAAAGCACAGGAACCTTTTGTAAAGGGTTAAAACGTCTTAAAGATACACCTCCACCCGTTTTCACGTAGTTTTTAGGCAGTTTTTGAAACCATTTCATCATTATTAGAAGAAACTATAATCATTCTTGTAATTTCATGTGAAACTATTGCCCTTTCTGGCCGCAAGATTGCACAAGACGGATACAAAATACATTTTATGTTTTGGAGGCCTTCAGAGCAATCTTTGTTGTTCCCATTTCCGGTGTGAAATTAGGGCAAATCGTTGTGTTTTTCTATCACCCATACCATATACATCTGTGACCCATCACGCAAAAAGGAACCATCTGGGAATTCTGTACATGAATTAGATAAAAATAGATCAACGATATTGCAGGTCAGTTTAAGCTGATAATTCAAAAAATGATAGTATAATAAGGTACAATGACAACTTTTCAAACAGAAAATGTCATTAAAGCGAAAAGTGTCAACCCTCCCTGGGTTGACACTTTTTGCAGTTCCCAGACGGATCCCTTTTTTGCGTGATGGATCACACTTGTATATGCTATCTATCTATACACAACTCGGCTTTTATAGACACCTTCACGTTTTAACTTTTTTTTTTTCGGATAGCTGTTAGGATATATCTTTAAAGAATGATAAAGGTCATGTTTAATTGGTACTTACTGAAAAGCCCTGAATGACGGTCCTTTTCCAAGAAAGGTGTTCCATCATTTAAAATGGATAGCACCTTTTAACGCCTGCCTACGCTAATCGTTTTTCATTCAGTAGCCCTGAAACGATCAAGTTGTCATTAATTTAGTTCATTCTGCAGCAAATAAATGGTAACGATGTTTTTTCCGACATCGTAAATTACAGTTTGCTGTTAAAGGAGTGACGTTTTGGTAATGATTCAGGATACAGAGTTAAGAACAGTGTTGATGTTCGACAAATTTGACCTTCTTCACCAATCTTTCTGATTGGCTGAACCAAATGATTTTGCCAATCCTGGCATATTGAAAAGAAAAGAGACGTCGGGTATTGTAATTGCCTTTGCGGAAAGATAAGATGAAGATTAGTGTCCGAACGTACAGTTTGATCTTGATCCACACTTTGAGCTCTTTTGGAATGTATTTGAATTGAAACAATCTTTGAACTAAAATACTAATTGATACCTCTCGGATAGAAAGGGCAAAAGGAAAGATTTTTTTTTTGTCCTACAGACAGAAAAGAAAACCAGTAGACAAAGTAAAAAAGGCTTAAATGGTAATTAGAATAAACTCTTAACCAGACAAAACTTTACTGTACTTCAAATTCATAGAACTTGCAAAGGACAATTTATATATGACTCGAAACGACACAAGTATTTTTTGAAAGGATAAAAAACATTGTGGAAATAAGAGAATTATTTGGATACCAGCATTTTTTCTTTTTTTCCCAACAATATTTTTTAAAAACGCATTTTCCCTCAGAGTCGTGAAATTGCGGGACTGTTTGGTAAAATGATAACCCTTAACTCTTCACTAGCAACAAAAGTTTAGACTGGTCGAAATTGAAAGCATTTGCAGACGAAAAATATAACCTGACTTAAAGTTTGAAATTTGTTCTGAGTGGTTAGAAAACATTGTGGGAAAAGGAGAAAATGCTGGTAACCAGCATTTTCTCTTTTTCCTACGATGTTTTCAAAAGCCTTCTTTACCAGAGTTATGAAAACCAGTGATTGTTTGGGAAAGGCCTGAGCTGTTACATGCAACTCATTGACATTTTGATGACAGCGTAGATCAAGATCATACATGCAGTCTGATCTTGGATCTACCTTGCCCGATAAGGAGATATATTTTGTTTATTTAAGAAAAGAAAAAGTCGGAAAAGCACTATTTGGGTTTCTACAATCGGCTTGGAAGTCTAACGTAACTTATTTACGAGGTAAAGGGATAAGACAAAGGTTAAAAAAGATAAAAGTTTCGAGAACCTATTCATCAAGTATATTACATAATAGCGACGTAGTGAGTGACACGAAATGCAAGAATATACATGTAGTCTACGCTTTTTCTTCCTTGACTGATTGACTCATGGCTGAACTTTTCACTCTTAACCCATTACTCCATAGATACTCATTTCTACGCATTGCTTGTAGTAGCCTTTTGAAAACATTGTGGCAAAAGGTGAAATTGCTCGTGACGAGCAATTTCACCTATTGCCACAATGTTTTCTTCACTATCAAAGGCCGTCATATACACATAAGAAACGACTTCATCCTTGATGTTATTTAGGGTCAATTAGAGATACTATAGGAATACCTTATGGGGTATAGGGTTAAACAACAACAAAAAAGATGGCCTAAATTTTCTACAATATCTAACAGTGCAGAGCCAAATCATAAACCTCCTACCTGCTAAATATCTAGATCACAATTTTCATTTCGATATACCCAAATATTGGTATTTCAAAGTTATATTTACGGAATAAATATCTCCTTACCGGACTGTGTAGACCAGAGATCAGACTGCACGTTCTGTGCAGTCTGATCTTGATCAACACTGTCCGCCAAAGGCCAGTAAGTCGCGCTTAGTAGTCTAAGGTTTAAATCTTCTGCAATACAGGCAAAGGGTATCTGCATTTTTAACCATATATCAAATTACCCCTAGTTTTAATAAGCATTTTTCATTCATCACTACCTTTCCCTGATTTTAAAGACAACTTCCTTTGTTAAGGCTGCAGTTACTTTGTTTATCACATAACTCCCCTTTTTTTCAATTTAATACGGCCATTACAAATTTTCATGTCTCACACACGTGTGAGATAAGAATATAGTGCTGTATTTTGGTCAACACTCTGTAATTATACGCTTCATTTCTAAAACATTACTGACCTAGGTTCCTGGTGGAAATTAGTGGTCAAAATTCTTAGTCGTGATAAAATTGTTAATTTAATTACTTGTAGACTCAAAACAAAATCAATATATGCAAATTTCTTCGGAACTATTTTTCATTCGTATTGTACCTGTCAAAGTAAGGGGACAGGCTTCATGTAAATTTCAGTACACATTATACATGTATGCCTCTTGTTTAACACATTTTGGACTATAATTCTTGCTATACAGTAATGTGATAAAAAGAATCTGACACTCGTTGGCTTTTGAGGTAAAAATTATTAACTCGTCCACAAAAAAATGTTATTAAGCTCGCCAAAGTCACGCTTAATAACATTTTTGTGGACTCGTTTAATAATTTTTTATCTCAAAAACCAACTCATGTCAGATCCTATATATCCATAATGCCTTCATAATGGACAATGTAACCTGCATTATCTTTTTACCGTAAAATGTTTTCACGTTGTTTGTAAATGCTTTCAAAATGAACAAATCTGAACCCTTCTCGTCTAGTAATGACTTCTACCCAACACACATAACCTGTGGCATATTAAAGGTGAAACATGGCGCTGTCTGATCTTGGAACACAGTCTTTTTCAGCCAGCTATATGTGCATATATATAAGAAGATAAGAATATTTTTAGTAGCATAAGAAATATAAGATAATTTGGATATTGTGTAATAAAATATGAACGAGATGACAAAATGGTATAACGAGGGAAAATATCTCATAGAAAATTTAATTTCTAGCCCAGTCAAATGAGCAGTTTTCGATAAATTAGTATTTATTGAGACTCGAGAATGGGTATTATATGAGGAATTCTCAACTAGCAAAATAACTAAGTTCTCATTATAATTAATTAAAATTTTGATTTATTAACAAATATAGATTATACCATAAGACTGGTAGGATTTCCTTGTTTCACGTGGTACATGGCATTTCGTCATTTCCGGTAACACCTAAATCAAACGGTGGTTTGGAGATACTCTTATCAGAGCGTCTAAATATAATTGATCGTTAGTCAATTGCGTCACTTTATCCACGGAAGTTTCATTAGTTAAATACGTACTTCAATAATTCAGGCGAGTAAGAGAGCTAAAAATAAACAGTTATTTATTTCCTGATTCGTGCCCCGTTCCAGCACCCAATCATCAAAATGGTATTTGTCTGAATGGAGTCATGAAATCAAATAAATCCCGTCTGTACAGGAGACTTTGAATTGACACATACGTATCAGTAGAACAACGTTAATTCTATCCTCTAGTCCGGCTGATCGCCTTACTTTTCTTTAAGTATTTGTAATCACGTAATCAAACAATGATGCAAATGTAGCCCTCAAGTCTCAGACATCTCCTTAACTAATGGTCAGCATGGCTTATTTTTGACACTATAATACGCAACCTCAGTACTGGACATTTTCCCTTTTACAGGAATAAAGTATTGTTTTCTTGAGCAAATCAATATTGCAGCAAGCCATAGGAATGATTGCTTTTAAGAAGTAATTTCTTTTCTACCTTGTATGGTTTCAAAAACTAATAATTCGACATTAAAAAAAGGTGTATTCATGTAGTTATACCTGTTTATAAACATTCTATTTTTTTCATGAACTACATGGTATCATGTTGACATATATACCGTACAGCACTTTCAAGAAAGAAACGAAAGACAACAAAAAAGCGCTGATGAATGAGATTTCGTCCAAAGTTTCCTCGCTGTTTTTATCTGAATTACTATGAAGCTATTTAGCAACCATAATCTTTAGCATGCTTTCCTTGTTTCTCTCTCTGTTGTTCTTGCTTTCCTTCAGTCTTTCAGTTCTTTCTTCCTGCAGTGGGTCAGTCCTTCCATGCTTGAGTCTTTCAGTCCTTCCCTCATTCAGTCCTTCCCTCATTCAGTCCTTCCTTCCTTGAGTCTTTCAGTCCTTCCCTCATTCAGTCCTTCCTTCCTTTCTTGAGTCCTTCAGTCCTTTTTACTTCCTATACATCCTCCTTTTTATTCCTGTCTACTAACCAACCAATATGTGATTGGTTTCTTAACCCTTCCCAAACGACATACCGGTATTTTAGACTCTTCCAAATTGAAAGAGTTTGCAGAGGACAATTTTAATTTTCATAACAATGCCAGAAAATTATCCGAACGGGCAGAAAACACTGTGGGAAGAGGAGAAATTGCTCGTTATGGGCAATTTCTCCTTTTCCCACAGTGTTTTCAAAAGACTTGTACTGCAGACACGTTAAAACAAGGGTTTGTTTGGGAAAGGGTTAATCAATGCGAAAAAAAAACTTGATAAGGGAACCAGCCTGCCTACACGTGATCACATAGCTGAGGAAATTGAAATGACGACATATTTGAAAAATGCGGTAATCACGTGCCGAACCATTTACTAATCTGTAAAAATTAATGTGATCTACCTACTATCTCATAATATCTCATTTTTGCGGTTTAAAATATATAAATTATTAAAATGTTTCAATCACGCGGATGTATTGCCTAGCAATTTTGAGATGACTTATCGATCTAAAAATACCACATCTTTCAGCTTTCAGATTACAATGCTGTTGTGGTGGAAGTCTCACGCTTTGTTCTTTCGTTCACAGTATTGAAAAAAAAAACTATTCAAAGAAAGGAAAAGACTGTTTTTAACCGATATTACCGAAACCGTTTTTAACACAATGATGGTTTTGTTTTCTACATTATATATACGAGTATGTGACCCATTACAAAAGGGACCATCTGGGAAGTCTGTACATCCATTAGATGAAAACAGATCAACGATAGTGCTGGTCAGTTTAAGTTCATAAATAAAAAAATGATTGTATAACAAGGTACAATGACAACTTTTCATACAGAAAATGTCATTAAATCGAAAAGTATCAAACCTGGTCAGCCTGCGCAATTCGCGCAGTCTGACCAGGGTTGACATTTTCCAAAGTCCCCAGAAGGTCCCTTTTTGCGTGATGGCTCACATATTATATATATTTACCGTGATATTGTAGTTAACAAAACCTTCTGTTGGTAGGCATCGCCGTTTACCGGACCACAAAATTCAAATGATTGGTTTTGTCTTTGTCTTTGAAACAGCAGAAAAAATGTTGGTAAGAAGAAAATGCTGCTTAAAACATTTCCTCATTTTTTCACTTTGTTTTCAAACCCTTTTTTGAAGATGATGAAAACATGGGGTTATTTGGTGGAAGAGTTACCCTTTAGAGCTTTGTAATTATTATCATCTGTAAAATGGTCCTCAATAATAAGCTATTGAAATGACAGTTGAAATATCGCTTCCTATAAAGTTATTGTTTTGACCAAACTTGATACAAATCAGCGGACAGAGAAGACTATTATTAGATTTCATGTTTTGCGCAATCTGAACTTGATGTCCACAGTCCGCAGTTTTAATCAACTTAAGCCAGCTCCAACATCTTAAACACATTTAGACCAGCCTCTGTAAACGGTTCATATCCCAACACAGCGATACCGAACACGAGCAGCTTTTCTTTGACGGTGAAGATTAAAGATCAGACCTAAAACAAATGCAGTTTGAACTCTGATATTCAGCGACATGGCCCAAAACTATGACATTTTTACAAGGGTTCCTAAAGATATCGCAGAAAGTAGAATTCTAGTTAAATATCGCTGAAAGAGTTACGCCCACGCATGCTGTATAGCATTGTGCAATATTGATAACCTATGTTGGATATCGTCGGTTTACTTCGAAAACCTCGTAACTACAGCTTGTTACAAGCTGTAGTTACGAGATATTCGAAGTAAACCTAGGATATTGATATAAATGAATAATCAAATAGGTGACTCAAATGTCCAAGGACTAAGCAAATAAAAGCAAATTTATGTAATAATGAAACCATTCCTTTAAACAGGTCATTTCGACCGAGATGTCGATTAATTAAGAGCTGTTTGAAACCCTTTAACACCATTTTGGTTATATTACACCGATAGATATCTTATTCATATGTACACTTGGTAGCGTCAGCATTGGTTCGGAAGCACTTTTCCGCTTCCTCTTGTCTGTTAACAGAAATGTCTTGTTTTATCATTAGTCAATGAAATACGTTCAACTTGATACAGGACTACATCCATAATGTAAAAAAATGGAAAATTACGTCACCCTGCATTTCTGTGTGGCCGGATCAGATCTAGATGCGTTTTTATAGAATACAATGTTTTCTCTCAAATTATGTGAGATGCATGTACTACTAAAACCGCATCAGACACTCGAAGCATTAAATATCTATCAACACGTTTTTACATTTTCCCAATACTTGTACTCCTACATTTGATATTTCAGTTTTGCTACCGTAACCAAGATGGGGTAAGGTTGTCCTTTTTTACTCTCTTAATTTAATTGCATATTTGTGGCATTTGAAATCTAACGGGCTGTGTAAATTAGATACACCCTGAATCATTTACATCAAATTATTTCTTCATTGTTAACCTCGCCTATTGATAGAATCGATAATGATAAATGTTTACACTTTAAAAATTTACTTCTACCAACAACTTTTGATTCAGATCAACGACCACAAGTTGACATTGATTACTACTTTTTGCAGAACTCCCTTTCCACACGACATAAAGCCTTTTATTTAAATATACATGTGTCTTACAACACGCGATATGGGGCATTGGACATGTGCGTAAAATGTCGCCTAGGATCAGCCTGCGCAATCCGCGCAGGCTGATCCGAGACGGCATTTTATGACTACATTAGATTTCGTGCTACAGTAAACTTGCACAAATCAGAAAATTACATAAAAACAGAAAGTCTCATTTCGGATGAGCCTGCGCGGATTGCACAGGCTGATCCCAGACGACATTTTACGCAAATGTTCAAAAGCCCATTTTCGCGTATTGCGGGAGAGAAAGTAGATAAGCACTTTTTGGAAAATAAAGTTTTGCCCATTCATTTAATAGTATAAAAAACAGAAAACAATTGCAAAAATAAAACAATTGTTTCAAACAGAATTATTGATGAGGATTCGTATTTTAACTATTTTCATGTCTATTTTCTTTTGTCGCGTTTTGACTTTCTGCATCTTTCAGCACATTTTTTTTTTCAAACACATCAAAAATAAAATAGATAAACTTGTCGAAAAGATTGATTTTCTTTTTGCCAAATGTTTTGACTTGTTGTAACTTAAGTTTTTGTGTTAAATCTCTCTTCTGTAATCATTCGAACCTAAGAAAGATGTTTTCAAGGTCATTTAAAGCAAATTGTTTTTGTAACGACTAAACCTTTTCCAGTTGACGAAATCTGAGACCTGTCCAATTGAAAGGATTTGCAGACGATAATTTAAATATTACTCAAATGACAGATTTTGTTCTTCAAAGTGTCTAATGCGTTGTGGGAAAATGGAAAAAAAACCCTAACAACTAGCAACTTTTCCCTTTCCAAAGATGCTTTCCAAAGCATTTTTCTCCTCGGGATGGCGAAAACATGGGGGTTTTGGTAAAGGATTTATCCTCCGAATGGACTTTTGCGAATATTGTAGATCAAGATCAAACTGCACAGAACGTGCAGTCTGATATTGGATCTACACTATCCGAAAAGGAGATTCCCCCCCCCCCCCCTCAAAAATACCTTTGAAAAGGCAGCAAAATTTCAGTGCATATAATACATATCAGCTTCAAAATTTCAATTCAAAATTTACTTAGAAGGATAAGGAATAATGAGCATACAAATCAGGCGAGTTTTGTGTTTTATAGTCATTAGGATAATCACATAAAAAGTTTTTGTGTGTGTCTGATTAGCCGAATTGCAGTATATTTGACCTTCTGCGCGAATGTCGTTACGACGAAAGCAAAAACGAATTCTTTGAACCAAGTTTTCACCTGTTAAGGAATGAAGCACGTAAGCCCATAGTACTTATCGTAATAACATCCCTACACACACACAGACGCACGCACATACCATCCTGGTTTAGTTTTTAGATTTTGCCTCGACATTTTATAGGGGTGGGGATAGGGTGCATAACAGTGTCATTTACTTCGGTTTGAATGAGGATATAAGACCGTTTGACTTTATACTTTTTACTTATAAATGAGCCATGTTGTGTGACAAGGGTGTTTAATATATCTCCATGATCCTTTATACAAAGGAAGGTCTCTCACAATTATGGATCTATAAATTCTTTTCGTCAGTTATCAGGCTGATTCCTGAGGTTTAATAGGCCTTTGGTATGCAGAAAAATTTGTCAAAAACAAACAGCTTCGATTCAGATCAGTTTGTGCGGACTGCGCAGGCTGACCCGAGTCGATACTTTCTAGACACCAAGCATCACTTTCAACAGAGTCTGGCTGGACTACATAACGTCGGTTTACTTCAAAAACCTCGTAACTACAGCTTATAACAAGCTGTAGTTATGAGGTTTTCGAAGTAAACCGACGTTATTTGCTATATGCCTGTGGAATTTATTGAAAGAACAAGAAGACATAGTGGCCGAAAGCGTATTTACGGCAATTATGCCTTGACAACAATTCAAAACATAATGGTAACGTCATATATTTAGAACTTCTAATATAATGTTGTGTTGTGCTCACAGAACCCTCTTTGTTTCAGTATCATGCTGTCCTCTGGACTTGAAAATGCAGCTTCAGTTCTTTAGGAACCTACGGGTAACTCCTCAAGGTGATACTGTTATTTTTACGGTAGCGGTAAAGAGAACGTCACGTGTGATATATAGTATCTCGTCATTAATCATTCTGATGGCTGCTGTCATGGTATTGCACATTTTATAATTCTATTTTCGTATCTATTCACTAAAAGATTCCCGTAATTAATGTACTAAAAGATACAATCCTCTACATGATACCGGTGTTTTGACGGGGCCGGTGTACAGACCGTTACTATTGACATAAGGCGTTCGTTACGTGTCATCTTTGTTGGATGCTGTCATAGATTTACAGATTGCGCTTTTGACACCATAGTATCTTATTGTCTTTTTCTCATGCCAGAAGTGGTTGCCTTATCCATATAGCAAAGGGTACCAGTATGTCCACGGGAGCGTTGTAGACACTCTTTCTACGGAGGATATTTTTACAGCATTTTCTCCTTTTCCCACAATGTTTTCTACCCTTCACACACACAAAAAAACCTCTAAAAGACAAATTTTCAAGCTCTTCTATTTTGTCGTCTGCAAATGCTTTCGATTTGGACAAGCCTCAAACTTTGTCGTTTGGTAATAAGTTAACATGTATGTGGTGGTCGTAATTTGTCATTTTTGCTGGATGCTGTCGTAGGTCTGTCCACAGTGCTGAAAATTTCACTATACCCATAATTATAAACTTAGGCGTCTAAAAGGCATAAGTATGTTGACGACAGAGGTACACAGACCGCAACTATTGATACATGGTACCCCGACATTTATCACTTTTAATAGAAGATGTAGACTTTCAAATAGCTTTCTATTTCTATAACAGTATTCAAAAACAATTCTGAAGGCGATTAGGATTCTTATTCTCTAGAGATGACTAAATGTGATAGCAACACAACTTCTAATTAACTTAAACAAATACTTTAGCCTATCGGAAGTCGCGTTACTTTCCAGTGTTGAAATAAGCCTTTGAATGAAATTAAGAATAGTAAGTCAATACGTGCGAATCTCTTGTATTGATTTGTACTGGAGTTTAACGCCATTTTAACAACCTTGGTCTTATCATGACGGTCAGTGACTCACACATGTCTTTCCTGGCTTTCTCATACCAGCACTAGATTGTGTGGTAAAGGGTCAAAGCATTTGATTTGGTTTTAAGAGAGTAGAAATTATTACGGTATAATGGTCAAATGCTAATTACCATATTTTTTTTTCTCTTTTTCCCGTCAAAGTCTTTTCTTCTAAGCTCTTTTCTGCAAGGGTCGTAAGAAGTCGTGGTGGTTTGATAAAGCCTATTATCTTTCAGTTTTTTCTTTATATTGCAGTTATATCGCGGCAGCCAGTGAAGTTATCCATTCTGCGACATTCTTCTATCAGTACTTTGCAAAATATAGATATTCTTTCCAAGCCACTGGCTGCTTCCCACAAATCCATCGCTGAATGTACTTTTAGAACCCATTGAAAATTATTATAAAAGTCATATCAGCAATAACTGATTTATACCTTAGGCGGTTTGCGGTTCGCACAGGCAGCTAATTTGCTTCAAGAGCACAACATGTGCTGTCTTGTCTTTGATACACGTTGCCCGCTTGTTTGTGTCAAAAATCCGATCAAAAAGTCCCCAAATTTGCAGTGTCTTGGTCCGTCTTCCGCATTGGGAAACTGCATATCTGCAGAAGTTTACGAGAGAAGTCATTCACCCTTTCGAGTGCTGAATAAAAAAAAGACATTTATTTTTGAAGGAAAGACACAAAATCATTCGATTTCATGGCTTTTTCCTTTGGGATATCTAACCAAAAAATCGGAATGAGTAAGTAAACTCCAGATCAGACTTCACGGTATGATCTTGTATCTACTATCCACAAGAGTTTAAAAAAATGTTCTTTATAATATGCTAATGATCAAGGACAAGCATGCGGCTGTTAACCATTAACCAACTGAATAAATTAACCCTTTACCACACAACAGAAAAATATACATATCTAACTCGAAAGCATTTGCAGACGATAGTTTTATAGTGGCTCTAATGATGCCATTTTTCTTTGATAGAATAGAAAACTTTGAGGGAAAAGGAGAAAATGCTGGGTACCAGCATTTTCTCCTTTTCCCACAAAGTTTTAAAAAAAGGTTTCTTCCTCGGGGTCATTAAGAGTCGTCATTGTGTGGTAAAGAGTTAAATATAACCTTCAAACTGATAGTAAAACCCGAATAATGCTATTTCAAACATGCGTTAAGAAAGAAAATA
The DNA here is from genome assembly GCA_943736015.1 of Tridacna crocea. Taxonomy (NCBI): domain Eukaryota; kingdom Metazoa; phylum Mollusca; class Bivalvia; order Cardiida; family Cardiidae; genus Tridacna; species Tridacna crocea. The sequence goes on along the minus strand of OX031059.1, from coordinate 24,891,388 downwards.
CCTTTTACAGGACAGTGTGGATTAAGATCCGACAGCACCTTCTGTGCTGTCTGATCTTAATCTTCACTGTCGTCTAAAGGCCAGTGAGTCGCGCTAAGTAGCTTATAAGGATTAACTAAATCCAATTTATTCACAAATAGATATGCTGAACAGCTTTCTTTTTTTTCCTCTTTTCTTGCATGAAAAGAAATAAAATGTTAAATATTCTGAAACTGAAGACGAATGGGTATCCGTGTTTAAAGTAATTAATAATAATTTCGATGAAGAAAAACACCGATTAAGAAAAATGAATGAGTGAAATACGGCAAGCTTGTAATATCAGACAATGTGGCTCACAACATAATAAGGCAGAGACTTGGCTGTCAAATGCTTGTAATCTGAAGAAACTTACATTAATTAATGTTGCTTTCTGGCTTATATGCGATAATACGGAGTTGAATTGCAGCTGTCAAGTTGTCGTAGGCAGTTTTTTAGCATGTCCGTACCATACAGTGAAATAAACTGATTTGACTTTATCAAAGGATTTTGGGATAAATGGTTTCTACCAGACTCTTCTGGTGGATAAATAAGATCAGCTATTTAATTACCTTTGAATTCAAAATTTCTTTTTAAAGAACATAAATTGCATGGAAAGAGGACAGAATTAACCTGTCTGACGGAAAGACGAGCGGAAGTAAAAACAACCTGGATACGTATACGCTATTTGTTCTTAAGAATATTCTTTGCCTTATTCTTTAAGATTTTCTACATTTAAAAGTATCACAACTTCTGATTGGCTAAACCATTTGGTTAAGCCAATCAGAAGTTGTGATACTTTCAAATGTAGAGAATTCTGGAGAATAAGACTGAGACTGTTCTCGGGATTGGTTTGTAAATACGCACCCTTGTTATTGCCTATAGAAGAGATTTTTTATTTGTTCAACGACGCTTTCCAACCTATGGAATGAACTACATGCAGGTAAACGAAGTGGTAATATTCCATAAAATATTAACGGAAGGAATGTATACGAACAAAAACTTCAAAATGGTAACGCTATTCCCCACTCCACTGCCAAGTCAGTTTTGGTTTATACATTCTTCGCCCACTCCACTACCAAGTCAGTTTTGGTAAAACTCTTCACCAACTCCCCTACCAATTCTGTCTGTCTGTCTTTCTCTCTCTCGCAGTCTCTCTGTCTCTCTCTCTATCTAGCTATCTATCTATCTCCTTGTCGGTTTGTACTATGACCGTGTCGCAAATATCATGCAGTTTTACCGAAAGGTAAAAGGACAAATAAAACGTAATTACAGTTGTGATACTAATGTGTTTTGAAACTTATAGCAGTTTCATTAATTGCTTCATATATCATTGTTTCACATCCGTCAGAAAAACAACAAAGCCGCCATTCTCAAACCTTGTTACTTTTCAAAAAAATTGTACAAAGTGAAAATGATACTACTGGCTACAAGCGTCTATGACATGCATTTTGACCTCGTATGCACGGTTGCTTTAAACAAAGACATTTATTGCCTTTTGACATCTTTAACTGTATCTAGCATTCCACACTTACAGGATATCCCTTTTTGGGAAACTTCACAACTTAATTTTTTTTTTAATAAACTCTTTACAAAACGACAAAATTTTGGACCAATCCAAATTCAAGGCATTTGCAGATGACAAAATAAGTGTGAATCAAAAATTGAAATTTGATGTAGATAGAGCAGAAAGCAGTGTGGGAAAGGGAGAAAATGCTGGTTACCAGCATTTTCTCCGTTTCCCACAATTTTTTCAAAGGCTATCTTTTTCAGTGTTGTTAAAAGATGGGATTGTGTTGTACAGGTTTAAACAAGTGAGAAAATAAAGAAGAAACTTGACATAACGCTTTATCTAACAATCCCGTATTTTGACAACCATTGGGATGACGGCATCTTTTGAGAATGGGAGAAAATGCTAGTAACCGGCAATTTCACGTTTTCTCCCCTTCCAAAAACTATCATGAAGATAACATTAAATGATGAAAACAAAAACAAAAAAACCCAAAACCCGCGGCCTGCAATTGTTTCTTTTGCCTCACTTGTTTAATATTGTAGAAAAGTAAAATTGGCAGTTTGATCGACACTCTTGAAAATTAGATGTAAATCCAAATGTTCGTTGGAAAGGAGGCAATTGCTGCTGAAACTGGTGTTCCTGAAAATAAATGTAGACAGTCCTTGACTTTTAGGATAACGCTGTAACAATATTAGCAATTTCTACGTTTCTCTATTATTGTCATAAAGGCCCGCCTGGAGGCGAACAGAAAGAACATGGCAACAACTAACACCAGTCGCAAATTACTATTTATTCATTCCGATATGTCAGCACCAAAGAGAAGGTCAAAAGCCGACCCTTTCCGCCAAACTGCAAAAAAATGAAAAAAAAAATTATGAGTGTTACTAGAGGAAAAGATGCCCAGAAGTCATTTCACTACGTAGACGAATGACCCGGGTCATTCCTCTACGTATATAGTGAAATGACTTCTAACGGTCATTTCTCTACGTAGAATAATAGCCTGGGTCATTTTGTAGGGGAGGGTCATTTCTCTGCATTACACCGGTAGGGTTCAAGCACTGGGCATAAAAGTCCATCATTCGAAATCCAGTAAAACATCACCTGATCACTCCAGCATTACCTGACCTAATACCAGTGGTGGATAGATGATATATCTTGTCTACCATTTTAATTGGATTGCCCAAGTGCCTATCTAAAAGCCTTCAGTGCAACTTTAATAGATGTAATTTAACGATTTTAAATGATTTAAAGCTCGTATCAAATCGAAATGACTAATAAAAGTAATATAAATTTATTTCTTTGCAAAACATTGACAATGCCGGCGACCTCTGTCTGAAAATGAGGTCTGTTTGAGTACCCTTAACCCTCTACCGATCTATCCCGACGTCTTACGAAGAGAACCTTTGAAAAGGAGAAAATACTGGTAATCATCATTTTTCTAGACCTACCCTTCCAAAAACAGATAACAATTTTTGAGTCATATTTTGACGTTGGCAAAATGAATGCTTTTAGTTTTGGACAAGTCTAAAATGTTATCGTTTGACAACGGGTAAAGCACTAAATCCCCGCATCAGCTCAGTTTACAGACAGTGTAGACATTTTTCGATGGGTTTCCCCCATCGAGGAAATCTAAATGCTTAATTGTTCTGTTTTCTTTAAAGAGAGTTTTTTATTCAAATTTTGTTCACAATGCTCATTTAATTGATATATGGTGTGTAATGCCGTTTTTAATTTTCTATAATATTCCTCCCAAACCACTGACTGCTTTCCCACATGATCAGCGATAAATGAAGATTGAATCCAATATGGCACAAACTACCATCAATGCCTAGAAAGAATTTTGCAAAGTTGCTGAGTCAAACCAGCGAAACTCATTTGAATCCTACCATAGACAATTGTCTTTAAAATCGATTGATTTGTATTTTTCACATGAAAACTTTCACAGGGCACTTCAACTTTTTATTACTCATGAAAAAAATCACAGAGCACTTCAACTCCTACGAAGAATGTCGACTTTACATTGTGGCAAAAACTTTTACATTCCCGTGTATCGCCAATACCGTTCTTTGTGTTAAACAAGATCAAAGCATTTCAAGTAGTTCACGTGTACACTGCGTTGGATCTGCAGACAGACGTTTTTGACAGCTATATTTGAGAAAGCTAATATGAGTTACCCCGTAACTCCACATTGACGAAATGCAAAGCCATTGCAGTATGAATCGTTTTTAAAAGCATAAGTGGAAAAGAATCAGTCGCTGGTACATGTAAAGGCTCTTTTGACAGAAGTAGTTCAGAAAGTTTATGTTTTACCACGTAACTTTAAAACTACAAGTTAAAAATCATTTGTTACATATACAATTTTTGAAAGCTTTGTGCCAAAGGAGCTATTTGAGAAACAGCTGATATGTCTTACCCAATAACTTCAAAACGACCAGTTGAAAACCCTTACTGCAAGAAATCTCTCAATTAAACATCCCTAAAATACGCCTTTTTCTATCAACCTACTGATACGTAAAGTTTCTTTGAGATGAAGAAACTTAACTTGTAGCAAGAAATACTGCCCAAAATCAGCTTGCACGGACCGCACAGGCTGACTTGAATCGACACTATTCACAGAGCCCCTTTTCACAGAGCATATCTCATCTACGGGTTGACGATGTACTCATTTATCAATTAAGTTATTTTTGCGCGTAGACGTTTCAAGTGTTCATGTAGCACTTCAGATATGCTTGTCGCCATCAACAAAATGATTTCGAGTATTTTCAAGGCCTGGAAGTCGGTTTCTTCTGCAACCGAATATGATTCTGGTCAAAGTTTAGCAATACATAACAAATGGTGTACTTTGAAGATAAGATTTCATATTCTGTTCAGTCTGATCTTGAATTACTCCGCCTACAGAAGCTATGCAAGTCCCTATCGCCAGGTAAGAGTTTACTCTCGTTTCCACGTTCTAATTCCAATTCGTTTTGTTCGGTGCATACACAGATACAATATGAAATTTTGGAAAAAAAATTGTAATGACTCATTATCGAGGGGCTAAATGTGTAGATCTAAAATCAGACTGCATGTTGTACACAATCGGATCTTGATCCATGCGGTCTGCAAAAGCTATCCCTGTCTTTACACATAGGTGTAAAGGGATTAAGCGTTTGTACCACTGCAGATTAAAGAGCCGACTCACAAACCCTCAAGACAAGAAAACCAAGGCTTTAATGTTCAATAACTGTTATTCAACTCAGGTATTTACAATTTAATCCTCTTCGTCTCAAGGCGAAAGCATGTGACTTATGCGGACGATATAGATCAAGATCAGACTGCACAGAACGTGCAGTCTGATGTTGGATCATACCGTCCGCCTACGAGACGAAACCCGGACATGAGTTTTCGGTTGATTGTATTTGCGTTTTAAAATACGTTGTCGAGTTAATACATTTAGTGCTGAAAGAGTTAACCTTTTATTCTTTGTACCAGCTCATAAAATATTTAGAATTATAGACATATTGAATGTATATGAAAACAACAAAATGCCTGTGACTCAATAGCTTGATTATGTCTTTGATGGGGGGCATGGTAGAAAACCTCGTATAAAAGGGTAATCAGCAAGTATCTCTGTGTTTGCAATTGTTTAAATGAACAATGTTTCGTTACATGGGATTAGTTGGTTAAGAGTTAACCGCCAAGTTGAACTTACATCTTCTTTTCGTGCCGTATTAAAAAGAATGGACACAGGCCAATATAAAATATAAAGTAGCTAACATAAGTTGGGTATTATGATGAAAATTTTCAAGCAGGTCTAAGCTGTTTACAAGAAAATATTGATGCAAAGCATCAATGGCGCAGCAAATCAGTCGTTTCTGAAATAAGGCACATTACAGCATTTCAAATTGACAAATGTAAATTTTTGCAGAACTGGGTGAAAAATGAGCTGAAAAGTCCTTAAACAATCCTTAGAATACAACTTAAGTTTAAAAAAAAAATAATGGTAAGACACAATCATAGCAATTCTTCGACAAAATATAACATAATTTCAACTCATTCGAGAAACAACACAAGAAAATAGTATTAAAACTAGGTTCCAAATTACCAAATTGATATTAAAAACTGGGTATGAAATGACCAAAGTGAGTACGAAATGATCGAAGTGAGTACAACATAACCAAAATAAAAAGAATATGTGGGTACGAAATGACCAAAATTGCACGAAATAGCCTAGGTATGAAATGACCTAGTTACGAAAATGACTTGAAGCCGAGTAAACAATATGGCTGCCTCTATAGGCACTTTTCAAAACCGAATAAAAATCAAAGGACTGATAGTCCTGAGAGTCGCCTGTAGGGTAATCGGTTAGAAGTTTTCACCCTTTTTTGTTGAAATCTATGAAAAGCATTCAAGATACAAAATAACGTAACCAAAGTATTATATGCAAGCATATTTCTGAGTTGTCATCCTGAAATTCAACATATCCGTATTAAAATTTACATTTAAAAAAATGTGGTGGAAATTAAAATTTAGGCACCAGGACCAGCTTTAATGAGTTCAACGTTTTTTTATTCACAAACAACAACCCTTTACAAATAAAGACCAGATTATCTTCTGGTATAGGATCTAGTGACATACTTTTAGACAAAAAATGCCCATTTGCAACTCGCTCATAGCTAATCTTAGCAGTCTGACAAAGTTTCATAAGTACTATACTGAACATAAATGGATTCTACAGCTCTATTACGGTTTCGTCTGATTTGACCTAATGATAACCTTTTTTTTCTTTTATCCCCAGGTGACCTATATTCAGTTTTGTAAAAGAAATTATTGAGACAAACAGCCGGGCAATGTCATGATCATTGGACTGAACTGTAGCCTTTGGAGCACAAACAAATATTTGAATCAGTGATCTACCTGTCCTTTGGAAATATTTTGTTTTTGTTGGAGGCCAGGTTGAGGTTTTGACCAGCAATGGACTCTATGAATGTGGCTGCAACAAAATAAAATCTATAACCCAACAGCATGTTCAACAGCATGATAATCAGCCTTTAATATTTGTCTGCGTTTTATAACGTCACATGGATTATAGTGCTTCCACATCAATCAAAAATTGTCTACATGTATATTGCTTTGGTGTAAATTAAATGTTTGCTATTCGCTTTATTACCCTTCACAAAAACCCTTCACAAGATTACAAACACTCCAATAAAGAACTTGTTGTTCGAGCGGATAAACACGGATCTGTTCTATTATATTTGGATTATAGCGAAGAAAAAAGTCAATTTCTCAGATTGCTGCATGGTTGTTAGAACTGCGTAGTGTAAATTCAGAATTTGGCATTTACAAAAGCACCTTGCGTTCTAACACCCGCACTAATAAATTGTTGTTTAACCCTTTCCCAAACGACAAACATTTGGACTAGACCAAATTGAAAGCATTTGCAGACAACAATTCAACTCTTGCTGAAAAGATGATTTCTGTTTTGATAGGGTAGAAAACATTGTGGGAAAAGGAGAAAATGCTGGTTACCAGCATTTTCTCATTTTCCCACAATATTTTCAAAAGGCTACTATTCCAGACCCGTAAAAACCAGGGATTGTTTGTGAAAGGGTTAATAAATACTAGATCTAAGTTAATCGCTCATTGAAAAAAAAAAAACAGCAGACTTTAACGAATTTGGCCGTCTTTATGAACGAAAACCAATTAAATATAGTAAACTTCAAAGCACTCTCTCTACATAGGTCAGTGCACGCTGAAAGTAATGGCCGGTTCAGCGACTGATTCATAAATATGTAAATTCATAAAGATTTCCGTGGTGCAAATGACGTTTATACGTCACGTGATTACAAGATCTATATTTGTCACAAAGCTACATTCCAGAAAACACCTGCAAAGCGATAACCTGGTTCAGCCTAGAACCGTGTACATTGCATACGCTATGTACGATCTCTGGTGCACCTAGAATATGGGTGTGCAAAGTATCTAAAGTCTAGATTAAAAAGCTTGGAAGAAGCAACGTGTAAGAATGTCTAAGAAGGCAATGCAACCATTCCATATCGTTATAAATTCGTTAAGAAATATTAGCCTACTGTTGAGAAAAAAAGCAGTATATTAACTCGGCATCGCCTTTCTCTGTCCGATCATAGGTTGAGCGTTGAATTGAAATAAGGCTTGCAGTTAGGATTGTAAGATTGTAAGAGTTAGAGTGTACTTCTAAAAGGTAATTATCAAACAATTTTCACTGGGTATTGTCCACAAATAGAAGCAGAAAAGATGCTTGCAGTTTAAGATTTCTCAGCGTGTCCGCAGACTTGTTTAGTTCGCGGCAGCTATTTTTACATATACGTAATGCGCTATTTTTAGAGATGATGTCTTACACATTAGGGTAATGCGTACCCTGGCGGACGAAATGATTGTTTGAAAGGTTTGAACCGTTAAACAGCTCAGTTTTTATAGACATATTCATTATCACAAAGGCATAATTGTAAATTATTTACAACAGAAAAAAACTGGGTTATTCACCGAATTATTAGAAGACTGTTTTATCTCGTAAACCGGAACTTGGGACAGGAAGCAGTACAAGGCCGGATGTATGCTTACGTCACCCCATAGATCAGGACGATAACAATGAGAGCCTGTTTACTACGCAAACAGGCGACTCAACAAGTTGACTTCTTAAATCAAAGAAATGAAAGTACTAATAGAAGGTGATGGTAAAAATTTGCTACTAGGTTTTAACACTGAATCAATTCATGTAACATTTCATTCATCTGACGGTTGATAACATCTTTTTCTCAAATTCTTGTCATTTTTTTGGTAGAGTCTGCTCAGCAATGACCAGTATAAATGTTGATTTTTAACTTTATTGAACACAGGTTTACATATGGCTCGGAGACTGTTAAAAAAGCAGAAAATATAGAACATAGAGTTAAGCAGACAAAATACACAAACAAGGGTAATGGAACAGGTAATAAAACACATGACAGTATAGAAAAAGAAGACAAAAACGTCCTAGAAGGTTTTCTGAAATACCTGTTAAATGAGTAAATAGACTTTGATGAAACTTTCATTGATTATATCTCAATTCAGCACGTTATACCAATTAGTTAAATTGTATTTATTTACAAATCGGTGTATAAAGGGGGGTGTCGTTACTTAAGTTTCATTTTAACATGGTCCATACATTTTAATTTGAAGGTAGAGTAAACAGAAGATGTTATTTATGTTTCGATTATTTTTACTGAAAAGAATCTAGCATCTCTATTTGGACCATACATATCATAAAAATTTATAAATTATACAGTATATTTCACCTGGGGTAGCTTTTGAATATAGGTACCTGTTTTCATCATTTTGTCCGAAAGCAATGAATTAATAGTGTGGGGGGCTGTTCAAATAAGTGAATATTTCAAGAAATTTTGTTTTAAATGAAAAGATATTTGGCCAATAACCAGGAGGAAAGTCTGGTATTTCTAAGTACCTTGAACTTATGCCTTTTGCATGTAGCCCTTATAAAGTTATCTACAATGTCAGCGTTTTATTACCTGTTCCATTATCCCTTTTTGTGTATATTGTCTGCTTAACTCTATGTTCTACATTGTCCGCTTTTTATTCCGACCCCATGGGTTGTTTGGATTGATTATGCACCAGTATATTTAAAGGTGTTTTTTTTTTTAATCTTTCACAGGCTTGTTCACATTTCTTAGTCCAAACTTTTGGTTTTTGGCTTTTCAACAAATATGTAAAGGGTTTAATTATTGTAATTGGAGTGAATTTCCTATAAAACTTGACAATACCAAGTCAAGACTACAACCCTTATTTGTTCATGGTCTAGGAACATGCGCTATGAATTCCATCTTCCTTCTGGAAGGATAAATGAGATCCTTATTTACCCTAAAATCAAAATATTCGACTTAATCTTGAAGTAAAAACACTTTTCTTTCCTAACTCGATTAACTATTTATTTGGGATTGTCTTCTCAACATTAACTCATTGTCATCATTTTGACTTGTAATAGTGATACAATATCTTATGCAAAGAACATAATCCAATATTTTCAGCACCATGATCATAATTAACTTTGTTGGAATATTGCAGGTGAACTTGAAAGCCCATAATGTGTGTGCGTGTATCTGTGGGTGTGTGGGTGTTGTAGTCCAAACTGGAATCTAGGCAGATATGGAATCTACCCAGACCAAACTGGAATGCTGCCTAGACCAAAATAAGGTTCCACTTTGGCTAGGCAGCTCCACAATCTGCCTAGACAAAATTGGAATATTTTCTCATTTAATGTGGTGCAACTACATATAAACCATCTTATTCAAATTAGACACCAACATAAAGGTTTAAACAGAAATTCTGACTAGGATTATGTTTTTTATTCATTTTTTTGTTCACTTTAGAAAAGAAAAAGCGATGTCGAAAACAGGGAATCTCAGTTGTAAACGTATGTGAATTAATATGATTAAAAGAAATTGGAAATGAATCTATTTTGGTCTACACAAAATTATAGTTCTAATTTGATCTAGGCAGATTCCAGATCTGCCTAGATTCTGTTCTAGCCTACGACATATACATGTGTCATAAAAAATTAATTACTGATTATGTTTGCAAATTCAAAACATTTATTATTTGTTGGTATTTTTCTGTAAAAATATGCATACATAAAATTTTGCAATTTTTTCGAATTCGTAAAATAACAGAAATTTCCACATCACAATAATTTCCTCTTATACAGTATTAGTAATGATCCATATATTGTGAACTTTTCACATCATTGTGCGACTGCTCATCATACATGTTAGTGCACATGACTCATGTCAGTTTCTTTAAAGTTTTGTTTCCAATCTAATATTATGAACACATCTTCCCCTGTTGGTAATGGATAATCTGCTGTATCAAATACAGGGTTAAACATAAAATGTCCTTAAATTCTAACTGTATTGTCAGGTTTGAATACTCGGGCCTCTGCCAACTCTCAGAATTTGAGGCTAAGCTACTTCCCCCTCGCCTAAGAATTGGAGAAGTTTTTTCAAAATGGGGAGAAGTGGTCAGACTTTGACAGATATTAGAAACAGTATATGAGCTGAGAAACACAAGGAAATAATATTTTATCAGTTGAATTAAATAGAAAACCATGTCAATACATGAAATTATATGATACTTTCTATCAATTCGATCAATATCCTTATTCCTATAAACAACTATGTAAATCTTTGCAGCACAGCAAAATTTTATACCAGTCCAAATTAAAAACATTTGCAGATGACAAATAGAATTGGGCACACATGACAGTATCTGACCTTTTCCCATACAAACATTTAGACCATTCCAAACTGATAGCATCTTATGGGAAGAGGACATATTACTTGGTTGAATAATGGTTTCCCTTGGCACTTTTTTGTTATCTAGTTTATTTAACCCTTTATCACACAACAAAATTTCAAACCTGTCTGAATTTAAAGCATTTGCAGATGATAGTTTCAGTGTGGCTCATATCAATGATTTTTCTTTGATAGGGTGGAAAGAATTGTGGTAAGGAAAAATGCTGGTAACCAGCATTTCCTCCATTTTCCACAATATTTTCAAATTGTTAAATCTAAAGGCCTTTAAATGATGATTGGACTTGTCTGTAATAAGGAAAGAAACATTGTGGAAACAGAAGACTAGTAATTTGTTCTTTTTCTACTCAGTTTTAAACGTATACTTCAAAGTCATTTAAAAATGTAACTTTGTAATCAAGAGGAAACATCTACGACTGACACGCACAAAAAAATACATCTTTTCTTAAGGAAAAGATCATCATTCTGCTTTTTTTGAATATTTTGAAATACATTTGTCTAAATAAAAGCTATTGCTCGCAAAACATGGCCCTTTTTACAGCTAAAGTTACAAAAAATGGCATTTAGGGATAAAGATAGCTTTTTATTTAACCCTTTACCAAACAATCCCTGGTTTTTACGACCCAGGAAAGAAACCTTCTGAAAAACATTGTGGGAAAAGGAGAAAATGCTGGTAACCAGCTTTTTCTCCTCTTCCTACAATGTTTTTTATTCTTCTAAAGTCAAGTGTCAATTCTGAGTCAAGTTTATTTTGCCGTCTGCAAATGCTTTCAATTTGAACCAGTCTGAAATATATCGTCTTGTAAAGAGTTAAGGTAAAAGTTCCAAGTAGTTAATCAAGGTACCTAATCCTAATAAACAAGTCTCAAGAGTGACGGTAACCAATTCATTTTTGTCTTCGATATCAGCTTATCCCTTAGCCAGATGGAAAAATGTAAGGCTTGTCTAGATTGGAAGGATTTGGATTACGGATTACACAAGGCTAAAAGCATGAGATTTTACTCTGAAATACTTAAAAAACAATTTTTAGGAAAGGGGGAAAAATGCTGGTAGCATGATTTTTTTTCTTTTTTTCCATAATACTTTCACACCCCTTCTTACCAAGGTCTTAAAAACTGGGGGTAATTTTTTGTAAAGGGCTAAGCTGCTTAGTGTACGCCCACTAAGGACTAAAGGGAAGTTGGAACTAAAGCATTTCCGGGTTTTTATTTATACTTATGGGGCAAAATACGAGTAGGTAGGAATTGTCTTCGTTTTGTATTTCTATTGGTGACGCTGTGGAAGGAAGGGAGGAAGGAAGGAATGGATGGACGGAAGAGAGGACAAAAGCAATAAAAGACGGGAAGAAAATGACACACCAAAAACGGTGTCACAACAGTCAACAACTTCAGCAATGGCATTTTGTTGGGAAGAGATTTATGTTGACCTGGTTCTGTAATCTGCTGAATTAAATCAATTAAGCAGTAGGCTGCTAAGCGCGACTGACCGACCTTTTGCGGACAACGTAGATCAAGATCAGACTGCACAGAACGTGCAGTCTGATCTTGGATCTAGACTCTCCGATGATGAGTTACTATTCTCCAAAGCAGACCTTCGAAATCGCAATATTTGCGTTTTTACTATCGGTTAGAAATTTTCATTTTAGTTATTTTAGTTATTTAGCAGGATAAGTTTTAAACCCCATACAACCGGTCGGTGATTTCGCTACGGTACTAAATTTTGGTCAAGACTCTCTCAATGGGACAAACAGAAACAACGCAGTAGAAACGCCTTGATCGTAGTAGAAGCGTGTTGGAATCTTCATGACCGCCACTTTAAAACTTCATTTTAATGACCGGCGATTTAGCTTTGCTTCGTAACTTTAGTTTACTTGTCGAAGGAATTGTAACAGAACAGTAGCAACATCTGATGACATGTACCGGAAACTTTATGATCGTCACTTCAAGGGGCTTGTTTAACCTTGCTCAAAACAAGTTGGTTTCTTAAAAAACGAAGCCAGGAGAGGTCAGCATCAATGTTTTCAAATAGTTTATTGGCTTTTAATTTCAATATGTTTTGGTATATGTAAACAAACAAGTAAAAAAGCCGCCTCCTAGAAACCTCATTATTATGCTTTACATGACGGCCATTTGACCGTCTTATCGCTTTTTCAAGTCGCATGATCTTGTCCATCAATCTTCTTTCTCTTTTTTAACAACATTCCTCTTTTTTTTCTGTTGCTTTGATTTATTTGCTTATTGAAAAATAACAATTATTTGAGGGGTCGTTAATTGAAGACATGGCAAATTGATTTAACAAGTATTTTTCTGATATTCATCATATAAAACACCACGCCAATTTCCTGTTTCGGTTTTTTGATATGACGAAACAGATTGTGTATCAGTACAATTTCCTAAGAAAAATGGATTTAGACAGCAATTTCTGTGGCAGTCTGCCTTTTAAACTCACAACCGTAGGAGATGTCTGATGACCTCACCAATTAGTGAAGTGGGATCGCCGTTGGTCCGAAGCTCCACAAAAGCATAGTAAAAACATAGCAGAAAATTTGTGAACATAGCAGCATCGTCGCCGCAGAGCGAGTGAGGTAGTTCAAATGTAGCGCAGAACAAAAAGCAATACCAAATCATATCAATCTTTTATTCATAACCTCTAGCTGACGTACAGCTACTGAGGCAATTCGATCCATTTTCCTCGAAGGTCGATGGTCAACTACTGCAAAAGCAGTTAAATAGATTTATATAGAAAAGTTTTAAACGCACAACAGAGACTACTAATGCTTGTTGCCCATGATTAGCAACTTGCATCTTTTGCGTCAATGTTATCAGGACCTTGTTCATTTAGCCTCATTGTTGCATTGTTTCGGATAAAACTCTGTTAGTGAAGAATATTCCCGTTAATGAATGCTGGGCCTGTATTCACCTTAAGAACGTTCTTTGTCCTATTCTTCAAGATTTTCTGACAGTGAAAGAAACAGAACTTCTGATTGGCTAAACCAAATGGTTTAGCCAATCAGAAGTTCTGTTACTTTCACAATGACGAAAGTCTGAAGAATAAGACTAAGAATGTTTTTAAGGATGGTTAGTGAATAGGGGCCCTGGTGAACATAATTATATCCATTACTCATGTTCTTTCCGGTTTGTCCCGATCAAACACGACCTACGTATCGGTCAATTACGGTGTCTCACCGGTGGGTTGTACGTCCTATTTGGACACGTTCACCCTCTTTTACCCCCAGAATCAAAAGCAATCAGGGTCTAGCTACAGACGGTATAAACGTAGCTTTTATAGAGCAGATAAACAGCTTTGGAGAATGTCAGACTTGACAAAGCGGGTGCATGCGGTGCATTCTTAGCGGAAAAACGTTCGACATTATAAGCTAAGTTATGCGGTTTTAAACATCGGATCTCGACCCTAAACAGTATATAATCCTGGTTGTTACTTTGATCAATTCAGAAGCGAGTTTCCTATATCTGTGTCGAATTGATAAGAAGCTAGACTTGGCTTCCATTACCCTGATTTTAAATCCGGTAAGAGTCATGTAATGTTCAGAGTCAGAATAGGTTTTCGTGTACTTGCTCTGGTTCGTTATCTTCGTCTCCTAAGATGACACAGTAGACCGTATATAACCTTTTGGTTTTGCCAAGGAGAAATTGCCTTGGAAAAATTCTGGAAAATTGGACGGAACTGTTGGTGAATACGGGCCCAGAATTTGAACCGTTCGACTAAGAGTGTCCACCTTTTAGGCACGAATAAAAGAATGGGTGCACATGCCACCGCGTAGGAACTGAAATGCAGTTGGCAACGACTGTAACCGCCGAGGTAACCAACCAAAACCTGCAGTCAGCTAAGATCTTGTTTATTATTCCTGTTGAACTTAGGGAGATTGAGACTTAACTGAAAAGTCTATATGCTACCATGCAATATCGAGATATGACGGCCGAATTCCTGTTCGTCCTAATTTTTGTTCGGGCAATCAGATATTACATAATCATTTAACACTCATATAATTAATTATACACTTTGGGAGGGTCCCTCTAAAATACCCACGGGTACGATTTCATCTCAAATGTATAAACCGAACACCAACGTATCTCCCGACGAGAAATACAATCTGAAATTTCTATCACGTGATGTAGCTGTCATCATGTTTATTTCATAGTAGAACTATGTGGTATTGCATGAGAGAGTTTTTCATTCATAAAAATTTCCCCCTGAAAAGAAATTCTGAAACGAAACACGTTTGATATTTAGCTCTAAGATTTCATTTTCCAGATTTTTCTCATTCTTTTTGTTTTTTCTCTTCAGTCCCTAAAATAAACGGAATGGACGCTCTCATACAGGAAAACAAAGTGAGAGTGTTGCATTTCAAGGGGATTTTCCCAAAAGCATTGCACCGTCAAAGGGTTTTTGCAAGACTATTACAAAAATAGTGGACAATGTAGATCCAAGATCAGACAACATGTTCTGTGGAGTCTGATCTTAATCTACATAATCCTCAAAAAGCAGTTTGATCTATGTTATGTTATATATCAATTAAAGTCGTCAGTAAAGCTGTCAGGATCCATCTTAATTTTTTCTGTTTTAACATTTCAACCATTATCTGGGGAGGACAAGTTGATGTTGACAATTACGTTGGGGAAACAAGTCACAGTCATCTTGGGCTAATTATTGTCGTCTTTTGGCCCTTCGACTGTTGCTCTAATTAGAATATCTATCACAATACTGGGCACCGAAAATTGACAAACAGTGTTATTACATATACATGACGAAAAGAGTCCGTTTGATAAGAAAGGGCAGTCTCAGCCAACATAAGCTAAGACGAGAAAAAAACAGTGCCCGTATTCACCAACTATTCTTGAGAATATTCTTAGTCTTATTCTCCAAGGTTTTCTAATTTTGTAAGTAATACAACTTCTGATTGGCTAAACCGAATGGCTTAGCCAATCAGAAGTTGTGTTACTTACAAACGTTGAAAATTCTGGAGAATAAGACAAAGAACGTTCTTAAGAATGGTTGGTGATTATAGGCCAAGGAAAATATCTAGCCAATCAATGTCAATATGACTTGGTCAGCACCAAAACCACAATAGACGACCCTCGGTCGTTGACTATTAATATTGTCACTAATTAATTAATATCGAATCAGCCGAGTTACAGATCGGGGATATGCGGTATTTACCGATGACCTCCGATCTCTATGTCGTCCTCGGCCTCGGCCTCCGGGTTATACCGCAGACATCGTGCCTATAACTCGGCTTTGGCCTCAGCCTTTTCTCCAGACGTCGGACCTTTAACTTCGCTTAGGCCTCGAGCTATATCGCAAACCTCTGCTCCGGGCTATACCACAGATCTCGAAACTGTAACTCGGCTTCGGCCTTAGGCTTTAACGAATACCGCAGACATTTATCTTGGCTTCAGTCTTGGGCTGTACCGCAGACTCAGGACCGAAACCTCTGTCATTAAAAAGTAATTGCCTCATAAGACATAATAGATAGCTCTTTGAATAGATGGCATCTTTCATCACTTAAGTATGATATATTCAAACAGCGATACGTATTACAAAATAACGATGTCCCCTAACAGACATTTGGGACTTTTTGTTTGACTCACGTTTCTGTATCGTGTATTCTGTATTAATTTCACACTTAAGAAGAATGAAACTGATGAAACTGTTGACAGACAAAAAACACGCATTACAAATGTGACCCATCACGCAGAAAGGAACCTTCTTGGAACTGCGAAAAGTGTCAACCCTGGTCAGACTGCGCGAATTGCGCAGGCTGACCAGCGTTGACACATTTCGCTTTTATGACATTTTCTGTATGAAAAGTGATCATTGTACCTTGTTATACAATATTTTTTTGAATTATCACCTTAAACTGACCAGCACTATCGTTGATCTGTTTTCATCTGCTTGGTGTACAGAATAATCAGAAGGTCCCTTTTTGCGTGATGGGTCACATTTAAGCTTTTGATATGCACCAATCCAAAATTTTGTCGTCTAGGAAAGAGTAAAAAAAGAAAGGAATGCACTTTACCTTTGACGGTGTCTAAGTTATTGCATGTTGATAAAAGTTTATGAAGTAATAAACGAGAAAGGGGCACTGATGCATTTATTCCGAATCGAGAGCGCCGCCCAGCTGGCGCTTCGCTGAGGAGTCCGTCAACAAGAGATAAAGTCGTAAATTCGACTTGCTTTACGATCATTGTAAACTTATTATATGTCATTATCGCAGACACAACTTTATAAAATCTGTGTGGAAGAGGAATCGACATTAATATTGAAGATCGATTGGTTTATCGATTGATTATGGAAATGCATTCAGCCGCTTTTAATCTTTTCTAAATCATTTCATATGTGCCCTTGACCTGTATTAACCAATCATTCTAAACTGCGTTCTCCGTCTGATTTCAGGTAGAAAGTTACAAGAATTCTGATAGGCTTAAGCACTGGGTTTAGCCAACAGAAAATGTAGGAAGCACTTAATAGATTATTGAGACTAAGAATGTTTGGTATGTATAGCAGATTGGTTTCACCATTAGAAGGCCATGGTTCCGAGGTGTCTGTCCTAGGAAAACACTCTCCTGAAAAACCCAATACCCCGAATGAGTCCAAACACAGTGTCCCAGGTTGCGAATCCTGCACATCCGTCTTTAGGCCACACAAGACTCTAAACTATGGTCTAATATACGTTTCTGCTTGAGAGAATTATGATGTTTTCGGGAGCTGCCTGCTTCAAGGACGGAAGATGAAATTTTTCGTCTGAATGAGTTTAACTTTCATTGTCAAAAAACTACTGAGATTTATTTATAAAATTTGAAAAAAAGTTATAGGATAGCAAATATGGCGATTTAAGAAAGACTTTTTGAAAGAATTTTGATTAATTTATCTTTACTTGTTTTTACGTTTTCATAAGATTTTAGTTGCCTTACGGTTAATCGGTTCACGCTAGTTTCGGTCCGATCAAAACTTTGTTTTAACAGAGTCTAGAATAAATCACTAAATTATTTTCCTATCTATTTCGTTTACTTAGCGTTATAGAATATGATTTAGTTTCATCCAAGCATTTGAAAGAAAATCTACCTGTCTGGCTGCCTGTTTGAAGTGATTCATGTGATTTGTCGAAAAACCATGGCAGCTTGGCGCCATTTTACAGTCACATGATTAAAAACATAATGCAACATTACTTAGCAGATGATCAAAATACTTCATCATGCGTCCCTTCGTAGTAAAACTACATGTGATGGAGGATTTTAGAGGTTTTGGTAAATGGTGTCAAGCATATTATAGCGATGACATCATTTTCATTTCCGGTATACTTTATTCTATTCTTGTTTTCATCTTTATTTTAGAAACTGAAGTTGCCGAGGTGAAGAAATGGTCTAGTCATGGTATTTACACTCAAAATAGGGACAAAAAAGCCACTAGTGGGCGCCGATTATTGTTTTGATGTAAACGTACAGATTACCTCGAAAAGATATGTACCGTGAACTTACATGATGTATCTACATGTATACATGTAATACCATGACAACTTAATGTTTTCGCTACTGCTTGCCTGTACAATTACCTTTTGAATGGACTTATGATTACATAACCAAACAATCTCGACATATCGGGCAAAACTATTTCTTTTCATTTTATCGTCGCCACCAGAAGTTTGTTAGTTTTGTCATTGTGGATAGTGCAAGATAGATTCCAAGTTAGCCTGGTTCTCTAACATTCATGGTCGATGGTGTATATAACCGTCACAAAGGTATTATGTCTCACTTAAAGGACTATGTATCTGGTACATTTAAAACGCATTTGACCAGCCCTGAGAATCGAAACCACTTCCTAATTTTGTCTGAGATTGGACGTTTACATGTTTCGTGGTCTACAACTTAAAATTATTGAATACTGTAAAGCAGAAATAACAAATATCGCAATTATTTAAATAAAGATATATGCAGAAACCACGTTTTTACGTCTGGATTAGCCAATCAAATTTCGTATGATGTTAGTCCCATGTGGTGTTGGTTTTGAAACGTTATTTGGTCAGCATTTTAGTACAATGGCATGATTGTAGTATAGAAATGTTGCTGTATTTATTAACCCGTTACCAAACGACAATATTTTAGACTGGTCCAAATTGAAAGCATTTGCAGACGCCAAAATAAAAGTGACTGAAAATTTGAAATTTGTTTTGTGAAGGGTAGAAAACATTGTGGGAAAAGGAGAAAATGCTGGTTACCAATATTTTCTCCTTTTCCCACAATGTTTTCTAAAGGCTTCTTTCTCAGGGGTGTCAAAAGTAGGGATTGTGTGGTAATGGGTTAAAAGACGCTGGGTGAAATGGGTATCCATAGTCAACTGCCAGTATAAATGTTTCGTAAAAATGTTTTCTCGAGAGATAGTTTGACAATGACCGACACTATCGAAGATTGAGGTCGGTGTATCCAAGGTACGTATGCACTAAACCATTAGAGATTGCATTTTAAATTTGTATCTCAACATATTCGTAGAAAGGAGAACGACTTTGAATGGCTAAACCATTTGGTTAAGCCAATCAGAAATTGCATCCCATGAAATTTGAAAGTTCCGAAAATTCTTGAAGATTGGACTAGGGGTTTTATAACGAGTAACTGGTGATTACACGCAAAGTTATGTTTATGACGTCAGTCATAAACACCCTTATCCCTTTCTCAAACAATCCCTGGCTTTTACGGGTCTAGAATAGTAGACTTTTTAAAACATTGTGGGAAAAGGAGAAAATGCTGGTAAGCAGCATTTTCTCCTTTTCCCACAATGTTTTCTACCCTATCATAGACAGAAATCATCTTTTCAGCAAGAGTTGAATTGTCATCTGCAAATGCTTTCAATTTGGTCTAGTCCAAAAGTTTGTCGTTTAGGAAAGGGTTAAATTAAATGACCTAAAATTTAGGACGTGCAGTCTAATATTGGATATACACCGGTGCTTGAATCTTAACATAGTTTTGATAACTTGAGGTCCACGAAAATTTACTTTCTTCATTTTATCGTGAAAAGCGTCAATGATTTTTATGACAAAATTATAACGATAGGGAAAAGAGATAATAACTATACGGCAGATAGCATGATGCAAAACCATTCTAAAGATGTAAAGATAAACCATAAAAACACGATTAAGTGGTTGAATAACTTTGTAGTTGTAAGTAATATCTTATTTTATTTCATGTTTTCCGGTAGGATATCGAGAAATAGCAGTGAAACTATTTCTTACACAGGTACCACCAGTGAAAATACCGATGTTCATGTTCTTGTCTAGATTAATTGCGCGTGCCTCACAGCCAGATGGAAATATGACATCATTTACCTTGCATTTCTCGAACTCGACGTAATATTGAATATTGTTAAGCAGAAATAACAAATCGCTAATCGGGAGGGGTACGCCACGGGGAATAACGGAAAAAACTGTACTGATTTTAACAAAGCTCCTCCTTGAAAGGGTCGAATGCATAAACTACATGTAATATTTGGGTTTTTTTTTTTGGGGGGGGGGGGGGGTGGAGGGGGGCTTGAAAGATCAGAAGTTATTTCAACTCATGAACACTATCGGTAATATTTTCTGATGGTGTCCACCCGATGAAATAAATTTCGATCTTTCACCCAAAAAAACAAATATCCTCTATTTATTATAGTTGCAGTGATTTCTAATTTTTCTACAAATAAGATGCCGAGCCTATTACTGCATCCGGTAGAGTTCAGTATTTGAAACTAGTGAGCCACCAATTCGAATCCTAAGCTCAGCCAATCTTTATCGAAGGATTGATATTACTGTGACAGGATTAAAACCTCTCTTCTTATACTGCAAAGAAATTTCTTGTGATCTGATTGGATAATATGCCCCGAATATATATCATGGTAAAACACTCGTAAAAGCAATTTCCCTTTCGAGAGCCCCGCAAACATGACTACATTATCAACGCAACATCCAAAATTGCGGCATCAATCAATATAAAAATCAAAATAATGCGCGAAGCTGCTCGTTTTAGTGCGTATTACCAAGGTTTCAATGACGTCAATTCCCCGTGACGTCAGTTTTAATTGGGGAACTCAGAAGGGAAATTCAACTTCGTCAGCGTAATCAATTCTTTAAAAAAAGAAACACAGGTATAATTCGCTTAAGAAACGGTAGAATGGTAAGACTTTGTAGTGTAATAAATTTGTTGTACAGTCAGGTGGCAGGGGACTTGGAAACTTGTTCACGGCTGTAGTGAATCATGTCGCTACCTCGCCTTCGGCTCTGGGCGACATGATTCACTGCAGCCGTAAACAAGTTTCAAAGTCCCTTGCAACCCGACCTTTTTTTTTAGCTCCACTGGCCGAAGGCCAGCGGGCTTATGTCATGGCCCGTCGTGCGTCCGTCCGTCTGTGAGTGCGTGCGTCCGTCCGTCCGTCCGTGCGTGCGTTAACTTTTATTTCAAACATCTTCTTCTCTGAAACTACCCATCCAATTTTGATGAAACTTCACAGAAATGATCCTGCCATGGTCCTCTTCAGCATTCCTTGAAAGAATTCTATTCCTTCAAAAACTCTGGTTGCCATGGCAAAAAAACTGAAAAATATTGAAAATTTTTAAAAATCTTCTTCTCTGAAACCATAAGGCCTAGGGCTACCAAATTTGGCATGTAGCTTTACCCAAGTTCCTTCAAATATTAGCCCTGGGGTCAAAATTGGCCCCACCCCGTGGGTCACAAGTTTTATATGGGCTTATATAGGGAAAACTTTAAAATCCTTCTGGTACCTAGCCGAAGGGCCTAGGGCTACCAAATTTGGCATGTAGCTTTATCTAGTTGACCTCTACCAAGAGTGCCCAAATGATAGCCCAGAGGTCAAATTTGGCCCGGCCTCGGGGGTCACAAGTTTTATATGGGCTTATATAGTGAAAACTTTAAAAATCTTTTTGTACCAAGCCATAAGGCCTAGGGCTACTCAATTTTGCATCTAGCTTTATCAAGTGGTTGTCTACCAAAGGTGCCCAAATTGTAGCCCTGGGGTCAAATTTGGCCCTGCCCTGGGGGTCACAAGTTTTACATGGGCTCATATTGGGATTTTTTTTAAAATCTACTTGTACCTAGCTATAAGGCCTAGGGCTACCAAATTTTGCATGTAGCTTTATCTAGTGGGCCTCTACCAGGAGGGCCCAAATTATAGCCTGAGGGTCAAGTTTGTCCCCACAACAGGGGTCACAAGTTTTACATGGGCTTTTGTGATGAAGACTTTCTAAGTCATCTTGTTACTAACCATAATAAAGACTAGGACCACTAAATTTAGCCCTGTCTCATGGATTTTATGTTTTACAGGGCCTTTTATTGAGAAAACTTTGAAAATCTTCTTCTTTATAACCACACATTCTAGACCTGTATCATTTGGTATGGGGCTTTATCTTGTAGACCTCCACCAAGATTCAAGTAATTATAGCTTTGTGGTCAAAACTGGATTTGCCCAGGGGTCACAACTTTTTTTGGTTTTTATGGAAAAAAATTGGATGCCCTCAAGTTTGAAACCAGTTGGCCAAATAATGTAATGTTTGGCTTGTAGTGTTCTTACGAATTAGCCAGTGGAGCGATACAAGGCCATCATGGCCCTCTTGTTTACTTGATTTAACGAAGGTTGTATGGCCAGTCGCTTAGAGCAATTATTGTACTAAGTATTGGTGACAAGTTACATGGAAAGGTTCACTGGTCATCGCGATATATATGAAATATTATTGAGCACAAAACTTGCATCTTCGTGGTCCGAACTGCTTTGAAGATAAAGCTAGATATGCCTTTTGGCGTGTACAAGGCTGAAAATATGTGACCTGTCACGCAAAAGGGTACCATCTGGGAAATCCGTACATCAATAAGATGAAAACAGATCAACGGTAGTGCAGGTCAATTTCAGTTGATAGTTCAAAAATAATTGTATAGCAAAGTAGAATGACTACTTTTCATACAAAAGAAATCTAAGAGAGAAAAGTGTCAACCCTGGTCAGACTGCGCAATTCGCGCAGTCTGACCAGGGTTGACACGTTTCGCAGTTCCCAGAAGGTCCAATATGCGTGTTGGGTCACATATGTATCCGACTCATTGTTTTGCCAATACTATAATCTTTTTTCACTCAGCCCAGTGTTTTAATGACCCTTAGAGAAAGGACCTTTCAAAACATTGTAAAAAAGAAAAGGAATTGTAACAAGCATTTTCTCCTTTTCCAACGGTGATATCATGGACAGCAGGGAGCTTCAGTTCATTTGTACGAATATAATGCTTCTTCTTTTTTCGGTTGGATGACAGTCCTACAAGAAATGAATAACGATTCATCGTGACCCATTATATCAGATTTAAAAATAAACCTGCAGACACATTATCCTGTTTGTAGGATTTATATTATGATACTTCTGGCGCCGTGACTAAAAAGAAAGAAGTGACCTACAAACGCGTTGCAATGTCAATTTGCAACCAGAATGTGATATAGATCATGCATACACGTTAAGGAAAAACACAATAGGCTTATATTTTGCTTTTTTAAATTTTTTCTTTAAAAAAAATCATAAACGAATGATATGTGACCCATCGCGCAAAAAGGAACCTTCTGGGAACTGCGAAATGTGTCAACTCGTTGGTAAGACTGACACTTTTCGCTTTAATGACATTTTCTGTATGAAAAGTGGTTATTGTACCTTGTTATACAATCATTTTTTAGTTATCAACTTAAACTGACTTGTACTATCGTTGATCTCTTTTCATCTTATTGATGTACAGAATAATCAGATGGTCCCTTGTTTGCGTGATGCGTCACATATAAATTCGAGAAAAGATTGCATGTCGTTAACTCTCACACCAGATTTTAACTCTTTATCAAAGCAACAACAAAATAGATAATTCCACATCGAAGCCACGTGCGAAAAAAATAAGACCCGTCTGAAATGATGAGATCTGCCAATCAAAGAAAGGAACACATTGTAGGAAAAGGAGAAAATACTGGTTATCAGGATTTTCTCCTTTCAACAACGTTTTCGTAAATCATTTGCACCAATTTCGTGAAAAGAATAGATTATTTGGCGAAAATTTAAACAGTGGAATGATAACATAATAGTTACAGTTTAGGAAGCGATCGTC
Source organism: Tridacna crocea (assembly GCA_943736015.1). Lineage (NCBI taxonomy): Eukaryota > Metazoa > Mollusca > Bivalvia > Cardiida > Cardiidae > Tridacna > Tridacna crocea. The sequence continues at coordinate 24,867,416 of OX031059.1, read as the reverse complement.
TGTGGATTCAGACAAGAGCTACCTCTTGGTGAAGACTGATCCCAAACGATTTTTTGTCTCAACCCTATATTGCACAATTCAGACTTGTAATCAATCACCTTAAAGATAGGGCACTCTAATTGGGATTCTTGTTACATCGCCTTCCATCGTCGAAAACGGATTCGGTATAGAGTTTTTGCGATGAATGTCGATGTTAAACAAGGCTGCACTATCCCAAAAGACGTTGGCTTTTGAATACAGGGCAGACAGAATAATGCTGGTAACAAGCATTTCTGTTTTTTCTACAGTTTTGTTCAGCCATTCAAAGACAAACCGAACGCATTGCGCTACAATTAAGTGTCACATGGGTCTGGTTTGAAAATAGACTATACCAAGATTTGTCTGTAGGGAAAGGGGTAAACATATGACACCGAGAAGAGTCAAAAAGCAGAGTAGAAAAAGGAGAAAATGCTGGTGACCAACACTTTTTTGGTGAGTAGTAATGTGTAATGCCTGCTCAGTACGAATTTGCAAAACCAATCTTTTTACCTTGTATCCAGCAATCTACTGCTTCAACTGCACTGGAGTGAAAAGGCTTTAGTAAACATTTTTGCAACAACGTTTTCTAACCACTCAAAGAAAAATGCCCTCATTTAAGCCACTTTTCATAAATAATAAGTAAACGCTTTAAATATATAAAAATGTTTTGTTTGTTTGTTTGTATGCTTGTTTGTTTATGTGACATCTTAACACTTTAACACACAGTCCCGACTTTCATCGACCTTCAGAAGGAAAGCTTTTTAAAACATTGTGGGAAAAATAGAAAATAATTTTAACCAGCATTTGCTCCTTTCCCCGCAATGTTTTCTACCCTTCCAAAATCAAAATTCAATTTTTGAGTCACATCCATTTTGCCGTCTGCAATTGCTTTCAATTAGACTAGTCTAAAATTTTGTAGTTTGGTAAAGAGTTAGGCCGTTTTCAACATTATTCCATTCAATAATGCTGCAACCAGTGACCATGCTTATCCATGCTTTTGTGGAGTTTCTTTTTTATCAGTGATTCTTAAATTTTCTCCCATGACCACGGTAAAATTGTGTCCTCTAGTAAAGTGTTAAACATCTTATCCTTATTTAGGAACAGTAAACAGAAACCATTATACTTGAAAAAGAAAGTGATTTTTTTTTGTAAGGGAAACACAATTAAGATCAAATTTCAATAATAAAAAAAAGATGATGCGGTAACAGCTTCCAGAACACCTGCTGATATTTTCTACCGAATATGTAATAAACATGACTGACATTTTTACGGTTGTGATATAATGCACAAATAAATAACCGGTGACATTTTAAGATATCAACTGCATTCAAAGCGCTGAAGGTACTGTTGCAGTTGCTTCCGTGTAAGAGGAAGAAATTGAATGTCAAACCGTAATTACAGATGTTTACATATGTCAGCACAAATGACTAAGCTATTGAAATGTGAATGTTGATTTGTAGCATGATTCAAATAAAGTTATGATGTGCATTTTAAATAATTATTTTTTTTAATTTGAAGCAACGAAGACAGATGCAGTAAAGCAAACGAAAACTGTTTGAATGGTGCTTTACACACTTTGAATAGTTTCCCGACAATGGCTAACTTGCCTATGAGTTTTTTAAGTTTGACTCGGGTCTTGCAGTGCCTTGCCATACGATTAGCTAAAATGTGACAGGGAAAATACTTTTGGATCAAATCATGTTTCATTCTTTTTTATCTAAAATCTTCATAACTATGCCATATTAAATTGTAATTAGTATTAAATGTAGTCTAGTGAATTGAAAAGAAAATGTAAATATTGCAAACTAAGAGTTTTCTTTTTGTCAAGAAAGCGGAAAGGAATGTTGCTGGGTGGGTCCAACCATTAGATTCATATTTTTTATTGTTACGTTCTGAATATTTCAATAAGGAATGTCCATATTTTTTTTAGAATCATGGTACTTTGCAATATTCACGTACAAAAATAAAACTATGAGAAAAATAAATGAGCTCGAGGTCCAGATATGGTAAATTCAATATTTTTTTTCTAAAAGAGAATTATATTATAATTATAAAAAGTTGTCCAACTTTAAATCCTGTGCAGTGTTATCATCATCTTCATCGCTACATTATCACACCCAAGTTTCCATACCATATGAGGTGTAATAGCAATGGTTAACATAGCCATCACAAGAAATGTGGAAATTCTTATAAATCATAACAAGAAGATTTATAATACAATACAGTGTGAATAATTATGCGGAAATTACTGGTATCATCATTTTTGACTATACGATCAAAGATTAGGGTGGGTGATATATTTTTTATTGGGGAAATAACTTTATGTGATATCTGTTACAAAATTTCACCATAAAACATTTATATGCGATCGTTTCGATAAGAAATATGGAATATGTATATTACAAATGACACATAAATCATACTTGCGAAAGAGAAAAGAATATAGAGGTCTCTGCGGTTGCGATTGACAAGCTCTAATAGATCAAAACAGGTATTGGGAAGAGAACCGTTGAACGTGTTGTTTTAAATCATGTTAACCGAAAGAAAAACAACCTCTTTTTTAATATTACCATATGTTCTGGTTCTTTGTTATTTATTACACCTTTTGTATAGCGAATTTATGGCGACAATAAAGGTCCAAATTAGCCATTAACGAAACAATCTCTTGTTTACATGACATTATGGAAAGAGGTTTTTGAAAACATTGTGGGAAAATAAAGGAAAATACCCCTAAAGAACATTCACTGCTTATGCAATAATGATTTTTGAACGAGCATGCCTTAATCTGATTACTTTAGTCGCATTTTATTTAAATCGGAGAAATGCTCGAAATTTGGTCAATAAAGAATTCAATTGACTGTTAACAGTAATTTCAGCAGAAGGTACTATTGTAATGCATAACCTCTCTTGCAAAGAAACTTACATTGTTACCGTAGGGTTCCTTTCAGCTACACGATTTCAAAAGTCCTTTCAGCTACACGATTTCAAAAGTAACTTCTGGTGAAGAATGGTGTTTTCTTCCGTAAAACGATCAATGGGGAATTCCATGTGACAGTTGATATTACAGTGTATTTCAATACAGCGACGTGCATGCATGACCGACACGTGGTATGAATTGTGAAATACTCAAATTGGTCATAGGTAAATAGCTAAATAGATAAAAATATTTATTTAAGGTTTCATAATAAATTTGGTTTACTAGATACATTTCCAGGAAGGAAACATCTATGCGTTTACAATTTCGATCCTAATCTATCTACATCTCTCATAGTATATATAGAGGATATTTGGTTTTTTTTCGGTAAAAGATCGAAATCTATTTCATCGAGTGGACACCATCGGTAATATTTTCACGAGTAGCGCAGCCACTCGTGAAAATATTACCGATGGTGTCCACTCGATGAAATAAATTTCGATCTTTCAAACACACACAAAAATGTTTATTTCATGAATTTATCCCTTTCTGGGAGGAGCTTTATCAAAATCCAGAGCAGTTCTTTTCCGTTATTCTCTGTGGCGCAACCCTCCTGCATAGCAACACATTACAACATTACGTCAAGCGCCAGAGATGTAAGGTGTATGACGTCATATTTCCCATCTGGTTGTGAGGCACGCACAATTCACCTAGGCAACCAGAACGTGAAAATTGGTATTTTCACTGATGGCACCAGTGTAAGATCGAAAAATATTTTAACTGCTATTTCTCGATATCCTACCGGAAAGCATGAAAATTAATAAAATATATTTATTTAATGTTTCATAACAAGTTTGTTTTACTAGATACATTTCCAGAAAGGAAACATCTGTACGTTTACAATTTTGATCCTAACCTAGAAACATCTTGCATAATTTATGCTCCGTTCCCTCAGCACCTTGTTCTATATTGAAATTTTGACATTTATATACCTCTTTAACTTTTTCCCGACCTTTCACAGTCATACTTTTAGGTTTAGGGTATAAACCAAGCATGAATTAAGTTACTTACGATTGGTCATAAATATAGAAAAGCTTTTTCTTCGGGCTTATATGTGGGGTTTTCAAATAGTTTCGCAGAGGCAATAAAATTTATATTGCAGTATTAGTTTTTCTTTACTGCAAACTCATCAACACATATTCAGTTCGTTTCTGTATATGCAAAGAACGGGGCTTGAAACCTAGCCATCACTGGTTCAATTCTCAACTGGGCCAACTTGTTTTCCTGGATTGATAATAACCATTACGACAAAGTTCATTTCTCTTTCACATGTGGTCAGTGATAGAAGATTATCGTGGGGGAAAGCAGCCAGTGCCTTTGGTAGAGTGTCTCTCGTAGTACTAGTTGTAGAAACTCATAAAAGCTGCATGGATAGGTGCACTGGCTGTTGCCATATAAATGAAATGAATGTATATTGTTAAAAACAATTAAGAACCAACCAACCAAATAAACAAACAAACAAAAAACTATCCACGATACACGAATCTTGCAGCTTTTGTATATCTGCTCCGGGTTTACAATTTTAGGCATTATCCAATTGTTTTAGTGACCAAGTCAGTTGGTTAAAAGTACAGCGTAAAGTGGCGTAAAACGCCTTTCGTAAACTACAAATTATATGTTCATTATTGCAGATGCAAAGATAGTAACATTTACAAGGCTTTGGCGAAGACGAAAACTTTATAATTATCACACCCAATCCAATGGGTCCATCCGTCTCTTTCAAACATAATTTTAAAGCTGAGAAACTGTTACAGCAGCTCCAGAGCGATGACATTATTAAAAGTTTTAGGCATACAGATGGATGGATTGGTGTAAAAATTACCTCCATATAAATTTCCATCTTCCTTTCTTTGACTGTTACCTAGCTATGAGAGAGGTAAGTTGTTTGTTATAGTTTTCCCTCTCTATTTATGTAAACTATGTCAGCTCCAGCTGCTTTCCAACTGTTAGCAGGGTTCCAGGTATGCGAGGAATGTTCAACCCTTAAGTTGCTGATCTCGACTCTTTTCACCTTTGAGGACAGTCTATATTAGAATCTTACCGCACAGAGCGTGCAGTCTAACCTTGAACCTACACTGTCTGTTAATGTAAAACTTTACTAACTAAAACAAAGTTATAATTGTGCTAATTGTGGTTTATGATATTATTGTATCGGTTAGAAAGGTTATTCTGTTTCACAATTCCTTACTTAACGTCCGGCTTTTATTCTTTACAAAGAAATCCCTGTTTTTTACGGCCCAGCGGAAGAAACCATCTGAAAACATTGTAAGAAAATTAGAAAATGCTGCTAACCAGCATGTTCTCCTTTCCAACAATGTTTTCTACTCTTCTAGAGTAAAGTTTCATTTTTTGTCGTCTGCAAATCCTTTAAATGTGGACAAGTCTAAAATTTTATCATTTGGTAAAGAGTTAAGCCTCGTCCAAAAATTGTAGGCAATTGTAGACTACAGTTTCATTGTGGCTCATATTATGAAATTTGTCTGTGACATGGTAGAAATCATTTGTTGAGAAAGGAGGAAACACTAATAACCAACATTTCTTTTTTTTTTGCGATATGTTTTCGAAAACTTCTTTCTTCGGAGTCGTTAGACCACGTGATCTTATGGTAAAGGCGTATGGGTAAAGGGAAAAGTGGATGAAGATTTAATAACAAACTAAGAGATACAAAACTCCCCTCATAATTAGAGTAAAAGTGACATCGTTTCACCGAAACGGTTGACCTGGTAACGGCCTGGTTTTAATCCTTTTATTATGTGATATATACCCAGTAATTTTGAAATATTTCTTTTAAACCTTTTTGTATCTGCCAAATAGATGTTATCTGCGATACTTATCATTTTTGGACAAACCTGTGTCTCCTTACTGGGAAAAGCAAATGCCCAAGAGTGGCAAAAAATACAACAAATCAGGAGCCAAAATACCGGCAATTTTAATTCATACTATTTCAATAGAAAATTGACACGAGCCTGACAATTTTTTACCGCTCAGTTTGTCAAAGTTCAGCTGCTGGAGGAAAGTAGAGCACTGTATGAGGATGCCAACCAACACTGGGATGCCATTGCGTTTGATACGATATTGATTTTCAGCAAAAACTCTTACTCCAAAGAGAAGCATAACTATGTCAAAAATATTTTGATATGTAATTGCCCTCCAGTAATGGCAGATATATTTTTACATGCCAAAGTTTTTACACGACGACGATGACGACGCCGATGGGCGATGACGACGATCAGGACGCCAACGGGTGATGACGATGACGACGCCGACGGGCGATGATGACGATGACGTTACCGACGGGCCATGATGACGATCACGACGATCACGACGCCGACGGGCGATGATGACGATGATGTTGCCGACGGGCCATGATGACGATGACAACGCCGACGGGCGATGATGACAATGACGACGATCACGACGCCGACGGGCGATGACGACGATGACGGGCGATGGAAATAACTCGACGTTTTCTTATAAAACAGTCCAGCTATTTTCTTTTTTTTTGGAAAATTAGAAATGAAGTTTCCTGCAATTTGACCCCTTACTCAATTTTAGTGGGAGGACCAGGTGCGCTCAATTAGTTGGGCTTCAAATAGAGAACTGCATTTTAGTAAAGTACAAGCTATGCCTTTTCTTCGATATGTGAAAGAATACGTCAAGTTTTACTTCATACCTATCTAACTATATTTTTGATGTCTTCAACGACGATTGTTAATTTCGATTGCTTAAACCCGTTTCGAATCCCAAGCTCGGGCTATTTCTATCCAAACAAGGATAGAAGTCATTGCACATCAGAATCCATTACTCTCCCACTGCAGATTATTTCGACGGTGGCAAGGGGAAATGCTTTTCCAAGTGCTGTAAAAGAAACTTCGAGAAAGCACAGGCAGGTGCACTGACCGTCGATATATAATTGAAAACGAGTCCCCAAAACGGCTATCAGACAAAAAAAAGGAGCCATGGTCTATGAAAAGGGGCTTTCGTGCATCTGCAAAAAGTATTAGCCCATGTTGGGGTTTTACAATCGCTTAAAAGATTTATTTCGCTTATTTAGCTGGATAAGTGTTAAGATTTAAGACTCGACCATGTTGAAATCCTTTCCAGGCAACAAACTTCGTGTAGTTCGATTGCCGGTGTAATGCAGAGAAATGACCGTCCCCGACAAAATGAAGCATAGGTCATTTCCCTACGCAGACGAATGACCCAGGCCATTATTCTATGTAGAGAAATAACCCCAGGGTTATTATTCTACGTAGAGAAATGACCCCAGGGTCATTTCTCTACGTAGGTGAATGACCCTTGGGTCATTTCTCTACGTAGAGCAATGACATGGGTCATTATTTTACGTAGAGAAATGACTCCAGAGGGTTTTTTTTATCTACGTAGAATAATGACCGGATCATTATTCGTAGAGAAATGATCCGTGGGTCATTTTGTAGGGGAGGGTCATTTCTCTGCATTACACCGGCACTTTGTCTTTGTAAAGGTAGAAACACCGTATGCAAAGAGAAATTGGTAGTTACTTGCATTTTCTATTTCCCCTGGTGTTTTTAAATACCTTCATACCCAGGGTAGAAAAATAGGTGATCATTTGGTAATAGGTAAAGAATTGTTTCATGTATTAATTCTAATTTCGTTGTCAATATTTAAGTTATACCGCGGCGGCCAGCACATCCATCCATGCTTTCCTGGGTTTTTATTTTCCTGTGCTTCGCATAATAATTTTTTTTCCAAGCCATTGTCTACATTCTCTTCATACCAATTATTCCTTTACCACACCCTCCCCCGAGATAGAAGCCTTTTGCAAACATTTTTGGGAAAAGGAGAAAATGCTGGTAACCAGCATTTTCTCCTTTTCCCACAATGTTTCCTATCCTATCATGATCAAATTCCATTATTGACGTCTGCAATTACTTTCAATTTGGACAAGGCCAGATTTTTTTTTTTTCGTCTAGTAAAGAGTTAACACTCGTAGGAACAATGATCAACGATGAGAGGTTAATCAAATCTGTCGCAATGAATATCATCAATCTTCCGAAAGAAAATGATAGAAGTATGGAATCGAACCAGTTACCCCTTGGCTACCCCTGTACATTATGGGTTAAGCTCTTGGGCTCAGCTAAGGGTGAAGGAAAGAACCGATACACTATTACTGATTTAAAAATAAGTTATAGCCTATATCTGAACCATCAGCGAAAAAGATATAACTTATTTTACGGGCGGATGACGGCGGAACCGCAAAGGGTAAAAAGTTCATGTTTTGTAACCAAATCCGCTTATATATGGGTATATTTTTGTTTATTTTCTCCATCGTGTGGATCCTTCGATTGACTGAAAGGTGTTGTGCACCGCTTTCAACCATAATATCAATTATCTTACGGCAACAGTTCGCTAATAACAGACCAGACTATCCATGGTATCTCCATTGCTACGCTAGAAAACTGGAGGTTGCAGGTTCGATACCTGGTTTTGGCGAACTGTCCTTCAGTCAGTTGTTTCGCCTCTCACCTCTGATGCATTGGAGAAAGTAGTCAGTGGCTTTGAAAAGAAAGCTGTGTCAGTACTGGCGTGAGGAAGCCAGAGAACACATGGGTGGGAACTGATGGAGCCTTCATTTCGGATTCCAACTCTCCACTACATGAGCAATGTAGAACCCTTTCCTCCTGCATGTGGACGAGGGCTTCAACACAGACCCACAACAATACGAGGTACAAAATTTGGGTCAAAGAAATTTATTCTCTTGGTTTGTACCTAAAGCGTCCAAATTCTTTTACAAATACATTTAGAGTTTTTGGGGGACAAACTTTGCACTACTATTTTGTAAAACTATTTTCAAATCAATGAAGATCGAACTGATGTTTAGAAAACATCGTGGGAAATGGAGATACTGCCGGTTACAAGTATTCTCTCTTTATTCTACGATATTTCCAAAAGCTGTCGTCTCAGGGCGTATGAAATTTGTTTTTTTTTTGGCAAGAGGTGAAAATGATTCGTGGACTAAGTGAACTTTATTTTAGCAAAATCAAAAACTCTACCTTTCGAAACAAAACCTCTAATATCATTGTTTAACATCACCTTGTTACATTTTACATCGTTACGTTTTCCCGGGTCTCTTTTTCAAAGGATATTATAATACAAGTTCGTTTGGACTCCCAAGTCTGTATAATCAGCAAATCTTTATCTTCACCTTTGGGCTGTTAAGTGCGACTCAAGGACCTTTGGCGGACAGTGTAGATCAAAGATCAGACTGCACGTATCGTGCAGTCTTATCTTGGATCTACATTGTCTGAGTAATAGATGTATTATCATGAAAAATATTTATGAATTGGCAAGATTTTAGTTTGTACTGCTGTCTTGAAAGTTACAGTTTCACGTATTTAGCAACATAAATGTTATTGCTTTACCACTGACACAAATCTGGGCTTCAAACTGAAAGAAAACATTCCCAGATTTAGGTATGACAAGATTTGTCTTTAATAGGGTAGAAATGTTCTTGGGAAAAGGGAAGAATGCTGGCTACCACCATCTCTCCCTTTTTTCAAAGCTAGCTTTAAATTGCTTCTCTTGTTAACCGGCTGTTGCATAGCTGAGTGGTGTAGGACTAGTAATCTGGCGGGCCCGAGTTCGAGCCCCGCTGGAAACATTTGAGTTTTCGTACAAGTGCTTATTGGCAAGACACTTGTGGGACCCAACCTGGTACTAGTGAAACCAAGGATACTCGAAAATCTGTGATCTGTACCCGTAGAACAACATTCGAGAAGTCTCTATTCAACCGTTTACCGATTGGTCCCGAATATTGTAGACAACAAAAAAAAAGCCTTTTGGAAACATTGGTGGAAAAAAGAGAAAATGCTGTTAGCTAGCATTTTCTTATTTTCTCACAGTGTTTTCTATCGAAATTTTTATCTGTTTTTTTTAAAGACAAAATCCATCCAAGGAGCCAGGTACTCTTTTTATGGCGACAGCCTACACGTTCATTTATGGACTTGATTCACCAGAACTTGGCTTGGGATCTGATTAGCATACGCTAAAAACCAAGCGCTTCCAGTTCTAGTTCCAGCTTGAACGCGATGCCTCCCGGTTGCGAGTCCTACATTTGACAAGTGGGTCGCTCAGGACCACTTTGACTTCTGGTGAAGGGTTAAAAGTTATTTGTTATCGAATAGGCACATGGAACCTTAGGAATACGAAGTCTCTTTAAAGTGATTCTGTAAAATTCAAGACACAAAAAAATATTTGTACCTACAAGCTAACCTTTTCCTTGCTTATGTAGAGATTCAAGTAACAGTTGTGAATGGTAAAGACCAAGATCAGACTGCACGGAACAAAATTATCTCTTGTTGCATTGCATATCTACTTTAAATAAAGCCTCGAAAAAATAAAATATTTAGATTTTTTTGGAGGACAGAGAAAGAGTTAAATGGTGCCCTTTTTACATTTATTTAAGTATGTACGCATATTACTTTTTTTTAGCGGACACATTTTTTAAAAACGTTGAACGAACAAAGCTCAAAGGAGGTAACTGTATAAAAAGGTGTGGGTACCAATGCTCATTTCTGAGAAATTTCCCTTCGAAAAAGGTATACAGTTCCAAATCCAGCTGGTATTGGATTTATAGGGTTTTTTAACCGTCAATTAAACAGGAAAATTATAGGAAAAATATACACATGTTCATCATTTTAATGAAAACTCGTATATACTTGCACAAAAAATATATGTAAGCCTGCTTTTCAGCATGATAGATGTACAACTACCCATGTTATTATATAGACCAATATAATTTTAAAGGGAGTAAATTTGATCGAATTAAGCGTTAGACTTGAAAAAATCCATACTTTTTCACGGACAGAATTTCGTTAAAATTTCCACATTTATACTATTTATAATTCCAAACAATGGAAAAAAAATAATGGCACCAACCACTGCTTATTTTGTCAGAAAACAAGGTTGAAGGTCACTATGGCTTTTTATCAAGGAAAAAAGATGGACAAAAGCTCAGCAGACATAGTGGGAAAAGGAGAAATCGCTTAATAAGAGTGATTTCCCCTTTTCCAACAACAGTTTTCAAATTGAAAAAAGCTATACTTCCATAGATTTTGATTTCCTGCCTTTGCTTCTTTATCAGGTGTGTAACTCCGTGTCGGCAGCAGTTTAAGTATTTCTCCGTGACTGTCAAAAAATTCGTTCTTTTGTTTTCTTCGCAAATACTATCCGAAGAAAGCGCTACTCGTTTCAGTGCACAAATAGTATTAACATTTTACTGCATAAGTGCACTTTTGATTCAATATCCGCGACAAAAATACATGTGCAATAGGATGCGCGAGAACATTTGTCATATACGTCGTTAATTGTAAAATGTTTCTTATAAACGCTGATAGATACAGATCTGGGCTTTTTTACTGTGCAGCCGGAAAGAAAAATGTTCTGTTGCATTCAGTACGCATATTGAATGCTGCACTTTGGGGCCTTTAAAACGGCGACGAACGTTTTACAAATGCTAAGTCCGCCTGTTTTTCTTTTCGATCTGTCATGATGTCATTGTAATGATTTAAATTCGACGCCGTGACATTGTTTATGAAATATATTTGAGCCATGCCCTGACAAAAGGGGGCGCGGTGTAGGGTACCATGGAAGTAGTCACATGACCGTGGATCCGTAAAATCTATTTAGTTTAATAACCAACGGAAATATTGGGTAGCCTGTTATACTTTAACCCTTTACCAAACGATAAAATTTTAGGCTGATCCAAATTGAAAGCACTTGCAGACGACAAAATAAGAGTAACTCAAAAATTGAAATTTGTTTCCAGCAGGGTAGAAAACATTGTGGGAAAAGGAGAAAATGCTGGTTACCAGCATTTTCTCCTTTTCCCACAATGTTTTCAAAAGGATTCTATCTCAGGGTCGTTAAAACCAGGGATGTTTGCTAAAGGGTTAACAAAAAAAAATGAGCAATAGCGAAAGTGTCGGTTCAGATCAGCCTACGTGGAGTGGGCAGGCTTACCTAAATGGATACTTTTCGCAGATGCATTAAGGCCCCTTATCACAGAGCACGACTCATTCCTATAAATCTTTACTAATCTCTAGCTCGAAATACATGTATACTGTTGCCTTTAAATTTTAAATAGCCAAATAAGGAAATCCCGTCACACGTAAAATAATGTTTCTTTACTTAGAAGTGTCGTTCTTTTTTTACCGGTGATTTGTCAGGTAATCGTCCTTCATTATCCAGTAATGATCTGTTTTTGAACGAGATTATAAAAAATTCTAATAGACTACCTCCCTTTTGTTAGACTTACCAAATGAAATTGATATAAATTACGGTTTATAACGTAAATGATTGTAAATTTCGAGCGTAAAGTATTTTGCCGGTTTCGATTTGACTTTAATGTTGATCAGTGTGAAAATCATCCTCGTATATAAGTTATTACCACATAATCAGTTCACTCTCTTAATAAATCACTAAACTGCTGATTTTTTTTCACGCTTGTATTGTTTAAAAATAATCACGTTGTGTAATACCACGTCATTTACAAGCCATATAATCATCCAGTTAGAAATAAATAAATCCACCGGAATGTCGCATTTATTGTTACCGTAAAACTTGTCGTCATCACCAGGTGGCACGTCTTGCGATACATCCGGTGCAATTAGTTTCCTAATGAATTTGTATAATTCTTTACCAAACGACAAACTTTTAGGTTTTTCCAAACCGAAATCATTTGCAGACGACAAAATGAAAGTGACTGTAAATTTGAAATTTGTTTTGTGAAGGGTGGAAAACATTGTGGGAAAAGGAGAAAATACTGGTTACCAGCATTTTCTCCTTTTCCCATAATGTTTCTAAAGGCGTTTTCTCAGAGTCGTCAAAAGAAGGGATTGTGTGGAAATGGGATAATATCGCAACATAGTGCCCGGAGTTTGCATATTTTTTTATATATAAATTATTTTAAATATATTCAGGTTTAAAATTAGTAAGCGACTAGAGGCGACCGAAGGACTCTTTGCGGACAACATAGGTCGAGGTCAGAATGAACAGAACTGAAGTCTGTTCTTGGATCTACACTATGAGAGAAGGTCAGTCATATTTTTCCCCAAAATTCGGGTTTTTACTACTTGCTTGAAAGCATTGTTTCACTTATTTAGCTGGTTGACTGTTGAAAATTGGTCCGATAAAAAAGGTCTTTAACCTTGTGCCTTTTACCAAAACTTTCTTGAGTCCGATTCCTTCCCGTGAAGTTCTTTCAGTTCATACTGCAAATAACTCAAGCATTGAGACACATTAGTCTTTGAATTTATTATGTGTTTAACCTTTAGGCTGTTAAGCACGAAATTACTGACCTTAAGCGGGCAGTGTAAGATCAAGATCAGACTGCACAGAACGTGCATTCTGATCTTTGATCTACACTGTCCGCTAAGGAAATATCTTTTCTCCAAAACAAAAAATGGGTTCTTATATCGGCTTGAAAGTTTCATTTCACTTATATAGCAAGATACGGTTATTGTTTATAACGTCGTTTTGCTTCCAAAACCTCGTAACTACAGCTTGTTACAAGCTGTAGTTACGAGTTTCGAAGCAAACCGACGATAAACATTTATCATATTTCATGTGTCTATTTTTAGAAATGTTATAGGTAAAGAAATGTGATTTAAGCTGGGTGGAATTATTTCCCAGTCACAGGGAATATTTTCCTCCTTCCGAAAATCTGGAACTACTCTTTTAGTTCTACTTGAGATCACTAGTTTTAAAAGTGGTATCCCTTGACAAAATAATCAGTAAAAATATAATATATAATTCGTTTCATCAGCTTGTGCTTGATATGGGGAAATATTTGCCTCAAAATAGAAAATTCCGCAAAAATAACTCGTGCCGTAAGACTCGTGCCTTACGGCACGCCTTATTTTCGCATACCTTTCCCTTTTTCGGCAAATATTTCCCCATATTAACCACAAACTGACGAAATTAATTCTATTTATTGACTTCTGGGCAAGATAGAACTTTCCCATTTTGCTAGAAGAGTGACCGCTGTTGCTAGGTTTACTAAGACCAATAGGGTTTAATATTCCTTAACCCATTACCACACAATCCCTACTTTTGACGACCCTGAGGAAGAGGCCTTTTGAAAACACAGTGGGAAAAGGAGAAAATGCTGGTAACCAGCATTTTCTCCTTTTCCCACAGTGTTTTCTACTCTTCCTAGAACAAATTTCCATTTTTCAGTCACATTTATTTTGTCGTCTGCAAACGCTTTCAATTTGGACCAGTCTAAAATTTTCTCGTGTGGTAAAGAGTTAAGCATAGCGCTAGGTAGACAAACTGCCAGGGTAACACTTCAAGCCAAACATCTGCATCCCCTTTACCTGGTACATGTAAAGAAGAGGTGAATTGAGAAGATAAATGCAATATGGCAAACGTTACAATATGCTTACTTACACAAATTACAAAAAAAAAACCAATCTATTCTTAAATGTTACGTTTTGTATTATACCACATGTCCTCGGAAAGTTAGGCCTCATGCGCTGATGGTAGCTTGAACCAGTAGTTACAAGTTAACCCTTTACCCCATAAGGCATTTCTATTGTATCTGTAATTGACCCTAAATAACAGCAAAGATGAAGCCGTTTTTTTATGGGTATATAAGACCTTTTGATAGCATAGAAAACATTGTGACAAAATGTGAAATTGCTCGTGACGAGCAATTTCACCTTTTGCCACAATGTTTTCCAAAGGCTCAATAAGCAATGCGTAGAAACGAGTCTCTATGGAGTAAAGAGTTAAAAAATACGAGGTTCTCCTTTACTACATCGTCGGTTTACTTTAAAAAGGACGTATGTTTTTTTCCTTACTTCGACACAGTGACACGAACGTGCCAGACAGACAGACAGACAGACAGAGGATAGGAAAGAGTCATATCAAATGTTTGCCAGTATAGACGTAGCATTAGGTGGAAGAGATCTCTTCGTGACAAAACAATGCAAAATAAGGTCCCCTTGTGTGGTACAGGGCGAGCACGTGAACAAATAAAAGTCTAGATCACATGGTCACGTTTTGATTATTTACCAGACGACTAAATGTTAGACTCGTCCATATTGAAAGCGTTTGCAAACGAAAAATCTAATGGAGACTCAAACATTGGTACTTTTGAACTCTGAAGAGGACGTAAACATCATGGGAAAAGAAAATGTTAGTTACTAGTATTTTCTCCTTTTCCCACGATCCTTTCAGAAGCTTTTTTCTCTTAGGTCGAAAAAGAATCAGAAATGTTTTGGTTAAGAAGTTAACTAACAAATGACAAACGTTATTCGTCAGTGTCGGAAGCGACGACAAAATGGCCTAATTTACTTCCAGATTAAGATAAATTAAACCATCTCACACACAGAAAAAAAATGATAAGAACATTATGTTTGCACATTTACGAGCTCCAGATAAGGGGAGTAATTTTGATTTTAAAATAAAATAAAAAAACATTAATTATTTTCCACCAATCCATCTGTTATGGGTACTCATTACAGTCGCCTCACCAAGGACCCACAGTATAGGGATTTGAAGAAAAATAATGGATTTAGAATACCATTACTCCCCCTTATCAGGAGCTCTGAATCTATTACAGTATTCGACTAATTAGCTATTCAAGCAATGGCTGAGCATATTTGAAATATTAGGCATAGTGTTTTGTAGACTGTGGATCTAGGTTAAGCTGCGTACAACGAGCACAACCTGCACTTGGACCTACGCGTTTTCAAACTTTACGATACTTTATTGAGTTTTTTCTATCTAATAGACTCGATATTGCAATACAGTGGTTCACTTTCAGAAAATGAATTTGTCCTGTTCGCTCTTTAGCGGAGTTGTATAGCAAATCTACTTAATGCGTTGTCTGCCCATCTTCGAAGATTCGACCGGTCTTATGTGACCCAGCACTCTTACCGATATTCGGGAAACTGTAGTATTACGCGTTATAAAGTAGCCATAGAGAAAAAAGCTTTTATCAATACGTTTGAGGAGAAATGAGGCCTATTTTAACTCCAGATTTCTCTGAACTGTTGATCATAGCTGAGTGAATCGCCCGAGGTAGCGTTTTATTAAGTAAACATTTACCTGTATTTTAGTTTGAAATTCAAAGTAACGGTTGTCGTGTAGGAAAGTGGTTCGGTTCTGTACCCAGGATGCCCAAATAAGATAGACGAGTATTTATAGGATGCCATCTAGCGGGAGATAATGCACTTAATGTAATCGTTCTGACCGGAACCAACTTTGAACTTTCAACGTTATATTATAAAATAGTTGAAAAAAAGAGCAAAGTATTTGGTCACGCTCTGGCAAAAAGGGGCTTAATTCAGCTTCTTAATGCACTGTATAAAGCAAGAAATCTCATAATAAGAGAGGTGTACAATCCACTTTCTCGAACAACCGTCTGTATCACCAGATAGAATCATCCTTTAACATGCAGAAAAGTTCAGAGAGAGCGAAAAGTTTCGGCCGATGTCAGCCTGCGCGGACTGTGTTATAAATTTACTGTATTGTATCATTATGTCGTGAGGATTGTCTCAACTTATTATCAGGCGACAAAATCTATAACTTGTCCAAACTGCATAGACAGATGACAAAGAAAATGTGGCTGAAATGACAGGATACTTTTTTAGGATTTTAGGAAAATTGTAGGGAAACAGAAAAATGCTGCATGATGACAAGCATTTTCTTTTTAATCTTGCTTTGTTTTCAGCAGCTTAGTTTTCTCAGTCTTGTTATATTAGGGTTGTCCAATAAAGGATACAACTTGGAAACGCTAAGTTCAGCATATGAATACATGTATGTTCATAGGTGGCTTGCAACACGCAAAAAGTGTTGTCTCGAATCAGTCTGCCTGGACTGCGCAGGCTAATCCGAGGCGGATCTTTGCGACTAAATTAGATTTTGTGCTACAGGAGACTTGTGCAAAACACAGAAGTACAAAAAACAGAGAAGTATAAAAGTAAGAAATGTCATTTGAAGGAGATACCAAAATCAATACAAGAGCTTCGCAAAGCCGCGCATAAACGCCCGAAGACGAAATCTGTAGGAAAGTTGAGCGCACAAGGAATTGCTAACGAACAGACAGACGGTAGGACAGACGGACGGAAGACCGGGGCCATAACATAATACGACCCTACTGGCGTATAATAATCGAGATTGTTATATATCTCACTGGAGGAGTCATTGAATTGTAAGGTTATTACTGTTGTAAGTAGAAGTGAAGACATTTTGGTAAAGAAAGAAATCTTTTGTTTAACAAAGAACTGCTAATGCAAGAAACGAATCTAATTCGAAGGATACACCGACTTGACATATTCGAGATTGTATGCGATAATTTTAGCGGCGGGGTGTCTATGAATAGTTATGGTACGGCCATGAATACAAGCGAAAAACGCTGTAGTAAAAAGAAAAATATTTTGTTCAGTAATCAAAAGAAGGACTGCTGGAAGTTGTAAATTGTCTTTTAAAGGAGATAGCCAGTGAATGTAATCAAAAATCGTGTGTGATAATTTATGCGAAGATCCATGAATAGTAATGTTATTGAGGCCGGGAATCTTCATGAATTTAAGTCAGCAATGAAATGGTTCTAATAACATTTCTGTATTGTTCTGACAGTAGTACAATAAACGTCGGATAATGGGTTAGCACGAAGCGACACAGTTTAAAGAAAGGTTTGACAAGGCAACACGATAAATTAAATTTTACGCAGAGGATGGCAGTTGCCTTATTTGCAGACAAATTTAAATAGAATTAAAAATAAGGACGGCAACTGTCCTGTCCCATTTAAAATACTGGCCGACATCGGAGAACGTGAGAAATTACGACAGCTATAGATTCTTTGACATCGAACTATTTTGATAAGTACTTTTGATTGGCTGGATGGTGACAGTCGACAACGAACAGAAAAATGAGTTAAGATCAGAAACGTTTCAAGAAGAAGTTGTTCTGGTCTTTGGGTGTCTCTTGACCGTACTTAAACGATCTAAACGCTACACCATGTTGCTTATTCCGTGCAATATTCAGCATTGCCTTGTAATAACGAATAAAATTGACAAGCCCAGGTGCCTATCGGCCACAAGAAATACTTTCTGTATCTGAATTAGAATCTCAACCGTAATTCTTACTGTGGTAAAACGAAAGCCATTGCTAAACGATCCTGCTTAGTTTTAAATCTTAAAATCATGTTTCAAATTTCGCATCAGTGGTAAGGCTCGAAATGCCAAAAACAGTAAAGTTTTGCGTACCTGGAATAAACACCGTTAGCAACCACTATTACTTGACGTTGCGATAAAATTTCAAAATATAAAGATTGCACAAAAAGTTATTGAGTCACGCTTAGAAGCCTAAGGGTTAAAAACCTATTCTAAAATGGATTCAAAATGCAGACATTTGGATGAAAGCAACGAGTGCTGTTGACAGTCTTTCGACAGCAATGGTTTGCGTTGTCTCGTGGCGAGTGCAAACATATTTTGATTAATTTGGATATATGATAATCAGATGCTAATGATTTATATAACGGGAGTCCTTTACCATAACAAGAACGTAGACAAATAGTGATAAATCAGCAATAGAATTTATAATGACGATAGGTAAAAATACCCTAAACTTACAATATCTAAATTCGTCCAAATTGTTTGACCTAGTCTCTTGATGCCTATAATATGTCTAGCCAGCATTTGATTATTTTTGTTCAAAATCAAATCGGCCATTTTTCGCCTCGCACTTCTGATGCATGTGCGGAAAGCGTTCAATGGCTTTGGAAAGAAAGTTGTGTGAGAAAGCCAGGAAACACTTGGGTGTGTCACTGACCGCAATATGACCTAAACTGTTAAAATACAATACAAACCAAATCAAAATTAAGCATCACTTACAAGAATGACATTAAAATGAAGGATTAAAATGAAGGATTAAGTACGGTATACATACAACGTTATTTTATTTATAGGTGATTCTGATTACTTCGCGGAGTGATATACTCTGTGAGCTGATCTTGGAACTATATAGTCAATACTTTGCGAGATCTTCCGATATAAGGAAATGTAGTCATGGAAGTAACAGCATTTTGTTATAGATCGAGTTTATCTGGTGCAAAAGGATAAAATAACGTGTCAGGTTTTGGATGGCACCGGAGACCCGCGTGTGCCCGTCATTAATGCTACAATTGGAAAGTCTGCTTGAGAAACCTTTAAAGATACATTCGTCGTAACCCAGTTGTCTACCTATTTCATCTTTATTTTATCAACCTATAATTATCATTGTACTGACATGACTACATTTTCTGCTGTCATATCATGCCAAAAGTTGCATATAGATCAGTAGAAAAATAATTTTCTAGAGGCAATGAAAGAAATGCTATTACCGTAACAGTTGTGACGTTTCCGCTTTTAAATCCAATATTTCTGTTAGAAGTTAAAATTTAAAAAGTATCCCTTTCACAATTAGATCTACTATATAACTTTATTTCATCTCATGAACACCATCGAATATGCCCACCACTCGTGAAAATATTACCAATGGTGTTCATGAGATGAAATAAATTTCAATCGTTCACCGAAAAAAAAATATATCCTCTATGTATTTTGTCTATGTTAAAAAATGACTAAATTCTTAATCATTCTACAGTCTTTCAAGTTTCATCAGCCTATTTGCCCATGTCTGTAAGATTTTATCTTAGATATTCAACTCCTCAAGCGCTTTAGGGGTGAAATTTAATTTCTCAGTCAAGAAAATAGTCAAAGACATTGCGATCTCAGGAGTGTGTCGGCAAAAACGCGAAGAGTATGCATGCTGTTCTAAGATTACCAATGAAATTTTCCAAGGTGTTACTCTAGATACCTTTTGGGTTGAACGTGCACGGTGCTCCTTCGTTTAGGTTAACCCATTACCACACAATCCCTACTTTTGAGGTCCCTGAGAGAGAAGCTTTTAGAAAATATTGTGGAAAATATTGTGTAATTGTAAAGGACTCCCCACAATGTGTTCTACCCTTTGCAAAGTAAATTTCAAATTTTCGGTCAGTTTTATTTTGTCATCTGCAAATGCATTCGATTTGAACAAGCCTAAAATATTGTCGTTTGGTAATGAGTTAAGACATCATAATAAAATAACAGATACTATAGACTCAAACTTGCCATTGCATACTGGTTACACAAATTGCTTTTACAGAGAGATGATTCCTTTAAATCCAGATTCGACCAAAACTCTTTCTGAAGACTGGTCTAAGTTTTACGAGCAGTAGTGTCGCAGTAAAGACCAAACAATACAAGACAGACAAAATAGTACCTTGTTGTGATATCTTCTGCAAATACATGTAAACTGAGGCTTTTTTTTTTCAAATGAAGGGCTGGTTACCAGCATCTTTTCTTTTTCAAATAATGCCTTTGAGTGTCTTTTGTCTGGGGGTCGTGAATACATACGGACTACTCAAGGCATTCGTTTATGCTAAATTTCACGTAACATCTTCATTCAGTGCTTAATAGTTTTAAGAGGTGTAATTCAAAAGAGGGACTGGTTACCAGCATCTGTTCTTTTTCAAATAATGCCTTTAAATGTCTTTTGTCTCGGGGTCGTGAATACATCCGAACTACTCAAGGTATTCATTTTTGCTAAATTTTACGGAACATCTTCTTGATTCATTGCTTAATCGTTTAAAGAGGTGTAATCTAGATGATTTTCACCCAATCCTATCCCCGCTAGCGGAGCCGTTTGCGTAAACGTGTCTCCGGGTAAAGCTTTATTTACTAAACCAAGGTCTACTTAACCCTTTAACAAAAAATCCATGGTTTTGACGACTCAGAGGAAGAAGCCTCCTGAAAACTGTGAGAAAAGGAGAAAATGCTGGTAACCAGCATTTTCTCCTTTTCCCACAATGTTTTCTACTCTTCGAAAGTCAAGTTTCAATTTTCGAATCACATTTATTTTTGTCGTCTCCAAATGCTTTGAATTTGGACAAATCTAAAATTTTGTCGTTTGTTAAAGAGTTGAATGATGTTGCACCATGCACACTAGGGTTCACTCAACGTTACCGTTTTGACACATGTCTTTATTTGGACAGCAACCCACTTTGGACGAAACGGTACGCTGTATGCTTATTTCATGAGGTTTAAAAAGGTGACATGCTAAGAGGCCTTGTTATATTCAGCCGGGCCAGCAACGCCACACCTTAGTCGTAAATTTGAGATCCATCTCGCGGTGTAACAGCTAATAGCAGCAGCTGCTAAATATTCTAAATTTTTACTTGGCAACAAAATTTATGAGGTCCACACTGTACGCATTTGCAGACGACAATCTACATGATTTACGGCTTAAATTATTGGATTTGTCTATGGACAGGTACAAAACAGTGTTAGGAACAGGGAAAGTAATGGATATAAGCATATAGTCTTTTGTCCTTTTGTTTACAATTCCTTCTTCGGTAGGATAGCTTATACACAGAATAACGTCGGTTCACTTCCAAAACCTTGTAACTACAGCTACGATAAGTTGGTTGCAGTGTTGAAGATTTTCGATTATCATTATAGTTTTAAAACCATACACTTAATTATAAGTGTATACTGACACGAGTACATTTTCTGATGTCATATTTTCAAAATGATGTCCAAGAGTCAGTGTAATGCAGAGAAATGACCCTCCCCTACAAGATGACCCATTGGTCATTTCTCTACGTAGATGAATGACCCCGGTCATTTTTCTACGTTGAAAAATAACCCCAGGGTCATTATTCTACGTAGGGAAAGGACCCTAGATGATTGTGTGGTAAAGGGTTAACTATTTACCTCCCGAAACAGTTTTTCAGCTGACGACTTTGTGATGCCCATCAATTAAGATTAAACTTTTTACAAGCTGACAACGTATAAGACTTGTCAAAATCGAAAGCGTTTTTTCAAGCGATAAGTTAAATGATACTGAAACGAAGAAAATTGTTAGTACAGTAGTGAGTATCGTGAAAAAAAATGCTGAATTTTCTCCTTTTGCCTCAATGTTTTCCAAAGGCTCTTTCCTCTGGCTTTGTCTGGTAAAAGGCTTCATGCACGAATAACAAATGAAAATGAATCATTATAGCAAAAGGAGAAGAATATGTTACTGCATGTTTTCATTTTCCGACTATAATATCAACATTGGTCTGCTGCACGATGGAAGAAAGTCGTCTGCAAAAGGGAACCAGTAAAGGTGCGGGGTCTGTATAAATCATACGGCGTGGGAAGTATGTCACTTAATTTAAATTAAGACAAGATCCTAAAAATAAAATGGAGGGACACTTTTGGCAGCAATCAATGGTTAACTTAAAAGTTTGGTAATCACTTTTTTTCCTGGACGAAAATTGTTTTTGAGCATAGTGTGTTGTTTACAAACATTTATTCTGATGTTCTTTGTAATTTTTGCAGTATTCTCTAATTTATGTTTTCTATCTATTTAGCATTATTCCTGAAAGTTCTTACAATGAACATTTCATCAAAGTTCAAATCTCCATTGACTTGCATGGAATAACAACTGTACTTCCTGTTTTATTAATATTACGGATTAACAAAAAGACTGAAACTAAAGTTATGAAACTTGCATGGAAATCCAGAAAAAATGAATTTTACAATGACATTTACATTTTCAGACCAGAAACAGTGTATTATTGTACAAATGTAGCTGTTCAAAAAATGGCCAGCAATTTCGAAAAACGTGTTTTATATACATTGACTCAGTGGTGACATCTACAAGCTTTCGCAGATAAATAACACCAAGTGTTATTGTCACCCTGCAACAACTTTGGTGTAACGCATAAACACTTTAGGTACATTAGCGTTAAAAGCTTCTGTTTATCACGGAATTCAAACCCGGACCTGAACCTCTAATAGGTAATTGCTCTCCCTGTTTTGTCATTGTTGCCAAACCTGTCTTCTAAAATGTACAACCAAAACTTTGAAAAATTCTAAAGAGTACATAATTATTTATGGTCATTATGCATATTTATTGACACGCATTCAACACCCCCACCCCCTGGAAAAACGTGCTAATGAAATAACATTAGAATGAGCATTAATACTTCTGATTATTCAAGAAAAAAGGATTTGCTATTAAACTCTTTCTATTTCTTTAATATATCTGATTGGGCATTACATTAACCTATTGCCCAAAATCCAGAGGCATAATGACCCAAAGTAATAATTCTGATTTTTTTAAAGCATCCTTATCGCCTTTTTCAACATTGTTTACTTCTCTTTCAAAGCGAAACCCTATTATCTGAGACGCATCTTAGCTGCCGTATACAACTGCTTTAGAATTGTACAAGTGTGGAATTTTGATATTATGGAAAAACATTATACACGTTTGTTATGTTATGGAATTTCAGCGTCATTAGTCACGTGCAAATCACTTAACGCTCCAGCAATGCTTATTACATTTTTGGCGGGAAATCTAAAAATAGCATAAGAGGCTACGTAGCCTTTTAAGGGAATACCACAGAAAAAAAAAATGTAATTTCATGATTCTTAATTATTATTGATTTGTATAGTTTTTTTTATATGAATTTCAGTAATTTATATATATTTTATTATTTTTTTGGGATGTAAAAATTCTAAATACCTACCTTTAATGCCACAACCATGTTTTCTTTGAAAAAAAAATAATAATACGATGCTGGAGCAACAAACAAGTTTTATGACTGACAATAAAGACTTTTTCCTGTAACATTCATGACAAATGTTTACATTGATAATCAGGCACTTTAAAGGTCAGTAGTACAGACGGCAAGACACTTAAATGGCCCCAATCGTAAATCAAATCTGAAACTATTACGCAGGATTGCAATGGCAAAGTTCGTGGAATTTGCATACAACTTTGTCATTTTCTAAGGCAATGCAGCAGCATTTAGCACCTATTTTTGAGGTATACTTTTTTATAGCCATCTCGTACGTGAGTTCATTCAGGACTATTAGCAATGCCATTTGCATCCCCACACTCGAAGGAAGCCTTAGGCCCCCTTTATCGTGTAGAATATTCACACCATGTAATAAATACAGCAAGCAAAATTTTAACAATCGTTATTGCCTATTTTGAAAAATTACGTTATCTACCGGCGAAGAAAATCAACAAAATATTGGGAGAAACCAAATTCATTTTTCTTAACTTGTTTTTAGAATTTTGGGTTACTAATGTAATAAGCATGTTGTATGAGTTTTCAATGTTGTTTGAGCAAGTGCCGATCAATTATAAAAAGTGGCACTTTTATTTAGAGTATTCTGCTAGTAAGAGCGAATTGCGTTATATAGTATACATGTATGTTATATTTCATGTGTCTATTTTTAGAAATGTTATAGGTAAAGAAATGACGTGATTTAAGCTGGGGTGGGGGGGAATTATTTCCCCGTCACAGTGAATATTTTCCTCCTGCCGAAAATCTGCTTAATTGACTTCAGATAACTAGTTTTAAAAATGACATTCGTTGACAAAATAATCAGAGAAAATATAATATATAATTTATTTCACCAGCTTGTGGTTAATATCGGGAAATATATGCCTCAAAAGGGAAATGTCCGCGAAAATAAATCGTACCTTACGGCACTCGTTATTTTCGCATGCCTTTCCCTTTTTCGGCAAATATTTCCTCATATTAACCACAAGAAGATGAAATAAATTCTATATATCCAGTGTTATCCACATGTTTATGGAATTCAGTGTAAGTTTTTAACGTTTGATGTAAACAAATTTGTCATTTTTGATAGAGCACTTGGACATGAAAATGATTTTAGGCAATTATCTAGCAATGAAGCAAATGTTCTTAATCATTGCAAATCTCTTTAATAAGCGTTTTACTGGCCTTTTTTCTATAATCTATGTTTTGTTTGATTTTGTTTTGCAGACATTTTAAGTAGACAAAATCTAGCAAATAGGATGTAAATCTAATCAAATGGAATTAGATTCGAGTTTCGTTTATGGATTAGAAAGTAATGAAACAAAAAGGTTTCTTCAGCAGTCATAAAATGACTGCATCCTGTGGTAAAGGCTAAACGCAATTTTAGTAAGAAAAGCCTCACCCAAAATGTCAATTCAGGTTTTGTAAACCGCATAAAGAAGAACTAGGTTAATTCAGCTGAAGGAACCCTATGCACGGAAAAAAAAATGAAAACAGTGTTGGGATCTTTTATAGATCATACGGATTTCTTGTCAAAATATCACCAATTAGACGCCAGTTTGAATACTTGCGGCCGAATTGTGACATTTTTTTTTATTATATAAGCGTGTGAGAGTGGTTCACCTATAAATGTGCAGTATTTATAATTAATATATTTGAACCATACTCCGTGAAAAGGAGGCTTAATGCATTTGAGAAAAGTATTGACCCAGGTCAACCTGCGCAGTCCGACCTGGGCCGTAACTTTTCAATCTAGGTTAATTTTCACTATGTCTAAGGACTATTAATATACCTCATGATTGAGCAGATTGTTCACAAAATAAGTGATTATGGATCCATAAGCATGCAATGGCTTGCATGGTACCATGGGTCACGAAGATGCATTAAGCCTCCTTTTGTTAGAGCATGACTCAAATGTATTTTTAATACGACCTTGTCCTGTGCCTGTTTTACACCTTCACCAAAACATTCAATGTTTTAACTCATTACCAAACGACAAAATTCTAGGTTTGTCCAAATCGAAAGCATTTGCAGATGACAAAATAAAAGTGACTGAAAATTTGAAATTTGTTTTGTGAATAGTTGGAATCATTGTGGGAAAATGAGAAAATGCTAGTTACCAGCATTTTCTTCTTTTTCCCAAAATATTTTCCAAATGTTTCTTTCTCAGAGGCGCCAATAGTAGGGATTGTGTGGTAATGGGCTAAAGTCATTGGGGAAGAAAATTTATAAAATAACGATTTGACAGAAAAAAATACTGGCAATACCGATTTATATCCTTTGAATTATAATGCACTCAGCTGAGTAAAATTTACTTTGTAAAGTGCATTTTTTAATTAGGACCAGTTAGACATATTGTCGTCTTTTAAAGCATTAAATGTGTAATCTGTGGTTTATTATGGAGGCTTTGCTTTGAAGAAGAGTTCTTTTTTGCTGTATGTATAGGGGTATCGATCAGGGTTCCTGAGTTAGGATGGCTGTCTTGGGCTATCATGAAGTATCAACTATTGCTTTTCTTTATCGCAGTAACAAGCAGTCAAATATAAAGAGAGTGCGTGTTTTGTGCTTTGCATAAACTTTATAAAATAACGGTTTGACAGAAAAAAATACTGGCAATACCGATTTATATCCTTTGAATTATAATGCACTCAGCTGAGTAAAATTTACTTTGTAAAGTGCATTTTTTAATTAGGACCAGTTAGACATATTGTCGTCTTTTAAAGCATTAAATGTGTAATCTGTGGTTTATCATGGAGGCTTTGCTTTGAAGAAGAGTTCTTTTTTTGCTGTATGTATAGGGGTATCGATCAGGGTTCCTGAGTTAGGATGGCTGTCTTGGGCTATCATGAAGTATCAACTATTGCTTTTCTTTATCGCAGTAACAAGCAGTCAAATATAAAAAGAGTGCGTGTTTTGTGCTTTGCAAAACCGTGCTGTTACAAGGCGTGAGTGGCCTCTTAATTTACCTCGTTATAAAGCTTGAAATTTTGGCATGGCTAGCTGGCCTATTTCTATGAACGTGTGTGCTTTTGTACAGTTCTTTTCCGTTATTCCCCGTGGCGCACCCCTCCCGCATAGCATCGCGTTACAATATTACGTCAAGCGCGAGAAATGTATATAGGGTTGAGTGCAGATTTTTGTGTTTTCATCGAGATATAAAATGCAATTGCCTTATTACATGGCAAATAACGCCCGAAGGGCGTTATGTTAAGCCATGTAATAAGGCAATTGCATTTTATATCTCGATGAAAACACAAAAATCTGCACTCAACCCTTATAATTGCACTCGCTGTTCACTTAAATCACTTTTCGAAAATGATAGAGAGGAAAACTTCACGGACAAATACGATAGTAAGTCAAAGTTAATTTCCTTCGCGGATACTTGGTAGAACGGGCATGAATACGCAATCTATTTTTAGCTTTTCAACATATTTTTTCTGTCGAAGGCGGCCATTTTGTTGGCTTTGAAATCGATACTTTCGATGATTCATCGAACAAAATTTAAGAATAGAATAATAATGTAGATCTTTATGAACAATACAATCAACTATCTAAACTTGAGGCTAGGTGGACGATGTGTTCTTTCGAGTGAACTTTTCATAGATAATTTGTAAAGAATATGCGTACGTACCGTCGGCAGATCCGTTCTCGATGAGTATCTATCTGTTGCCGATATAAGACTTGGTCTATCCTATGTTTCTTGTAAGATATGAATCGAATGACGCCAACGTTTTGTGACCCACTTATTAGAACATAAAAAACGGTGTCGCAGCTGTTAATTTTTCAATATGCATTTTTGGTTTCCCAGTTCTAGGCATGTTTCTAATATCGTTCCTATCACGCCAACATTTCAAAAATTCTTAACACAGTGTATTCACTTCTTTCGATCCTTTCTCCAACAGTTCTTTCACACTATTCATTCCACCAAATCCACGATAACTTTTTTCAGGTCAATAGCATTTTTTAAACCAAATCCCCGCAATAAGAAAGTTTAACTCCATCATGAAACAAGAAATCAAGTCCATTTATGCAAGAGTGATTTTTCCGTTTGTAACACAGTGTACTAAATTTAACTCAGTGACCTTAGCTTCATAGAAATCGATCGCTGACGTATTGAATGATGTAACTGATGACGTCGACCATTCAGGCTCTCTATTTACTGTTGGCATAGTGTATTTTTTTTTATTTTAGGGTGCTAATAACGTTAAACACGCATCATTTTGTCAAGGTTTATTCGTTAGTTTCCTTTTTGCAAGTTATTTAAAGAAAAAGAAATCGAACCTTTTTGCATTTGACTGATTCAGCGATGGAACTCTAAATATAGCCCATAAACAGTTTGCATGAAATCTAAAATTAGATACCAACAACAATTTGGAAAAACCGAAAGTAGTGCTATTGCGTTTTATCGAAAAATAACATGCAGGTTTTTTCATCACATGACCCGATTCTGACCAATCAAAAAACGATTTTACACCATGAGTGCAATTATAGGTATATGACGTCATATTTCCCATCTGGTTGTTAGGCACACGCAATTTACCTAGGCAACAAGAACGTGACAATTGGTATTTTCACTGGTTGTACCAGTGTAAGATCGAAAAATATTTTTACTGCTATTTCTCGATATCCTACTGGAAAGCATGAAATAATATTGATTCATTCGAGGCTGAAAACAAGATATAAATCAAAAGCCACCAGCTATATATGTACCTGCACGGAATCGGAATAACTTGGTGTCCATTTTTTGTGTCGGCTTCAATACGCATTGGCCTTTTCGATTAAAAAAAAACAGGGTTTGGAGTTTTTTGCCAAATTTGAGAATTCTGTAAATACGTATCCCAAAACCACAAACGACATAAATGCGTAATATTTTCGTGGGCAGCGCACAAAAAAAGCAACTTAATATCTGATCGACATTATCCGCTGCTTGATTATCAACTAGGACAAACATGTATCCTCGCTTGCAGATTGTACTTTTAACCCTCGCCAAAAGATTTATTAGGCAGGGAAACTGTAAAATATCATCAAAATGTTATTTTGGTATACAACCCTGTTTACGCGTAACACTTTATCAGACTACAAAATTTCAGACTTGGCAACATTGAAAGCCTTTGCCTCTACCAATCAAACGTTGCTCAAACAACGAGGTTTACATTTTGCACGTTAGAAGACATAAGGGAAGAAAGAGAAAATGCTCGTTACCAGTATTTCACATTTTTTCACGATGTTTTTGATAAGTTTCTCTCTGCTTGAAAAAAATGAAGGGGTTGTTTGCTAAATGGTTAAAATTTCAAAATGACGGGCGTAGGTGGGTTGTAAACAATTCCTGAGATTCAACAGAGTGTATCAGTAAATATAAAATACAATAGTTATATATTGCTCGTTTTTCAAATTTACTGTTAGTTCGATTTAAAAGGTTGAACGTTCGAATTCGAACCATGTGACAACATTATTTATCTTCAATAATCTTGTGTTTCCTTTCAATAAAGAAATGATATAAATTCAATAAAAGAAAACAATAAAATGATTATTTATTGACAAGCTTTTTGTCACTCATATGAAATTCATTATGGCTATAACATCTTAGATGTATATAAGATTGCATAACCTATGTGATGTACAATTAACATGCAAATATGTTGAAAGGCATTAAAAGCCGTCTCGTAATCAACATAGAAATTGATGATGCAAATTTAATGAAATGAAATCGCACTTGGATGACCGAAAGTCACGAATCTCTTGATTTGCATTTACGAAAGGGATCAGATTGTGTGTTATTTTTGAGATATTGTTGCTAAAAAGCCTTGGCATACATTGTAATGTTGTTTTCATGTACATTTTTTTCTGACATGATACACCGTCTTTTCGAAAGTAAACTTTCGCTCGACCATATGGTTGTATAAAATTTGATTAGGCTCTTCTTGCGAGCTTCCAGCCGGCAAATGGTGTTTAGTCTAAATTAATTTCGCACGGTGGAGCCTGGAATGAATGTAGTAGCCTATATCCCAACTAGGGCTCCTTCGACTTAAGTCACTGTTAACGGTTGATAAAGAAAACGTTTAACGATGAAGGTATTGTTTCATATTTCTAATAAAAGCCCTATGAGTGTCATGAAATACAATGAAACGCAAGCTACTTGGAATATAATGGTAACACCGCGCTTGAAGGAAAAGCAAAACTAGGTCACCAACTATTTCATAATTTAGGCAAAAGGGGACCGTCTGGAAGTTCTGTTCATCAATTAGATGAAAACATGTCAACGATAGTGCAGGTCAGTTTAAGCTGATATTTACGAAAATGATTGTATAACAGAGCACAACGAACAGTTTTCATACAGAAACTGTCATTAAAGCGAAAAGTGTCAACCCTGGTCAGCCTGCGCAATTCGCGCAGTCTGACCAAGGTTGACACTTTTCGCAGTTCCCATGCAGAAGGTCCCCTTTTTGCGTGATGGGTCACAATTATTTTGTGACGCTTGAAGAGTACCAAGTCATATTCGTGGGTGGATTCGTGAAACTGGAAGCAGTAATGATTAGGAATACTTCAGAGACGTCGTTTCATACGGTCCTACAACTATTCTATTGGTGAAAGCAAGCAAGAAAGAGTGTAAAGGGTATTTTGTCTTTAAGGAAAAAAAATCAACGACGAGAACAACGTATGGGCGAGCGTTTTCTTGCTGGAACGTAATGCTATGGCTGATTTCTCGCGCAAAAGACAAATCTAGGAGACAGATAATTTCATCAGGGTACCCTTTTGCCTTTACATTATCATAGACCATGTAAAACAGGATTCTTTGAGGTAAAGTTAAATCACCCTAAGACACCATACCTCCTTCCCCCTAGAATAAACGACCTATGTGTCTAATTCGATAGACATTTTTTATCAATACAATCCAAATGGAAACATGACTTGTTGGGAAAGAGAACATCTACCCAGTCTTGTCCCTTTCATTGAATATTCATTAGTGTTAACTCTTTACCAATAGAGAAAATTTGAGACTGGTCCAAATTGAAAGTATTTGCAGACGACAAAAGTAAACGTGACTAAAAAATTGAAACTTGACTTTAGCGGATTAGAAATCATTGTGTGAAAAGGACAAAATGCTGGTTACCAGCATTTTGTCCTTTTCCCACATTGTTTTCAGAAGGTTTCTTCCTTGGGGTTGTAAGAACCAGGGATTGTTTGGAAAAGCGTTAAGCAAGAGATATTCAGGACAGTAACAGCGATTCCAATAGTGCTGATTGCAAATATTGTTGTCTTCACGTCGTGATGTAACAAGTTCTTGCAAGCCCTATAGTTTGTCGCATGAAAAACTGTCAGAGTCTGGTAGCGTGGTTGTAGAGGCTGTTTCAAAGAGTGTTTCTATGCATTTGTCTAGTATATACTCAGTTTGTGTTCTCCATACTTCAAATATACTGACAGCATGTAAACATTCATTTTCACCGATAGACCGTGCATCTCTTACACGTTTTTACCATTTCTTATCTGAAACTCGGACAATCCTAAAATATACTTTTCACAATGAGTAAAAAAAAAATAAACATGGAATAAGCGACAGGATGTGAAATGTGAACGTCTTGGACTAAGTCTGTAAACCAAACACTGTAATCCGCTGAGGAGACGACAGGTGTTCTGGCGGGTACCAGTTCTGGCATGTCTATATTTAGATTAATGTTTATTTCAAAATTTGGGTGCAGCAAGTGACATGGTTAATTTTGCCAAGATATCATGAATTGCATACAGACTTTTTTCCGCTGTCCGATATAGTTATTAAAACACTAGAGCAGCTGAAATGGATAAAACTAGGTGGAAATTTTGAAGGCCGATACATCTCTCACCCCATTGTGAAGTGGAAGTTTTAATGCCAAAGAGAATCTACCTTAACGAATCTGATTGGCCAATAGCAATTTAAGCGTCTTCAAGCATTTCAAAAGGAAGATCACATAGTTATATCGCCAATCAGATTCGTTCAATATCATCAGCATTGTATTGAAATTTCCATTTGAATTGCGGTGATTTGGTCTTTTCACAAGAATTTACTTTTCTTACTCAGGACTTAACAGAAAAAAAATCCTTATCTCTGGTGGGCGTTGGTTGCGCTTTCTGTATGTGTGTATGCTTCAAGCGGTGTCCAACGTTGCTTAAATCATATCAAGTGACCGCTGCACCAAATCATACTTTACTTGGTATTTCGTGTAACCAGTTATACACAAAGCATCACCAAATAATAAAAAGAGGATATCTTCAATGCCCCCTCCCCCCATCAAAGAAATAAAAATGGTTGAGGTGGGGTTCGAATTCATGAACCCTGTATAATTAGTGACTGCATAGGCGCGTTTAATTCAGTAGGGAGAGGCCATGTCACACCAACAGTACATAAACACCACTATCTTAAACTGTCGACAGCATTAAATTTCTAATCCACAGAATCAAAATTTGTACCTAGTTATAAAGATTGCCTTCGACATGTAAGAAAGTATTGTGGGGAAGAGAAGATGCTCGTTCTCTTTTACCACCAATTACATCAAAACCTTCTTCTGAGAATTAATTGAAACGAGGGATACCTGACAAAGTGTTAATTACAAGGCACCCAAAACCATATGAAAAGAAAGTATCAAAAATATTTTGAAGATCATTTTCGGATTTTATAAAGGGATGGTAGGATGTCATTTGCGTATCGTTAACGAGGGTGAAGACAGGCAATAAACGAAAAACTCAGTTTTCCTCATAAATATTAATATAATTCGTACAATGAAGAAAACACCTGTCAGACCAAGCCATGCGGTTCCCTGCTATAGAATCGAGGTCCATTTGCATGCCAGCGTGACGGTCATACCCTTTTAGCTCCAACCGTAAATTTAGGTTGTTTTTGCTGACACAATAACTGAAATTTGGACTGCAATTTAGTTTGTCTTAACTCGGATCTACACTTTGTGATACTTTATGAGATATTTTGACCAAAAATCCCTTTAAATGTGTACCAAAGTGATATGTTTTTACTGTCTGAAAAGATCGACAGCATTGTTTGGCGCCCTATAAGGCTTAAACCCAATGTTTTGGATTTTAATGGATATCTTAAACCCTCTGTCAGGTTATAAAATTCCAGGAGCTGCAGACGATTAATAAAGATGTAGCTAAAATTGCACAATGTGTTTTGATAGGGTAGAAAACATGGTGGGAAAGGGAGGAAATGCTGGAAACCAGCATTTTCTCCTTTTCGCAAAATGTTTTTAAAATCTATTTCTCACTGGTGTCGTTAAAGCCCTGGACCGTATTGTAAAGGATTAACTCTTTATCTGACAGGAAAATTTTTTGTATACATATGTTTCCAAATCAGATGCACACGACAATATAAAGTCTGAATGCCAGTAACCAGTATCTCACAAAAACTTGGACCTTATCGATCCAAGGTAAAATTTTCACGTTCTATTCTGATCTTGATCAACATTGTCTACATGTAAGGACGCATCGCCCAAGCTTAGAATCATGACAATAACTAATTTACTTCATAAATGAAAAACTTGTATCAAAAACTTGCAGAGTTATGAAACAAAAACTTATATCGGAAGGACATTAATATGTGACTCATCACGGAAAAAGGGACCATCTGGGAATTCTGTACACCAATTAGATGAAAACAGATCAACGATAGCGCAGGTCAGTTTAAGTTGATAATTAAAAAAATAATTGTATAACAAGGTACAATGACCACTTTTCATACAGAAAATGTCAATAAAGCGAACAGTGTAAACCCTAGTCAGCCTGCGCAATTCGCGCAGTCTGCTCAGGGTTGACACTTTTCGCAGTTCCCAGAAGGTCCCTTTTTGCGTGATATAGGTTACATATTATGTATTTAATCCTGATCCCGCTAAATAACTAATACGAACTTTTTGAGTCGATAGTAAAGACCTGAATAGTGTTTTTTCGAGGTTATGTTTTTGTGAATAACATACCCTTATCGGCACTGAAGAGCAAAGATCAAAGATCAAAGATCAGAATGCACAGAACCTGCAGTCTGATCTTGGATTTACACTGACTGACAAGGAGACAACTATCTCCCTCAAAATGCATTGGAAAAAGAATAGAAAAGGGTTTTACTAATGGCTTAAAAGTCTCATTTCACTTTACCAAATAACGACATTTTGGGCTGGACCAAATTGAAAATATTTGCAGAAGACAAATTAGATTTTGCCACAATGAAAGTATCCTTCATTGATAAGGTAGAAGACAGTATGGGAAAGGGAAAAATGCTGTTTACCAGCATTTTATTCTTTTCCTACAATGTTTTAAAAGCCTTTGCCTTCAGGGTCATTAAAACTCAGGATTGTGTGTTGTATTTAAACTGGTATTTACTCCCTGAAGAGTAATCTATTACGAGTGGAAAGATCAAAGATGGTGACCGTGGTGTATTCTAACCCCCGCTGAAAGGTTGTGACGAACTAAAGTAGAAATAATTGGGTTCTTCACAGCCAAAAGGGTAAAATAGTAAGTGAAAAAGGGCATATTCTAACCTTCAAAAACTGTAAATGACCCTCTGCGACAACGCCCTTGAAAGCAAGGCAGGAAAAAGGAGAC
Source organism: Tridacna crocea (assembly GCA_943736015.1). Lineage (NCBI taxonomy): Eukaryota > Metazoa > Mollusca > Bivalvia > Cardiida > Cardiidae > Tridacna > Tridacna crocea. The sequence goes on along the minus strand of OX031059.1, from coordinate 24,833,214 downwards.
AAAAATGGTATCCAGCATTTTCAGTTTTTCAATTTTCACTCTTAGAGATGTGCGAACTGGTGATGATTTATAATTTTTCGTGTAGAGATGCGTTGAAGTCGGAAAATTTGAAAATCTGTTATTTTAAAATGGGTTAACTCATTACCGAAGGACAAAAGTTTAAGTTTGTCCAAATCAAAAGCAACTGCAGACGACAAAATAAAAGTGACTGAAAATTTGAAATTTGTTTTGTGAAGAGTAGAAAACAGTGTGGGAAAAGGAGAAAATGCTGGTTACCAGCATTTTCTCCTTTTCCCACAATGTTTTTTAAAGGCTTCTCTCTCAGGGTCGCCAAAAGTGTATAGGGGATTGTGTGGTAATGGGTTAAACAGGGACACAAGAACGCTAAACTCGGATTACTTTCTAATTGTCCGGTAAAAAACACTAAAAATCAAACATGACGGTATGGGGAAAATACCCTCGTTACTTGGAATTTCTCTTTCTGTCAAAATGTCTTTATCAAAAATGTTTCGGTGCAAGAACAACACAATAGCAAAATCTTATGTGAGGCATTCTACCTTGGAACTTTTCTCGCCATCTTGCGAGAATTCTCTTGTCACTTTTATCAAGCCTATTCATTTGTGATAGCTTAAAAGTGCTCTCTCCATGCCTAAAATACACTGCAAATCAACACACTGCATAAATCAACACACTGCGCAAATCAACACACTGCGCACATCAACACACTGCGCAAATCAACACACTGCGTCTGTCCGTCAGAATCAAACAGCGGACCCTGTTTGTCATGAGAACAAGCAACAATTTTTGTGCAGTCTGATCTGTAATCATCTATGCCTGTTAAAAAATAAAACCAAGATCGCCAATATGATCATTTCTCCGCCGACGGTTATACTGGAAAAGCAGCCAGCGGCTTAGAGTAAAAATTCTGCCGAAGTAATGGAGACATCAACTCCAGAAGAGCATTGACAGGTACACTGCTCGGGGCGATATAACTGAAATACTGTTGAAAATGCCGTTAGACATACATACATACAAATAAATACGCCGCCAACAATGAGAAAGGGTTAAGCATATGGTATGTTTTTTTATTCAATACATACATACAAACAAACATACATACATACATACATACATATACATACAAATAAATACGTCGCCAACAGAGAAGAAAGGGTTAAGCATATGGTATGTTTTTTTATTCGATACATACATACAAACATACATACATACATACATACATACAAATAAATACGTCGCCAACAGAGAAGAAAGGGTTAAGCATATGGTATGTTTTTTTTTTTTATTCGATACAAGAATGCGTTTAAGCTATGCCTTTGATATCGGTTTTAAGTAGAGTATCGGGGATTTAAAAAGTAAAGTGTCACGTTAAGTTTGATTTTCAATTACATCAAAAGATAGACTGCAATGCATAGACTTAAAACGATGATAAACTGCGAAGCGGCAACATAAAATGGGTCTTTTCGTGCTCTTTGGTGTCCCTGTGACCTTCTCATTGACCTCTAGAATAGATGAGATTAAAGGGGCCTATTCATTTTTTTTGTCGTAAATCGATTTTCTTTTTAACTGATAAACTTTGTCAACTATGTTTTATATCTGCAAGACTGCAAGCATAGAGATACTGGAGTGTTACATCCTGAAAAAAAAAGTGCAATTTGGGCGTTTTTTTAAAAGTAATGCGTTATTCGTCTGGGGCGTAGCTAGCCACCCAAAAAGGTGTACGCTTAATTCACAATTACACAATTATGTCTTGGTTTGAATCATAGATCACAAAGATACGGAGATGCATTAACCCCCCTGTTCCCAGGACATGACTTATACATTATATATATTGTATGCTTCTGTCTTTAATATGAAAGCTTGAACATCACAAATTACCGATAATATAGACCTTAAGTAAAGCTTTGACCTGTTCCTTTGATGTTTGAATACATTATCATCTACGTGAAATATTTGCAACTTCCTCCCTTATGTTCCTTATATTAACCTGTATTAGAATCTAAAATGGATATCAGGTATGTTTTACAAACAGATAAGATCAAGATTAGACTGTGCAGTCACGCATGGTCTGATCAAGGAGCGCTGTTTTCGATATAAGAAACATTTTGGCCCCATGGCACCGAAATAACATACAACAATCACTGAAGGTTTGACTGCCAAATATTCAAAGAATCTAGTTCGTTTTCTACGGTTTATACTTAACCCAATGAGTTGATCATCATCAAAGGCCTGGCATGACTTTGCGTTTTTTGTTATCCTTTTGATATTGCCTAATCTTTCTACTTTACTGATATTAATATTAATTTCGTATATAAACATGCACATGTACATGTATTTTCAAAGGGGGAGAACTTGAATTCTTACTTTGAAATTCTACGAAAAAGATTAATTAAGGGGCAATAAACCAGGTCTTTTGATTTTTAGAAAATCTTAACTACGGTTGGTAATTTTCATTTCCGTGCAAAGATTGCCGTTAAGGTACTGTCATCCTAACACTGCACTTTTAGTAAAGGTATTTAATTTGTACAGGGTGTTAGGGTATTGTATTGGGCATCAAAATGTGAAATATGACAGAAATATCGGCTTTAGCGTGATTTTGACTAATATTCTACCCAAAAACTCTTCTTTTCCTTTCGCTTTTGCCGACTCAACACGGCCGAAACTGTCAAGGGATGCCATTTTAGAATGCTGGTTCGGTGATTCACCTATACTTCGAAATGTAAATCGAGGAACCAGGTCCTCGTTTCCGTTACACTTCCGATACAGTCGAAATAACTATGAACTCTTACGGAGAATGGCGACATCGGACGGAAAGTAACGAGATCAGAGACAGCGTGTTAGGAGGGCAATGCCTTAAATAAAATGGATAGATATACAGTATGTAGAAAATACAAGGCATTATACCAATGGATTTATCATCATTTTTTCACTGATAAATTCACTGTCACATTGGTGATGGTAGACCCGTTATTGTACAACAGCTGAAGATATTTGGTTCGAATTACACCTGAGTCATTTCTCTTTCATTTTCTTTTTTGGCAACTTTTCCTTTTGTTTTCCCACAACTAAGTGCAAACAGTCACGTTCGAATGGTCTTTCTTTATGTACTATCAAATTTCTACCGACTGCCCTTCAAGAAAAGAATGGATAAAACATCAAAATCTGGTTGCAATATCCATTAAGACTCTGTGGCAGACTTTAACCCTTTACCAAACGACAAAATTTTAAACTGGTCCAAATTGCAAGCACTTGAAGAGGACAAAGTAAATGTAACTAAAAATTTGAAATTTGTTTACAGCAGGATAGAAAACATTGTGAGAAAAGAGAAAATGCTGGTTACCAGCATTTTCTCCTTTTCCCAAAATGTGTTCAAAAGGCTTCTATCTCAGGGTCGTAAAAACCAGGGATTATCTGGGAAAAGGTTTAAACCATTTTGGAAAAAGCGGGAGATAAAAAAACAATTTACTCCCTTTCTTGTTATGTTTAAATCTTGCAAAGGAAAATTCTTATCATTTTACCCACATTCAAACTATAAAATTAATGCTTTCAATATGTATGGTTGTAATATTTTGTCGTTTGATGAAGAGGCCAGAGATTTGGAAAAGATTTGGGATGAAAAGTCTATATCAATTGATTTTTGTAAAGAACGTTTTTACCACAATATGTACACACTTCTCAAATAATCCCAACTATTAATGAACCCAAAAATAAGAGAAGCCGTTTAAAGCATTATGGATAAAAGAGAAAATGCTAATAACCATCAGTTTCTCCTTTTCCCGTAAGGTTTCTTCCTTTTCAGAAACAAATTCTAATTTCTGAATCAATCACATGTATTTCGTCGTGTCGAAATGGTCCCAATTTAGACAAGTATTCTTTGTTATCGCCCTGCAGAGCTTTCGATGTCAGTGAAAAATTTTTGTATGAAGTAGACTTTTGATTACATGTAATTAATTACGACAGTGCGGTTTTTTCATTGGAAGTATTCGATCATTCATATGTTGACGTTTGATAAATTTGTGGACTTGTTTTATCATTTTTAAACTGAAAAGCCAACAGTTGTCAAGTTCTTTGGAAGCATATAACGGTTGTCAAATTCTTTGGAATCATACAACTGCATGTGAAGAATTACACGTTAGTATATGTAACAGCATAAGCGTACATGCGGAATGGAATTTACATGAAGTCTTTTCGCTTCTTTGACAGGGTTTTACATCATTGACCAAAATTGTACTGACGAAACTTGCATCTATTGATTATTTTTATTGAATTTTAAACTTCGACAGGACAACTTTTATTGACAGATAAATTCACAGAGAATTGTGGTTCAGCAATGTTTTAGAATTGAGGTTTCTTATTGCAGAGCTTATACCAAATCTGACACTATTTCAGAGCTCCTGACTAGAGGGAGTGATGGTATTATAAATCCATTGTTTGTTCTCAAAACCTTATGTTGTCTCATCGACACGATTCTAATGAGTACCAACAACATCAGATTATGTGGAGAGTAATTCTTATTTTCAATTTCAAAATCAAAATCATTCCCTCTATCTGGAGCTCTGATTTTTGACTTTTTGAACGTATGGAATGTCAGATATTGTGTAATGCCAATACTGAAAATTAGAGTAGACTCTAGTTATGTAATAAAAGATAAAAAAAAATGGATGTTGCCTTGTAAGAACTGAATGTCCCTTTATGAGTGCAATATGAAATGCATCCGTATGAAAAATACATTTAATACCCTGCCCGGGTGGATCATAACCTGTGAGTCCGATACCCGGTTGAGGCAAACTTTCTTTCCGGCGTATTTTCGCCTCTCACCTCTGCTGAAGCAAGTGAGAAAAGTAGTCGGTGGCTTTGGAAAGAAAGTAGTGTTAGTACTGGTATGAGAAAGCCAGGAAACACATGTGCGTCACCGACCACCATGATATAACCTTAGCTGTTAAAGTGGCGTTAAGCCCCTATACAACCAACCAACCAACATTTAATAAGTTAACAATTGATCCGTTTATAAATAGTCTTAAGGTGTGGTCCAATGAAATCAATAAAGACAAACAAATCCCTCTAGATATTACAAATCTGCATATTATCAGGGCGTGCTATCGTTATTCGACGATCATACCTTCGGGCTTTTGACCATGATATAGCGATACATTTTTTGTCAAGTCATTCTTCTGCCTGTGTTGACTAAATAAACTTCAGTTCTATTATACAACAAGAAGGATGACGGGGTATACTGCTTTTGTTCTTTCTGTCTGCATATATTTTTTTTTTGTCTGCAAGCAAAATTGGCCTCATTTGGTCAATATAAATTTCTTTTTTCTATAGAACGGACAATCTAAACCGATGAGCGGGGTTCTGGAAAAAGGGCGCTCAATGCATCTGCTAAAAGTACCGACTCAGATCAGCCTGCGCAGGCTGACCTAAGGCGAAACTTTCGGCCATTGGTCATCTTTTTGTATGTTTCGGGACCATTTCATCTCATAATTAAGGTACCTGTTTAAAGAAAGTGATGTTACGGATCAATAAGCTTGATGTAATGGCTTGCATTAAGCCCGCTTTTCCCGGAGAATGACCCATTTCAATGGGCGGAGCTTTGAGAAAAAGTGTTTTAATGCATCGTTTTACTGTATTAATGTCTGCAACACTCGAAAAAGGGCATTCTGACAATTACGTAAAGTGTCGTCTGGGATCAGCCAGCACAGCCCGTGGAAGCTTATCCGAAACGACACTTTCCGTTTTGATGTAATTTTCTTTTTTGCGCAAGTCTACTATAGCAAAAAATCTAGCGTAGTCGGAAAGTGCCGTCTCGGATTAGCCTGTCCAGGCTAATCCGTGACGACACTTTACGCAAATACCCATGTTTCGCGTATTGCAGGCTTATACTAAGCAGGTCGCCGAACAATAAGGGTCTATTGTGTCATATGACGGGCTGAATGATGAGATAAAATGGTCTTTTAACAGCACTTCAATCTCACGCAGTGTATCGAGGAACCTACTCATTTCACTGAAAATTCAATGTCAGTAATTGACCTCCTTTTTGTGAAAAAAAGAGAATCTATTCTAACTTCAGGAGTAGGGGAGCCATGCCTGAATTTGAATGTTCGTTATCATTGTCCTATTTTTGGTGTTTTCAACTTTTTAAAACCAAAATATAACTCATATAAACGTAAAATATGGAAGTATGAAAACGGTGATTATTGTAAGCTTAGAAGTACTTTATCAGAAGTTGATTGGAATTCTGTTTATGATGACGACCCGGACATATACACACAAAATATTTCGGACATCTTAATCGAAAAGGCATCCCAATCAATTCCAAATAAAACGGTCACCATAAATCCGCATGACCAGCCTTGGATAACGTCGGAAATAAAAAGAAAAATTCGCAGGAGAAAAAGATACTACAAAAAAGCAAGGAAAACCGACTCTGACCAGCATTGGATGAAATTTAGACGTTTAAGGAATGAAGTGATTTCAAATATTCGACTTGCAAAAATTGATTATTTTAACAATATGGCACTTAAATTAAGATCTGGCAATCTAGGTTCACGTGACTGGTGGAAAATCCTTAAGTCGTTTATAAGTCCGACTTCTAGTTCAGGGTCAACGTTGCCGCCTATTTTTGACTCTACTAATGACAGATTTGCAGTAGATGATTACGAAAAGGCAAATCTTTTGAATTCGTTTTTCTGCAGTCAATCAGAGATTGACGATTCTTCAATCACTCTTCCGTGTGACTATCCGCAATTTCTCGGTGAAAATATCAATAATATTACTATAACGCCCCAAGAGGTTTTCGATGTATTGCAAACTCTTTGTATTGCAAAGGCATCAGGTCCAGATGGCATCAACAACAAAATATTGGTAGAATCAGCGTTCCAAATTTCATTTCCTCTTTGTCGATTATATAATCTTTGTCTCGATAAGTGTGTACTTCCATCTGCTTGGAAAACATCCCTTGTGTGTCCGATATTTAAAAGTGGTGATCGTTCTATACCATCTAATTATAGACCTGTATCGCTCTTAAACACTATGGAGAAGGTTCTTGAAAGAATTTTATACAAACATATATTCAATCATCTAAAAAGAAATAACTTTTTCACGCCATGTCAGTCTGGATTCCTTCCTGGGGACTCAACAGTCAACCAGTTGACTTATTTGTATGATAGGATTTGTAGTGCTTTGGACAATGGTCGTGAAATAAGGATGGTATTTTTTGATATTAGCAAAGCATTTGACAAGGTGTGGCACAATGGTCTCATTTTCAAATTACAAGCTGCAGGTATAGATGGTAAAGTTTTATCTTTTCTTCGGGATTATCTGTCTAACAGAACTCAGAAAGTGGTTCTTCCTGGAGGATCTTCTGAATTATTACCTGTACGAGCTGGAGTTCCACAGGGGTCAGTATTAGGTCCATTGATGTTTTTGGTTTACATAAATGACATTGTGGACAACCTTGAATCAGTAATCAATTTGTTTGCTGACGATACTAGTCTTTCCATAGAAATCGATACTCCAAATATATCCGGAGCTATTCTACAGTCGGATATTGAAAAAATAAACAACTGGGCGGATAGATGGTTGGTTAAGTTTAATCCTTCGAAATCGAAATCATTGTTAATATCTCGTAAACGTGACAAACCCGATCACCCAGTCCTTACTATGTCAAATATTGCAATTCCGACGGTCCAGTTTCATAAACACCTCGGTATCTGTCTATCTTGTGATGGATCCTGGGACCAACAAATTAAATCTATTGTTGAGAAGGCATGGAATAGAATAGGTATTTTACGCCGTTTAAAATTTCTGCTTGATCGCCTTTCTCTGCAGACTATATACTTTTCATTCATCAGACCCATTCTTGAATATGGAGACACCGTTTGGGACAACATGTATGAATACCATAAGGCAGAACTCGATAAGATCCAAAACGAGGCAGCCAGGATAGTAACAGGATGCACCAAATTAGTGTCTCTTTCAGACCTTTCTAGAGAATCTGGCTGGGAGACATTAAGACATCGCAGAAACAAACATAAACTCATTCTTTTTTTCAAAATGGTTAATGGTCTAGTTCCAAACTACCTATGCTCTCTTGTTCCGTCCACTATTGGAAGTAACACAACGTACAATCTTCGCAATTCTAATGACTTGGCAAACATACTTTGTAGAACCAGCCTTTATAGGAATTCTTTCCTGCCATCAGCTGTAAACGCATGGAACTCCTTGCCACAAGCTACAAGAGAATCTGACTCTCTCTCGGCGTTTAAATGTTTGCTGAACATAGACCAACCCACTCCTTGTAAACTTTATTTTTATGGGGAAAGAAAAATGCAAATTATTCATACTCGACTTAGAAATAACTGTAGCGATCTAAAACAACATCTCTTCTGGAAAAATATTGTGACTTCTCCTCTTTGTCGTTGCGGGGAAGTTGAATCTAATACACACTACTTCTCTGAATGCAGATTTTATTGTAACATTCGAGTAACACTCAGACAACATATTAGCGTTAAATCTGCTTTTAATATTGATACAGTGCTTTATGGAGACAACGAACTCTCCCTTGTCGAAAACGAACATATCTTCCATGCAGTTCATGATTACATTGATAAAAGCAAGAGATTCTCTTAGTTTTATTCCAATTAAAGGTTAGATCCGCTGATCTTCTTTTCTGACAATGTACTGTCGCGAACTTTTATACATAAGCATAACTTGTATCTTTTGCTGCCGCTCTGCTCAATCACCAATCACTTTTCCTTTTTTCTTTTTAATTTTTCAGATAACAGCCCTTTTGTTTATAATCCTATTATCTGTTCTTTTGTAATAAATTCTTTTCTTTTTTGACATTTGATTTTATTGGAATATGACGTGTTTCAGTTTAGGGAGAGGAACTATATAAGCAATATGCTTTCGTTCCAATCCTTTTCACATCATTTCTTGTATTGTAAATGTAAATGTCAATATATTGAATAAAATATGTTTAAATTAAAAAAAAAAAAATTAAATTTTAAAAAAAATAATAAATTGCAAAAAGTTTCAATAAATGACATTATGCAAGGACAGTGTTGGCTGACCTGCTTCGACAATTTTTCAAGTGCATTCAACCACCCTTCATTGAGCAAGGATCATTAAATGCATTTATAAGCTTCAGGTAGTGTGTTATTTTTAGCTTCTTTCCTCTTTATCTAATTTTAGACCACTCTTGAACTTCTTACTAAGGGTAGCGGAACCGATAGACCGCCATTTTCATAACCGAAAGGCCGTTGTCTGCGCATGTCATATTCTTCGAAGATTCGACCTGTCTGCTATGATGCATTACTCCCCCAATATCGGGAAGGGGAGGAGGGGGTTGTAGTAATACGCGAAAAAAGTAGTAATGGAAAAAATGGCTTTTATAAGTGACATTTGAGAAGAAATCAGGCTTGTTTTAGAACCAGATTTCTCTAAACTGCGACTCATAGCTGAATGAATCGCATCAGGTAGCATTTTACTAAGTAAACGTTCATTTTAGTTTGAAATTCAAAGTAACGGCTGTCACTTAGAAAAGTAGTCCGGTTTTGTACCCAGGATGCCCAAATTAGATATATGTGTATTTATAGAAAGCCGCCTAGCGCGAGATAATGCCGAAAGGCCGAAGAGCTTACAAATTTACAAATTTAGACGATCTTTACTGTCGTGTTTTTCCTCACTCTCATTGTATGTTTTTACACCACGTGTCGGCAATTCTTAATAACACTGACATAGTAAATACAGCCATCTATCTTGTTGATTAAAAATGCCTTTCTTTATCAAAATGAATGTAATATATCATTAATTACATATTATTTATTGCAACACGGCTACATGTGCGGTCGTTATCTCATATATGGCGCGTCGGACATGAACATCAAAAACATCAGGCGTCGCCAAATGCTACATTTAGTTACTCTATGGCCTATACTCTATGGCCTACAACACGCGAAAAGGGGATTTCGGGCATATACGTAAAAGAGTCGTCTCTGATCGGCCTGCGCATTCCGCGCAGGCTAATCCAATTTGACATCTTCTGATTTTATGTATTTTTTTTCTATTATGTGCATGTCTACTGAAGGACAAAATGTATTGTAGTCGTAAATTGCCGTCACGGGTTAGCCGAGACGACACTCTATGCTAATGTCCGAAAGACCCTTTTTGCGTGGAGTAAGACATATATAGTTGTATATACATGGATACATTTTTCTCTTTTTCCATAACAATTTCAAAAGCCGTCATCCAGAAGATCATCTAAATCTTGGGGTTGCTCGGAGGAAGGTTAATTATGTATTTGTAATCTGTCCCTTTTAAACCTTTACTCCATAGATACTCATTTCTGCGCATTGTTTGTAGGAACCTTTGGAAAACATTGCGATAAAAGGTGAAATTGCTCGTGACGAGCAATTTCACCTTTTGTCACAATGTTTTCAATGCTTTCAAAAGGTCTCATGTACACATAAGAAACAGCTTCATCCTTGCTGTTATTTAGGGTCAATTAGAGATACCACAGAAATGCCTTATGGGGTAAAAAGTTAAGTGCAAATACTCATTTATTCGCTTTTGTTTTCGCCAAAAAAAAGAGAGAGATAATGTTTGAACTATGCTCTGGACTTACTGAAAGATTGACCCTGATCCTGGTAAATAACTAAAATCGAATTCTAAATTCGGTTGGAAAAAAACAAATATTGCTGTTTCACAACTATGTTTTTGGGAAAAATATTTCCTTTTCGGACAGTGTAGATCCAAGATCAGACTGCACGTTCTGTGCAGTCTGATCTTGATCTACACTGTCCGCAAAAAGTCAGCAAGTCGCGATCAACAGCCTAGGGGTTAAGTAGGGCATCGCATAATCAGGGATCCATAAAGTCCATTTCGTCTGACGATTGTCTGAATATGAAGGTACAATGACCGTTGGACATGTCTGAAATTGATAAGAGAGAAAACATACCTGACCTATTACATGGCTAGTACCCAAATATAGAATTGTAGAACTGACACATAAAGCTATGTTGGACCGAACTATGGTGTTCAACCCCGAAGTTCGGTCCGATCGTGCATAACCTGGGGTATCCGGCCGAACTAAGGGGTTGAAAATTTTCAACCCGAAAGTTCGTACGAACCTTGGGGTTCAACCCCATAGTTTGGTCAACCCCATAGTTTGGTCAATCTAATAGTTCGGTCAACCCCATAGTTTGGTCAACCTCATAGTTTGGTCAATCCCATAGTTCGGTCCAACAAAGCTATAATCTAAGCTATCTAGGGGCTTGTCTGCACGGAGCATATATGCACTTCTTGGTCCGTAATCAGCCAGCATTTCCAATTTCATTCTAAATCTTATTCTAAATGTAGAAAGAAATGCAACATCTGTTTAGCTAATCAAAGATGCGTTGCCTTCAAATTTAGAAAATTCTTACGAATAAAACTACGAATATTCTTAAGAATGGTTGGTGAGGTGATTACAGACCTGTTTTTAGTCTTTTCCTCCAAAAAGTTTTATATTTGAAAGTAACACAATTCGTAACTGACCTACACCAAAAGGTTTAGCCAATCAGAGGTTATATTACATTCAAATTGGAAAAGAAACTGAAGCTTTGAACCAGGAATGTTCTTAAGATCAATTAGTGAACACACACCTGATTACAAAATTGTAGTTTGAATCAGAGGAAAGGGACTTATTAAAAATTCAAACCATAATGTCACAACCTTGTTTTTCAAAACGGATGAGCCTTAATTGCATTAAGTGATCGGCGAAGTCACGTGAATATAACGTCAGTATGGCGTTCCTTCTGGGTCACGTGCTTGTTTAAAGCAAGGTCACAGTCATACGTGTTTAAGTTTAGATATTTTTTGACCCAGACGAAGTAACGTCATAGAATCAGCTGCATCACTCATCAAAGAAGAGGAGAAAAGTAAAAAAGTTTATTCATGACTCGTATCCAAGATGGTACATCGCTAGTGAAACAAATTGAAAATACACACCCTCTGTCGCATTGTTTTTATTGTCTTCTTTGAGCAAAGGGAAAACGTATGTCTTAGTAGCGCTCTGCAGCAGATGGTTTAATGTATCTCCTTGATTCAGGATACCAATCAAGTCATCACATATATATAGGATCTGACATAAGTTGGCCTTTGAGATAAGATGTTATTGAACGAGTCTAGGGAAATGTTATTAAGCGAGCCTTTGGCGAGCTCAATAACATTTTCCTTGACGAGTTTAATAAAAATTTTATCTCAAACGCCCACAAATGTCAGATTCTTTTTATCACATAACGATAGTTTACAAAATATAGATCAGATGGTCCAAAAACATTCATAAATGCACCCGCAGTATTTTCCATGAGACCCATTCACTGGTATGAATCATATTGTGACCCATCACGCAAAAAGGGACCATCAGGGAATTCTGCACATTAATTAGATGAAAATGAAAACAGATCAATGATAGTGCAGGGTCAGTTTAAGTTGGTAATTCAAAAAATGATTGTATAACAAGGTACAATAACCACTTTTCATACAGGAAATGTCATTAAATCGAAAAATTCGCGCAGTCTGACCAGGGTTTACACTTTTCGCGGTTCCCAGAAGGTCCCTTTTCGCGTGATGGGTCACATATATACTGGCCAGGTATCCTTGTGGATTCTACCAGAAAAACGACCAAGAAAGACTTTCATGAGAAATGTCGTAAATCGACATATTTTAAATACACACCTCCATACGAATAATTGTTTTGCGAAAGGTTGAAAAGAAATATTCTCTCCCACACCCTATCTCAAACTTTCTAACGGACCTGAGAAAAACGCCTACAGTCATGCAAAGTATACTGGTGTCAAAGAAAGGGGTTTTACCTTTTACCAAACGACAAAATTATAGACGCACGCAAATTGAAGGCTTTTCCAGCTGACAAATTATGTGTAACTCAAATTATGAATGTTTCTCTGAAGTGCCGGGAAACATAAGGGGAAAAGGAGAAAATGCTGGTTACCAGCATTTTCTCCTTTTCCCATTATGTTTTCAAGGAGATTTATTTCTCAGGGTCGTTAAAAACTGAGGATCGTTTAGTAAACGGTTTAACTGTTCAAGATTGTCAGCTCAAGAGTGCACCAGGTACAAAGCGTTTGCATATTTACATTTGGGTTTTTCTTTTTCAATTTGCATTTCGAAAGAGTCACAATGCCTTTACAATCATTTCGTCTCCCTTAATGTCTGGATATTTAACGAAAATAGATTGAATTTTGTTACAGTTAACTTGTCGTCTACAAATGCTTTCAATAAGAACACGCCAAAAAACTTTTCTGTCCAATAAAAGAGTTATTTGAAATTAAACTTTTACCGAACAATGCATTGGTTAAAACCTTGTCAAATCTTTTAGTGCTAAATTATTTAAATGGATATGCAAAATCCTATTTCAAGTCTGCTTTCGTCAGAATAAATATGGCATGGAAGCCGACATGGTAGAACCAGGATTAGACTGCATAGAATGTGCTGTCTGATCTTAATCTGAACTCTCCTTATAAATAATTAAACCCGGTTTTATCGCTACAATGATTTATATGTAAGCTCGTAGCATGCAAGGGAGCACCGTAGACCCACAGAGCTCCAGATAGTGGACGTCACTGATTTTAGAATGAAAAACATATTAGTTGTTCTGCACCAAACCCTGTGTTGTGGGTACTCATTAAAATCGTCTCAATGAGACGATTCTAATGAGTACCAACAACATGGGGTTTGAATTAGAAATAATGGCTTTAGAACACCATTACTCCCCCTTATCTGGAGCTCTGGACTGTTGCAGTTTCTCCGTTTTACTTCATTGCTAGACGTTGGAGACTTGATATGCGAAATGATTTCTAAACAAGAAAAAAGTTACTGTTTCAACAATCGAAACTCGTATTTCAATGCAAAACGTTATCAACAAAACTAGCTATGATGAACATCTGTGTATCTTCTTTCTGAGACGATAGACAAATTCAGACGAGGAAAACGGTATGTACAAGGGACATTTTACATGTTTGTTTATTGTTCAATAGTAGAGTATCATGAAGGAACCAATTGATATTTTTTTCAAATACATGTTACTATTTCAACCCTTTCCCAAACAACCCCTGGTTTTTACGGGTCAAGAATAGAAGCCTTTTGAAAACATTGTGGGAAAAGCAGAAAATGCTGGTAACCAGCATTTTCTCCTTTTCCCACAATGTTTTCTACCCTATCATAATATTATAGAAAATCATCTTTTTAGCAACTGTTAATTTGTCATCTGCAAGATGCTTTCAATTTGCTCTGGTCCAAAATTTGCCGTTTGGGAAAGGGATAAAGGTACATTGATGGTCAATCATCCTATGGTACATGGGACAAGTATAGCCGAAAGTCTGAGCCGATGAAATTGCCAAGTTGGACATTGTAACCATATGAAGAATAAGATACGAACTGAAGGCTTAAAACTGTTTAACGAGCTAAATCTAGTGTGTGGTTTTTTTTTGTTGTAAAACTGACTAAAAAATTCCAATCTCAGTTGCAAGTGACTGGCACTCTGAAAGTTTCGGTACAAACCTCTTCCTGTTTGCATGGCTTTTGTCCATTTGCATAAGTGTACCTATTTTTGGAATTGATTAATTTCATTGCAAGGACATCTGTGGCTTGGAAAGAATAGATACACAACATTTTTTTCTCCTTCTCTTCATAAATCAAGAGAGGTTCACATGTCCCCGCCCTTGTGTGAAATCTTGTGTAAGGACACGTCAAAATTAAGGCTATTAAACTTTCATTAATTTGGGATAAGTTTTGCACTTAACAACTTTCGTGTTGCCCTATCCACTTTACATCTAATGACCTTTGCTCTCTGTCTGAATGCTCACCTTTTGTTGTGGCATTTTTAGGGGAGAATTAATTCATATAGCCATCAACGAGCAGGAATCAAAATACCAAAAGGCTGATTGGATTAACTTGCATGGCATTTCACCTCAGAGTTATAAATTTGAAACCTGCTTCTGTAAAATTAGCCTATGAAGCTTGACGATTGTCTTGCGACAGGAGCTGTTCTTGTCCTGACCCTGTACAAGATGACAACATTCGAGACTTTGCTCTATTTTAACCATTTTAGTCATGATATGGCCTGCATTACGCGAAAAGTAGCATTCGGACATTTGCGTAAAGTGTCGTCTGAGATCAATCCGTGCAGGCTAATCCGAGATGGCACTTTACGACTTCGTGTGATTTTGTTCCACAGTAGACTCTCTGTCTCTCTCATTGTCTGTCTGTCTGTCTGTCTGTCTGTCTGTCTGTCTGTCTCTCTCTGTCAGCATTCGTTACTTTCCAGATAAAAGTTATATACCAATACTCAATTCTCTGAAGAATTATGGAATACTGACGAGCATATTTAATCATTTTAATCAGGTACTCCATTATATTTCAAGAAATAAACTAAGTTTTATAAACACGTATTTTATGAGCAATTGCTATGACTTTTTAATGCTGTTTGAGCTATTGCCAAGAAATAATATTTTTCCAAACTGACGATTTCTAAGTTATGTTAAGTATACCAGTATTCAAATCATTAAAAATTTGTTGACTATAGAAGTACTGTATGACACCGTAGTGTTTGTCTACATACCAAGCGTTTTGGTTAACCAGTTATTTTCGTTTCCGCATTTTATGTAAACTATGAGGTACAAATTTCACGATTTGAGTGAAATAAATCACACAGAGCGATATTTTTTTTTTCTTTTCGAAAAGTTGTGGAGAAAAGGACCCATCAATCTCAACGAAATGAATAATAACTGTATCACGAGCACAAATGTACTTGCTGTATGCATGCTGCCCTAAGCCATTTGGTTGTTGGTCTGTATGGCTGTTGCTCCCCTTTCACTATCTCTCTCTCTCTCTCTCTCTCTCTGTTAAATCATAAGATTACGACTTAAGACTTTACGTTCCGAAAAAAAGAGCTGATTGATAAGTATTGATGCTTTCGAGTATTTCAGTTTTCTCTTACGCCTAAATGCCACCTTTTCACTAGCAACAAGATGGATATCTTCAATGATTTGCTCAAGGTCGCTCCCATCTAGCCACCGCTGCCAATTCAATCAAACCAGAGTTGCAAGGTTTTAATTCTTTACAACACCTGAACTAAAGTTTTACATGATTTTTTTCAAGAACAAGTGACAGTTATCCATGTTCTATGAAAAGAGGATTTAACCCTTATACAACTAAAAAACTAAACTTGGATTTTCAACTTGATACTACTAACCAAAATATTGCTGTTTCTATATTAGATCTTTTTTGGGAATGATATCTCCATATCGGACAGTGTAGATCAAAGATCAGACTGCACGTTCTGTGCAGTCTGATCTTGATCTGCACTGTCCGCAAAAAGGTCTGCAAGTCGCGCTTAGCAGCCAAATGTTTAATTCAACATGATAAGAAAACGTAGAGAGCGGAACCAAGCTTCACATTCTAGGTTCAAAGGTCAGGATTACATTACATGGGGTGAGTTTAAAGTTTTTGTTTTTTAAAAAATATTGTTAGTCCTATTTCTCTTGAAAGCTTGACAAGATGTCAAAATTATTTCACACCTGTGTGCAAGTCTTATCAGAAACGTGCAGGACAGAGCTATGTCTCGAGGTCAAGGTCATAGCGGAAGTGAAGTCATACTTTTGGTAGCTTTCTTTGGGCGTATATTATTACCCGACACTTTACGAAGCTCCTGTTTTGCGTGAGAAAGAAGCCTTTAAGTCCGATGGCGAGAAAATTGTTTGTACAAGTGATGCTAGGTAAAGAAATACCGTTATTACATGAATAGTTCCACCGCCTTCATGTAATCAAAATCTGATGGACACGGTATTCACTTAACCTTGTACAAAGCAATATCGAGTTTTAAAGACCCTGAGAAGGTTTATGAAAACATTACAGGAACAGGTGAAGATGCCGGCTACCTGCGGTTCCGTTTTTCCAACCATGTCTTCAATCCGTTTTAAGGTAGTGGGCCCGTAACAGAAAATAGCTATTCTGCTTTAATACTATCCTACGAAATTTGCTATGATTAAAAATGAGTATTATTACACTACTTTAACCGAGCCAACTTTTCCTTTTTGTCCTTCTTAGAATTATCACTTGTAAATCTAAAACCACTATATTCTCATTACAAATGGATATAATTACCTCCCTTATTTGAAAACTAACAAAAGTATCAACAAATAATTTCAAGATAGACATCAAAGGAATTTCTGTTCGTTTAAAAATGTACAAAAGTATTAGATCTGTATGAATTTGAATTTATCAACCATAAAGACATTTTATTCCATGTTGCACTACATGTGTTAGGGGTCTACTACCTTAGCCCTTTCCAAAACAATCCCTGGTTTTTACGGGTCAGGGATAGAAGCCTTTTGAAAACATTGTGGGAAAAGAAGAAAATGCTAATAACCGACATTTTCTCGTTTTCCCACAATGTTTTCTACCCTATCATGTAAAAAAATCATCCTTTTAGCAACTGTTGTCATCTGCAGAATGCTTTCAGTTTGGTGTGGTCCAAAGTCCGACGTTCGGGCAAGTGTTAAGACAGGTTTCATCTTTTGAATCACATTTATCGTCTGCAAATGCTTTTAAAATGGACGAGTCTATAATTTGATCGTATGGTAAAGAATAAAGAACCAATCCGACAAAAATAAATGAACGACTGACACAAATAAAGGTTGAAGACCGACTGGGAGTAGACGGCCTATTTACAAGTGGGCTATGAACACATTTTTTTTTCGTACATTAATCCTTTACAGGCAACATGAATGAAATGTAACTCCTAAGCAGATAGTAAAAAGGCCCAAAGATTGTTATTTCAAACTTATTTTGAGGGGAAAATATCTCGTTATGGGACAGTGTGGATCCAAGATCAGACTGCACATTCTGTGCAGTCTGATCTTGATCTATACTGTCCGCAAAAGGTCTTAGATTGGCGCTTTGCAGCCAAAGAGTTGCACTGTTGTCATCTGCCACTGTTTCAGAAGGCGCTAAGATGATTTATAGTCTGAAATAGAAAACAAAGTTAGGAAAAAAAAAACGATACATTTCAAGTGTCAAGGGCAAAAGATTTTGGTGGACGAACTTCATAAGTGAAAAGAACAGAACAAGAGAAAAGAACAAAACAAGTGAACAGAACAGAACAAGTTCAGAGATATTTACAAGTATTTCGTGAGATGCACGTTAGCAACAGGTGCATTATACAACACGTTTTCTGTTAAAATAAAGGCTTTTACAAAGAAAAAAGGACATTTTAGTGTAGTTTTTAAATGGGCTAGAGAATGAACTCGACGCAAATCTTAACCCTTATCCTGCTGAATAACCAAGGAGAAATTTTCAACTCGATAATAAAATCCCATATATTGCTATTTCAAAGTTATGTTTCTGAGAGTAATATTTCCTCATCGGAAAGTGTAGATCCAAGATTACACTGCATGTTCTATGCAGTCTGATGTTGATCTACACTGTCCGCAAAAGGTCAATGAGTCGCGATAAGCAGCTTAAGGTTTAATTGAACAGAACAGAATATTTTTCCTTAGAGGTGGGTATTTAGATATTTCACATCTCACCGAATTACAAAATGTATGTCACTGAAATTTATATTATATTATTGAAAAAAAAAACAAACAATAGAAATCACCAATTATCAAGAATCATAAAATTACCAAAAAAAAATGATAGTGTTCCCTTAAAATGCTACGTAGCCTCTTAAGGTATTTTTTAGATTTCATGCCACTTGTGCGCGCTAAATGATCAATGTTGTCGATCCACCATAAAACAACATTCATTCATACATGCCACTTGTAAAGATTACGGGACATCTAAGTGAAGTAAAGAACCAATCAATTTATCATTTTTTTTCTACAATGTTTATAGAAAATGTGTACACCTGGAAAGTAAAACGTCGTATTCTAGCTTATAGGTTGCTACGCGGAATCAAAGGACCTTTTGCAAACTATGTGGGTTAAGATCAGACTGCACAGATCATGCAGTCTGATCTTGGATCTTAGCTGTCCGTCAAAGAGATACATTTCCTTCATTGAAATAAGATTTTTTTTTTTTTCTACCGGCTTTAAAGGTGGCCCTTCAGATTTTGGGACGAAAATTTTACAAAAATACAAAAAAATCATCCTTGTACTCCCAAAGCTTTAAAATTTTCATTCATTAAACCCCAGTAGTCGAAATTTAAAAACCATCTGATAACTAGATAAATTAAATATTTACTACAGCCCAGATCAACACTGAAGGGAAACACGGTCTATTTTTACTTGAGCAACGCGCTCATTTACATACCGGAAATATACAGACGAAGCTTCAAACATAGCATCCGAAGTTTAAGACATTATGAAAAATAATTACATGTTGTTATGTTATGGAATTTAAAATTCATTAGTCACGTGCAAATAACTTAACATTCCCACAGTGCTTTTTTTTTCTTTTGGCGGGGAATCTAAAATTAGCTTCAGAGGCTACGTAGCCTTTAAAGGGAATACCAACTTTTTTTTTTAATTTTATGATTCTTAATTACTGATGATTTGTATTGTTTTTTCATATAAATTTCAGTGACAAATATATATATATTTGAATTTGGTGTGATGTGAAAATTCTAAATATCCACCTTTAAGGTTTCATTACACTTATTTAGTAGGATAAGGGTTAGAGGTACTGTGTAAAGGGGTTTAAGTGGCGATAGATTTTAATTACCTTGTAAGCAATACACGTTTTGATTTCGTTCCTTCTAACTTGATCTGTTACATGCTGTAAATGCACTTAAAGTTTACAAACTTCCGGAGGATTCAAAGAAGTACTTGTGACGAGAATCTTCTCCGAGTTTGAAGTTGGTATTCAGCTTTAGGCCACTTAACTCTTTACCAAACGACAAAGTTTTGGACTAGTCCAAATTGAAGCATTTGCAGACGACAAAATAAAAGTGACTGAAAGTTTGAAATTTGTATTGTGAAAAGTAGAAAACATTGTGGGAAAAGGAGAAAATGCAAGTTACCAGCATTTTCTTTTCCCACTATGTTTTCTAAACGCTTTTTTCTCAGGGTCGTCAAATATAGGGATTGTGTGGTAATGGGTTAAATTAAATGCACTACAAATAACGTTTCTCATACATTTGTGTCATTCTCTCTGTGAATTTGGTTTAAGTAACAGATTTGTGAAAAAAGTCGATTCAGGGAAGGCTGACCTGTGTCTAAACATGTTGCTATTGGTAAAGTTCTGCATGCAAAACGATCGTTCTACCTCACAATTTACCCGTTTTTTTTTTTTTTTTTTATGAAAAATAGATTCATATCAATGGGGGAAAAGGTTATCGTTTAAAACAAGTTATGGCTCCTTTTCAAACGTTTTTTTTTTTTCCGAATGTATCAACGACAAGAGCATAGAAAGTTGTATGCCAAAGTACACCAAGTCTTACCTATGCAGAAACAAGTTACTCCTCGGTAGGTATCTTACCCTTTATAATAATATTATAATTGACCTGCAACATGCAAAACGGGGGAATTTCGAGCATTTGCGTAAATTGTCATTCCGTATCAGCCTGCGCAGTCTGCGCAGACTGATCCGAGACGACATTTTCCGTTCTTGTGTAATTTTCTGTTTTATGCAAGTCTACTGTAGGACAAAAATCGATTGTAGACGTAAAATGCCGTCTCAGATCAGCCTACGCAGGTTAATCCGAGACGACATTTTACGCAACTGTCTGAATGCCCCTTTTCGTGGGTTGCAGACTTTATACTACAAGATAATATACCATAACATGAAAAAAAAAATTATTTTTTTCTTTCGCTTTAAGCACAAAACCTTTATCACTAATATAATTAACAATATATCAATAAGCATAAGATGTGGATTAAAAAAAAAAAGAGAGTAATTGCAAAAAAATAACATATTAAAGCAAGCAGGACCTACAGCAGTTAGTTCGCTCATGTTTTACAAAGGAATATGGAAAAGCCCCGTTTCAAAGAACCCGGAGTAGGCAGCTTTTGACAACCTAGTGAGACGAAGAGAACGTGTTGGTAACCAACGTTTTCTTCTTTTTCGCAATATTTCCTAACCGTTGTAAGCCTAATATTAACACCAAATTTAGTTCGTCTTCTGCAAACGCTTTCAATTGTTACAAGTTAAATATCTGTGTAGTCTGATAGGGATATAAGACAGGAGAGGGAAAAGTTGTTGCAGAAAACCCTGTTGAAAATTCAGCATAGGAAGAGACAAACAAAAAAGATATAATTTAGCTAGCAAAATACCATATGCTAGTATCTGCATTTCACCTGCATTATTTCGCAAGCACGAAAGTGTAGATAAATGCCTGAAACAACACATGAAGAACAGCAGATTAAGATCAGGTTTCACTAATTTAGATGCTGATACAGGACACACTACGTTTTTTTTTACTCAAGACATAAATTGTTCAACAAGTCTAGCTGACAGTCCTTCAAAGATAAAATAAACATGTCCAAATTTGACATAATGTCAAAGCTGACAATTAAAAGTCATGCTAATTTCATTTTTTTCCACCAAATTTCTGAATGAATCGCTTCAGAGTGAAAAGTTTTTAAACCATAAAAACGCTTGAATAAGAATTAAAGTATTAAAATTTTCCTTTACATTTGAATAACAAGGACAAATTTTATAGCAACCAACTTGAACAAACGTGTTTGATTTCGTCGCAATTTGTCACCGCTTGTCGTATAGAGCAAAATACCCATCAGACAAAAACGCCAAGGACAAAAGCTCCATAGGATTGAACTTTGCAAGTGAATGATATTAATTCAACATAACATTGCATGTTCTGCGCAGTACAATCAATGCCTTCAACAAAACTCCCTATTTCGCCTGAAGCTCTGAAAGCTTTAACAATCATCGAGAGGTTTAACAACCTATCTCAAAGTTTTTCTTAACCTTGACATGATATTTAAATATTGCCTATATATCAGCCACGCTGTGTGAAAAGCTGAAGCAATGCACCTGGAAAATGTACTAACACGGATCAGCCTGTGCAGTCTTCATTTAGCCTGTTATTAGAAAAAACGGATTTTATAGAACCATTAATATAATTATAAGTTGTACGGTCAGGTGACAGGGGACTTGGAAACTTGTTCACGGCTGTGTCGAATCATGTCGCCACCTCACGGCTGAGTCGAATCATGTCTCCACTTCGCCGAGGTGGAGACATGATTCGACACAGCCTTAAACAAGTCCCCTGCCACCTGACCTTACAACAAATTTATCATACTGCAAAATTTTACCCTTTCAAAGCGCGTTAAGCGAAACTTTCAAGTATTTTAATCAGAATCGAGTATGCTGACGAAATAGAAATTCCCTTCTGAGTGCCCCAATGCAATGAAAACTGACGTCACTGGAAATTGACGTCACTAAAACGTGTTGTTTGATGCATAAATGTGCAGTCTGGTGATCGATCGACGCCGCCATTTTGGATGTTGTGTTACACGTGTAGTGATGTTTACGGGGCACTCAAAATGGAAACTGGCTTTACGTGGTTTTGCCACAGAACATTATATATATGTTCCCGGCATGTTAACCAATCAGATCAAAAAGAAATTTCTTTGCAGTATTATAATGTAGCCTATGACATGCTTGAGATAATGTATGACAAAGATCCAATTAAAACCCATATGCACGGGTATGTCGCGTATGTTGTGTAATAACTGCCTTATCTCTTGCAATGTCCCAAAATACTTTACAAGAAAAAAGGCTTTTAAAATGCAGACTAGTGCAATTCAAATCACTGTTCACACAAAATATTGTATGCTCTTGTTTTTAACTCAAATTGTACTGCTGTCAATTGAAATAAATAAACAAAGTAATATTTTATGAGTCTTTGAGGTGTGTGCACTCTTGGTTTTTGTTATTTCCTGTGCCAACTGCTTAAATATACAACTATTTTTTTCTAATATATTCAAATGAAATAATTCAATGGAAATGAGACCACCATTTTATGAGGAGATGTCACAATGCTCAGGAATGACAAATCTATTGCAGCAACAAAATATGTATTGTATGTGCTAAATATAATCGTCCTTCGTGTTAGCTTTTACAAGGGGAAACAAAAAAGTTCAAGGGGAAATCAAGAAGTGCAAAGACCGAGGAAGATATTGTAATAGCAACAACAGAAAGACTGTTCGAGGGCAACAAATATTTAAAAAAAATAGTGTGTATCTTGCTCAGGGGTACAAACATTGTAATGTAGTCCCCGAATAATCGATCCTCACAATTTCTACTATATTTGGCTTGCAACACGCGAAAAGTGACATTTGGACATTAAATTTTGTGCAGTCCGCGCAGGCTAATCCGAGACGGCAGTTTAAATACCACTGCATTAGATTATAATGCTAAAGCAGACTTGCGCGAAGTAGAAAATTACATAAAAACGGAATGTGCCGTTTTGGTCTGCGCTGAACTGAAACGATACTTTAAGCAAATGTCCGAATGCCCAGTTAGCGTATTGCAAGCCATATGGAAGTCGGAACAAGATATAAAGGAGAGGAGAAAAGACTTTACTGCAACAGAATCGTTTCTTACTCTACTCAGCATTTGCTATGACTCAACGACGGGAGGTCAAATGTTAGGAGGAAAAATATATTGGAACAACAGAAAATGCATTTGGCGAGAGATTTGAAATACATCCAAGCATTTACGTCTTTAAGGTAATAGCATTAATGATCGTTAAAAGCATATTGATTTGCAGGTTATTTCAAGCAAAATATACAATTCAGTCTAATACTAGTACAATTAAACGCATCTTCATTCTTTGATATTTTCTATCATATGCAACTAAAAACCCAATAAAGTCTAACTTTTTATAGAATTCACAGTAACTCGATAGATAGAAAAGATAAGAATAATCACCCTTGGAACATCCTATCAGTGTAGAGAAAAATAGACGTAAACCGTATGTAAAATTGTTAATGGCTCAAACTTATCCAGATTAGCACTTTTGAACATGAAATTAAGCAATGTACAGGGTCGGTTTTGACACTCACGGCACACTAACTCGATATAAAGACGTCCTAGAGTTGTCAGTACTTGAGTGTCCAGCCTGTAGGCCGCCTTCGAAGCTGAACATTCCAACTTTAGTATCTCTCCAACAATGATACAAATATGTTACGTATTTACGAAATTTTCGTTTGTAATAATGATGTTTGCAGTTTTTACTTTTATTGAATTAAATCCTTTTCAACAGCTTCACCTGTGATGCTTGTCTGCAGATTTTTCTAATTATGGCTCGGGAAGCTTTACTCGGATAATTTCTATAAACGCTGGTCTGAGCCTTGCTTCTTGAAACGTATAAGAATTATGAAACATGTACACTGTACATAGTGTGTTTAATTCCCAACAATTTTGATGGCAATGGGTTAAAACCCAATGTCTTGGTGAGGTCATAAACAAGCGTAAATAAGCAAGTTACTGTTTTTGTTGACAAAGTTCCTAGGGAGGAGTGATTCCTAAATTCATGTTTGATTTGATAGGTTTTATTGTCGTTTAAAACAACAATTTAGTACTATGTTGATGACACCTTACATGTTCGGTATGCTTCCTCAGGCCTTTCACAAGAACAGGAGCCATCGCACATACCTGGTGCTCTAAGGATTTGAGATCATTGAGGCACAATATTTAAAGACATTAAGTCTTCAGTCAATAATCCTTGGCTATTTGAGCACAGGCGGTCCTGATCACATTAACGTTGTTTTTTTTTTTCAGGCACAACACAACTGGGCCACGTGTTTCTATGAGTGAAACCTAGGGAAGGCCTTATAAAGTTAGTTTTTAACATGCTCTGACTGATAAACTGAATTTAAACCATTAAAGCAAAAGACAAAGGAAGGTTTACCCTGATTGAGGGCGGGGGTTGGCCGGAGGGGGGGGGGAAGGTGAGGGGGGCAGGCTAATCGGTTCTTGTTTTCACACGCCAAATGGACATTTCTTTTAACTGTGAGAAAACGAAAAGTAATTCTTCAATGGGGACGCAGTACCTAGACCAACTCTGGCTCATAGGGATTTAGATTCTACCTTCGTGCTTTGAATCCACACTCACGTAAACAATACAGAGCTTAAAGAATTGAATACTTGTAACTGGAATGAGATGAACATGCGTAAACAACCAAAAGGAATGGTCGAATTATTATCCAAGCTTGGTTTGTTAACATTGTACAAGGGATGGCTGCTGCAACACACAAATAAGGTTAATCGGTTCGAGTGGACATAAAGGCTGCGCAGCAGGATTACATTTGCAAAAACAGACAAATAAAGATAGATTAAAGAAACTGTGCAAACCGCAATGTCCCCATGTCAAGTCCAACAAACATATAATTATCGCTTTTCTGTACGATTAATTCTTTGGTAGATTTTCACCTTTTTCACAAAAGAATTCACGGAAAAAATTTAATGATAAAGTATGCCACTGTCGTAAAAGGTCGAGATCAACATTGCGGTCTTGTGCTTAATTTGATAGCTGACCGACATGGTCCTTCCATAAAGATTCAAATTTAAAAAACCGTGTTGGGATCGATGGCACATACGTAATAAAGAAAAAGCCGGCTCACTCAAAAAGTACTTATTGAGCAAAGCACTGTAATGTCCGAATCCAGCATGGGGAAAAAACATGAATAAGTGATCAGTCACAGTAAAACGACCAAAAATATCTACAGTCGAGAGCAGCTTAAAACACAGACAGAATTTATACAAATAGAAATAAAAGAAAAATGAATATTTTTCACGAAATTATTTTTCCATTGATGTTGAAAGTTAAAAACGGCATAAAAAATGCAAAATACAAGCCTAACGGTGCTTCCCCATGGCCTATAATCTCTTTGTGCTCGGTTTGCTTTTGGAAGAGAGTACTGATGTAGTTCCAAGGAAGCAAAATTGAGAGAGATTTGAATAATTTGTAAGATTTTGTTTTTTAATCAATGAGGAATAACTTTTACTAAAGAACTAAGATAGAAATCCTCATCTAGAAATCAAATTAATTGTTCAGTATTACTCCACTCATTTACAGATTACCCAACCCATTTCAAGGAAACAAAAGGATCCTATGCAACGTTTGGATAAGCTTGTAAGCAGTCTTATCTAGAATCTACAATCGCATATATTCTGAGATTCTACAACTGCATATATTCTGAGATTCTTTACCGACTCAAGAACTACCACACGAAAGCTATTCCAAAGATTACTTGATGACGTGATTGAACTAAGGTAAAAAGTGATAATGATGTCGGGTCAAAAATAGAGGGCGGTATAGCGGGATTTAGCTTTTCTCATAAATACATTTTAAGGTTGGAATTATATCTATTTTTGGGTAAGTAAGTAAGATTTGGGTACGTTAGTAAGATTTGAACGTAATCTTGTAAATATACTTATAGTGTCCCTCCCACAAACCCGGAAACACTTCACACAGCAAATATATATCTTGAACCAAACTGCAGGGAAATGGTGCTACAGAATAGTAAAAAAAGATTTTAGTGGTTGTATAAAGTTATGTATCATAAATGGAAACACTTCGTACGAAAACCTGAGACCATGTTTAGAACATAATTATTCCAAATTACACGATTATATCTTAGCCAATCAGGAGGCTCATCTTCAAATTTGGAGTTAAACCCAATATAAGAACGGGTTCTTTATGACATACGTTAAGAAAATATCGTCGGTTTACATCTAAAACCTCGTAACTACAGCTTGTGACAATAATTTTTAGAACTAGCTGTTATTTAAACACGATACATTCTTCAGAACGTAAAAAAAAAGCGTGTCTGATTCAATGAGGGCTCTTATAAAGGATTTTTCTCTTCACAAGGCGATAAATGTGGGAAAAAGTCCGAGTACATCAAAACGAAAGCATTTGCAAACGAAAGAATAAAAGAAACCGGACTGAGGATTTTTGTCTTTGAGCGGATTGAAAATATTGTGGGAAAAGGAGAAAATGCTGGGCACCAGCATTTTTTCCTTTTCACACAAAGTTTTCAAAAGCCAAATTTCGATGTGTCGTCAAAACTGGAGGCTGTTTTGGTAAAGATTTAGTGGATAAATCGCATTAACCCTTTCCCAAACAAGCCCTGGTTTTTACGTGTCTGCAGTACAAGTCTTTTGGAAACACTGTGGGAAAAGGAGAAATTGCTCGTGACGAGCAATTTCTCCTTTTTCCCACAGTGTTTCCTACCCTTTTTGAGAACTATCTGCAATTTTCTTCAAATCTAAAATTGTCGTCTGCAACCTCTTTTGCTTTGGAAGGGTCCAAAATTTGCCGTTTGGGAAAGGGTTAAGGGCACTCTGAACTTTAGGATTTCACACATCCGGGGAAAGCTGGAGACAAATTGTCTCACCACAGGGTAAGAAGCGTGAATTCTAGCAGTAGGGGACGGATTAGACATCGCAGTGATGACCATAGATGACCATTTATGTTTTCGTAATTGTGTGAAGACCTATATATTACCTTTATTATAAGGACAGCAAATTGCTGCGGTAATTTGATGATATACTTTATCTATTTTGTTTGTACCTCCTCGGTGGTACACATATATTCAAGTTAACATTCTAATCGCAGATGTTTGTCATTCGAAACCGTTTCAAAACAAATTTTTAAAATTTGTTACGTATTTTTGTTTACATGAACCTCAAAAGGAGTGCAAAATATGCAACTATCATTTGATTGGAAATACAAAAAAAAAACCACTCTTTGTTACATAATCATTCTCAACCTAGCGCTAAAGATGCACTTTTCATTTCTTTTGCTCGTTTTGTTGACGATATGTTTGCACTTAAGTTGAAAAGGCTTGAACTGAAGTGCAGTGAAGCACTTCTAAAGAACCTGAACCCAGGTTGGGTCCTCTTTCTTCTTCTTCATCCTCTCTCTCTCTCTCTCTCTCTCTCTCTCTCTCTCTCTGTTGCTGTCTTCTTCTTCATCAGGATTCCTCTTTATCATCATCATCATCATCATTACTATTATTCCGGTGTAACGAGTAAGGTCATTAAAAAAAATTAGATCGATAAAATACTCTTTAGCCCTTTACTTTGACTATTTTCTCACGACAGCAACGTGAAAAACACACAAGCTGAAGACTTGTGGAAATAAGATTATTTTTATGCTTACAGTGGTGTTGTTAGAACACAGGGTTGTTTGATAAATGATAAAATAAAAAAAAGAAAGAACGGAAACAAATCAGAAAATATTGTTGTTGTTTTTTTCAGTTTGATTAGATTCTGTGTTTGCTGCAATGCTTTCTGACTTACAAATCTCAAGCTCCTCAGTTTGAGATGTCTTTTTTGAAGTACGATTTTGTTGACATATAGTAATGTGAAACCACAAGAACAAATCTCGTGAAATGCTGATATTGTGAAAACTGAAAAAATGATATTTTTTCTTAATTTTATTGGTCGAAAAAAGATATCGTTTCAAAACTGCATATGGATAGAATAAGCCAATTACCAAATTAGCTGTTATGATCATTAGCTACATGTACGAACTTTGCTAAAAAATGTGCAATTGGTCGCACGGCATTTATCCATTCAAGATTGTTTTGAGAAGTTCGTATAAATGTAATGCAACCGGGTGTAGGACAAAAGCCCACTAGGACAAAAGCCCACCGGACAAAAGCCAACGAGAACAAAAGCCCACTGGGACAAAAGCCCACTAGGACAAAAGCCCACTTTAAGTTACAATAATGTATTTTATTTAAAAAAAAATCACATGTATGATGTGACTTGTCTTTAGAATAGTAGAAAACATTATGTGAAAAGAGGAATATGCTTTCTTACAAAAATGATAAAAAATGATTTTGTAACACTTTTTTATTAGCAGTGGACTTTTGTCCCCCTGCCAAAATTAGCAGTGGGCTTTTGTCCTGTGGGCTTTTGTCCAGTGGGCTTTTCTCCTAGTCAGCTTTTGTCCCAGTAAGCTTTTGTCCGTTCCCCAACACTACCAAGTATAATGAAATTCTCATCCAGTGTACTCTTGCGATATGCTCATTTAAGTAGAGTTCAACAAGTTCAATAAAACATTTAGAACTGAAATTAAAAGAAGAACATTAGACGATTAATGTCAGTTATTAGAACTGCTTATAGCAGAATTATCTGAGCAGAAACAAAAAAGCTGTGATTGAACAAGACAAAAATGAAAAGATGTTTCAGAAAACTTGTCAAATCCCGGATAATGCACTTGATAACAACGCTGTTTGCTTCCCGCCGGGTTTTCTCTATACTTAAATAAATCGAAAATTTTCGGTATTTTTGAAGTTTATTTTATTTAGCATCCTCATTGGTTGTCTTAATCAGCTATCTTTACTGTTTGAACTATGTTTACGGCAATTTGATTGGCTTACAAACAAGAACCAGGAAATGGGAGAATATTACCGTTTGCACGATAGCCATGATTAAAAAAAACGTTTATATAAAGCTTAAAAGGTCGCCAACATTGACTCTTAACTACATACGTGCAAGCACCGATTCACGACTGCAAAGAAGACTAGAGTTTCATGAAACTTTGTGAAAAAGAGAAATTGCTTGCTGAAGACAACGGCTCATTTTTTCGCGAATTTTCCCGTATGATTGCTTGTACAAAAGGTCATGTCACTCACTATTCTTTACTTTAGGCCTATTTTTAGTTGAATGAAAACGCAGCTTCTGGTTAGCTGCTTTATGTTAATCATCTAGTTCAGCCAATAAGAGGTTGTATTACAACAGAATTGAGAAAATTCCTGACAACTAGACTTAAGAATGGTTTAGAATAAAAGGCATTTGAAATGACAAAATGCTGTTAACCAAAATGTTTCAACTTTTCTCAAGAGAGATTTTTCTGTGACACTTGATTTATCTTCTGCAAATGCTTTCTACTCGGAGAAGTCTAAAGACTGGTCTGGTAGAGAGTTAGAGCTGGCAGTAAATGTGATTGTCAACACTTATCCGAAATAAATAGCGCAATATTTCACTGTTTTGAATACGTATTGTAGCAGGTTTTGGTTTAGATATTATTTTCTTCTGGAATAAGCCCTGAAGATATGGGAAGAAACAAGTCATACAGTAATTTTCTATGCGTGCCAAAGTGCAATATATAGAGGATAATCAACTGGTTATTTTTCATATGAAAAATATCTCACGAGGATGCGTTGTTAGGCGTTGAAAAAAACGAGTGCGATATTTTTCATATCAAAAATAACCAGTTCATTATTGTATTTATTATACCATATTAACATTTATTTTTCTTTAATTTTTCGTATAAAAGTCGAAAACAAAAAGGAGTCGGAAAACAAGTACATGTAGTTCTTAAATTACGGCAGGAAGTGAAAGTGAAAGTTGATATCGTCACTAGTAATGATATCAAAATTTATTACACTGGGAAATTCCAGGATTTCACTGCTAGGTATATTATAAATACTGATTATATTCAGTAAGGCTAATTTTAGGCCTTGGGCAGCCTGTTAGATATTTTGTAATATCTTCTTCAACGCCGAAAACGAACGGATTCGTCTAATACTAGGGTAATCCGTAATCGACCGATCGACAGCAGCTGGTTCCCCGCATCGATTACGGATTACCTGAGTCTTTGCCGAAACTGTACAATAAAAGCAGATAGATGCTGGTTCCCCGCATCAATTATGCTTTATCCGAATCTTAGCCGCGTCCATACGATGAAAACCGTAATTTCACGAATCCCATTAGGGTGCATTACTATCAACTCATTACCATTCGACAAAATTTTAGATTTTTCCAAATCGAAAACATTTGCAGACGACAAAATATGAGACTGAAAAATTGTTTTGTGAAGGGTAGAAAACATTGTGGGAAAAGGAGAAAATGCTGGTTACCAGCATTTTCTCCTTTTCCCACAATGTTTTCAAAACTCTTCTTTCTCAGGGTCGTCAAAAGCAGGGATTCTGTGATAACGGGTTAAATATTACGCTTAGAGCGACAGAAGAAGTCGGTCAAATGTGGCCTCTGCCTGTTATCGTCCAATAAAAAATCTTTTCAGATTTACCAAGTGAACATGTTTTCAGGCCTCATTTGTACTTTCTCCTGTCTATGTCTAAAATAAAAAAAAAATCGTGCTTTATAACAGCCATAAAAATCATTTTAAAGGTATTTTATTTTCTCTCAGAAAAGAAATATGAGAAATGATATTGACAAGTGGGCCATGATGACCCTGTATCACCCATAGGCTTGTAGAGACCTACCATCCCCATAATCTGCACCAGATGGCAAAATTTTAGATTTGTCCAAATCGACAACATTTGAGAATTACAATTTCACTCACACACTCATCTCTGGAATTTTTCAGCCTGGAGTTCAATAAGTGTTTTGGGATTGTTCTGATACACATTGTCCTTCAGAACCTTCTACGGATAAAATTCGGGGTAGGTGGAAAGGTTCGATGAGGTGCCTATTCATGTCACACTACCTGCTGATCGGCCTTTCCTGAAATGGCACTATCAGAACAGAATGTTATGTGGTAGTGCTGAGAAAGTTTTGGACATCACCGGGACTACGCAAAGGGATTGATCGAGACGACAAGTGGTACCTTCAAGACGGGCGAACCTCAAAACGTCATATCACATCCTAGACTGGCCCAGAGAGTGATTTCAGGAACAACTGATCAGTGTCGCGTGGGCTTCTCATTCATCGGACTCGATCGAGGTTAACAGTTCTGCTCAACCGAGACAAGTCTGTCTCCAACGCCGAGTTTGTCATTTGGAACATATTTCGAAAAGACCAAACCTACTGTGCAAAGCATCCTAGATTACTGAGTTTTTTGTGTATTATCCTACATCGACAAAAATTTAAGTGCACAAAACAGCGGAAAAAATGCGTATTTTTGACACATTTCAGCTGCTGAAAATACAATCGGCTTCAACTAAGACAGATTGTGGTGTTAAAGGTACTACCAATAACAGAACGGTATAGATTCTATATCTAGAGCAGTGTGATCTTGACATGTACAGTTTGCAAAATCTTGGGGCTAATGTCTATGACCGTTTCATAAACTTGAACTAATAAACATAATTAAAACAAACCTGCGTGGCTGTAAAGAGGCTGATTTGACTTCTGATTCCAAGGTAAATCTCCGTTTGTTGTTGTAATTTAAACTTATTTTTCTATAACATATATCCTATCAGAACACAAATACACTCAAACACTACTAAATTATTTTTGTGAGCCCTGACACTCGTAAAAAACAAACGGCAATTATACCCTTATCTCATTTAGAATACTGTTCATCCTTTCGTCATGACATTTACCTACCCTTATTTAGGTTCATTGCTTAACGAGAAAAGATGATTATTTCATACCTTAGAAAAATTCATTTTCTTTGACTTGCAAACTATATACAACTAGAAAATGTTTTCAAAACGTATTGTTTGATCATGGGTGTACGCCTTGAGATACTTCGAAATATTTTCTTGCCAAAGCAACCTTGAAAATAGGCCTACATTGTCTTAAGGAAATAGCCAACTAGAAATGTCCATTTTATTCCTGTCTGAGGCTTTGTTACTTGTTTCTGTTTAATAGGGCATTATTAAAAAAACAAACATGTATGTTAATTTTCTATTAAAAATCAAGTCTACTGCTATTGGTGCAATTTTCTATTTCTTTTCGATAAAAAATGTCCTAACCTAGTTAAGAAAAAATAATAAACAAACCGGGTAAGTGTTTAATTGTTGTCACGAGAAAAATCGACAGGTGGTAATATTTTTTCGCGCCATTATGTGTCAAAATTAGTCTATTTCCTGTCAACGCACGGCCAGTCATTGCACACCAATTGTAACAGTACTCCTTGGTAAATATTTGATCTTTTAACAAACAGTCATGGAACGACCCTATGGTAGAAAGCATTTGAGAATCGTTGTTGGAAAAGGAAAAAAATGCTTGAGCCAAGCATTTTCTCTTTTTCCAACAACGATTTCTATTTTATGAATGCAATTAAATCACTCTAGAAATATCTGTCAACTGCAAAAAGTATGAACATGGGCCACTCCAAAACTTTGCCGTTCGGTAAAGGGTTAGCCCTTCACGAAGCGATCTCTTCATGAATGACAACTGGGAAGACAGGTTCGAAAACAGTACGGAAAAATGAGAAAATAATAGTAACATTTGTCGGTTTTCTTTTTGTAAATAACTTTCATTGTTACATTAAAAGATCGCAACAGTTGATCTATATTTTATTTTTTCTTGTTGAGTATAGATGACCTTAAATTCTACAAGTCTTAAATGTAACCTTTCCCATAGTATACATATATGTCAGCTGGATTGGCTCAAGTGGTAGAGTACCTGATTTGAAATCTACGTATACTTAATGGGTGTTGATTCGATTTTACTTCTTGCAAGCTGAAAAACTACTCGTCATTCGTATGAAATTTTTAAATCTTTGAACGGAATGTACCGTCTGATCTTGAAACTACACCGTTCTCTTTTTATGTTCATGTGCAGTTTCACTATATGACGCTCAAGGAGTACACTATATCAACTGAACGAACTGCACAAAGATGGGTACAGAAAGTTCCTTGGAGATATTTATAGCATTTATTAGTCATAATCGTACAGGTTTTTTCAAGGTATAACATTCTGATCGCTGGAAATAGACATTAATGAATTTATTATTAAAAGGTTAACCTCTCTTTTTTGTTTATCGTCGGTTTACTTCGAAAACCTGGTAACTACAGCTTGTTATAAGCTGTAGCTAAGAGGTTGTCGAAGTAACCGACGCTACGTGATGTACGAGACACCGATACAGCTGCTACTATATAATTATGAAACCGCTTCTTATTTTAATAACTGCAATGCAAAAATTTAACTGCCAAAAAAATGAATATATTCACAAGAAAAGACCGTGCTTCAAATGAAAGCTAGTAGCCTAAATCAAGGGTTGAGACTTCAAACCGGGCTTTGGCGATGAAGATAGAGCTGACTCTCTACTTTCTTTTCTTTTTAATAATTATCTTAACCAATAAATCTATTGTGTATGTATGTCTTTAACCGAAAAAAAAACCTCCTGAATTATTTTGTAAATGAAGATAGTGATATAAGGTTTATTTCACCAGCTCGTGGTTAATATGGGGAAATATTTGCCGAAAAGGGAAAGGTATGCGAAACGAGTGCCGCAAGACACGAGTAATTTACGCGGACCTTTTCCTTTTGAGACAAATATTTTCCCATATTAACCACAAGCTGATGAAATAAATTATTTATTTCCTCTGATTATTTTGTCAACGAATGCCACTTTTATAGCTAGTGATCTCAAGTCATTTAACCAGATTTTCGGCAGGAGGAAAATATTCATTGTGACGGGGAAATAATTCCCCCAGCTTAAATGACATAATTTCTTTACCCATAACAATTCTAAAACTAGACACATGAAATATAATAAACATTAATAATCAACGATAATTAATAAAAAGACAGAGGCTACTTTAAAAAAGTGTGGCTTCAGTTGAAGTTTTACAATTGTTCCATCAAATGATAGACGTAACATCGAATTCTTGTTCAAGACGTCATCACAACACACAGAGATGTTACCCGTTATTCAAGTTTGCCACTAAAATGCTTAATTTGCCAGAATGTATAACGTGATATCGGACTGTGGAGATCAGAATTTAGATTGCAGGTTTAGCGGAATGGTCATGGAAAGTCATCATCGTCCTGGTGATTGCGTCTAGGAATTTTCTTTTACACTGGATTTTTTTTTTAAAGGAGAATCCCTAAATAATATGAGAAGGGGTCTGGCAAAACGGGCCTTAATGTATCCCTATGATGCATGGTACCAAGCAAGCTTTTACATAGTTGTTGATCCCTAATAGTCATTTTTTACAATCGGTTCAATCACTAGATAGATTGGGCCTTGGACATACAAAAAATGAACAACGGGCCAAAAGTATCGGCCCATCTCAGCCTGCGCGAACTGCGCAGGCTGACATGGGCCGATATGTTTCGCAGATGTATTAAGACCCCTTTTCACGGCCTTAAGAAACAATGCTTTTGAAAACACTGGAGAAAAATCAGAAATTGCTGCTTTACATCAATTCTACCTTATAACGACTTTAAGAAGAAAAGCTTCGGGAAGCCCTTAGGAAATGAGCAATTTCTTGATAACAACATTTTCTGCCTTTGCGACAATGTTCTCTTTTTTTTTTTTGTCCTTTCAAATTAACACTCCGTCAATTGAGTCACAAAGGTATTGCCTTCTGCAATGATATGAATTTCGAGAACTATAGCATGCAGCCTAAAGTTTGACAGCCAATATTCCCATTTCAATGTTATGTTTTATATATATATATATTTTTTTTTTTCAGATCAGAGTTCATGTTTACAATTGTACTCGCAGGAGGCTGAAGCCGCAATATCTAAGTATAACCTAGGTTCATTTTCTGGCGATGATTTTGCAGTACTTCTTTATAAGCTGAGCCTTGAGAGGGTGTTCAGTAATTCTGCAAAAGTTTTCGACCCAGGTCAGCCTGCGCAGGCTGACCTGGAACGAATGTTTTTGCTTTTGGCAAATTTACAGCATGTGCAAGGACTATTCTACCTTATAGTGCACCAGGCAGATTCATTAAAAGTAAAACCCCACTTTCCGGAGCAGTCATCGATAAAAAGAAAACAAATCAAGCCTGGCTGAAGTGACGGGGTTTGTCTTTGAGAGGATAAAACACATTATGAGAAAAGAAGAAAATACTGCTTTCCAAGTGTATGTTTCTCATCTGTGTTTAACCTTTTACCAACCTATCTAGTTTTGTAAGAACTCGCAGCCATAATATCGATGAAAACAATGTCGATAAAGGAGAAAATGCTTTAGAAATTTATCCTGTTGCTTATTGTATTACAACCTTTGAATAAGAAAAGGGTTGTCTGAAAATGCTTTCAAAATGACCGAATCCAAAGTCTGGTATAGCACTTAGTAACTTGGAATTTTGCCTAGGGCCAACCTTGTGGGACCTGGACTAGAACTTCCGAATCAAAAGTCCAACTCCTGGAATAAACGAGCTAAAGACGGTTCTGGTAGGTTATGCAGTATATGATCATGTTCATTACGGTCTCTTTTCAATAACAACAGCTTATTTTTCAGTGTCGCCTAACAGGTAACAATCACTTTTTTAAAAGTTAAATTTACTTTTTGCCAGACAAATGGCATTTAATAACTGTCGGGTTTAACGACCTCAAAATGCCAGGGTATTTCATTAACCTTTATGACCCCTACGACAAATAAATTCCTTTTTTAACCCATTACCACACAATCCCTGCATTTGACGACCCTGAGAAAGAAGCCTTTACAATACATTGTGGGAAAGGGGGAAAATGCTGGTAACCAACATTTTCTCCTTTTTCCACAACGTTTTCTACCCTTCACAAAATAATGATTTCGATTTTGACAAGCCTAAAATATTGTCGTTCGGTAATGAGTTAAGATGGTATAGATCAAAGCTAGACTTCCATGTACGTGAAATCTATCTTAGATCCACAAGGACTACCTCATTATTCAAGACGATGGCCAAAGATTTGCAGTTAACATCCAGCTCTGGTCCTCAAAAAAGTTGACTTCGATTATTTTTGGCGGATCATAGGTTAAAGCTTAACCCTTTACCCCATAAAGAATTTCTATGGTATCTGTAATTGACCCCAAGTAACAGCAAGGATGAAGCCGTTTCTTATGTGTATATGACACCTTTTGATAGTGTAGAAAACATTGTGACAAAAGGTGAAATCGCTCGTGACGAGCAATTTCACCTTTGGTCACAATGTTTTCAAAAGGCTCCGACAAGCAATGCGTAGAAATGAGTATCTATGGAGTAAAGGGTTAAATGTACTGTAATGTTTTGGTTTAAACCCGCTAAAAGTTTCAAAAGCAATCTTGATGGTACTTTATATCACAGGTTTGTCACCTTTGACATATCACGCCAGGGACCAGTTTGAAAGGGTACTCCAAAAGTCATCGAATTATCATTGGTTCCGATTTTGATTTTTTATGTTATATTAATTTTTTTCATTTTCCAGAGTGTCATTTTCGATAATTTGATTACATTTAATACCTTGACAGAAGAAAAAAAAATGAATACACCGCATTGAAATGTTAGCTGTGAGAGTAGGCAGACTTGTCTAAGGTCGAAAAAACAACATGACTTTATTGTACGAACTCTTTATCAAAGACAAAATTTAGACTAGTCCTCCTTAAAACCATTGAAAAAAAATCAAATATGGCTCAAATTAATGAAACAGTCTCTGAAGGGGGGGAAAACCTGGGAAAGGCTGGCGAAAATATTGGTTACTTTGTTTGGTTTCCCTCGGATACTAAGATCATGATCACTTGGCCTGGGATTCTGTCACCATGACCAGCTTGCCAAGATTTTTGTTGCAATGGGCTTTGTCCCTGTCGGCATTGATCATAATTCCGTTGCATTCTGATATCTATTAGGATCTAATTTGTCTTATTCTGTCGCCATGACATGTTTCTCTTGGATTCTGTTGCAAGAACCAGTTTTCCAGGAATTCTGTAACCACGGCTGGTTTCCCTTAGATTTAGTCGCTATGTTGATTTTCTGTAGATTTTTATTGACAGAGGCCATTTCAGAGAAGGTATCTGAAAATATTCTTGAAAAAGGAAAAATGCCCATAACTAGCATTTTCTTCATTTCCAAAATATTTTTTATCCTATCACAGCCAAATCCCATCATTTAAATCACAGTTATACTGCCTGAATTGCGCAGGCTGACCCGAGTTGACACTTTTCGCTTTAATGACATTTTTGCATAAAAAGTGGTCATTGTATCTTGTTATTCAATCATTTCTTTTTAAATTGTCAACTTAAACTGACCTGCACTATCGTTGCTCTGTTTTCATCTAACTTGATCTAAAGAATTCCCAGGTGGACCCTTTTTGCGTAATGGGTCACATATTTATTTATTTTGTCGACTCTATAAGTACCCGTTACATTAGGCAAGTTTATAATTTTGTCGTATGGTATAGAGTTATGTCGCGAAAACGTAGCAACTAGTTATTTATATTTTCACCGAGTTTTTTGCCTATCTTACACGTACTTTTACGGCGATGAAAAAGAGGACTCTAAAAACAAAGAAGAAAAACAATTAATTTCTTTTAGAGTACAAAACCAGTTTAATATCGTTTCTTGCGAAAGTTTTCGATTGAAAAAACGCTACTAGTTATTTTTTTTATTTTCACCGAGATTCTTGCCCATCTTACAGGTAGAAGGGCAAGAAATGCCAAGAATCTCGGTGAAAATGAAAAATAACCAGTAGCGTTCTTTTTTTTTAATTGAAAACTGTCGCAGTAAACGATGTGCGATGAAAAAATGGAGGACTCTAAAAACAAAGAAAAAACAATTACTGTCTTCCAGAATAAAACCCAATTTAAGCCTAGTAAACAACGCTCCTTGCAAAAGTTTTCAATTGAAAAAGAAATAACGTTAAAATGTTGTTGTTTCGTAAAAAGGTGAGTGAAATGTCACCATCATGTCGCCAGAAGGGCTTGAATGTCACTAAAATAGTAATTAGTTACGGAATTACGCTGCAATAATTGTATATGCAATAATTTGACAAGAAACAGCAGACGTTTTTGCTATATTTCTAGTTGTTCTCAGTCAAGTTGGGTTAAATGCATCTGTGATAAGTGTCAGCCTAAGATAGCCTGCGTGGGCTGACCTGGATCGAAGCTGTTTGCTATTGATCAATTTTCTGCATTTTGAAGTGCCATTTTACTCCATGATTTAGAGAGTTGTCAGACAATATGAATATTTTTGATCCATGATCATTTGGCTTGCAACACACGAAACGGGGCATTCGGACATTTGCGTAAAGTGTCGTCTCGGATGCGCAGGCTGATCCGAGACGACACTTTATGTAAATGTCCGAATGCCCCTTTTCGTGTGTTGTACGCCTTTTGATGACTTGCTCGGTATAATGCAACAGGGATATACATCAAGCCCTCTATTGCCAGAGCACGACTTGTATAGTTTTCAGTTTCTTATTTGTGCTACACAAGTTACTAACACTGATAAATTTTGTGGTGAGGCTGCCAATCAGCATTTACCTAAGGTTTCGTATGATCCTCTAATGAGCTGTCCCGCTTCTTGCCAATCAAATGTAGCAATGCCAGATCAATATTGCTTTCAAAATGCGAACAGGGGCGTGAAGACATTTGTGTAATTTTATTTTGTATAACATTTTTACCCCTTCCTCCACTGTAATTTATGGTTAGAATTTACCTTGAATTAGAATGGTTTTTAAATACGCCTTACTGATAAAGCATACTCCGTATCCTATTGTCTGTTCTATTTCAAATTTCATGCGAAATAGATGACTTAAGTTTTGTTTAAGGTTTATAGAAAACCATGAAATTTAGGGAAATCATGAATAACAATACTGTACCGATTGTATTACTTTCATATAAATATATTCATACTACCTTTAGATGAAATTACCAGAGAAATCAGGGGTGGCCATACTTCAAATTAGTTTATGGCGAAGACAAAAAGGCGACGTAATAAAATGTGACAAAACGTCCAGAATTTGACAGGGTGAGGCAATTTTACCCGCAGAGCGTTGACTAAATGACAGGAACCTTTTCATTCATCAAAAGAAAAAAATATATTTAAAATGGAAGAAAGAAAGAAAACCCCTATTTTGCAATTTTAAAGGATGAAAAGAATGAATCTTTTTAGATGAATTGTGAAATGCAATATTCAAATTTGCAGATATTTTTTCATTCATATCTTGGATCTAATGATTATTAAGGATGTCATCTGCCAACTTTCCTGGATATAATTATATGCTTTGTAGATTTAATGGGTCGTATAAGTAATATTAAAGAGTTGTACATTTTAGTTATAGAAACATGGCAAATGAATGTGTCCAACAACAGACCGATATTTATTTATTCATTCATTTATTTATTTATTGATCTATGAAAACTACTTTTCTATGAATATACTTGGCGTACATGTCTACATTTGAATTCTTAATACCATGACCTGACAATATCTCTGGAAATATCTCTAAAAAAAGTACATGCATCCAAAGCCTACGGACTTCAAGTGATCCAATGGCTTTTAAAGTATCTGTATAAAAATCAAAGCATAAATATATGTGAAGAAATCTTTTGAACTGATGTAAAATAATGTTGTTTCGCTTATATCATTGTACTTTTGTTCTTGAATATTTTTCTTCGTGCGCTTCATGTCGGTCATTAGCTCAATAAGATCACTAAAACAAAGAAATTAAAATTCAAGAGAAAATCTAACTTCCTTCAAATGCAAATGTTAGACACTGCAATAACAATCTCATACAATTTCGTAAAAAGCCAGCAAACCGGATGTATTTCAAGACGTGCCACCGTGAAATAAGAAATGAGAAGACCGGAAGTAGACTTCAAAACTTTACGATAAAAATCAATACGATATTCCACTATGTTAATTCATGTCTGATTAAATGATAGTATATACGGTCACATTATAACTAATATTTAACAATACAAATATGATTTGAAAAAATAACTCCGAGTTACTGATTTATGAATAGAAGGATCTAGCTTAAAAGTAGTAATTTATACGACGATGACTTTATACAGATTGACATTAAAGTCAAATAGAAACACATAAAACTAATATGTTACACTTGAAAATTTACTAACATACGCCAACAAATCCACTACGATATGCGAAGCTGCCGGTAAGACTGAGTGATGGTATTCTAAATCCGTTATTTCTCTTCAAAACCCTATGTTGTGGGTACTCATTAGAATCGTCTCGATGAGACGATTCTAATGAGTACCCACAGCATAGGGTTTAGTGGAGGAAAATTAATATTTTCAATTTTGAAAATCAAACTTACTTTCTCTATCTAGAGTTCTGCCGGGCTGTATGGATACGATATTTCATGACATCACATAATTTAGCGGCGCTCTTTGGAAAATAGGGTTTAAAGGATCTAAATGATCCATGGCACCAAACAAGTCAACCAATAATTCTTGATCCATAAAATATTATAACCAACTGCTATTATGTCGTAAACAGTCCTTCTACGAGTGAAGGATGCACCAATAGCAACTCTTTTCAACCAAGGTGGGCTGACATGGTTTGATAATAAACCTTTGTCCTCCTAAATAACTTGAAATGAAACTTTCAAATCGATAGTAAAGATCCAAAAGTAGTTATTTCAAGTCGTTTTATAGGTTAAATACAGTAGAGTTTATTTCATCAGCTTGTGGTTAATATGGGGAAATATTTGCCGAAAAAGGAAAAGGTATGCGAAAATAACGAGTGCCTTAACACTTTACCACACGACAAAATTTTAGACTGGTTCAAATGGAAGGCATTTGCAGAATAAAGGTGACTGACAATTTGAAATTTGTTTTGGGAAGGGTAGAAAACACTGTGGGAAAAGGAGAATTTGCAGGTTACCAGCATTTTCTCCTTTTCCCACAGTGTTTTCAAAAGGCTTCTTTCTCAGGAGCGTCAAAAGTAGGGATTGTGTGGTAATGGGTTACGCACTCGTTATTTTCGCATTCCTTTTCCTTTTTCGGCAAATATTTCCCCACATTAACCACAAGCTGATGAAATAAATTATATATTATATTTCCTCTGATTATTTTGTCAACGAATACCACTTTTAAAATTAGTGATCTCGAGTCAATTAACCGGATAACCGACATTTTCGGCAGGAGGAAAATATTCACTATGACGGGGAAATAATCCCTCCCCCTCCAGCTTAAATTAACACATTTCTTTACCCATAACATTTTTAAAAACAGATACATAAAATATAACTATTTCTTTATCGGACAGTGAAGACTCAAGATCAGAGTGCATTATCCGCAAAAGGTCAGTGAGTCCCGCTTAGCAGCATAAGGGTTATGGTAGATGCATTAAACTACCTTTTCACGGAACATAGTGCATATGTCCTCCAGAGTGGAGGATTTGTGTCATGTGAAGTTGTAAAACAGAAGACAAGTCATCAGTAGGAGTTCTAAGGGATCTGATATCGGTTGGCATTTGAGATTTTCTTTGGTTACTCTGAATTTTAACCAGTTATTAGTACTGTTGTAAATATTTCAAATGGAATTATCTAGGTTATAAAAAAAAAAAACGCGCACACTGTAATACCAATTTCCCATCAAACTACCATCAAGATTGAAAGGTCACTTCATCGTGATAGCACAGGGTTTTACAGAACACATAAATTTGCCTACTATCAACTCATAGACTTTTAAAGGTAACAACTGACAATTTTTAGGGGAAGACGTGGGATGGGGGAAGGGGGGGGGGGGGGGGTAACCACAATATACATGTGTATAACATGGCATGGACAAGAACTCCCTTCAGAATAAAAACTCACAGTCTGCAGTACGTTTACAAAGTATGGGTAGACCTAACAATGACGAATTATTTCTTTAAATGAACAGAGCATCGTTCTAACTAAGCGAGGAATAAAGGTTTTGAATATAATATGAGAAAAGTAGAAAATGCTTATAACCAACATTTTCTCCTTTTTCCCTAAGAAGTTTTCTATTATTCAAGCACAAATACTAACATTTGGACCACTGCTTTTATTAATGTCTGCATGAAGTTTTCAATTTTGACAAATCTACGTGTTCTCGTCTAGTAAACAGTCAAACACCTACAGCAGTGCTGTATATAAAACAAAACACTGGCTACTTAATGTCTGTAAACATTGTGAAGTACATACATCATTGTCAAATATAACAAATATAAAAGGTTAAAGAAGAAATCAAGTGAAGATAAAAATCAGATAATTAGCATATAATAGCATACAGTGGAATCCATTATAATTCTGAATTAAGATGTAAGAGCTGAAGACACAGGAATTGTTTGCGTGTTAAAAAAAAAAGGAGAAACTTACTTTGACACTTTCGTTATTTAAAAACCATTTACACTTTATTGATAAAACTATGTTATCTGACTCTTGTTTTATCCTATTTGGACTTAAAAGTCGCTCTTTCTTACTTTAAATATCTTCTATGATCTTCAAAATTAGGAATAAGCCGCATAAAAGAAGTGAAAATATCGCCGTTAAAATCACTTTCAAATAAATTATTGAATTAAATTAGTCATGATGTCCTAGCGTATTTCTCTTCGCGATTGGTTGACTATAAGGGCACACCATCATGCACAAAAGGCTATAATAGGTAGTTTGTGTTGTGGGTTGTAGTGCAAGATACAAGACGAAACCACTACCAAGGTTTACATGAATGATTTACACCACCGTGACACTAGACCAGCCAGGGTTCGTATTAACCAACCATTTTAAAGAATATGTCTTTTTCTAAAGAATTTACGAATTTGGCGGTAACACAGCTTCTAATTGGATAAACCAAATGGTTCAGCCAATCCGAAGATGCGTTGTTTTCTTAATCTAGAATTAGACTAAGGAAAAAAAACAAAGAATACTGACTCTGAATTATAAAGTCTCGTTTGACAGAATATTAGTAACTTTAATTGACCTGCCGTTGGACTCGAACTCACTTTCTCAAGTATCACAAAACTACAAAATCCAAAGCATTAGCATTTGAGGTCATTCAGCTTCCAAATGCATGTCAAGATTTTTTTTTTAAAATGGAGGAACTACTTTCCAAAGCTTTTTTGACACGGGAATTTCACTTTTGAACTGCGGTTCAGAGGTATTATTGATATATCAAATGCTAATCACTTCGACGTATCATTTCCTATTAGATATACGCTTCGTGAAAATAAACATAAGCACCGCTTTAAATATTCCTGATAAGCCTTTTGGTCCTACAAGCAATAAATGACGACCTACTCATTGGGGTAAAAACAGATATCAATAAAAAGATTTTTTTTTTTCGATGAAAGATCGAAATTTATTTCATTGAGTGAACATCATCGGTAATATTTTCACGACTGGCGCAGCCACGAGCGAAAATGTAACCGATGGTGTTCAGGGGATGAAATAAATTTCAATCTTTCACCGAAAAAAGAGGGTTCTATTTATTTCATGATTTTAAACCTTTCTGGGGGATCTTAATCAAAAACCAGTGCAGTTCTTTTTGGTTATTCCCCTTGCCATGCCCCCTTTGCATAGCAACGCATTACAATATTACGTCAAGAGCAAGAAATGTAAGGTAAAAATGTTTCCATCTGGTTGTGAGGCACGTGCATTTTACCTGGAAACTAGAGCGAGGGAACAACTGTTTCCATGTTCAATTGAAGAGTTAGAAAATTAAGGTCGGTAATTCAACTGGTTGTAACCGTGAA
Source organism: Tridacna crocea (assembly GCA_943736015.1). Lineage (NCBI taxonomy): Eukaryota > Metazoa > Mollusca > Bivalvia > Cardiida > Cardiidae > Tridacna > Tridacna crocea. Next base: position 24,788,927 of record OX031059.1, on the reverse strand, counting down.
ATATCGAAAACAAAATTCACTGATATTTCTCGATAATACCGGAAAGAATAAAATAATGGTTCATACTCAAATTTGATAGATATATAATTAGGAGTTGCCCTTTTTAGCCCTATAGGCCAAAAAGGTCTCTTCTTTAGTATAGATCAAAAGCAGAATGCATGTTCTGTGCAGTCTGAGATTTATCTATACTGCTCGTTTGTTTCTTCAAGCTTTTAGGATAAAAATCTTTCAGAGTCTCGGGGAGGTTTCAGAACAGCCGTCAAAAGACGGTCGAGTGTATTTATTTTTCGCTGAGAGAGTTATTTTACGTATTTTAAAATCAAGCTCTGGAAAATAAGATTTGCACAGTTTCGATCAAAGTTTGTCTGCACAGTCCGCACAGGTTGACTTAAGTCCAAAGCTATGCAGTTTTCCGCATGATAAACGAACAATCCTTCGAAACATTTAGCCGGTTGGTCATCAAAATGGATTTTATGGCTTCATAATTACACTTTTTGGTATCACTTGTTTGGTATAACGTGTCTCGAAAATACATTCAGCAACCTTTTGCCAAAGCATGGCTCAATTTTCTAATAAAAATTCTTTTTTTTTCAGTCTGGAACTATAAAGAGATTTTAAGGGTTTAATCTACAATTCGTTGAACAAAACACCAGTAGGTTTAGATTTAAGGTCAGATTGCAACTTTCATCGGAAAAAGATTTCTTGAATCAGATTCCCGTTCTCCGCGGAAACAGCAGTGGATGTGTTTTGCTCCCTTAGACTTAATGATGACATGAATTTCTTACATCAGACAACTATCACTCGTATCTCAAGGTCATTCTTTCAGTATGGCGAATCATTGACGATGTTTCACATATTCATCTTTTGAAGACCCGTTGGCTTTCTCTCAAGCAGACGTCTGTATCGTCTACAAATGTGACCCATCACACAGAAAGGGACTATTTGGGAGTTCTGTACATCAATGAAATGAAAACAGATCAACGATAGTGCAGGTTAGTTTAAGTTAATAATTCAAAAAATAATTGTATGACAAGGTACAATGGTCACTTTTCAGGTAGAAAATGTGTCATTAAAGCGAAAAGTGTCAACCCTGGTCAGCCTGCATAATTTGCGCAGGGTTGACAATCTTCGCAGCACCCAGAAGGTCCCTTTTTGTGTGATTGGTCACTAATACTTTCGATGCAAAGGGGTCGAATATTTTATTGACTGGTAATGTTTGATACAGTAAACTCAAGACAAGGCGAATAATAAAGATATATTCAGAAAATGAACACATTTATAACGTACTGGGGACACAAGTTCAAGTCAACCAAAACAAAGTGCTAATGTGACCAATGTAAAGCTAACTGCAAGGAAGCGGTCTGTAATTCTACAAGAAGAATCGCTCACTTTGAAGAAAACCCTTACAAACCCTTTGTTTTTGAAAACCGACGAAGGAGATGGGACATCGAATCCATCATTTCTATGGAAAGAGCGTACAACATACTAAAAGTATTCATTTTTTGTTTTGTTTGAAGTTTACCGTATATTAAGGGTTTTTGTAGCCGGTCATACTGCGCCAGACTGACGAATAAACAAACGTTATCTTCTATGGAATCTTTTATAATGTATTGCTTACTAATTGCTTGCCTCGGAACAATACGAATTGCTATTAGATGGAATCATATTAATCTGCAATGCGTGGGAGTATAACTCAGTAATAGGTTATTATACCATACTGGGGATGAATGTCACTTTTTGTTGGAAGACTAATCCAATTGATCAATATATAAACAAACCTGTTTTGGTAATAGGTTTAGGAGGATCTTTTTTGTTGGTAAATGGAGTTTTCAATGGCTCCCCAGACAGCTCTATGTTGATATTTTGCTGTGAATATGCCATTGTTTTGTCTGGTGTTACTTTGTTTGTAATGTTAGCGTAGGAGGGTAGTTCCCAAAGCGTTATGAATGGCTTTTTTTTTAGTATTATACAACATAATGAAATATTATTTCCTATATTGCTGTTTTGCTAAAAATAATACAAGCGAGATAACAGAATAAAAACAAAGTGGCTTGAGACACACGAAAAGGGGCATTCAGAAATCTACGTAAAGCGTCGTCTCGGATCAGCCTGCGCAGTCCTTGATTATAGATTTTGTGCTACAGCAGACTTGCATAAAACAGAAAATTACAAAAACGGAGTGACGGAGGACTAACCTGCACAGACTGATCCCAGACAACACTTTACCGCAGATGTCCCAATACCCCTTTTCGACTGATGTATACTAAATAATCCAGTCTTTATATTCAGAATTGAGTAGTTTATGAATTTGTTCTCCGTGGAAAATGTGAGTCGACTTAACATTATGCAAAACGACGCAACAGTATTAAAGCTTACTTTTGCAGATGTTGCAGACAGAATAGATTAAGTATCAGAAGCATTGTACTTATATGGTGACCTTGGCTCCCACTGTAAAATAGTTTGTGTTGTTTTCAAGCAGACCAAATTGGCCTTGACATTTGACTATCAGTTTTGTATTGCTAACCAGAAGTATATATTCGCATAAACCCTAAAAGCGTTACACCCTGCCTTAGTTGCTAAATGCAACAACAACAACAACAACAATTAAGATCAGTCTGTGGAGACCATGTAGGCTGATATTTAATATACACTGGCTGCTACTTTGTTTTATTTTCTTACCAAAGCGACATTAAAACAGCCAAATCTGCATGTCTTGTCTGGGAGTGTCTGTTTCATTTATGCCATGTTCTGGCAAAAAGGGGGTGGGGTGAAATTGATGCATTACACCAAGTAAGACATCACCTATTTACGGATCCATACAGCCATTTTGTCAAACAACGAACTGAATCATGGGGTAGAATTATTTTCTGATATGCAGAAATTTTGAAAATAACGAAAAGTTTCGGCAGATTGCGCAGGCTGACATAAGCCGATACTTTTCGCAGATGCATTAAGCCCCCGTTTTCACTTAGCATGGCCCATCTATTCAGCACTATTAATATTATGCAATTCCAAACAATCACGTGCTTTAAGCATCTCGGGGGAAAATGCATTTTAACTCAATGTAGACAAGAGCTTCACAAAGCGGTGCATATATGTCCGACGAGGCTTGTCAGTGAAATAGCATTAAAGTTAGAACGCCTGCAGATATCCAAATTTTAAAAGTCACGCACAGAACTGCACTTCATAGAGATTCATTGTGGTAAGTCTGAACTTATTTTGAAGAAAACTGTAGGAGTTGCATGCACGAGAAATTGCTAACGGGTGGACGGACGAATGGATGAACCGACGGAAAACCGGAACCATAACATAATACGATAATTAGGGCGTATAAAAAAAACAAGAAAAATACCGGTATCCAAGGGACCTCCCCCATCAGTCTTTGAGAATCGTGTTTGTAACCGACTGCGTTACCAAGCTTGACATTTTGGAGTACATTTGAACAAATATATCTTATGTTTCCTCGCGTGATTTTTAGAATGGAAACTTTGTGGTTGAATTTTAATGGTGCAATTATGTAACGTTATTGTTTTACGTGGAAATGTTTGTTGCATTGAAAGCATTCTCATTTGCAGGTGACAAATTAATTATGGCTTTAATGATGATGTCTGTCTCGGAAAAAACTAAAAGAAATGCAATAAATGAGGAAATGTTTAATGGCATTTTTTTTTTGTCCCAAGGAAAGAGAGACAGAGAGAGACAGGAAGAGAGAGTATGTTTCCGAAATTAGTCTGCAACGGGTAGCGATAAACAGCATCGGTTGGGATTATTGGTTTTGGGAAAAAAAATTATTAGAGATAAATTTGGAAATACCAGTGTGAAATAAGCAACATAAATTACAGTTAATGCATTAACCATTTAGCTGCTAATAAATAACTTAAAGAAACTTTTAAGCCAGTAGAAAAAACCGAATCGGCTAATTCAAAGTTATTTTTTCAGGGAACAATATCACCTTATCGGCCAGTGTAGATCAAAGATTAGACTGCTCAGTCTGTGCAGTTTGATCTTGACTTACACTGGCCGATAAGATGATTGATGAGCACTTATCGGACTAAGGATTAATATATGTGAAAGACAGAGACGGAATCTTTCAATAGCGCTTTTTTTTTTCTTACACAAAGCTCTTCTTCACTGGTCTGCCAACTTATTTCGTTACTCATGCCCTACGGAAAAAGGGGCTAAATGCATCTGCAATAGTATCGACTTGGTTCAGCCAGCCCAGTCCACATTTTGAGTCGTTGTCTGTGCATGTCGTATCGTCGGTTTACTTCCAAAACCTCGTAACTACAGCTTGATCCAAGCTGTAGTTACGATGTTTTTGGAAGTAAACCGACGTTATTCTTCTAAGATTCGACCTGTCTTACATGACGAATCACTCCCCCTAATATTGGGGGGATTGTAGTAATACACGCTATAAAGTGGCAATGGAGAAAATGACTTTTATCAATACATTTGAGGAGAAATCAGGCCTATTTTAGCTACAGATTTCTCGAAGCTGCTGATCAAAGCTGAATGAATCGCACCAGGTACCGTTTTACTGAGAAAACGTATATTTTAGTTTGAAATTCAAAGTAACGGTTGTCGCGTAGAAAAGTAGTTCGATTCTGTACCCAGGATGTCCAAAATAGATAGATATGTGTTTGTAGAATGCCATTTAGCGGGTGATAATGCCTTTTGAGTCAGGTGTGAGACAGAATGGATTTTTGACAACGTGATGACTTGCTTGATAGCTTGGGGTGAACTTCTAAGGCTATCTCAGAAATAGAGTTTATTTCATCAGCTTGTGGTTAATATGTGGAAATATAATATTTTTCATCAGCTTGTGGTTAATATGGGGAAATATTTGCCTCAAAAGGGAAAGGTATGCGAAAATAACGAGTGCCGTAAGGCACGAATTATTTTCGTGGATCTTTCCCTTTTGAGGCAAATAGTTCCCAATATTAACCACACGCTGATGAAATAAATCATACACTATATTTCTTTCTATTTTTAGCAAAGCAGAACAAAAAGAAAGTAGTTCCAGATTTTTGGCAAGAGGAAAATATTCGATGTGAAGGGGAAATATTTCCCCCCTGCTTAAATTACGACATTTCTTTACCCATAACATTTCTAAAAATAGTCACATGAAATACAAATAGTGTACAACACATGATCGAAGATCAAATAAGACACACTCTACACACTCTGATCTGGACCAGACTTTCCGAAAGAACAAAATATGAGTAATGCTGTATAAAAAGGGTTTAACCCTTTACCAGACGATAAAATTTTAGCCTTATTTGAATCTAACACATTTGCAGACGACAATTTTTGAGTGGCTCAAATGGTGTAATTTTTCTTTGATAGAGAAGAAAACATTTTGGGAAAGAAAGAAAATGCTGATTTCCAGCATTTTCTTCTTTTCCCACAATGTTTTCAAAAGGCTTCTTCCTAGGAGCGTCAAAAGTCGGCATTGTTTGGTAAAGGGTTAATGCATCTGCAAATGGTATCGACTCATCTTGGTGTGTTCAGTTAGCACAAGTAAATTATAGGTCGTAACCTTTTGCTCCTTATAAGTTATCTGCATGACCAAGGGCCACTCTACCTAATGATTCAGTCTGCTTTTAGGTTCCATAAGTGTGTGATGACCTACTAGATATTATTCAGCGCGGAGATGCAATAAGCCCCCTTTTTGGCAGAGCAGAGTGTTGCTCATTTCTAAATATGTTTACGCTGCTATGAGTTGAATAAGGGTGAGTCGATAGTGGCGAAAGTAGTAAACTAAGCAAACTGGGTTATCCCTTATCCCGTTAAATAACTAACATTAAACTTCTAAGTCGACAGTAAAATCCCAAATGTTGATATTTCAAAGTCTTTATTTGGTGAAAAAAAAATGTCTATATCGGACAATGTAGATCCAAGATCAGACTGCACATTCTGTGCAGTCTGATCTTGATCTACATTGTCCGTTAAAGGTTTGTGAGTCGCGCTTAGCAGCCTAAACGTCAAAGGCTTTGATTTATTACAAGCTTATCGCCCCATGTTAGCACCGTACTTGCTAAATAGTTTTTGAGAATGTGTGAATCGGTGCACATTATCTTACTACCATGACGCCGTAGGCTGCAAGTCTGCGTCAGTGTGATAAGACCTTTGTTCGAGCTTCAATATGAACCTCATAAATCAAGGCAAAAATCTAATAGATGAATACCTGCTTTTTATCGCAAAAGGAAACGATCTTCTAAACTTCTATTGACATTGGATTTTAACCCTTGTATTTACAGGATTTAAATTCATCAACAGTTACTATTCTTAATAATGTTCTCATTCATATTCTCTACGATTTTCTAAATCTATACATTAAGTTACCGAACTTATGATACCTTAACCATTTGTTTAAGCAAATGGTTTAGTCAGCCGTTATTTTTGGCTGTATAATTTCGCAAGACTGGATGGCGAATACAAACCCAAGTGGCTTTTATAAACTTTGTCCCATTAGACTTTTGCTGATATAAGTAAATAGTGCAACGAATGACATGATTCATGCAAGAAGATGAGTTAGGAATCATTGTGACTGATGAAGTTGTACAATAAACTTTTCACTTTTCACGTCATCTTTATTATGATATTCTCTAGAACCTCCACATCTACCCCCTCCAAAATAGATCTTTTCACCTGGAGCGTGCTAAAATACCAAGAAAAAGTATTAACCGAGCAAGCAGTTTTACACAGGAAAATGTTAAGAGGTCTTTGAGAGCGGCGAGGTTTTAGGTGATACGTTTGATATACTAGTAGAAGACCTGTCCTAATGGGGAAAGGAAAAATGAAGAAGAAATAGAGTTAAGAAAATTGAATAGGGGTTACTAATGTCAAAGTCCCGCTGGCGAACAACTACAGGCAATGAAAAAACAGTAATTTTTTAAACAGCGATAACGTAATCGCTGTTTTAATAATATTGGTTTTACATTGTTTGGATTTTTTTTCAGTGCGCCATATGATAAGCACCCCCTGACGACAAAAATTCACTGTCCACCTCTGTTATACTTTGATAGTCCCCGATGTTTGTGCAGAGCATTTGCTTTAACTGCAGGACATGTAAAGAAAGAATAGAGATAAAAAAATAAAGATATGGGACAGTAATGCAACAGTACTGCAGGAGAACAAATACAGGTGATACAGAAATAAATATGTTTTCTTCTGTTAGTCCCCGATGTTTATGCTAAATATTTGAGAACTCCGTGAAGATAAAAACAATCGTTCTTTAAACAAATACAGGGATCGAATACCATAAAAAATGAAGGGAAAACATCAGATAAAGAAGGCCATGACTGGTCCGTTTCGTCCAGCATTTCAAATTTCTGTATGGTCTGCAACACGCGGAAAGGGACATTCAGTATAATCCTAGCGTGTCTTCGAGCAGGCTAATCCGAGATGGCATTGTAAGCAGATGTCCCTTTTCGTGTCTTGCAGAAAAATAAGAAGAGTTTCGTAAAAAAAGAGAGAAAAAAAAGATCAATTGATTTGTAAACGCGTCAAGAAAGCCAAATGACTGTCATGTAATTCATGTGAGGTTTCTACGCGGCTTTTTTATTTGTTTGTTTAGATGTACCAAAATATATTGAAATTGAAAGCCAGTAAACTGTATGAAAACATTGATGCTGACCTCTCCTGGCTTTTCCGTAAAGAAGCCAACTTGTATTCCTACAGGGTGTCCGGAAAGTAAGGTAAACACTTTCATACATTTATATTTTGGTTTAAGATACTATATGAGATAAAGAGGTGAAACATATATATACATGTAAATATCGCGATAATTTTTAAAATTCAATTCCATTGCAATTTGCGCTTTGATACAGATTTCAATGCAAAAGTCCTTTTTCGGTCATTGGCGTCATTTTACAATTAATAATGTGTTCATTGAGACGGCAGATTATGCTCTTTCTTTGCCGAACATGCCTGATGAAACTGACAATCACTTGAGCGCACATTTCAATATCAATCTTCTTTATGTCACTGTAAGTGGTCTTTAACAACATACCTGTGCTGTGTTGGTTGGGGCTGTCGACCTCTGACGCTTTAAAACAACAAAAAGAAGTCGCATAACTTGAAATCAGGATAAAGACATCCACATCAAAGCACTTGGCAGAAAAGTGCTATGGCACACACATCTAAAATAGTGACAGATTTTTATATCGTACGTTTGGTGATAGGTTAATTGTCTAAAAGGTATCCGGAGGTAAGACATTGCTGATATCGGGGTCTGCAGATATTCCCAACCTCAACGTCGACCTCAACGTAAATGACTTCCCAACCTCAACCTCAACGTAAATGACTTCCTCCCTTACAGTGTGTTGAAGTCAAAGGTCTACGATCCCAACCTAAACAACCGAGACATGTTAAAAGTCCTTCTAGTGAAATCAATAGGATTTGATATCTAAATGCATTTCAAAGGGAGTGAAAATTCCATTGTGCGTTCGGAAAAGAAGGGGCATAACAGGCCGTCAAATTGAATACGTCATTAATTACTAAAATGACGCCAATGACAAAAAGGCGTTTCTGTTTTGAAATCTGTATAAAAATACTTGTTACGAAAAATTAATGAAATTATCACACAAAAAACTTATATATTTTACACACATGTATGTTGATTTCTATCTCTTTATCTGATTTTTAAAGTCATATTACATTATGTACAAAACTGTTACCTTACTTTCCGGACACCTACTAGGCGCTTAGTGCTGTAAAAAAGAATCGAACGAATCTCAGCACCATAGGTCATATATTTGGAGTCCGAAAACAAAAATTCAATTTGGAAAATGCTTTTGGACATTTAACAAGTCATTAGCATCCAATCAAGGTATTTAAAAATTAACTGCCGTACATTTATGTCGAAAAGCATTCTGTGCGGCAATATTGTACCTTCCCAACCAGTAGTTCGTCATCGCTTCTATATCCAAACTCTGAAAAAATCATGACTTTTGCATTTAATGGACAACAACTTAACGAATTTTCGGCACGTAGGTTTTCCTCGCGATCTTTTCGGAAAAAATTCGGGTTGTGTTGGTTTCGAAAACGTCCTGAATAAAAAATTGACTTTCAATACAAAAGTTATCGCATATAATTCGCAGTTGCGCTCGAAGTGCTACAACGATTTTCAGGAGAGTAGAGGGGGGACATAGAAGGGTTCAAGAACAGCGAGAAGACATAATGATACATCCTTGTTTCTTAAAATATATAGCTATTGGGAAACCTACGGCCTCTTACGAGATGGCAGGCCTTACGTAAGGTCCAATCATGAGACAGTAAACATAACTGGCAGTTTTCAACCTTAATCCTGTCATGTCACTGAACCCAATGCACTTGCAAACATGTTCGGTTCCTGAACTATGTTAAGCCATCGGCTACTTTCCTAAATTCTTTCAAAACGATAACAATGTTCACTTGTTCATCACGTGTCATTCTGTCACGTGTTACCTTTGATCGGCGTTCCACTAGAAGTCATGGTTCACTTATTCTTGCATAACTATCAACATTCCGATTATTTTATTTGGAGAAATTTAATGCACTGTAATGTAAGTAACGCCATAACATAAATTTGATTTCAAAAATTGTATCACTTAACTTGAACACGTGACACCACACCACGCGCTATCGTTTTTCGTACGGTTACTTTTCAATGCCCTTGAAAAACTTAAAACTCTTAAAAACTTCCTTTTGAATTCATTGCCCGACATAACTTTTCGATTCGTATATTTATATAGTAAAAATAGAGAAATTTAAGTATTTCCAATTTTTAGATGAAGGTCAGTACTATCTACCCAACATTCAAATCTATATGAGCAGTAAGGCATAAAATTGTAAAACATATTTGGAAATAATCTCCTAATTCAATCGACATTGACTCAAAATTTAATTTCGAATTTAATTCATAGATTTTTGATCAGTTATGTAACTCCCGTAAATTACACGGATGTTTGACATCTTAATTCAAAAGTGATTCTTACAATAAAAAGCAGTGTCTGAAGAAAGACCACTGTACCAAGGGAAACGAAATAAGAAAAAAAGTTTTTCAGAGTTCCAGATAGAGGAAGTAATTTTGATTTCAAGATTGAAACCCTATGTTACGGGTACTCATTAGAATCGTCTCAATGAGACGATTGTGATGAGTACCCACAACATAGGGTTCGGAAGAGAAATAATGGATATAGAATACCGTCACTCCCTCTTATCTGGAGCTGTAGCTTTTGTTTGGTTTTGAAAGCCGTTTGATATCGAGTTGCACTTTTTTCTAGGTCGAACATTGGGAAGAGTAGGACTATAATGGAACTTGAAAAACTAGTTGACCTTGTTGGTAATTGATCCCCAGAGAATTGTTCAGCATATTTCTATATACATGTAACTTTACTTCCTATTAACTCTTTACCCAACGCCAAATTTTAGACAGGTCCAAATTCAAAAGGTTTGCAGACAACAAAATAAAAGTGACTGAAAATTTGAATTTTATTTTGGTAAGGGTAGAAAACATTGTGGGTGAAGGAGAAAATGATGGTTACTGCATTTTTTCCTTTTCCCAAACATGCTTTCAAAAGGCTTCTTTCTCAGGGTCGTTAAAATTCAGGATTACGTTTTATAGATGACATTCCCTTTAAACTTCTGTAATACACTACCCATGTACGATTATGCACCTCTAATATCTTTTTTCTGATGCCACCAAAAGAAGACTTCTATTCATAAATGTGATCATCAAAATAGAATGGTAGAGTCTAATGTGCAAATTCAACATGACCGCTCTGTTGATATTCGTGGGGCCTAATGTGCAAATTCAACATGACCGCTCTGTTATGCTCTAGGGCCTAATGAGCAAATTCGACATGAGCGCTCTGTTATGGTCGTGGGGCCTAATGTGCAAATTCGACATGACCGCTTTGTTATGTTCGTTGGGCCTAATGTGCAAATTCGACATGACCGCTCTGTTATGTTCGTGGGGTCTAATGTGCAAATTCGACATGACCGCTCTGTAATGTTTGTTGGGCCTAATGCGCAAATTCGACATGACCGCTCTGTTATGTTCGTGGGGCCTAATGCGCAAATTTGACATGATCGCTCTCTGTTGTGCTCGTGGGGCCTAATGCGCAAATTCGACATGAGCGCTCTGTTATGTTCGTGGGGCCTAATGCGCAAATTCGACATGACCGCTCTGTTATGTTCGTGGGGCCTAATGAGCAAATTCGACATGACCGCTCTGTTATGTTCGTGGGGCCTAATGAGCAAATTCGACATGACCGCTCTGTTGATGTTGATGTTCGTATCCCCCACTTGTTATGCATTTGAGCTAACGGTCTTTTTCTGGTTATTACGTTAACGACAGTTATTTAGAGTGTATTTTTGTTTATAAAAGTGCATCGATCCGTGCATTTCGGGTGCGTTATCCTCAGGAACACGCACACACACGACATACACGAAGTGGTCTGTTTTAGGACTCCAACTTGCAACCATGATACAGAGACTGAATGAGTTGCAAATAGGCATATTTGACAGAGTCTTCTCCTTCCGTAAATAAGTGGTGATCATTCAAGTCATACACAGAAAAGAGAACTGGCAGTTCTTTACATTAAAATGGTCTGTACCCAAAATGACCCTCACCGTTAATACAGCTAATACAAATCGGTTAACTTTACAAGACAAAATGACGGTGCAAGTTTTATAAAGTCTAAATATCTTCATATCATTTAACCCTCCACCCTTTATTAGATAGAGGAGAGTTTTAGCGATCATGGGATGAAACGCTTTTGAAAACATTTTGGGAAAAGAAGAAATTGCTGGTAACCGGCATTTTTTACTTTTTCCTAAATATTTCCTATCTCTTTAAAACCTTTGGAAATACTATCATTTTAAGAGCATTCAATTTGTTGGTGCAAACAATTCCCAATGGAAAAGTCAGGTACTGAGTTAGTACACGGCATTCACTGCATTTTTCATTGTCGGGCACTCCTGGTGTCACAATATCGTCGGTTTACTTCAAAAATCCTCGTAACGACAGCTTCTTTCAAGCTGTAGTTACGAGGTTTTTGAAGTAAACCGACGATATGTAGATTGATTGCAATCATGCTTAGCATACTGTTTAGGACACGTTGCGGACATTGAAGAGCAAGATCTGGAAATTACTGCGAGCAGTTGGTCCTTTCATCTCATTTTTCAATGTCGATATGTGTAAAGCATCATAAACCTTCTATTATGACGAAATGGGGTCGTGCTTTTCATCCTCGGTATAAATCACTTCCGTATCCGAATTTTACCAAGATTACAGCAATGTAGCAGGCATAACTATTTGTCGCATCTACGCCCTAAACTAGCGTCCAGCCTGATAGACTAGTTAATAACTCACATGGCTCTAAACCCGCGGGGCCCGTATTCACCAACCATTCTTGAGAGTAATCTTAGTCTTATAGTCTCCAAGGTTTTCTACATTTGTAAGTAACACGACTTCTGATTGGCTAAACCGAATGGTTTAGCCAATCAGAAGTTGTGTTACATACTAATGTAGAAAACTTTAGAGAATAAGACAAAGACCGTTCTTAAGAATGTTTGGTGAATGCGGGCACGGAAGGTAGTTTATTCAAATTTCCACCTGACCTATTCCTTTTCGAGCATTATTGCATAAAATGTGCCTTTTCGGGCCGTTATAAGCATATATTGACGGGTAAAAATCGGGCTTTAACGGGAGAAAACATGTATTAATCAGTAAATTTACGCGCGATTAACTCCCGGCTTTGCACTATCAATATCCTCTATTCGGGCCTACCTTGTAAACAACGTTTGTCCTTGCCAGATTTCCCCTAGACTCCGACCATCAAACTGTAGGAATTTGTACCATATTAGATTCTCTCATGGCATATCTTTGATTAGTACACCACAAACAAAATTTTGTACAGGATCTCAGTTTACTCGAGACCCGAACAAAAATTCACCCGTGAAATCTACTCTAAACCAGCTACATCCCACCCACTTTTTAACGTGATCGGTCTGCCTCGCTTGATGTTGATTGAACTTCTGACGTCTTTCAGTTACAGAAATTCATATCCACTCATTCATCCTATTTGTAATCGTCTAAATGTGTGCAAGTTTATTGCACATAAGTCCAGTTTGTATTAAAAATCAGATGTTCTAAGTGTATTTACACCGAGAGAATCGAAACTAGCATACAGGATCAACGGCCCTTCACTGCTCGTAACAAAAACTTCTTCACCGACTTCCGGTTTTGACCCATTTACGTATGTAGTACTTTTGAAGTTTGCTTATTTGCATTTCTATGAAAATATTTTTGCTATCTTTGCAAATTATTGTAAAAATACATTTACTCTATGCAATAATAGCATTAATTCACGTTGTTTTTGTTTTTTTTTTTTCGGTCGTTTACATTCGCAGAGGCCCTCAAAATACTTAAACATCGTCGTGCTTCGCACTCGGACGTTAAAGCATTTTTCGGGCCTCTGCGAATGTTAACGACATCAAAAACCTGAATTAACCCTATATCAATAATAATCTTTCCGATAGGATTTATCTCATTCTTACCGCTGATCATTATTGTGACGATGGTTATCTGGGAAAGCAGCAGGTGAGTTGGGAAGAACATAGAACGGAGCACTAGCAAAACACACTCTGGGAAAGCATGCCTAGGGGCACTGGCAGCCACGGTTTACTGAAAAAGCGCTTAAAAACAGCGTCAAACCTACAAAAACCAAGCTAAACCAAACATTACCATTTTATTGCATTCCTATCCTAGACTTATCCAATTCTGACAGAAATTCGGGTAAAGAAGCGAATTTTTATTGATTTCAAATGTTTCCGATACAGTTTTTCCTTTATTTTGTAGCCTGGTAAAGATTGAGAGTTACTACCCTGACTTTAGAATTTTAGGCAAATCATTTGGTTTTCAAATAATGAACATTTTCCGCTTATATGATACCTAAATGTACGCCAAATTATCAATAGAACTGTATGAAACTGTGCTTCATATTTGAAATTCCTGATTTACAACGCTTTAATTCAACGAGTTGGTTTATATTGAAAAAAACTACGGGGAGAGCCCGGCGTGAGCTGATTTTATCTCTTTTACCTTCTGCATAGATAAAATATACCGATGATATTTGAAACAGATTATGCGAATATTTTATCTGTACTGTGTAACTTCATACAAGACGGTAAAGTTAGAAACTCGTCCTAAACGAAAAGTTTTTCCAACCGACATAATAAATGCCACTCAGAAATTAAAATTATATTTCGAACGAATAAAAACATTGTGGGAAAGGCATAAATTGCTGGGTATCAGCATATTCTCCCTTTTCCCACCGTTTTTTCTTTCAAAATTTCTTTATATTATGGACATTTAGACTCGGGATTATATGGTAAAAGGTTAACTCGATACAACACGACAACCTTCTAAGCGCATCAATTTTAAAGCACTTTCTCAGACGATAAATGACACCTGGCTAAAATGATTTAAGTTTTCTTCGAATAATAATAAAAAAAGAACTCAGAAAAGGTTGACAACATTTTTCTGCTTTTCCTACAAAGTTCTCTTTGGGCTTGTTTTTCATTGTCTTAAAAAAATCACTTGATTATCGGTAAAGGGTTCAACCCTTATTTTTCAACGCTTTTAGATCTCCGATATACTTTTCGTATTTATTGTGTCAACGACTCCACAAAAATGTGGTTACTCAGCCCTTACTAGCGCCGTGCGCGAAAACAGAGGCTTTGAACGGACGTGCACAGAACGTCCACAGAACGTGCAGACTGATCTTGGATCTTTGCCGTCCGCTTGTTTGGTCAAGCCAATCGATAAAGATCTAAGTTACATTATATTGCCAACCGTCGAGGAGAGGTTGTGTTTATGTGCTCGGCACTAAGGAATAAAAATGCTACGTATGATGTTAAAGACTTTTCACGGCTCTGAAGATCAAGATTAGACTGCACACTACGTGCAGTCTGATCTCAGTGTCATTCTGTTCAGTTTATTAAGAGATTTGCTAGAGTTGTCTTGATAATAAAATGTTAGGCACGGGTAGAGGCAGTTTTGTCTCTCTCTTTATTTCTACCCCTTTTTCAAAAATGATCGTTTTTCAAACCTGGAGAAGAAAGCTTTTAAAAACTTTATGGGAAAAGAAGAAAATGATGAAAACCAGCATTGATTTCTTTCCCCACAAAGTTTTGCTCTATTTCAAGTAAAAAAAAAAAAACAACGCATGGGACACATTGAGTTTGTCGTCTTCAAATACTTTCAATTTGATCGAGTATAAAATTATGTCATTTGATAAAAAGTCTAATGTCCTTTAAACGTTTACTAGATGAAAAAAAAAATTAGACTGGTCGAAATTGAACGTACATGTACTTGCAGACGACAAAATACTCGTAATTCAAAATTTGAAAATTGATTCCAGTAGGGTGGAAAACACTGTGGCAAACGGAGAAAATGCTGGTAACCAGCAGTTTTTCCTTTTCCCACAATATTTTCAAAAGTCTACTGTCTCGGCTGTCGTAAAAACCAGGGATTGTTTGATAAAGGGTTAAACCTGTCAACAGTTTTATTCGTTTCTTTTTAAACACAGTGAATATATCCGCAAAGAAATTGCTGAAAACGAAATGTTTGATAACTTTTAGTTCAGGGTTTCTCAGGGTCACTTTAAGTACTATCTGATACAGCAATGGGTCTTTTAACCATTTGGCTGCTAAGCGCGACTCACTGACCTTTTGCGGACACTGTAGATCATGGAGAAAATGCTGGTAGGAAGGCTGGAAAACATTTTCGTGGAAAGGAGAAAATGCTGATTACCAGCATTTTCTCCTATCCCCACAATGTTTTCCACCCTTCCTAGAACGAATTTCAACTTTTGAATTACATAAACTTTATCATCTGCAAGTCCTTTGAATTTGGAATAGTCTAACATTTTGTCGTTTGGTAAAGAGTCAATGAACTAAGACAGGTTACCAGCATTTTCTCCTTTTCCCACTATATTTTCGAAAGGCTCCTTTCCCAGGGTCGTTGAAAGCGGCATTGTTTGGTAATGGGTTGAGGGGGAGGGGGGGAGAACATGTTTAGTAATTTCGAGACGATGAAACAGACTTGATTGACAGGTCATTATCAGATCGAATAGTTTCGTCGCACATGAGCCGAGGACCCGTGAAATAAACAGCAACGCGTGTGAGACACGCATTGACTCTTTAGAGTTGTTGCTTATGGTTAATTGACTGTTTTGTTTAAAACCACAATTCTGATAGCGATCATAATGATCTAATCTTATCTCAAAACTTCGTCTCGGGTGTCAATCTACATAGTTAGAAGTTAAAGTTGGTGTGATCACAGGCTGTCAACTGATTGCTGTAATCCTATATTTTTATTTTTTCTCTCTGTGTTTTTATCCCTTTTTTTACCACTTCGTCGAAAATGTTGCGTTTTATTTGTTTTATTTTATTTAGATTTTTCCCCTTTATTTTGTATTAACAATATGCTGTTGGTATTGATACGTAGAGTTCGAATGCATTTTAACTGTCTCTCAAAAATACATACTTAAAGCCAGAGAGAAGATTTGGTTCCAATTAGGATAGAAAAACACGAGGGGTTGTCCTTATGTAAAACCGGAAATGACAACATCGTTGTCCTGATGTAAAACCGGAAATGACAACAGCAGTGTCCTTAGTAAAACCGGAAATGACAACCGCTGTATCCTTATGTAAAACCGGAAATGACAACAGCCCTGTCCTTATGTAAACCGGAAATGACAACAGCGATTGCTTGAAAGGCCTCCAAAACATAAAATGCGCTCTCGACCAGTCTTAATCTGCGAAATCTTACAGCCATTAGGGGCACTATTTTGCAACAACATACCAGAGCAGATATCGTTTCATAAATGTTAAAGGGATTTAAAAACTGCATGAAAACTGCTTCTACATAATGGCTCGACTATAAAAGAACCTGTTCCTACTTTCAAGCCATAAGAGATGTCTATCTTGATCAAGAGGTGACTTTGCTGAAGGTCAGTTACCTTGTTGCACTAATATTTGGTTAAGTAAAAGACAATGTAATTGATTTTTCCGTTCACAGGTAAGTCGTTTGTCTTGTGTAAAGTAATAGAAAGTTACAGAAAATTACATTTATATATTGTTCCCCTTCTCCATAAATGTTCAAACTCTCACAAATTTCGTTTTACATTCCATTGAATAACTTACTTACCTCATACAGAATCAAATCACAGTATATGGAATGACGTCACTCTATATGGAAATGATGCAAATTTTACCACGCTTTCGTTGCAGTGTTATTGAGCCTAATTCAAGTGTTATGTTGGAACTAACGATTAACCACAACAGAGGGAATATTTTTTTCGAATTCAAACTTGACCAGCTCTTAATGAAAGGAAAACAAGTCCATATTTAGAGTGAAAACACGGATGCAGATCATATTCCATTTAACAACTTATTTTATTTATAATGATGTCGATCTAAATAGAATGACGTCACTCGTAAATAGAATAACATAATATTATCTATAGTACAAAGGGGCTTCATGCATTTCCGTGATGCATGATAGCATTCAAGTCATCAAATGAACATGAATGCATAAAGTCCATGTTGCCTTACACCCGATTGAATCATAAGGTATTTATAAAATAACCCTTTAACATGTACAAAATTAGCCGATAGCATTATCTCTAAAAAATATGGAAGCTTGTGAAAATGTAGAAAAAAATCGATATGATTTAAATAAGATAAAGAATTCACTGGAAAAGGAGACAGAAAGAAAACCTCTTTTGGATATTATCACTTTTCCATGCAACCCAAAGATGTCCTCTCCTGAAAGATACATAAATATCTTTTTAGATAGGAAAGTAATTATAAACACAGCAAAGTTTATAAAAATCTCATCGGAGACTGAAAATGTAAAGAAAATCAACCTCTTCATTTTCTACGGCGTAATTCAATTTTGATCAAGCAATATTCGGTTTCAAAATAATAACGTTACCAAATTTAGGGAGCGCACTGACGTCAAAACAGATTGATTTTTCTTATATCTTCTAAATTTATCTACCAAAGCGAGATATATAATATTAAAAGGCAAGAACAAAATTTTACATGGTAACAGTAACGCTTAAGATAAAATCAGTCTTTTTAACTCATTACCAAACAACAACATTTTAGGTTTGTCCAAATCGAAAGTATTTGCAGACAAAGAAATAAAAGTGAGTGAAAATTTGAAATTTGTTTTGTGAAGGGTAGAAAACATTGTGGGAAAAGGAGAAAATGCTGGTTACCAGCATTTTCTCCTTTTCCCACAATGTTTTCTAAAGGCTTCTTTCTCAGGGTCGTCAAAAGTAGGGATTGTGTGGTAATGGGTTAAAGGGCAAAAATATCAAAGGGCTTCTATCTCAGGGTCGTAAAAACCAGGGGTTGTCTGGTAAAAGGTTACAAACATACTCAAATACCGGGTCCGTATTCACCAACCATTCTTAAGAACATTCTTTTGTCTTATTCTTTGTTTTTTTTCCAAATTTGAAAGTAACACAAGTAACACAAACCCATTACCACACAATCCCAACTTTGGACGACCCTGAGAAAGAAGCCTTTTGAAAACATTGTGGGAAAAGGAGAAAATGCTGGTGACCAGCATTTTCTCCTTTTTACCATAATGTTTTCAACTTTTCACAAAACAAATTTCAAATTTACAATCACTTTTATTTTGTCGTCTGCAAATGCTTTCGATTTGGACAAGTCCAAAAATTTGTCGTTTGGTAATGAGTTAAATGAGTCATATAGGTTTATTTTGCTGAGTTGAGTCTTAAAAGTTCCGTCGACTGAGAAATTGAGCATATTGCTAAAGTCTTTTAATGCACAAATAAAAGTAATGATTCTAAAAATGTGAACTCAAATTAAGTCGGAAAAGGAGTCCTTTAGAGAATTTGAGTAAAACCCCAAGTTCTTTCCGTGAAACCAGTTCCCGGATAACACGGACGTTGTGTTTTTTTTTATGTTAAACACCTTTCTTTGAAAACTACAATGAATGTAAACGGTTTGAAAGTCAAAATGGAGAAATCTAATTTTTACCAGTTAAAGGTATGGATATTATTACAAATATGACACTGTGTTACAGTAATGGATTTACGGTCAGGTGGCAGGGGACTTGGAAGCTTGTTCAAGGCTGTGGTGAATCATGTCGCCCCGAGCCAAAGGCAAGGTAGGGACATGATTTACCACAGCCGTGCAAGTTTCCAAGTCCCCTACCACCTGACCATGTAACGAATTTATTATAATTTACAGTTTGCCCTACTTTCTAAACCAATGAAAACGCCGGATTTCGTTCAAAACTGCTCGATTTAATTCCATACAGACTCAATATGTTGCAATATGTGACCACTTAATCATTAAATGGTTGACCTGTATACAGTTGTATCCCGGTTAACGAAAAGCTCCGCCCACAGTATTTTAGCTGGTCTTTGTAGAGTAAATACCAATCTAATGCATACACTGTAGTAAAAGGGGTGGGGACTATTCTAACTAATTGCATCATCACCAAAAAAGTGACGTAATTTCCACGTGAATATCGGGACTTAACAACTCGTACTTGACCACGTGGTATTTAACCCTTTACCAAATAACCTCTGGTTTTAACGACCCTGGTAAGGAAGTCTTTACCAGGCTTGGAATTTTGGCTTGGATCCAATTTTAAAACCGTTTGCAGACAACAACTTGGTACTTGCTCAAATTAGAGGATTTGTCTGTGGAAAGAAAAAAAGAAATATATCAGGAAAGGAGAAAATGCTCCTTACAAGTAATTTCTCCTCTACCCGCAATGTTTTCACGCGCCTTCTGCCTCAAGGCAGTGAAAAAGAGGGCTTATCTGGTATGGGTTAAAAATGAAACAGATCATGGGCAGTGAGCCACTTTAGAGGGACATGTACACAGTTGTGTTAGCAAGACTTCGCCTGTGTCGGGGAAAATATTTTTTTATAAAATTTCTCGTCGTAAACCGGCTCAAAGCATGCATCCATTGTCGAATCTATCGCTTCAAAATGCATGAAATTCGGCCGATTCCGTACCTACATCTAACCTCGTCCGTATAGCGGTCGTTTACATTTGAACTGCGAGTCACGTGGTCTTATACATGGCAGGCCAATGTGATTCGTTTAGCAACGACATAAACGACCTCGATGAAGTTATTCACATCTGTCTTTCTGTCGGTTAAAACTTCAATCGGAATCGATAAAAAAATTAATGTAGATCTACGAATTGTTTGTCGCCTGAAATATGGTTCGAAAGATTTCGATAGAAAATTAAAAACCCAAGTTTTCTTTTGGAAGAGAAGCCTGACAATTTTCAGAATGGTATACCGGCGTATTTCCGGATGTACCGATATGCTGCATATCAGTCCACTAGATACAGACGAGGGATATGATGGCTACCATCACCCGTGATATGCCGAATGAGCCTGACTGCAGACAATTGTCCTGAAACTAGTTCAAGGACAACCTGAGTAACAGTTTTAACGCCGTACGACTGAAAACGCACGTACGTACAACCGTCAATCAAAAGAGGCGTGTCGAACTGAGCTTTCTGTCGTTCTTGTATGGCTCTTTCCACCCATCCTTAGCTGTCAGCCAATTAGAAAGTAGGGCAAACTGTAAGTTAGTTATTGATCATATATTTCATTTGTATGAAACTAAATCGTCGGTCGGCTTCGCCTCCCTCCGATTTAATTTCATACAAATGAAATATATGATCAATAACTTATACGTAAAGTTTTATTATTCCATCGATTGTTAATAGAATTTTACCTTTCTTTTTGTTATTCAAAAAACTGAGTGCGCTGACGAAATGGAATTTCCCTTTTGTGTGCCCCAGTTTAATGAAAACTGACGTCACTGGGAAATGACGTCACTGAAACCTTGGTAATTCGTGATTATCTTGATGTTAATGTTGATCGACGCCGCCATTTTAAATGTTGCGTTGACAACGTAGTCATGAATACGGGGCTCCCGAAAGGGAAACTTCTTTTACGTTGGTTTTACTACTATACATGATATATGTTTTCTGGGCATATCATTCAATCCGATCACGAGAAATTTCTTCTCTGTATAATAATGTTGTCTATCAAAATTTAAGTCTCCGATTATGAAATTACTGAATATCAAAAACTCGAATATAGGGGTAGCCGACACATTATTAGTGTTAGACGCATAATACTAGAAGTACCCAGACTTTAAATCAACCCTTAACCCTTTCCCAAACAAACCCTGGTTTTTACGTGTCTGCAGTACAAGTCTTTTGAAAACATTGTCGGAAAAGGAGAAATTGCTCGTTACGAGCAATTTCTCCTTTTCTCACAGTGTTTTACTCCCATTTGTAGAACTTTCTACCATTTTCATCGAGTTTGAAATTGTCGTCTGCAAATCCTTTCAGTTTGGAAGAGTCTAAAACTTGTTGTTTAGGAAAGGGTTAAGCTGCTAAGCGCGACTCAAAGACCTTTTCCGGACCATGTATATCAATATCAGGCTGCACGGTGCGTGAATCTTTGTCTTATCTAATTCTTAGGTCCTTATCTTTGTCCTATATGTTTTTTTTTTTTATTTTTTATTATTTTGCATATGGAAATAAAAGCAACATTCATGCATTTACTATAGGCTTGAATGTTTCAATTTGCGCGGCAGGTCTAGGGTTAAATAGTATGAATTAAAATTGCCGGAAATTTACTTCTGGGTATATTTTGGTCGCTCGTAAACCTTTAAATTTACAGCGTATTCCCTTGTATTTTTCTGAGCATTTTTAATTGGATATTCTTATTTTCAGGAAAACAATTCGTTTTTGTTTATCTAATTATGAAATGAATTAGATCCCTGTCTGAGAGCTATGATATTTTCATCAATGCTGCTTTTGATCATTATATAATTATAGAATCGTGAGCGTTTGAAAATAACTGAAAACAGTAGTAAAAAGTTGACGTCAATTTTCCGGAAATGGTGGAGAAAACGATCCCAGGTTTGAACTACCCTGAGGAAGAAAACCTTTTTTGAAACCACTTGTTTTCTCCTCTGTCTACAAACAAAAAAAATCCAATTATTTTCCAATCTATGATGGACAAACCCAATCATTTAAGCCACTTTCAGTTAATTATAATGTACATGTATTCAGTTCGAAAACTTGAAAAAAATGTTGTTAGGCAAAGAAAAGTTGCATTCAACCCTCTTTAGGCAATTCCGAAAACTGGTCGAACAATTTTGAATAAGAACTGAGAATTAGATTTTTTCGTGAATCGAGTCCAAAATTTAACCGGGTTAACCCTTTCTTTACCACACCATTCCGAGTTTTAACAACCTTTCGGAAAGTTGTCTTTCGAAAACATTGTAGGAAAAGAATTAAATGCTGGTAACCAGTATATTCTCCTTTTCTGCTTTTTTTTCCCCTCTCGCTCAAAAACAAATTTCATTCTTTTAGTCACGAGATATTTTTCGTCTGCAAATGCGGAATTCGGACAAGTCTAACATTTTGTCGTTTGATAAAGAGTTACAGCACGGTTTTTAGCATGGGCGACACTCCTTTTTCAAACACACAACATCTGTAAAGAATTAGATTTCAAGCAGGGAGCGGTGAGGGCTTGTTAAAAAGATGTCAATATAAGAATATAAATCCTCTTCTGTTGATTTCTTATTGTATTGACCATGATATCTAAATTAATATTGACAAAGAAGTGCATTGGTGTAACTTTATTTAGCATCGAATAGAAATGAAAGTACAAAGCTGTCTTTTGACATTAGGACTACCAACCTTTCAACTTAATCCCTACCACATCACATCGGAATGCCGTGCGTTCAATACACTCGTCGAATAACGTGTCTTAAAGTTCCATTCCCTATTTGATTTAAAAAAAAAGGGGGAAATTGCAGTAGGCCTTTCAAAGGTAGACAATAATTCTTAAAAACATACCAGAACGTTCTAAACTTCACTGAGATTGTAATTAATAAGATAATTACAGATAAATTCCCTTTATGCACATTTCGAGGCAACATCTGAAATATGGTAATGAGATAATTTACATACTGCTGGGATGTCTTAGATTTAAAAAAAAAAAAGCACAGACAGAACGTACATATACCCCGGAGTTCCATAAATGTTTTTCCATTCCTCTGTTAGATGCTTCTTGTTTATACTGCATTTGATCATTCTTCGACTAATCCAAAAAGAAAGTATTTTCAGTCGAGAAGAAATTAAATATGGGTAAATTGACGTGGTTTGTCCTTGAAATGGGTAGAAAATATTGCGAGAAAAACGAGAAAATGCTGATCACCAGCATTGTTTTCTTTCTCCTAAATATTTTCAAAAGCCTTCTGACTTGAGGTCTTAAAAATAGTGATAATGATAATTGTTTTTGTAAACAAGTTACATACATGTATAGCTTATAAAACTGCATACATTATGACCATAACAAATTATTATCTATAATATACACAGTGTAGGACCGGAAGTGTGCATTGTTTGATATTGTATGTCACTTGGAAGTCTGTACAGTGGCGAAATGTCACTTGATTCTAGAAAACTGTATTTCCACGGTAAGTGAAGTTAATATTTTTTTCATTTATTTTTATAATTGATTGAATTCTTTCCATCCACATGTACTTTTGATATATATTAAACATGCCAGGCACCTGATCGTGCAATATGCAACCTCCTTATAGCAATAAGAATGTCTTGATCATCTTGATGTGAGAAAATTGAAATGATTTTCGACTACAAAAAATAGCAGAATTTTCGCTTTAGCGCACACGAGAGAGTTCTTTCTACGATTAAAAGGTCTGCCGATGTGTCTGCTTTCTGTTTTCATCAACAAGTTCCAAGTTGTGACCTTAAAAGCAATTAAAATGACGAAATTCCAGCATGTCTACCAACAGAATTTTGTACTGTCACTTGTATAAAATATTGTAGATCTCAAGTGACTGTACAACAGCTTATCAAGTGACAGTACAAATTCCCTATGTTGACATGCCATTTTAAACGAACGATTAGGAGGATTGTAGTCGATTTTGTTACCAATTCTTTACATGTTTTCAAACAAAAGTGAATAAAGAAACTGTCTATACATTTTCCGTTCAGCAAAAAAGCTTTTAAGGATGATTAATCAAACAAAATACCCCGTTGTTTTTAGGCAAAATCATCTGTATTCTAGTATGGTTACATGATCAAGGCATCCCCATATCTCCAGGAAAGCTTTTCAGAGAGCACATGAGTGTTCTTGTTACGATCTATGATTAACAAACAAACAACTGGATATGAAGATTTTATAATACATGTAGCTATCAAAATAAATGAAAAATCACCAGCTTGACTTGCCGTGTGTTAGCAATTTTCAACGACCAAGTGACATTTCACCGCCGTACAGACTCCCAAGTGACATACAATCTCAAACACTGTACACTTCCGGTCCTACACCGTGATATAGATCTGTTCTGAATTTGGCGTCAAGGGCTAACCTTTTACTAAAAAGTCCGGAGCTTTAAATTGCCTGAATAAGTGCACGTTTTCAAGCATTGTAATAAGAGTAATAAAAATACTGGTTGTAAGGTGGTTATGTTTGTTGTTTGATTTTACTTTTTTGAAAGACAAATCCCATCATTAGAGCCACATTTATCTTGTCTCCAAGTGCTCAGTTTCAACAAGAAACACTTCTGGGTCCGTATTCACCAACCATTCTTAAGAACGTTCTTTGTCTTATTCTCCAGAGTTGATGTTTCTTGTTTCAAGCTTCGCGTGGAAAATACTCCTGCAGGAAATTTACACCTGCGTTAATGAAGACACAGATACGAGTAGATGACATAAGGATACTTAATGAAAATGCACTTACGATGAAATTGGCTTTGAAAAACATGAATTTAGATACGATAAACTTCATGCAGAACAAGTATTGCTAAAAGTTATGCTTGTGCCTGTAGAGTAACAGGACGAAAGAGAGAGAGAGAGAGAGAGAGAGAGAGAGAGGCTGTTTTCAGGCGATTATCATTCTAAAGTAAAGCTTCCTGAACTGCTTTCCTGTCCTTTAAGTTAGAAAAGAACAACTTACTTAGAGAGAATTTCCGGAGGAGGACCTTCTTAAAACAGAAAAAAGGAAATGATTTTTACATTATTTGAGATAAGTCGTTTATAAGGCATTTTTCATTTCAAAGTTAACAAATGGGTTTTTGAATTGTTTGATAAATGATAGCATCATACCTCTCAATATGCAACGGATAAAGAAATGTGAGTTCACTGAATTCACACAACGCATTTTCAATTAGCGGGTATTTTATAGGACAACATTATGCAAGCATATAAAGTATCAAAAAAAATTTTTTTTCACATTCTGCAATAATTCACTCTTCTTCATCCATAGAGATATTGTATATAAAGGTGTAACAAAGGAACAGTAATAGATGTAATGGTTAAATCTGATATTTTCCTTTACAGAAAAGAAAAATCCGATGGCTCTTTTTTTTTAACAAAGATAATTATGTATATCATACATTTACCTAATATGATACAAGTAATAAAATTTACCAACCTTTCATGAAATCAAAGATCTTTGAGAGAAAACCTTTTAGCCAACCAATACTTTCACCCCTCATGGGCGAGAAATAGTGAATCATACAGAGCATAGGGTAAATATGATATGATTCTTATTTGATGTCATTGTCACAATTTTCCTTTAGATGAGAAAAAGAATTAACTCAGAAAGGGTTATTAGTCATGGGGATCTCCATAATTTAAATGTAAACTCACAAGCAATCAGTGAACGTTTGCAATCGTTTGAGTGTCTAAATATAATCGATCCTGCAGCGGTTCGTGGTACGCAAAAGACATAACTACTTGAAATACTAGTCACCTTCAAAAGCTAAAAAAAGGATTAGCTTCATTAATCGGGTTTGTTTTGCATGGTGTGTAACTTCCATGAACAAGTTGGCCTCTTTATGAAAAATCTAGGAGAGGTCAGCATCAATGTTTTCAAATACTATATTGGTTTTTTGATTACAGAAATCTCATTTGCTTTACAGGTATAATAGTCATTTTACCTTTTTGACGCATTTTCAAGTCGAACGTTCTTGTCCAGCACTCTTCTGTCTCTATTTTAACGAAATTCTCTTTATATTTTCTTCTGCTTAGATTTATTTGCTTAATAAAAATTTGCAATTATTTTAAAAGTCATTTGCAGCCATGGCAAGTTAGTACAGATCTTTTCTGAAATTTTCCATATGAAAATAAACCACGTCCATTTCCAGTCTCGCGTTTTTGTTATTTCGCTGTATGTACAAAATCATGACGAAACAGACTGAGTGTCAAAACAATGTCGTAAGAAAAAAGGATTTAGATAGCTACTTCTGTGACACTCAGCCTTTTTAACCTACCACCATGACATCTCCAAATACTCGTGGTGATTGCTACAGCTAAACATATACTGGGTCAGAAATTAACATATCCGGACGAGCAAAACATATCAACTCACTATGTATTATAGATTCATGAAACGCTGGCCAGAGTTGCATCCAGTGAGCATTTTTGTGTTGTTATGCATTATACGGACAGTATTTGTACAATTTATGATAAGCCGGTATTGTAATGTTATAATGGGAAGGGGGAGAGTTGCTTAAAATTTGAAAACCCAAATTTTGACAGCAGAATGTCAGTTATTTGTTTCTGCAATATTACTGGAAAACACGTGAAACAGAGCCACTGGAACTTGTGATGGTTGTTTAAGTATGTCAGAGAAAGGTTACTTGAACTGCGATACATTTCCCATTCGTAAAATCACAATTTCTCATTTTCCTTCAAGGTACACTTCCCATACTCTGCCAAAGACGGATGTTAGATGTATTAGTTCAGTAAAGGTGAAAAAAAGCAAAAGGCAAATTTTATGTGGTAATGCCATTACATGGTAAAATATTTGTTGATCGATATTGAGAGCACTGTTGGACCGAACTGTGGGGTTGACCGAACTATGGGGTTGAGCCCCAAAGTTCGCACGAACTTTGGGGTTCAACCCCATAGTTTGGTCAACCCCGTAGGTCTGTCCAACAAAGCATATGATAGAGTGTCTAAAGCTGATAAGATAGATGCTCGTCAGTAGACTTGAATCCAGGGGGTGGGTGGGTTGGGGGAGGGATCGGACGAATCCCCCTAAATTTCGGGCTATTTTTTTATGGACTTCCAACTTACTGGCGACTAATTTGTGGTTTGGGTCCGTGTCTGCATATCTGAGATTGACTGAGTAGACCCCCCCCCAAAGAAATCCTGGATCGGCCCCTGGATATACCGCACTGCTTTAAGTTTAGTCGCTGCTTCATGCCAGGCTTGGTGTGGACAGGTAGTAAAGATATAGAAAAAGAGAGTAGTTCTAACGCATTGGAGGGAAATCATACAGATATGGGGAAAATAATCAAGGTGTTCCAACACAAAGTTAACAGGAACACAACGACATTTGATTTCAAGAAACATGGTTCGGATATACTGGAAGCCGCGCAAAAAGTAAATTATATCAGTGGAGGTTCGGCTAACGGATTTTGATAAGGTATTTGGGAAAAGGGTAATAAAATAAAGGAAGTTCAAAAAACCTTTAAGTTAAAAAAATACTCCAAAGGCCCGTGCCCAAGGTTTAACTAAAATATTTTCTGAGTATTTTCCTTATAATAGAGTAAAACATGCTGAATATGCAATACGTTCTAGCCCTCAAAATTAAATGCAGTTTTGTACATAACATTTATCAAATGGGAAGAGTAATTTGACAAATGTCCCTACTGTATGCATTTGACACTAAAAGTCCTAATAAAGCTTCGAGGGAGTGAACAATTATTTCTTGTCCTGTTACGGGAGACCACTCCTTCCTGCATGGCATATACTCCCGATTTAAATACAATACCTGGCTACTGCGTCAGGGAGATATCTCTTTGGCTCAGTGGTTAGGGTATTGGTCTTGTGTCCGGGAGTTCGGAGTTCGAATCCCGCTCCGATCCTTATTTCTGCCATGCATTTATTCATTTGTTTCTTTGATACGGACTTCGTTCGTAAGATGGGGGCTCGTCCGGGATTGGCCATTGAGCCATTAATCCCATTTGTTGTCCAAAATTGGACTTCCTGCCAAATAAGGCTTTGAGTCATCAATAAATGATGACTTTAAGAGGGGGTGTGTTACGGGAGACCACTCCTTCCTGCATGGCATATACTCCCGATTTAAATACAATACCTGGCTACTGCGTCAGGGAGATATCTCTTTGGCTCAGTGGTTAGGGTATTGGTCTTGTGTCCGGGAGTTCGGAGTTCGAATCCCGCTCCGATCCTTATTTCTGCCATGCATTTATTCATTTGTTTCTTTGTTACGGACTTCGTTCGTAAGAGTCCCTATAGTGTTGTTACTATTTTGAATTCTTAATTGTATCCCGATATCTGGCACGCTTTCCTTGCTGTCCATGGCTTTTTTGAAATAGTACTTTGAAAAAATCCATATCAAGTCAATGGCTTCTTTCGCACTAGAATTTTGTCCGCGGCTGGATTCAAACCTTAACATTCTGTACATTACAGACGAAGCCATAGGGCTCATTAGTGTGATCCCAATCCTGCTAAATAACTAAAATGAAGTTCTCCATTCAATAGTAAAACCGAAATCTTGCTATGTTAAAGTTCTGATTTGGAGAATGAGATCTCATTATCGTACAGTGTAGATTCGACATCAGGCTGAATGTTCTGTGCAGTCTGATCTTAATCTACATTGTCTGTAAAAGGTCAGTGAGTCGCACTTGGGGTTAAAATTCACTTGTTTTTTTTTTTTTCAAAACATTTGTCGTTTTCATTAATGGTCAAACACTCTCCTTGGATTTTACGTGGCCTTTCAATCCAACTATCAAGCAGTATATCGCATTGTATCAACAGAAATGAGATATTGAAAATAGTTAAAAAAAAAACCAAAGAAGGAACAAGAGGGCCCTGGAACGCTCACCTTAGACTATAACTTATGAGTGAAATTCAATTCTTTGAGCAACTTTGGTAAAGCTTCACCCAAGGAACATCCCTGCCAAGTTCCATCAAGATTGGCCCAGTGGGTTAGGAGAAGAAGATGTTTAAAGAAATTGTTGACGGGTGACAGACGCCGGACATAGGGCAATCAAATATCAAAGATCAACAACTTCCAGTTTCAAAGAAGAATTTTAAATTTTCCTTCTTTGTCCTTTGTTCGAACTTGTGATCCCCGGGGCTGGGTCAGTTTTGACCAAAGCAGCATCCTTGGAACAAACTTAGTAGAGGTCCACTCAAAGATGCTACATACCAAATATAAAAGCTCTACACCTTCCCGTTTAAGAGAAAAAGAGATTTAAAATTTCCTTCTTTGTTCCAACCTGTGACCATGGTCAGGCCAGTTTTGACGCCATGGACATCATATGACCAAACTTAAATTGGTGGAGGTCCACTAGAAGAATCTGCATACCAAATATCAAAGCTCTGCACCTTCAAGTTTCAAAGAAGATTTCTAAATTTTTCCTTCTTTGTTGCTATGTTGGAACCTGTGACCCCCCCGTGGCAGGACCAGTTTTGACCACAAGTGCATAATATGAACAAACTTGGTAGAGGTCCACTAGAAGAATCTGCATACCAAATATCAAAGCTCTGCACCTTCAAGTTTTAAAGAAGATTTCTAAATTTTTCCTTCTTTGTTGCTATGTTCGAACCTGTGACCCCCCCGTGGCAGGACCAGTTTTGACCACAAGTGCATAATATGAACAAACTTGGTAGAGGTCCACTAGGAATTGCTACACGCCAAATATCATAGCTCTATGCCCTCTAGTTTTAGAGAAGAAGAATTCTAAAATTTTCTTTCTTTGTTCCTCTTTCTTTGTTCCTATGTTCGAAATTGTGACCCCCGGAGCGGGGTCAGTTTTAACCCCATTGGCACGATTAAAGCAAAATTGGTAGAGGTCCATTAGGAGATGCCACATACCAAATATCAAAGCTCTACGCCATCTAGTTTCAGAGGAGAAGAATTTTAAAGTTTCCCTTCTTTGTTCCTATGCTCAAACTACTGACCCCTGGGGTGGGGCCAGTTTTGACCCCAGGTACATCATTTGAATAAACTTGGTAGAGGTCCATTACGAGATGCAAAAGACCAAATATGAAAGCTCTATGCTTTCTAGTTTCTGAGGAAAAGAATTTTAAATTTTCCTTCTTTGTTCCTATGCTCATATTTGTGACCCCCGGGTTGGGGCCAGTTTTGACCCCAGGGCCATAAGTTGAACAAACTTGGTAGAGGTCTACTAGGAGATGCAACATACCAAATATCAAGGCTCTACGCCTTCAAATTTCAGAGGAGAAGATTTTTAAAGTTTTCCGTCTTTGTTCCTATGCTCAAACTTGTGACCCCCCGGGTGGGGCCAGTTTTGACTCCAGGGGCATAATTTGAACAAAGTTGGTAGAGGTCCACTAGGAGATGCCACATACTAAATATCAAACCTCTACGCCTTCAAGTTTCAGAGGAGAAGCTTTTTAAAGATTTCATTCTTTGTTCCTTTGCTCAAATTTGTGACCCCTGGGTGGGGGCCAGTTTTTATCCCAGGGGCATAATTTAAGGAAACTTGGTAGAGGTCTGTTAGGAGATGCTACATACCAAATATCAAAGCTCTACGCCTTCTATTTTCAGAGAAGAAGATTTTCAAAGATTTCGTGTGTTTTGTTTATTTTTGTTGCCATGGCAACCAGAGTTATGGTTGGAATTATATTCTTTGACCAACTTTGGTAGAACATCACCTAAGGAACATTCCTGCCAAGTTTCATGAAGATTGGCCCAGTGGTTTAGGAGGAGAAGATGTTTAAAGAAATTGTTGACGGACGACGGACGACAGACGCCGGACATAGGGCGATCACAATAGCTCACCTTTAGCACTTTGTGCTAAGGTGAGCTAAGAAGAAATCTATAAAAAAAGTCAAAAGCCAAAAGGTTAAAAAACAGAGACTATTAACCGGAAAGAAAAAAAAAACCTTACGCCGTTGCAACGATGTACGTTCAAAAGCCTCTTCCTTGGTCAAAAATACAGGAGCACAGTTCACTGAACAAAAGGAAAAAAGACCAGAGAAATGTGTAAAACAAGACAAAAACAATACAAAAGTTAAGAAATGTTGTAATAAAAACGAAATGCCAAGCAAAATTGGCAAGAGAGTAACAAGAAACAAGTCAGTTATTAATTAGAAATACGGTAACAGACTAGTAACAGACTAATGACCAACAAATCGGAAGATTTACGTTACGTTTCTCCAACTTTCATACAAAAACAGATATTTACCTTGCTCGTATTTCATTGGAAATTATACCTACCGACAACATCAAAGGACATCAAAAGTAAAAGCGCAGTCTCTTGTCTTACAAGACTATAAAGGACAAAGACGTTACTTTTCTTGCTTTGTGAATCTATTTTGTAACATGCCTTTTCTTCGGTTCGGAACAGTGAGGTGTGAGGGCAATGAGGAGAGAGGAAGAATATGAGACTGCCCGACAGCCAGAAAGATTTAGCGCGAGATATATGTGTAGAATGACAGCCAGTCAAAGTCAGAGCGAAAGAGAGAGTAAGGTCATACAAATACAGGGGGATTAAATGATTGATTGAATTAGATTTTAACGCCTTTTCAACAGCTAAGGTCATATCACGGCGGCCAGTGAACTTACGCATATGTTTCCTTGCTTATTCAATCCAGCACTGACATAGTTGTTGTTTTTCACAAGCCACTGACTATTTTCTCACGTTCATCTGAGATGCGAGGCAAATAGTCAACGGAAAGAAAGTTTGCCTCAACTGAGTTTCGAAGTCGCAATAACCAGATTACGCTTAACACTGAGGTACACGGGTGGGCAAGGAGACCTGGAAGAGACACAGACAAGCAGTGAGATAGAAGAGGTGGTTGGCGGGAAAGACAAGGTGTAAAAATGAATGGGCAACACTCTAGCAAAGTGTGTGTCTGTTGGGGGGGGGGGGGGTTGTTAGTAGTGCATCTTCGCGATGCAACATCAGGGTGACCCAGAAAAGAATGTGCTCATCTGCGATGCAAACATACCTATCAATAACTCTGACACACACTCCTCTATCAGTATTGCCTAGATTTTGGGATTGATGGCCCTCTTCAGTTCAGGAAATGTCTGTGGGTTGTTCTGCTACACAATAGCTATGAGATAATTCCACAGGAATAAATGGAGGGGGGTGGGTGGTTAAGGTCCGGTGAGTGTGAAGCCTATTCAGGATCACACCTCCGACTGATGAAACGATCACCAAAGTATCCAAGCAGCAATTCGAAGGAGTCATTTTGAGGTTAGGGAGTTGCTCCATCCAGTTCAAACCACTGTTCCTCCCTACCAACAGCTCTTCGTTTGCTCAAAACTTCTTAACAACCATCAGGAAGCGCTCAGATTTGATCATGATTGACACTTCATCCAAGTCTTCAAAGCACTAGGGACCAATGATCCAATGTTTTGATATTTCAACCCCTGCAGCGTACTTGATGGATGGCATGCAGTCCTCTGTAGACAATTTATTTTCTGGCGGAGTTGCTTCCAAGAAGATGTCATTCTTTGAGCTCACTCAAAGCAATCAATACTAAGGGATGAGTGTGTCAGAGTAACGGTTAATTTTGCATGTCGCTTGCAAAGCAAAAGTGCGCTTTTTGAGCGTATAATGGAATGGAGAACGTGATCGTTAGAAATTCATGACTGAAACTCGGTAGACGAGTCAGGCGTACACTGAAGTTCATTTGTTCAAAATATGGTTGGATTGCTGAAAGGACTGGAAGTTTATGAACGATTTTATGAGTGACATTTTCTTTTCTTTTTTTGGTGGGGGTGGGGGATTACTTAGCATGGAATCACATAATTATGGATCAATAACAACGATTTTGTATTACATCCTATAGAGGTGAAAAAGTCCCTGGAAAACCGAAAAAAATACAAAATGCTAAACATAAAGACTCCGCAAGCTGATCTGTTTCGATACTCTTTTTACATATGTATTTAGCACCTTTTTCACAGAGCAAAGGGAAACACAAAAATAATATCATAGAAGTGGCTGATAACATGCTCCATTTACCACAATACCATTTTCAGAGCGATGTGTGCAGGTACAAAAGCAATGGTGGGGTAATTGGTAGTGCAGGGTTTTATTTAACTCTTTTCCACACAATCCGTACTTTTGACGACCCTGAGAAAGAAGCCTTTTTTTCTAAACATTGTGGTTAAACGAGAAAATGCTGGTACCCAGCATTTTCTCCCTTTACCACAATGTTTTCTGTCATTCCAAAACCAAATTTAAATTTCTCAGTCGCAATCATTATGTCGTCTGCAAATGCTTCCAATTTGAACCAGTCTATCATTTTGTCGTTTGGTTAAGAGTTAAAAAAATCCTCATTGTGTATACCAATAGTAATTGTTTTTCCATATTATTCTCTATTTACAAAAGATAACATTCAAAACGTAGATGTATATCTATATGTCTGTCGTCAGCTCCGCTTGCAGGGGGTCTCCTTGTCTGCACATAGACCCATCATCTTCTGGCAGTAGACAGTGCATTTTATAGCAGAATTTCAAGAAAGTTGATGGAAACAGAGAAATGAATCATTAATTTTTAGTTCGGCGTAGATCAAGATCAGGTCGCCCAAAGGATATCGCTCGATCTTTGTATCTTAAAAACTATTTTGCTCGTGATTTTGAAAGGTAATGCCTTGGAGTCTTTTTTTCTTAACATGCAATTTGTATAAACTTTTATCTATAACCATAAAGCTACTTATTCAGTTATTCGTTTACTTAAGATCATGTTTTTTTTCCTTGCAGCCATTTTAGAAAAGACCTAAAAGAAAGGGTGCCAAAAAGTTCAAGGTTCATAATAGAACGACGTGCTTGCATGAGCTATGCTCTGTTAACAGGGTTCTTTATGCACCTGTTAAAAGTATCGACCAAGGTCAGCCTGCGTTGATTCAGAAGGCTGATCTAGAGCCGAACCTTTAGCTATTAGTAATTTTTCTGCCTCAAAAATCCAGCCTGTTGGCAGGAAAAATGGATGCTGTGAGTTCTGTCAGAGTTCCAGATAGAGGGAGTGATTTTGATATTAAAATCGAAATTATTTATGATTCTCCTCTAAACCCTATGTTATGGGTACTCATTAGAATCGTCTCATTAAGACGATTCTAATGATTACCCACAACATGGGGTTTGGAGGACAAATAATGGATTTAGATGTCCATCACTCCCTCGTATCTGGAGCTCAGCGATTCATTATTGTGTGGTAAGTTGCTTGCTGTAATACAGCATGGATCAATATCCCCTAGGCAGCTATGAGCAACTCACTGACCTTTTGCGGACCATGTAGATCAAGATCAGACTGCACAGAACGTGCAGTCTGATCTTGGATCTACACTATCCGATAAAGAGATAAATTATTTCACATAATATAACTTGGGAAAAACAATATTCGGGATTTTACTATCAATCTGAAGATTTTTTTTTTAAGTTATTTAGCAGATAAATTCGAACACAATTCTTACACACATCACCACTTCAGACAGTCGACTTGTGTCGTGTCTAAACATACCACTGTTTTAAAGACTGAAACCTACGGAGAAAGTGCAAGTTCTCATTTGGCACATTTGTATTTATTTTTATTGTCTTGGTCTAAAGAATGTTTTCAATGGCAAACCAAATTAAGTATAATGCAGGGGAAGTAATTCGTAATATTTAGTTCTCACTCTCTTACTCTACGGTTACCTCTCTTAATTTTGCATGCCCCCCCCCCCCCCCTCCACCCCTCCCCGTTAATAAAATAAAACGTCATTTTCCTTGTCCGTCTGCGCTGTTACCCGAGCAAGATCCGTTTATTGCATTGAAATAGTTGTCTGATAGCCTCAAGTCAAAACGTAGAA
This sequence comes from Tridacna crocea, assembly GCA_943736015.1. Classification (NCBI taxonomy): domain Eukaryota; kingdom Metazoa; phylum Mollusca; class Bivalvia; order Cardiida; family Cardiidae; genus Tridacna; species Tridacna crocea. Next base: position 24,754,010 of record OX031059.1, on the reverse strand, counting down.
ATATTGCCTTATAAGCAATCTAATTGTGCTTTGCGATTAATAATATCCATAATTTTGAATGATATTATTCGAATTTATTGCCTTTCATTACGGACCTGGTTCTGTTTTACCGCTACTGGCCCGCGAAAATCTTTTTATAGGGGAGATAATCCAAAACTCTTAGCTTCGCAAACGATTACCCAACTTTACACATTTTTTTTTGACGAATTTAAATGGAATTAATTGTCTTCGACCCTCGTCGCATCTTTTTCCCCAACGAATTTTGGAGTTTCCTTTTTGTTTTAAAGAAATGTTGTCCGATATCCATAACTACAAAACTCCCATCGTCGGAAAAACTTTCAGAGGATAAGGGGGGGGGGGGGGGGGGGGGCGGTTGGAAATGAATCTTGCTGCAATGACTATCATCAATACTGAGAGAGAAATTGCTCGAGCCATGGGATACCAATGACCTTTTCCCGCCCCACCCTCTCTGTGTTTGTCTGAAACTCCATGTGACCGAGCTGCTGTGCTCATCAAGGCCTGCCGAGCCCCGGTAGCTCAGTCGGTAGCATGCAAGACGTTAGAACCGGGGTCGTGGGTTCGATCCTCGGTTCGGACAATTTCTTTCCAAGAACTGATGATAGTCATTGCTACAGGATTCATTCCTCTCCCACCGCTGACCATCGTCTCAACGATAGTAATTTGAGAGAGCAGCCAGTGGCTTGGAAAGATAATTATACAGAGGATTCGTTAAAGAGACTGCAGGAAAGCAGTGATAGATGCACTGGCCGCCGCGATATAACAAATAATGTCGAAAAACGGGGTTTAATACCATACACCATACAATCGATCATCAATGCATTGCCTAAAAATGCTAGTTAACTCTTTACAAAACAATCCCGAGGCTTAACGATCCTTAGGGCGATGACTTTTTGAAAAGATTGGACTACACAGATGTGGAGGCTAATTTGGGTCTTTCTAATTTCTTCGTGAGCATCAAGAAAACTTTGAACATTGAATCAGAAGATTTCTTTCCTATGGCGGTATAGATTCATTCATTGTATCATCAGCTGAATGGGCCAACACGCGTCTATACGTCGTGAAAGCCGTTCTAGGTCTGTAGTTGAAACTTATCTCCCGCTAGATGGCAATCTAGAAATACTCATCTATGGATCACATTTCTACGCGACAATCGTAACTTTGATTTTCAAACTAATATATACGTATATATGCGCAATAAAACTCTACCTGGTGTGATTCACTCAGCTATGATCAGCAGTTTAGAGAAACCTGGAGCTAAAACAGGCCTATTTTTTCCTCTAACGTATTGATAAAAGCCATTTTCTCCATTGCTACTTTATAGCGCGTATTATTACAGTCTCCCGTATATCGTGGAGAGTGATTCGTCATATAAGATAACACGAATCTTCATAGAATATGACATGCGCAGACAAGGGTGGTTGAAAAATCGGCAAATCTCGTCACGATGTCTATTTACAACAAAGGAAATATCAATAGAGTTTTCGATATGAGATACCAGTCCCAATAGAATCGAACTCCTCGGTTGCTACGCGAGACATAAGCAAGCTTAGCAGACGACGTAAATCAAGATCAGACTGCAAAGAAAGTGAGGTGCGACCTTGGTTTTTACGCTGTCCGATATACCGAAATCTTCCCAGGCCTACCCGCGAAAGTATCTTCGAACTCGTTATGTATGTGGTATAACTTTAAGTGCTGTATGTTTATCACTTTTCAGCCGCAAATATGTAGATTTGACCTCTGTAAAGGGCTGAAAATGCATTCAAATGAAATCAAGGAAGTTTTCTGTCCTATATATAGAATTGACTAAGCAAGTGGGCTGTACAGAACCAAGATCAGACTGCACATTCCAAGCAGTCTGATTCGAATCTCTACTGTTTGTAAAACCCTACGGCGCTGTTTTCGCCTGTAGCGTTGAAAGGGATGAATTATTTAGTAGATGAAGGTTAATAGCCATATTACTGGTCTATTAAATAAGCCAATCCTAGGTAACAATATTTTGAATTCCCGATGGAATAATTGGCCATTAACGCGAAATTATCCTCTCTTTACATTTCGAAGATTTAGAAGTATGGTCAAGGTTTCGGGGAAAACAAGATAAACCCTTGGACTGTGATAAACTCGACTTCAAGACCGTTTTTGCAGACAGTGTAGATCAAGATCAGACTGCACAAAACGTGCAGTCTGATCTTGTATCCACACTATCCGATAAGGTGATATTTTCTCCCGAGAATACTTTTTTTAAGAGCAAAACTTTGGTTTTGACAAACGGCTTGAAAGTTTCACTTCACATTTAGAAGACTAAGTGTAAATAATAGCTGGCTATTGTTGCTATATTAAATGAAAAAATAAAGATCTGTTTCCAAATGTACAAAACGGATTAAGAAATGGCTGGGTAAACATTCTATGCGACAGTTCATGAACCACTTAATATGATAAAATACAAAATTACAAATACAAGTCATTTTGTAATGAAATTCTGGCTATTTGTCGAAAAATTGCTTTGTCTGGCAATAGACTTAATACTAAACACTGTAATTACACAGGTTTCATTTTAGCGTATACAGAGCCCGCCCGGATGGCTCAGTGGTGAGCGTGTCGGACTCATGATCTGGTGGTTGTGAGTTCGATACCTGGTTGAGGCGAACTTTCTTTCCGGCGTATTTTCGCCTCTCACCTCTGCTGATGCATGGAAAGAAAGTAGTGCAAGTACTGGTATGTGAAAGCCAGGAAACACATGTGCGTCACCGACCGCCATGATATGACCTTAGCTGTTAAAGTGGCGTTATACCTCAACACAACCAACAACCAATTAGCGTATACAATGTTTACAATGTGTCTCTTTTTTCATTTAGAGTGCCACCATGTTCAATGAAAAGGGGGCTTAATGCGTCTCTTTGATACATTATACCAACCAATCATCACCTGGTTAACCCTTTACCAAACAATCCTTGGTTTTTACGACCCTGAGATAGAAGCCTTATGAAAACATTGTGGGAAAAGGAGAAAATGCTGGTAACCAGCATATTCTCCTTTTCCCATAATGTTTTCTACCCTTCACAGAACAAATTTCATTTTTTTTTGTTACGTTTATGTTGTCTTTTGCAAGTGCTTTCAATTCCTGTCTAAAATGTTGTCGATTGGTAAAGGGTTAAGGAACTGTCCTAGCCACCTTTTTCTAATAAATGATAGAATCGTAAGATAGACTCGTCCTTTCAGTCCTGTAACATGCATATATTTTTAACAACAATGAACAGTTTTAACCAAGTTAAGCTTGCGCACACTGCGCAGGCTGACCTAGGTTGATACTTTTTGCCAAGCAGGGCTTAAAGGTGGCCCTTCAGATTTTAGGACGAAAATTTTACAAAAATGCAAAAAAATCACCCTTATACTCCCAACGCGTTTAAATTTTCATTCATTAAACCCCAGTAGTCGAAAACCGTCTGACAGCACGAGAAATTAGAGATTTACTACGGCCCAGGTTGACATCAACGGGAGACACGTTCTATTTTTAGATGATCAATTCGCTCATTTACTAACAGCAATACACAGAAGAAACTTCAAACATAGCGTCCGAAGAAGACATTATGAAAAATAATTATTACATGTTTATTATGATAGGGAATTTAAGCGTTATGAGTCACGTGCCAGTCACTTGACACTCCCACAATGCTTTATTGATTTTTGGCTCGAAATCTAAAAATACCTTAAGAGGCTACGTAGCCTTTTAAGGGAATACCATCAAAAACTTTTTTTTTTGTAAAATTATGAATCTTAATTATTGATGATTTGTATTATTTTTTCATTTGAATTTCATTGATATATATATTTCTTAATTTGGTGAGATATAAAAATTCCAAATACTCACCTTTAAATTCAAAATCGATTCCTTTCAACGACTGAATATACAATCCAATAAAACTTTGAAAAAACTTTTGTTGTACAGGTGTCACAAACGAATAGGACAGTGAAGATCTTTGATTAGTCACATTTCGTGCAGACTAATCTTAATATTTTGTATTCGCAAAAACTCCTGTATATGCTTACAGCGATGAAAGGGTTAAACTCCAACGATTCAGGGCGCAAGATTGCCATGGTACTGATCAATATTGCGACTATAACTAGATCTATATGGAAAAAAGGTCAGAACCTTTGGTAGAAAAATTTTGCTAGGTAGATCTACCAGTAAACGTATCCAAAGGAAAGCATGAATAGGTGATGCTTCAACATAACTGAAATAATATTGAAAACGGCAACAAGCACTCTAGATCTACGGGCAAACAGAACAAATAAAATTGAAAAAAAAAGGTTGGAAGCTTCGTTCGAAGTTTCTGGAATATATATATTGAGGTTTATTTGAGATTCAATCTTAAGAGAAGTTTTAAGTAACCAAACCACATTTTTTGCGTAGTCTACTGATGGAATAAAAAAAAATCATTCAAATAGGTCTATATAGGCCTCTAGTTTTCAAAAGTAGATGTTAATTAAGAACTGATCTTATTTTCATCGTGGGTTATAGTTCAATAAATAACGTGTGTGATTTATGGGGCACAATAAATAAGCCAAGATGTCCTACAGACAAAGAATATTGAAATGGATCGTCAAGTATAAAGTTTGACTGTCGCTTCAAATTCAACTTCAAATAGTGTTACGAGTCGGGCGTAACTAGAAAGTAGAAGCCAGCAACAAACGATAACAATTAACAGAATTTATTAACAAAAATATCAAATAAACAGTGACAATATTACAATAGTACAAAACAATACCTTAGACGTTAAATTCAAAAGACAAATTATTCCAGTCTTAATTCCAGTCTGATCCTGATCCAAACTGAATGTAATCCAAGCACACGAAGTAATCCTCACTTTAGTCTAGTCTGATCCGAATCCAAACTGAATGTAATCCAACCACACGAAGTAATCCTCACTTTAGTCTAGTCTGATCCGAATCCAAACTGAATGTAATCCAAGCACTAATTATAGGACACAAACACAAGATAATCCCCACTGTAGTCTGGCAATCATGTATTAACTAGTGAACACTGAGATGTAAAAAGCTTTTCCTTTTATAATAACAAAGAAACTTCCAGAAAATTCATGTTAAAATCAGTTGCATAATTTCTAGTAATCAGATTGTAAAAAGGCCCGGAAACTTCCAGAGCAATATTCCACAAGAGAGAGAATCCAGTTTCAAAAAATAGCAACAGGGGAAAACCATTCAGAAATAGATACACACATGAACAAAGCTAGGAATAACTGGGTACGTACATAACAATAGAATCTACTCTGGTTGTAAGCCCACTAAAAGGAGGGAGCGTTTAACTGACTTAGTCTTTTTCCGCCCACATTACATCATTGCTAAAATAATGTTCCATATACGGAATCCACTATTCACAAAGAAACGCCCTTTCACCCATATATGGAGTTGGTCGATTCGCTAAAGAAACGTCATCATTGCATCATAGCTAAAAAATGGCGTAATTTCCACGTGATAATAGGGGCTAAACCTCGTACACGACCGCGTGGTATTTAACCCTTTACCAAACAGTTCATTTGGGAAGGAAGGTTATTTTTGGAAAAGGAGAAAATTCTGATTATCAGCATTTTCTCATTTTCCTACAATATTTTCTACCATGTCATAAAACTCAACTTCATTTGTTTCACTTTTAAAATTTGACATCTGCCAATGCTTTCAATTTGGAATGGTCTAAAATTTGTCAAATGGGAAAGGGTTAAAGAGCCTTCATTATCAGCTTCATTTCCAGTTCACATTTGACGATCGCCAGTGTTAAGGACGTTTATGACAAATTCTTCCAACGGACAGATTTTTTTTAAACTTTGCACATACAAAGCTCATCATGTCTCTTGTAGATTACAATGGAAAAAAAAAAAAAAACCGGGGGTCCCCGTGCTCGTTTCCGAGAAATTCACTTTTGAAATTCCAAAATTCAGCATATATTGGATTTAACACACTTTCCTTTAACAGTCAATCAAACAGGAAAATTACCAGAAGAATAAACAAATATACATCACTTTAAAGAAAAATATTTCAGTTTTGCACAAAAAACAAGAAAAAGCCTAGTTCTGAGCATGGTAAATGTACCAATATACATTTTATATATAGACCATTGAGTTAAAAAGGGAGATAATTTGACGAGGTTAAGGGTTAATCTTCAATAAAAACATACTTTCTGACGAACAGATTTTTTTTAAAATTTCCACAATCATAGTACTTATAAATCTTGACAATAAGAAAAAATAAAAATGGCACTAACCCGTGCTTCTTTCCCCAGGAAACAGGGATGAAGGTCACTTTGGAAGTTAATTTTTTCCAAGGAAAAATTTTATAATAGAAGCTCAGCAGACATAGAGGGAAAGAAGAAATTGCTCATGCTCATTAAAAGTGATTTCTCCTTTCCCCACATTAATTTTGGATCCTATACTCCTTCAAAAAAATAACATATATACCTCAAATTCGTATCAAACCCTTCATTGTCAACATGTAGTTCTTTTCTCATAAATTTGCATACATGATTATGGCCATACGTCTCATAGAAATACAAAAAAAAAAGAATGTCCGTGGAAAAAATGAGATAAAAGCTTGGCAGACATGATGGAAAAAAGGAAAAATTATTCAGTAGAAGAAATTTCTCCTTTTCCCACAGTATTTTTCAAAAGGAAATAGCTATACTTCAAGAAATAGGTATAATTCAACAGCTTCAATTTTCTGCCTGTTTCATAGTGTAACTGGACTTTTTTCCAGCTAGTTCTTTACCAGTCATATCATCCTTACACTGGCAGGCCAGTTTTGATACTATCACCTTATTCCTGAAAGGATAACATGACAACTGGCCTGCCATTGTCAGGAAAACGTCAGAAGCTGTATCGTTTTCCCCGTTGGATGGCTGACAATTTCCTTTTTCCACGACAAATAAGCGTTCGTTTTGATGAAAACTTCCCCATTTTATTTCGACCATAGAATACCATGGCTGTTGCAACCGTACTAGACCATCCGTAGAATGTTCTACTTGTAAAAGTGCACCGTCGGTCCGCTGTTACTGTTGCCATTTGAGTGAAAAATATGCAATAGCGCTGATAGTTTTTCTATCTGTGAGAAATACACATGCGCAGTATGGATGCGCGTGAACATTTACACCAAACGTCATTAAACAATATCAAATATGGGAGAATTTGACCAAGATTTTGAGGAAGTAACGTCTAGACTCAGCCTATGAAAATTTCTATGTAGACAGATTTACTACAACAGCTTTATTTTTTTTTAAATTTCCACATATTTTCGGTTTAGATCTACTTCTCAATCCTCGTAACAACAGCTTGTTTCAAGCTTCAGGTGGTATGTTTAAGAGGACAACAGACCATATAGGATGATCGGCTTTTATTACATAAATTGTATCTGTGTTTCACCATTTTTTTCAACAGCGTAACTTGTAGATCTACTTGGCATGTGCTAGACCTAATTTAAGCAATTGTTGAATATTAATGAAGGGGGTAGGGTTTAGGTACGCATGCGCAGTAAATCCAGATAAATTCCAGATAAACTGCAACGTTTAAATGGATAAATGATCAAAATAAACCTGCGTTGGGTAGTCTATGGAAGATAGACTGTCAAAAATGTTCAAATATGAGCGTTCAGATTGGATAGAAAAGTAGGACAAAGACTAAATAGTAGAGCCGAATTTATGTGTCATGGTAGAATCTATTTCATCATTGAATAAGAAGTTATTATTGCAGCTAAAACTGGTGTATGATAATTGGTTTTGACAATACATTGATTTGTCGTTGGGTATTGCATAAGAATTAGACAAAAGAAACACAGGGACAGGTTTATCAATATCCATTTGCAAAAGTGTATTTTATAAGCACCGAGGGTATCGATTAAGGGGTAGCAACCCTGGTATATCATTTGGCGTCACAAAACGGGTTTCTAAAATAGGCCCAGAGAATAAATATGTCCACAGTCTACAAGGCGTAAATCACCACATGTACTAATTAGAGACCTATACCAAGAAATATGTCAAAAACCACGCCGAAATCGCGGGTACAACCTACAAAAAACACTATCCTTGCAAACGATAGCATGTTTTAATTCTTTCTTGTTCTACGTACATGTTAAGTACGTGGAGCGTATTCAGATTTTCAAAAGCTAAATTTTGGTATTAAGGCTCATCCCTTATAAAACTGTTTGTTGTTGTTGTTGTTCTTGTTGTTGTTTTCGTGCTCAACGCTGCTGAGCATGAAATTCAAAGTAGATCTATATTATAAATTATATAAGAATAATTAGTATTTTTTTTCCATACTATATTCTGCAATAAATGAGACTTTTGATTTAAACCCTTAAGCTGTTAAGCGCAACTGAACGACTGCTTCGGACATTATAGATCATGATCAGACTGTCTAGAACGTGAAGTGTGATCTTTGATCTACACTGTCCAGTAGGGGGATATTAAGAAAAAACTCTAAAGTTACATTAGATCTAAATATTGGCTGAAGTTTCATTTAATTTTTCCAGTAGGTTTAGGCTTAAGCAGAAACTCATCTGAGAACAGACCCAAGGGCACATGTCGCGTTTATATAAAAATCAAATATTTTATCGAGTCACTGTACTTAAGGTTTTACCATCCTAACGCTTCTAGTGCAATATGGGATGAAATTTCTTATTGGGTGATGAATAAGGATTTATACTGATATAATATTTTTGCACATTTCTTACCGGCCAGAAATTCCTTTAATGTCCATCTTGAAATTATTTGTTAATTTTTTGTAAGTGTTCAGATAAGGGAGATAATTGTTATCTCCTTTTGTAATGAGAATAGAGTGGCCCTAGATTTATTAATGATAATTCTGAGAAGGAAAAACTGGAAAAAGTGGCGCGGTCAAAGAAGTACCATGATACTAATTTTCAATCATAACAACTTTTTTTTAGGATATAGTGAAATCACTGTTTTCCATTGGAATGGTACTACCTTAAACGTCGAGAAAAAATATGACCCATCACACATTAAGGGACTTTCAGGGAACTACGAAAAATATCAATCCTGGTCAGACTGCTCGAACTGCGCAGTCTGACCAGCGTTGACACTTTTCGCTATTATGATATTTTCTGTATGAAAAGTGGTCATTTTACATTGTTATGCAATCATTTCTTAACTATCAGCTTCAATTGACCTTCACTTTTGTTGATCTGTTTTCATCTAATTAATGTGCGGAATTCCCAGATGGTCCCTTTTTGCGTGACAGGTCACTATTCTGTATAAGTTTCATTGCTTTCGATGTGATCGCATTCAACTCATTGTTGCATTTTCACTGTTGTACAAAATTTAAAGAAAAACAAAAACTATTTAAGCATTAGGGAAGCGGATGTAGTTGCGATCTACGCAGAAAAAAATTGTATCAGGTCGTCGACATCGGCAGTACTTAAAGAAGGGTAAACAATCCTTATTTGACCTTCCAAGGCTATCCCCACAAAGGTTGAAGAAACAAAGGTTCATAAATGCAATTTATTTACAGCAATTAAAAGTGTCTTTAGGGTATTATAACGACCTCAGTTTCATAATTGTTATCAAGTAGATGGAGAGCAGATAACCGTTGGTACGGAAATATATGGATTATTTTGGAAGGTTACTTACCCGCCGAACAGAGCTCCAATAGAGGGAGTGATTTTGATTTCAAAGTTGAAAATATTAATAATTCTCCACTTAACCCTCTGTTATGGGTACTCATTAGAATCGTCTCATCGAGACGATTCTAATCGGTACCCACAAAAAAGGGCTTGGGAGAGAAACAATGGATTAAGAATACCATCACTTCCTCTTATCTGGAGCTCTGGCTGAAGTAAACTAAAAATATCATTGTCATGACTGTATTGATAACCAAAATTAATTGACCTTTCTGCAGATTTTGATCGATAGGTGTTCCAACGTCTTATTGGCCAATGAAAACGCAGCATTGGGCGTCATGTAAGCAAAAAAGTCTGACACAATACATTTTGTTATAGACATGCGATAATCTGATCGTGTCTATTTAATCATCAAAACAGCCAACACTATTCGAACTGATAAGAACGTTTGGGGGTAAAATGTTGAAATGAACGTAGAGCAAAATATCAGCTAGATTAAAGCTGAAATAAACGCTCTTTCTCTTTGTATTCGACACCATTTCCTGGTTAGCTTGTCAGACTTGACAACCGACATACCGCGTTACTAAAGGGGGCTTGCCAAACTCGCGTTTACAGAAAGGTCAATTGAGACAGGGACTAGGCGGCTGAATGCACTTCTATCTCCCTCATGCACAATACCATAAGTCATCGCAGTGTTAAACCTTTACCCCATAAGGCATTTCTATGGTTATCTCTAATTGACCCTAAATAACAGCAAGGATGAAGCCCGATTTTTATGTTTATAGAACACCTTTTGATAGCAAAGAAAACATTGTGACAAAAGGTGAAATTGCTCGTCACGAGCAATTTCACCTTTTGCCACAATGTTTTCCAAAGGCTTCTACAAGCAATGCGTAGAAACGAGTATCTATGGAGTAAAGGGTTAACTTAAATACCAATAAAGTCTATCAATTGGTTCAGTCAGTAGTTAGAGGGTTGTTATGGATCCATACCTACGCGATGACGTGCCTTGTATTTGTATTAAATAAATGTGAACATGAAAGGGACCATCTGGGAATTCTGGACATCAATTACATGAAAGCAGATCAATGCTAGTGCACGTCAGTTTAAGTTGTTGATTAAAAAATAATTCATAACAAGGTACAATGACCACTCTTCATACAGAAAATGTCATTAAAACGTAATGTATCAACCATGGTCAGCCTGCGCAGTCTGACCGGGGTTGATACTTTTCGCAGTTCCTAGAAGGTCGCTGTCTGCGTGATGGCCCGCAAATCATTAAGATTTATGGCAAATGAAAAGGTTCTGGTTGAAAGAGATATCGCTGTTTACCGGCTATTTCAAAAAGCAGTTAAGTATCTCCTTTTGCAACCATGCTATCATTACGTGGAAAGTATTTCGTATGAACGGTGTCCAACAAGATTTCACTGCGAGGAACGTTTAGGATGGCGCCTGATTCCTACAAACCGATTCTGATCTTTAGGCATCAAAGACTAAACTCACTAATTTTTCAGGAATAAAGAAATTATGTCACATGGTTTTGAAAACGACGTGCGTGCCAAATATTGAAAAATGATAAGGATAATAATCCTTTTTTTGTCGGAGGATTTCATAATTTGTGGTCTTAAACGGAAATTTACCAGCTCAAAAATCTTGGTTGAACAAAATTCGATGAAGGTCAGGACAGGGTCATATGACAAACGTGAAATTTCATGTGGGATAATAAGTTCCGTTAATGGCTGGCTGTAAAATAAGCGTAAATTGTCTCTTGAAATGGCATCAATAATTGTATACCTTTTTAAGAAAATTAACGATAATGCTACACTTTACAGATACATATGCTCGATTTTCATCCTTTAATTACAGTATCCTTTTGTTGTGTTTCTCTTCGCGGATGAACCAGATCGAGTTTCCATTGAGAAAATATATATAGTTATATAAAAGTCTTGGACGGTCAGTTTAGATAAATGCATAAACATTTATTTCAATCAAAACACGGAGGCAAATCAGATTGTATAGACATGCATGCCTACTGTTTTTACCAGTATTATTCACAACCAACTTTCCTAGCTACTGTCTGCTGAATCAGGCTTACAAAGTATGTGACAGAATTTGTGTTTCTTTCTCAACGTTTGTCACTTTGTTTGAGGCAACTTGTTGCTTGAAAAGAAAAGTTATATGTTAATGGGTAAAATTCAGATACAGAAAGGAATGCATTGATGTTTATGCTGGGTGACGCGAAATAACTGAGACACTGCTAAAAACGGTATCGTGCACAACCAGTTTCAGACTTTCATTTTCGAACGGTAATTGCTCTCTTTATATAGAGATACTTCTAAAATCATGACTGAATTGAAAGGCATAAAGAAAAACCATGTAGATGTAAGAAACCGGATGTACATGTAATGCTTGGATGTTGAAAAACAGCCATTATTCTCCTTTGTTTCTTACTGGTATATGGGATATCCTTTAAAGACAAGATGTAATCTTTTTTAGGAATTTGTTGATTTAATCCTTCATGAAAATACTGTTTAAAAATATCTATGAACTTGTATGCCGTTAACTCGGGTATTCAGTGACGAAAAACTACCAGCAATCCTAAGGGGATTTGGGCCTTTCAACTATAGTCTGACTACAGGTAGTGGAACGGCCAATCTTTATTTCCAGCCTAGGATGAACGATACTAAAATACAGATAATATCTTCAGACTTCCTAAATATCGTGACTCGGAATAATTCAGTGCAATCGACCAGTTAAGCGATAATGACCCGTGGTGCTATGGGTGTCCGTGCACAATGGTCATTATATCATTATGTGTTAAACAGCACGCGATTACTGCCCTGTAGCGACAACTGGTAGCTATGACAACAAATAAGCAGGCTCCAGCATGCCAAAAGTTATTTATCAGTTACATATCAAAGATCAACATATGCTAAGCTTTGACTTGACCAAGTTTGGCATGTATAGTACCGGTCATTGCAAAATAACAAAGACAGTGCCAAGTCCATTCTATAGTATAAAGACATGTTCACCTATAAGAACACCAACAATCATAAAAAGAAGATAAAAGACCATTTTCTCAAATTCTTCGTCCTTGAGAGATTACATAAAGTGCTTTCCATTTCATTACTTTTTCTTTTCAGAAACAGTAAATTTCGATCGACACGCTTATGTAAACATAGACCTAAATTTGTATAGGCTACAAACAGTAAATATATTTTAGACAATACGAAATACCAGTTTCCAAGGACTAGTTGACATACTGAATGTATTGCTCCGCTATTAACATTCACTCATATCACTGCTACAAGTCACCATTTGGTTTAGCCGATCAGAAGTTCTGTTACTTTCACAGTCGGGGAACCTTGATGAATAACATTAAGAACGTTCTCAAGAATGGTTGGTGAATACCGACCCAGGTACAAGACTGGGACTTTGAGGTGATATTCCTATACAAAAAAAACCAATGCTTCCAGTGGCTCGAACCTGAGTCTTCCAAACTAAGAGCCCTACACTTTACAACTCAACACTTAACGCTTGTAATAGAGAAAAGAATATTACAGTAGTTTCTTTTGCCTCGAACTTTTGAGCAGCGATCCGGCAAAAAAGATTTTATTAATGCATTTTTACAATACATTATACCAAGCAAATTAGCACAGGCTCAGCCGAAACGAAATTCCGTTTTTATGTAATTTTCTGTTTTGCTCAAGTCTACTGTAGCACAAAATCTGATGTCGTCGTAATGTGTTGCCTCAGATAAGCCAGCGCGGATTCACACTGATCAACGTGAGCCGCGGACACCATGTGTTCTCGGTACACTAGATCGAATTTTCCATGGAAGAACCGGAGGTGGTGTAAGTATTTTCATTTTTATGGACCTGATTAACCTAGATAGAAATGTTGATTTACAGCAATGTCAAGACGAATGATTGATCTGTTTACACACATACTAGGGAATAACAATACCATCATGTAAGCGAGCTGTGGCTTTATGAGCAACTAGGGTCTTATTGTTTTGAAGTTTGTTGCCGATTTTCGGATAAAATCCCCTAACTATTGTTCATTTTACAAGTTTGTATGATAAGATAAATGTATTCTCTAAAGGAACGCAAAATTTCACTTAGAAATGTCCATCCAAAGCGAAGATATACGTTTTTGAATGGACCTGGGTAGAGGAAAATATGCTAACAAGACACCATTTTCATTTTCAGAGTATGTACATGGACACCAGATCAGAAAAAGCTTGTGGTAACTGGACACCAACCTTTAAATCATCAATATTTCTGCCTGAAACTCGATGCATGGGCTGTATACGAAGACTATTTTTGTAAACATTATGTCACTACGGTCCATTACCGGATAAAGAGCATGTTTAACGCAAATTCATTACTTGTAGCACTTGCATTTTTGAAATATTTGCAACGTTACGGCAATTTACGAAGCAGGCCTACGATGCTTAATCACAATTGAACGGTCATTGCCTCCAATGTTGGTGCAAGACATGTTCTTTTTTTACAGCGTTTTGAACAGTTTTATGAATGGCGTATTAATCCATTACCATGCAATTACGAGCTTTAATGTCCCTGGGAAAGATGGCTTCGAAAAACATTGTCTATAAGGAAAAACCCTTTTAACTAATACAGAGTGTACATTATTTACCACATTTGGCCTAATTCTTAGTTTAACCCATTACCACACAAGCCCTACTTTTGACGCCCCTGAGAAAGGAGCCTTTTGAAAACACTGTGGGAAAAGGAGAAAATAACCAGCATTTTCTCCTTTTCCCACTGTGTTTTCTACCCTTCCCATGACAAATTTCAATTTTTCAGTCACCTTTATTTTGTCGTCTGCAAATGCTTTCAATTTGGACCAGTCTAAAATTTTCTCGTGTGATAAAGAGTTAAATAACTTTCAAATCCGTTTGGCCAAATGCCAGCGGGCTCTAAGAATGGCGTTCTACCCTTCGTACATTTGCATGGGTGCGTTTGTTCGTCTACGCGTTTATTTCTAAAATCTTTATTAAATTGACTTCTCCTCAGAAACCACCAAGTGGAAATTAACAAAATTCGACGTGGATGATTCCATAAATTTCTTTCGAGATACTTCGATCCTTTAAAAAAGATGGCTTATCTGGAAGAAGCTTATTTTCCGTGTACGGCGCGTTGTGAAAATTGTAAAATTTGTCCTCTCAAAAGAACTCAATCACGAGATTGGCATTGGGTAGCTTTCTATCACATTCCTTCAATAAATTTTGATCTGCTGAAAAACATGGCTTTTGTTGGGGACTTATTTTCTCTTTGTGTCATAAAGCGGAAGTACTTGCAGCTCTTTAAATATATTCATTGATAATACATGTATGTAGATCTAGGTTGGTGTCCAGTTACCACAAGCTTTTTCTGATCTGGTGTCCATGTACATACTCTGAAAATGAAAATGGTGTCTTGTTAGCATATTTTCCTCTACCCAGGTCCATTCAAAAACATATCTTCGCTTTGGATGGACATTTCTGAGTGAAATTTTTGTGTTCCTTAAGGGAATACATTTATCTTATCATACAAACTATGAAATGAACAATGGTTAGGGGATTTTGTCCGAAAATCGGCAACAAAATTCAAAACAATAAGACCCCAGTTGCTCATAAAGCCACAGCTCGCTTATATGATGGTATTATTATTCCCTAGTATGTGTGTAAACAGATCAATCATTCGTCTTGACATTGCTGTAAATCAATATTTCTATCTAGGTTAATCAGGTCCATAAAATGAAAATACTTACACCACCTCCGGGTCTTCAATGGAAAATTCGATCTGGTGTACCGAGAACACATGGTGTCCGCGGCTCACGTTGATCAGTGTGGGATTACACAGGCTCTTTACGCAAATGTCCGAATGCCGATTTTCGCGTGTTGCAAGCCATATTACACAGTTAAATCAAAACTTTTTTTTTAACGGGCATGGCTCATATTGTCGGTTTCATATGAAAACATAATGATTACAAGCTGTAGTTACGGGCTTTTGTAAGTAAACCAACGATATGTATAAAGCGTTGTCCGTTGTCCATCCGGTATCCATGCCTTGAGAAAAGGGGACAATTCATATTTGCAAATGGTATCGACCCGTGTCAGGCTTTGCTGTCCGCGCAAGCTAACCTGGACCTAAACCTTTTGCTATTGGTCAATTCTTCTCCATTTCAAAGGACCGGTGTACCCAGTGTACCACAGCATTCAGTTAGTTGGTAGACAAAATAGGCTTATAAATCCGTTAGTATGTAAAGGCTTGCTTCTTCCCTCCCTCCCTCCCCTTGTCCTTCACTACCAACCTCATCTTCGTTACCATTCCTTCCCGACCTCTCTCTCTCTCTCTCTCTCTTTGCTAATAGAGTCTAAGTCTAAAAAGTCTAAAAAGAACCATACAAGTTGTTTCATAAAAAAAAGAAAATAATAATTAGCTTTTATCAATATATTAGAAAAAAAATCATGGATTATAATTATAGTAATCATAGGCACTCGGTTTCAATGGTTTTCACAACTTAAGATTTATTGCTGAATATTTATATCTTACATACTAGAAAGTTCCGCAACGACCATGTTTTAAAGTAACGGAAGTTCTTGATTAGGTTTTCATTTACACTGCCCTCAAATCATCTCTTAGGGGCTGGCCAATACGGGTACAAGGATTTTTTTTACGCCTAAAATAGTTGTTTGCATTATCGTGGTACCCGTATTGGCCAATGACGATTCGGGAGCCAGGGTAAATCGAAAGCTGACCAAGGACCCCCGTTGCCTTAAAACATGGCTGCTGCGAAACCTTCTGGTAATTAAGATATGGAGAAATAGAAGAGGTAAGGTACAAAAGTAAAAGACAGAGAAACTGTGTGTCTATAATAGTAACTCACCGAAAGAGATGACTCACCAAACTGCTGTTGCAAATCCAATTTGAGAATGAATATTGGTAGAAAAACACAAATACTATCGCTAGAATATTATCATTGAAACACAACTTGAGAATACCCATTCACTAAATTAATATCCACAATTTGCAAATCAGCTGAGCTTCGATCATAAAATGCACGCAATTTTGGCGTACGCCTGTTTTAGATAATATAATTCAAGAAGCACATTTGGAAAGTGAAACAACAAAATATACATTTTAATAACGGTGTATAATTCTGGACATTTCATTACAATTACCCATCCATTCACATTGATTTTTTACGCTTGTTCTGCTTTTCCCTAACCATCTAATTTTTCGTCTCATCTCTGTATTTAATATCTTTCGTGTAACGCAATTTGACACCCTTCTTCTTCTTCTTTTTCTTCTTCTTTTTCACCGTCTTTTATTATGTCACGATTATTTCAACGAATCTATTATATAGAGGATATTTTTTTCGATGAAAGATCGAAATTTAGTTCATCGAGTGTACACCATCGGTAATATTTTCACGAGTGCCGGAGCCACGAGTGAAAATATTACCGATTGTGTTCACGAGATGAAGTATATTTCGATCTTTCACCGAAAAAAAGAAATATTCTATTTATTTCATACTTTTAACCCTTTCTAGGAGGAGCGTTATCAAAATTCAGTACTGTTATTTCCGTTATTCCCCATACCCCTCCCGCATAGCCACGCATTGCAATATTACGTCAACCGCGAGAAATGTAAGGTATACGACGTCATATTTCCCATCTGGTTGTGAGGCACGCGCAATTTACCTAGGCAACAAGAACGTGAAAATCTGTATTTCCACTGCTGGTACCAGTTTAAGATCGAAAAATATATTCACTGCTGTTTCTCGATATCCTACCGGAAAGCATGAAATAATATGCTATTATTCCCACACAACTTGTGAAGGTTTGAAGTTTTATGTTACGCTATGCTATCATGCATTATGGAGATTCAGCCCTGCCTTACCAGTGCATGTTTCGCCCACCCGGGTGGCTCAGGGTGAGCGTGTCGGACTCCTGACCTAGTGGTTGTGAGTTCGATACCCGGTTGAGGGAAATTTCTTTTCGGCATAGTTTCGCCTCTCACCTCTGCTGAAGCATATGAGAAAAGTAGTCGATGGCTTTGGAATAAAAGTTGTGTTAGTAATGGTGTGAGTACTGGTGTAAGAAAGCAAGGAAACACATGTGCGGCATGATATAACCTTAGCTGTTAAAGGGGCGTTAAACGCTAATACAACCAACCGACCAGAGCATGTTTCTTATGCATATTACTTGAGAAGTATCAGGAGAGATAACCAATCTAAAACTTATACTGTTAGTACCCACTTACTTAAGTTCTCACTTTGTCTTGAAAAGGATGAAGCTGTTTTTTATGGGTATATGACATTTTTTGATAGCATAGAAAGCATTGTGACAAAAGGTGAAATCGCTCGAGCAAGTTCACCTTTTGCCACATTGTTTTCCAAAAGGCTCCTACAAGTAATGCGTAAAAATGAGTATCGATGGAGTAAAGCGTTAAGGTTCATTTGCGCAATAATTGGTTAAGTGTACAGTCCCTGCCGCCATGTTCAAGAACCACTCTCCAGCCAGTTTGAATTCTAAGTATCAATACTAGATGTCTGATCAGTTAAGGCAGAGAGTGAATCTTATGCCACTTCATAGTCTGAAAATACCTGTGGAATGAAATGCATAACGATTCGTCAAAAGCAGATCCTGAATGCAACCAGCTTGAGAACTAAATACAAAAGCATCAAGTTAGTTCAACAAAGAAACAATCAACTGTATTGCATTTACTTGTGATTATATTTTTGCACCCCCTCCCTCCCAGGCCAAAAAGGTCACCTCAGTCGTTGTATATACCGTTTAATGATAGATTGAGTGTTAGTTTAAGTTTGAGAGGTCTTTTTTTACGCTGCATTCAACATTATTCAGTAATAACACAGTGCCAGCTTAGTCTTTTTTAAATTCTATTTTCCTGGGTTCCAAAAGTCTCAGTCATATAGTCCGATGACCAGACGTAACAAATGCAAAGCTGGGGGAACTCATTCGGTTGAACATGACAGCTTTACTCAGCAAGAGCTCTAAAATTCATAATGTATACACAAGGGCGCTGTTTCGTAAATGGTCTTACGAACAATTGCGTAAGTTTTACGTAACTATAGTATAGTGGTATAAAACTGCTACCAGATACGACATAACTATCACTATTATTTTAGAAAACTATTGTGATAAATCAAAGTTTCTTGGGAATAGCTTTCCAATTTATCTTGATGAAATTTCCATGAAAACTTTGATTTTTCGCTATAGTTTTCAGAAACATTCAATTGATAGTTATTATGTACCTTGCAGCAGATTAATGCCACTATACTAAAACTTGCGCAAATTTTGTTCGTAACTGCCTTGTTGAAACGAGGCCCAGGGCCCGTATTCACCAACCATTCTTAAGAACGTTCGTAAGACCATTCGGTTAAGCCAATTAGAAGCTGTGTTACTTATAAATTTAGAAAACCTTGGAGAATAAGACTAAGAATATTCTCAAGAATGGTTGGTGAATACGGGTCCAGATATCAGATAAATCAACTGACACACTTCTAGAAGTTGTACATGCGTCCAATGCTTCTAAAAATTCCACAACATTTTGACTCACGTTGTATATCATACGTTCTGCGTAGAGGGAAGCAAGGGTGATGATCGTAATAACAGATTTGGACTGTAAACAATCACAGTATAGGAGGAGATAAACAACTATTGGAATGAATAATTAAATAGGCATTTAACCCTTCGCAAACGTTTATTGGCACGTGTCGGTAGAAAACGTCGTTTAATTCTTTCAGCTGAATTCGGCTTGAGTGGGATATAAATTTTCTATAAAGCATACATCCAAAATCAGTTTCACGTGGTATGATCGTGATTTACATGATCAGTAAGACCACCAAAATTTACCATCATCTGTCTGGAGGGTGAAAGTCATTTCTCTTGGCGATCTCATCAACACTATTGGTAAATCACGGCGGTATATAACCGCCCCCCCAAACCCAGCAGGTTTTCATTGCATGCTGTGGCAACGGTTCGGATATAAAGGCAGCCACCATTTTTTTCCAGCACAATGGTAATAATTACTGTAATTATTGACTCTTTGTTTTACTTTTTTAAAATCTTTTTTTTTTTTATTGTGATGATTCAAATGCTAGAGTTAATTCGAATCATTTTCATATATTGGTTTTCGATCACATCTTTATCGGGATAAAACTAAAACTATACACTTGTATGGTTACTTTCATCTCTTCATCCAGTAACTGTGATAACATCCATTTCAGACATCGATTTTAATTTCCCAATAATATTAGAAAAAAAAAATCATTTGTTGAAAAAAAATTAAGACATCTGTCTTTTAAATGTGTAAATTTTTAATTCTAACATGACATGTGAATTTGGCACAGTGCAACGAAAACTTGGTAATATCTACATGTACGTTACTCCATAAAGAGTAACGTCTTTCTACATAGAGCGACGTCATTCTGTATAAATTAATTAAGTAAATTATTCAATGAAAAATAATCTGTATCCGCGTTTCCACTCTAAGGATAAATTTTATTTCTTTTCATTAAGAGTTGGCCTTGTTAGAATCGAATTAATCTTCTTTGCGTAGTGGTTTATCTTTTAGTAAACCACGCTATGAATAGTGAGACGCAATGAATAAACCACTAGGGCTGTCGCCCTCGTGGATATTTTTTTTTGTGTGTCTCATAACCCTCGACTGTGGTTTAATGAACGATAAAACACGACAGAAAGAAGATTCTTTCCTGACTAAATCCAATACATTTTAATTGTAACGTCTATCAGCAGGATCAGTATTCACCAACCATTGTTGAAAACGTTATTCGTCTTATTCTCCACGACTTTTTAACTTTTTAAGTAACACAATTGGTTAAACTACTCGGTTCAGCCAATCAGAAGTGATGTTGCATTCAAAATTAGAAATTATAGAGAATAAGAATGAGCACGTTCTTAAGATTGGCTAGTGAATACGAACCCTGGTCACTTAGCATATCCATGATCTCTCTCTCTCTCTTTCTCGTTTGATGTATAATTAAATTTACATTGAAAGCGTCCATATTTTCACACTTTTCCCACTCAAATTCTTTCCTACTTATTCATTCATAAGTAGGCTGTTGTTGGACGGGCAAATTCATATAACGTTTAACCTTTTACCTTATAAGGCATTTCTATGGTATATCTAATTGACCCTAAAAAAGAGCAAGGATAAAGCCGATTCTTATGTGTATATGACACCTTTTGACAGTGTAGAAACATTGTGGCAAAAGATAAAATTGCTTGTCACGAGCTATTTCACCTTTTGCCGCAATGTTTTCCAAAGGCTCCCACAAGCAATGCGTAGCAATGAGTATCTATGGAGTAAAGGATTAAAATATGTGTATTGAAAGGGTTAACATTTGACCAAAGTTATGTGTTCCAAAAGTTGACCAGAATTCGAAATTTTTAGTCAAATGTGAAATCTATTTCTTTACGTATGAACATAATCACTTATACGTCATTGTAATATAAATGTAACCATAGAGTATCTTTTGCCTAATTGTAATCCCAAAGTTTTCAAGTAACAAATCCTACTTAAAGGTAAAAAAAAGACTATGTCTATGCAATCTCTCAGTACATTTGTCTGATGATGAGTCTTTCATGAGCATATGGTCTGGTCAGGCTGCGCAGACTGTGCAGACTGACAAGTTCAGTTAATTTTTGCAGATTCATCAAACCTCCCTTCACACAGAGCACCCTCAATTATCAGTAAATCGATATTTGAGTACAGATCAGGGCCTGTGTTCACCAACTATTCCTGAGAATATTCTTAGTCTTAATCTCCAAGGTTTTCTAAATTTGTGAGTAACACAACTTCTGATTGGCTAAACCAATCGGTTTAGCCAATCAGAAGTTGTGTCACTCACAAAAGTAGAAAATTCTGGAGAATAAGACAAAGAACGTTCTTAGGAATGGTTGGTGAATACGTACCTAGGACGCACTTCCTGTGCTCAATATTGTGTTTTTAGATTTTAAGTAATAAGATTTTGATTTTTTTTTGTTCAATAGTATATTAGTTATGTCACGCTGGTAACTGCACCTTTCAATTTGTTTGAAGTGATAACACTCTATGCAAGTCACAGAATAAGCGCCATACATTAAAAAAAAGTTGCAAAGGTGTTCAGTAATGAGAAGGAGTCGAAGTCTATCGGAATGGCATTTTTCTATCTACGGAAAGAGTTTTAACCTAGCCAAATTTGAAGCTACAAATTTGTGGTTACTACCCTTACTTTTCATATAAAAGCTCCTTAAAAATTATGTTGAAAGAACATTAGAAAGAACATTTGAAATTTGAAAATGGGATGGTTTGAAGAAGGGCATGTTTTCATCAACCATTCTTGGGAATACTCTTAGATTTATTATCCAGATTTATTTGATTTGAGAATGATTAAACCACTTGGTTTAGCTAGTTAGAAGTTGTGTCTCTTTCAAATTTAGAAAATATTGGAGGGTAAAACTAAGAATGGTCTTGACGATGGTTGGTGAATACACCCTAAGTGAGTCGTGAATTAGTTCGTACGAAACGGGTTTGAGGCCAGCTTGGCAAAGTTAATGTCAGTCAATTGATGTTCAGTCGAGTTATATAATTATATAATTATGTGTTCGGGGTCGATAGTTGATTCAATGATTTAACACGAGGGTTTTGTTGCAATTTTAGGGTCTCCTGTTCCCGAGCGTAGTCTTATTCGTCGCCATTTCTTCAGCATTATGTTCCCTACCAACTGGCATAAGGCTAGACTGCGACTGTGCTCAACAGATGTACAACTGTGACGTCAGGTGCAAACTTCACTACCGACTTGCCTATAACATGAATGTGTGTCTAACAGTGTGCGCATTGGATTATGGGAACTGTGTGGAAAGGTGCTCCGGAGAGGAAATACATTTCGTTGATACAACAGTAAGAAACTATATTGATGAAACGGACAGAAAACGGAAATAGATACTACCAATCTCAAGATGTCGCCTTACAATGCATCTGTAATTTTAATGATCATAAATGTTTAATTAAAGTTATTCATAAACGCTTTACGCTTCTATTTATGTTGTCTTTTCACTTAAACAAATACATCTGCATTTTTTTTTTTTCACTTTTCATTTATTTATTTATTCATTAAAATATTTATTAAAGAAATATGGGCCATCGGCCAATGATATATAAACAAATTTATAGGACATTCCCTCACAAGATTTCAGATGTTGATAATCATTTAAACTGAGACATTATCATTCGACAGACGAAGAAGTTTTATATTATTCAATTAGAGATTGTCTGCTACAAACAGATCAACAATCTAGTAATTTACAATATCTAATCTTATATCTGGATAGTATAAGACCCCAAAGAAACGACAAAGGTAGTTAGGTTTCTTTAACATATTCTCAAATAGTTTTAACTATATTTGTTAAAAAGCATAAAGCAACTCAGTTTCCATTACAGTTAAACAGTGAAAGGACAACTTTTTTTACAAACGCAGGGGAGAAATGAGCGAGTGTATAGATACGTGCTTAGTTTTATTAAGTATATCTTGTTTGTCTTAACTTCAACTACAGCGTCTTTCATTAAAGGTACTTAAGAACTAGGGTTTTCACTGTAATCAACTACTCTGAAGCGTTAGATATTTGATAAGGTAGTTTCATAAGAATCACTACTTGTGTAGTAAATAAATATGTGATACTTGCAATCAAGGCCCCTCTTTGTGTTTAAGATGTGAATATTCTAATATATTAATTGTATGTTGTTGTGGTAATATGTGTGATCATCGTTTTGAACCCTTTACTACTCTATATCGTGTTTTGACGACCCTTAAGAATGATGCTTTTGAACACATTGGTGGTACTGAAGAAAATACTGACTACCAGCATTTTCTTCTTTTTTTTCCCACAATGTTTTCCAAACTATCAAAGACTTAGCAAATTTTTTAGCTAAATTCATTTTGTCATCTGTAAATTCATCCAAGTGAATTGGGTCCCTATGTTTGCCGTTTGGCAAGGAGTAAAACATTTTTTTTTTTTAATTTCCTTAAACAAGCCAATTATTACTGCACACAACAGTGTTGCATAGCTTATTCCTTATAATCCTCAAGTCTCTACAGAATATATCAACTAGAGCTCAAATCATTCACCGAAAAAGAAAAAAGGTGGCAGCCAGCACAAAGTGAGCTTTTGTGAACGTGCCGTGTCTGTCATGCGTTGTCAACCTCTGCCCTGTGAAAGCTCTAGAGGCTACTTATGAACTTGGTGATTGTTTGTTTTTATGTGACTTTGGCGTGACTTTGGTGATATCGCGGACGAATTTGAAATGAGTCAGGTCACAAATTATGTCACAATGTCGATTGAAGATGTGTAAATTCCACAGGCCACATTTTCAGTCAAATTCTAATGAAAACTGCATGGTCAGAATAATTGTCGAAATGATATCTCCGATGCGGTGAAAATGGGTCACATTGGCCAAAAACTACGATAGCTGATCAAATTTTTGTAAAAAAAAGATTGTGTAAACTCTACTGTACAGGCCATATTTCTAGCCAGTATTCATAAAAGTTTGTCTTGATGATATCTCAAACCAGTTCGAAAATGGTACATGTCGGGTTAAAAACATGGGAAACTCTAGATGAACTCCAAAAAGGGTTACATTTTGTCAAAAAGTAGGTAACGATGTCAAAAGGTAAAAAAAAAACAAAGACAAAAACCCTTACATGGGCTTTACAAACGACAATATCAGTATAAAACTCATGAAAAATTATCAGAAAGCTTGTCCAGAGGATATCTCGGAAATGTTTTTAAATGGCTCCCACTAGTGATAAAAGAGGGTCACCGAATCAAAACATTTTTTGAAAAACTATTCATACATTTTAGAGGCAAAAATGTCAGTGCCATAGTAATGAAAATTAGTAAGAATTTTTGTGTGGTAATTTCATGTATTCATGAAAAATGAAAAAGGGTATTATTTATCAGTTAAAAAAATTGGTCACTAGGACAGATCTTAGAAAAATCTAGTATATGCTCTAAGGGCCAAGTTTTTATCGTACACTCTCTATGCCACAGTTTTATTCCCATTCTCTTGAAAGTTGCCAGAATGATTATCCTGATGATATCTCGAACGAGTTCTAAATTTAGCCACCGAGTCGTATCACTGAGTCACGTTTTTGTAAAACCTTCTGTACACTACTAGTGGCCAAACGTTGGTTATGTTTATATTGATAATATCTGTACGAGTGTAAAATTTGATTATGTTTTGTCCGTGATCAAACGGTAGGTCACAAAATCAAATATTTGAAAAACTTTGTGCACTGTCAAGAAAACCCTTTTTTCTGGGGGGGGGGGGGGGGGGGGGGGGGGGGCGCAGTCCTCATAGAAATTTATCAGAGTCTTTACTTTGATAAAATCTCAGACGAGTTCAAAATTTTGTTGCATTGGGTCAAAAAAGTAGGTCACGTGATAAATCTGTAAGTCCAAATTTTTACTCGTGTTTTTTTTTTCTGATATCACAATAACGTTTTGAAAATGAGTCCACATAGTAACAGCTCGGTCATCAGACAAATACATTGACTACACTTCGTATTTTTGCGTTCTCAAGGTTACAAAGACTCGGGTGAGCGATTAGGGGCCACCATAGCCCTCAATGAGAAATGTGGCAATTTGCACCTGATTTAATATTTCGTCTGTAAGTACCTTGAATTTGTACATGTCTGAAATTTTGTCGTTGGTTAAGAGGAAGTGGTCCTATGTTGCCAAGCAGTGTAATGTCTGGATGACATCTTCACAAGCCAAGGGTGACGATCCACTACGCTACTCTACCCTTGGCGGATCGAGCTTGATTTCGACATTCCCCCTATACACGTTCTCATAAGTTGCAGCTAGCTCTAATTGCACGAATCAAATCGCTCGTAGCATTTCATCTTTGATGAAAATAGAACAAGGTCGGGACCATTCGGATAAAAATACGAGCTGAGCACGGATACCTCCGTGGATGTATGCACGATCTGTAAATTATTAGACCGGCCCTCCACTAGGACCCCGAAAGGTTCCCGATCGTAAAAATGACAGGTACTGGATGCTTCGGCACATCTTCGCAATGATCGGGAACCGTTCTTGGTGTTTCTTGAACCCATCTGGAAACATTCTTAGTCTGTCGGGGCCTATTCGGAATCAAAAAAGCTTCAGGATCCAAATTTTAAAGGTTTTAAAATTTGGACGCCGATCTTTGAGTTCGGAGAAGCGTCGGGACCGTCGGCATCCCTTCGGGGAACCTTCAGCGATCATTCTGGACGTTCTGAAACACATCGCGCATAATTCGGCAGCATTCGGCGAGATTTCCTATTTACTGTGTCACCCCGAGCAGTTCTGGAAAGATAAATCGCCTATATATACCTTGGCACTCACATCGCCAACATGTCGGCATTGATTCTTAAACGCTTAAGTATGTTCTGCAAGTGAACTGCAGCCATTCTGCGTGATCGGGAAACACTCTGTCAACAATCCTGGACCGACCGGCATTTTTCTGAACTGGATCCGCATACTTCGGTAAGATTTTGGCAACCTTTCGCATACTGTTCTGCGTATCACTGCCGAACGAGCCCCGTTTGCCGAGCTCCGCCCATTTTCATCCCGAAAGCTCCCCGAAATTAGCCATTCTTCATCTGCAACCCTTCGACAAGCAATCGGGGTTGTAGTGGAGGGCAGGCCTTACCGAAATAAACTTTACAGAACGTTTCTGTGTGACCAATAAATTATCACAGTTTTTAGGCTATATTTCGGCATATGACCATGGAATGTCGAAGTACGATTGTGTTTAATGCTTCATGTTGAATTATTGTATTCGTAAGCGATTTGTAAAACGATATTTCATTGGCTATAAGAAATATAATGTAAAGGGGGATAATAACCAGCATCCAATAGGGGGCGTATAGAGGGAATCTCGAAATCGGGCTCGATCCGCCAAGGTAAAATCCACGTAATGTTTGTAACCTTGGCCGGTGAAGATGTCTGGATGGAGGTAGTGGGTTTTTCATGGTAGTTTCCTTGAGTAGAACACCTCAGGGTCCAGTTCCAGTACTGGCTAGACCCACGAGTGAGTTTTCTTGAATAATTAAATGTTACAGCACAGAATTCATGAAATGCACTTGTTCATCTAGGAAAACGCCAGAGTATTTAATTCTCAAGAATGTTTTGACAAGAATGTGTTTCAAAAGTGAATATAAGTATATGCCCAAGGTCAGATTGCGCATTCTGTTCACCCTGATCTTTATCGGTGCTGTCAACTAAAACTTGGCACTCTTTGAGTAAATCCTTAGGATATTAAGCAAAATAGGATAAGCCTTTAAAGACAGTGTAGATCAAGATCCAAGTGCACAGAATGTGTCTGCAGTCTGATCTTGGATCTACATTGTCCCACACCACGATGATTTGAACAAAGATTTTTAAAATCGCAAAGTTAGGCTTTAATTACATTTTTGTTTTATTATGCAGCTGAGAAGGGCTAAATTATTGAAATAAAGTATAAAAAGCGAGAAATACGATGCGGCACGATCTGTGTAAGAAGGTCTAATTGTATATGTACAATTTTGGTCAAAGTATAGCATCAAATCATGGGAGGTTAAGGTTCAAGATACGAATGCAGGTTATGTGCAGTCCGCTCAATCCATTTTAAAAGCAGTCATTGGCACGAAGAGAATTTTCCGGAAGTTTTGCTATCAAGGAAAGTAATAGTGTAAAAAAATAAGATAGTCTTTAGAACAGTTATCTCCCTTCAATACGTTTTTTTTTTAACGTCTGGCTGGTCGAAGACCATGCATGGGGCTTTTATAAAAGAGAAGGTAAAGCATTGAATGGTTGGTGTTAAACGCCGTTTTCAAGAATTTTTCATACTTATATCACGGCGGCAAATGCGCCTGTTCATGCTTTCTTTGAGTTTCGTTCTCCAATACTCCTCACAATATTCTTTCCAAGCCCCTGGATACTTTCCTTCATAACCTTAATCGAGACAATGGACAGCGGTGAGTGAGGAATGAATCCTGTAGCAAGGACTATCATCGATCCTGGAAAAAAATAAATTGATCGAGCCGACAATCGAACCAGCAACCCTCTTTTCTCAAGTCATGCTTTAAGACTGTGCTAACGGAGCTCTGCTGAAGGTAAAGTAACTTGATTTGACAGTATGTAATAATAATGCTGAACACAAAAAACGAATTGACACTTTCGTGAAAAGGAAATTGATTCCGGTTATTACGATTGAAAGTGCCGGTTATTTTTCCCCATATCAGTAAGACATCTAAAAATATATGTATTACATCTAAATATTTTATTATTTAGAATCTTCTGAACAATCAAATCTTTATCTGTACTCTATACAACAAGATCTGATATAGTTTTAGCATGTCAAGCCGAATGACGTCACGCTTATGCCATGCCACTACGTCAGTTGTGGATTCAGCTAACCTGTCCGCACCTTAATTTAAGTACATGTATATTTCAAACATCTGCTACGAAACTGCCAATCCTCTGCCAAGAAGGTCCCAGTTATAGCCCTGGGTTAAAGTTTGCCCTGCGCCCCCTGGGGATAAAGAATTTTGTATGTGGCTTTATCTAATGGACCTCTACCAAGAATTACACCCGGTATAGCCTAGAGTAATGATTTGCTCTGTCCAGGGGGATGGGTCAGCTTTAACATGGATTTATATTGTGAAAACTTAAAAGATCTTCATCTCTTTATTTACCATGTCACAATGAAACCTGTTACCGAACGACTGTGTTTTTTTACAACTAGTCAAGAAAAGGACTTTTGAAACTATTTTTGGAAAAGAGAAGTATTCTGATCATAAGCATTAATCCTTTTTCCCGCTATGCTTTCTACTCTTTCACAGACAAATCTTTTGATTTGAGCCCTGGTTTTGTTGTAACCAATATGTCAGAACATTTCGTCGGTTTACTTCGAAAACCTCGTAACTATAGCTTGTCACAAGCTGTAGTTACGAGGTTTTTGACGTAAACCGACGATTTGTCATCTGATAATGAGTTACCGACAGACTTTATTATTCTATAATAATCTCTTTCTGATATCATTTGCCATAAAAAAAATATTGTTTATGAGTCTTTATGATAAGTGCACAGTTCAAAAATGTACCTTTCACCCTTTCCTAAACAACCTGGGGTCCAGTGTTTTCACGACCCTGGGGGAACAAATACTAACACTTTGAAAACGTTGTTGGACAAGAAGAAAATTCTGGAAACTAAAATGTTTTCACTTCCCACAATGTTTTATACTCTTTCATGGATATTAACCATCGTTCAAGTAATATTCACATTATCAGCTGCAGTCTCTTTATCAGCTACTGATGCTTTTCAACCTGGACAAGTCTAAAGTTTTGTCGTTTGGTAAATGGTTTATTATTTTCAATTTCTGTCATTATCATACATAAACAATCTGAACTTCCTTTTTCTGGAACGGCTTGACCATTTACATCCTTCGTTATCGGTTCTCTTTGTACTGTAAAAACTAGTTTTAATAGCAACTTCAAAACATCACAGGCTTTAATTGAATTTCTAGATTTTGAGCACAGGAACTATTTGTGTGGCTACAGATTCACGCTTGACAAGAGATGACATGCCGAAGATGAAGTCAGATTGAATACACATGCCTGGATCAACAAAGTTTTACTCTTGCGATCAATCATCCACTCATGAAATCCATATGACACAAAAAAAATCTCGTAATTTGCAATGCTATCAAAATTATGCAAGCTTCTTTTATTTATTAATTATAGACGAAGATATAGTAAGAAGTCTTCTTCCGGTTGGTGTAATGATATGCGCCAATTAGGGATATATAGAACATAGACATACTGACATAAAATTCTTCTACTAGTACTTTGCACAATACTCTTTCCAACCTACTAGCTCTTTTCCTGAATAAACATCTTCAAAACATTGAAGCGAAATGGAACGAAGCCTGTCGCAATGACTATCATCAATTCCTAGAAAGAATTTGGCCGAGCTTAGAGTTTTAACCAGCGACCTCTTAAATTAAGCCCTTTACCACTCCGATTGAGCTACCGGTTAGGCTTTTTGCTATCGATGGCTCTATTTTGTTGTGTAGACCACTAAATAAGAAATCGTGTTACCCCTACCAAGCTTTTGATATAACATTATTATCCAATCACATGAAACAAAGCTCCAGATTTCAGGAGGTATGCAAGGAGTCTTTTCGATTGTCTTTGAGATAGACAGTGCTGCTGCAAATGAACGGATCGGCGTGAAAACTAAAGATAACTTTTTCTGTAGTAGGCCTTGTTCATGAAACCTGTCTTTCGTGAAACGATGTACGAAATGAATTCATTACTATACAGTAGTTCTACTGAAACGAATGCCAAAAACTGACTGATGGCAGACATAAGAATGCTAAAGAAACGTGTGTTCTAGACGCAAAGTTTTTAAGTTTCTGACAAAATTCGCCTTGGCGTTTGACCTTCTAAAAGGTTTTTTGTACTACATACGACGTTAGCAATGCCAATTACTTTTGAAACGACAGTGTGACAACAATAAAAAGGCTCATTACTAATCGTTTATTTGATACTAATTAAAAACATGGTCCATAGAGTTGAGAACCAAGATTTAGACGAGATGATAAAAGATGAAGACACTATTACATTCTCTTTTTTTTCTTTTGTAACACTCGCCGTTGATGTTTTTTTTTTTTTCTAAATGACATACAATAAAACCTCGTATGATGGCAATATGGTTATCGTGATATCTTTATTAGATTACAGATTTTTTCGCCTTACCTTTGAAATATCGAGCCACCACACAATATATAGTGGAGGACTAGTGTTGTTCCCACCATTTTTTCTGATCCTGGTGTTGCTGTCCTGTCTGGTTTTGTTAATGGCTCTCCTCGGACATTGCTTCTCACAAGTGATTATCTTGCGCACCAGACTTTTCTTCAGGGTCCATGTCTGGCACTTATAGGTAATGGTGAAGATGAAGATAGTCAATGAGTTTGGCTTCAGTGTCAGTGAGGATGTTAAGACGTTTGAGGAGAGGCGCAATCTTGTAGCTAACATTTTGGCTTTTTGTACTGTCCTATCAGTCTCCTTGTTGAACTCTTCGTGTTCGAGAAAATACTGTTAAGATACTTGAACTCGCTGATTTGTTCCAAGTTTGGAAAATTAGGTTTTTCAAGCTGAATGAACACTCCATTAAAATCTTTCAATGAACATTGATTCATCTAATCTTGAATCCTGTAATATCGTGTTCATGTCATACAAATATTCAGTTAGAGCGGATCCCCTTGCCACAAAAGTGGTTTTGATGCAAATCTATACGTAGGAACGTAATCTAACTATTAAACTGATATGATTTTTACAATCTGTACTCTAAAAATGTGTAAGATACAGGCAGTAGTCCTGGTAGTCAGCGGCGTTTACCTCTCTACCACACATTAAAGTTCCAGACATGTCCAAATTCAAAGTATTTGAAGACGACCAATTAAAGAGTTGCAAATGACTCACTTTTTGATAACAGTATTATAAAACATCGTAGGAAAAAGGAGAAAGCGCTAGCTACTAGCATTTTCTCCATTTCTTATGATTTTTTCAAAGACATTTTCTTTCAGGGTTGTTAAAACTCGGAATTGTGTCGATATTAGTTCAGCTCAGTTTTAACTCTTAACAAAACCACAAAATTTGACCCCAAATTCAAAGCAATTGCAAGCGACAAAATTCACTGTGAGTTAAGACAGTTGTCTATAAAATGTTTAAAACGTTGATGGAAATAGAGAAACTCCAGGTTATAGGCATGTTATCGTTTCCCTCAACGTTTCCGAAAATCCTTCTTCTTCAGGGTAGAGAAAACTTTGGGATGTTTGATAAAAAGTTAAGAATTCCTGTACAAAAGACCTGAATTTATCACATAACCTCCCTTGCTTTCAGTGTTATATAATTGTGACGAATTTTGTTATCTCATACACGTTTGGTATCACATTCGTGTGATGCCGTGTCTGACATTATTTTGTATTTATCTCAAGTTTTAGAAGTGAATGGGTTTTGCGGATATTACCGCGGTTGGACCTTCAGAAGCTTTTGCGTTTTCTGACATATAAATTGTGAAATATCGATATTTATTTCATGCTTTCCGGTATGATATCGAGAAATAGCAGTGAAAATATTTTTCGATCTTATACGGGTACGACCAGTGAAAATACAGATTTTCATGTTCTTGTTGCCTGGGTAAATTGCGCGTCTAGCAGATGGTTAATTACATCCAGATGGAAATATGACGTCATTTACCTTGCATTTCTCGCGCTTGACGTAATATTGTAATGCAGGAGGTGTACGCCTGGGGGAATAGCGGAAAAGAACTGTACTGGATTTCGATAAAGCTCCTCTCAGAAAGGGTTAAAAGTATGAAATAAATAGAATATTTGTTTTTTTCGGTGAAAGATCGCAATTTATTTCATCTCGTGAACACTATCAGTACTATTTTCACGAGTGGCTCAGAAGCCACTCGTGAAAATAGTACCGATGGTGTTCACTCGATGAAATAAATTTTGATCTTTCACCGAAAAAAAAAACATCCTCTGTAAATTGCTCGTCAAGTGAAATGTAAATAAGCTCGCCAAAAGATTGCCTAACGATATTTTCTCTAGATTTGTTCATTATTATTTTCTCAAACACCAACTCATGTCAAATCCTTTATGTCTGCGATTGAGGTTAAAACCAGTGTTCCAGGAATGTTAACTGTGTGAATAATTTACATGTATCTCAGAAACAAATTTGAAAAACACGTCTTTAACAGCATCCTTTCTAATATGAGCAATTGTTAACATTTCAGATATTAATTAATTTAAAACACAAATATCAAAATTATTGCCACAAAAGGAAAAAGTACATCTTTTGTACAATTTCTCCTTTTGCAAGATTTCTATAAAAGTGATCCGTCACCCAACAAAAGGAGGCGTTTATTGGAAGTAATGGATTTAACTGCGCTAGGCAAAGAAAATGAGTCTAACATTATCAAGTTATCAGTGGTGTCCGAGGTTGTGAAATCGTAACTATAAGGCCCTGAGTTCGATACCCGTGAGCAGGTGCTGACTTTGGGACTTCTCGTTGGCCCAAGGCGTGAGTACGGGTGTATTTCCTAGGAAGCAGAATCAAGAGAGATTAGTATAATTTGTTCAGACTTGTTTCTCGGTCGATGTAAAAAAAATGCGCTTAAACTAATATCATGTTAAATTCTTTTAATTTGTTCATAGCCATACTAACCAAGCACATCTCTGCTTCGAAACATTGTTCTTAACTCTTTACCAAACAATTCCTGGTTCTTACGACCCTGAGAAAGAAGCCTTTTGAAAACATTGTGGGAGAAGGAGAAAATGCTGGTAACAGCATTTTCTCCTTTTCCCACAATGTTTTCTACCCTTCACAATATTTTGTCATCTGCAAATGCTTTCGATTTGGACAAACCTAAAATTTGTCGCTTGGTAATGAGATAGTATCTACGACAATAGTTACGGGTAAGATTTCATGTCAAGTTATCGTATGTGTAAAGGAATACAGGAGGTCTGTTATAATGGCAATGTAAAGGCATAAACATGATTAAGATTTGAAACAAATACAAAAAACTTAACAACAAGACTTATTTAAGTCTGACTTCCGTAATCCTCAACCACACAACTCCGACTTGTAATGACCTTGGGAAAGAAGGCATTTGAAAATATTTTGGGAAGGGAAAAAAATACCAAGAAACAACATTTTTTTTTCTTTTTCTATAATGTTTTCTTTATTTTCAAAGACACATCCCATCATTTTAGCAACATCTGATTTTTAGTAGCCAAACGTTTCCTTGTTTGGTAGCGGGTTGAACTATTGTTTATAAGTAAAGATACACTGTAGTTCTATTATAAGTTGGTAAGAAATATCACCTGCCTATGGTGAAAGGTTCCAAAATCACTTAAAATAGTGGGTCAGAATGAATCTTGATGTAATTCAGAGTTAATTGATAAGAAATAAAAAGAAAATGTATTTCTGACCAACTATCAAAATTATGCATGAGCATTACCCTGATTTTACGTTATGTTATGCTCTTTGTTTAAGCACGGTAGAGACTGCAGAAAATCGATTTAGTAAACGAAATAGACGAATTAATTTTTTGAGTATTCAGTCTGCCAAATACGCTCGTAAATGGAATAAACTCATCCTCGGATACCCCGGGGTCTCCCTATTTGCTACGCTACATCGTCCATGTAGCGTAGCAAATAGGGAGACCCCGGGGTATCCGAGGATGGAATAAACTCTTCTCATCAACAAAACCAATGTTGGTCAAATGGTTTCCTTCGACATGCCTGTAAAACTTGATAAGCTCTGTAGGTCTAAAATCAGACGTGATGTCTGAAACATCCTTTTGGCGTGTAATAGATTCATGAGTGTATATGAAGATCATTTAAACGGATGCCCTGCTGTGGCAAAAGGGGGCTTACTGCTTCTCCTTCATATTATATTATACCAAACATGTCAGCATGTAATTATGTAAAGCATGAAATCCATGTTGTCAAAATATTCAAAAAGATTTGGAGGTACCCTGGTTCTTTGCCTGTGTAATGCAGAGAAATGACCCTCCTCTACAAAATGACCCATGGGTAATTTCACTACGTAGAAGAATGACCCGGATCATTATTCTACGTACAGAAATGACCCACTGGGGTCATTTCCCTACGTAGAATAATGACCCGGGTCATTCCTCTACGTAGAGAAATGACTTATGGGTCATTTCGTAAGGAAGGGTCATTTCTCTGCTTTACACCGGCAGAATATTGACCAGAGGCAAACCTTTAGACCCATGTCAGCCTGTGTTGACTGCGCTGGGTAAAAGGTACGTCTTATTGAGTTTTTCTGAAAAAATATAAATCCCCCCTTTAAAAAAGTAAAAAAAAATAAAAGTCAAAATTTGGTTTAATTCCTCTTTATCTCATACCAGTTCAAATTGATTTCATTTACCAGCCAACCACAAAAATGTTATTCATAAATTTTGAAAAGGTTTAACGTGTCTATAACCCTGGTCTACAATATTCTCAATTTATAACAAGTATGACCAAGTGTTGCACGTTCAGGACGATGCGCTTCTTTAATGACTGACATGTCAGAATTACGTAAAACTTAGCTGTCGTTGGCTGCTTTCCAAATAAATATACACTGATAAGGAACAACACCTTAATTTCATTACCCCTTTGTTTAACTCTTTAACACGCGAAAAAATTCAAGACTTTTACAAACTGATAGTATTTGCATAAGATATATTGAATCTGGTGGAGTTAATATCTTTTGTCTATAAATTGGGATAAAAAAAAAAAAAACATTGTTGAAATAGAAGAAAATGCTACCTACAGGCAAAACTATTTTTAAAGGCTAATTTCGATAAAACACACATTGAAGTGGTAAAGGTTATTTTGTCGTATTGTAAGCAGATCTTAATTTTTCTATCAAGAAATATACAAAAATGATCTGTAATAGTATACTATAGATTTGCGAATGTTTCATTGTAATGTTCCACTTCAGCGTTGAACATCTTGGACCGATATAAGGCAAACAGTGAAAGTAATTAGAATGATTGTTAGAATTATTGTCTTTCCCTTTTTTCTTTCATGAATAATTTATGACGTCTTGGCTTGTTCATGACATCATAGAGGCTTTTAATTGTCCTACAGAAATAAGCTTTCATCTATTAAGCTTTGTCCATTATATTCCGGAAAGTTGAATTTCAGACGCTCTCCGGTACATCTCTCGATACAAGCTGCGTAGTATTTTGCACACTGTGTCAAACAGGTGTTTCGGATATATGAAGGTTTATACTGTCTGGCGCAGGTGTAGTCACAATCATACATGGCACGAGAGCAGAGGCAAGATCGGTATGGTGGTGGTAATGCCTGGATGACGGCGAAAATGGCGATGAAAAGTAACACCACTTTGGATACGAAGCCGACCTAGGAAGTAGAAAGAACATTTTGTTGAAACCTTGAAGTAAAATTAATCATAATTAGAATTAAACCAGTGTTAATTTCTACAATGAGTGTCTGATGTCAGAATTGACAAGCCAGAAAAAGCTCAAATTTTGCTTAAATTATTATTTGGTTCATTATAAATGTTTATTCTGCTTCTCACGTCCCTATTTGCGCAAAGGAATTATCATAGATTTATAATCGTTTAAGATAAATAGCTTAAACTAAAACCGAAAATGTAAAATAACACTTAACAGAAGCTTTCTCTTTTATTTTTATCATACACATGTTCATGTAGGTATGACATAAGAAAGCATAATTATCATTATTGTTCAATCTCAACTATTTTAACATTCTGAAAGATCACAAAGTAATAGTCATCACAGCATTTGGTTTTCCTAAGTAATTGAAAAAATCACTCTCTAACTCGCTATATAAAACAAATCAGACCCGATTTTCAAACTTTCGAGTGCAATCGTTGAACTGTAGACAACAAACAGACAAAAGCTAGCTTAATTATACGTATACCTCGTTTAGATAACAGCCATCAAGCTGCTATGTGCGACTCGCATACGCTCTGCAGACAGAATAGCATGAATCCACTTTGTCCGGCAAGAAGTTATGTTTCTCTCACACACACACCCCCACACACAAAAATGTTGGAAATAATATATATATGGAGTGCAACAAGCGAAAAGGTGCATTCGGACATTTGCGTAAAGTGTCGTCCCGGATTAGCCTGCGCAGTCCGCGCAGGCTAATCCGAGACGGCACTTTACGACTACATTAGATTTTGTGCTACAGTAGTCTTGCGTAAAACAGAAAATCACATAAAATTGGAAAATGTCGTTTCGGATTAGCCTCTGCGGACTGCGCAGGCGGATCCGAGACGACACTTTACGCAAATGTCCGAATGACCCTTTTCGCGTGTTGCACTCCAATTATTGAGTTTTATATATCGGCTTGAAAGTTTTATTCAATTTGCTCGGTAGCATGATAATGATTAAAATTGATTGGGCTTCAGAGAATGAGATTTCTCAGACGATATTGACCTGTTTATCATGAATAATTTTCATTTATTATAAGCCATGTAAAGTCAGTTCTTAGACTATTTCTAATCGTTCAACCTTGAATTTAAGAGAAATATCTTGGTTTACTAATGTCTATGTAGAAATCTTCAAGTTTGGCCCATGTATCAAATTTTAAGGTATTACCATCCAAGTGCTTGTAGTGCAACATGGAAAGAAATTTCTTATTAGTTGATAAGTAAGGATTTATACTAATATAATATTTTTCCACATTTCTAACAGACCGGAAATTCCTTTGATGTCCATCTTGAAATTATTTGTTGATACTTTTGCTAGCTTTTTGAAAGGGGAAGTAATTAATATCTCCGTTTGTCATGAGAATAGAGTGGCCTTAGATTTATAAATGATAATTCTAAGAAGGAAAAAATGGAAAAAAGTAGCCCAGTCAAAGTAGTACAATAATACTCGTTTTCAATCATAGTAACATTTTTAGGATTATATTAAAGCGGAAATAGCTGTTTTCCATTAGAATGGTACTACCTTCAATCCGTTCCACTTCGACAGAAATTTTCTAACGCAATAACAGTTTCAAAATAAGTTATGCAAACAGATGGCTGTAACAAATGGGACAATTTTACCTTTTTTTTCTTTATAAAAGTACATAAAATACATAAATACATTCAAAACTTTTACTTGTGCACCCTTTAATCAATATCTGCTTTATTTTGCAATGTCAGTTTTCTTTCCTTTATATATTTCAAAAATATCCATACCAATATTTAAAAAAACAAATGAAAAGATATATGTCCTTTTTACTCATATTTTTCCCTGATTGATAAATTCGGTATAATACTCTCAAAGACAAAATCAGAAAAAAAAAAACGTACCATTTTCAAACTCCGCGAAGAAATTCCAATACAGCTCTGACAGCAACGTCTGTAGTGCAATGCCGACTGTATTTTGTCATCTGCTGTTTAAATAATGGGAGACCAATCCCGTTTGCAGAAGAAAACATAAAAAAACAATGGCACTACAAATAGATATCATCGATGGATGGAATAACAACACTGTTGACCTTTAAACTTTACAATGTCCCTAAATGGATATTCAAATGTCGGTCTAGATTAAAGACGCATGGAGAACAAGTTTATTGCCAGTCATACTGAAATAAATCATCGGGTAACATTACCCTTGAATTCGCCATTTGACCCTTCTCTTTTGCGACTTGATCGACGTGAGGTTCGAAAAAATAACGAGTACCAAATAGCATTTTCTCTTCTATTACAGTGGTCATAATTAACCGAAATCTTAAAGAACCGAAATGCAATAGAAATAGGGAATAGGTGATGTTGTTTACTCGAATAAAATACATTTCGATCTTTCACCCCCAAATCTTTATATTATATGCTCTTACCACCCCCCTTTTTGGGGGTGGGGGTGAAGGGGGTGGGGGATGGGGATTATGGGTGGCAGAGAGGACTTTCATGAAAAATAGGTAATTCCCCATGGTGTATTACGATATTATGTATAGCGCGAGAAATTCGGAGAAAATTACGGCATATTTCCTGCTGGTTGAATGGCATGCACTGTTAACCCAGGTAACAAGTGCCTGTGAACGACTGTTTCCGCCTTCAGTTGAAAGAATTAGAAAACAAAATCGACTTTTTGGTATTTTTCACCGGTCGTAACCATGAAATATCGAACAACACACTACCCTTATTGTTCGATAAACTGCTAAAAAGCATGAAATAAACGAAGTTTTGTGTCATTCAAAAGATTTTTTTTTTTGTCTTCAAACCATAAATGTAAATGAGACGAATGCGTTTCCAAGTAAATGTTTAGTTATGCTGTTCAAGAATGTTAGACCTAATACATGATAAGTGTAGTTTCTACCTCTCTTTCAATGTTCATGTGATAAACTGTTTTAGCTTCATTGTCACGGCTTAAAGATTCATACGTCAGATTCAATCATAGAAATTGTTCTCAAGCAGTTTCTTAAAGTCACTGTTGTGACATTCTCGGTCAGCTATAGAAAAAAGGCATGTATTCATCTAATGTTATCTTTTAAAGTCATTAATATTTTACTGAAATTCCGACACTATCCATCGAATTATTTGAAGAAAATTGTTTTAATATATCGAAGACGAATCCTACAATTAAATAAGAACCTAGTCTAAAATTATCTGTGAATACGACCCGTGGTCCTGCTGAGACGGAATGCTAAAATAAATTGAATAGAATTTCGGCCATAATCCCTCTAAAGGTTATAAAGCCCGAAGTATCATTTAAAAAGGGTATAGAACTCCAGATGGAGGGAGTGATTTTGATTTCAAAATTGAAAATATAAATTATTATCCACTAAACCCTATGTTGGAGGTACTCATTAGAATCGTCTCACTGAGACGATTCTAATGAGTACCCACAACATAGGGTTTGGAAGTGAAAAAATGGATTTAGCATACCATCACTCCATATTATCTGGAGCTCTGAGGGTATTAGAGATAACTATATAAGACCAGATATAAGTTACTCTATCCGCTGGCAATATAAGCGACGCCCTGGGGGAAAAAGGCGTTTCATGTGTT
Organism: Tridacna crocea; assembly: GCA_943736015.1. Taxonomy (NCBI): domain Eukaryota; kingdom Metazoa; phylum Mollusca; class Bivalvia; order Cardiida; family Cardiidae; genus Tridacna; species Tridacna crocea. Next base: position 24,714,719 of record OX031059.1, on the reverse strand, counting down.
TTCATAAAGCATTATACGATTATAGCGGGCAAAACGTCGCAAAAATGCCAACATATCCATTTCGTCTTAAGACTCGCCAAATTACATGAAAAAAAAACCAGCTGAACAATAGCATAAAGTTTCGATTCAGGTCAGCTTGGGCAGACATGAGTCGATACATTTTGCCCATGCATTTAACGCATTTTGCTCGGATTTCATATAAATTGTTCGATATCAATTAAATGCACCAAGAATGTTAAGAGTAAATTGCACGCTATTATGCACCTCTGACATATCAGTTCATTGGTTCTTTCTTTCTCCATCTAAATCTGACAAGGAATATTTTGATGCTCAACACAGATTCAAACCCTACACTATTATGGCACACTTCTGCCGTTAACTTTAACGTCATCTATAATTAGATACGATTTCGGAACATCTTCGTCTACAACCTTAAATCTCCTTTTCTCCGAATAGTTCTAATGTTGCTCGTAGGAGGAATTCCGAGTGATTTTACAGACTTCCTTTTATTTCGAGTATTGTCAAAATTTATCAATGAAGCTACTATTGCTTATGATTCGATTTATTACTCATTGCAATCTTATGGAGTCAAAAACGATCACCTTCATCCAAATGATAGATTTTTTTTTATATATAGATAATGGGATACTGATAGAACTATCACGAAAACGTTGTGAGAAAATGTTGTTAACCAGCAATTTCTTCTTTTCCCACAATGTCTTCTACGCTATCAAACATAAAGTCCATCATGAGAGCTACATTTAAATTGCTGGCTGCCAAAGTTTTCAAATTAGACTTGTGCATTTTTTTTGTGATGTGATAGAGGGTTAAGTTCTTAACCATAATCAAAATTTCTTTCCAGCCAGGCACGGAAAAAATATTTTTTGGACATAAATGAAATTAGAGTTACAAGAAATGTATTGAATTTCATGTTGTAAGTCTGCATTTAGTGCGGTGTTTTGTAAATGCGTGACTTAATTACCAGTTGACACCAGATTTTGGCATCGCAATAAAAAGGAAGCTTCTGAAGAATTGATCATGTTTAGTATGTCGCTGGCGATTCTTTACTTTCGTGCTAACACGTTATTACATCAGAGAGTGCTTTCAGCTTTTTTAAGGACCCCGTCATAAAAGCAATATGACGTATATCCATACAGGCTTTTAACATTTGTTAATAGCAGTAGAAAGCGATCGAAGATATTGATGGTTTGTTAAATGTGATCTAAGTAATGCCAAAGTGCACACTTCCTTTCGGTGTTAATGGAGTTAATGTAAGATGTGTTGAAATTGTTTTTATAGGGAAGGTGGGATCCTCCATTGCTTCGAGGTGTGTTTGACATGTAATCGGGAAACCCTGGTTAGATTCTAAGCTGGGTTAGACACTCAAGGACCGAATATGATATGCATGTTCAAGCTGAAAGCTGAGAATATGTGAAGTGTCTGGAAGATATCAAATGAAAAACAAAATGAAATCGGCATGGAAAATCTGAAGAAAAATTAACAAATAGAAGACATTCTTTTAAACAGATACAGCGCTGCAAGTTACAACATTAGTTCTAAGTTGCCAAAAAGTTAAATTGGTATTGCCATTCTTCTCTCTGGCTACCTTACTTGTTTGGGTGGGATATGTGCTTTTTCCTTTGCATTTTCATATGACCGATTGTCTTTCAAATACATATAGGATCCGGAATAAGCATGGATATATATATACAGGGTGTCCCATAATATCTGTCCCCATAAAGAATTTGAATAACTTTTTTATTTATAGGAATATTCTGGATGTTAATATACCATAGTAAAGCATATAGAATAAAATTTTATATAACCAAAAAATATCGGGAAAAAGTGGACGTCAAGACGTCATTTATGATGTCATTTCATGTTCTTAGTTTTTGCAAGATGGCGCCGTCCAAAGAACAGTAAAGAAGTAGTAAAGCTTTACTATGAAAGTAAATCACCTGTCGCTGTGATCAGATCCATGAAAAGGAAATATCCTGAGCTAGGTGAATTCAATAAGAAGCAAATTAAAAGAATTGTACAGCGTTTTGAGGCTACAGGTTCAATTGAAGACGGAAGACACACAAACCCCGGACGTCCAAGATCTGTTAGAACTGATGAAACAATACTGAGTAGATCAAGTGAAATCGGCGATTGTTGAAACACCACAAAGGTCAGTGAGACGAGTATTAGGTGACATTACTAACTCGGCTAGCCGTTCAAGTGTACATAGGATGTTACGTTACGATTTGAAACTTACTCCTTACACAGTATGCTTTATATGCCTTGACTCGTGGGTATTTCTAAAAATAGCCGTGGGCACGTGTGATGACGTCATGTAAATGTAATTTTCTTTTGCGAAAAAAACACAACTTACCTCTTACCTGCATATTGCCACAGTTTCATATCTGTAGTCTGCTCTGGTATGATAATGCAAAAAAAGTTATAAAAGGACTACACAACATTCATTTGCAACTTGTTTTTCCTTGAGTCGTGGTTGGTCAGTGACGGAAGTACACCTGCCAAAAAGTCTCACACCACTCTTCAAATTGTCACAAAACTTGTAAACTGTAAACTTGTAACTGTTAATGTTCAACATGTATTGCTTAAAATTTTATTTAATCAGCCTAAAAAATACACAAACTTTAAATGTTAGAAATTTATCTTTTTTTTTTTTTTTTTTTTGCACGAGTTAATTAATATTACTAACAACAATGAGGACAATAGAAGTCCCCATGTCTTCTGACGACTCTCACTGTAGAACAAAATCTCAAGTGACACTAGTGCCCACATTTTGTGCATTCTGCCCACTTAACAATAACAATATCATTACAGTCTTTCAAACCTGGAGGAGAGAAACGGTTACAAATGCAGCATGTTTCATCTTCATCTTCTAAATCAGATCCACTATCATTATCAAACTGCAGCTTTTTATTTGCATTTCTTTGACATAATCCACTAGTTGATGGTTTTGGTGATGTACATTTTGTATGGATTTTTCTTTTTATATTTTCAGATTTAGTTGATGGCTGTTTTGTTTTGTTGAGATCATACTCTTCAATTACTCTTACAAGGTCAGCAGTTATACATTTCCCACCAAGTCTTGGCTTTTTTGCTTTTGATACTTTGATGTTTGGAGACCTTAATTTCGGACCTGTATCAATCATTTTCTGGGACAAAAGTTCCCGCATAGTTTGGGACACCTGTTCTGGTACTTGACTTTTCTTAGGGAATGATTTTGAGGGAAGCAACAATTCCTCTGGAACAACATTTGCATTAAAAGGAGATATCCCACATTTTTTAAAAGCTGCAACAATATTTGTTGGTGTCATAGTTTTCAGGTAAGCATTTCCAGACAAAGCAGCTACATCGTACCTGTTTATAACACTTCCACGTTGTTTTGCCATCACCAGGTTACATTGGCTGTAATAGCAAGCTTTGAAAGGAGCAAAACAACCAACATCAAGAGGTTGGAGAGCATGAGAGGCATGAGGGGGTTAAACAAATAAAATAATGTTGTGTTCAATTGCCCATTTCATAAGGTCTAAATTTACATGGGATGCATGACCGTCGTATATTAATAGGACTGGGTCATGGTTGTCACCTGAACCTTTTTGGATGTATTTCAGAAAATGTGTTTTCAAATATTTCATCAATATTTGACCATTTGACCAGCCAGATTCAGACATCTCATAGGCTGAATTAGGTGCAGCACCATGTAGAAGATCATCATTTCTAAGCTTCCCTTTGAAAACATAGAATGGTGGTAAAGCAGTACCAGCAGCATTAATACATGCAATAAGAGTGGTAGTTGTAGAACTGGGTGAAGTAACTGCTTGTATTTTACAAGATGATTTCCTTGCAATAACTTTCAAAGGCCTGTGTTCCAACTGCAAACCAGTTTCATCCAAATTATAGATGAGGTGAGGTTTAGTTTTAAGGCCATGCCGTTCAAGCACAACATTTAAATCAAAGAAGTAAGAATCAATAACTTCTTGGGTAAGTGAAGATGCCCTTGTTGATGATAAAGATCTAGGTTTGATTACTTTTAAACGACAGTCCCATCTTTTCAAAAATGCATAGTACCATTTGTCACTTAAAGATTTCCCTTGTTCAATGCGACCAAGTTTCACTGCCATTTCTGTTGCCAACACATTTAACTGTGACCTGTTTAAACCATATCCAATTTTGGCAAGTTCTTCTAGATGATCCACCAATGATTCCTCTTCATCATGTGAGAAGAATGATGTTTTTCCCCAGGATGAATTTATGTGCACTTTGCCCAAGATCCTGTCTCTCAGAGTTTGCGCTGGGACCCCATAAAGTCTTGCAGCTCTTTCAGTTGGAACCTTATCATTTTTTACAGCATTATAAGCCTGCAGCAAAGCTTCTCTGGAATATTGCTTATTTCTTTTTACAGATTGCTTTGGATGTGCCTAAAATGAAATAGAAATGACAGATGAGAAAAAAGAACTATCATTGTCAATAAAAATTGCTAATAAAATCAAACAGATCTATGAGAAAAAAGAACTATCAGTGTCAATAAAAACTGTTAATAAAAACAACTGCTAAATTTCCCCTCCCTTAGTGCTGAAATTTAATAGTGGTGTGAGACCTTTTTTAAAAGATGCTGCGCATGCGCACAACATTAAATTGGTGACCTTGCACTTTGAGTAAGAAAACATGTAAACAAACACTAGGAAAAGTATGTTTTAGGCAGTTACCATGACAAAAGCAATTACATCTGAATGAAAAAGTAAAAAACAGTGGATAATCTGCATTTTAATAAGTAAATACCTGTTTTAACTGCATATCTGGAGCTGATAGACATCCGTGACGCTTCGTCAAAAAGAACCGGATCGAACGATTGAAGATGCCGATCTTCGTTCCTTAGAAATACACGTGTTTTGCTTACCCACGACTTACGGAAAACCCACGACTTAAGGAAAACCAACCATATCTATCATGCAGCATCTAAAACAATCTGATGTTGAAAGTTGTTTGTCGTTCGCAAGATGGATGATCACTAACAATGACATTGCTGATAAGATATGGTTTTCAGATGAAGCGCATTTTCACATTAATGCTGAAGTAAACAAGAAAAACTTTAGATACTGGGGACCGAAAAGCCAAATTATTACTTAGAGAAACCCTTGCATTCCGAGAAAATAACTGTGTGGGCTGCGTTTAGCGCAGATGGAATCATTGGTCCATTTTTCTATGAGGACGGAGAAGGTTGTGTTGAGACTGTAAATAAGGACGGTTACTTGAATATTTTGAAGGGCAAGTTTCTCCCAGCATTGCGTAGAAAAGGTATACAACTGGATAATATTTGGTTTCAGCAAGACGGAGCCGCCCCACACACAGCAGTAGCCGTACTGGAGTGGTTAGCAAAAAAGTTTGGACAAAATGTCATATCGTTAAAGACTGATATTGAATGGCCTCCCCACTCTCCGGATTTAAGCCCCCTTGACTTTTTCTTGTGGGGATATCTTAAAGACAGGGTATATAAACCTTCACCACAAACCACTGAAGAACTAAAACTAGCCATTAAAAGGGAAATCAGAAACATTAGGCGCATGCACATCAGTAATTCAAAATTTTCAACACAGGCTTGACGTCGTCATTAAGCAGAAAGGACGTCATTTGGAACACATTCTGTAAAAGGACATATTTTTTTAAGGTAAAACTGTGTGGATTGTTTTGAAGTAATATATATAAATTATATACCAAACAAAACTTTGTTCTATGTATAATATAGTTATGAAACCTGAATTTTTGCCTTCGTTTTTGTTTACAAGTTATTACTTTACGAAATGGGGACAGATATTATGTATATAGTTCTAGGATTCATGAAATAAGTCTAGAAAATTCTGAAGAAATTAATAATATTTTGATAGACGAGTTTACCTCAACTTCATCTGAAAAGTCAACGAATTCCAGGCTGTTTTTGTCACATAATGATACCTCACGCATAGGGATATCCCATGCATAGATTAGATAAAAACCATTGACGCAAACACGGACCTGAATTCCTATGAATAAAATCTGACTTCTACTCTGGTATTAAGTTTATTGTCCAAGTTTATCATGACGTCATCACTTAGATCAGACAATTGAAAATACGTGGTATCAAAAACTCTGTTTCCAAAGATGGTTTAATTAATGTAACGTTAAAACATGCATTATAGATCTATATACATGTAATACGTTTTGTGTCAGGTTCTTTCCTGTTATGGATTGAAAAACTCATTTAAAAAATTGATGTGACGAAATTAAGTTTCACTGGTGAAGGAACTACGACTTCAGTAAAACCTTTCAAATCAAGAATCTAAGCTGTTTTTAAATTTCTACATTAGGCCTACAAACCACATCGGTTCACAACCTAAACAAGGGTCTTTAAAAACCTAGCATTTTGAAACCTTGTTTTAATGTTATGATCTTGCAGTAATGTTGTATTTTTTTTTTTTTTTTCTTTTGAAAAAAAAAGAAGCACATTCATAATAGGTAATTCTACCAGTTGAACTATTGATTGAAAAAGGTGGATCAATTCCCGCAAAAATGACTTTTCTCCAATAGTGAAATATCATGGTTTTAGAACATATGGTGCAATTTGTTCGTCTTCCAGCCAATCAACAAACTGATATTCGTATCTCAAGAAATCTGCTGTAAACGTTCTGATTTAATGGATACCTGATAATCAATGAAATCTCTGAAGTTGTATTCTGTATCATTCTAAGGGTACAATGCTCAACGTTCTTCCTAGATCTGTTACACGAATGTCTTTCCCGTTAGTGTGAATGATAAATGAAATTGTACATGTAACAATATCTGACTAGGTGGCAATTAGATGGTGTCACCCATTGTATACAAATATTATACATTACAGCCAGAACCACTTAGTCGGTTTATGCAAGGTGTTGCCTGGACAAAAATACGCGAACGTCAACAGACAAAAAAGGCTGTCACTATTCCGTGTATGTAGGAAGTTGCAACTGCAGCTACAGTTACTTGTATATTACTTGAAGCAGAGAAACTGAAACAAACGCTACGAGATAACTTCCAATTTTTACATTCATCTAAGGCATATCTAGGTATATGTTTCTGATCGATACTCCGTTCACTCCGTTTCACTCGAGATGTTGACAATGCACAGAAAGATGAAGACAGTCGTTTCGGTTCAAAGAGTTACCACTTTCGTTTTTTCATAATGTCCTATGTTATAGGTACTGATTAGTGTATTCTCGGCAAGATAATACAAATGAGTCTCCAGAGCCCGTATTCACCAACCATTCTTGAGAATATTCTTAGTCTTATTCTCCAAAGTACCTATAATTACTATTTATGGTCATAGACCCATGCTCTGTGCCCGTATTCACCAAATGGTATAGCCAATCAGAAGTTGTGTTTTTTACAAATGTAGAAAAATCTGGAGAATAAGACAGAGCACTTTCTTAAGAATGGTTGTTGAATTCGGGCCCAGAGCATGCGTCTATGATCAGAAATAGTAGTTAGAGTTATTCAATTAGCCAACTTATTTGTACCTCTAATGCAAGTTACCATGTACTTTGATCAGGCAGTGCCTTCTTCCTCTTCTCAATTTTGAAGCACGAGATGGCAGTGATGACTTCTTCAGTTGTAGTTGGCACGTTGTCACTTCAAAAGTTTTAGGGTGACTGGTTATTATCTGTAAATTGAAGAATGTACATGTATACTTGGCAATGGCTTTTGTTCCAACTCAGGTGCACAGTCTTAAATAAGATTTGGAAGTCGTGGTAAATCCGGAGCTGTCGGTGTAATTCGTCCTCGTTGTCTCCCGAAGTACTAGGATTCTGTAGGGATTCGGGCTCTGTGAGACAGGGGAATGAAAAATATCTAACGTTACCATATGATAAAGAAAGTACATGAAATGTATATTCTATGTACAAATGGCCAATTACGACATAAAGCAACACTGTGGAGAAAGAAAAATCGTCAGACACCAGCATTATCATTCTCTTTCACCCATCCCCCAAACTGCTTCGCTTGATAATTTCATAGTGCCCGAACAATCTTATTTGTATGCACATGTACCCGCGAAGTGAACCTTTCATTATAAAAATGTGTGTGTCGTACATTATCATTTTCTACCAGACGATTTTTTTCCTTTCTAGCTCATCCATAGTAGGCTTATTTTGCAAACATTAAAGCGCGGACAGAGTAGATCAAAGACCAGACTTCTGTTTTAACAGCAAGAAGGTAGAGGGGTTCTTTTTATAAAACTAACGCCTACTTTATCGGTATTGAGAGCAAATGAGATTCCACGAATTTGTGCAGTAACAAAGACAGAGGAAGGCTTTGTAAACTAACAGGTGCATTTGATGTTAACCTTAATTGATAGACTTTAGATATCGACTACGAGAGCTCTATAGAGATAAACTGAATTTAGCGTATCGATTGTTAAGACAAAGGTCTTGAATTATTTGAACATCTTGTCATAAAATTGTGAAATGAATGCACTCTATCTAAATTTTTGCTCTTTAAGGTAAATCCCAAAAATATTGGATCAATACAACAATACCAGATATGTCAGATCCAATGCCAGTAGTATCGACCAATTGAGTAGTCGGCACAAAGGTGGATGTATTACGGCCTCTTTGAAAATAGTTGATGTGGTCCAATGTTCGATTACAAACCGTTGCACATATACATGGGTATCAGTATGAAGTACACAAATAAATACTCGTCGCTGGTAAGCTGAAAAAAATGGCCATCTTGGTTAAGACAATACTTAGTTATTCTCGACTATTTTAATGGATAATAAACCGAAATCACTGTAGAAAAATATATCGAGTTCGTAGTACAGTTAAGTATTTATCTAACTTCCTTTTTCTATGTAAATTGTCCACATTTTAGCTCAATAACCGTACGTTGCGATAATCATGTGGGAAAGTTGCCAGTTGCTTGGATAGAATATTGTTAAAAAATGGTAAAAGAAACTGCATGAATGTATGGCTAGGAGCACCTGAAGCATGGTGTCAAAATCAATCAACCAATCAATAATAATTGACCGAGCAGTCAATTCAATCATTCCTCTATTAAATGAACAAATCGTACACCATCTCTCTGCTTGTTAACATTTTCACATAGCGTTTATGTTCTTCGTGCTGTTCCTTTCATCCAAATATTATTGTCTCCAAAGTTATGTCTTAAAAAACGAGATATTATGTCTTTGAAAGGGTGAACATAGCGAGAAAGGGAGAAAATGAACGCCCTGTAAAGTATAGGTTGAGCTATGTCGTGTGAAAAGAGCGTTTGATTTGTTTGCAAAGACTTTTGAAATGTACCAGCCTACAATCCATTCAGGCTGACATGGGTCGAAAAATGGGGCTATTTGTAAATTATTTGCATGTCCAAGGACCAGTCTACGTATTGATTAGGTCCATTTTAAGACGAAAAAGATTTTATAGGTTCATAATTTTGTGGCGCCATGCTTTGAATAAGGCATCAACATCATTTTTGCCAGGGCAGGAATCTTATATATGGCTTGCTACACGCGAAAAGGGTCGCACAGGCTAATCTGAAACGACACTTTCCGTTTTTCTGAAATTTTCTGTTTTGTGCAAGTCTACTCTAGCACAAAATCTAATGCAATCGTAAAGTGCCGTTTCGGATTAGCCTGCACGGACTGCGCAGGCTGATCCGAGACGACACTTTACGCAAATATCCGAATGTCCCTTTTCGTTTGTTTCAAGCCATATGTGGCGTTATTTAAGACTAACAAGTTGTCTCCCAATGTTGAAAATTCAACTGGCCAACAGGGCGACAGAATGGTCAGATCCGTATCACTACATTAACCACCATTCAGTTCAAAATACCGCAGTAAAGGAGTATAATGTAGTAAGATCCACCAAAGCACCTACAATCATTTTAAATATATGTGACCCATCACGCAAAAAGTGACCATCTGGGAAGTGCGAAATGTATCAACCCTGGTCAGACTGCGCGACTTGCGCAGGCTGACCAGGGTTCGCACTTTTGGTTTTAATGACATTTTCTGTATGAAAAGTGTTCATAGTGCTTTGTTATACAATCATTTTTTGAATTAGCAACTTAAACTGACCTGAACCTTTGTTGATCTGTTCATCTAATTGATGTGCAGAATTCCCAGATGGTCCCTTTTTGCGTGATGAGTCACATATGGAGTGCAACACGCGAAAAGGTGCATTCGGACATTTGCGTAAAGTGTCGTCCCGGATTAGCCTGCGCAGTCCGCGCAGGCTAATCCGAGACGGCACTTTACGACTACATTAGGTTTCGTGCCACAGTAGACTTGCGTAAAACAGAAAATCACATAAAATCGGAAAGTGTCGTTTCGGATTAGCCTCTGCGAACTGCGCAGGCGGATCCGAGACGACACTTTACGCAAATGTCCGAATGACCCTTTTCGCGTGTTGCACTCCATATATGCTTAAAGTTAATCCGTATTTGCCGGAAACTTTTCTATATTGCTCGACACAAATCGGCTTTAGGAGTCATGCTAACGCTTAATATGCAGGAGCTATTCAGTAATTTTTAAAACAAGTGTCGATCATGAGCAAACTCTTCGAAAAGATTAATTTGATCTTGGTCCTAAAGGATTTGTGCTTTTGTGTGTGTGTTTCATTTTCTTTTTTTACAACTATTTTCATCTGCTGCTTTTGTCAACATTTTTAAAGCAAATTGGCTAACCGGTTTAGGGCCGTTTATAGATGCCAAGGGTAGAGAATCGCTAGATGAAATCATTTCCTTTCGATGGCTCGCAACTTATCGTTGTCCATTGAGGGAGTGGCATGAAAGTCTGTTAAATTACGTGGGAAGCATGTGAACCAGAAATATCTTTTTTAAATACACGAAACCTTGATTAATTAATGCCGACAAGAATTAAAATGGAATTTCATGGTCTCGTTTACCAACAAAAGATGTCCATTCCTCTCATTTGGCGTTCAGCTGGTAAACTCTAGCAGACGACAAGCTTTTAGACTCAGAAATGTTAAAATCAAGTGCAGACCTCTACAACGACCGAAAGATGTCAATTCTTTTTACCCTCTAAACCCTCATCAAACAACCCCAGGTTTTAAAGACAAACAAACTGAGTAGCCTGCACAATATATTACTGTTTTTTCTTTCTTGACCCGTGGTTGTAAGATTATAAAAGCAGAAGAAATGGATTATTTTTTAAAATAACTGATCGTAGTTACATGCAGATCTGTTACCGCTTGATATTATTATAAAACATCTACACGGGTTACAAGGAGCAATCCCTTCGTCAGGTAACTGACCGGACAACTGATAATGTCTGAACAGCCAACATTGAGTCTTGGACCACTTAATTAAGGGTGTAGGTTCGCGCCTTGCGACTCACCATCTAATATTACAAATAGTCTGTCGGGTGACACGTTAAACCGAAGTTCCGTATGATGGTGCTACACACCGAGCACTTGAAAGAACTAGGGGCAACTTAGGATCGGTTTCATCCTGTACCTTGTAATATCCCCGTAACATAATTGTCTTCTTGGGACGTCATTCGTATGGGCAACCCGTGGGAAAGATAAATAAACAGAAAATCAGTCAATTTGTTATACATGTCTACGCCCTTGCCGACCAACTTCCTCGAATGTGCTTGCTTTTGACGTACGAGTATATGAAGTATATAGCATGAAAGTGCGCTTGAAACATTTTTTGTGTGCGTGCTATAAGGCTGATTTTTGCAGGGTACAAAAACGGCATACTTCTGCGCCAAGTATTTGCTATCATAAAGACACTTGTTTCAATGGCTCATGATCTGGCAGGTACACTGAACCCCAATCTTGGAGTTACATTATTAAAACACTAGCTAACATCGATTTTATTGCAAATAATTCTATCAAAACTATTTTACTCGAAACTAAATACCTGATTGCTTCTGACTACAAGGTCAGTTTTTTTTACAAAATGGCAGAACGACTTGCAATAGATTAGCCCGCAAACTACTAAGCGTACTAATTGACCTTTTGCGGACAGTGTCGATCAAGATCAAACTGCACGGAACGTGCAGTCTGATCTTGGATCCCTACTGTCCGATAAGGAGTTGATATCTTGGCATCGTACGAAGCCCTACTAACTACTCAGTTTCGTGTTACTTAGCAGGATAAGAGTTGGAGGAAAAAACACTCTGCTGTCGTCAATACAGACCCTGGAATGCTATCAATTTGAGATATAGGAACGGACTATTTGCATCATCCGGACTCTTTTGAACGAATATTGACTTTCCTAGTTACTCCAAATAGAGTGCCATTGACTATCCTGTTTCTTGATGTTCGTTTGAATGGTAATTGGCAAATCATAATAGTACTTCGTAAACCCCATGGTACTATTTTACTGGCAATAACTTTATGGCAAATTGTTCCAACCTTTAAGCCTGTTTCACATCAGCCTTACGACAGCCGTACGGGAACATTTTTTGACAAATCGCAGGTCTTCGCGCGGACTCCGCAAGACTTCCGTACGAATTCCCAACGCCGTACGGTTACCTTGGGACCATCGCATATCGATCGTACGGTTTTATACTTGCGTTTGTCTTGCGAAGACTGCACGATGATCGCATGAACATCTTGCGGCTGTCTTGCGAACGCCTTGCGTTTGATGAAAGCCTGTCTGAAGACTACTGCGGAACGTACAAACAGCGTATTGATTCGCACGGCTGCCCCGCAAATGCCTTGCGAAAACTTAGCGTCATCCCTCTACTTTTAAAAGGTTTTATATCTTGTTCGTCATCAGTCGCTATCGAGATTTCTGGAAGAGAAGGCCATGCCTCAGAGACAAAGATCTCAAAAGGGACAGGGGAAGGCTACGGTTGCTGAACCTCCCATTGAACCCGATAAAACCGAGGTACCACCAACCCAGGCTTCAGATGAAGAAAGCATGTGCTTGTACAAGAGTGACAAATATGCCTTTAGCATGAAATAGCGTCGTCCCGTTCTTCATCTACGAGTATCCTATTCATGGCCGCAATACGCAACCTCTGTGCCTGGATAGCCGAAGTTAACTCTTTGAAGGCCTTCTGCAGAATGAGGATGCTGCAGCATACTATTGTGTCTATATATATCCAAAACTGGACAAGAGGAGATAATTTCTCCTCCTTAAGGCGATCGCACGAACACCGTACAACTGTCTTGCAAATTCGTGCTTGCCGTGCGGTGGTCGTAAGAAACTTTGAAAATTCTTACGGCAGTCTTGCGGGTGCCTTGAGAATTTTTGCGGCAGCCTTAAGATAACCGTATGACAGCCGTGCCAACACGTCGCTTTGTTTTTTTCGTACGTTCAACCTGCGGACACCGTACAGTTCGTGAGTCAACCGTACGAACAACGTAAGGAGATCGCTTATCAAATTTGCAGTATGTGCAACGGGTACGAATAGGTTGCGATTGTGTTTGCGGCGGAAATCGTACGACGAAAAAATCGCAAGGCTGATGTGAAACAGGCCTTAACCTGCTTAAGCCTTTCACATCAGCCGTATGACAGCCGTACGGCGACATTTTTTGACAAATCCCAGGACTTCGCGCGGACTTCGCAAGACTGCCGTACGAAATCGCAACGCTGTAGACATCGTAAGCTGGTTTTTCAACATGCTCATTTTCTTTGGGATTTTTTGACTTCGCACGGCAACTGTACGGTTAACACGCCGCAGCCGTACGGTTACCTTGGGCGTTTGTCTTGCAAAGACTGTACGATGATCACATGAACATCTTGGGCTGTCTTGCGAATGCCTTGCGTTTGGTGAAAGTCTGTCTGAAGACTACTGCGAAACGTACGAACAACGGATTGATTCGCACAGCTGCCCCGCAAATGCCTTGCGAAAAGTTAGCGTAATCCCCCCTCTTTTAAAAGTTCTTAAGTTCGTCATCAGGCGCTGTCGAGATTTCAGGAAGAGAAGGCCACGTCTCAGAAACAAAGATCTCAAACGGGAAAGGGGAAGGCTACGGTTGCTGAACCTCCCATTGAACCCGAGAAAACCGAGGTACCACCAACCCACGGTTCAGATGAGCAAAGCATGTGGTTGTACAAGAGTGACAAACATGCCTTTAGCATGAAATAGCGTCGTCCCCATCTTCATCCGCGAGTATGCTGTTCATGGCTGCAATTCGCAACCTATGTTCATGGATAGCTGAAGTTAACTCTGTGATGGCCTTCTACAGAATGAGAATACAGCTGCATACCATTGTGTCTGTATATACGTATATCCAAATCTGGACAAGAGGCGATAATTCCTCCTGCTTAAGGCGATTGCACGAACACCGTACAGCTGTCTTGCAAATTCGTGCTTGAGTGTGGTTGTCGTAATAAATTTTGAAAATTCTTACGGCAGTCTTGCGGGTGCCTTGAGATTTGTGCGGCAGCCCAACCGCATGACAGCCGTGCGAACACGTCGCTTTGTTTTTCTCGTACATTGATTTTCGGACTCGGTACAGTGAAACTGAAACTTCCAAGTCGGTAGTTAAAACCCAAATATTGCTATCTTAAAGTTTTTTCGGAAAACAATTACACCCTCCTTATCGGACAGTGTAGGTCTAAGATCAGACTGCATGTTCTGTGTTGTCTGATCTTGATCTCAATCGTCTCTGTTAAAGGTCCCTGAGTTGCACTTAACGATGTCTGACCCTGATACAATGGAATTTGCGTTCATTTGAAAGGGCTTATTAAGTGTTTATTTGGCAAATGTTTACTAGTCTGTGTAAAATCGTGCCATCTTAAAAGAATGATGGGCATAATAGTTGGAGAATGTCTCCAACATCGATAAAATACGACTGCTTTAGTAAACGACAGAGGAAAACTGAAAGAGCTTATGTATTCCTAAAATATGTACATGTTCTGGTGATCGTATTGCTAACATAGTTTCAGCTGGTGTTAAGTATGCGCTGCTGCAACTATTCTTTCACTGTTATGCATACGATATTTGAAAGATGTCAGAGATGCTGCGTTCTTAATCTCATCCGGTAGGGAATTCCAACCATTAATTATATACGCAGATTTAAGTTGTTAAATTACCAACTGTTTGGGGACGAGAACGTTAAGACGATTTGGAGGAAGTGCATTTACCATTTTGTAAAAGCTTATGTTTTCGCCTTCTTTCGCTCAAAGTTTCCCAACCAGATTCCTGAATTAGATTAACAAAAGCAACGGGTTTTGTACAGCCTGTAACTATTCGTGCAACTGCAATTTGAACTTTGTCTAGCTGTTCCTTTAACCCCTGCAAAGGATTGTCCCATAATGATATCACCATACTCCAGAATAGGCCTAAGAAATGAAAAATAAATGGTCCCGAAGAAACATTAAGTCATGTCATGTTTTCAGATGCCGCATAACCCCAACTCTTTTCCATGCTTTTCCAGGTGATTTCTTGATAGGCTATCCCAAGATATACAGAAAAAATCGGTATACAGAAAAAATCTTAAGTGTTTGTGACTTGAAACTGAGGCTTAATGAGCAACTGGGGTCTTATTGTTTTGAAGTTTGTTGCCGATTTTCGGACAAAATCCCCTAACCATTGTTCATTTTACAAGTTTGTATGATAAGATAAATATATTCCCTAAAGGAACACAAAATTTCACTTTGAAATGTCCATCCAAAGCGAAGATATACGTTTTTGAATGGACCTGGGTAGAGGAAAATATGCTAACAAGACACCATTTTCATTTTCAGAGTATGTACATGGACACCAGATCAGAAACAGATTGTGGTAACTGGACACCAACCTTTAAATCATCAATATTTCTGCCTGGAACTGGATGCATGGGCTGTATACGAAGACTATTTTTATAAACATTATGTCACTACTGTCCATTACCTGATAAAGAGCATGTTCAACGCAATTTCCTTACTTGTAGCACTTGCTTTTTGAAATATTTGCAATGTTACGGCAATTTACGAAGTAGACCTACGATGCTTGATCACAATTGACCGGTCATTGCCTCCAATGTTGGTGCAAGACATGTTCTTTTTTCACAGCGTTTCAGTTTTATGAATGGCGTATTAACCCTTTACCACGCAACCACGAGCTTTAATGTCCCTGGGTAAGATGGCTTCGAAAAACATTGTCTATAAAGAAAAACCCCTATTAACTAATACAGAGTGTACATTATTTACCACATTTGGCCCGATTCTTAGTTTAAATAATTTTCAAATCCGCTTGGCCAACTGCCAGCGAGCTATTAGAATGTCGTTCTGCCCTTCGTACATTTGCATGTGTGCGTTTGTTCGTCTACGCGTTTATTTCTAAAATTTTTATTTAATTGACTTCTCCTCAGAAACCACCAAGTGGAAATCAACAAAATTCAACGTGGATGATTCCATAAATTTCTTCGAGATACTTCGATCCTTTAAAAAAAATGGCTTATGTGGAAGGAGCTCATTTTCCGTTTACGGCGCGTTGTGAAAATTGTAAAATTTGTCCTCTCAAAAGAACTCTATCACGAGATTGGCATTGGGTAGCTTTCTATCACATTCCTTCAATAAATTTTGATCTGCTGAAAAACATGGCTTTTGTTGGTGGGGCTTATTTTCTCTTTGTGTCATAAAGCAGAAGTACTTGCAGCTCTTTAAATAAAGTCATTGATAATGCATGTAAGTAGATCTAAATGTATTTCATAACGCAGATAATCGCTGATGTTTCATTGTATCCAATATGCTTGGTGATCATGATATTAGATATTAATCTTTATTGTTACAAACTTACATATTTCTTGGAAATGCAGCATTAGTGCTCAGAAATAGTTTTGTACGTAGTGTGTTAGGAAATTATTAGAGAGGTTAATTGCAGCCATGGCAAATTACTAAATTAAATCTTTTCTAAAATTCGTCATTTATAAAAAATAAACCACCCCTATTTACTGTTTCGGTTTTTTTTATTTCGCTTTATTTACAAAACCATGACGAAACAGACTGTGTATCAGAACAATTACGCTCGAAGAGAGAATTAGACAGCAAATTCTGTGGCAGTCTGCAATTTGAACTCACCACTGCTGGAGGGTCTGATGACCTCTCCAATAAATTTCAGCAATACGAAATACAGTAAAACCTGGCATGTTAGGCACATGTATTAACAAGCAACCTAAATAAACAAGCATACATGTAGTTTCCGACAAATAGCAATGCACAGACATTCATCTGTATCAAACAAGCACCTGCCTTTGGCAAGCTCTTTTGACCGTCCGTTTGGTAATTGATTAATATAGGTTGAACAGTATCTATTTCTGAGCACTAATGCTGCATTTCCAAGAACTATGTAAGTTTGTAACAATAAAAATTAATATCTCATATATCATGATCACCAAGCATATTGGATACAATGAAACATTATCAGTGATCATCTGCGTTATGAAATACATGTAGATCTACTTACATGCATTATCTATGAATTTATTTAAGGAGCTGCAAGTACTTCCGCTTTATGACACAAAGAGAAAATAAACCCAACCAACAAAAGCCATGTTTTTCAGCAGATCAAAATTTATTGAAGGAATGTGATAGAAAGCTACCCAATGGCAATCTCGTGATAGAGTTCTTTTGAAAGGACAAATTTTACAATTTTCACAACGCGCCGTAAACGGAAAATGAGCTCCTTCCACGTAAGCCATCTTTTTTTAAAGGATCGAAGTATCTCGAAGAAATTTATGGAATCATACACGTTGAATTTTGTTGATTTCTACTTGGTGGTTTCTGAGGAGAAGTCAATCAAATAAAAAATTTAGAAATAAACGCGTAGACGAACAAACGCACGCATGCAAATGTACGAAGGGCAGAAAGCCATTCTAATAGCCCGCTGGCAGTTGGCCAAGCGGATTTGAAAATTATTTAAACTAAGAATCGGGCCAAATGTGGTAAATAATGTACACTCTGAATTAGTTAATAGGGTTTTTTCTTTATAGACAATGTTTAAAGCTCGTGATTGCGTGGTAATGGGTTAATACGCCATTCATAAAACTGAAACGCTGTAAAAAAAGAACATGTCTTGCACCAACATTGGAGGCAATGACCGGTCAATTGTGATCAAGCATCGTTTAGGTCTACTTCGTAAATTGCCGTAACATTGCAAATATTTCAAAAAAGCAAGTGCTACAAGTAATGAAATTGCGTTGAACATGCTCTTTATCAGGTAATGGACCGTAGTGACATAATGTTTATAAAAATAGTCTTCGTATACAGCCCATGCATCCAGTTTCAGGCAGAAATATTGATGATTTAAAGGCTGGTGTCCAGTTACCACAATCTGTTTCTGATCTGGTGTCCATGTACATACTCTGAAAATGGTGTCTTGTTAGCATATTTTCCTCTACACAGGTCCATTCAAAAACGTATATCTTCGCTTTGGATGGACATTTCTAAGTGAAATTTTGTGTTCCTTTAGGGAATATATTTATCTTATCATACAAACTATAAAATGAACAATAGTTAGGAGATTTTGTCCGAAAATCGGCAACAAACTTCAAAACAATAAGACCCCAGTTGCTCATTAAGCCACAGCTCGCTTATATGATGTTATTATTATTCCCTAGTTTGTGTGTAAACAGATCAATCATTCGTCTTGACATTGCTGTAAATCAACATTTCTATCTAGGTTAATCAGGTCCATAAAAATGAAAATACTTACACCACCTCCGGTTCTTCCATGGAAAAATTTGATCTGGTGTACCGAGAACACATGGTGTCCGCGGCTCACGTTGATCAGTGTGTTATATACTAGGACGCAAAAGAAACGCAGGCAACCATACGAGATATTGAACAAGCTTTGAGTCTCCATATGCAGTCAGTCACTACTTTTTTTCACTGCGGAGGGGATACTGTCAATAAGAAGCCAATTTCTCATTTCCTTTCGGCCACAGTGAAATGAAATTTCGTCAAAATATTTAAAAGTGATCACTGGTAAACATAAAATCATAATTTAGACTATGACTTTGTTAAGCGCATTGCTGATACAATCTTTTGGAGAATTCACATAAGTGGTTCTAGTGAAAAGGAGAAAAATCATTTTAGAAAAAGAAACTCCATTTTTCATCATGAGATGAACATCTCATAATGTTCCTTGAATGCTACCTTTTATTTTTTTCATTATCATTTAACAATGGGTTAATTTAGTATAAGACTAATCTATTATTCACTTCATACAATTATAGTGGAATATAAACTGAAATAATGAACTCATTCGCTACATAAATAGACAATCTTAATAGGAAAACGAACATGATCTAAAAGTACACAAAGAAATGAAATAAGCTTTACTGCCTCGCACAAAATAAACGACATCGACATAATAATCAAAAATATTTTTTTATATCTGTAAAGCCATGTGTATACTTTTCGGGGGAAAGTTTTTATAGAAATTATTGACAGTCTTCAGGACTCTGTATCACCACGGATTGGCAAATACCGTCGACGGTCTGAATCCTGTTCACACTGCACAGAACCTGCCTTCTGATCTCTATCCTATACCGTCATTTTTCATTCTCATGATATTCTGGCAAAACAAGCAGCACAACGGTTTGTTATAATAATAACAATAGCTTTATTATGCACACAAGTATACATACTCATTGTACAATCAATACATTGTAAAACATGCATATCATTAAAAATAGAAAAAACCAATTACATGATTAATTTCTTTCAATTCTAGTCGAAGTATCTACAGATTCATGCTGCTAGTTGATGGTTCAGAAACTGAGGAAAAGAAATTTGTATACTGTTTCACAAAATAAAAAGAATAGTTATGCATATCCAAACGCTTAGAGGTAGTGAGAAGATGCATCTACATCCTGCATCCTCATGTTGCGAAAATTAAGAAAATAACCTACGCACGCCAATCTTTCCCAGTGCAAAGTGGATTTAATGTAGTCCAGGTACATAGCAGTAGTGCGAAAACTTGCAAAGCAGATTTCAATGGTTTTCATTATTCTTGCATTAACATATAAAACACTTGTGAGCTTGAAAGATATTTCGTGTGAAGCTGATACACAATTCTGTGTGATAGACAAAAAGAAACAAAAGGGGTTTCACACTACAACTTTTTTTGTATCACTATTTAATATTTCAAGTTTGATTTTTTTTTTCCAAATTCCAATTATTTTCTTTTTCTTCTCCTTTTTTGCTCCAATTATTTTCTTTCTTTTACAAGAGAAGGTAAAGACGAGAGCACATCATATGGATGGAAATGGTTGTGTTTTAGAGAAAACTGACAGTCGAAAAACCGGGCATTACTGTGCCAAAAGTTTTAAAGGTTACCTGTCCTGTTATAATACAAGCAGGTTTTCCTTGTGGTAGTCAATAACTAGCCCAAGTTCGAAATCAATATGATAGTTAAATAGATACTCCAACAATTTTAAAATTAATGCCGCCAGGAAGGAAAGAGATAAAAAAAAACTGTCAAAGTATTTAAAAGCCAAAAGGGCGTTATAACTTTTTCAAAAATAATTTGATGGATACCTGTCCCTGTTGTATGGCTTTCCCTTTTGATAGTTAAAACCAGCCCAAGTTTACAAGTTTACGTAAAGTAAATATCGTCAGTAATGACAAACATATGATTAAATACAAAACAAAG
Organism: Tridacna crocea; assembly: GCA_943736015.1. NCBI lineage: Eukaryota > Metazoa > Mollusca > Bivalvia > Cardiida > Cardiidae > Tridacna > Tridacna crocea. The sequence continues at coordinate 24,694,132 of OX031059.1, read as the reverse complement.
AATTGCATGAAAACACAGACGTCACAAATGACACAGACGACGGGGTATGAAAATGTATCAATATTTTCCTTGAAAGCAGCAGGGCTAAAATGTAAGTTCTTCCACAGAATGAAAAACTGCCATTTGGCGATCATAGGTTTCTTTTCCAAACAATATCGAATATATGGATTACTTCGGCAGCACAATATGGAACATATGCAGCTTTTCCTTTGGCAAGGAAAACATTCACTTTTCAGAGTGTCCAATGAAATTTCTTGTTCCAAAAGGTGTGAGCAGCTGTACAAAATTTAATTGGTTGAATGCATGACTCTTAGTTCATATCAACCACTGAATTTTCTCGTACCAAATATCGTCACGTGACAGAAGATGGCTGCATCTGTTCGAAATAAGCTCCCGGGTCAAAAATTCAACGAATTCTGAGGCGTTTCGTCCTTATTAAAGACAAGGACTATAGGTCAGTAGTATTTTGAAACATTTGTAAAGGGTGAGTGCCACTAATGCTGTGTTTCATTGGATCTAAAGTGCATTTTATATCTTGCAAACGGTTGTACGAAGCTTTGTCAGTGGCGCAGATTTTTGTGCGAGTTTACAAGTTCGAGCAAATGTACCAACCAGACGACATCAGCAACTGACAAACGGTTGTGCTTTTATGGTAGAAAAATATTTTAGCTCTCAGTTGTCGAAAAGGTTATGAGAATAACTGATGGGGTAGAAAAGAAACTTTTTTTGTAACCGGGCGGCGAGTAACGGACTGCATAAAGTTAAATCCTTTGTTTGTAATATATAGTCTATGGGTGCCAGGAATCAAACTACAGACCTCTATGTTGTTAACTAAATTGTTTCGGTTTTTGTATGACCTGCTCATGTCGACAGTTTATATTAGTTTCTGAAGTATGCATGGGTCTTACACAGTTAGATCGTAAACAGCTAACAAGCATTGTTTCCAAGATTTTATATAGATCTAGTAAATATACAATGTCTAAAATCTGGAATCGATGGTTCAATAACACAGCTGAAGTAATACATCCATAATCACGATTCCTTTGAAACTTCACAACCGCGTAAGGTATCACTTGGAAAGAAGCCCCATAGTATCTAGTTTGATAAATGATCTAGGAAATAGGTTAAGGACACGAGTGTTTGCGCAGTTTTAACGACTAAGGTATACAGATGACTTTGTTGGCAATTTTAATTATGAGTTTTGCAAAAGGAGAAGTTCATTTTCTTTTCAAAACGCTTTTTCACCAATCTTTTGGTTGTAACCTGACAGAGGTGAAGGATGAAAAATTGAAGGAACTCTTTCACTTATTGCAAAAAAAAAATTGCGTACTTCATGATACATAAAGAGTTTTCTTTTTGTCTACATGTATCAACGTTATTTCAATAAACGAATTTGGACGGGAGATACTGATAGAACAGTACAGACTTATGGCAGTAACACACTCGAGGTTTGTCATCATTACTCAGCCTGTCTTGCGAAATGATGGGAGTGTCCTGTGAATGAAGATGACCGTAACTTGACACGGAAATCAGTAAGAAAGAAACACCTGGACCGTGTTCATCAGCCACTATAAAACGCATTTTAGTTTAAACATATTTACTTTACATCGATTGAGAAACAAGTTTTATCAACTTATACTAATCTCTCTCGATTCTGCTTCCTGGGAACTACACCAGCACTCGCGCCGAATGTGTGGGCCAATGAAAAATCCCAAAGTTGATACCCGCTCCCGAGTATCGAACGCATTTTAAACGTCATTATAAATTCAGGAAAAAAAAACAATTCCCGACCGAATAAACACAAGTGTACTGTAGCACAAAATCTAATGCATTCGTAAAGTGCCGTCTTGGATTAGTCTGCGCGGACTGCGCAGGCTGATCCGAGACGACACTTTACGCAAATATCCAAATGTCTCTTTTCCCATGTTGCAAGCCAATTATACCAAAACAAACAATCTGCAGAGTTTTTTCTTTTTTTTTATTAGATATCATTAAGACAAAGACTCTGGTCAAATTTCACGACTATCTAACTGAAAAAGCACTCCAGGTTTTTCTGAGTATTGACCAAACGAGATATAAAAACACGAACACTGTAACACAGTTTCATGGTATCAGACTCAAAATGAAGTATTAAATTGCGCACAGGCTTTGTCTTGGATTAAGCCTTGTGACCTGCTTTTGTACCCTACCTGACCTTATTTCAAACTTGTCTGATATACTATCAAGACAAACATTTTGACTAAATTTCATGAGTTTCTGGTAGAAAATGTGGTCTGCAAAGTGCACACAAGGTTTTACTACCTGACATGACCTATTTTGAAGTCACCCGAGAAATTATCAAGACTGTACCTTGTTCGACTCACTTGCAATACAACATATTTTGGATTGGTAATTAGGAAATCCTATTGGAGCCCTTCCTAGAGATGATGATCTACAAATAGGAATGTGCTGTGAGATATGTTCTTGATTTTTACCATCCACAGTGACATCTTAATTTGACAAACAGATAGGAAGGAATAGATACCTCAAATCCAAAAAACAAATTGCAATAATGTCTCAAAAATCAACATGAGAATACAATTATTGAGGCCTCTGGCAGAAAACAAATGTCAAAAATTTAGTTTTTCCCGATCAATTGAATTTAATATGTCCGACGGCAAGCAACGGAAATACATTTTAAGACCTCCTCTTTTTACCCAATAGAAACATGCCTGTAGCTTGTAGTTTGGTCCAATGATTTAGCTGCTGCGATTTGTGCGATTCCTTTGTCTACGTAGACCAAAAAGACTATGTATCTCTTAGAAGTCTAATCCATATCGGTTAATTCGGTGTTTAGGTACTCGCCTCAATACTTTTCTATGCTGACAATCTTGATTATCATATTTTAACCGAACTTTCTTATAAATATACCACCTGTCATTTAGCGCTAGATTTGACAACTCAGCGAGACAGTAAGACTCTAATATTTCATTCTCAAGGCTTCTTTTCATGAATAGAAAAAAAAAACCTTACTGTAATATTTGATATCAGACAGTTCACTTTTCGCTAAAATCAAATGAAGTTAAGCATACCTCCCATTAGACATTTATGGGAAGGTTCGTTTATGAAAAAAACAAAACATAGATGGGACTAACGACATCAAAAATAAACACAGGACTAACAATGAATCTTGTTATTATACTAATCATATAATCTTATTGTATCCATATAGATGTTCTTGTTCAACAAAGGAAACCTGTCTGGGAAAAAGTGGATGTTGTAAATAGTGTGGATGCAAGGTATCTAAAACTGCATCTGCCTGAATGGTGAATACACATTTGTTCCAAAACTTCAGGTGCTGAGGCAAGGCGAACATAGCACCACCTAGTAAATCATGAATTGTGTTAATGTACCTTCCATGGTCAAAAGATGGCTTTTTCTATGACAGCAAGTATGTTTCCCTACGACGATGATAATAGACAGAATTTGCTAATCTGGAAGATATTTTTTTTTCACTCATTTGATGTGTTTGCAAATTGGTTTGAAAAACATAAGAGGATAATTATCCAAAAAGCATAATGGAAAAAAGAGAAAATGCCAGTTGGTAGTATTTTCACATTTTTTCCACAACATTTTCCAAGAGATCTCTCCCACAAGGATATCTTTATATCTATATCTTTTTCTCGACGAGGTTGCATTATGTTTGTTTGCATCATGTTTTCTACAAATAGAGAATAATCTACGACCTAAAAAGGTTTTATTACCATTATTATTATTTACTTTATCTATACCTCATACACACTGGCAAAGAGAATAGCATAAACTGTACATAGTCAGTGGGAAAACCAAGAAGAAAAACTTGAACTGATACATGAACGACACTAACAATGTATTGTGTTCTTCATCGATGACGTCCTTAGCTACGAGGGTTATTTTCCGACTGAAGGCGGCTGCCTCTGATTAATTTTTGGAAAAAAAAGTTTCAGAGACCCTTTCTAGACATATCTCTATTTTCACTTTACTAGACTCATATATCATAATGAACTGCAACTGCCAAGTTGTACAGGAAAACAAGATGGATCACAAATATCTATAGAATTTTCGATAGTGTAGATTTAACTTCATAAATACTTTTTTTTAACCTTCTGTTCTTGGGTCTACACAGTCCGAAAAAAAATGAAACACGTCTGGGACTTGCGCTGAGAAACGGTTGATGTATGCATCTTCAAACGGAATCAGCCCATGTCAGATCGCGCAGGCTGATATAAGTCGATAATTTTTGCCTTCGATATTTTTCAACATGTTAATTTCCATCCACCTTCATGAAGTTGTTGTTAGACAAAAACGGATTACATTGATTAGCAAGAGGCCCTTTTCCGAGAGCGCGGCACATGTGAAGCAATTCATCCACAACTAGCAATTGAAAACGAGTACTCTATTCTCCTAATTTTTTGTTATCAGATGCTGTCTGCTGCAATATGAAGGCAAAGTCGTCTGCAGATGACGTTGTATTACGGAAAGTATAACACCAACGGGATTACCTGAAGGGCACGCTTTAATTATTTATCTATACAAGGACATAGTTTATAGCGTGCTGTTATATGGAATAATCTTGCTGCACGCGAGGCATAATTTGTTTTACGACATATGAGCCTACGTTACTTGCATAAGCTATGCACGAACAAGCATCTTTCTTTTTAATGAATATTTATGAAGAAACGGTCTGATAGACGAGTTTATTGTCTTTATGACTTGTCTACCTATAAGTATTTGCTAGTGAATTCCTAATGTTCGTTCATTTCAAAGGCGTGCTTATGCTACTAATAAGACAGAATTAATCCAATAAAAGAATTGTAGATAGTTTCTGCTTCTGTGCTACGTAGAAAAGATGGAGTTACCACACTAGAAATATATTTCAAATATGCATTATCAAAATGAATTAGGTTCAACACAAAATCACAATGGAAAGAGAAAAAAAGAGTGGTGTACAAGATAATATTGCCCATAAGGGAAAGGGGTCTGTTGCAAGATTCCTGAAGTCCAGGCCCGTATTCACCAACCATTCTTAAGAACATTCTTTGTCTTATTCTTCAGAATTTTAGAACTACATCTGTAAGAAACACAACTTCTGATTGACTAAACCGAATGGTTTAGCCAATCAGAAGTTGTGTTACTGAGAACTTTAGAAAACCTTGGAGAATAAGACTAAGAATATTTAGAGTGGTTGGTGAATACGGGTCCAGGACAAGAATTAAGCTTATTAATCAGCTCATTATTGAAACAAAGGCTTGGCACTCTAATCGAATGATCCCTGTAATCCACAAAGATGTCCGATATGTAATGCGAAGACTCCCGATTTACGTCACAAGAAAATGTGATTCTCACTGCGAAGTCTATTCATATCATTTTACATGTTAAACTAGAACATTGTAGTCATGTTTTAGAGGTCTAGCATTTGATCACGGAGTGGTTAGATAATAAACATAAGATTGGTATCGTTACCTATGGCTTGAGGCAGATTGTAATACATTTATAGCGCGATTGATTTGGAGACCATTATGAATACTCGAAATTATTTTATGTACAGATTGGCCAAGAATCGAACATGGAAACTTCCTAGCCTGCATATTTGTACACAATATACATATTCTATATCTTCTCGTACTCAATGTGTATAATACCGAATGTTTCTGAGGAAATTGTAGATCCGGGCTCGTTTTTGCCCACCACTCTGAAATCAATACAAATTCTATATCTTAAGATCAGTCGTTTGATTAGCAAAAACATGTTGTCTCAGAACTGAAATTTAGAGAGAAAAACACACGCACACACACACATCAACTTTGGTCTTTGAAGGGACAGTTTAGATTGGTGACTGTATTTACAATATTAGTAGTAATGTCCGGACATTACTACTTAAATGTTGTTAAAATGTTATCAATGTTAAATTTACTTACTAGGTCAAAATTCGAAGACACGCCCTTTAATTGGCGGAAAATTTCTGTCTGCCAGCCAGATGGCTTATTTTCATATTGATAATTAGAACAAGATCGATCAAGGACGGCCTGTAACTAGGTACCCTCAGTGGCTTCTACTTACTGAAACCGCTATTTCATACTGTTACTACCCTATGCGCCAGACAATCATAAACAGTCAAGTGCCTGTTTTATAACTGATAGACTACGTCGTCGAACATAGCCACGGTTTTATGACCTCCTCTGAAGAGACATAAACTTAAAAGCATGGCAGACAAATATGCTTATTAGCTGATGATACTATTATTTGGATTTGGTCTGTTTTAACAAACCCTTATATCATTATATCCGCCAAGCCTAAAAATTTTCGTATTTTTCCAGTCAAAGTCAGCCTCTCAATCTATCGATTGAACCGTTTTCCAAGAGAGATAAGAATTAGTGATTTTTTAATTCTGTAGGTCTAACGTCTAATTGTTTACATTTCATGGGAATAATTTTCATTGTGAAGTTTCAATTAACGTGCCTTTTTTGAATTACATAGACCTAGTTCCGTTCGTTTGCAAGGATTGAATACGAAACCTCGGCACGTTTTTTTTTTTTTTGTAACACGCCTATGCGGGTAAAGCTACTCTTTCGATGATAGAGTTATATTTCTACGGAATCCTGTTTCCGCCATCCACTTTTCGACCTACGAGGAACTCGAAAAGTAGAAATAAGGCACAATAACTTCCACTTTTCTAGCAAAACAGTTACCTCGAAAAGTCGAAAAGTTGAAGTTTTTGACCTGACAATTGTCATAAAACTTTCCACTTTTCGACTTCACGTTTGCCTAGAAAAGTAGAAATTAGAAAGCACTAACTTCCACTTTTCGCCTTAAAATGCTAGGTCGAAAAGTAGAAAAGTGGAAGTTTTTCACATGACAATTGTCAATAAAACTTCCACTTTTCGACCTGGAAAAGACAAAGTCGAAAAGTTGAAAAGTCGAAAAGTGGAAAAGTGGAAGTTAGCCGATTAAAACTTCCACTTTTGCAGTTAGGACTAATTTTTCGCAGGATAAATTGGTCGCGTTATTATTTTAAATGTACACCGGACAAAGGAAGATGGCGGGAACGAATGGTAGAGGTTAAATGTACACCGAATAAGTCTGATGTCAGCCACAATACGGCAACTCCCTAATTTTCATTTTAAACCCGCCCTTATCGCATTGCTACGTCCTTCAGGCTTTAACGGTGTACACATTATTAGATGTATTGAAATCATGTGGCCTGCAACACGCGAAAAGGGGCATACGGACATTTGCGTAAAGTGTCGCTTCGTATCAGTCCTCGCAGTTCGACACTTTCCGTTTTATGTAATTTTCAATTTAGCGCAAGTCTACTGTGGCACAAAATCTAATGTGGTCTTAAAGTGCCGTGTAGAATCAATCTGTACCATCTGCGCAGGCTGATCCGAGACGACACATTATAGAAATGTCCGAATGCCCTTTTTCGCATATTGCAAGCCATATACAGTTGATACTTTGGACACTGATTAGTCTTTAAAGTTTAAAGGACCCATTTCACCGAAAATTATTCCCTGAAGATTGAGTTGCGATCTCAAAATGTGACTTGATCGCGGCTGACAGCAAGTAATCGGCGGTTGAACACACCTTGGTCTTCTGTAGTCGCACAAGGTCGAGGGAAAGTATTCCCCCCCCCCCTCCCAAAAAAAAAGATCGAAACTAGGTTTTTGACATGTCAAAAAACTAAGCTGCGACCTGTGCGATCTGGAAAATCGCAGATAGATTGCCGAAAGATCATCCGTTAAACCATTTTTTAAGGGACCTTATCCAACTCGGATTTACTTTGAGAAAACCTACTATAGGCGAAAAGTCTGACCAGATCGAGATGGTCCCTTTTCATGTGACGGGTTGCATATCATGAAATGATACTACTAGACATTACTCAACCGAAATACCAACGCGGCAGATTCGGGGAGGACATATTGATGTTAATGTAACAATGGGGAAAATATCGAGTTCCGAGGACAGAAATCCGTAATCGAGTTCAGAGGACATAAACCCATAATCGACTCCGATCAGCATCATAGATAGGCCTACATCGACATTTTTATTAACCTTGCAAAGATTATGAAGGACCCCGGTGCCCACGCCAAGCCAGTGTTCGAACCAGCGACCCAGATGTTGACAAGTCACACATTTTAACCCATTACTGGTCACGATTCCTGTTTTTGACACCTTTGCAAAATATTATTTAGGAAAACATTGTTAGAAAAGGAGAAATAACTTTTTACAAACTATTTCTCTCACAATGTTGTCTACTCTATATTACACTTAGATTTCAATGCACACTTTGAAATGTCGTCTCCATTTTCTTTAAATTTGGACAGTCTTTTATTTTTTTGTCATCTCGTAATGGGTTAAACTTGGTTTGAAAATGTCAAATTGGGCGCACGCTTGATGCGCAGTTCCTGACTAGATTTGTGTAACTATAAACTCAGCCCATAGGCGGTATCGAATAAAGATAGATGTCAGACTTAAACAGTGTACATGTATACTTATTCGGTGGAGGTTTAAATTTCACCGGGTCCAAAGACGAAGGACCGGTGACACAGGAATTTTTACCCCTACACCGGCTCCAACATTATTCGGTGTGAACTGGCCACCGTTGTATACACCTATACACGTAGTGTATCAGGGGCGGTAACCAGTCTATATTCGGTGCTGATAAACAAACATCCCGTGATAATCAGTCCTAACTAGAAAAGTGGAAGTTTTAACGCTAACTTCTACTTTTCAACTTTTCGACTTTTTTACTTTTCAACTTTTCGATTTTTCAACTTTTCGACTTTGCCTTTTCTAGGTCGAAAAGTGGAAGTTTTACTGACAATTGTCATGTGTAAAACTTCCACTTTTCTACTTTTCGACCTAGCATTTTAAGGCGAAAAGTGGAAGTTAGTGCTTCTTAATTTCTACTTTTCTAGACAAACGTGAGGTCGAAAAGTGGAAAGTTTTATGACAATTGTCAGGTCAAAAACTTCAACTTTTCGACTTTTCGAGGTAACTGTTTTGCTAGAAAAGTGGAAGTTAGTATGCCTAACTTCTACTTTTCGAGTTCCTCGTAGGTCGAAAAGTGGATGGCGGAAACAGGATTCCGTATATTTCAGATAAGAAATAGGATAGCAGTAAACGCGTATTCTGTCTCTGTAGCTCGTCTCCTACCGCTAGCTATTCCATCAGTTATAATGTGATGTAAAACTTGATACTAGGATATGAGTAGTACTTAACGTGAGCACGATGTATGTAATTACAGTGTTTCGAAATGCATTGCTAAATTGTAGGACATAGGTATCACGCAGTCTCGCCAATTCATACACCAAACATAGACCTATAACCGTCGGCTGTTAAGCTATCAATGCAATAGATATACAGAAATTGGTATTAAGTACCAGAAAAGCTGACAATGAATCATAACAACCCATTCTATCAGCCATGAGGCTGATTGTTTCGAGGTCAGAATTACCAACACTGATGAGAACTTCTTTACTTTATCAGTTGATGGAAAAAGATAACTACATGATTTACTGTGCAGTCCTCTTGAACTCTTTCAGCGTAAATATATAAACTCCGCCATTTTTTGAAGCGCTAAAAATGCAAAGCATTGAAATACAAAATTTGTGTTAGAGGTTTGACAATACAAGAATTAGGTATAGGTTCAAGATCCGATTATACGCTCTGTGCAGTCTAAGTTTCATCTTTGCCATCCGCTACAGCTCCTGGTTTGTCATCGGCGCTGAAAGGATTGACACTTCTTCTTCTACTTCTTTTTCGTCTTCTGTATCACAGAATTAAGATTAAAAGCTAAATTTTATCAGGGCATTATTTGTATTTGAATTGTCGGGTCTTTTTACATGGTATTGAATTTAGTAAATAATTATAGGAATGATAGTGTTGCACAGCTAAATGCCATCGGAAAACTACTTTAAAATAATCGAAGATGAAAAACAAAATCAGCATGTGTCCCCAAACAGCAACTATACCGCATTTTTCTACATAAGAGTCATTAAGTCTGTCATAAGTATGCGATGTAAATGAGCATGCAAATGTGATTGTTAGTTAATATAACCAGTATATATTTTCATTTACATTGACTTGTGTTTCAGTTCAAGGTCGGTATTTACTATTACAGGTCGTCTTCTTGTTAACGAACACCCTAAGTAATTGTAACGTATGATAACCGCATTTTAGGCTACGGTTTCTTGGTCCATGGGTCTTTAGGATAAGCGAATGGCGTGCCAGGATTATGCTAGGCTCATACAAGTCTTGTCTTCATCTTTTGCTTTATCATAAGCAAGTCGTTTAAGAAATGAATCGTCGAAATTTGAAGAAATTTTAGATTTCAAACGAATAGATTAAGAATAAAAAATGTATTTGTAGACATATGCAGTTCTAAGGTATCCAAAGCTACCTTTAAAGTAGGAATTGATAGAGAAGAGAAGAAAAAAGTTCAAACGCCGTAGATCTAGTCTTTATTGACGGGCGGTTCTAGGGAAGCTGACTGACATTACATGTGGAAATGAAAGTCAGTCAGCATCCAGGGTTCGTCAAAGTTAGTCAAAAATCACCAGTATCTTCATGTTGTATGACTTTCTTGAGGCTTCAAATATAGTGCTTGTACGGAATCCTGTTTCCGCCATCCACTTTTCGACCTACGAGGAACTCGAAAAGTAGAAATTAGGCACACTAACTTCCACTTTTCTAGCAAAAAAGTTACCTCGAAAAGTCGAAAAGTTGAAGTTTTTGACCTGACAATTGTCATAAAACTTTCCACTTTTCGACCTCACATTTGTCTAGAAAAGTAGAAATTAAGAAGCACTAACTTCCACTTTTCGCCTTAAAATGCTAGGTCGAAAAGTAGAAAAGTGGAAGTTTTTCAGATGACAATTGTCAATAAAACTTCCTTTTTTCGACCTAGAAAAGACAAAGTCGAAAAGTCGAAAAGTAGAAGTTAGCGTTAAAACTTCTACTTTTCTAGTTAGGACTGATTATCACGGGATGTTTGTTTATCAGCACCGAATAATGTTGGAGCCGGTGTAGGGGTAAAAATTCCTGTGTCACCGGTCCTTCATATTTGGACCCGGTGAAAGTTAAACCTCCACCGAATAAGTATACATGTACACTGTTTAAGTCTGACGTCTATCTTTATCCGATACCGCCTATGGGCCGAGTTTATAGTTACACAAATCTAGTCAGGAACTGCGCATAAAGCGTGCGCCCAATTTGACATTTTCAAACTACGTTTAACCCATTACGAGATGACAAAAAATAAAAGACCGTCCAAATTTAAAGAAACTGAAGACGACATTTCAAAGTGTGCATGGAAATCTAAGTGTAATATAGAGTAGACGACATTGTGAGAGAAATAGTTTGTAAAAAGTTATTTCTCCTTTTCTAACAATGTTTCCCTAAATAATATTTTGCAAAGGTGTCAAAAACAGGAATCGTGTGGTAATGGGTTAAACTGTGTGACTTGTCAACATCTGGGTCGCTGGTTCGAACATTGGCTTGCCGTGGGCACCGGGATCCTTCATAATCTTTACAAGGTTAATAAAAATGTCGATGTAGGCCTATTTATGATGCTGATCGGAGTCGATTATGGATTTATGTCCTCCGAACTCGATTACGGATTTCTGTCCTCGGAACTCGATATTTTCCCCATTGTTACATTAACATCAATATGACCTCCCTGAATCTGCCGCGTTGGTATTTCGGTTGAGTAATGTCTAGTAGTGTCATTTCATGATATGCAACCCGTCACATGAAAAGGGACCATCTCGATCTGGTCAGACTGCAGGAATTGTGCCATGTTGAAACTTTTCGCCTATAGCAGGTTTTCTCAAAGTAAATCCGAGTTGGATAAGATCCCTTAAAAAATGGTTTAACGGATGATCTTTCGGCAATCTATCTGCGATTTTCCAGATCGCACAGGTCGCAGCTTAGTTTTTTGACATGTCAAAAATCTAGTTTCGATCTTTTTTTTTGGGGGGGGGAAATACTTTCCCTCGACCTTGTGCGACTACAGAAGACCAAGGTGCGTTCAACCGCCGATTACTTGCGATCAGCAGCGATCAAGCCACATTTTGAGATCGCAACTCAATCTTCAGGGAATATTTTTCGGTGAAATTGGTCCTTTAAATTTTAAAGACTAATCAGTGTCCAAAGTATCAACTATATATGGCTTGCAATATGCGAAAAAGGGCATTCCGACATTTCCATAATGTGTCGTCTCGGATCAGCCTGCGCAGATCGTACAGGCTGATCCTACACGGCACTTTAAGACCACATTAGACTTTGTGCCACAGTAGACTTGGGCTAAAATGAAAATTACATAAAACGGAAAGTTTTATGCGAGGGCTGATGCGAAGCGACACTTTACGCAAATGTCCGTATGCCCCTTTTCGCGTGTTGCAGGCCACATGATTTCAATACATCTAATAATGTGTACACCGTTAAAGCCTGAAGGACGTAGCAATGCGATAAGGGCGGGTTTAAAATGAAAATTAGGGAGTTGCCGTATTATGGCTGACATCACACTTATTCGGCGTACATTTAACCTCTACCATTCGCTCCCGCCATCTTCCTTTGTCCGGTGTACATTTAAAATAATAACGTGACCAATTTATCCGGCGAAAAATTAGTCCTAACTAGAAAAGTGGAAGTTTTAATCGGCTAACTTCCACTTTTCGACTTTTCGACTTTTCGACTTTGTCTTTTCTAGGTCGAAAAGTGGACGTTTTATTGACAATTGTCATGCGAAAAACTTCCACTTTTCTACTTTTCGACCTAGCATTTTAAGGCGAAAAGTGGAAGTAAGTGCTTCCTAATTTCTACTTTTCTAGACAACTGTGAGGTCGAAAAGTGGAAAGTTTTTTGACAATTGTCAGGTCAAAAATTTCAACTTTTCGACTTTTCGAGGTAACTTTTTTGCTAGAAAAGTGGAAGTTAGTGTGCCTAATTTCTACTTTTCGAGTTCCTCGTAGGTCGAAAAGTGGATGGCGGAAACAGGATTCCGTATGCTTGGCTTTTCAGGGAATTCTGTCTTCAAATTTCCAACACAATATTCTTTACTGTCTTTCGGTTCTGCAGAAGCTCTGAAAGTTACTAATGATGGTGAAAACTATAGTCAGTTAGCAAAGTTTGGCAAAATGTAAGGTTTCTCAAAGTATTTGCATTGTGCCATTCCTTACTTTGGTATTGACTAGTATTCCTGCTAAATGGTATTCGGAAAGAATTGTGGTAAATTTATAGGAATTCAAGTGGTAACTGCATTTATATCACTGAACCATTGATAGATAGGAGAATGATAGGACTTAACATGTTCTTTGCAATCAGCAAACACACCCAAAGTCTTTTTTTGCTGGATTCATATTGATTCGGGTAGTAAATAGTTTCTCTACAATCGTTTCACAGATGGTAACAAGTTAAACAGCCGCACCTGTTGCGTGGCCATTTATGAGCTCGGCTGATGCGTCTGCTGTTTGACTACATTATTTCAAGTTTATTACCGTCGGTCAGCGCAATCATCAATGCGAACACAGAATTTCTCAACCAGTACAACAAACTATACTATTTCCGAGCAAATAAAAGCTTTTCAATACATTACCAACAAATTTTAGATGGTTGATTAAATTGAATGGTGTTTTACGCCGCCGCTTTCAACATTCAGTCTGATCACGACGACGACTAACATATTCATTTTGAAATTTGAAATAATACTCAATGGCGGGAGAGCACGGAATCCTATCGCACATACTTCTGCAAAGTATCAAAGAAGGGTTTGATACATAGGACCATTTACTCAGCAGGTTTATGTGTTACAACTTATATTCTTGTATTTGGAGGTGTTTTTTCTCTGGCATCATATCAAGGGTTTAGAGGAAGTTATAAATTCTACGAGAAAGAATAGAAATGTAATTGATTCTGACAGGGAGCATATCTTTCCGTTGTTGTCACAGTTTATCAATATTTTACCCTTTACAAAATACCCCGCTATATTTTCAACACTACGGACGAAAGGTTTTAAAAACATTCAGAAAAATCGTGAATATCATTTATCATCTGTTTTTTCTCCTTTTTCTGCAATTGTTTATACCCCTTCAATAGAAGATATTACAACTTTGGGCACATTTTTTGTGTCGCTTCCAAATGAAATCTGCATTGAAGAATCTAAAGTTTTGTCGTCTGTATAATGGTCGGTCCCTTCCTTATCCATTAGCAACAAGTACTCCCTGGATGGTCTTGAAGTGCTTTGCAAACCGATGTTCTAACACATTTACCCGTTACCAAATAAATCCACTTTTTTATAATGACTTGAAAAATGGCAATTGAAAAAAAATGCGAGAAAATAGGATAATGCTGGAATGCAGTTTTCTTCTGATTTTTCCGAAATGATTCCATAACTATATTGGGGCGCATCACATCATTCCTACAAAATTAGCATTAATACAATACTAAATTTGCTATTTAAGAGTTGAATTAATCTAAATGTGTTTACTGGTAAGTTAGATGTTTAGCTAAGATTTTATTCCATCAATCCAGATCAATCGCAGTATTCTTTATTATGAAAATTACCGTTAAACGTATGTTGTTTACAAGTACTCAATGAAGCTTTTGTTTTTTAACAAGCATACACACGATAGTTTGACAGCGACGTTATCATTTAGTAAATCCGAAAATGCTCTTCTTACATGTACCTTTGGATAGATGTTCAACTCTATAGGGTAGATCTAGGAGGTTACTTACCCCATTAACACACAATCCATACTTTTCACGACCCTGAGAAGGAAGCCTGTAGAAAACATTGTGGGAAAAGGAGAAAATGCTGGTAACCAGCATTTTCTCCTTTTCCAACAATGTTTTCTACCCTTTACAAAACAAGTTTCAAATCTTAAGTTTTATTTTACCGACTGCATATGCTTTTAATTTGGACAAACCTAAAATTGTGTTGTTTGATAATGAGTTAAAGTAATGATGAAATCCGAATGTAAACAAAAGTGTTTGAATGCAATTGAATTCATGTCATATCACTTAAAAGAATAGAAATTAGTAAAAAGATGACAATCTCTCATTGTAGGGTCGGTCCAAGTGTTAGTCGCTGACAGAGAAGACTTAAGATTCTTTTCCCTGCCAGCGACTAAATATGGCCTGAGAACACGATAACAGACTGTTAACTCCTCAATACTTTCCATACTTTTAAAATGGTATGCCTACAATTTAAATGTTTTATGACAGCTGCTGTCATGTTTTGGCCTTTTCTGGGCCTATAAGCTATGCCAGTTTTCTACAACAATTGACTATGGACTAAAGCGACCAATGCAGATCTCCATCAGAGGGTACAAAACGCGATCATGATCTAGACAACAAATCTGTCTATGGCCTGAGCTAGATGTACTTTAAGAAAAGAAAAAAATGTCCCATCCCCATAATGGCTTAAAAACTAATCAGAATATATAGACACTTTTATCATTAAGGCTGACAGTAGCTAAAAGGTTTACTATCTCAAATAAAACATGTCATTCTCTGGTAAAATGGAGCTTAACTTATTACCAAACAACAAAAATTTGGGTTTGACCAAATCGAAAGCATTTGCAGACGACAAAATAAAAGTGACTAAAAATTTCAAATTTGTTTTGTGAAGGGCAGAAAAGATTGTGGGAAAAGGAGAAAATGCTGGTTACCAGCATTTTCTCCTTTTTCCACAATGATTTCTAAAGGCCTCTTTCTCAGGGTCGTCAAAGTTGGGATTGCTTGGTAATGGGTTAATGTATTTCGGTGACGTATCATGCCGGGTATATAATCACATAGCTATAAATCCATTGACTCCAAGTTTAACAATAGATTAATTCAATTATGGGGTATAATAGATTGGTTCAATTATGGGGTACACTTGTCTTTTGACATGTAGATGATTAACTAATATTACCTTAAACTGTCGACTCGAGTCAGCCTGCATGGACTGCGCAGGCTGACCTGAGTCCCGCAGGCTGACCAAATGCATTTGCAAACTCTTTCTACTTTGTACAAAGCATGGCTCAAAATCATAGCTCTAAATCCTTTAAAAGAACAGCTAAATGGTTAAGTGTCTCTTGACATACTGGCAACTTTCTTCACCGTAAAAATGAACGGGCCAGAGTTGATCAAAGAAGGAACTTCACATTCTGGTGACTTTACGTCACCAGAATTTCGGCATTTCTACAATTAAGGTAGTGGACCCTTAATATTTCTAGGGCAGCATGGCATTAAATTTCTTGACAGTTGATAACGGCAGATTTACACAGATGTAATACTTCTGCACATTTTAAACCGACCAGAAATTCATTTGATGTATGTCTATCTTGAAATTATCTGTTGATACTTTTGCTAGTTTCCAGAAAAGGGAGGTAGTTATCATATCCCTTTGTAATGAGAATATAGTGGTTTTAGATTTATAGATGATAAATCTAGGAGGGACAAAAAGGAAAAAGTGGCTCGGTGAGAGTAGTACAATTATACTCATTTTTAGTCTTAGCAAATTTTGTAGGACAATATTATAGTGGAAGTAGCTGTTTTCTATAACAGGTCCACTACCACGTTGGGGTAAGTATTTTGGCTCAGCCGAGAGTAGGACACAATATGCAAAACTCTAATTTTAGGATATATCAAAACCGTCTTAGTTAAGCCATTCATTCTATGAATTTCGAGAATATTTGAATGCAAAAAATACCCCGTACACCTACCTTCAGCTCATGTTTAACAACACCAAGGAATTAGAAAAAGCTTTCTCTTGAATTGTGAATAAAAAAAACTAAGGAAAAAATATTTGTTGTGCCTGGACAAGAAACCTTGGTTTCAAAAGCTATGCAGCAACGTACTTTGCCATCATTGGATCGAGAAAGACTGGAAATAAAGTTGTATCAACCCTTTAATACAAAGTCACGACTTTTAACGATCCAGAAAAAGAAAATCTTTGAAAACATTGTAGGAATAGGAGAAAACGCTATTAACCAGAATTTTCTCCTTTTCCTACAAAGTTTTCTACCCTTTCCAAGTCAAATTTTAATTTTTGATTCAAATTTATTTATTATGTCGTCTGCAAATTCTTTCAATTTGGCCAAGTCCAAAATTTTGTCATTTGGGGAAAGAGTTATAGATACATCTAAACTCATTTTCATTTTGATTTTATCAAATTATAATCATTCATTTTAAGCCAAATGTTGCAACTGACTTTTGCAAGGTTGCACAAATTCCGCTTGATAGAAACTGAATTTCATTTTCTTGGACCATCAAAGAAACCGCTGTTGTGCATAACGTTTATGTTTTTTAAAGTGAAGATTTGTAAAATACGAATTTATCCCCTACCACGCCATATTCTACTAGCAATTTTTCTTTGCCTTTATTTATCGTTTATTAAACTATGTTTAGGCAACTGACTAAATGTTGAATCTTTCTACAGTCTATCAAATCTCTACTCCCCCCGTTTTTTTCTCACTTGCTGTAATGATTTGTTTCAGTACCTCTGATTGCAAGTGGGATGGCATTCTTTTAATGGTATAAAGGCAACGTTTTACGTGGCAGCATAATTGCTACAGTGACTTTTATTCTTTTTCTTGATTTAATACAAAACCGCAAGTTTTGTCTAATATTAGAGTATTGTGCTAAAATGCCTCAAAGTGTGAATCTTCAAAAAGTTCCTCTATGCAACTTAAAACATTCGATGCATTATTTTTTGTACCGTAAAGATAAAAGATTTTACAGGCTGTTCTCTAGACCAAGTTTTTAGATAAACTAACGCCATTCAATTGCTAAGAATGAAAAACATGTTAATATCTAAACGTTGCATACGTTTTCAAACGACCTAAAAGGGAATCCAGAAAATTATATTTATTATGATATTTATATACATTTATTGACACTTCAATGCATTCCATGTATGAAAACACGGAGTTTTAGATTTTTTAAAAAAATTTTCCACTACGTAGCAATGCGCAAAATACACGGAAGAATAATCATTGGATGAAGAAACTAACAAGCAGCGGAAGGAGAGACAAATGATGGATGGACGAATAGCTGCGGGCAGACAGAAACACAATCAATTCTATGAAATTTAATTTTCTTTCAAACTTGAAATTTATCTCCCGTGATTCGAATGTGATTTCGTCTGATATGATACTATGCTATTTATAAAACATTTGAACGAATATCCGTGTACTGGCACCTTGTTAATGCGTATGGTGTACAGATTTTACGAAACCACTTTAAAGAATAAAAACAAAATGCACAGTAAACCTCAACATCACCAAATTCTTAACCCTGAACCGACCCTCATTTTTTGTTGAAACATGGACTCTCTATAATTTTATAGTGTTTTGGTGATCCAAACCTAAGATGTAGTGTTTGGGATGACGATAAATCATATATGAAGTCTTTGAAGTATTCCTTGCGTGTAGCCGTTGCAGAATATGCTGCAAGCACATCAAATTTGGTTACAGACAGATGCATAATTGTTAAATATTCAGTTTAATCCTTTCACTGCTCACTTGAAGCATACGAAGCTTTTGTGGACTCAATAAATTCATGTTGGAACAGGCACTTAACGGAAATTCTGGCCTTTGATCAACATCGTCCCCTTCCTTCTTTATTCTAAATCATGACCATCTGCAGTAGAACTGTTTATAACATATACATAAGAGAAGTCGAATATTTATGTATGACGACATATGGTGTATTCGAAAACGTTAACATCATGCAATACTTTAATTCTATTGCAAGTATCTCATTATTGACTTGTGCATGCATGAAGTAAGTTCAGCGATGCAAAGCCCGTGTGAATTGGCCTAGTCTGTAGCCAAGATGTGACAAAATGCTGTTGCAAGGGTGGCACAAGGCCCCATTCAATTGGTCAATTAACGCAGTAATTCTTACACATGCATAGCTATATAGTAAATGATCATGTCCAGAAAACTTTGCATATATCACAAATTGAAGAGATAGATCCTACAGATTATGTTAAGTGCGTTCCGATAACCTGTGATTAATTAAAACGTAAGCTAGACGTTTTCTTTCCATGAGATCAGTTAAATTTATATACACTATAAATACTCGTATACCGGACAACCTTTGGAAATTGAGGACACTGCGCTGCAAGAATCATGTAGGCAATGCGACCAAGGTTTTACATAGTGCGCTGTGCACTTGACCAATCCACTATTCCATGCAGTAAAACTGGTAATCATAACACATCATTATGAAACGTCAGAACCATAAAACAGAGTATCAACTTGATGCACAAGAATTTGAAACTAAATTTCTAATCTGGAGATGATAATTCTGATACCTTGCTTCAGGCAGTCAGTAACCGTTAAAAACTGACTTTACATCCTTTGCACGTAACAAAAAGAATTACAAATATCTTTACAACATATACAGAGAATGAGTTCAACGTTTTAGCAAGGAAGCTGCAAAACATATTTAGACTATTTACTAAAGTGGACTTTCCCTATATTTAGTGCAAGCCCATGTGCAAATTTCAAAAGTTGTTGTAGCAGCAAAATCCTATAAAGAACGCAATTCATATTGAATAGTACGATGCGTATCTTGCACTGTTTCAAGTTTGACAGATGGCACTTCTTCAACGATATCCAGTCCTGAAATCCAGATGTTTATTTAGGAAGGTTACAAAGGTTGCAATCGATACGTTCAACAGGTCAAAGCTTTCCTCAACGAAGTAAATACAGTTACCCCTTTTTTTTCAAAATCAAGCAGCACGATCATACTACAGTAAACCTGGAGACATTTCAGTCCTTTTGGGGAATTGAAAAAGACAACGTATGTAGTCTATCATTCAACATCACCATCTACAAAACTTCTTCTGTTGCTTGGGACGGTCTCAAGGTTAAATAGAGAGCAAATTATTACGGATAATCGACATGATTCATCTTTTATATAAATATCTCAAAGTACTCGTTTTGTCATGTTTGCTTTGGTGATACGTCAAATTTCAATGAACTGTGTCGTGAAGCACTACAACAACTTGTCAACATCAAATCTTCTTTTGACCTTTGACCTTATGAGTGAATTCCCAATAAAAAGAAAACACTTTGAAAGGAGAAGAGAAAAGTTGCTTAGAAAACATTACAAAGTCAATGAAATGCGAGGTTTAGATATTTCTTTCATTTAGTATAAAACTTTCATAAACTTGTTTTCTCAATCTGGTAAAGTCTTTCCTAAAGTATTATCGTGTATAGGAATATTAGAATACAACTTTACGCGGCTCTTATTACAATTCGTAAATTGTAATTCTAGCAAGTAGAAAAACACCTCATGATAGAGTGATACAGTGGGCTGTATTGAAGAACTGCGCTAAATTGTATACCTAGTCTAATTCTAGATTAAGAAAGTAACGCTATTTCTGATTTTAAATTTGTTTTTTTTTTAAGAATTTTATTCATTATGTTTGGTAAATGAAGGCAATACAGTTGTAAAAAAGAGGGTATTTGAGCATTTACCTTCATAGTATATTACATCATAGAACTGTTGCTATGTTTCAACCCGCGCACCCCTGAAGCAGTACGTTTGTAATGGAAAATGCAACATTCTTTGTTCTATTTCCTCTGAAACCAAGTATTGCGAAAGAAAATCAAACTTAAAATACCAGCATTAGGCTATTATGTAACACCATCCCCTGCATGAAAACAATGCTATCAATTTTGGTTCCAGATAAATTTGTATGTTAGTTTTTGTATGACAGATGCCATTGAATTGGGAAAAAGATACCAGCGCGAAGACAAAATTATATGCGTAGATTTTATCGGTCAAGATAGGAAAATCTGGTCGTAAACAATATATGAAACCGACAAGTGACATGAAATGTTGAAAATTTAGGCTTGTGATGCCTGCATCTATCTTGCTGACTGTAGCCTGCACCCAGCTGCAATCATTAGATCTTGGTTGAAGAATAAGTTGCTACTGCTGCACCCCCACCTTTCTCTCTCATCACCCCACCTCTCTCTCTCTCTCTCTCTCTCCCTCTCTCTCTCCCCCTCTCTCTCTCTCTCTCGGACAAATATAAAGAATTTCCAAATGTCACTGTAATCGTTTCAATCAGATTTATGGGTCAAAGTCTATTTATGATGGAAAAGAATAACGGATATTTCCAGTTCTCTTCCTGTATTTGCGTAAGCAATGCTTGCAATCAATTATCGAGGGATTCATTATGACGTTATCTATACATATCGGATGATTTCTTGGATGAAAGAAATTCGGTCGACATCAGCTTGTATTCATGATGAATAAATATCGCGATACAGACAGTCCGTTTGTTTTGGTAAAATGCGATATGTATGTAGAGTTTGAAGAGGAACCTTGGCTTGACCAATTCCAATTTCCATCGCTTAAGCAATGAATACCTGCTAGGCTAGAAACTAAGGTTTGGAAGTTACGACACAAAATGCGGAGGTAGCTTATTTACTTCTATCGCCATTACGTATACGATGGTACGGAGAATGGGGTGTGTTAAAAATGGAAGGGGCATCTTGGATAATTTTTAAGAATCATTATAACACCTACCCCACCCCACAAACTGTGTGTGTGTGTGTGAGGGGTGGCTATATATATAGGAGTCACTGTGTCGGTCGGTATGCCTTTTTTGACCACTCTGTTTCTCAATAACTACTAGACAAATTTCAGTCAAACTTCATAGGAAGTTTTAACATGGCATCAAAATATGCATATGATAATTTCGTTACTGTTGCATGAATTTCAGAGGAGTTATGGCCCTTGCAAAACGTTTTTGACCGCTCTATTTATCGATATCTACAAAATGGATTTCAATCAAACTTTATGGGAAGTTTCAGTGTGAAGCGAAGATGTGCATATTATAATTTGGTTGTGGTTGAATGATTTGCCAATGAGTAACGGAGCTTTCATATATTTTTTCCTCTCTATTTCACATTATCTATCGGACTGATTTCAGTCAAACTTCATAGAAAGTTTTAATATGAAGCCTAGATTTGCAAAGAATAATTTTGGTTATGGTAGAATGATTTTTAAAGGAGTTATGTTCCTTTGATGAATTTCCGCGTCTTCAGTATTTCTCATAAACTACATGATGGATTTCAGTCAAACGTCATAGGAAGTTTTAATGCAAAGCAAAGATATGCATGTTGAATGTTTTCCAATGAATTATGGCACATTGATCTTATTGTTGACTCACATGCTCTGTAATTACACCGTTTTACTGGTAAAATGATATATTTTTATAAGATTTAAGCAGTTTTCCATAGTATTCAATAATAGTAATCTTGGTGAACAGAGTGCACTGCAACATGAGGAGAATGGAAGAGGGGCCCATTTCAGGTTTCTTTTGAAAGTTGCTCTATTTTATTTCAGTTTTTATTAGCTGTGTAATAGTTTCTTAACAATTTGGACTTAGACAGTGTGTATTTCTGTGACAAAAGTTAATTCTTGACATGAGGCCGCTGGCGGTATTCATCACTTTCAGTGATAGCTCTAGTTTAATCACATTTACATACATTTAATCACCTTTCACCAATTTCTTGTATTCAGTATCATGTTCTTCACAAAGAATTTTTCCAAGTCCTGCAGTTTTGTTAACAATAAAAATGAATTGTTTATCTAAATTTTGAACGCAGACGTCACGCAATCCCGATGGACACACGATAAATACAATGTTCAAATTCGCATCTGATCGTGAAAGCATCGGGCTATTCGTAAGGGCATCTTTAGCCGTCGTATGACCGCCGATTGAGTTACTCAGGCTTCAGCAGAAACGCAGAAACTTCGAGAGCGGTGACAAAATCTTTGGCATGTCAAAGAATAACCGGAAGACCTTGCGAAAATTCATTTTCGTGAAGAATTCGTATATCCATTTTGTCCTTCGTAATGACATCGAGAGGGCATCTTCTCAAATCGTGTGATCTTCGTCTTTACTTTGTGTTATCATCGGTGCCATTGTGCATTTTTCGCCTCAAGAAGATAATTGAAGGAAGACAGAAGTCGCCCGATTGTCTTATGAAGGCAACACGATTACGTTAAGTCCTCGCAATGCTGCCTTGCACCCATCGTATAATAATAGCACGATGACATCGACATGGAATCACGGTGTGGGTGAAGGCAGCTGAATTTGAGTAGCTATTGGATTTCAAATGTGTCATAGAAAAGTGGATATATATCAGGCCAGCTTTTTTTCCAGTCAATCCTGAGCAACTGTTCCAAAGCTTCAATCACAATTAATCATCAGTCATTTCCAGTAGAATGGCATACTCTGAGGAAAACCAGGAAAAAGAAGGCGGTAACATTGCTTCTTTTAATACACCCAAGAGAACATGATGAGCACTTCTTACAGCCTCAGACAGAAAAAAGATTACTGTGTATTCTAATATTATAATCTCTGATTAGCAATTGAATTTCCCACGGCCGGCTGAAGGTTATATATATAAACCATCACGTGACGTCTTCGAAACTCAGTTCGAACGCATTATACCCTTAACAAGAAGCCGTGTAGCCACCATGTGGTCTTCGTGTCATTCGGCATAATAAAATAGCAATGGAGAAAATGACTACGGTTCAGAAACCAGACCAGGCTTTCCCGAATATAAACTTAAAATTTTCCTAATTGAACGAAAAAGAGTCGTTTCCGTAGATAACACAAAACGAGAATGCTTCCGTCTGTTGTTTTACATTATTGCTCACGCCGTGCAATGGTGAAAACTCTCCTTTACAAACTTTGCATTCGTTTCCAAATATGGCCTGCAACACGCGAAAAGGGGCATTCGAACATTTACGTAAAGTGTCGTCTCGGATCGGCCGGTATAATGCAGAGGAATGACCATCCCCTACAAAATGATACGGGTCATTATTCTACGTAGAGAAATGATCAAATGAGGTCATTTCTCTACGTAGAATAGTGACCCGAGTCATTCATCTGCGTAGAGAAATAACCCATGGGTCATTCTCCTATGTAGAGAAATGACCCATGGGTCACTTTGTAGGGGAGGGTCATTTCTCTGCTTTACACCGGCGCAGTCCGAGACGGAACTTTACTACTACATTAGATTTTGTACAACATTAGACTTGCGCTAAAAAGAAAAATGCTCAAAAACGGAAAGTCTAGTTTTGAATTAGCGTACGCGGACTGCGCAGGCTGATCCGCGACGATATTTAACGCAAATGGCCGAATGCCTTTTTTTGAATGTTGCAGGCCATGATAATAGGCAGTTTCGAGTGATGCAGAGTTATGATGACAGGGGGAAACATGATAATGAATAACAACGACAAGGGAGACAACATTATCTCCCGCTAGATGGCATTCTATAAATACTCATCTATCTGATATG
Source organism: Tridacna crocea (assembly GCA_943736015.1). Taxonomy (NCBI): domain Eukaryota; kingdom Metazoa; phylum Mollusca; class Bivalvia; order Cardiida; family Cardiidae; genus Tridacna; species Tridacna crocea. Next base: position 24,669,788 of record OX031059.1, on the reverse strand, counting down.
GGCATCCTGGGTACAGAATCGAACCACTTTCCTACGCGACAGCCGTTACTTTGAATTTAAAACAAAAAAAAAGGTTTACCCAATAAAACGCTACCTCGTGCAATTCACTCAACTATGATCACCAGTTTAGAGAAATCTGTTGCAAAAGCAGGTCTCATTTCTCCTCAAACGTATTGATACGTAAAAGATATTTTTAACATTGCTACTTTATAGAGCGTAATATTACAGTCAGTCCGCTTTCGGGGCTAGTATTGTGATGCGTCATATAAGACAGTCGAATCTTCGAAGAATATGACATGCGCAGACAACGGGGAGACATAGAAAAAATCTACATATACACCTGTCAAAGAAAAGGTAATCAAAGTAAAGCTGAAAAAACAATTTGGCCAGGAACTTGCATCCGGTTCTTAGAAAAAACCCGTAGAAAAAGCTAAAGTTTGTCCATTAGAGGTCGAGTCCCATCCCAACAAAATTGTGGATATATGTCAGTGGCCCACCTTTCTCTAGGGATATTCCGAATCCTGCCGGTTAGCTATTAGCCTAATAGAGCCCATTTCTGACCTTCACTTATTTATCCTGGTTGTTGCCGAAAAAAGAGAAACGTTGCATTAGCTTCACATGGCTTGTACTTCAAATCGACTTTTGTATACTACATTGTTCTCGTCCCATTTCTTGACCTGCCAAAACTTTGAACATCACGATGACCTGTGCTAAGTGCAGATTAGGATCAAACGTAAAACAACATATAATTAGATTGGGGATCTGATCTTCATTCGACTTCGGGTCTGTCACGCTCCATAAACAATGAGTCGTATTATGTCGTAGAAATGGTCAAACATATGTTCTGCCGGCCACCAATAAATCATAACCCGCTGACACATTTTCATTAAATTACAAAAGCTTGTAAAACCATAATTATATGGACAGTAACTTGTCGTTAGACTTGTAAAAAGCATTAATTGTAATACATTATAATATTTCACCGCAATTTAACGATTAACATGGTATTGACTTACTTTTCTGTTTAGTATAGGTTACACGTGTCAGAGTTGCGCAACCCTGCAACTATCATTTCTATTATTACCATAAATACTTTCACTACTACTACCAATTCATTATCATTAATTACAATCACATAAAGAAACATATATTACATAAGTATTACAAAAGTGCTGCCTGGTCAGGTAACATTTAAATAAATATTGAAGTATCTAAAGGAAAGAGTATTTTTAGAATCAAATGGAAAGTCTTTTATAGACACCAGTAATCTTTTTTTAGCATCGTTATTAAATACCAAGATATTTTCATGTAACTATGAAATCTACAGTGACAAGAGAATGGGATTATTTTTTTTTCACTTCATGAATACCAATTTTGACTGAAAACACTGCCTAAATTAGAAAATTAAGATTAAATTCATTTGTTTGAATGAATCAGACTTCTTTTGTCTTGGCAAAAGTACATGCATCTCCTGTTTGGTTAAGAAAAAATGATGATTTAACAGTAATTCGCCTTCCGGGTAAGGTCGACACTTTCAGCTAAAGGTATGCATATGCCTTCTCCTCCCCCACCCCCACCCCCTCAGATTTGTTTCATAGACCGGTGAAAAGTTAAGATAATCTCTAATGTAAGAAAATTAAGGAGAGTCCAGTACATTTTGTTTGTCAAATTAGATAACAATCTCTTGTCATCGTTCGGTTTATGATTGCGATATATTCTTTTTCTTGTTTTCGTCAATTGCATGAGACTTTAGAAATAAATCATTAATCGGTTGTGTTCTATGTAATTAACTTGGTGTACTTGCCCCATTTATGTCAAACGGTGGTCTCGATATGCAAGAGTAAAGTCTAAAAATGGATATGCCCTACACGGGTAAAATTAAGCCCTCACTCGGCAACTTTTATATGATTGGTTTACGAAGAAAAGAAAAAACACAAATCATGCCCGAAACATCTGAACACATTTTCGGTGTCACTGACTCAAACGCTGGATGAAATACACAAAAACCTGTAAGATTGTAATTAGGATCAATTAGTAATTAGCTGACACGCCAAACTGACATGCGTTAATATAAATAGATCGCAATATTCATTTAATCTATGGTATAGTGACGGGAGATCGTTTTTGATTGACCGATTCGGTAAATATTACCAATGAACAAATAAAGGTATGCTTTTCATTAGTATTGGTTCCAACCAGATCATCTCTGCATTTATATTATTTAACCTTTTATTATTATTATATAACACTTATAAAACAGGAAATAGATTAAAAGCTTTAATCTATATAGCCGAGATGGCAAAACTGCAATGTAAAATGATTGTAAAAATAATTAGCGCCTGGACACAGTCTAGCTTTTCATATGTATAAATAACTACTTTCTAGTGGTTTCCATGTAAACCAGGTTAAAATGGTAACTATATGGTAATGTAAACTACAATTATATGTACTAATTTTAAAAACATTCTCCTTCGGCAAACCAAAACACAAAATAAGCATTACACAGTGTGGTTTTACTCAAAGGCTCGTATTCCAACCGTTGTTGCATAATCGACTGTTTGATTTTAATAATGGTGTTCTAGTAAAAAATTGGCAGATTTCGTCTATCGGCCCATTCATTAAAGTGGACAGCATCAATTGGTTGTAGATTTTAGATCATGTTTAATCTTTGCTTAGCATGAAACTGAAGACAAGTATCATATACATGTTTGTTTGTCTGGTCCATCTCATAAGTCGTTTGTATGTACACAAAGAAGCATTGTTATATAAATCAGGTAATGGTCAAATCGTCCCATTTATTCAGCTATTAAAATGTTGAAATATTAAATGCCAAAATAACTCTTGCGAGCAGATACGATTGTTTGATTGATATTGATACATTAACTTTCAACATGACTTTAGCCATATTACGGTGTCAGCTCATCTATCTAATAAATTGTTTTCTGGGTTTCATTGCTTCTTGGCTGTGGCTTTGATGTGGAAACATCACGCGGACCTAGACCTTGTTTACTAAACCTTCACCTTTACCACTGAGCCATCATGTAAAATAAAGAAAAGAAATCAACTAAGTATTGCTGACTTTTTAACTTTTTTATGTACAAATTTCTATTGAAGAAGTGATCATTTTTTACTCATTCATTCATGTTTGGAATATAACGTCTATGTTTATTGTAAACTGTTGTCTACACTTAAAATATAGTTCAATATATGTAAACATTGTTGCATGTACTTTGCCGATTATTGTCATGTGATAATATTCTTTCATAGCATTGCTTTTCATGTATCTTGAATACCTCGCAATTCTAATAGAGATTTCGTAAGCAGATATTTTTAAAACACACTAAGAATGAAATATTACTATAAACCAGGTTGAAATTACATTTTAGAATTCATTGATTTTGATTTTTCGTGAAAAAATTAATAGACTAAAAACAGTCCCAACTTACATGTTACATTGCCTTTAATACGGTCGCAAAGTTTTCAATGTAATGAGCGGCCTACAGTTAACTCTATGCCAAGTGATCGCGAGATTTAACGATCTAAATAAAGAAAGTGTTTAAAAACATGGGAAAAGTTTGAAATGCTGGTGACCACCATTTCTCCTTTTTCAACAGTGTTTTATAACCTTTCATTGCCTTTCAGTATTATTTCAGCCACTTCTCAATTGTCGAATGCAAATGCTTTCACTTTGGGTGCATCTAAATGCTTCTCGTATAGATAAGATTTAACCGAGACAGCAAACGTGTACAACTTCGGCTAAACGTAAGATTCGGTCGTTTGACCAGTGTATGCAGTATAGAATGCGTGTATGGTAGCATGACAGATACATGTACATTTTTACAGGCAGAGTGCAAAACGTTTTTAAAACTGGAAAATGTTTAGAATTGCTTAGTTGTGTTTATATAAATTACCAATATTTATTTCATGCTTTCCGGTAGGATATCGAGAAATAGCAGTGAAAATATTTTTCGATCTTACCTTGGTACCACCAGTGAAAATACCGATGTTCATGTTCTTGTTGCCTAGGTTAATTGCGCGTGCCTGACAACCAGATAAGAAATGTGACGTCATATGCCTTACATTTCTCGCGCTTGAAGTAATCATGGTAATATTGTAATGCATTGCCATGCGAGAGGGGTACGCCACAGGGAATAACGGAAAAGAACTGTACTGGATTTTGATAAAGCTCCTCCAAGAAAGAGTTAAAGCATGAAATAAGTAGAATATTATATTTTGTTTGTTTGTTTGTTTGTTTGTTTTCGGTGAAAGATCGAAATGTACTTTATCTCGTGACCACCATCGATAATATTTTCACTCGTGGCTACGCCAGTCGTGAAAATATTACCGATGGTGTTCACTCAATGAAATAAATTTCGATCTTTCACCGAAAAAAAGAAATATCCTCTATTTATTTCATGCCTTCCGGTAGGATATCGAGAAATAGCAGTGAAAATATTTTTCGATCTTACACTGGTACCGCCAGTGAAAATACCGATTTTCATGTTCTTGTTGCCTAGGTTAATCGCGCGTGCCTTGCAACCAGATGGAAATGTGGCGTCATTTACCTTAATTTCTCGCGCTTGACGTAATATTGTAATGCGTTGCTATGCCGGAGGGGTATGCCACAGGGAATAACGGAAAAGAACTGCACTGGATTTAGATAAAGCCCCTCCCAGAAAGGCTTAAAAGCATGAAATAAATAGAACTGTTAGTTTTTCTCGGTGAAAGATCGAAATGTTTTTCGTCTCGAGAACACCATTGGTAATATTTTCACGAGTGGCTGAATATTACCGACGGTGTCCACTCGATGAAATAAATTTGGATCTTGCACCGAAAAAACCAAATATCCTCTATATATACGGTGTAAGGGATAAAGAAACTCAAAGCATGTCCTCCTTTAAGACCGAAAACGACAAAAGGAATTCATTTGAAGGCCTCAAAAAGATTAAATGCAATTTCTATCCGTTGTAATCAGTGCAACTTAGCGAATATCAGGGGCATCATTTGACCTGATGATACAAGAATGTTGATAGTTTCATAGAATAAAGATAAACTAGTTGAACACTGGCTGAAAACGACTACAGATGTATAATGTGTCTTTAGGATTTTTTTTTTAATTGAAATTAAAAGAATGACTTTTATAACTCGAAACTGTTTAAATGTGGCCTTGCTCCCACTACCTACATAATTGAGTGTGATAGTTGAACAATAATGCACAATTTTACCATTCGGTGTCTGTAAAAAGGCTTTTATTGTGGATATATTTGTCATATTTCGACAAACTGGGAATCATTTTAATTTAACAGATTCGCTATGATTTCAAATAATCGGAAGTCATTTGACAGTTTCCTGTATAACCTGAAATCTATAGTGGAAGATAATTAAAACTTACATCATTCGCAGATCAATTTCACACATTTTTTTTTCAAATGCGTTTTTCATTTAAGCCTACTTAGGTTTAGATTTTTTTCGTATCATAAATTCAGCCAGTACTTTTCAACATAAATGAAGTCAACTTATTTTACGAAAGACGTCTTACAGATAAATTTTCACTGCAAGTTTTTTTTTTCAATTATCGATATGTCCATGATTGGCTTGCAATCTGATGTTAGTGCATAATGTATAGTCCGAAGTAAATATTGTTCTGTACAGATCGGAGTATAATATTTAGTATCTCTATATCAGGGCATGTATCCATACTCTCTGTCATGGTACAGAATTGTCATGACTAGTGAGTTCGAATCTTGGCATGATCCAACTTTTATAAAAATGAGAATAGTCTTGGCATAATATTTCAGTCCTGTTAAAAACGACATTTAACTCCTTAACGCACGACAAAATATAAGACTGGTTCAAATTGAAAGCTCTTGCAGACGACAAATTAAACGTTAATCAAAACTTGATTTTTTTCCCAGCAGGGTAGAAAACATTGTGGGAAAAGGAGAAAATGCTGGTTACCAGCATTTTCTCCTTTTCCCACAATGTTTTCAAAAGGCTTCTATCTTAGGGTCGTAAAAACCAGGGATTATTTGGGAAAGGGTTAATAAATCGCCAATGTTTTGGACTTACCGAAATTGAAAGTATTTGCAGACCACATCAAAGGTTAATCAAAACATCAGAAATATTTTTCAGTGGATAGAAACGTTATGGAAAAAAGGTCAAAATAATAACCAACATTCTTTACTTTTCTCACAATGTCCTCAACAGCTTTGTTTACTGTATACGTGGATATATACACGCGTTTTGAAAAACTTGGGAATTACCGATTATTGGCATTTTGCGTTTGGAAATGTTTGCGAATCCAAGTCATTCGTTATTTTTTGGTATACTTGTGGTAAACATACGCGAACAGAAAAGTGTGCTTATATTTCAAATTCGCGAGATCTCAAAAAATTCACATCGTAAATATTTCCACTTTTACGGTACAATACGGGATTGTTTGCTAAATGAAATTAGTATCAAATGAACAATCGGCTAGTATTCTGTGGCACAATTTTCAAATGTATTTAACTACTGGTATCTTTAACTTCTATCAATTTTCTAAAATTTCAGGCACAAAAACAATGGAGGTGCGGATGCGTGCAGTCATTATATTGTGTAATGTTTTATCCAGTTATAGTATCCTTATAAACATAAGACCATTCCAGCGAGCCATTACACAAGCACATAACTTTTACAGGCGTATAGAGCCAGCGTCAAATATGAGAGCTTTGGTGAGAAGAAATCTTCTTACATTGAACCCTTTACCAAAAGACAAAATTTTAGACTGGTCCAAATTGAAAGCACTTGCAGACGACAAAATAAACGTAAATCAAAAATTGAAATTTGTTTCCATCAGGGTAGAAAACATTGTGGGAAAAGGAGAAAATGCTGGTTACCACCCTTTTCTCCTTTTCCCACAAAGTTTTCAAAAGTCTTTTCTCACAGGGTCGTAAAAATCAGGGATTGTTTGGTAAAGGGTTAAGATATATTTGCCCCTAAACCTTTGCGGGACAATCCTGTGTTATTTACTGTGACTCTTTGAAAATAATCTTTTGTTTTGGATGAAAGAGTATGTTGGAAGAAGGGAAAACGGATTACCCATAGCTTTCACATTTCTCACATTGTCTTTCTACCCTTTCATGTCCGGACCGGTAGCCTATGTGATTATCGTATCCGAGTCGTAAACTTGTGGTTGCGAGGTCGATGTCCGGTTGCGGCTAACTTTATCTTTCGTGACTTTTTGTCTCTCACCTCTGATGCATGTGAGGAAAGTAGCCAGTGACTTAAAAAGAAAGTTATGTCAGGAAACACATGCATAGGTGATCTGCCACCGTGATTTGACGCCATGATTTGACTTCAGCTATTACAGTGGCATCAAACTACAAAAATAAAATCTACTTTTCGTCATCGCACTATCGAGTATCGTGTTTCAAATTAACACGTTCATAGGCGATGGCCCTAACGGTATTCCGTAATATAGATATACTTAAATGCTGTAGAACTCAAGCATTATCTGAGTATAAGAGCTGTTGCCGTTATATAACGGAACTATCTTGTAAGTGGCGCCAAAACTCTATTCAATCAGACGTTCAGCAAATGTTTTTTTTTTTACTGCTAAAATCATTGATAGGTATTTTCGGCTTCTCTTTGATATCCATACAGACGTGGGACTACTTTCTTCAACGAAGAGCTGCACAGTGGTCTGAAAGTTGTTACTTCGAGCACCAGAGGCGAGGATTAGGTGAAAATCTGGCCTACTTTACAAGCACAGGTCGACCTATACCTCCAAGGTCTGTTATACAGCGTTCCCTTGGGTTGTGGGCGGCAGAGAAGCGACTTTTTCCATGGTCAACTAATTGCGGTGCTGCCTGCCACTATACACAGGTAAACCATGCAGGATTATTTTACACTTTGCCAAACAATTTTGTAACTAAACAAATAGAAAATTAGGCTTTTGAAAACATTGTGGAAAGGGATAAAAAGCTATCAAGGTAGACAGATTGAAAAAAAAAAAGTTTTCTCATTAAGGGTTTAATCTAAAATTGAACGTTTATTAATTATTGATTGTAATGAATTGTATGAAATTACTTATATTCTCGAGTTTACACTCCTTTGGTCATTTTACAACATAGCTGCACGGTATGATAGTCTTACACTACTTGTATAACTATATAGATTTCACCAATACTAGACAACTGATCTGCTGTGCTTTGTCTATTGACACTATCAATACCGCGGCGCGAGTAAGGAACAAACCATGGACTTCTGGATGAAAAACCCTCTATCTCTACTTTTTACCATATGACAAAAGTTTGGCCTTGTCCAAATAAAAGGCATTTCCAGCCTACAAAGTTAATCTGGTTTACATGATAGAAATTATCGTTTTGATGCTTTAAAGTTTTGTTTTACGTATCTTTTCGTACCAGGAGTGTTAACGTTTTGACTCAAACTCTGAATTGCTTCCTATCGAAGAGTGCTTTCATCAATGAATCCGAACCCCAATTAAACACGATATTTTCACATCTATTTGAACAGGCAAAAATCCTAGCAAATTGAGGGCTGTTTCGATACGACTATTCTCGCAAAAAATGTACATGTACTTGTTTATGAAGGCTTTGCACCACGAGTACTGTAACTGACATTCCTCAAGGTTGTTTACATCCTGTCACGTGACGTTGAACACCTGGTCTTACTAATGTACATGTGCATCAAGACAACAGTCACCGGATATGTCAAATTTTGACGTAGCTGTCAACCTTTCCGCCGTCTGTACTTCTTCCTGGTGTCAATACTTTCCCTTTTTCGGAAACTTTGATACTGCGGGAAAATAAAAGCAGTTGCAATTCAAATGTAGGGTGCGCGAAGTTTCCACATGACAGCGTTTTATTTTCGATAGGTCACCTACACGTGCATGTGATGTGAAATCGAAAAGAGTTTTTTTTTTCAGTTGACTCTTTCGATGTATGTTACGTGTTTTTTCAAAAGTGGCAAAATTTCGAAACTTTGCAATTAGAAAAAAAAAAAATGTTTTCGACTGACTTATAATGTAAGCTACAGACCCACAAGAGAAGAGTCCAGCTTTCAAAAGAAATCGTGCCCCGCCCAGGTGGCTCAGTGGTGAGCGTGTCGGACTCATGACCTGGTGGTTGCGAGTTCGATATCCGGTTGAGGTGGACTTTCTCTCTGGCGTATTTTCGCCTCTCACCTCTGCTGAAGCATGTGCGAAAAGTAGTCGGTGGCTTTGGAAAGAAACTAGTTTTAGTACCGGTATGAGAAAGCCAAGAAACACATGTGCGTCACCGACCGCCATGATATGACCTTAGCTGTTAAGGTGGCGTTAAACCCCAATATAACCAACCAACCAATCACAAGAAATCGATCTTTTCACTTTACTCGAAGTCTCTACGAGACTCAGTAGTTTTTTCCCCTTTTTTATGCAACGGGGAATTTTTACTAAACAGAAGTGATGAAAACTTATCGATCAAGTTCGCTTTGGTAACAGGTAAATTCTAGAGCAGTTCCTCCTTTCGCTTCAACATTGTGAAAAGCCCATTTATTCTGAACCCTTTACCACACATTTCCAACTTTTAACGACCCTGGGATAGAAGCATATTGAAAACATTGTGGTAAAAAGAAAAAAATGCTGGTAACCATAACCAGTATTTTCTCTTTTTCCCCACAGTTTTTTCAAACCTATCAAAGAGTAATTGCACCATTTGAGCCACATCGAATTCGTCACCTGCAAATGCTTTTAATTTGGACAAGTATAAAATGTTGTCGTCTAGTAAATGGTTATACGGTACATGGTTAAATAAAAAGGAAAAAAAAAAACTTCATATATATATATAGGAAATCTTTAATAAATTACATATGCAGGCGAAAATGACTTGTGTAAGGCCTAATAAAACGGTCATTCGTGAAAATACTTCCAGTAACCGTACATTTGTTATTCCCCTTGAATATTTTTGAGAACAATGATCCGAACATCAAGGTTTTCAAAGCTAACATAACTGTTTTATCAAATTGTTTCTCTGACAATGGAGAGATCAAGCATTGGAAGATCTAGATCCAAGATCATATCGCAGCATCTTTGCAGTCTAATCAAGTACCATGACAAGAAACGGCGAAATATGAAAATAATACAAAGTTAAGGGCATGTCTTACTTTTTTTAAATTCTTATCATGTAACGACGCAACATTTTCAGTAAACCGGTCGTATTGAAAAAAAAAAAAAGTTATACTGGTCTTATGATGGAAAGTATAAAAGCGACAGCAGTTCTGATTGCCAGTTGAAGAAGCAAGAATTGCTACCAGAAAATATATTATTGCTTTGCTTCTTAACCCTTTACTGATTGCAGTCAACAGCGAATAGGCCATATGATATGAGCGTTGATAGTTCATTCCCCAGCATGGCCTTTTTTTCCTCTGGATTGATGATTGTCATGCGACGATGTTCATGAGGAAAAGCAGTCAGTGGCTTTGAAAATATACTGGGCGAAGCACTGGTAATAAAAATCTCTAGAAAAGCATGGATAGGTGCACTGGCCGCTGCGATATGGCTGAAATGATGTTACATAGGAAGTTAAGCTCGATATAGAATGGTTTAGGAAATAATTTCGAATTTTGATGACCCTCAGATATAGGCCGTTTGAAAACATTGAGTAAAAAACAGAAAATGGCAGTAGCAAGCAATTTTCTTCTCAATACCCTCTAACCTTTAAGACACAAAACATAGCTTTTAAAGATCTACTATTATGTCCTCTGGGAGTGTTCCTATTTTTTTTGTAGGCGAGGATCATTTCCCTGCACTACTGTGTGCTTTTGACAAATATTGAAGTGTTGACAGACCCCTTATAGTACCTTAAATAAATTTGAGCTTTTTGAAAAGGATGCTCGATGGCTCTTCGTAATGAGTTATACTTAGCAAGTCTTCTAATAAGATCAGGTGAATCACGGGATAGAGCGGTCCTTTGACATGCAGAAAAGTTGCCAAATGGCAAGATGTTTTCAGAATTCGCTGCCTGCCCGTGCTGACATGAGATGACACTTTTCAGAGATATGTTATACCTGCCTTTTCGCGGAGTAGGACTCGATTACAATGTAGTAATTTGGGTGTAGGACAAAAGCCCACTAGGACAAAAGCCCACTGGACAAAAGTCCATTAGGACAAAAGCCCAAAAGGACAAAAGTCTATTTTTTGTTATAATCATGTATTTAATAAAAAAATCATATATATGACGTGACTTTTTTCAGAAGAGTGGAAAACATTATGTGAAAAGCAGAAAATGCTCTCTTACAAAAACGATAAAAAATTGATTTTGTAAGACTCTTTTTTAAACAATGGGCTTTTGTCCTCCCTGCCAAAATTAAAAGTGGGCTTTTGCCCTGTGGGCTTTTGTCCTAGTGGGCTTTTGTCCTAGTGGGCTTTTGTCCTAGTGGTCTTTTGTCCCAGTGGGCTTTTGTCCGTTCCCGTAGTCATTTCCCGGCCCCGTTTTGAATTTACTTAAGGCATCACCGTATATTTCAGCTTGTATGGGCTACGACTCGAAGAGTAGGGTGCTCAATAAGCTATTGTCCCGTCATGAGAACAGGTAGTGGACAAATACAGAGGAATTCTATGTACTTCGTTTGCTTTTATACTCCAGCGTAAGTATACTTCTGCGACGATTTTGCGTCAGTTGTATGTATATTAATCCATATCCTGCTAAATAACTGTAATTAACCCTTTCCCACACATTTACGACTTTTGACGACCCTTTGAAAGAAGCCTTTTGAAAACATTACGGGAAAAGGAGAAAATGCTGGTAACCAGCATTTTCTCCTTTTCCGATAATGTTTTCTACTGCATCTATAAACAATTACACCATTTGAGCGACATTGAAGTTGTCGTCTGCAAATACTTTCAATTTGGACAAGGCTAAATTTTTGTCGTCTGGTAAAGGGTTAAATCACCAGTTCGATATTAATAACTTAAATATTGGTGTTTCAAAGTTATGGTTTTGAAAATAATACATGTATCTCTTTATCCAAGATCAGACTTCACGTTCTGTTCAGTGTAATCTTGGTCTACACTGTCTGCAAATGGTCAGCTAGTCGCGCTTAGCAGCTAAAGGGTTAAAAAAAAACCCACAACAACGAAGACCGCACAGGTCTAATGATATTTTGAATTGTTGTACCAATATATTCAGGGACAAGGTTTTACCCTTACCAAGTAGCACTAGCGCCGTTAAAGTTTCTCTCGTCACCTGTTCTGCTGGAAGAGTAGATGAACACCACCCGAAAATGAAAACATCTTACAATATTCATAGGCACTCTAAAGGTTCTTTGTGATTTTCATTGTGGCCTTATCTGTTTCGTTCTTTAGGCTCGGACAGTGGCTTTTGTGAAACCAGAGGTTTAAATTGGTGTTATAAATCCTGTTCAATGCAAACTGACTGTTCAATTTGGTGTTGTTTTTGTTAACCATGTAAGTTCGATAGGAAAACACTCAAAATGAAATATATCCGCGTACGAGCGATCTAGGCTTGTTTATTTGTATGATGTTTAATGCCTTTTCAACATGATTAAAATTATATCACGGCGGACGTAGCATATACATATGCCTTCAAGAGTGGGTGTTTTACCGGCAGTACATACAATGTTTTTTCAAGGCAGCTGTCCACTTACCCGCATTGGTGTCATCGGAATAATGGTCATCGGTGAGGGAGGAATATACCCTATCGCAACGATGATCATTAATCCTCGGGAGAGTGTCCATGCAGATGCTGTAATCTTTTTCTTTTCTTTCAGCGGCAATTTTATCGGGCAGTATCCGTTTATTCCGGGACCCAGGTGTTCAAGGTGTGGGCGAGGGGAAGGTTGTTTTCGAGGGCTTTGCTCAGGTTTGTAGTCAAAATCCATTTATATCGGACCAGTTAAGTCTTACATCTCCATGCGCGACAACGAACGATATTCTTTATTTTAGAATAAGACAAAACATTAGAGCAGTCTTATTTACATAGTTGTGCCTAAGTTGGCGGAAGTCAATAACTCGCTAATGAAAAAAATGTTGCCAATATCTGCCCTCCCGCTTTTGAGTGCAATGTGAATTGATTGGATGTATTCGATGGGGTAAAAAATTCATATATTCTGGTTTTTTGGTTAGCGATATCTCGGATAGTGCAGAATAAAGATCAGATATTTTAAGTATTTTAAGTAACCGGGAAACACAAAAATAAGTGAGCTGATCGTAGATACATGTCTGAAATAATGCTGAGACAAAGTACAACATCATTTACACTGTAGATGTATATACTAGCCGTCCTGTCATTGATTTAGAGCTGTTGTTACCTCAAAGGTGAGCCAAGGGCCTATGAAAAGGTCTTGTTCTGACAAAAAGTGATCTAATGTGTAAAATCCGACAACAGGGTTCCTATTCACCAACCATTCTTAAGAGCATTCTGAGTCTTGTTCTTCAGAATTTTTTCGATGTGAAAGTAACAGAACTTCAGATTGGCTAAACCATTGGGTTTAGCCAATCAGGAGTTCTGTTACTTTCACAGTCAGAAAATCTTGAAGATTAAATCAAAGAGCGTTCTTAAGAATGGTTGGTAAATACGGGCCCAGGTCAATAGACGCGTTTTCTGATGCTCATACGGTCGGGTAAACGAACTTCCATCAGTCATTTAGCGATAGATAACGATCGAAACTGATTGTACAGCATAGCTTTTACTTTATCTATAGCGCTTTTACTTTATCTATCGCAAAAGAAATGTTTGGCTATTTGGAAAAGGATTTCATTTTTCAAAAGATTTTTGTCATATAATTTTAAAAAGTAATTTTCGAAACTGACAAGGTCGCGGTCTCGATAATCATAAGGGTTATAGCCCTAGTGAATTATCCATTGTGCCTCATAACTCACAATTGGTTTATTGAACGATAAACCACGATAGAAAAAGATTGTTTCTTAAATAAATTGTTAATTTATAGGGGGTTTCAGAGGTTTTGGACGCCGCCGCCGACGACGCTCAGCAAAACTTACAGGTAAAGAGGAGTTCATCGGACTTGTTAAGGAAAAAGTTAATGGAGACTGATACGCGTGTTCCTCAGATGATGATATACGGGAATGAGTACACAACTCTGCTGTGAAAATAAAACATGACAGTTTATATATACACATGTATGTTCGTACTTCAGGGTAAAGATCTTTAAATTAAAAGTTATCGATTTTCATCCATAGTTTTAATTTGTCAGAGTGAGTGATGAGTGCTTTAGACAGACTGAAACACTAAATTACTCTGATTTTAGCACAGACTAAATTTTTGGATAGTTTCCACGTGAGTTAACACCCATCGTTTTTACAACATATACAACAATGATTTCAATATTGTCTTTTGCAGATTTAGTTGTGTGGGCTCACGCTTTGAAAACAAAAAAATCATAGCATACTTACAACATATCTTATGTGGTAATTGGCCGACTATTTACTGACAAAAGTCATTTTTATTCAGGAGTACTTTATCTATATGATAACAAAAATGATATTTATATTATTGATGGAATGAACGCATTGTACATTGAAAAGCATACTTGTGTTCTAACCCATGCTATTACAGATTGTCATTCTAAGCAATATCTCTCTGTCCTCTCTCTCTCTCTCTCTCTCTCTCTCTCTCGATTGATCGATTGATCGATCTATCAAAGATCAAATGTTCAAATATACAATAATGTTAAAACTATATATACCATAGAATACAGAGCCAAGTTCTGTGAAAAAGTCCAGTGCAACACGCGAAAAGGTGCATTCGGACATTTGCGTAAAGTGTCGTTCCGGATTTGCCTGCGCAGTCCGACACTTTACGACTTCATTAGATTTTGTGCAACAGTAGACTTATTTAAAACAGAAAATCACATAAAATCGGAAAGTGTCGTTCCGGATTAGCCTGTGCGGACTGCAAACGCTGATCCGAGACGACATTTTACGCAAATGTCCGAATGACCCTTTTCGCATTTTGCACACCATTTATTATAGGATCGACCAGTGTGAGCTCGCGCAGACCGACTCGAGTCTTCACTTTTTCACGTATGTTAACTTTTCTGCCTATCAAAGGGCCACTTCACCTCATTATTCCACCAGTTTTTGCACGAAATGAGTCCATGTTACAAAACTCCTTGCTTAGTATTTTACACTCAGTGTCAATGAACACAGCTCATATGCATATGATTTCATGTCACAAAAATGATTATTACTCGTCAAAAATTCAAAATTGAGTCATTCGCTGTGAAAAGGGGGTCTAATGCATCTGCAAAAATTAAACAGCCTTGTCAGACTGACCCTGTTCGAAACTTTTTGCTATTTGGTCAATTCTACACATGTCCAAGGACCATTTTACCTCGGGTTTCAGTCGTTTGTTAGACAAACTGGATTTTATGGATCCATAATCATATTGTAGGTTTCCTTCAAAAACCTCGTAACTACAGCTTGAAACAAGCTGTAGTTACGTGGTTTTTGAAGTATACCGACAATATCATGATTTGTTTGGTATGATGCATCACGTAAAATCACTAAGCCCCCTTAATCAAGAGCATGGCGCGTATAATTGTCTATCTAGTGACACTGATTGATTGTATATTTTGGTTCTACATTACACATAGACTATACTGGGGATTTTTCTATTTTTTTTTCGGTAACAGATAGAAATTTACTTCATCGTTAATCTCATTTTCAAAACATCAATTTTTTTTCAAGCCTTTTGAGGAGGGGGATGGAAGGATTATACGTATGATCCTGGAGCGTGGCTCAGGTATTTTACGTATTATTAACGACCGCTGCGCGCGTATTATACATATTATCCAGCTGCTCACGTATTATCCAGGAGCGCTGCTCACGTATTATACGTATTTTCCAGGAGCGCTGCTCACGTATCATTCGTATTATACAGGAGCGCTACTCACGTATTATATTTTTTTATCCAGGAGCGCTGCTCACGTATTATACGTATTATCCAGGAGCACTTTTTCCAGGAACACTGCTCACGTGTTATACGTATTATCAAGGAGCGCTGCTCACGTATTACACCTATTATCCTGGAGCGCTGCTCACGTGTTATACGCATTATCCAGGAGCGCTGCTCACGTATTATACGTATTATCCTGGAACACTGCTCACGTGTTATATACGTTTTATCAAGGAGCGCTGCTCACGTATTACACATATTATCCTGGAACGCTGCTCACGTATTATACGTATTATCCAGGAGCGCTGCTCACGTGTTATATGTCTTATCAAGGAGCACTGCTCGCGTATTATACGTTTTATCCTGGAGTGCTGCTCACATATCATATGTATACTCTGTATACTGGTTTCAATATTTCTACTACGTTTCAAATATTTATCATAAGGACGGATTTAGCCCTTTACCACACAATCCCGACTTTTAACACCCCTGAGAAAGAAGCCTTTTAAAAACATGGTGGAAAAGGCCAAAATACTGATAACCAACATTTTTTTCCCTTTTCCTACAATGTTTTCTTCCCTTTCTAAAACAAACTTCAATTCCTTAGTTATATTAATTGTGTTGACTGCAAATGGTTCCATTTTGGACCAGTGTAAATTTTATTTTTTTTATAAAGAGTTAATCGAGTAAACTAGACTACTTTCTATTTTGTGAAAGAAATAAAGATATCAAACACGTTTGCAACTGATATACATGTATATCATAGACAAATGCATAATGCTTTTGGGGAACACGCCAAAAGGGGCATTCGGACGTCTGCGTAAAGTGTCGTCTCGGATCAGCCTGCGCAGTCCGCGCAGGCTAATCCGAGACGGCACTTTACGACTACATTAGATTTTGTCCTTCAATAGACATGTGCAAAACAGAAAATTGCCTCAAAACGGAAAGTGCGTCTCGGATTAGCCTGTGCGGACTGCGCAGGCTTATCCGAGACGACACTTTACGCAAATGTCCGAATGCCCCTTTTCCCGTGTTGCAGGCCATATAATAGAATACATGGCCAATGATACAACATCTCGGGCACAGCCCAATGCACATTAGAATGTATGTACATAGAGGATGTTTTGGTTTTTCGGTCAAAGATCGAAATTTATTTCATCTCGTGGACATCATCGGTAATATTTTCACGAGTGGCGCAGCTACAAGTGAAAATATTACCAATGTTGTTCACGAGATGAAAAAAATTTCGATCTTTTACCGAAAAAACAAATTCTATTCATTTCATGCTTTTAACCCTTTCTTGGAGGAGTTCTATCAAAATCCCGTACAGTTCTTTTCAGTGATTCCCACTCCGCAAAGCAAAGCATTACAATATTACGTCAAGCGCGAGAAAAGTATGTTAAATGACGTCATTTTTCCATCGGGTTGTGAGTCACGCGCATTTTACCTAAGTAACTGGAATATAAAAATTAGTATTTTCACAGGTCGAACCATAAAATATCGTAAAACATTTCACCGATATTTCTCGATAACCAACCGTAAAGCATGAAATAAATTATAGTATTGAATAAATGAATACAAGGCATCCTGCTTTCATATCTTCCAAAACAATGTTACCGAATGTAGCTTACTCTTTTTCTACAAACGATACCCTAGTTCGGGCACAGCCCAGTACAAACTAAAATGTATGTACATTTATAAATACATGAATACAAAACGACCGGCCCTCCACAATCTGTAAAAAAAGTCATTATTGATAGAATGTGGCTTTCACTCATTCTTCAAGCATTTTAACCCATTACCACACAATCCCCATTTATGACGACCCTGAGGGAGAAAGCCCTTAGGAAACATTGTGGGAAAAAGAGAAAATGCTGCTAACCAGCATTTTCTTCTTTTCCAACAATGTTTTCTACCCTTCATAAAACAAGTTTCAAATTTCCAGTCGCTTTTATGCCATTGTCTGCAAACGCTTTCGATTTGGACAAACGTAATATTTTGTCTTTTGGTAAGGAGTGAAATATAAATCTGGATCACAAGATTTTTGCTGACTTTGTATTCGCTTTATGGGACAAGGTAACCGGCATTTTATGCTTTTCCGACATCTTTTTAAATCTCCAATTCAAACACTAATTCTGGTATTTTACCAACATTGAAATTGTCGTTTGCAATGCTTTTAGCATGGACAATTTTCAGATTTTGTCACGTGGTAAAGAGAAACACCCGATGTAACGCTCTGATTCCCATTACACGCTCCTTAACTCTTTACCAAACAATCCCGACTTTTGACGACTCTGAAGAAGAGGACTTTTGAAAACATTGTAGGAAAAGGAGAAAATGCTGGTAACCAGCATTTTCTCCTTTTCCCACAATGTTTTTTACCTTCCCCACGACAGATTTCAGTTTTTAAGTCATATTCATTTTGTCGTCTGCAAATGCTTTCAATTAGGGCTAGTCTAAAATTTTGTCGTTTGGTAAAGAGATAATTATACTACACAATGTAACACAGCTGCAAACAATCCCAGTTTCAACGACCCCTTGGGAAAATGCACGTGAAAACAAATGTTGCAATTTGAAGAAAAAGCTTGTAATTCTCTCCTTATCCGGCATTTTTTCCTACCCTTTCAAAGGCCCATGCCATCTTAGGACTACATCTTTTTTTGTCGTCTGCAAATGCTCTCAATTTGGAACAAGATTGAAAATTTGTCGTTTGCGACAGATCTAAAGGTACACGTGTACATCTTCATTTCTCCTCACCCGGAGTGTGACTCTGCACTTCTTTCAAAGCCACAACTTCCCATTGTTCACTTCCGCTCACTTCGTCTACCACTATAACACCTGCTTTAGTTTTGTCACTGGGCTCGAGTAAATTTGGTCTTACAATTACGTCACCTTTATCCGACTGAGAAGGTTCACTTTGTTGTTGAGCAGGTGAATCAATAGGGTCTTTCTTCGTGTTTGTGACGATTTTTCGCTCGTGCGGAAGGCAAGAGTAAACTGGTCTGTAGAGAATTTCCTCGTCTGCCTCGTTTGATTCGTCTCCCATGTACACTTGGCCGAGCTGGAACTCTGAACTGATGTACTTTCCACCTTCCACGCTATCCGATGCCACTTCTGTAAAAGTTTAATTATGAAAATGAATCATACTCTGTGAAAAGCAGGGGGCGGGCTTAATACATCTGCGAAAAGTATCGATAAAGGTCAGCCTGCGCATTCCGCGCAGGCTGACCTGAATCGATACTTTTTGCTATTGGTCAGTTTTCTGTATGTCCAAGGATCAGTTTACCACACCATTTAGTCGTTTGTTTAAAAAGTAGCTTTTATGGGTCCATAATTATGCGATGATTTGATCGGTACAATGAATTACGGCGATGAAGTTAGCTCCCTTTGGTCAGAATATGGCTATACCTGTAAAGGTGATATCATTTTCTTTAGCTGATGAATTCAGGCACGGTGGGGAATCACGTGACACAACAACAACAACAATGACCGTTATTTGAAAATATTCCCCGATTTCAGGTAAGAAAATCTTCAATAATTCCGTTAATACATGACCGATTGGAATTTGGTTTGAAGCAGAGAAGGCGGAAGGACTCCAGGGATTTGCTTGATGTGTTAGATTTTTTAACAACACCTGATACAAAAGTTATTGACGAGCAAACAAATTTTTTACCCTGGATAATTTGTTTGCTCGTTAATTACTTTTTAATCAGGTGTTGTTTAAAAAATCTAACACATCAAGCAAATCCCCGGAGTCCTTCCACCTTCTCTGCTTCAAACCAAATTCCAATCAGTCACGTATTAACGGAATTATTGAATATTTTCTTACCTGAAGTTGGGGAATTTTTTCAAATAACGGTCGTTGTTGTTGTTGTGTCACGTGATTCCCCGCCGTGTCAGGTAACAGCAAATAATAGCAAAAAAAAAACAGTTGGATGCCGCATGACGCCAGTTAAAGCTTTAAAAAAATAGTCCTTGACTAACTATGAAAGTCCAATGTTAACAATGCGGGGATTTCAATGAATTTTGAGTTTAAATCATGCCATTTAAATGTATGGAAATTATAGTGAAGATGACAATCAGTCATTGTTTGGTCGTCCAAGTGTTAGATGCTGACAGAGAAACTGAATTCAAAACTAGATTAAAACCTGCCAGGTAGCCGTGTCTTTATTTACTTTGGGTAATTTTTTTTTCTGGCAACGACTAACATATTGCCCCCACCACAAGATAACAAACTGTCATCTCCACAATATTTTCTATACGTTTAAATCGTATAATTTAGATTGAAATGTATTATGTATAGGACACTTGCTTTGATACTTTGGCCTTTAAAGGGCCTTTGATGTTAAAGACCTCATCAAAAAGGGCTTTTGCAAACACTGTTGATAAAGGAGAAACTGCTTGTGATTTTTTCACGCCAATTTTCATGTTCGGTATGTCAAAACAAGCTGCCTTGGAAAAGGATGTCCCCTTTCCCAGGATCTATCAAACACTTCTCAAGGAGATGCGTAGAAAGTTGTCTGTAAAGGTCAGTCCTCCTAAATTATAGGGTATGAATCGGAAGTAATTATACAGGTATCAAACTTCATAAGACAATATTAATTTTCCGACAAAATCGATCAAATAGCGCCGTTAATCATATTTGATGTCCGCGCACTCAATCCAGGAAGGTTTTTAATTAACAAGAACATTAAAAAACGCGTTCTCCCTTAGACTATTTTGTCTTCAACACATTCTCCTGAATTTCAGTGATTTTGAGAAAGACGACTTTTTAAAAACATGCTGATTAGGCCTATCAGCATTTTCTCCTTTTTCACAATATTTTCTGTCCTGCTCAGGCGAATCCCATCATTATATTCACCTTAAACTTGTCGTTTAAGATTATTTAAATTTTGAAAAGTCGAACGAGTTGTCTTGTAGGAAATGAATAACGCTTTTTGAAAGAATCCCGTTTGTGCAGGACTGGAGTATTTGTAGAGTGCCATCTAGCGGGAGATAATGATTGCTCCAAATGCAATGAAAACTGACGTCACTGGGAACTGACGTAACAGAAACCTTGGTAATACGAGCTAAAACGTGCAGCTTGGCGCATAATCTTGATGTTAATCTTAATCGATGCCGCCGTTTTGGATGTTACGTTGATAGTGTAGTCATATGCACGGGGCTCCCGAAAGGGAAAGTGGTTTTACGGTGGTTTTTGCCTGTGTACATGATGTACATGTTCAGGATCTATTATCCAATCAGATCACGAGAAATTTCTTTGCAGTATAATAATTCCTCTTCTTGTCAAAAATGTTTTCTTACCCTCCAGGGCGAAATTCCATCATTTAGGCACTATTTCATTTACCAACTGTGACGCCTTTCT
This sequence comes from Tridacna crocea, assembly GCA_943736015.1. Lineage (NCBI taxonomy): Eukaryota > Metazoa > Mollusca > Bivalvia > Cardiida > Cardiidae > Tridacna > Tridacna crocea. The sequence goes on along the minus strand of OX031059.1, from coordinate 24,648,506 downwards.
AATATTGTGTGATTTCATTTGTTTACCAATGAATAAAAAATAGCCACGTATTAACGGAAATAAGGTAGGAGGCTGTTTACAATAACATTGTGAGAGAAGGAAACAATCCTTGAAACAAACATTTCTCCTTTTCCAGCAATATTTTCTACTCTACGAAAGACCAATTGCACTTCATGAGTCCTGTTTGATTAGTCGTCAGCAAATACTTTGAACTTGGAGGGGTCTTTCGTCCTACTGTCTGGCAAAGCCTTACCTCTTGAACGAACGTTAGAACATGAAGACATGTCCAAATTAAAAGCATTTTTAGACAAGAAATGATATATATTTCAAGTAAATGAATCTGTTTGTGAAAGGGTTGAAAGCAATGAGGGAAAAGGAGAAAATGCTGGTCACCAGCATTTTCTCCTTTTACCGCATTGTTTTCAAAAGACTTTCTTTTCAGGGTCATTAAAACCCGGAGAAAAGCCTAGAAGTCATTATCTTCATGCTGATCGATAAACAAGGCACCATTATTATAATTACAAATTACTATAGTTATGGAACTTTTTCCCGACATAACCTTTTGCAGAATACTGTTATTTCGTCTTGGCGTTGATGACATTTTAACTCTTTACCAAATAACAAAATTTAAGACCGATCCAAACTGAAAGCACTTTCAGACGACAAAAGAAAGGTAACTCAAAAATTGAAATTTGTTCCAGCAGAGTAGAAAACATTGTGGGGGGAAAAGGAGAAAATGCTGGTCACCAGCATTTTCTCCATTTCCCACAATGTTTTCAAAGGGCTTCTATCTCAGGGTCGTCAAAACCAGAGATTGTTTGGTAAAGGGTTAAACCATTATATCCCCTCTTACCACAATATTCTAACATGTAAACACGTGCTTAATCGTTCTCTAATCAATCCGGAGTTTTGACAATAAAAGCCTAGGAAAGAGAGCTTTCGTATAGTATTGAAGGTAAAATAGAAAATGCTAGTCACCACGATTTTCCCACGATATTTCCGAAATTCGTGCCATGTCAACGAAAAACCTGATTGTTTGAATCACATTTCTTATGTCGTGTGCAAACTGGGAAAGCCTGAAATGTTTATTTAAAAAAATTACCTGTATTCTATAGAAGCCCTATTTCACAAAAAGGCCAAAATTGTCCTCTATACACATTGTTAGTGAGGAATTGAGCTTTATATACATGTGTATGTTGTTTTTCTTTCATGTTTTAGTATATATATATATACCATAAAAACATTCTTTATTAAGTAAATGCAATTCGCGAACAAACAGTAACAAGTTGGATGACTGATGTATTCAGCACACTTCGTCAACGCATATTTCAATATCCCTAGCAATTATTTATACCTCGTATTGATGTTTTATGTAGGATTTTTTTAAAATTCAGCTCTTAATAGTTAAACAACATACTTTGTGGACTTGTTTGAATTTTTTTTTTTCTGACGACAAATCAAACGTGGTTAATGTGGTTTGAAAATTGAGAAAATTCTATGGAAAGATAAGAAAAAGCTCATTCTAGCGTTTTTCTCCTTTATTCACATTGTTTTCAAATCTCCTTTGGGTCATCACACCGCATCACCAGTAGGGAGTTACGTCTCCGTCTAGGTTCACAGTATCTATTTAGTGAACCGTGGAAAAAGGTACAACTCAGGCACCACAGTGTTTGACCGAGACGACCCTTGAAAGAACCTGCTTATAGTTAGAACTGTTTTAAAGAGGTTCTTATACTCACTTTAAGCCAGTTTTATCTCACTGTGTTTATATTTCATCAAAATATTGCCATTCTTATATCTTTATGCCGAATATTGTGCCTGACGGTTGCAAGGTTGCTTAGATTACGGTCGATAGAAAATGCATTTCACTGAGTTGTTGCCTTCCATGTAAACAGACTCGTCGTTTCCGGTTTTGAATCGAAGATTTTCGATATCTGTTTTACACTCAGGTAGATTCGTATGATCATCATTGCATTCTGTCACATGACTATACTTGACCTTCGCCCAGTGTATACTGTGGAAAACAAAGGAAAATGTAGGCGTCAATGTTGCAGCCTCGATTTTCAGACGGAGGTCGCGGCTTTTATGCAAATTACACCGTACCCGACTCTAGGCGGAAACCAACGATAAATTTCCGTGACGCACCGCCATGGTTTACAGCTTCGATCGTCAGCTCTGGCTAATGCTCAGTTTCTAAGACAAACCTCCTTGTTCTTTTTTTCAGTTACACCATAAATGCCAGTAATTTATCCTTGTGTACACAAAGGAGAGATTTCTGTACCATTCCGATTTTTTTTGAAATTTAACAGCTTTTCCGCTCACTGGCTGTAGACGGGCATATTTAAATACTAAAAGCAACCGGGACCCATATTAGGAGATATTCTGACTGACTCATCACGGCTTTATCGGGGCCATTTTCAGGCAATGCCGATATAATTCGGCAAAGGAACGATTTCAGCCGGGAGGAACTGGGGTAAATACAATGATAAACGTTGTAAAACGATATTGATTCGAGTTGCCAATGCTTTCCTTCTCTATTTTGTTTGTTTTTCTCTTTCTATGTTTTTCTCTTTGTTTTATTCGTGTTCGCGTGTCCCCGAAGTGTTACTGGCGCACTGCCATCGTTACACAGGACTTTTCCGGTTATCATCGGCACATTGACGCCACTGAAGCGAAATTACTCCATCTGTATCTGAGACTTAACCTGTATAGTCCTTGGTCACACTAACAGACACAACTCTTTACTGCAAAGGAACTGGGCTATTTTACATTCATACATGTTTCCTCAACGCATCGCAGTTTCCACAGCCGCTGTCTTTTTAATTCTACGTCAAACTGTTTTCAGCGGTGCTCTAATTATTTCACACATAAAAAAGTAGAAGAAATCATTTAAACTGTACTTTTCCAGTTTATCCCAGAACTCATTCCAATCTAAACAACACAGGAAGCAACAACTTTGATGCATTAATGAGCGGTAAGACATTATACCTCTTAAAATGACTTTAATATGGCCAATTGAGGTGCAGATCTCTTCTGAATTAAATGTCAAAGACATCTGATTTGTGGTAGTGGCTTTGTGGAAGAAATGATGTAGGGATGCTTCATGTTTTACATGTTTTACCATGTTCAAAGTCAATGATGATGATGATGATGATGATGATGACGACTATGATGATGATTATGATGATGGTGATTGTAAAAGTTGCAAAGCTTGCGTGTACTTTTCCAGCTACAAATGAGGAATGTTTTGCCTCTTACCATACTGCAAAGTCGGCGGTGCTATGTTCGGAATACGGAATGGCACTGTCCCTATAACGATCGGATACTCGAGTTCGATCATCTCCCCAGACGTTTCTCCGATGACCAGCATCTGTGATGATACATAACAGATCTAAATTAACACTAATATAATATAATACACGTTATTACGCCCACTTTGTAGACAAAAGATAAGAAATTAAAATGAAAAGGCTATTTAAATGCAATTTCTTTAAAGTGAGTGTACACATTGCTGACGGATTAGATATTAGGCGGTTTCTAAATGGGTAGATTAAGTATATGCATTTTCGTATGACATGTATGTCTACAACAGACAAAGCTGCAGAGCATGGCTTATTTAGAAAGACACCGTTCCGATCATATCCGTTAATATATAATGAATGATTGTCTTTTTAAACAAGAACATGTAGATCTTCACTGTGCTAAAGATCAGCTTTGAAATTTGTTAAGTGCATCAAACTGCATATTCAATGAAAAAATAGAATTAAGTGCGAACAATGTTCTTACCCGAAGTGTATAACGTATTTGAATTAAATTGCAAACATCAACCATTGTTGGGGGCGCTACAGGAACCTGCAACACTTCCTGTAGTTTATCTTGCTTCTCAGTTCGATGGGGTCGCACAGTGTCACTCTGGTATTCCCAAATCACGTGATGCACCGTCTTTACTAAACCAAGCACGCCCTTGTTTATATAATAGTCAACGAACTGAAAAACATACAAAGCTTTGGATTTAATGAGATTATAATGAAACGATGTCGTAAATCAGAGTTCATACGCTTTCCAATATCAACCGCATCATGTTTTTTTTGTTCCCTCTTCTGCGTTCACAATTTCACGAAAAATCTTTTCTTCTAATATTTTGCAAATAAATATCAGACATTTTTCTCCAGCTTTGTTACCGACAGCAACACCTTCTAGCTTTCTCTCGCGCGAAGTTCATAATGTGCACGTCTGTGAATGTGCCATCTTCATAGAAAAAAAGTTAGTCAGCTGCATTTGTAAATATGGTGAGGTTATAAACAAGAGGGCCATGACAGCCCTGTATCGCTCCACTGGCTTTTTAACCCTTTACCATACAAATTGAAGTGTTCTTGACCCTGAAGAAGACGGTCTTCGAAAACAATGAACACTGTTATGCAAAACAAGCAGGTTAATTCATTGGCATGAAAGGTAAAGTTCTAGAGAAAAAAACCTGAATGATAGAAACCTTACCATGGATTTATTATTCCACTCATGTGAGCATAACTTATTACATCAAAATGATCAATCTCCCTGAAAACAGAATATTTTCTATAAAAAAAAAACACACCTAATATCTATCTATCACTGCAGTTTGATAATCAAGGGGGGTAAATAGTAACAAACTTTATCTTTTTTAAAAAAAAAAGAGTTATTTCCCTTGATTAATGTTTAACTTGTAGCGACTTGTAGTGAGACCCATGTTAAACTTGTGATCCCTGGCATGTTGCTAATTTTGATCCCAGACCTATAATATGAAGAAACGTGTTGAAGGTCCATTAAAGTTACATGCCAAATTCAGTAGCCCTGGGCCTTGTGGTTCCAGAGAAGAAGATTTTTGAAAATGATATTTTCTTTTTCAGTTTTGTTGCCCTGGCAGCCAGAGTTTTTGAAGGAATCAAATGTTTTCAAGAAATTCTGAAGGGAACCATAACAGGGTCATTTCTGTGAAGTTTCATCAAATTTGGATGGGTAGTTTTTTCAGAAGAAGATGTTTGAAATAAAGGTTAACGCAAGGATGGACGCACGGAGGCACGACGGACACAAGGCCATGATATAAGCCCGCTGGCTTTCGGTCAGTGGAGCTAAAAAGTATTGTTTTTATTCCCAACAGGGGATATGTACAGCGCATAAAAGTGTATTAGCCAGTCTGTGGCAAAGGGGGTGAAATAGAAGTCTTTATCTACAGCTGACGGTCCAAGTTATGTAGTTGTGATTCTGGACAATATCAGATGTACGGTCAGGTGGCAAGGGACTTGGACATTTGTTCACGCCTGTGATGAGTCATGTCGCCCTGAGCCGAAGGTTTTGGATTTGCTGTTTATAAGTAGGCTATTCCAGTAATTTATCATTCTGCATTTAACAGTTATCCCTAGATGATATCTGCCTGATTCCACATAAATCATGTAATTTGGGGTACTTTTTCTATTTTTTTAAAATAAAGTTACAATGTATTTGTTCAACATAGTTTGCACTTTCATAACCTCAAAACTCTATATAATGAGTACATAAGTATTGGTAATACAGTATGGCCAAATAGTTTAAAGGCAAGGCCTGGGGGTAGAGTTAGATTAGATATTCTTTTATATAATATATGCATGGCTTTTTTTCTTGATCCACAAGATGTAGTCTTGATGCTTTAAAGTTACAATTGCTGCTGAAATGCGAGCCCAAATATTTATAAGACTTGACAGTTTCCAAATCCTTATTCATGACCTTAAAATGTAGATTTCTGGTTTTTGATCTAAGGGCCATAACTTTTGTTTTCTCAATAGTATTCTCTTAATATTTATTCTCTTAATATTTAACTTCCAATCTTTGCAATAACTGACAAAATTGTTAAGAGTGATTTAAAGTTTTTTTGTGGATTATCTGATATTAGAATTGCGTCATCTTCCTATATCAATAACAGTTTGTTCTATATACAGAGTTGGGTAAATGTTAGGATCACAAAATTGAACTTCTATAATGTTAAGGTCTTTCAAATATTCTTCTAGATCATTTAGAAATAGTGAGAAAAGAACAGGTGGTAAGTTTTCTCCTTGCCGGACCCCGCAATTACTGCACAAATAATCAGATTTTTTTAAATACATACTCTGTACAATTTTAGTAAATTTTCCTGTTATATTTTTTTAAAGCAATTTTTGCCAAAAACTAGTGTGCTATATACATGTAGAATCAAAAGCTTTTGAAAAGTCAATGAATATACAATATAGTTTTTTGTCTTAATGCTTTAGAATTTCATTAAGGGAGTTAAGGGTAAATATATGATCTAAATATATAGCTCTTTCAATATGCTCCTTGATTTTTCAAAAGAATTCTATTTTCCTCTAAACATGTGTTTAGTCTATTATTTAAAATAATTGTAAAAAGTTTGCTTATACAGGATAGGAGTGTGATTGGTCTATAATTAGTCGGACTGGAAGGATCACCTTTACCTTTATAAATAGGTATGATCATGCCTTCGACCCATGTTTTGGTAAACATCCTACATGTATATCTATGATAAGATTGAATAAATTTTTGTACAGGGGTAGCATTTTCATACTAGAATTTTTTTATGCTCATTTGATTATCAATACCTAGAGATCTGTTTTTTTTTTTTTTTTTTTAAATTCTTTATACATGTCATAATTTCATCTGCTGTAATTTTCTTGTTTAGAGAGGTATTTTCATTTTCTAAATTTAATTCTATGTTATCATGAATATTTAAATTTTCATTGTGAGTTTGTTTATTACTTTCTTTTTGGAAATGATTAAAGAGAGATTCAACAGTAGGGCTCAAATCTATTGATGGGCTACAGCTGTATCTCTTATTTCGTTTATGAATTTCCAGTAGTGTTTTGGATTTTTTTGTTTGCATATTTCTAAATTGATATATTTGTTCTTTATTATATTTATTATACTAGCATTCATATTTTTTGTAAGATTTATATGTTTTTCTTTGACAAATTTTCATAACTTGGCTGCTTTTTATATTTTTTGCATGCTTTTCTATATTGTTTTTTAGCTTTGTTGTAATCATAATAGTTTTGCCTTTTTTAATCTTTGTTTTATATTTATTGATTTTGTGATACTTTGGAAATGTAATGCTTGCACTATTCAGTAGTATGTATACATACATATCAATGGTAAATTGAAGTAACGACTGACCATCACTAAATAAGGCATCTAATTCTTTTACTGCAAAAGCTTGTTTGGAGTAGCCATGTATACTTTATAATGAATAGTCAATTATAGATATATTTCTGTAGGTCATACGACCAATTGTATTATCTGGTGCTTTCTACCATTTATGATAAGTAACTGATTGTTTTTACATAGATCAATTAAACAGTATCCATGATTATTCTTCTTTTTATTTAGTGATTTTCCTTGTGTTGGAATTTCATTTTAAGTAATTGCGGCTTATAATTCTGAAAATATACATTTGCATTGTCCATACCCAGGATATCATACAGGTCTTCATGTGTCTCATAGTCATCATTATCATAATAATCTTTCATTTGTGCTGTTTGATCATTAAAGTCACTCATAGCGTATACATCTTTGTATTTACAACTTATTTCTGTTACTTCTCTCTCAAAAATACCAAAATGTTTAACCCCAGAAAAAAAACTTTGAAATTGCAATATTAAATTTTGTTTTGAGTTCTATTGAAGGAAAGTTTCAATTAACTTGATAAACATAGCGTTAATTCGCGTATACGGTATGAAATATTTCTGTGACTATTCGGGACATGGGTCGGGCGATGCCGAGGGTAAAAACAGAATATTAGTTTATGTAAGCGATGTAAACCTGGGTCAGGTTAAATGAAGTAAGTAATAACAAAACACTACTTGTATCTGAAAAGAAATGCTAACTGATACACTTAGTTAAAAGTTAGCGTAAATAGAAAGTCGTTGATAAATCACGAGTGACTCTTGTGTTTGGAAAAGAAAGTTTTTTTCGAAACATTGCAAAATCGATTGGAAAAACTGTGACTACGGTAAAAACTCTTCGGAACTGAATAAAGTTGATATAAAGTCATTTCAACAGGATTTATATATCTCTTATTGCTGAACATGAACTTTTCAAATTTGTTCATGCTGGTAGCCATCCTGTCAGTCGGAAATAGAACTGAGCTTACAAGGGTAAATGGTACTTTATGAACGTACCAGTATGTACAAAGATCACAGCATGATCGTGTCTAGACACCAACGAAATACTGTGGAAATAAAACGGTTCTCAACCTAATTGAATTAACAAATTGTTGATCATATGGACTGTTACGAAAGCCATAAAACAAAAGACGAACTGTTGCAAAAAATGGTATTTTCTGCATTATAAGAACAAAAACATGCGTTAAGAACCAACTGCTTTGAATAGGTAATTGCCCCTCTTCTTACAATGTTTCAAAAAAGCTGTCACTAAAGGAATGCAACAGACAAGTATTGTTGCCTTTAAGAGTTTAAGATTGGGGATGACTGTAATCAAAGATAGCATATTGAAGGACAACCGGCGTAGAATGACTTTATTAGCTCATTATTTTTTGATAGGTTGCGATTTCCCTTGGGGTATCCCTAACAAAAGGCTAATCGTCTTGATACCGCACAGAATCACATGTTACACTTGGCACGTGGACATTCTCAAAGCATTTATTTTTTTCACCATGCACCGCAAGTTTCCACGTTCCTGGGTTAAAATGCTTCTAAAAGAGTTATATGAAAAAGGAAAACGAATAACATATAGTAAACCAGTCATTTATTCCTTCTTCCCAATGCATTTTCTATCACTGCATCACAAACAAATCTATAGCGTGGTGCAACACTATTCGTGTACAATTTACAGGCACTTAGAATAGTGTTCCACTCACCTATCGAAATGCCATCATTTAAGAGATAAATCTAATTTGTCTACAGCGAAATATCAACCACTCACAATGCGATACTGTCTGATAAAAAGTTCATATTCTGCCAGTCAAATATGTCAAGGTCCATCTTCGTGATCGCGTTCTTTTATCACATAACTACCCTGTCTTACAGTGTAATACATTCTGTTCGAATATTGTAGTTTTGTAATGAACCTTAAAAGTTGTCTGCTGAGAATTCCGTCGGTTTACTTCAAACCTCGGAACTAGACCTTGTTACGAGGTTGCATTCGGAAAGGTCCGAAATTCTTAAGTGAGGTAAACAGTTAATTGTCATGGAAAATGATGGTAAGGCGTCATTTACTCAATATGTACTGTTGCATTATTCAACTGTGGCAGATTATGCTTCGACACATTCTCAGTCTATTTCAAGATCCGTTAAATTTTCTTGCTTACTCGGTTTAGACAAGATATTGTCATTTGTTAAAATTCCGTATATACAACCAAACTCGTCTATGTCATGGACATTGCCATATTCAGTCTACACACGAAATATGCCGACTAAAGATATAGAAGATTTTTTTTTTTTTCTGTTAAAGATCGGAATTCATTTCAAAGAGTGAACGTTATCAGTAATAATTTCACGAGTGGTGATCTTTAACAAAAAAAATCTATTTATTTCATGCTTTTAACCCTTTCTGGGAGAAACTTTAACAAAATCAAGTACAGTTCTGTCCAGTTATTTCCTGTGGGGTACCCCTTCTGCACAACAACCCATTACAATATTACGTCAAGCACGAGAAATGGAAGGTAAATGACGTTATATTTCCATCTGGTTGTGAGTCACGAGCATTTTTTACCTACATGTAGGTAACTAGAATATAAAAATCGGTATTTTCACTGGTCATAACCATGGAATATCGAAAAAATATTTCACTGACATTTCTCGATAACCTACCGGAAAGCGTGAAATAATGTAACGATAGTTAAAGAGGCCCTAATACTCATTTTCAGTCAGTTTTAACTTATTTTGTCTTTATTTTATCAAAATATAGTCATTCTTACATCTTCATGCCAAATATTGCGCCTGACGGTTGCAAGATTGCTTAGATTATAGTCGATAGAAAATTGATATCGCTAAGTTGCGGCCTTCAATGTAAACAGACGCGTCGTTTCCGGTATTTGAATCGAAGATTTTCGATAACCGTACGTTATACACACGGGTAGATTCGTATGATGATCATGCATTCTTTCACGTGACTATATTTGACCTTCGCCCTGCATCTAAAGCGGTATATAAAAAAAAATGGATGCAGCCTCGATTTTCACTCGGAGATCTCGGCCTATATGCAAATTACTTCGTATCCGATTCTCGGCGGAAACCAACGATAATTTTCCGTGACACACCACTAATGTTTACAGTTTCGATCGTCAGCCAATTTTCTTCGGACCAATGTTCGGTTTCTAATACAAATATCTCTCTTTCTCTTTTTCAATTACACCACATATGTCAGTAATTTATCCATGTTTATACGAAGGATTGATTTCTGTACCATTCTAAATTGTTTGAAATTTAACAGCATTTTTGTAGACGGGCATCTTTAACGTAAACTCGTCAGGTGGGAGGGCGAACGTTACCGAAGAAGAGTTCGCAGATTATTCAGATTACTCTTGCAAAGTTTGTCAACATAGTTAGTAATATAGACTTATTTACCTGATAAAATTTGCACAATAAATAAACGTTCTCATCTGCTCCATTCTGAATTTCCGAACGAACACGTAGCTGCTCACCAGAGCAATAAGCACTTCTCTCTAAAGTGGAATGTATCCATACAGGTCCTTTTACACAACAGAAACAACATGTGCGGTATTTGTCCTCAGCGTACTTCGGTGCCTGCAAGGAATTGATTAATTGATTGATTGATTGATTCATTCATTCATTTAATATCATTCATTTAATATCATTTACGGCGCCTTGAACATTTTTTCAGACATTTAACGGCAACTGCTAACCTGTAAATGAATGCCATAGGTTTGGTCTGCACATGGGATTTAAAAGGTTTCACCAAAGGACTTATTCGCAAAAACTTTGACAATTTTTAGTTGAAGATAGCTATTTCATTTTTTTTTTTATTTATTTTATACACGTTTAAGATGGACATTATGTGACGTCATATGCGACATCAGTTTATACTATTTTCAGACCAGTAAGTTAGGTTTTACTAATAGAAATTCCCAAGTGTATGGTTCTATACATTCTGACTTATAATTTGTGAGATATAGTAATGTGATAGATAGTATCTGACGTTTGCGACTTGGATAAAAAAATTCGTGAAACTCGTAAATTAAAATGTTATTGCAAAAGATTCGAAAATTGCTCGCTTAATCACATTTTCTAGACTTAAGTAATAATACTTAAACTTAAATTTAAACTTATATCAAATCTTACATGCCTTTTCATAACATACTTACCAGGTATCTATCCTCCATACAGTCTATATGTGGTCCAATCACAGTGAAGTATTTGATCCCTTGTGGTGGTGAAGCGTACGGTATATCCATGACGATCCTTAAATAGTATCTCACGTGACCTATCTTACTCTCAAAAGAACAAGGCAAGGCAGTTTCGGGTAGTTTGAACTCGAACGGGTAATTATGTGACCCCCGGGGTAGAATAGGCACAGTCCCGTCGTCATGTTTGTCTGAAATGAATCAAGAACTTTGAAGTATCCTCTTGAATAATAAGGTGGTGCATTAACATCTTTTGTTCGGTATTCAACATTATTTAACGGCTTGAAAAAATATTTAAACTAATAGAGAAAGTGCTAACAACAAACATATCTGAGCGACGCTTTCAGAAAAGTAGGCGTCAAGAATCTTTGTGCCACATAATACTAGGCACCCTTGCCTATTACTACATCTGTTGATTGTATAGAGTTTATTTCATCAGCTTGTGGTTAATATAGGAAAATATTTGCCGAAAAAGGGAAAGGTATGCGAAAATAACGAGTGCCGTGAGGCACGAGTTATTTTCGCGCACGTTTTCCCTTTAGGCAAATATTTCCCCATATTAACAACAAGCTGATGAAAAAAATTATATATTTCCTCTGATTCTTTTATCAACGAATGTCAACGAATTCTATTTTTAGCAAAGTAGAAAAAAAAAAAAGTTCCAGATTTCGGCAAGAGGAAAGTAATCACTGTGACGGGGAAATAATCTGCCAAGCTTATATTACGACATTTCTTTACCCATAACATTTCTAAAAATAGACACATGAAATATAAAATATATGGATCTGTTATTTTGTCCATGACATATCTGCATTACCAAAAATCAAATGGCAGGAAATCTTTCAATTAAAAAAAACTCAAAACCTTTTTGGCAAACTATCATTGCCCTAAACCCACATCACGCATGTCGTCAACTCTGGAGTCTTTTGTGAAGAAAAAAAATTATTACTAGTGCACAAGTCCGTACACTTTGATCTATATCTTTACAATGTAACACCAAATGTGTCATTATTGTTTACTATATTCATCATGGTCAGACAGTGAATTGTAGAAATTATAATCTCCTTAAATAAATTTACAACATATATATATACAGGATCTGCCTTTGGAGAAAATTTGAGAAAGGATTTGTAAAACAAGACTAGGAAAGAAAAACAAAAATATCAAGCAAGCTCCTAGCGAGTTCAATAACATTCAACACTTTGCCACACTAATTCGACTTTTAACACTTCTATGAAAGAAGCCCTTTGAAAACAGTGTCGGAAAAGAAGAAGATGCTGGCAACCAGCATTTTCTCCTTTTCCCATAATGTTTTCTTCCCTTCCTAAAACAAATTTTAATTTTTCAGTCACATTTATTTTGTTGTCTGCAAATGCTTTCAATTTTGATATATGTAAAATTTTGTCCTTTGGTAAACAGTCAAAGACGAGTTTGGTAAAGTTTATCTCACAGCCTAAAGGTCGGAATATGTAAAGATCATAAACCCATGCGTAAGAATTTAAGGAATAAAACAAGTTTCACTTTTTATTTTTGAAAGAAGAATAATTATGTTAATCCTTAGGCTGATAAGGGCTACTTAGGTATCTTTTCAGACACCGACCGTAGGTCAAGATTAGACTGCACTGAATTTGTATTTTACAGAGTCCAATTAGTTGAGCTTTCACCACGTCTTACGACCCCATATGAGGTAATAGTTCCCATTTAAATACGGTTTCATGTAACCGACGCATATTCTGCATTTATCTTTATTTCTTACTTATGGTTAGCCAGCTATCACCACACTTTAATTAGGTCGTGAATTATTTTCGAAAACTCGTAAGACTATAAACAAGAGGGCCTGTATCGCTCCACTCACTTTTTACTCCTTTACCACACAATTCGAACTGTTCATGACCCTGAAAAAGAGGGCCTTTGAAAAAAATTAACACTGTCTGGCAATACAAGCAGGGTTATTCATTGGCATGAACGGTAAAGTTCGTGGGAAAAAATGAATGACAGAGGTCTTACTGTGAATTTAATATACCACTCATGTGAGCATAACTATTAGCATTAAAATGAATCGCTCTCCCTGAAAACAGAATATATTCTATCAAAAATCTTAAATATCAGGCACCAATCATGCATCACAGCAGCTTGATAATCAAGGGAGGTACATGTAAATAGTAAGAAACTTTATCCTTTATAAAAAAGAGTTATTTCCCATGAGTAATGTTTACCATTGAAGTGACTATATATGGAAGCCCGTGTTAAACTTGTGATCTCTGCAATGGAGTCAATTTTGACCCCAGGCCTATAATACGAAGAAACTTGTTAACTGTCTATTAGATAAAGCTACGTTTCAAATTCAGTACCCCTGGGCCTTGTGGTTTCAGGGAAGAAGATTTTTTTTTGTTTTGTTTTGTTTTGTTGACATGGCAACAAGAGTTTTTGATGGAATCAATTTCTTACAAGAAATTCTGAAGAAAACCATGGCAGGATCATCTATGTGAAGTTTCATCAAATTTTGATGGGTAGTTTCAGAGAAGAAGATGTTTGAAATAAACTTTAAGGCACGGACGCATTGACGAACGCACGACAGACACTGGGGCATGACATAAGCCCGCTGGCCTTCGGCCAGTGGAGCTAAAAATCTGAACATGAAAAAAATTGTCATATACCTCTTCCCCACAAAACCTTCTTGTCGTCGATATAATACTCGTCATCTTTCACGGTTCTTCTTTCTCCCGCCTTGTTTATTTTCCACTCTGTGTGTGATTTACCCCGGAGTGTCAAACGTATACCTATAAAGTAAAAAAAGAAGAACAAAGTGGCCTATATGTTACCCCCGGCTGCGGGTGGGGTGATGCATTTTGAAATAATTGGGACCGAACTCACCGACTGTTTTTGGTATCATCCTCTATCTAATTCCAGAAAAAAAGTCAAAGGAATGATAGTCCTGAGAGTTGCCTGGTGGGCAATGTGTTAGAAGTTTTCACCCTTATTAAATTTCCAAAGGTAATCTATTACAAGCGTTGAAGATGGGATATGGTTTAACCATAAAGTAGTATTATACAAGCATAATTTCCGAGTTGTAAAGCGCTCTAATCCTAAAATCACTCATATGAATATTAAATTCACATGAAATAAAAAGATGTTGTGAGAATCAAAATATATGCAAGCAACATCTTAAAAAACTTCAAAGACTTCATATTTGCTGAAACTCACGTACTAGCCTGTTCTATGATATTCGTTTACCGCAGCTACCTGCATACACTGACAACAACTTCTGATTTGCGAAGCTACATACGTTAGTCCATGGTGCTAATGGGTAATTTTGAAACAATTTTTAATAAGTATTCTCAACAAATAGTCTAAGCGTCCAGTAGAAAAGACGCTTTTAGTTAAAAGTATACTGATAAACACGTCCGCAAACTAGTTCAGTTCACGACCACTGATCTCAGATACGCAAATTACACTTGATGTCTCTGTGTAAGCGATTTGTTATCACGTGCCTTGTGTACAAAATGAATGTTTCAAAGATTACAATCTGTCAAGATATATGAGGATGATGATGGTGACGATGATGATGAGTGGGTTTGTTTTTCAGGTGACAATGTCTGACCAGGGAATATGTTCTTGCGATATATATACTTTTTCTCGTGCCATCTGGCCTCAATTGATTTGAAACTAAAATCACAAAAGCATCAAAATACTGTCTTGATAGATTATCCGTCGGACACCAAACTACTTTCTTATACAGTGGATGAAGAAAAGTGCCAAACTCAGACTTCTGTCTTTGGTTTAAACAGATGGATATGAAACTTGCTTAAAACCGTCGTTCGTGACTTGGCTTCAAACACCGCCCTAGTCTTACTTGGCTTCAAACGTCTTCGTAGAAGTCCCTTTGAAGCACTTCAAGTCTCCCTGAAGCTGGCGAGGAACGGTGTTGTGCTGAATCGCTGTCGGTCTGTTTCAGACCGATCTATTTAACCGTCACTGTCTAGGCTGGAACTGTAAGACAAAACTTTTCAGCTTCGAACAGCTTGGAACTTGTCAAAGCAGCTCCCTGAGTCAGCCTATTGTGCTCGCAATGAGTCTCTCTCATGCTGGGCTGTTCGAAGCTAGTCCCTTCAAGAGCCTCCCCAAGTCAACCTGTTGTATTTGGAATGAGTCTGGATCTCTCTAAAGCTAGTCTATTTAAATGTATACGGGCGTTATTTAATCCTTAACATTATAGATAGGAGGACATAGAGAGCCACTGTCGAATTTATTTTGAGCTGCTTCACTCTGTTCCGCCTAGAACTCTAGCGTAACAAGAGTTGGTCGGTCCTCTGAAACAGATTATAGAGACCTTACTGCAACAGAATTTTGTAGCAGGAGCCTAAGCGAGGGCATGAGTGTGACACTATTTATATTCACCTATATACTATAAATCGACTAAAAAGGACAAGAATTTTGTGCCCTTAAAAGCGTTATGATTTTTGGCCTGATAATGCACATCGACATGAAACGTAAAATTACAATTTATTTGAAAATATAAAGTTATCTACCACAGAAAAAACTGTTCGTCGAATAATTGCAAAACTACATTTCATCTCGCTAACTGAAACTTGCGGCAGGAAGCAGTACAAGGCAAAGTTTGCTTACATCACCCATAGATCAGTATGATAATGAAAGCCCGGGTTGCTCCCCGACCAGATGACTCAAAAATCCGATTTTCAAAAGGAGCACAATTTCTGATATTTGGTTTAGCCAATTAAAAATCATGTTACTTCCTTAACTAGGAAAATATTTTAAAAATTAAAGTTAGAATAGTTGGTTATTAGTTATTACGGGCCCTGATTAGCTTTGACAGCACTGTGGTAATGGATACAAATATCATCCCGGTTTACAATCATTGAGCAGGGACTTACCATAGCACCGAAAGCCTAGTATCAACTGATATCCATAAAGAACACGTTGACCGCGAAAATGTAGTCATAGAAAGAAACAAACTACTGAATCAATTGTGCAAACTCATGCTATCTGGCCTCAATTGATTTGAAACTAAAATCACAAAAGCATCAAAATACTGTCTTGATAGATTATCTCTCGGACATTAAACTAAGTGGCTTTCAGTTTCAATATCTTGCTACATGGAAACAAACAGGTAAGCCTTAAGTGGATGCGTAACCGACTTATCTACCGAGCTCAACATTGCTAGATCTATAGATACATGTACGTGTATTTCTTTTTTTATTTACTGACGCTGGGAGAGAGTATCAACGATGAGATTAAAAGGTTATCTCATTATCTTGGTAATAACATCACAGCTTAATCAATTATCAACTAGTTCCGAGATTAACGACACTGAGAAAGTAATTTTTCGAAAATAAAAACTATTGAAAAAGGAAGAAAATCCTGGTAACCAGCAGATTTTCATTCTCCCGTAATGTATTCTGCCTGTTAATATAAATTCAAATTCTGTAATGTGAGTCACATTGGATTTGTCGCATGCAAACGGTTTCAATTTGAAAAAGTCAAAATTTTGCCGCGTCGTTAATAGTTAAAACATGATCGAATTCGTTACAAAATTGAAGTGAAAGAGGAGTCGATGTATATAATTGAATGCCATGAACACGAAAAACGACAAAGGTCGGTTTTTAGCATTTCTTCTTAAGAATGTTTTTGGAATGAAGATAATCTCCAGATTTTTCTAAATTTGAAAGTAACACAACTTCTGATTGGCTAAACCATTTCATTAAAATTTAAAAATCTGTTGGAATTAGATTGAGAGAAATCTTAAAAGTGGTTAATGAATATGTAACCACTACTAATAGATTAAATTTAATTATAAGTTCATCTGGACCATAAAAAAGTATATAATATTTCATGTGTCTATTTTTAGAAATGTTATAGGTAAAGAAATGTTGTAATTTAAGCTGGGAGAATCATTTCCCCGTCACTGTGAATATTTTCCTCCTACCGAAAATTTTGAACTACTTTTTTTTGCTTCTATGCAATGACTAGTTTAAAAAGTGGCATTCGTTGACAAAATAATCAGAGGAAATATGATATATACTTTATTTCATCAGCCTTTGGTTAATATGGGGAATTATTTGCTTCAAAACGGGAAGAGTCCGCGAAAATAACTCGTGCCTTACAGCACACGTTATTTTCGCATACCTTTCCCTTTTCCGGCAAATATTTCCCCATATTAACCACGAACTGATGATTTAAACTCCTCTATATCTTAATTCTTTATCAAACAACAACACACTGGACCCTTTGGAATTGAAAGCATTGGCAGACGACAAATTGAATCGGACTTAGATGATAGCATTTTGCCCTCAAAATGGTATATTATGACAGGAGAAAATACTAGTTACAAGAGTGATGAATACTTTTTTTAAAGGCAGGATCTAATCAAGATCTAGGCTGCATGTATTTGGAGTGAAATAATGAAAATAGAATGGTTGAGTGTGTGTTTCTTTTTTTACGGTGAAGGATCGAAATCTTTTTCATCGAGTGAACATCATCGATAATCTTTTCGCGACTGGAACAGCACTCGTGAAAATATTACCGATAATGTTCACTCGATAAAATAAATTTCAATCCTTTACAAAAAAAATCTTTATACATTTCGAATATTTCACGATGAAATGATCGAAACTTGTAACTATAGCTCAAGAACTGTGTTGTATGAATGAGAAATGATTACAAAGGGAATAATCTGACACAAAATATTTGAAAACGAAATATGAGAACATCGCGTGATTCGGTGATAAGCAGAAGTAAGCCAAAGGCCTTTCATAAAACCATTTTTTCACTATTAGATCTATTTGACATCATAATGTCAAAAAATCTTTGACAGATATAGAGGATATTTGCTTTTTTCGCTGAAAGATAGAAATTTATTTCATCGACTGAACACGATCTGTAATATTTTGACGTGTGGCTGCGCCACTCGTGAAAATATTACCGTTCATGTTCACTCGATGATATAAATTTCGATTTCTCACCGAAAAAAAAAAATTCTATCTATTTCATGATTTTAGCCCTTTCTGAGAGGAGCTTTATCAAAATCCAGTGCATTTCTTTTCCGTTATTCCCCGAGGCGTACCCTTCCATTACAATGCATTACAATATTACGTCAAGTGCGAGAAATGTAAGGTAAATGACGTCAATTTCCATCTGGTTGTGAGGCACGCGCAATTTACCTGGGCAACAAGAACATGAAAATTGGTATTTTCACTGGTCGTATCCGTGTAATATCAAAAAAATATTTTCACTGCTATTTCTCGATATCCTACCGGAAAGCATGAACTAATGTTCCCTATCCGCATTCTATCTGCTAATTCTTACGTCAAAAGTGGCATCAACCTGTTTCCTGGCTTAAGACAATAATAAAAACTGACAGCTTTATACAGTGGACTAGGCCCTATGCCCATATCATATTCTAATCTGGGATTCAATTAGCTTGTACTGTTTAGATAACACTTTGCCAACTGATGGGATTTATCTTTGAAAGGCTAGAAAGAATAGATGCAACGGGGAAATAGTGGTCGATTTACATATCGTATGTTTGCTTCCAAAACGTCGTAACTACAGCTTGTTACAAGCTGTAGTTACGAGGTTTTGGAAGCAAACCGACGATATCATTTTCATATTTTTCCGTGATGTTTTCAAAAGTTTTCTATCTAAGGTTTAGATATACATCTTTTAACACAGGATCTTTTGGTAAACGATAAAAATCCATTTCCTTGTTTCGAGTAAGGGAATTGAGCTAGATGTACAAAGTCTTACACGCCTTAGTTACAACCATATAGAGCTGGTACATCTAGATCTATAGATATGAGAAGTTATAAAACAAGATGGTAATTCATATTGGAATAGCTTAATTGGCATACACTTCTCAATCTCCAATCAGGTATAACTGATTCGTTAAAGTCCGAAACTATTACCCAATCCTGAAGGGGCTGTTTCAGCTAGTACATAGGTTATGCGCTAGCTGATCGCAGCTTAATGAATCGCATCAGATAGCGTTTTATTGAGTAAACGTTTATTTTGGTTTTGAAATTCAAAGAGGTCAGGTTCTGTGCCCAGGATACCAAATTTAGATAGATGTGTGTTTGTAGAATGTCATCTAGCGGGAGATATATAGGATCTGACATGAGTTGTTGTTTTTTTTAAATAAAAATTTACTAAACGAGTTAAGTGAGCCTCTGGCGAGCTTAATAACATTTTTGTCGACCAATTTAATAAATCTTTACCCCAAAAGCCAACGAGTGTCAGATTTTTTTTTTTTCACATTATTGTCCAATATGTGTTAAACAAGAGGCAAGCATGTATCATAGTAATGAAATTTACATGAAACCTGTGCACTTAATTTGACATGTACATTACGAACGAAAATAGTTACTTACAGTTTGCCATACTTTCTAAACCAATGAAAACGCCGGATTTCGTTCAAAACTGTTGGATTTAATTCCATACAGACTCAATATGTTGCAATATGTGACCACTTAATCATTAAATGGTTGACCTATATACAGTTGTATTCCGGTTAACGAGAAGCTCCGCGCACAGTATTTTAGCTGGTCCTTGTAGAGTAAATACCAATCTAATGCATACACTGTAGTAAAAGGGGCGGGGACTATTCCAAGTAATTGCATCATCGCCAAAAAAGTGACGTAATTTCCACGTGAATATCGGGACTAAACAATTCGTACTTGGCCACGTGGTATTTAACCCTTTACCAAACAGCCTCTGGTTTTAAGGAGCCTGGTAAGGAAGTCTTTACCAGGCTGGAAAATTTGGCTTTGGTCCAATTTGAAACCGTTTGCAGACAACAACTTGGTACTTGTTTACGGATTTGTCTGTGGAAAGAAAAAACGAAACATAGCAGAAAATGAGAAAATGCTCCTTACAAGCAATTTCTCCTCTACCCGCAATGTTTTCACGCGCCTTCTGCCCCAGGACAATAAAAAAGAGGGCTTGTCTGGTATGAAACAGATTCTGGACAGTGAGCCACTTCAGAGGGACATGGGTGTTTATTGTAAACAGTTGTGTTAGCGAGACGTCGCCTGTGTCGGGGAAAATAAATTCTTTATAAAATTCCTCTTCTTCAACCGAATCAAAGCATGCATCCATTGCTGAACCTATCGCTTCAAAGAACATGAAATTCGGCCGATTCTGTACCTACTTCTAACCTCGTCCGTATAACGGTCGTTTACATTTGAACTGCGAGTCACGTGATCTTATACATGGCGGGCCCATGTGATTCGTTTAGCAACGACATAAACGACTTCGATGAAGTTATTCACATCTGTCTATCTGTCGGTTAAAACTTCAATCGGAATTGATAAAAAATTAATGTAGATCTACAAATTGTTTGTCGTCTGAAATATGGTTCGAAAGATTTCGATAGAAAATTAAAACTCTAGTTCTCTTTTGGAAGAGGAGCCTGACAATTTTCAGAACGGTATAGCGGCGTATTTCCGGGTGTACCGATCTGCTGCATATCAATCCACCAGATACAGACAAGGGATATGATGGCTACCATCACCCGTGATATGCCGATTGAGCCTGACTGCAGACAATTGTCCACTCTCTTGCACTCCGGATCATTACATTTACCTCTGTAGTGGGCTCAGAAAGTAGTCCGTCATTACGTCATATTTTTGTCACATGACCATAGCTCAAAATGGCTACACAAACGCCGGTGAAAGAAAGACCAATATCGATTGTTTGGTGTGCTGTTCAAACAGCATGGGACTAATCAAACTTAGTGACAGGAAATGAACAAAAAGGGATTTTCTGAAAAGCCTTAATATCTTAAAGGACGATAACTTGATTTTTAATCGTATAACCATAGATGCAGCGGTGTGTCAAATCACTTGTCATCCTTCATGGGCGCAGCCATTTTTGTTAAAATCGGCGCAAGATTCTGAAAAGTGAAGAGGCTCGAAAAAAAATAGTTCCATTTTATACAGGTAAATTCATCAGTTTGAACGCACCTATAATGTATCCAGAATCATATTTCCTTTGTCTAACTTACAATTTTACATATGAAAAAGTTAAACAGTAACAAAACATCTTTTCCTCGGTTTGACAAGATTCTTGTCATTTAGCCCATCGCAGAGATGTATGTGAGATAACGAACGACAACTCTGCTCGGAGATTGACAATTGTCCTGAAACTAGTTCAAGGACAACCTGAATAACAGTTTTAACGCCATACGACTGAAAACGCACGTACGTACAACCGTCAATCAAAAAAGGCGTGTCGAACCGAGCTTTCTGTCGTTCTTGTATGGCTCTTTCCACCCATCCTTAGCTGTCAGTCAATTAGAAAGTAGGGCAAACTGTAAGTTAGTTATTGATCATATATTTCATTTGTATGAAACTAAATCGTCGGTCGGCTTCGCCTCCCTCCGATTTAATTTCATACAAATGAAATATATTATCAATAACTTATACATATATTGATTTTTGTTAGAGTCTAAAAGTGATATTAAATAAACAACTTTATCATGAAAAGACCTTTGGCCGCTAATTTCCTTCAGGAACCTAAGTCAGCAATGTTTTAGAAATGAAGCGTATGATTACAGTGTTGACCAAATACAGCATTATTTTCTTATGTCACAAGTGTGTGAGACAAGAAAATTACATTGGAGTTATGTAATAAAATGCTATATCCAGAAAAAAAACTGAAAACACCTATTGACCCTCAATTACTTTAGACCAAGCAGAGACAATAACCAGTATAGCCGCACATAGAGGACTACAATTCTATGCAATCCACAATGTGTCAAAAAAAACTGAATGGCGTGTAGGTTATATTGGCACAGCAAGGGGGTGGTCGAAAGTAATTATTTAACCCTTAACCAGACTACAAATTTTCAGCTTTGACCAAATTGAAAGCTTTAGCAGACGGCAATTTCAGTGTGGCTCAAATGGTGTAATTTTTTCTTTGATAGGGTAGAAAACATTGTGGGAAAAGGAGAAAATATTCTGGTTACCAGCATTTTCTCCTTTTCCCACAATGTTTTCTAAAGGGTGCTTTTTCAGGGTCGTCAAACGTAGGGACTGTGTGGTAATGGGTTAACCCTTTACCGACTGATCACCTTGTTTAACAACTATGTGAAAGTATATCCTCGTATTTATTGTTAATAACATATCTCATTGCAAGTACTAAGCATTTAGCATTCTGTAATTCGTCATACAATATAATATTTACCTTTCACCTTTATATTTTCCGTGGTGACAACATGAACCTCTCCTGTAACGATCTCGCCTGCGTAATATATTTCTTTTTCTAACTCAACATCGAATTTTTGCACAAAGTCCATTGTCATCAACCAGGCCCTGTTGGAAATGTAATGAAACAAAAGAATTATAAACCAGTAGCACACCAATTTCATAACGGCCTAGCGATTCGTTGAAGTTATATTACCTTCCTAAAGAAGTTTAAAATATTTCTGAAAAACGGGCTATGTAAAAACAAATTTTGTCTGAAAGAAATCATGGCTGACTGCAAATATCTGATACTTTTCAGGTACTAATTTGTGAGCTATGAAAACAAAAAAATCCCTTTTATCGTTTCGATTATGTACCTGTTGTAAGAAATAGTTATTACCTTGAAATTTAAAAGTAAAATTTGTCGTATTTTGAGAAACAGACTTACTCTCAAACGGAAGAAATGATTCGGCTCTCTAATTCTTTATTTCGCTTTGTACAGGTTCAAGGATCTATGAACTTCGTCTCGCAGTTTCTACGTATTTATAGTTCCTAATTGTTTACAAGAAAATATATATTTGTACATTGCTTACTTTAGCATTCTGTACAGTGTTTATTCACAGTAAAAGTCATTTACGATCATTAACTTGTTTTTATTTGTCTAACTTTGGGCATAAAAGTACATCTGTACTTGTCAATTCCAACACAGGGAAACGTTAAATAAAAATCTTCTTTGTTAATTGATGCATAAGAAATTTGACTAACTTGTAAAAATATAGGAAAAAAGAGAGGGTATAAACAAAAATAACATAAAAAAGTGTGCAAAAACGTCAATTAAATGAACGCTTCTAATAAACATAAAGTTGTCATTTTCAAGGATTCCACAGCGCACATAATAGGACCATGTCTGTAATAGGCACATTCTTGTAATTCTGCACCAAGGTCATGGAAGAGTCCAAAGGCAGCCAGACGATTCACAATTTGGAAACACAATAGTTATCGGTCAGTCCTGCTCAAGTGAATGGTCAATGACAAATATCGACCTTCTAAATGCAATATCACACTCTCGTATAGCACGATGGCTAGTGTTTCATTGTTTTGCTTCTCGCCCTCTAGATATTTAGTCTATTCATTGTAACATATATTGCTCCAATACTCAAAAAGACACGCTTATACAAATGGGTTTTAACGGGTGGGCCTTTCATCTGACGAGCGAAAAATAAATAATGTGGCTTTTGACCCTTTCCATAACGACAAACTTTTGGGCTAGATCAAATTGAAAGCATTTGCAGACGACAATTCAACTCTTGCTGAAAAGATTATTTCTGTCAATGATAGGGTAGAAAACATTGTTGGGATTGTTTGGCAAAGGATTTTATGGCCTGCAACACGCAAAAAGGGGCAATCTGACATTTGCGTGACTCCGCACAGTCTAATCCTAAAAGACACTTTCCGTTTTTATGCTATTTTTCTGTTTTGCACATGTCAACTTTTGGGCAAAATCTAGTGCAGTCGTAAAGTGCCGTCTCTGATCAGCCTGCGCAGACTGCGCAGGGTGATCTGAGACGACACTTCACGCAAATGTCCGAATGCCCTTTTCGGGTGTTGAAAGCCATTAAGGTAAGTGGACTCGTAATACTTCTAGTGCAGCATGGATGAACTTCCTTGGCAGTTGATAAAGACAGATTTATACAGATGTAATACTTTTGCACATTTTAAACCGACAAGAAATTTTTTTGATGTCTATCTTGAAATTATTTGTTGACAGTTTTGTTAGTTTCCAGAAAAGAGAGTAATTATCATATTGTAATGAGAATATAGTGGTCTTGGATTTATAAATGAGTATTCTATTAAGGACAAAAAGGAAGGAATGGCTGGGTGAAAGGGGTGCTGATTTTTAATCTTAGCCAATTTTGTAGGATAATATTACAGTGGAAAGAGCTGATTTCTATTACGGGTCCACTGCGTTAATAATATCAATGAACCATGCTCTAGCAGAAGAGATTTTAATTCATCTCTGTGGTGCGAAATATCTAGTAAGTCTTCACATGAATATGCAACCGTAAATCCCTGTTACCTGAAATATCGACTGAATCATGGGGTCAAATGGTTCTTTGCAATGCAAAAAATATGACAAAAAACAAAAAGGTTTTAACAGGGCAGCCACCTGCGCGAACTCTGCTTGCTGACATAGGTCAATACTTTCTTCTTTTATGTTATAAGTTGCTTGATATCGTCGGTTTACTTCAAAAACCTCGTAACTACAGCTTGTTTCAAGCTGTACATAGTTACCAGGTTTTTCAGGTAAACCAATGAAATAATGCATCAGGAAGAGATGTGTTTGACCCCTATTTTGCAAGAGTATCTGTCATATGTATGAATTTGCATATGCAATGTTAAAATGTTGAACGGCTGTAAAGGATGGCAGTCACTGAAGATAAATGTACAATAAGTCAATGTGGCGGATGTCGGTTCAATGATTAAAGAAGTGTTTGGAATTGTAACTGATACTGTGTATTAAAACACGCTTGTGCCGAACAGACTTTTCGCCGTTTTTGATTTTGTTTGTTTGTAAGTTTGAATCCGTTGGACAGGTCCTACATACATGTACGAAGATCACTTGACATCAAACTCTACATCTGGGAACTTCAAATGTTAATAGTGCCTTAAGCCAGAAGGGAGGCAAAGCGCTCAAAAGTACTGATGGCTAGGGGCAAGCGGACGGTGCATATATGTGTAAAGCAGTTGGATTCACATCATACAAGTCTTATCGATCAAATACAAATTTTGCCACGTTCCATATACATCAAAAGGTCTGCACTCAGCAACGACCCGAAGTGAACATGTATGTATGTTGGTTGTGTCATGCTCTGCAAATGTATTTGGTAATGTACGGGAGAATTCTTCTGTTTTAAGAGTTCTTATTCAATATTCATCACGCCAACAAACACAGTTAAAAAAACTCCTTCTTTGAATATATTTTCTTTGGCAATCTATCAGTAATATATACACGATCCACTCTTTCAATTTCTGTTTTACATAACGGATGAATAACTCGTAAGGTGTAAGGCGGTTTTGAAGGGCGTGTCGTTTCATGCCAATAAGAAACGTCAGTTGCAGTTCCAGCAAAACAGAGACAGTGAATAGCGCGCATTTATACATGATGTTGAGAGTGGTTGCAGTTTTCATGCAAAAGTCTGAAACGTCGTTTCTAAGGCAAGGCGCCGTTGGCCCCTAGCCAAAAATCATTACCGTTATCATGATTCAATGGTTAATGGTTCAAGTACCTGCAGATTTATTTTTCAGGTTTTTTTCTCCAACTAAGCTAGCTATTTTTGGCCAGTCATGTTCTTATGTGTTTTCCGTACTTACCGAAAATTTCCCCTCTCCTTCTCCAGCCCCGACCCACCTCACACTCCTTCCGAAAAGTATGGGTGAATGGGTTAAAAGGAGCGGAGCTGTCATGATCTAAATACAGTAAAAAGATGCCGTTGAAAACAATGTGGTCCAGCGGGTAATAAAGAATAATGTGTTGTATTAAACAAAAGGTTTATACGTGTAAAAACATAGGTACTAGTATTTTGGTACAATTACCGGCTATATGTTATCTTTGTCAGAACCATCATTTCACGA
Organism: Tridacna crocea; assembly: GCA_943736015.1. Taxonomy (NCBI): domain Eukaryota; kingdom Metazoa; phylum Mollusca; class Bivalvia; order Cardiida; family Cardiidae; genus Tridacna; species Tridacna crocea. The sequence goes on along the minus strand of OX031059.1, from coordinate 24,622,295 downwards.
TATCATTATACGAAATTAAGATTTGGCCAGAAAAAGATCTTATCGCTCGAAAATGTCAAATTCGTATTTTTCCCTTACTAGACAAGCCCAAAATCATACACCTTTAGGAAAAAGGTTTGAGAAAACACTGCCGGAAAAGAAAATGTTGGTACCTGCATCTTCTCCTTGTCAACAATGTTTTGTGCCCTTCCAAAGGCCAATTTTATTTATTCAGCCATGTTTGACTTGTTTACTGCCAATGGTTTTGCTTTGAACCTGTCTAAAATTTTGTTGTGGGATAAAGGGTTGGAGGATTTTTGTGTGGTCTAGCATTTAGAGCAACCGTCTGTATAGCACATGTTTCGATTTCACTCTCGTCGCATCAGATACATAGGATCTGACATGAGTTGGCGTTGTTGGAGATAATATTTTATTAAACGAGTCTAGTGAAAATATGATTAATTTGAAAATATTATTCAGCCAGGGTTTGGCGAGCTTAGCATTTCTTTTTCTGTTAATATTTTTCTTTATCCCTGATGCCATCAAAATGTCAGATTCTTTTTGTCAGATAACGATATTTAACATATTATAGATCAGAAGATGCAAAAACATTATATATACATGTACGTATATATCCATAAAGCCCATTCACAATGAAAAACCTACAAAATGATACCCAAAAGTGACGCCATTCAATTGTGATGTCGGTGTAAGATAAGAAAAGTTTGTAAAGGGTTTACTTGTATTAAACTGAAAACAAGGTGGGTATGTGATAAATATCCATATTGTATGGGCTTTACCGACAGTGACTTGAATACATTGATTTATTTCCGTGTCAGAGCAGATCCAGGAAGGCCAGCGTCTTTTAGTTGCCGTTAAAGGAATGAAATAACCCATTTCCTATTTGAAGACCTCGGATTTCTCTCCGGGAAGAGTTATCTAGTAATTTTTTTGTCTTTAACGAAACCTTTGAGCCATGCCTCGTGAAAAGGAGGTTTACTACATTTGCAAATAAATATCGACCCATTTTAGCTTGCCAAGTCCGCCCATGCTGACCTAGGTTGAAATTTTCTGTCATGGTTTTTTTGCAGACGACTACGGCTAAAATTGTAGTATTTGTCTTTAAAGGAAAGTATTTTTGGAAAAGAGGAGAATGCTGGTTACCAGTATTTTCCCTTTTTACATTATTTTCAAACGTCTGTATATTTCCACTTGGTCCAAGGCGAAACACAATATCTTTTAGGCCATTTTAGGTACCCTTAAAAACATCGATTTGGAAATAAATTTTTACATTTTTGGTTAATCAAACTAAATGATTACTACCTAAAAAGTATGAGAACCTACCTATAAACTATGAGTATAGGCGGAATATTGAAGGAAGGTAGTACTCAAGTTTGAATCTTCTCTTTCGTGTAAGTGGAACAAGAGGTAGATGCGTTATGAAAGGTAAACGTCCATTTTGAACAATTTGGAAAATCTTTGCCTGATTACGGAATAAAATAAAAGCGAAAATCTGGTCAAAATGAACAAACGGTAGGACTGTATCAATGTATTCAATGTAATTTTTTTCAATTCACACCCTAGTAATAGTCGAACAAGAACGTTGCAAAAATATGAAAAAAATAAGAGAAAACTATAATATGTTGTTAACAGAAAACGTGCTAAAGGCAGAAAATGAACGTCTCGAGTTCATTTTCTTGTTGTCACTACAATTTCAAGGGTGATCTGCAGAAATACAAATCAAAGTACTGAAAGTACTAAAAGAATGTGATGGCATACATTAGCTGGCAAACAGTTTTAACGGCGGGCCATTAAAATTCGCCCGTCTGACTGTTGACTAAATGGTGTTCAGATACTGGCATAGTGGGTTTAGGGTATAATTACGGGGGATCGCCATATTTTCAAGTAATTTTCTCGTTTTCATCTGAATGGATGCATTTGATTCATCTTGAGCGTAAACTGTAGAAACAAAGTCATGTCAGAGCCAGCAAAATAAGGCCAATTTCAAAGTTTGAGCTTATTCAAGATTTGATTTTCAACCCTTCAGTTCACATCTTTGTGTAACTTGCTTGCACAGCTTTTCAATATGCGTGTTCTCTTTTTTTTAACCACAAAAGTGACACAAACGGGTCTGTTTATTGATATTTAAGGACTTTTTTTGTTTTTGAAAATAATTGCAGACTTTTAGTTGACATAACACATCTTCAACGTCTAAAATCGTTCGTTTGTGATGTTCAAGTGACTCATTGACGACTTCATCACACCTTAATGCATCCTTGTAAAACAATAATAATTAACAAATATATTTGAAAAATAAATTTATATCCTATTGACATCTTTTGTGATTTCAGTGAAATTTAATGTGTTTCCTACTAGTGTTTTCGATTTGTACTAGTCTCAATATTCTGTAAAGGCTTGAAACATGAATGAATGTGTAATTATTTGCAAACGATTTAAATGTTTATCGCCAAACATTCCTCCTCTGGCCAAGCTGCTTTCAAAACCTAACTAGTGCACTATGATAGAAATGGGTGTGCAGGACCCAAATTGCTGAATCACAGACCTATGCCATAAACATTGAGACAAAAACGTACATTTGGCTGCTATGTGCGACTTAATCATTTTTGCATACAGTATAGATCACAAAATTTTGACGTGTCATGTTTTTCGGAAAGTTCTCGAGAAATTATTGTACTTCAAATAGTTATTCACTAATAAAATGGTGATTCCACAAAATCACGTGGTGATTCCAGCGATTTCGGTGATTTCACAAAGTCGTCAAACCCGTTGTCCGCCATTTTGTAACTCGAGAAACTCTCGGCTGCAGCAGGGTTGATAAGAGTCGATTTCAAAAGGTCAAATTACGTCATTAGAGCGGAAACTCTACCCGTTCAGGAGAAACTCCACGGACTACATTCGAAAACCGAGTGCGTCGTGAACTAGGCCAATATAGCAAGATACATTGAAATTAAAGGCCAGTAAACTATGTCAACCAGTCCGGTAAACCCGATAATGGGATAGCAGGGGTGCTAACGATAACCAGGGACGAAAGTTTGAAATCGTGCGATAGTGGTATATGTATTTCCATTATTTTCGGTCTCTTTTTTAATGTTACACGCAACCAGCTTGAAAGTGTGTATCAATGGGATAAAAGAAATGATGTATTTGATCGGAAAACATTGATTTTTCAGGAAAATACAATTAGGAAGTGTTTTCTATGTCAAATATCTCGGTTTTCGATTCGAATATTGTATAGCAATCATATGTGTTATCCCATTGACCCACGCTTTCAAGCTGGTTGCGTGTAACATTAAAAAAGATATCGAAAATAATGGAAAAATATGTACATACCCACTAGAACACAATTTCAAAGTTCCGTCTCTGTTTGTCGTTAACACCCCTGCTATCTCATTATCGGGTTTACCGACCGGTGTAAAGCTGCTAAGAGCGACTAAGATTTGCAGACAAAGTAGATAAACATCAGACTTCACAGAATGAGCAGGCTGATAATCTATACTGTTTAAATAAGGAGATAGTATTCTCCAAACCATATTTTGAAATAGCACTAATACAGTTTTTAGTATCGAACTGAAAATGTCACTTTGGTTGTTTCGCAGGAAACACTGGTTCTGACCTATCTTTGCTTCTTTTCTTTTTATAGGAGGCAAACTTGTAGAATTTAGTTCCAATCTTGATCCTTATCCTACTAAATGAATTTAAAAGAAACTTACTGGTAAAGGAGTAAAATGTAATTCAGAGTTTTTTTTTTTTTTTTTTTTGGGGGGGGGGGGGAGGGGATATTTCATTATTGGACAGTGTAGATCCAAGATAAGAGTGCACATTCTGTGCAGTGTCATCTTGATCTACATTGTCCGCAAAAGGCAAAAGAGTCGCGCTTAACAGCTTACTGTTCAGTCTTTGCAGTACATATCTGATTATAGGTATCTTCGTTAATTTTCAAGTGTCGACGATATGACTGGTACAAGATTAGCTCTTTGGGGGTAATGCTGAGGTGTATCAGTAAATTAACTTTTAACCAAACGACAAAAGTTTAGACTAGTTCACTAGTTGAAAACATTTGCAGAAAGTCAAATGGATGTGTCTGAAATCTTTTGGTTTTCAGATAGTAAAAAACATTGTGAGAAAAAGACACCATGCTAGTAAACAGCAAGGTCGTTAAAACCCTGGATTGATTGGTAAAGGGTTAAAAAAAACTCTCCGTTTCAAAGCTGCATTGCTTATAAATTTTTCAAACGCTTTGTAAAAATTGAATCTTAACTTTTGACTTCAAACCAAATGAATGAATTTTAAGAGAAAATACCAAACTTTGCTTAGTTAATGGAATTGTTCTTTCAATGGATACTACACAAAGTTACAATATAGACTGTTTTTCATTTATTTATTTATTTTTTGCTGTTTAAGAAGTATTTTTCTTATTGTTATGAGAGAAAATGAGATATATCGGTACAGGATAAGTCAAAGGTCATTGAAGATAAAGAACTTGCATTCAGTTCCTTGATCAAGTAAAATAGTTTCTAGATTTTACTCGCAGACCTAGATTCCGACCAGAAATGTCAACAATTTCTTCTCTTTTATCGTGATAATTAGAGACCAAAACATATGACGTGTGTTGCAAATAACAATAATAATAACAAGAAGAAGAAGAAAAATGGGAGAAGAAGGAAGCGCAAAAGCAGTACTGATGAGATTCTAGAGAGTACCTGTAGCACTGGGTTTAGGAAGGTGATTTTAATAAGTTAATGAGTCTCCTGGATCACAAGCTGAAGTAGTAGTTATAATTGATTTTAATGACCGTTTTTCAAAGTTTAATGGATTAAACAAAAACCGTTATGAATCTATGTCTAATGAATGGACAATGGGCTGTTATACAGGGCGATTAAAAGTGTCATTTCATAGATCTTTTGACGTGCACATATTTAAAAATATCTGAAAATACACATTCAAGTGCAGACTTGACTTTCATTGGAGTCTTGTCCTGATCCTTATGGTCAGCAACAACTTAGTTGCAGAATGTAGCTCTAGCTCAGAGGTAAACACAATAATCGTATGGAACAAGTTGTTATTAAAACTCACTTCCCTGTCTTACCTTTATCCAAGACGCTCAGCCATTCTCCAATATCGAATAAATCTTCACACCGGATGTTAAAATCCCTAATCAAAATCCTACACGTCTGTTTCAAGCAAATAGTAACCTTAGTAACACCCACAAATGTAAGTCAACAGACGACAAACCGACAGAAAAGCCCCTAATCCATAATCCATGCATAAACAATATGTTTAAGTGCTTGTTAAACCGTTCACTGCAACCAGTGTTAGAGCGCGCCGTGTGACACCATCAGAAAATCGAAGACATGAAATGGCTCAATCTATATGTCAGCAAATCATCACCTTTGACAGTCCCTGTGTTGAACAAACGTCAATACCATCTCTCATTGTACTGTCAGACTTAGTGACTCATAAACCGTGTAATTACCAATAGTCTTCCATATTGTAACCATGCCTGATAATTTATTCCAGTTCTTAATTGTACTCCTATCCTTCGGCAGGCATAAATTGTGTATGCATAAAGGGAAATGCGAATTTCTAGACAGACGGTGGGCATAACTTCGCGGATCAATACAGTTATTGACAATGAGTATGGGATACAACGTTCTTGTATCCTTTACGCATGCGTAATAATAGGGACGATTTTCGTATTAATGGCCGACACAAGAAAATGAAAGTAGAATGATGGAATTTGCATTTCGTTGAATAATTAACTTATTGTTTTGTATGTCAAACTTCCGGCCCTTTTACATTTATTGTGTAATTGGTCTCCGTTAAATATGTTCTAATAATTTGTCATGGAAAGGGATAACTCTCTCTCTCTCTCTCTCATGAAAGAAGCTATTGCAATAGTAATCGCTTTTTAAATTTCATCATTCAATCAGCATTGTTTATTCTGTAATAAGTGAACCTTGGTATAAGAGGACATCAGTATCAGCGTTGTTGAAAAGACTGTGAAGTACGTGAGCAGCGCCGTGGAAAAATGGTTTAAAACATCGTACAGTATTATTAACACTTTACCAAACAACAAGTCTTTAGACTTGCCCAAATTGAAAGCATTTGCAGACGACAAAACAAATGTTACTCAAAATTTGGAACTTGACTTTGGAAGAGTAGAAAACATTGTGGGAAAAGGAGAAAATGCTGGTTACCAGCATTTTCTCCTTTTTCCATAATGTTTTCAGGAGCCTTCTTACTCTGGGTCGTAAAAAACATGGATTGTCGCACACCATGGATTCCTTATGTCTAAAAACCGGATGAACATTGATGCAGAATGGTCATCTGACCATATCATGGACTAACCCTTTCTGACAACCTCTATATGTATTTTCTAATACAAATAGAACACCTATATTAACATCAGAGAATCAAAGGCCTAACCGATACAGAAATCTGATTTCCATCACAATCATAACTATGGTGACATATTTCTTCCACAAGATACGAGATAGTTGTCATGATGATTTCACAAAGCTTTTGTTATAAATTAAAGTTTTTCGGAAATTTCAATCGAGATAGTAAAAAGTCTCCTTAAAAGAAATCAAGATAAACTTAACATTTTAAGGCAAACTTTCTCATTCGTGCTCGAAGCTGACAAGAAAGATAAAATTATCGCGATACTTCTACCTGTTTTTCGATATCTATAAATAGAAAATTTATCGTTACGATCAAATCGATAGTTTTTGACTTCACAAGATTGCAGCAAGTAAAAATTGAGAACAATTAACAAATACAGCTTCATTAATAATTTTGATGAGACTCTAAATGAACGGGTCTGTAAATTCACAAAGACGACTCGAAATGCCTTCTACGAACAAATTTAAACCATTCAGGGAAAAGGAGAATACGTAAGGTTGTAAACGAAGATGTTCCGAAACCGTATCTAATTATGGATACCGTGAATATTAGTTATTGGCACGAAAGCAAGAAAAAAAATTATGATACCCGATAGAATTATCACGATATTTTTATCGTAAAAATGTTTGTTATCTACATAATATTTCCAAGAAACTTTGTTTTGTCACGATAGTTCTCTGAAATTATCGCAATAGCTATCTCGTATCACGCAGCAGAAATATGCCATCATACAATTAGACTTGCAATAACGTCAGTTTCACGATAAAGTTTAACAGTCTGAAAATTGTTGAACCGTTTATTTTCATCTCCTAATAACTTATATTTCATGTGTCTATTTTTAGAAATGTTATGGGTAAAGAACTGTCGTAATTTAAGAGGGGGGATTATTTCCCCGTCACAGTGAATATTTTCCTCCTGCTGAAAATCTGGAATTACCTTTTACTGTAACTAGTTTTAAAAGTAGCATTCGCTGACAAAATAATCAGAGGAAATATACTTTATAATTTATTTCGTCAGCTTGTGGTTAATATGTGAAAGTATTTGCCTCAAAAGGGAAAGGTCCGCAAAAATAACTCGTGCCTTACGGCACTCGTTATTTTCGCATACCTTTCCCTTTTTTAGCAAATATTCCCCATATTAACCACAAGCTGATGAAATAAACTCTGTATGTATAACCTGTTCTTCGGGATCGTGTACATTTTCCAACGTACTCTCTGATTTAGAGGGGCTGATAAACTGTAATCATCAACCAAAAAATCGAAAAGCTTTCAGGCTAAGAGTAGACAACGAACAAAATACTTTTTAGTCAGATATAAGATACAGTCATGTTTTTCAATATGGAACAAAATATCAAGGAAACAGGAAGATATAAGATTTCGAAAATGCTTGAAAAAGTCATTTTTCGTCGTGCACTTTATCAAAGAATAAGGTGAAAACGACATAAATAATTTATAAAGAAATCTAAACTGTCTTGGGGCTAAGTGAATATAATTCATAAAATAATTCCCCTGTCACTACACGATGGGTCCTTTGTGGCTACACAGTTGATGCTTAGGGTTTGAGAATTGAGTGATACTGGTAAAAGCACATTAAGAATGAATGCTTTGTACGCTATGATGATCGTCGAAACACAAGAAAAAAAAAGAGAGAATGACCATGAGAAAAAAGATATTTGTAATACTAGGTAAGTTTGATAGGCTCATCCTTGTAGCTTGAAGCATTTAGCAAAAAACTGACCCTGTTTTCAATTTGATAAGGTCATTGCGATTTTTCTCTTTAATTTTCAGAGATAAGCAAATAGTGCCGTATTCGGCCATCGTTCTGTACTCATACGCACCATTTCTAAAATAGTGCTTATTCAGATTTTTTCATGAAATCAGCAGTAAAAATTAATGATCAGGACAAAACTGTGAATTCTGTCATTTCAAATTGAATCAACACAAGTAATTCTTCTGAGGTTTTCCTGGAACTATTTTTCGTCTGCAAAGTACTCACCTGTCACGGAAGCAAATAAGCTTCATGTAATTTTCATTACACGGGGCTACGTATTAACAGATCAAAAATTTATTGTTGAGATAGTTATGTGACAAAAACCATTCGTTGGTCCTTTGTGGCTACACAGTTGATGCTAAGGGTTTGAGAATTGAGTGATACTGGTAAAAGCACATTAAGAATGAATGCTTTGTACGCTATGATGATCGTCGAAACACAAGAAAAAAAAAGAGAGAATGACCATGAGAAAAAAGATATTTGTAATACTAGGTAAGTTTGATAGGCTCATCCTTGTAGCTTGAAGCATTTAGCAAAAAACTGACCCTGTTTTCAATTTGATAAGGTCATTGCGATTTTTCTCTTTAATTTTCAGAGATAAGCAAATAGTGCCGTATTCGGCCATCGTTCTGTACTCATACGCACCATTTCTAAAATAGTGCTTATTCAGATTTTTTCATGAAATCAGCAGTAAAAATTAATGATCAGGACAAAACTGTGAATTCTGTCATTTCAAATTGAATCAACACAAGTAATTCTTCTGAGGTTTTCCTGGAACTATTTTTCGTCTGCAAAGTACTCACCTGTCACGGAAGCAAATAAGCTTCATGTAATTTTCATTACACGGGGCTACGTATTAACAGACCAAAAATTTATTGTTGAGATAGTTATGTGACAAAAACCATTCGTTGGCTTTTGAGTTAAAGTGTTACTATACTCGTAAACAAAATTCTTATCAAGAAACTAAATGCTGGCTAATACCATTTTTCTACCCTTTGGTGTCTTTCTTTAAATATACGTTGATACTTTTGTTAGTTTCCTGAAAAGGGAGATAATTATCATCTCCTTCTGTAATGAGAATATTGCGGCTTTAGATTTACATATGATGGAAATTCTAGGATGGAAAAAAAGGTAAAAAGTGGCCCGGTGAAAGAAGTACAATAATATTCATTTTTAATCATAGCTATTTTATAATGATAGTGCAAATAGGTGTTTTTTATTAAGAGGGTACTACTTTAACCCCTACGGTACTATCTCTAGCTTTGCAAATCCAAGTGTTTGCAGAGGGCGTAAATTGAAATTCGTCTGACCTTGGATTTTCACTGTCTGATAAATATTCTTGCGAAAAAAGCCCTGAAATGTATTTTGTTGTCTTTTCTAGTGTTTGAAATCTATTTGGGAGGCTAAAGGGCTCATGTTCCTTACTTTACATTGATCTTAGCACCATAGCTCGAAATTAGGACTGAAAGCTTATTACCACGAAACTATAGCAATCATCCAAAATTGTTTTTTCGATACGCTAATGTAAAAGTGTTGTATCATTGCGGTTGGAAAAAAGACAGGATACAGTGGTGTAGCATGAAAGTCCAATATTGAACTTTCTATTACTCTGAATTAGCAGATACCGGAAATGTCCGGACATAATTATGTCCACGCACATTTCAGCGTTGTTTGCTCCATTTTGATGCTTTTTTCTCGTATTTTTCTTTGATGTACGACTGCAAAGTTATTTCCGGTGGCTCGTCACAAACTTGCTCCACTGGCAGCGAATACCAATCCTATAAAATGTAAGTTTGGGCTGGTACACTGGCCTAAGCTACTATATGGTCGGCAACACGTGGAAAGGGCATTCGAACATTTGCGTCAAATGTCGTCTCGGATTAGCCTGCGCAGGCTAAAACGAGACAACACTTTCCATTTTTAAACAATTTTCTGTTTCACGTAAGTCTACTGAGGACAAAATCTTAGTTGTAGTTGTAAAGTGTCGCCTCGGATTAGCTTGCGGGGGCATGTCCCTTTTCGCGTGTTGCAATCCATATATGGTCTGTTTATGACTGTGTTATGAAAACTATATTAACTTGTCCGAACTGTAATAATATTTGAATGAAGATACATGTCAGGGCTTGTGCATGAAATATGAAGTATGAGTGCCCTATATAGTTACTTGTTCCTGTACTTTCACCAAGACAAAGTGGCCTCTACAAAGTGTAATACCCCCCCCCCCCCCCAATTCATTCTGCATTTTCACATTATAAAATAATCTGTGTTTTTCCTTATCACAAGACATATTTTAGCACCTACTTTAAAGTTTTATACATATATTTGTGTAAACTTACTGTTAAAAGTCATCATCAAAGCTAAAGACAGTCTGAAATGCTTTTGATCGGACAACGTCAAACTGACATGTTGTTGTGTCATGGGTTTTCACCCTTTTTCGACGATCCATTTTTTCATATCAGTTAATTTTCAGAAATTGTTTTCGGCATTATTGTACATAAAATTTTCGGTATTTGTAGCAACTAACTCCAAAAATCTGTCATTTTTACGCTAGATAAGCAGATCTATACCATTATCATGTTTTTCATTAACAATATCACTGTATGGAAACTCTGTACGGGAAATTTCTTCGGTGAATTCAAGATGGCGGACACGCGTAATTGACAAAGTAAGTGTCGTTTAATTTTGGTCCAAACTTGTTTAAAATTGCATCCCCTACAACGAGTAAGGTACCCATCTAAAGAGCTTTGATTAAAAAATCAAGCGATAGTAGCTTATGAGAAAACGGGAGTTCCTCTTGTCTGTAATTCCGCGCTGAACATGATGTTTTGATGAAGTTGAAAAACTAAGCGGGAGACCGGAAGAAAACTGGCTTTATTTCATCGAATAGAAAGCTAGTGATAAAAGAATGTACCTCGATCGGTGGGGAAATGTCATATTCTTACAACTGTACCAAAATACTTTGCTTATATTTACTGATTTAGCTTTTATAAAGTGTTGAAATTTTGCATGGTGTACTCTTCGGTGCAAACCGAAACTAAAGCACTATACGGTTGGGTGATCGGAATTTCTGTACGCTTCGGTAACAAATATATAGTCAAAAATCTGTACGCGTCGGTGAAAATGATTAAAGGAGAAAAATGCTACAACAGTTTACTTGTTACATGTATTTCCCGCACAGCAAGAATTCCTTATACAAGTACATGAAACCTATTTGTGTCATTTACTCTATATCTTGTTTATTATGTTAAAACTGTATAATGCCTAAAAAATGAGTCACGGCAGGGTTCCCTGGCTTTGTAAGGATTTGATAGAGAATTCTTTGTTATTCCTATTTTCTAACGGAAAATTACGAGTAATTTTAAAATAGTGTTTAAAATTAGTGTGAATTAAAAAAAAACTTATCCCTAGATACAACTACAATTTATCAACGTATTCAGATGACCTCGATCAAGACCTTTTATTCGGGTATACTAAATACCGGAGTGTAACAAAATTAAAATATGTTATTAACAGAACGTAACAAACAATTTTTAAGTTCCATGTATATGATTCTATAGTAGAACACTGAAAAACAGAACAAGAAAAAATCACCAAAGTAGTTCCTCATCCGTATTACAACTGAAACATAAAAGTGGGAGTTTATAAATTAAAAGCTTCATAATGAAAGCTACGGAATAAAGACAATGTCCCTTGGAAATGCTTACTAAATAAACCAGATGTAAAGGGGACGTAACTCAGAAAACGATGCAATGAAGACAGAGTTGCCTGGGTGTGTCATTCAGAGTTTCTAGTCAAAGGATTTGATACTTTGAAAATTAAGGTCGAAATTAATGGGATTTTTTTCCCTAAATGAAAAGAGAGCCATTGTTCTTCTAGGCTGAATTTCTCATTTCTATCAATGTATGAAAACTGATGGTTTCAATTAATGAAAAACCGCATAATTTATGCTAAAGCAAAACTCTTAAATGTGAATTTAACAACAGGCATACGATTATCTTGTTTAAAGGTCTCTTAAGGTATAAAGAATAACAAATGATCACTAGACGATATCAATGTAAATTAAACTGAATGAGCTTTAGCTACGAGGCAGTGCACAAAGGAGTTTTGTATTGCATTTTTCACTGCCGGTTCTTAGTGTTTAAAAAGTCAAGCTAAAGCTCAGAGATGTGTCATTGCTTGATTCGGGCTTTATATGACTTTCCAACTGGTTACTAAAAATCTACATTACCTACTGCGCCATGAAGGACCCCTGATCAATAAATGATGATAGAGGAGGTACGGTTCTATATTTCGCTTTTCACATAATGCGTCTTTGAAGTTTATACTATGGATGGCTTCTACATTTTTGGTGTCAGACCAAGACAAAAACCTTAAGTTTATTATTTCTATTTTAAAGTCCATATATATATACATGTATACAAGATGCTTCTGTTAATGTTGCTCAGCACTTCTCAATAACGAGCCATTTTAGTGTACGAAGTTGCGGATTTATACATCACGTTTCTTTCAGTTCAACATAAAAAAATCAAATAAATGAACCATATAGGTTGTTCGTACATTTCTTTTTTTTCCTCCCTTAATTGTTTTCACTGAAGCGTACAGATTTTTGACCTCATCTTTGTTACCGAAGCGTACAGAAATTCCGATCACCCAACCGTACAGTAGTTTAGTTTCGGTTTGCACCGAAGAGTACACCATGCAAAAATTCAAAACTCTGTAACAGCTAAATCAGGAAATATAAGCAAAGTATTTTGGTACAGTTGTAAGAATATGACTTTTCCCCACCGATCGAGGTACATTCTTTTATCATTAGCTTTCTATTCGATGAAATAAAGCCAGTTTTCTTCCGGTCTCCCGCTTAGATTTTTAACTTCATCAAAACATCATGTTCAGCGTGGGATTACGGACAAAAGGCACTCCCGTTTTCTCATAAGCTACTATCGCTTGATTTTTCAATCAAAGCTCTTTAGATTGGTACAGTACCCGTTATAGGGGATGCAATTTGAAACAAGTTTGGACCAAAATTAAACGACACTTACTTTGTCAATAACACGTGTCCGCCATCTTGAATTCACCGAAGAAATTTCCCGTACAGAGTTTCCATACAGTGAATATCGATAAATACACACGACAAATTTCTAGCCAGTGAAAGGATGTAGACCAGGTAACCAGGTAAGGCATACTGAAGGCATGGCTTTAGAAATTATGGGCGGTGACTAAATCTTGTATTTGATTGGTTTGATACAGGGTGCTCAAAGGGGCGTGACGAAATATTGATATTTAATTGTTTAGCAGTGGTGTGTATGCAAACTTGTATGGTGTGTAATTTAGACATGACCGTTAATGAATGCCAGCCTGATAAGGTGTGATAAACAGTTACGGGGCTTCCTTTACACTTGATACATACTGTGTATGTCAGAGGATAGTTATAGACATTTGCTTGTCGCCAATACATTCGCCAGTGCTTCATTTTTGGTGCTATTTTTTCTAAATGTTCGCATTTAGCGCCAGTGGCGATCGACAGCGGGAGCCCTGCTTTGATCTTGAATTTGTGTAGTGTCATTTTTTTCTAATTAAATGCTTTAAGTTCAATGAAGAATGTTATTATGGCCTGCAACACGCGAAAAGGGACATTCCGACATTTGCGGACAGTATCGTTTCGGATCAGCCTGCGCAGTGCGCGCAGGCCAATTCAAAAAGACATCTTCCGTTTCAATGTCATTTTCTTTTTTGCGCAAATCTACTGTAGCATAAAATCTAATGCTGTCTCAAAATGTCGTCCTGGATTAGCCTGCGCGGACTGCATAATAATAACAATGATTACGATAACAGTAATAATAATATATATTTTTTTTAATCATCATGATAATCATTATCTTATCATTATCTCGTAAGGTGTGGAATTTTGCGCATTGTAATAACAAGTATATTTTGTCATACACATATGAGGGCTGTCCTGGAATTTCGCTGAATTGTGCCGAGGCATTGTTATTAGTTGTACTTTCGGGCTAAAACGTAACAAACTTATCTTGAAACCTTTATCAAATCGAAAAAAAAAGTTTTGTTCTAAATGGAACACCGACTATACATCTCCGAAGTAACACAGTGACGTATTTCCGGAGAGAGCTAAAAATTTGCTTTTGTCTTTAAGCTGTTGCCCTAGATTTTGTGCTCTACACCAGTTTACATAAGATCAAATTTTCCGCGATATATCGTAACGTTTAGATAATTATCATACGGTCATTTCCCGTGAAAATTGACAAAGACAGACTTCACCAAAACCCTAGATATATCTAGACATGTTGTTCAACAGATCCGAACGCCTCACTCTGCTTGGATTTGAATTGTTAAAACATCCGGCCTAAAGCCCTAACCTCACTCAAATGGACTTTATTTTCTCTAAGATAAAGAAAATGCTACGCGGCCATCACTCTGAGCCATCCAAGGACAACCCTCGTATAAGTTCGGTCGAAAACTGGATGATATCGTCAGATAAATTGGAATAAAAGAGTTTTAATTACGTTTTGAAATTTAATTACCCTTTCTTTACGCCAAGAGAAATATGTTCATTACCATTATTTCTATTGATTAAAATCAGGGAGGGGCAGAAGAGGGAAAAAAAACTTCGGTTGAATAACAAGGTATCAAATTCGATAATTTAATAACTGTTATTTGATGCAATCAGAGATTTTATTTCTTGGCTCAGTGTCTTTTTTTTATATTTTCGTTCATTTTCTTTGTTATTTTGTCTTTAGAATATTCTTGATTTGCTACACATTGAACAACTAGGTATTGGGGCATTGCCGTAAGACATTGTACCGTCGTACCTTAGTCAAGTGAAATAAGAACACAGAAGACTCATGGTTATGTGATAACCGAAATGTAATGGAAAAAAGTGACATGCAACGTACCAGACGACAAAATTTGACAATTGCCGATAAACAGTTAATTTTTGCACAAATAATGGTTTTTGTCTTTCAAAAAGGTTTTTTAAAAAAAGGTCATGAAATTGGGTCAACGCTCAGTAATCGACATTAAGCTCAACACCAGCTTTGTTGAGCCAGCTCGACATTCCAGCTCAACGGCCAGCCAACAACAAAAATACTAGATCCATGTCCGTTGAGCCAGCTCGACATTCCAGCTCAACCGCCAGCTCAACAGTAAAAATACTTTAACATATGCTTCGATTAATGTCCGTTGAGCCAGCTCGACATTCCAGCTCAACGGCCAGCTTTACAGCAAAAATACTTATACAGGTGTTTCGATCAATGCCCGTTGAGCCGGTTCGACATTCCAGCTCGACTGCCAGCTCCGGAGTAAAATACTTATACATATGTTTCGATCATTGTCCGTTGCACCAGCTCGACATTCCAGCTCAACAGCCTGCTCAACAGCAAAAATACATATATATGTCAAAATCAAAGTCTGTTGAGCCAACTCGACATTCCAGCTCAACCGCCAGCTCAGCCGTAAAAATACTTATACATATGTTTCGATCAATGTCTGTTGAGCAAGCTCGACATTCCAGCTCAACCACCAGCTCATTTACATAAGTATTTTTACTGTTGAGCTAACAGTTGATCTGGAATATTGAGCTGGCTCAACGGATATTGATATAGTATTTTTGCTGTTAAGCTGGTGGTTGAGCTGGAATGTCGAGCTGGCTCAACGGACTTTGAGTTTGACATATATGGTTTTTTTGTTTTTTTTTTTGAGGGGGGGGGGCAGGCTGTTGAGCTGGAATGTCGAGCTGGCTCAACGGACATTGATCGAAATATATGTATAACTAGTTTTACTGTTGAGCTGGCGGTTGAGCTAGATTGTCAAGCTGGCTCAACGGACATTTATTTTGACATATATAATTTTTTTCACTGTTGAGCTGGTGGTTGAGCTGGAATGTCGAGCTGGCTCAACGGACAATGATCGAAACATATGTATAAATATTTTACTCCTGAGCTGGCGGTTGAGCAGGAATGTCGAACTGGCTCAACGGACATTGATCAAAACATATGTATAAGTATTCTTACTGTTGAGCTTGCGGTTGAACTGGAATGTCGAGCTTGCTCAACGGACATTGATCGAAACATTTGTATAAGTATTTTTGCTGTTGAGCTGTCCGTTGAGCTGGAATGTCGAGCTGGCTCAACGGACTTTGATCAAAACATATATATAAGTATTTGTTCTGTTGAGCTGGCGGTTGAGCTGGAATGTCGAGCTGGATCAACGGAATATTATTTTGACATATATATGTAATTTAGCTTTTTTGCTGTAGAGCTGGCCATTGAGCTGGAATGTCGACCTGGCTCAACGGACACTGATTAAAACATCTGTATAAGTATTTTTACTGTTAAGCTGGCGGTTGAGCTGGAATGTCGAGCTGGTTCAACGGACTTTTATTTTGACATATATATGTATTTTTGCGTTGAGCAGGCCGTGGAGCTGGAATTTCGTGCTGGCTCAACAAGGCTGATGTTAAGCTGAATTTCGATTACTGAGCGTTGAGCCAACTTCACGGACCCAAAGGAAAACATTATATGAATATTTTTCACAGCTTTCCGCATCCGCTTCGTTAAAAACTTTGATTGTGTGGCCAAACAGTTTTGAGGTGTAGAGAGATCCTTAAAAAGCAGAATAGCCCTCTTTAAAGTAAGAACCATCAACAAAAAGTATACAAAGAGTTTGTTGGAAATACAGTACATCAACATCAACAACATACATAAAGAATGCTTAGTGTATCTTTGATACATTATATCAGGTAAGTCATCACATACGTATGAATCTGTGCAATCCATTTTGTACAGCAACTAACTAAATAATGAGGTAGAATAATCTTTAAACACGCAGAAAATTAAATTGACCAAAACCAAACAGTTTTGACCTAGGTTAGAATGCGCGAATTGCGCAGGATGACCCGGTTCGTCAATGCTTTTTGTAGATTTATAAACCCCTATGTAGTAATCTTACATACGTACGGAAGTACCATAGAACACTATCGTGCACTCATGCCACCTTAGAACCTTTGGGCTGCAAATATTCTGTTAAAATATTTTAACTCTTAGGCAGCTAATCGCGACTCGCTGACCTTTTGCAGACAGTGTAGATCAATATCTGCATGTAATCCCATATAAAACTTGTGAACGCCAGGGCGGGCCCAAATATTACCCTAGGAATAAAGGCAATGAAAGGATTGTGGGAAACGAGGAAATGGTGGCTAACAGCATCTTCTCTCCTTCTGCCACAATGTTTTCTATGCTATCAAAGACGAATCCCATCATTTGAACACGTCGAGTTTGTCATTTTCTAATGCTTTCCACTTGGACTTTTGTCATGTAAAGAGTTGCGAAATAACAGGATAGGATAAGACGAAAGCAAAAAGAAATACCTGTGTTTGCTGTCTGCATCTAGATGGTCGACAAAGTCATGATTAGTGGTCGGTACAATGTCTTCTTGTGGTGTGTCAACAACCACGACGGCCATCTTGTATCAATGCACGTTAAATAATCACCGAGAAAACTTTAGTGTTAACCTATAACAAAAAAAAAACAATGCGATTGTTTTTTTCTTTAGACACATGGGATGGGGTGATTTAGATGAAAGCCTCCATTTGCATATAAGTAGGCCATACAGTAGCTAAAGGGTGCCAAATGCCTTATTTGTCGGACTGCATAACAGAAGTATTCAATAATTGAGTGACAAACTTGAAAGAGGGCTTGATGCATCCACAAAAACTACTGAACCAGGTCAGTCAGCTCAGTTCGCGCAGGCTGACCTGAGCCGAAACTTTTTACTATTTGTCAATTACATGCATTTTGAAGAACCGGCCAACAACATGATTCAGAAGATTACTAGACAAAATTAATTCCGTGGATCCGTAGCTATCTAATGTCTAGCTTGGCATAAACTATCAGGCAGTCAGGCAGATGCATTTGGCATTTACCAAATTTGGCATTTTACCATGTAAAATGTGGCGATTATTATAACTTTCACGGTATGTAAAGGTGTTCTTCACAAAAGTTCCAGTGAGTGGCAGCAAAAAAAAGATGAAAGTAGACCAGGTTCTGCCATACCGCATTATCTGCTTGTTTACATCGATGATCGCCAACGATAAGCCGACTTTCGTCGTAAATTTCCACAGTGACGTGTTAGTGACGTAAATACTAGCGATCATTCAAAGCGTCGAAACAAATCCTTCATTCACTTGATCGTGTTTGTCTCCATTATAGGCTTGAAAAAAGTAAGTTTATTGACGTAGTAAATAGAAACGACACAGGCTTATCGCTTATTCCTTTATCCTTTATCATCAATACAGGAAGAGTTTAGTACATCTACATAAGAATGAATGAATAGTGTTTTATGGCCCGTCGACAACTTAGGCCATATTGGGCACACTTACTTAGTAAACAATAATGCAAGGTGAAAATAACATACATGTGTAACAACATAAGACAAACATGATAAATGAGGAATGGATGAAACACAAAATGATGCCCCTTTTGTCGCCTTTTACGACATGCATGCTGTCACTTTTGTTCCGCCAGATGAAATGGCAGATGTGACGATCGCGGGACTGCAGTGGTTTATTCTTATACCCCCCGATTGTACCACACGGGGTCCCACAGGCCAGTTGATTCCAATTCCAAACCCTATTTACATCAAGAAAAAAAAATATATATAGGATTTAGAATAAGAACTACCCAGCCTGCTGCAATCCTACGAATTACGAGGAAAGCAGCCGTTTGTCTCTAATTTTAGTCGCCTTCTACGACATGCCATAGAGAAAGGCCGAGGTCCTATTCTATAAAGTAAAAACCCCCGGGGAACATTTACATAAGAAAACATATTCAGAATGAACAATCTTACTCTCCGCTGTTGGAATTGTAAACGATAGTCCTGTCTACCGCGTCATAGCATAAATGAGGTGCAATATTATCACGTAACGTTCTCGAAGACCTAGTTCGAATATGTACGGACGATAACGAAGGCAATCTCCGAGCAGAGTTGTCGTTCGTTATTCTCACATACATCTCTGCGATAGGCTAAATGACAAGAATCTTGTCAAACCGTTACTGTTTAACTGTTTCATGTGTAAAATTATATGGTAGATAAAGGAAATATAGTTCTGGATACATTATGGGTGCGTTCAAACTGATGAATTTACCTGTATAAAATTTTTAGCCTCTTTACTGATCTGAATCTTACACCAAGTTTAACAAAAATGGCTGCGCCCATGAATGATGACAACAGTTTTGACACACCGATAAATCTTAGGTTATAAGATTAAAAAACAAGTTATGGTCCTTTAAAAGACATTTAAGCTTTTCAGAAAATCCGTCTTTTTCACATTTCCTACCACTTAGTCTGATTGGCCGTATGTTGATTCAACAGCACACAAAGTAATCGATATTGGTCTTTCTTTCGCCGACGTTTGTGTTGCCATTTTGAGTTCTGGTCATGTGACGAAAGTATCACGTAATGACGGACTACTTTCTGAGCCCATTACAGAGGTGAATGTGAATGATCCGGAGTGAAAGAGAGTGTAACGAAGGATTTCTCGATCAATGGCGTCCGTGAAATCGACGGCTAACCATGCATTTTCGCTCACGCATATTATGGAACCAGTGCAGTAACTGACATTTTCTAGTTTTTTCTCACCTTATATATGTTTCTTGTGATGGATTATCCATTCTAAAATGACACGCGAATTCGGCTCTATAAACACAATGCAAGGAAAGCGTGCTAAATTATGCGACAATCCACGAAGAGTGACGTCATTCTTTATCGAGTGACGTCATTCAATGAATGGGTTATTCAATGGAACATATTCTTTATCCGCGGTTTTACTCTAACTTTGAACTTGTTTTCCTTTCATTAAGAGTTGGCCATGTTAAAATCGAAATAATCTTCTATTTATCGTGGTTTATCGTTTAATAAATCACGTTGTGAGTTATGAGGCGCAATGAATAAGCCACTCGGGCTATCACCTTCGTGGATTATTTATTGTGCCTCGTAACTCACAACTGTGGTTTATTGAACGATTTACCAAGATAGGAAGAAGATTATTTCTTAAATATATTTAGAGTAATAAACGATGAAAATTATCTATACTTTGGCTTTACTGCGGCTTTAACCACGAAAGGCTTTTGAAATCAATGCACTGAAGTAGAGCAGTACACAGAACCGTGAAATTTCTCTGATACGAAACTAGACCAAATGGTTACTTCTTGTTATCATTTTAGTGCTTCGCATATCATTGGTTAAAAAAATCAAGTTGGGAAATCACGTAATTTTTGTTTACCTCATACTAGATCTATATTTTTCCTTCTAAAGTTAATGTTAGCATTTTGAAGAAACGCATAGGTCAATTGTATCATGAAAATTACTGTATTCTTTTCAAATACTTGGCCATGAAAATGAAAAAGCAGGGAACATTGAAAATAGACACAAACAAGACTATGTGTTTGCAAACATTATGAATTTTCACACTCGACACAAAGGTGAGACTAACGCGCTCACTTGTTTTCACCATGTTCTTTCGTGCTTGCGAGATATTGACGCCACTACAGAATGATACTTAACATCACCCACAAGGACCTAATTGCCAATAGAGAGGTTCACAGTCGGATTTGGAGTCTGACTTCTGCTTTCGAAAGGCCACACGATTGTAGTAGAGAAAAAAAACATTGGTATAGACATTGGTATATCTTATGCTGATCAGGCCTTGCCACCAAGACAGTACCCTCAATAAAAGTTGCAAACGGCCACTTATATGCCAGAATTCCCCGTAGATCTCTTCTGTTATCCGCTGCCCCCCCCCCCCCCCCCCCTAAAAAACGTTTGTTGTGATTTTATGGATAATCATTGACCGGTGTAAAAGCATGTTTAATCCTAAGAATAAGAACTTTTTATTCAATTAATTGTTCTTTCAAAGTAAAGTTATAAACATTAATTCACTCATTAATGAAAACTGAAAAAAAAAAAAAATTATTTTATTGAAAATTTCACGCTCTTTCCTTGGTTTATATATTTGTATTTATATTTTTTCCTTTTTGCTAACAAAACTTTGGTAATGGCCGCTTCTCTTGTGCTCCCGCTTTTTTGAAAAAGAGATGCCTTCTGTCGGCAAATATCATTAGAATCATTGACAAAAGAATCACTGTCAGTTTCCAAAGTCATTGGATTTCTTTTAATATAAAAAAAATCAAATCCTTTGACGGCAAAAGAGATCTTATCCTTTTTTTTTTATTTAGGCATCTAACATACCTTTTGACTGCCTCTTTGATTCATCCGCTGTATCTTTAAATGTCTGTATCGTATTCTGCTTTTATCATATCACTTAGAGCGATTATGTAAATCCTGAGAGCAAACAACACATTACCTTTACATTACATTTATTTTTTAACAGAGCTTCAGAAAGAGGGAGTGATTTTGATTTCAAAATTATCACTACTATAATTATTCTGCACTTATCCCTATATGTTATGGGTTCTCATTAGAATCGTCTCATCGAGACGATTCTGATGAGTACCCATAACATAGGGTTTGGAAGAGATATAATGAATTCAAAATACCATCATTCTCTCTTATCTGGAGCTCTGCTTTTTCAATTCTGAATTCTCTTCTGTAAATATAGACCATGTTCAATAGAAAGCATGTCGAATTACAACAGGGTGGAAGGGGAAAGATTACGTACCTCGGAACTAATTTCGAGAAAAAGTCGTTGTAATGCATCATTTTTAATTCAAAATGAAATTTCTGCAGAGTTCTGGTGCCATAATCTAATTCCGATCAATAAAATTTGGCGAATCTTAGAGAACTAATTTAATCAGATGACGCTTAAGTTAGAACGCCGTGTTGTTAATTCTGCTAATGTGTAATATCTTGGAAATACATCGAAACCCCATTTATTTGACTATGCAATTTTAAATAAATCGGTTTGTTCTACCTGTTAAGCCTAAACCACACAATGCCGGGATTTAATGACTTTGGAAGGAAAGGCTTTTGTAAACATTGTGGGTAAAGGAGAAAACGCTGATAACCAGCATTTTCTCCATTTCTCATAATTGTTTCTGTCCCGTTCAAACAGAAATTGTCGTTTTATGTAACATTTCATGTTTAATGGCGTATGGTATGCCCATGCTTACAAATTGGACCATTCTCCAGTGTTGTCGTGAGGTAAAGGGTAAAAAAGATTTACATGAAGTTTAATTGCGTTTTGAAGGGACCAGAAAGTGTGCTGGATTATTTTGCAAGGCGAAACTATCTATATATGCAAAATGTCACGAAAGGATTTTGTATCCATTTACGAGTATTGTTAGGCGTTAAACTTACGTTGTAGGTTAACGTAGTGGACCCGTAATAGAAAACAGCTATTTCCACTATAATATTATCGTAGAAAATTTGCTCAAACTGAAAATGAGTGTTATTGTATAACTTTTACCGAGCCACATTTTCCTTTTTGTCCTTCCTAGAATTATCATTTATAAATCTAAAACCACTATATTTTCATTACAAATGGATATGATAATTACCTCCCTTTTCTGAAAGCTAACAAAAGTATCAACAAATAATTTCAAGATAGACATCAAAGGAATTTCTGGTCGGTTAAAAATGTGCAAAAGTACTATATCTGTACAAATCTGTCTTTATCAACTGTCAAGAAATTTTATGCCATGCTTCACTAGGCCTATTACGGGTCCACTACCTTAAGTTTGTATTCGTGATTTGATTAGTATTCCTAAAAGGGCTTAGAACAAGATTTTGTTTCACCATGTTTCTTTTTTTTTTTTAAAGAAGATCTTTACAAAAACTGCTTATTTTCATCTGCATAGATCGATTTCTGATTAAAACCTAGAAAGAAATATATTATAAATCACGAAGAGTTATCGATGGCGTTATTCTTTGCATTTTTACAGGAAACGTTCTTGTAAGTAACGGTAACGCCGTCAGTAAAGGTACAGGCGTTCCTGTGTGACAAGGGATACAAACAGTTTTAACACCGCAAAGTATCTATTTTTCTTTGATAAAGTCGCCAGCTGTGGTTTTGAAGGTTTAAATGTCTTAGTTTCGAATCCAACGAGAGGCATTTTTACGGCATTGGTCTACTCTCATAAGGGTAAATAGTCACGTACTTGTGATTTTTCCTCACAAAATATCAATTTCCTCTTTTCCCTCTCTCTCCCCCTCCAATGAAAAGGGATGAAATCCCCTCCCCCCCCCCTAAAAGAAGAGAACGAAAGGTAAAAGGAGAGGTAGATAAAATTTGTATCACGTGTTCGAGTTTCTATTTTACCTTCAAGGTAGTCAATAAAATGATCCACAAACTAGCGCCATCGCTAGCCAAGGGTGACGTCCACTACATTACTCTATTCACCCTTGGCTGATCGAGTCGAAATTTGTGATTTTCCCCACCTGCTTGATTTTAATGTTCATCGCCACAAGAGTTACAACATCGAAAACCAATTAAACGTCGCTTAACATAAACCATTTGGTAAAGTCCACACACAGATTTTGACAGTTGGAACTTCACGTAACGGATTTGTTACAGTGAATGATTAAAGAAATATTGCTTGTCTGTATTTTGTTCGCAATGATTCTGGACAAGCGTATTTGGCAACTCTCTCCTTCGTTTGCATTTTTAGCTACGTTGAAGCTGATGAATAGCAAATGTATCATGCGGTTTATAACTTTGTTTTACAAGACCGTAGTCTGGAAGCGAGCAGGATTATTTGTATAATGGATACTCGTGTATAAACGCTGAGGTTCTGGAGTCGGAAGGCCTTTGGTCGTAAAGCATTCTTACAACACTTCGCAGTCGCTTTAATCAAGGACACACAGGGCGTTATGTAGAACATTAAAAGAGCTTATTCATGTTTCATCAAACATATCATACCTTATACAGACGACTTTTTCTATTGTCCAACATTTCTCTAAGAAAGCTCATACACGCTTTTCTCGACCACAAAAAAAATATGACAGCGATTATTGTGCTACTTAAGAAATAAACCAGTATCGACGTACTTTTTTGTTTGTTTTCTTTCTTTATGTTTGTGTTTTTAGCTCAAATACAAAAATATACCTTTAGTGATATATACTGGCAATCTGCGTGAAGGACAATAGGGTACTTAAAGAGACGAATCCTTTTACAGAGTGTTAGCTACCGCTGTTTTCTGTAAGAACGTGACGAATTAATTGGGTGCAGTAGCGCTCCTAAGTTCATCTTGATCACTGGGGCGCGCCTTGAGGACAACAGATTGCTTTTATTGTTAATACTTCTCTTTCATAATCTGGATTCCCAATTCCTATATAAACATTTAGAGAGGCAAATCAGACGCACCATAACTATGATCTGAATCCACAGTTTTTGGTGTACTCCATTTGTGTTATATAGCAGTCATATAACTTGAAGCACTTTAGAACTACATGTACATTTATAATTCCATGAATATATCACCAGGCGAGTGTGTCCTATTCATTGTGAACTAATGGTAGAGTCAATTGTCCTACTTTAGTGGCAACTTATCACATATCGTCAATTTACTTCCAAAACCTCGTAATTAAAGCTTGAAACAAGCTGTAGTTACGAGGTTTTGGAAGTAAACTGACCATATGTGCTATTTACAAGCTACATAAAGCATAGCTGGAGCGCCGAAAACCTTGAGTGCACTTTGTCAAACTGATATTCCAAGATATTTCTTTTTCTGAGCTGTTGTGGAATAATCAAGTTATTTCAAGATTTTTTTTTATCAATCTGATTGAAATCTAACGTGTCCTTAAAAGCATATGTATAAAATGCCATGAAAGGGTTAATTGAAAATCTCTTATGAGAAAAATACCTCACGAGGTACCGATTGAAACGTAAATGAGTTTTTATTGACCTTCCAGCTAAACCCTGGCTAGACGCTTCTTATGAAACATTGGGATTTGATTTCAGTATGAATAAATAAAGCAAGCAATCACGCACCAAAGCTTAGGAACTGTGACTATAAATGCAACTGAGTTTAACCAAGGAAAAAGAATCAAAACGGTTGTTTTGTGAAAACGAACTAGAGATCCCTGAGATAACACGGCCCTGTGCCATCTTTGACGACAAGTTTACTTCATGTTTTATGTCATGCCAAAGGCCGGTAAATTGTTCGGAATACGATGCCTGTATAATTAAACGTTTGAAACTTTTATAGGCATTGCATGACGCATAGTGCATAATGACGACATAGTAGATGACATTATTTAACCCATTAACACACAATCCCTACTTTGACGCCCCTGAGAAAGAAACTTTTTGAAAACACTATGGGAAAAGGAGAAAATTCTGGTAACCAGCATTTCATCCTTTTCCCACAGTATTTTCTACCCTTCCCGGAACAAATTTCTATTTTTAGTCACCTTTATTTTGTCGTCTGAAAATGCTTTCAATTTTGACCAGTCTAAAATTTTCTCATGTGGTAATGAGTTAAAAGGTAAATGAGATAAACCTTATATTGTTATGGGGGACCACTCCTTCAAACATGGTTTAAACCATATATTGTTATGGGGAACCACTCCTTCAAACATGGTTTAAACCATAAATTGTTGTGGGGGACCACTCCTTCAAACATGGTTTAAACCATATTATGTTATGGGGGACCACTCCTTCAAATATGGTTTAAACCATATTATGTGATGGGGACCACTCCTTCAAACATGGTTTAAACCATACATTGTTATGGGGGACCACTCCTTCAAACATGGTTTAAACCATATATTGTTATGGGAGACCACTCCTTCAAACATGGTTTAAACCATATATTGTTATGGGGGACCACTCTTTCATACATGGTTTCGACCCGATTCAAATACGATACCGAAGCACTATGTTGGTAATTTATTTCTTCAGCTCAGTGGTTAAGGTATTGGCTTTTCTTCCGAGCGTTCTAGCTTTCGAATTCTGTCCGATCCCTTATTTCTGTCATGCATTTATTCATTTGTTTCTTTGTTACGGACTTTGTTCGTAAGATGGGGGGGGGGCTCGTCCGGGATTGGCCACTGAGCCATTAATCCCTTTTTTGTTCTTAAACGGACTTTCTGCTTTGAATCATCAATAAATGATCACGTTAGAGGTGTGGGAGGTAGGGAAGATTACTTCTTCATCCATGGCTTCGATTGAATTACAATACCCAACAACTGCGATGAAGAGATATCTCTTTGGTTCAGTGGTTAAGTTATTTGCCTTTCGTCCGGGCGTTCGAGGATTCGAATCCTGTCTGGTCTCTTATTTCTGTCATGCATTTGTTTCTATGGTACGGACTTTGCTCGTAAAAAAAATGAAAAGGCGGGTTATTTCGTCTGCAAATAGTATCGATTCGGGTTATTCTGCAGAGTTTGGTTATTTAGTCATTACCAAACGATAATATTTTAGGCTGGTCCAAATCGAAAGCATTTGCAGACGGCAAAATAAAAGTGGCTGAAAATTTGAAATTTGTTTTGTAAAGAGTACAAAACATTTTGGGAAAAGGAAAAAATGCTGATAACCAGCATTTTCTCCTTTACCCACATTGTTTTCTAAAGGCCTCTTTCTCAGTGTCCTAAAAAATAGGGCCTGTGTGGTAATGGGTTAAGAAGCTTGTAAGATAAAATTAATTTAATGATACAGAGCTCCTACTTGATGTGATTCATCACGGAGATGCATTGTGTCCAGTTTTCAAAGAGTATGGCTCAAATATAAGAGAAAGTCAATGAATATACAGTCATACTGCGAATGAAGGCCAACTCTAACAAGCAAACTGTCCTAAAAGTATTACTTTAGTTTGAAAACGTAAAAAGAAATACCTGTTCAGAGTTACTAATCTGCCTCCAGCACGCACTGTTCAATTATCCCACAGCACAATGTTTTCATACAGAAGAATTGTTAATAGAATGTATTTAGAGGTATTGAAGGCTTAGACGAAAGAGAAGAAGAAGATGGTGATGATGATGATGATGATAAAAAGGGAAAAGAAGAAGACAACACACAAAGTTTACACGGGTAAAAAGCCAATTGCAATTTTGCAAAAGTAAGCCATGTCTCTGATTCCATTTAATTTTCTACCCATCGTTGAGACGGAATGAAAATTGAACGCTCCTGAAGGTATCCGTTGTTAATTTGCTTTTACTTGGCGAATATTTCATTGTCTGGGAAACGATCCGGTCTGATTTTTTCCCCTCCTTTTATTTTCTACGTCCTAAAAACTCCGTGTAATTACTTCAATCATAGAAATTGCTTGGTTTCAATGAAAATTATCTATCTAAAGAATTATTTCATATATCTGAGAAATTACCTTAGATTAGATATAAGTCAGTACTACATAATTA
Organism: Tridacna crocea; assembly: GCA_943736015.1. Lineage (NCBI taxonomy): Eukaryota > Metazoa > Mollusca > Bivalvia > Cardiida > Cardiidae > Tridacna > Tridacna crocea. The sequence goes on along the minus strand of OX031059.1, from coordinate 24,594,797 downwards.
TAACGCATGAGTTATAAAATGTATCACTCTTGTTGACCGTGAGAATAGAAGATAAAGTTATGCATAAAAATGGTATAAGACGTAATCGACATTACCGTCCACGTCTAAATACTGAGCAAAAACTGAGGACTTGCAGTAAACTCCAACATACTCTTGCAAGTGATTAATTGATTGAATTGTGTCTTACACTGCATTATATCTGTCATTTTGTGGCGATGTCTTGCATATTTATGTTATTCTAGGAATTCAACCGTACTAGGATGTTTTCCTCAAGAACACTCCAACAAAAAAGTGGATCCTACTATTTACCACAAAGAAATGCAGGACTCATTTTTTGCAAAGGTAAACCATGGGAGACCAAGGCAATAGTTTTACTAGTTTTTGTCAAAGTCATAATGAAATTGGCTGTATTGGTAAACTGTTCTTAATCTATCTCTGGTTCTGAATTCCCTTGAACACAGGACGAAAATTGTAGATTCGAAAAATTTCAAATGAATTGCAGGAAACTTCTTAAAATGTTTCTCTTTCTAGAAGGAATGAAAACACTGTAGGGGATAAAAAAAGAAAAAAATGCTATTTTGCAAAATGACTGTGCTGAAGAGCACAATCAGATTTTCTTCTACAGTGGATGATAGAACTAGAGCTATCACTAAACGTGATCATGCACTTCCCGTTAATGTGGTCTACCTGTATATGAAATTTGTAGTCACTAGCTTTTATGCTTTGGAAGTCATGCCCCAGACAAAAACAAAAGAATTATAATATACAAAGGAAAATAACTCTTAAAATAACGGGGATAGAGTTATGGTTCTTCTAATGTGCACTTTGCTTTATGTGATCTAATTGTACATGAAGTTTGAAGTTACTAGCTTCTGTACTTTGCAATTTACACCCCAGATAAAATCCAAAGTTAAGATTTATAAAGGGGGATAAGTCTTGAAATGGTGGAAATAGATTTATGGTCCTTGTACCATGCAGGTCTTATTAATGTGGCCTGTGTGTATATGAAGTTTGAAGTTACTAGCATTTTTACTTTGGGAATTATGCCACGGACAAAACTAAAATGTTAAAATTTACAAAGGGCAATAATATTAAAAAGTTGGAACAGAGTTATGGTTCTTGTACACTGCACTTTGCCTTTCTGTACTCTAACTATGTGTGAAGTTTGAAGTTACTAGCTTCAATACATTGGAAGTTATGACCTGGACAAAAAACCAAAGTTAAAATTTACAAAGAGCAATAACTCAAAAAATAGTTGGTACAGAGTAATGGTTTTTGTTTACTGCACTTCTCCTTAACGTGATCTAAGTGTGGATGAAGTTTAAAGTAACTAGCTTTAATGCATTGGAAGTTATGACCTGGGCATAAACCAAAGTTAAGATTTACAAAGGGCAATAACTCAAAAATAGTTGGTCTAGGGTAATGGTTCTTGTACACTGCACAGTGATCTCGCTGTGTGTGAAATTTGAAGTTACTACCTTAAATACTTTGGATGTTATGCTCCGGACAAAAATCAAGAGTTAAAAATTTCAAAGGCCAATAACTCAAAAAATAGTTGGAATAGAGTTTCGGTTCTTGTACACTGCACTTTTCCTTCCGGTAATCTAATTGTGTGTGAAGTTTGAAGTTACAAGCTTCAATATATTGGATGTTATGACTTGGACAAAAAACCAAAGTTAATATTTACATGGTTCTTGTACCCTGCACTTCTCCACAGTGTGATCTAGCTGTATGTGAAATTTGGAGTTACTACCTTAAATACTTTGGATGTTATGCTCAAGACAAAAATCAAGAGTTAACATTATTTTCAAAGGGCAATAACCCAAAACATAGTTGGAACAGAATTATGGTTCTTGTACACTGCACTTCTCTTTAATGTGATGTAACTGTGTGTGAAGTTTGAAATACCTAGCTTCAGTACTTTGGAAGTTACGCTCTGGACAAAACTCCAAAGTTAAACTTTGAAAAGCGAAAAAAAATCAAGGTGTGATAATTCCACAACCAATAGCAGCAATGTCGTGAAAATTGCACATGCACAATTTCATATCTACCCAGTGAACTTCAAGGCAGTACCTGAAAAACTGTAGGAGAAACGCTCCGGACAAAATTGTATCTACAGACGTACAGACGGACGGTCTTTCAGGACGGACCTTGTGAGGTCGAATTGCTTTTTATTCAACCCAAATAACCCCACAAGAGCACCTTTATTAACCCCACAATAGCAACCCTAACCCCATGCCTACCAGATGGACGGAATAAAGTCCATAGCTACTAAATATACAGTTACCTCTAACCCCACAATGTCGGGCCCTTATGTACGGACAGACGGGCGGACAGCCATGGCTTTTCCAGTATACCCCCTTCCACTTCGTTGTGGGGCGGTATAATTACAGTTTCATATGCCTAAAATCGGCTGGTTGTCATTTAACTTATAATCAAGGAGTTAAATCGTATTTAAACGATTCATTGACACAAAACGCCCCATCAGCATTTAAGGTACCGTCTAGACAGGATTTCTATTTTTTCTATAATAACGTTATTACATTTTTCAAAATACGATATCAATTGCCGCCCACCGGTTACAAAGACATTAACAACCATGTACGAAAACCAGCAGGCACACGCAGTCAAACTTGTGTCTACTTCTTCCAACCAAACAATTTGATTGAAATGTGATAGAATGTCTTCTTTTTATCAGAATGTATGCACCTGTATTTTTATTTACAATTGGTGTCATATTCCGTGATCTGCTTCCCTTTGATTTCTTTCGTTATCAAGTTACAAGTTTTCTTGTTCGGGGTATTCGTCAGCAGATTAAAGTTCTAGTTTGTCACAGATTTAAAGACAATGTTTGGCAAATTTTCAAGCCAGTGCATATTGGTACCACAAGAAAACGTACCTACGAAAGGGTAAAGTATAACATTTGGCAGAGGTAAGACACGCTCTTTTTCTCTGGATTACAGCTGGAACACACACATTGAAATTTGTGATTTTATTGTCACACATCTCAAGAGAGATTCTCCGAATTACGGATATTGCTCTTCAGGACCTAAATGGTCTGTGGATTATTTTTGTTAACTCTCCCCCTCAGGTACCCAAACATGAAATAGTCTGCAGGTGAAAGATCAGGGCCAATTTTCACAATACATTCTTAAGAACGTTCTCTTTCTTATTCTCCAGAGTTTTCTACATTTGTAAGAAACACAGCTTCTGATTGGCTAAACCATTCGGTTAAGCCAATCAGAATGTGTGTTAGTTACAAATTTAGAAAACCTTGGAGAAGAAGACTAAGAATATTCTCAAGAATGGTTGGTGAATACGGGCCCAGGAGAGCGGGCAGATCATGGAATGTAGGTTAAATCTAGAGAAAAGAAGTGTGGATTGAACATGTCATCACTTGTTGAACTTTGCGAAAAGCAATAGACAAAGTGGAAAACTTTTGGTTTTAAATGTTAATTTAATGGTTCTGTGGCAAGCCTGTATTCAATACTTTTCGAAAAAGTTCCCATTTCAAAAGCTTGCGCGTGATCAAAAAGTGCTAACACCTTAGTGGCCAACCCTTTATGTCTCAAACGTGTTTAAGAAAGGAAGAAAAAATTGTAACCACTATTTTAGAGTAAAAACAAAATGACTGTCTAATAAAACGAGTTCAGAAATAGAGTATACTGGCATTTGCAAAACCTTTCGTGACAACATAGCGTGATTGAGATTGAAGCCTATGTGATACGGTTAATTGATGAGGTAGACTCATTACTGAATTGTCCGAAAAGCTGCGATCGTTATCCGATCCGGCTTTAATCAACTTATAGCATGAGCGATATACGGTGCTTTTGAGGACATTGTAGATAAATATCAGACCACAAAAGCGATATTTTGAGCGTTAGTTGGCCAAAAACATTCTAGATACTGCTACTTGTGTGCTTGTTTGTGTCTTTATCAGTCGCTAAGTAATCCGTAAAACGTTAACATTTTACTACACAATAAAAATAATTACCATTCTGAATGAAAGCACTTACAGGCGACAAATGCAGTGTGTCTCAAATTAAGGATTCGTCTGAAAGGATAAAAAACGTTGTAGAAAAAAAGGAGAACATGCCTGTTTACAGTATTTTCTATTCTCACAATATCCTGCAAGCACTTTCCACTAGGGCCGTTGAAACTTGGTAATGTGTTTCATGCTTAATGATTAATTACTGATTTACGTTAGACGAAGTACAATCTCTGCGGGCTGCCTGAAATACTTCACAATCCCTATTTTATCAACCCTGAAGTAAAAGACTTTTTGAAACAGTGGGAAAAGAAGAAAAATGTTGATATCCACATTTTCCCCCTTTTTTCCACATTTTTAATACCCTTTCCAAAACTTACCTAAACATTTGATTTATCGTTTGCAGATGCTTTCCCTTTGGACAAGGCTTAAATTCTATGACCTGGTAAAGAGTTCTCTATCAAGGATAAAAGATGCTTAAAGCCCCTTAACGCCTTGTTACCAGTTAACGACCGCTTGAAACACTTTTTAGGCGATGTTAAACGACCTACCACTGGCTTTGTGTCATGTCTCGCAACCAATTGCATTAGACTGTTGAACGTTTTCAAAATTCTAACGCTATTATATGCGATTGAATTACTCGCACATAGCCGCACTAATAGGTGGGAAATTAACGCACAACTTTGCTAACCGTTGCAGGACAAGTCTGCTTAGACGCCGCACGTGTCTAGGAATCTCTATAACTACCGGTCATACGTTCGGTTGCATTCAATTTGCGGCTTTTACACTTTTATTAGACATTGCAAACCGCAGTTGCGACTATTAAAGAGAAAAATCTGACAGCCCTTCATCCCTATTTGAAGAAAGTTGAGGCTGCTGCCGCTAGCTTTCTGTTTTGCTCGGTGTTTGTTGCCCTCTTGGAGACGTTTCGACCGGTCTTCGGAATTCGGTGTTTATCTGACAAGATTTATATTTTGGTGGATTTAAATCTCCGGCGTGTTGCATGATTACTGGCACATACCAATCTCATGACCGCGCGACCGCTCAAAACCAATCGTACATGTGGCATGACGACGCCATTTGTCCCACCAGTTGTATGTTTGATTGTTGACATCAATCTCACTTACTCCAACAGCATTCACAGGTAAAGGTGATATCGCTTGCGCGAACATAAACGCATTTGTCTTGCAACAGTCCACTCGCTCTGTTAAAACGATTCTTATTGTGGCGCCGCCTGAAGCGGCGGCACTATATTTTTATTCGGTTTTGTAAAGTGCCTATGGAGGCAGCCATATTGAACTGGTTCCATGCTTTGTTTAAACATCCATCTATATCTACTGTACTTTGATTACAAGATCGGGGTCCATATTAACTTTTTTTTTATTTATTTGTGGGATTTTTTTAAATATATAATAATTATATTGTACTTTCATCGTTAGAAGGATAAAAAATACGGATTGTAGACATATCAACATTTTCCTTTCGAAAAATAATAATAAAGATCCATTTCGAAAAATAAGTCACGTGATAAAAAATTATCTGTCACAAATTTTCGAAGCCGCCATTTTAAATATCTTACCCTGGAAAAAGGTTAAGAGATATTCTCAAGCTCTTTGACCCTAGAGCACCCTATGTTGTACTTGTGACCCCCGTTATATTTTTGCTCCAGTGTTGTATGGATTGTTCCAGTGTTGTATTGTTTTCCTACCGCGATCGTGTTTTTAAGACCAGCTTACTGTAACTAGGTCAATGTTTGAGCGGGTGACAGATCGGTCCCCCTAAACACAGAACCTTACCGAACCTTACCGAACCTAAGTTTTGTTTGGGCAATACTGTGTTTGTATGACATTAAAAAGTATATTTTCTATTTCACAAACAGTTTGATAGTTATAATTGCAAAGAAAATATAGCCAGTTGTGATACATGACGAAATATTTGGACCCTATTGTTCAACAAACCTAAAAACTCGCATGACTGTTCATTCATTCCCGACAAATATCTGTTTGTGTAGACAAAATCTTACAAGGGCGACGATTTTCTCCACATATACTATACTGGATGTTAAACGTGACAAAATGAGTCAGGTGATCAACAATATGATTTCTACTGAGCTGTTAACCCATTACCACACAATCCCTGCTTTTGACGCCTCTGAGAAAGAAACCTTTAGAAAACATTGTGGAAAAAGGTGAAAATGCTGGTAACCAGCATTTTCTCCTTTTCCCACAGTGTTTTCTACCCTTCACAAGACAAATTTCAATTTTTCAGTCACTTTTATTTTGTCGTCTGCAAATGCTTTCGCTTTGGACAGTCCTAAAATTTTTTCATTTGATAATGAGTTGAACGATCACGTGATTTTCATAAACGGTTTATTTTCATAAGCGGCCCAATGCATTGTGCCCTGTTACAGAAATAAGTGGTTTGCGGCGCCATTGATGTTCAGCATCAATATTTTCTTGTCTCATTTATGAAAGCTCTTTGCGATTCATTGCCAGAGTAGCTTTTAACTCATTACCAAACGACAAAAAAATAGACTGGTCCAAATTCAAAGAATTTGCAGACGATGAATTAAATGTAACTGAAATAATGATTTTTGTTTTGGATTGGGAAGAAAATATTTTGGGAAAAGGAACCCACAATAATTTTTATAAGGGTTTCGTTCTCGGGGTTGTCAAAAGTAGGGATTGTGTGGTAATGGGTTACCTCTTTTAACGTGCAGTCTTAGAAAGAATGGATTTAGAATACAATAACTCCCTCTTATCTGGAGTTCTGAACTAGTCATGAAAATTTACAGTGAAAAAGGCTCTTCCGGGTGGTTGCCCATGCTTTTTTGATCGGCAACAGGCACAAAAAAAATTCCCCAAGAAATATCAACCTTGTGTTCGTGTTTATTTTTCAACAATCATCAACTCAACGGGAGAACACCTTTTTAGACTTGTCCTTCCATTTTTCTCATAAAAGAAAGTAGTGAAGGTGCTTGCTGTCAAATTTTACATGGCTACACAATTGACCACAAGGAGTTCAAAATGGTGCTCCGTAGTTTTAGTTTTGCTTTTTCTGCGCTATTTGCAAGCACACGGGGCATTGGTGGACGGCTTGGATCAAGATCAGACGGAACGGTACATGTTTGCATTACAATGTTTCTTGAACATTTTAAAGCTTAAATAGGTTGTTCTGTATAATGTTTATTGCCGTGTTTATCGTTATTTCAGACACATCGAACGCCAAGAGCAGCTATCCATGCTTCCCTGGAGTACCTCCAACATAAACGATACCGAAGAGATAATCAGCGGTGAATGAATAAAAAATTATTTATTTTTGCAGGAATGACTATCGTCAAAATTTCCGAGCTTGGAGGTTCGAACTGTCCAACCTTCTGCTTCACGCCCTGAACGTAACCGCATGGGCCATTGAGCCACCGGGCTCGCAAAACAAGATTGCACTCCATGACAGGACTTGGGGAAATCAAAGTAACAGTTTTTCACGTGTTCCAAACTCGAGTTAACAATTATTGAATTTCGGAAATAGCCTTAAAGATTTACTTTTCATCGCAGAAAAAAATCATACGCCCTGCATTTCCTGTTAAACATAGCTCACAATCACAAGTTGAATCCTGAATAAAGATGAAATGATTTTCGTTGATCAATGATTGGAACACTAATTCCATTACCTGATTGAACCCATAGATTAATCGAGAGTTTTGCGTAGCAATATTTATCATCCAATCAAATCTACCGTTCATCTGAATGATTACTTCTGAAAGTTGTAATAATAACTATATCAGCATTAAAATAAGTGTTTTTAAATGAAATGATTAGGCGTTTAGCAAACTTTACCGAACAATATTGTGCTTTGACACCCTGGCATGTAAGGGTTTTGAAAACATTGTGGGACAAAATGAGAAAGTGCTAGTAACCAGCATTTTCTCGTTTTTTTTTTTTTTTGTTTTTTTCAAAAAGCCTGCGTCCTTGAAATAGTTATTAACTCTTTACCACACAAGAAAATTTTAGACTGGTCCAAATTGAAAGCATTTGTAGACGACAAAATAAAGATTACAGAATAATTGAAATATGTTCTGGGAAGGGTAGAAAACACTGTTGGAAAAGGAGAAAATGCTGGTTACCAGCATTTTCTCCTTTTCCTACAGTGTTTTCAAAAGGCTTCTTTTTCAGGGGCGCCAAAGGTAGGGATTGTATGGTAATGGGTTAAAGTCATTTTTAACGGCTAAAGCATTCATACAAGGTTTCCTATGTCTTTCTCTCTCCAACTATCTATCTCTGTACAAGACATTTTACAATTGCAAAAACATAATGAAATGTCTATTGTTTGCGAAAATAATGTATATCATAACCAACAAATAAGAGCGGCTGTTTTGAAGTAAGAGAAAACGAAATATGTCACTGGGTAAAGGAACATCAAATTATATCTTTGAATTGAGGTAGGTTGATAACAAGAAAAATGAAAGCTCTAAGAAAACTTTGAAATTTCGATAATCCTAAGAAGTTCTTCAAAATTGGTGATTCATTTTAAAAAACAGTCCACATCATAACATGTCACAGAACTCTAGATAAAGGGAGTGATTGTGATTTAAAAGTTAAAAATATCAATATTTCTCCAGTAAAACCTATCTTATGGGTACTCGTTAGAATGGTCTCATCGAGACGATTCTAATGAGTACCCATAACATAGGGTTTTGAAGAGACCTAATGGATTTAGAATACCATCACTCCCTCTTATCTGGAGCTGTGAAGTCAGAAAGCGTAAATAACAAAGTACCTGTTTGAAAGCTCGTTTTTCACAGAAATTATCCTACATTAGCACGTTCATCATTGAAACCGAAACACTGGTACAGAGCGCCTTGCGGAAAAAAATCTGTTTCTAAACAGTATCCTTGCCTACCCTATCAACACCTTTCATGAAAATACTTGGAAATGACAGCCTCTTTTTCACCTGTTACGAGCGCGTCGCGAGCGGGTTATGGTTGCCATAGAAACTGGAAAATGATGGTACGGCGACAGCACATCGACGGGTAATCGATTCCTTTTCCTGAACCTAAAATGATATATATATATAATGACATGGTCTGGATACTTTGATGAAAATTATAGGGTTGTTTTTATTTCAAATCATTTCGGAATAATAATTGCAATCTATTCTTGCCTACCATTGTGGTGAGTGTGTCTGCTCTCATAAATTTGCAAGAACAGTTGACCTGTTCACTAAAACAACAAATGTCGTATATCTATATGATTTTTTACAAACATTCGCTTGAGCCGTGGGTTCGAAATTACATGTAATTCTAGTAGGTTAATTGAATGCATTGGAAATACTCCTAATCAGATCAACAAATTCGCAAAATGGACTAATTTGGGGCTGTAGGTACAGTCTATAATCAGAAATCGATCTATAGTAGGCCTACAACACAGATTTTGGAAATCTTTCATCGGTAGTTATCCTGAGTATAAGATATCCAATCGAAATGCATTTTAAATATTAATATCATTACTATACTGGAAGCAGATTGATGTTTCAAATGTTCTGAAATTCAAAATGATTGCAAGTTTGGATTTAATGAAGTATGTGACACAGTTTTCTAACGGACAGATTTTTAAAAAAAAAAAGCTTTTCACATACTAAGCTCATTATTTCTCACGGAGATGAGAGTTAAACAAAGATGTAGATCACCGTGCTCGTTTCTGAGATATGTGACCTTGAAAGAAGTATGCACGATTCCAAAATTCAGCTTATATTGGATTACGAGCGCCTTTATTTAGTTGGAAGGAAAATTACAGGAAAAATATATAAATATACATCACTTTATTGAAGATTAATACATTTTGGAACAATATATATACATGTATATATATGGAAAAATCAACTGTTTCCGGTTCAAGGATATTACATAAAAAAGAAGAATAACATCACATCGGAGCATATATCAGTAACATTTATTGCCAACCGGTTTCGCTTGAAAGCTCATCAGGGCAACAAAAACAATAAATCACGTAGCAACGTTATATATATATATATATATATATATATATATATATATATATATATATATATATATATAAACTTGGTTTTGATCATGGTAAAGATACAAATATGCAGTTATATATGGATCATTGCTTTCAAAAGGGAGATAATTTGACGAAATTAAGGGTTAATCTTTAAAAATTCATACTTGCTAACGGACAGATTTGTTTAAACTTTCCACACTTAAGAATTGATAATTCTATACAATAGTTAAAATAAAAATTGACACCTGTTTGTACTTATTTCGTCAGAAAGCAATGTTTAACGTCACTGTTGAAAGTAGTTTTTCAAGAAAAAAAATAGGATAAAAGCTCATTTAACATCGTGGGGATGGTGAAATGTGAGCAATAGAAGAGATTTCTCCTTTTCCAACAATAATTTTGAAAGTTGAAACGACTTAAGCAGCTTTAAATGTCCTGCTTTTGTTGCCTTCTTTAGTATGTAACGTCGTTTCAGTAGAATTTTGATTATTTAACGGTGACAATTCTAAGATCTCTCGATCTCTCTCTCTCTCTGCCTCTCTCCCTCTCTCCTTTTACTAAACCAATAATACCCGAAGAAAGTGTGACTTGTTTCCGTGACCGATAGTAATTCAATCATGTGCAACGTATACATAGGCACACTCTTGATTCAATATCTACGATGAAATACGTGCGCGGTAGGATGCGCACGAACATTTATCATATACGTTGTTAACCCTCAACCTGCTTAGTGCGACTTAAACACAAATGTCTGAATGCCCTTTTCGCGTGTTACAGGCCATACATCATAAAATCAAATACCATTGAGAACCTCAGTCAATCTGTATTTATCATGATGAAATTCGAAATCGCAAAATTTCAGGGTTTTTTTTTACAGAAAAATATAATAGTGATTTTTTAGCTGGCAGTGGACTTTGAAAAGGTTCTAATTCCAATTAGAAAACAGATTATCTCAGTTTTACATGAAGTAAAAAGTCGCCCAGTGACCTGAGCTCCCTATAAGCAAGACATCGGATTTGGTCGAAAACTGATCTTTTGTTTAATCCAGTAGGCCTATGAGTACCGTCGAAATAAATACCAATCTAAAATCAATTCAGGTGTTGCAGCATTTCAGAATGTAACATTTAAGAAATAATCTTTTTTCTATCGTGGTTATTAAATTGCGCCTTCATAACTCACAGTGTGGTTTATTGTACAATAAATTAACCTTCATATAAAGAGTATTATTTTAGTTCTAACATGACCAACTCTTAATCAAAGGAAAACAAGCTCAAACTTGGGTTAAACCAAGGGTAACAAACTACGTCACAGGAAGTGATATCGGACCTGGGCATTTTCATAACTTATGTCCGCCATATTGAAAAGTAAGTACGATATGGAAATAGAATGAGGCTAGCTTGGGTGGATACAAACGGACTACAAAGACCATCATGTATTTATCAAAGACATTAGATGAATACATTTAATACTCTGATGTTTTAGACAGGAAGCAGATGTCTATATGCACAAACACTTTGACCAAATATCAAAAAGTGATTGGGTTTAATAGTTGGTCGAAGTCTATTCCATTATTATAAATAGTTAACAAAAGCTTTGAAAAAAAAAGTCCCTAGGTATTGTACGCTTTGGAGGTCTGAAGACTTTTTCCAGATCATTTAAAGAAACAATTACAAAAAAAAAACAGTCTTACCAAACAAGCACGTTGACTTTATTACAAGTGTCCAATAGATCACTACCTGTGACGTCACACTGATGCACGTTGTGAGGGGTGGTAAACATGCAGATGCAGATTATATTCCACTGAATAACTTACAAGTCTATACAGAAAGACATCACCCTCTGTAGAATGACGTCAATCCATGTGGGGAAAAAGAAACGCTTTCGTTGCACTGTGTAATGTTAGAATATTAAATAAAAACAGGAAATGACGACAGAGGTCCCTATTCACCAACAACTCTTAAGAACGTTCTTAGTCTGATTATTTAGAATTTTCTGGCTTTGAAAATAACAAAACTGCTGATTGGCCTAACCATTCGGTTAAGCCAATTAGAGATGTGTTTCTTTCAAAGTTGGAAAAACCTAGAGAAGAAGACTAAGAATGTTCTTAAGGCTGGTTGGTGAATAGGGACTCCGAATATTTCTTGGACAATGTACTTGAAATGGATTTTGATGTTAGAGACTTAGTTTCGTAAAATATGATTTCAGATATGGAGCCAGGATACTAACAACAACATATACTGATACAGATTTAAGGCTGGCTGTCACTCTCTGATAGTTGTAACGTTTTTTTCGGTGTATAGGGAAGGCAGCAATTTGTTGAAACACTGTGTCTTCGATAATGACTTTCAAATCAGTCGTTTATAACTGAAACTAGACAAAGAGATAGTTTTTGCGGGCTGAAAAAAATCTTAAAACCCATTATGTGTATTTCATCTCTATAGCAACGGAAGAAAAAACGGCCATTTCTATTCACTAATTTTCTTATCTTACCTTCGTTCGAGGTTAGCATTATACGACATACAGATCTATATTTGACGTCATTTTGCACTATTTTCAGACCAATGTCAAGTTTTAGTCATGGATTTAACCTCGTATGCGTGTATGGATTTGCATATTCTCAGATAAACTTTTTGACATATTATGATGTTACACACAAGATCTGATCCGAGTTGGCATTTGTTGTAAAGGAAGATTAACCCAGTCTAAAAAAGGTTACTAAGTGGGCATGTGGCCCGTGTAATGCAGAGAAATGATCCTCCCCTACAAAATGACCGGGTCTTTCCTCTAAGTAGAGAATTGACCCATGGGTTATTTTGTAGGGGAGGGTCATTTGTCTGCATTACATCGGCTTCAAAAACAATTGTTGAAAGAATTAATACTATTTTATCTCAGTTGTCAACTCTTGTCCGATTCGTTTTCCTGTCTTTAGCCCTTGAAGTGAAATTCCATTCTAAAATGACACGTGAATTCTGCTGTGAAACCGTGGTAAAATTCACAATAATCTATGTAGAGTGACGTCATTCGATATAGAGTTACTTCATTCTCGGTGTAATGTAATCTGCATCTGCGCTTTTTCTCTTGGTATGATTTTTTTTTTTCCTTTAAGAGTTATTTATATAAGGATTGAAATGATCTTCTTTCTATCGTAGTTTATCATTCAAGAAACCACTTTGTGGATTATAAGGCGCAATAAATAAAACATTTGGGCTATGGCTCTCGTTTATTATTTATTGTCATAACTCACAACTGTGGTTTTTTGAACGATAAGCCACGACAGAGAGAAGATTATTAATTCGTCCCCAAGTCTAATCAAGCTTGCCAGATGCTTGCTTTATCATATGTTTTCTAGAATCGGGCAATACACATCACAGCCCTAGCTTAGGACTGGTAAGATCCTGGACATTCTTAAATAGTTTAGCTGTCGCCGTGAAATACTAATGAAAGCAGTTTTGGGCACCATTCAACCAATCAATCGATCACTGTTCTTTAATTACACATTATACGACACCAGTAAAATGTCATGGCCATATGGACAACGTGTGTGTGGATAATCAGACACCAGCAGACAACCAATAGATGTCTGTTGACACCAAGACTGCTACAATTACAGATACTATAGTTTAATTTACACCCACAAATTAAATTTTGAAACAAATGCAAAACGAATGGTGCACGTGACACAGAGACTGCTACTACATATATAGATTTAGTTAATGTGAACACAAATATTCATTTTTTAATCTTTTTTTGTTTTGCAGAAAAATCATGAACATCTGCACTATCATTTCTAAGAGTAAAGTTAGGCTCTCCTATGCCCGACTCTAAATTTATATGAAATCATAGTGTACAAAGCGTGGGGTCTGATCTTCCATATTCACTACCTGGTGTTATATAAATGTTTCATGGAAGGGAAATTTGAAATATCAATATCTGAGTTTGTACAATAGATTAGTTATTGTTTAAAGGCTCAGAAACGACCAAATGTAAATAATTATGTGTATAAAATACATGCAAATCATTTGAAAAAAGGGTTTAATGCATCTGCAAACGCTGTTACCCGCTTGAGCTGGTTAGCTACGCGAACGGTACGGGATGGCATTGGTCGAAATATCTTGCTGTTTGTATTTTTTTGCATGTCCTGGACAATTTAACTTCACGACTCTATCATTTTTTAATCAAAATGAATTTTGTTAGCCTCTTACCAAGCAATACCTGATTTTTAAAAATCAGCTTTCTGAAAACTTTGTGAAAAAAGGAGAAATCTTGTAGCCACCTCGCCTTCGGCTTGGGGAGACATGATTCACCACAGGCGTGAACAAGTTTCCAAGTCTCCTCCCACCTGACCATACAACTAATAATGTTTTTACATACCTGGAAGAAAAAAAAAGTAAAGAATACAGTATTTCTATAGTTTGCCCTACTTTCTAAACCAATGAAAACGCCGGATTTCGTTCAAAACTGCTCGATTTAATTCCATACAGACTCAATATGTTGCAATATGTGACCACTTAATCATTAAATGGTTGACCTATATACAGGTGTATCCCGGTTAACGAGAAGCTCAGCCCACAGTATTTTTAGCTGGTCTTTGTAGAGTAAATACCAATCTAATGCATACAATGGAATAAAAGGGGTTGGGATTATTCCAAGTAACTGCATCATCGCCAAAAAAGTGACGTAATTTCCACGTGAATATCGGGACTAAACAACTCGTACTTGGCCACGTGGTATTTAACCCTTTACCAAATAACCTCTGGTTTTAACGACCCTGGTAAGGAAGTCTTTACCAGGATGGGAAATTTGGCTTGGGTCCAATTTGAAACCATTTGCAAACAACTTGGTACTTGCTCAAATTAAAGGATTTGTCTGTGGAAAGAAAAAAAGAAACATAGCAGGAAAGGCGAAAATGCTCCTTGGAAGCAATTTCTCCTCTACCCGCAATGTTTTCACGCGCATTCTGCTTCAGGACAGTAAAAGAGAGCGTTTATCTGGTATGAAACAGATCCTGGGCAGTGAGCCACTTTACAGAGACATGGGTGTTTATTGTACACTACACAGTTGTGTTAGCGAGACGTCGCCGGTGTCGGGCAAAATAAATTCTTTATAAAGTTTCTAGCACAGGAATCTGACATTCTATAACCAAAATAAATGATAAAATATGGAAAAAAAATCCCCCCTATATAATATAAACACAAGGAACGCAACGTCTCGATTGCTGGCGCGAGCACCCGACAGCCTTTCCCAACCAAAATTACCCACGAAACAAACATTGATCATAATCTCCTTCATCATAGCGATAGAAAACACATTAATGTACCTGCGACATCCGGCGATACCTCCGTAGACACCTTTCAACCGGAGATATCCGTCATGTTTTACAGCTCTATCAGGACATTTTGATTTATCCGGGTAGCCATTCGCTGACGTCACAAGAAGTGCAAGGAAGCGTATTTTCGTATTATTTATTACTATTATAATATTGTTTTCGATTTTAAGACATTTATGGACATCAAATGATACTAAAGATTCTAGAAAAATCTGTAGTATCATGTGATGTCCATAAGTATCTTAAAAACGAAAAAAATAATAGTAATAAGTAATACGAAAATACGCTACCTGCTACTTTCTGTGACATCAGCGAATGGCCACCCGGATAAATCAAAATGTCCTGATAGAGCTGTAAAATATGACGGATATCTCCGGTTGAAAGGTGTCTACTGAGGTATCGCCGGATGTCGCAGGTACATTAATGTGTTGTCTATCGCTAGACTGAAGGAGATTATGATCAGTGTTTGTTTCGTGGGTGATTTTGGTTGGGAAAGGCTGTCGGGTGCTCGCGCCAGCAATCGAGACGTTGCCTTCCTTGTGTTTATATTATATAGGGTTTTTTTTTTTCCATATTTTATCATTTATTTTGGTTATAGAATGTCAGATTCCTGTGTTTCTAGTCTTCAACCGGCTCAAAGCATGCATCCATTGCTGAATCTATCGCTTCAAAATGCATGAAATTCGGCCAATTCCGTACCTACATCTAGCCTCGTCCGTATAACGGTCGTTTACGTTTGAACAGCGAGTCACGTGATCTTCCAATGTGATTCGTAGCAACGACATAAACGACCTCGATGAAGTTCTTCACATCTGTCTATCTGTCGGTTAAAACTTCAATCGGAATTGATAAAAAATCAATGTAGATCTACGAACTGTTTGTCGCCTGAAATATGGTTCGAAAGATTTCGATAGAAATTAAAACCCAAGTTTTCTTTTGGAAGAGGAGCCTGACAATTTTCAGAACGGTGTACCGATCTGCTGCATATCAATCCACTAGATACAGACGAGGGATATGATGGCTACCATCACCCATGATATGCCGAATGAGTCTGACTGCAGACCATTGTCCTGAAACTAGTTCAAGGACAACCTAAATAATAGTTTAAACGCCGTATGACTGAAAACGCACGTTCGTACAACCGTCAATCAAAAGAGGCGTGTCGAACCGAGCTTTCTGTCGTTCTTGTATGGCTCTTTCCACCCATCCTTAGCTGTCAGTCAATTAGAAAGTAGGGCAAACTGTAAGTTAGTTATTGATCAATATATTTCATTTGTATGAAACTAAATTGTCGGTCGGCTTCGCCTCCCTCCGATTTAACTTCATACAAATGAAATATATGATCAATAACTTATACATATTTTGTATTTGTATTTTACACTCTGTTTTTTTTGTTTTGTTTTTTTTTGTTTGGGGGGGGGGGGCGGGGGCAGAGCTGTTAACCCTTTTCATTTTTCATTCAATGAAACTGTGATCGGAAATGAATCTTCCCGCCTACATAGATTATGATCGAAAACATAAATTATTTCATTTTTTTGCAGGCCATCAAAGAAATCAATGATATCGTTTCCGGTTTGAAATCGCAGACAATCCCATTGAGTTTCGTTATCCCCTTTACTACATATATCGGTGATTTATCTGTATATACACAACTGGCTAAATTCTGAACCTTTCTACACAATATACAGTTTTAATCGATTTTTTCCACCTAGCTTTTAGGACGTATCTTTAAATAAACACGCATAGTTTTTGACAGATATATTTGCCTTTATTTAATATACGAGATGGTTACGTTTGGTCGCCACCGGATCTTTAATATGTTAAGGGTTTATCATTTTATGTAATGGGGAGCAAATCATAAAAAGTAGTCCACAAGGTCGAATCTTTTAATGAGTCTAGGCACGGGGAACGGAAATAATAGTAGCTTTAGAATAGCTGTGGTAAGAAATCATTTTCTGATGTAAGAGAGGCAAGACGGCGTGAAATGCGGTGGCCGACTACCTTCATTAACTCTTGCCGTACTATAGACGATATCAAAAGCTTTTGTGGAAAGTGTAGAACAAGATCAGACTGCGCATTCAGCACAGTCTTATCTCTGATCTGCACTGTCCACTGCTTTATTCTAGATTTTGACCAAACTGTCTCTTGATCTTGCAGTGGAATTATATTTGTAGCCTTTAAAAGGTGTGATTTATTTATTCACTAATGAAAGAGTTCGTCTAGAAGTGAACCGTGTACGTTATGTCACCCATCACCAATCTCTCTAGCCTGTTGAATATAACAATGAAAAATATCATTGGAAAAGAACTCCTTTTTAACTTTCCCCACAATGTTTGCCATTTTTTTTACGGAAATTACCGTTATTAAGAACACACTTGATTCCTCGTCTGCTTTCAAAACAGACGGCTATAACGAACGACAAAATTTTAGAATTGTCCAAATTAAAAGCACTTGCAAACGACATTGACGTGAGTCAAAAATTAACATTTGTACTCTGGGAGGGTAGAAAACATTGTGGAAAAAAGAGAAAATGCTGGTTACCAGCATTTTCTCCTTTTCCCACAATGTTTTCAAAAGCCTTCTTCTTCAGGACCATGAAAACCACGGATTGTTTGCGAAAGGGTTACTATCTACTCGTAGAAAGCCACGTATAGTCCTAATTAGCCGAACCCAGCATTGCTTTACGAACTCAATCAAGACTACAATTCACCGATCTAGCGGTGTTCTCACGCAGACAGTGAAGGCAAAGATTAGACTGCACCAGAATGTGCACTCTGATCTTGGATCTAGACAGCCCGACTTTTTCCGCCAGATGTTCTGACAGAAAGTAAGGTCTGGAATGACACTACATTTGTCTTCAATACTGATTTCGAATGTCAATTTCTCTCAGACAGTACGAGGGGAGAGGGGAGACGGTGTCACGTCTCCATATAATTTGAACGAGATCGTGCAGTGCAGTGGTGATTGAAAAAAGTCACGATTCGTTTATGAAATGACAATGTTTTTAATTATTTTACAAAATTTTGGACTTGTCTAAATTGAAAGAATTTTCAGAATACAATTACAGGGCTCCTAGAGGAGACTTTTCAAATGTGTATTCTCTCATAAGACTGAAAAAAGAATGACTCATTAATGAATTAAGACAGGTGATGGTTGGCAAACCATCAGTAAAAAAGACGCACAATTTAACAAAAATATTTTACAGTGTTGTTACTTCATGGGCTAAGTAACCTTATACAATATTTCTAGAGTTCATGCCAAAGTTTCGCAAAGGTTTGTGGCTACATGAATCGATCAGTAACACTCGAGGATTATGTAGGATCGTTTTCTGGTTACCAACATTTTCTCCTTTTCCCACGATATTTTCAACCCTGCCGGTAACAAATTTCAACTTTTGGGTAACGTTTGTCATCTGCAAGAGCTTTTGATTTGGACAGGTCTGAAATTTTGCCGTTTGGCAAAGGGTTACAGATAATCTACTACTGACTTGTTTTTTAGCGTCTTTTTAACCCATTTCATCATCTTTTTATGCCAAATATTGCCCCTGACAGTTGCAATGTTGTACAGAAAATGTACTTCATTTTCTGGAAGCCATTAAAGAAATCGCTCTTATGCCATTTCCGGTTTTAAATCAAAGACTTCCGGTATAAAATATTTATCCCTTACAAAATATGTATCGATAATTTATTCATATGTACACAGACGTCCACAGTCCATTAAATTTTAACAGCATATATCAATTCACTTTTCTCTGGCTGTATTGTGTATATTTACAAGTTGGAATTGTGTTGTAAAGTGTTTTAAATAGGTCTGTCACAAAACAATTTTCTATTCGCCTTCTGACCTGTTGTTAAAGATGAGACAGAAAGGCCTATATAAAGACGGTCGTTCTTCGTAGTATGGCGCGTTTCTATACGCGAGAATTGTATCCGTTTGTGTAATCTCTGCTTGCCTGCCTATCAGTCTTTCTGTCGGTCTGTCTGTTTCTCTGCCTGTTTGCTTCTCTGTCTGTTTCTCTGCCTCTGTCTCTCTCGCCCTCTCGCTTAGGAAGGAAAGAAACATACACCATTACAACAATATATATAATTGTTTAGTATAATATGCGCTTTTATTGTGGCTGGCAAAGAAAGATAACTCTGAATGTTAAATTGCAGTTTAATACATGAGTTATTTTAGTTTAAACAAAAACAGTTTCCCGAGTGGGAAACGCGCAACAAATTACATAGTTTTGCTAATCTAGACTGTATACCATTGTCCAGACATAATGAACGCCGGTGGCAAATTATCATGGATAGCTTGGAAATTTGTAATGAATATTAAAAAGGAATTGAGCTGAGACGAATCGCCTATGACGGTTGAAAACATGGAGTTAACTCATTACCAAACGACAGTATTTTAGGATTGCCCAAATCGAAATCATTTGCAGACGACAAAATAAAAGTGACGGAAAATTTGAATTTTATTTTGTGAAGGGTAGAAAACATTGTGGGGAAAGGAGAAAATGCTGGTTACCAGAATTCTCTCCTTTTCCCATAATGTTTTCTAGATGCTTCTTTCTCAGTGTCGTCAAACGTTTGGATTGCGCGGTAATAGGTTAAAACTTTTTACACTGGACTTAATCTAGTTCCTGACTTTTAACTTCTTGTACAAAAATCTTACCAACCTCACTATGAACTCTATCCTGTCACATACGACTATGAATTAGCTTTAATGCAGATCAAAATCAACCTGCACATTCATGTCATCTGATCTATGTCTTCATTCTTTATCTCTGTAGAGTGATAGTTTGGTTCCAGCTTAGTCACATCATTAAATAAAAAAAGCAAGAAAAACTTAACAGAATAGATATATAAATCTGGTTTACAAATTCGACTTGCCATGGATTTAACACTGACTCTGTTCTCATTATCTGCATTTTCTTTTTAAAAATATATAATCAAATTCAACATGACAAGGTATACAGAAGTGTTCAAATACTGTGATACGTAAGAAATTCATCAATGTCTACACTTGATGGCAAGTTAAATATGTGGAAGTAGCTCAGTCTAGACTGTTCTACTCACTAGTTCAAGTTCAATTGCTGTTCAATTAGAATCTGGAGTTTACACTTAATACGCCCTTCGTGACGGTTATTGCACAATACGTGCTGTCTTATCTTGATCTAGGCTATCAGCAATGCCGCTACATTCTTATTAAAAGAAACTTCGAAAGGATTTTTTTCATGTCTTTTCTTCTATTGAGCACTTTAAAAAACACTTGTCCTCAAAAATAAGGTATACGACAAGAACCTCGACAGAGGACAAATTCCTGACCTGCTGAACGACTTTTCTGCAGGCGACCTTGCAACCATACTTGCCAAATATGGCCTACAAAACAGAGTTTCATATCCAGTAAATAGAACCGTTTGAAGTGGCCGACCCTGTAAAGCAAGCGACATATATACTAAGCAAACATAAACTATACTTACGAGAGTGGATATTATCGCGGGTCTTAAATTTCTAGAATTATTATCAAGATCTACTTCATTTAACCTGACCCAGGTCAAACTCATTTGACCTACATAAATCAATATTCTATTTTTTACCCTCCGCATCGCTCGGCATTGTTCGGAATGGTCACAGAAATATTTACGAAGTAGGTACTGTAAATTTAGCATAAAGTTCAGGATCAGTTTAAATGAAATAATCAATAGCAAAAAGAGTCTACGTGTTTGTATACCTGTTGCTCTCGAAACATGGTAAAAGTGGTGTTGAAAACCTATGAATACTGTTTTTTTTTACCAAGCAAACGTAAAAAAAAAAGTTCTACAAGGTTCCATTCACTGGAAAAAGTACAGATCGGTAACTCCGCCTACTTTTATGAGATCAAATATGACGTCATCTTACATATTATCTAATTACTGTTCTCCCGTGCTGGACGCGTGTTATTGATCACTGAACATTCTCATGAACCTTCACACAGTTTTGGCAATAACTCGAAGTATCCAAGGGGGCTATGTCTATTGTTCTCCTTTGCTAATTGGTTGCTGGTTATTGCCTATCTTCATGCGATGATAAAATACTTTGGTAGTTGCTTAAGTTTATAAAATGAATAACCCCATATAATGCTTTACTACACGACAAAAATAAACTTGTTCAAATTAAAAGCGTTTGTAGACGACAACCTGAATATGGATCAAATGATCGAATTTGTCTTTGATAGTAGAATAGAAAACATTGTGCGTAAAGGAGCAAATGCTGGGGCCGTATTCACCAACCAGTCTTGAGAAACCGAATGGTTTAGCAAATCAGAAGTTGTGTTACATAGAAATTTACAAAACCTTGGAGAATAAGACTAAGAATGTTCTCAAGACTGGTTGGTGAATACGGGCTCATGTTTCCGTCATTTCTCCTTTCCAAAATGTTTTCAAAGGGTTCTTCCTTTGGATTCTTTACAGTCGGTATTGTGTGGTATAGGGTTAATTCAGGAACAATAGAATAGTCGCCTGTCACGTTAGAAAATCAATCAGACAATTAGTTATCTTGTCACTTGGGTAATCTATTTACATTATTTGCATTTTACAGGTGTGAGTGGTTTCCAATACTGATTGGAATTGCTCGAAAACGTTCAAACTCATTTTCCGAATACTTTACCCTTCAAAGACCCAACAGGTATTTTACCAGCCCTGAGGAAGAAGGCTTTTATTTGTGGGGAAAGGAGAATACTGACTCGTCTTTTTATCTCTCTGTCAGTCTATCTGTCTGTCTCCCTGTCTATCTATCCGTGTGTCTGTTTATCTGCCTGCCTGCCTATCTATCTATCTATCTATCTATCTATCTGTCTGTCTGGCTGGCTGTCTTTTTTATCTATCGGTCTGTCTTTCTGCCTGCCTGCTTATCTATCTCTCTCTCTCTCTCTCTGATACTGACCACTATGTTTTCGGCGACTGTAGGCGATAAAAATTCGGCCCTATTTAGATGTGATTGGCCAGAATAATTGACTCCAACTCCTCATGATGACACAATTTTCCTTTGTTTGATTTCAGAATTAATGTTCAAGGTTCGGGTTTTTATTACATATCATAGCTTGAGATTGATGTTTTGTTGACCGTATTGCGCGAAAATCTATTTGTAACTTTACTCGTTTTTCAATCGCTCGATTGTCATTACATCTCGTTCTGCCTTAACTTTTTTTCTGTGCCAAATAACAAGTCCACCTCTTTCGACGGTCGGGATGCGGGGGGGGGGGGGGGGGGGGGGAGGGGTGGGGGAGACATTTCGCTTTAAACACAGTATGATTACCAAGACCCCTGTTTTCCACTTTGGTGCTGGAAGGGTTACAACAGACTATTGTTGTTATTGTTGTTGTCAATTATGATGATGATGATGATGAGTCACCCATACTGTGCTGCGACTACTTGTAAAGTTCCCATGAGAAAATCGTTGAGAGTGGTGGATATTAAATGTCAGAGCTGTGGAATAGTTGATTTAAGCAAATTGGTCTTAGTTTCGTTTCAAAATGCATACAAGTATTTCCCATCGATTGTGGAACAAGTTCTAACAACTTAACATATAGTAGATGATTAAAGGAAACCTTAACAAATGCTCGAGCGTTGACGTGGGACAGGTACAAAGGTAGGTCTCACCGATTATCGGATTCGACTCCGAGGCCTTGAATGTGAGATGCCGATCCTCCACTCCTATGTGCACAATACTCACAATACTCACCCCACCCCCACCCCCCACTCCCCCACTCCCCTCAAAGTAAATTGGTCTAAAACTGGCTTGTAAAGTAAAGGGCTAAATTATTTACCCATTACCAAACGACAACATTTTAGGCTTGTCCAAATCGAAGCATTTGCAGGCGACAAAATAAATGTGACTGAAAATTTGAGGTTTTTGTTGTGAAGGGTAGAAAACATTGTGGGAAAAGGGGGGGAATAATGTTTACCAGCATTTTCTCCTTTTCCCACAATATTTTCCAAAGGCTTCTTTCTCAATTCGTCAGAAGTAGGAATTGTGTAGTAATGGGTTAATAAAAGACTGAGCCATAGTCTGTGAAAAGGGAACTAAATGCATCTGCGAAAAGTTGCTACCCAGGTCAGTCTGCCCGGATTGCGCAGGCTGACCTGGATCGCAACTTTTCGCTATTGGTCAATTTTCTACATGAATAAAGACTACTCTACCTCCAGAATCAGACATTGATTAGACTACCGGTAAATGGATTTTATTGATTCACTAATTATGTGATAACTGTCTGGGTATACTGGATCACAGAGATGCATTAAGCCCCCTAATGTCAGAGCACAGCTCAAGTGAATATTTAGATAAAGATAATGTCCACTGTCTCATCCATTAACACCCTGTGTCAATTTACTATTGAACAGGCATGATTTATCTACCGTTTGTATGTTATGAAGGAAGTTCACACTCGAACGAACCATACGAATGGGAAATAGCTTTTGGATTTTTTTTGTCAGTAAGAAACACTCGTGGGAAAAAGGGGATCGGATAAGTATGGAAAAAAAAAAACACACAAATACTATAACATTGGCGCAAGGTGCCTTTCAAATACAAGTTGTCGAATGTATGATATTAGTGAAGCCAGCGCTATACCCTTGGCACACTAAAACACTGTAACCCGAAATTAGAAATTCAACTTTATAAAAAAAGGTGTTGGATAAATATTTACAGAGGGATAACGTGACTGGATAAACTCTTTAGCGAACAAAAAAATCTTTAACTTGTCTATATTAAAGGCGTTTGCAGACGACAAAGTAAAATTTTCGTAGCCGAAGGGATTAGGACTTTGTCCTTGAAAACAGAAATACTTTGCAGGAAAAGGAGATGGTCCAGGCAACCAGCATTTCTTCTTTTCCACTAAACTTTCCGGGCAAGTTTGGCAGCCGGTGTAATATTGAGAAATGACCCATCCCATGACCCATTGGTCATTTTAGGGGAGGGACATTTCTCTGCATTACACCGGCTCAAGGACATCCCTATAAAAAGTCCAGAGGTTTTAGTAGGGCTCGAACCCGGGACCAGGTTCCGAAAGCAACACTTTAACCACAGAGCCACACAGGATCTTGTTTTATTCCTGATGGTTCGACAAATACCTGACTATGTTGGAAAGGGGTTAAACATGGAAATTTCGTTGTAGATAATAGAGTATTAAACTCGTCTGTGTTTGTACTGTCAAATAAAACAAAGGAATTAATCATCAATTATTTACTTTTCCTTGCGGGAAATATGAAATCTGTTTCCCCCATTTTGATTCATTTTACTTCATCTCTTGCCCAAAACGTAAGAAATGTATAAATGGCTCATGTCTAGTGATACTCAAAATTTCCCAAACTTGTAAGTGTCCCCCGAGTTTCTGCACTAATAAATTGGAATAATTTATCTTGCATGACTGAAAATTTCCAAACTTTTTGGTCATCGATCAAAAGCCTATCAATTTTTATTAAGGAAAACCGCCATTGCATCCCACATGCATCAAAAGGAGGGGGAAAATGGAAATAGCTGGTTAAAACATTGCAGTTCATAAGTTTTCTTCTTTCCTAATTAAGAACGTTCTTCAAAATATGAGAAGCGTAGTTAAAACATCAAGTTGCAAGTTCTATGAAACAACAATTTTTTTAGACTCTTCCGTATAAAACGCATTTCCGTTTGACAAGCTGAAAGTAACTGAAACGATAGACCTCCTATTCAAATTGGTAGAAAACACTGTGGGGAAAAGGAGAACATGCTGATTACCAGCATTTTCTCCTTTGCTCCACAATGTTTTCAAAAAGCTTCTCTCTTTGGTGAAGGGTTAATACCCTTTGGGTCCACAGGAATCTGTGGAATGTCAGGTTGAAATGACCTGTAAAGTAAAGTTAGAACATTTTCAACCCTTATAGGTTGCTGAGGAAAAACTCTATGCGCCATGGCGGGCAATATAGACCAAGATCAGGGCGCAGTTGCACGAAAACACTTAATCTTTTTTAGGTCAAAGCCGCCAACAGACTATGTCTGACCATTAGCTGAGTGTACTGTTTGAGACGTATTTACCGAACATTAACGGATTTTAGTAACTTTCTTAAATCCCAGGGCTACACAACGTTTCGGGCTTGCCACAGCAAAGTTAACAGAATTTTGCAGAGATTAATCTGAAATGTTGTATAAACTCAGTATTTAAGAACTTTGCTTAAGTATGTTAACGCCAGTAAAATGCATATCAAATGACAAACTCAAGTTAGATGACAAGTCTTCAGCGGACATAAGGAAAAATGAGATTTAAGTTTTAATTCTTTACCACACGAGAAAATTTTAGACTGGTCCAAATTGAAAGCATTTGCAGACAACACAATAAAGGTTACAAAAAAATAGAAAATTGTTCTGGGAAGGGTAGAAAACACTGTGGGAAAAGGAGAAAATGCTGGTTACCAGCATTTTCTCCTTTTCCCATAGTGTTTTCAAAAGGCTTCTTTCTTAGAGGCGTCAAAAGTAGGGATTGTGTGGTAATGGGTTAATTCAAGAAACCGAACCCTGGCAGACTGCACAGAACATGCAATTCCCCATGAACTTGGTGTAGAGCTTTATTTCTTATTGGGGGATATTTTGTAGATGGTTCTGTGACCTTCACTTCCGGTGTAATGCAGAGCAATGACCCTTCCCTACAAAATGACCCGGGTCATTATTCTTCGTGGAGAAATGACCCATGGGTCAGCTTGTAGGGGAGGGTCATTTCTCTGGTCCAACACTGTTATAATGGGCGAACAAGATAAAATGTACATTTTAAACTGAAATAGAGCTAGAAAATATAGTTTGGATTCGTAGTTCTTCCACAGCCACAAGTTCCACAACTCGAGCTCTTTCGATGCAAAGGGAGCCATGCTAGGTCAAAAGGGTGTTGTAAGTCATTTACAAAAAGTATCGGACCAGGCTAGCCTGCACAAACTGGGAACGAAACGTTTTGCCAAGGGTCAATTTTCTGCATGTCAAAGTATCAGTTAAGTTTTTTATTCAGTCTGTTGTTAAAATGGATTGATGTTTCCATAATTACAGAATGACTTGATTAAGTAGTATAGGGCGTATTCCTTTCGCCTGTTCTGGCACAATGTTCTGTGTTCTGGAATGCTGTTCTAGAATGTGCGTAATATTTCAGAAAACAATACACTGTTCCGGAAGTATATTCTGAATGGAGCATGGTCGGAACATTATTCTAAACCATATCGAAATGAAAGTACATTAGCATGATGGCTGTTGCAAGAGCTACTGTCATAGCTGTGTTAGTTAAGGAAGTGATTAGCAGCAGAGAGAGAGTGGGGGCGAGTACTATGCCCCTAGTTATGGCATTCGTGTCGTAAAAAAGAACAATTGCAAATTTTGCCACGACGAATTGTCCGTCTTTCAGCCATCTTGTATCACCTAACAACCGTCCATGCAGCGGGTGCGCTACACCTCGATTGGACTAGAACAGTCTGAACATGTTCTGAAGAACACGGCACAGTGTTCCGAAATACTCCATTGACCTAGAAAATGTTCGGAGTGTTCGGAGTAGGGAAAAGAATACGCCCATACTGTATGACGACCATGCATGAAGCCACAATATGCCAGGTTACCGCCCAGACAAACTCGACATCTTTCAGTTTCTCTTACTGTAAATTATATAGATCTAATGCACTGAAACCCATGCGTTTTTTCCCTATCGTATGTGCTCGACTTAACAAGCAGGCTATATAATTGGTTTGCAATATAAAAAGGCGCATTCGGACATTTGCGTAAAGTGTCGTCTGGGATCAGCCTGCGCAATCCACGCAGGCTAATCCGAGACGATACTTTACGACTACAATAGAATTTGTGCAACAGTACACTTGCATAAAACAAATAATTGAATTAAAACGGAAAGTGTAGTTTCGGATAAGCCTCTTAGGCTGACCCGAGACGACACTTTACGCAGATGGCGGGATGCCACTTTTCGTGTGTTGCAAGCAATTATGCCATATACGTATTCAAGATACTGGTTCTTTGGTATGTAGAAAATTTAAAGATACCGAAAGGTTTCGACCAATGTCTGTCTGTGCAGACAACGCAGGTAGACAGAAACCGATACTTTCTGCAAATGTCTTAAACCCCTTTTTTTACTGAGCTTGATTCAGATATATTTTTGATTGGTTGGTTGGTCGTGAAGGTATATTCACTCTATTACAGTGGATGTTGTTTTACAATAACCTGTTATCATATGCTGGTCGTAATATTAGAGATTTGCGGCCAAGAACGAAGGTGGGGGACGGACGTCGAGGTTCGAAGTTTCAGAAGGGGTTGTCTCAAACGTATTGAAAAGTAATCAGATAAGTCAGTTTCGCGAAATTCACGTGGAGTTACTGCATTTTTATTGAGGCTACCTTAAACACTGTTTTACTTTGTGCATTTTTTTTAAATTGAAAAAGACCCACTTTAGGCAATTGGAAGTTCATAGGGGGCCCCTTAATTTTGATTTAACTTGAAAAATTCTGATCAATTTTTATGAAACGTTTCAAACTCTTTTAAAATGACCTAACCTACTCTCAGAACGATAGTTACAATTTTTCTTCGGCAAGAAAGACTATAAAACCAATTTCATTTGTGTTAAATTTTCGTTCTGGAGTTAAAGGTGGCCCTTCAGATTTTGGGACGAAAATTTTACAAAAATGCAGAAAAATCATCCTTATACTCCAATAGCCTTTTAATTTGCGTTCATAAAAACCCAGTAGTCGAAAACCATCCGGTGACAAGAGAAATTAGAGATTTATTACGGACCAGGATGACACCAACGGGAGACACGTTCTATTTTTAGATTATCAATTCTCTCATTTAAATACAGGAAAACACAGACAAAGTTTCAAACATCCGTCCGAAGAAGACTTTATGGAAAATAATTATTACATGTTTGTAATGTAACGGAATTTAAGCGTTATTAGTCACGTGCCAGTCATTTGACATTCCCACAATGCTTTATTGATTTTTGGCGCGAAATCTAAAAGTAGCTTAAGAGGCTACGTAGCTTTTTAAGGGAATACCATCAAACAATTTTTTTTGTAATTTTATGATTCTTTATTATTGATGATTTGCATTGTTTTTTCATGTAAATTTCAATGATATATATATATTTTTTGATTTGGTATGATGTGAAAATTCTAAATACCCACCTTTAAACTATCTCTAAGGGTTTCGCAACGTGACCAGAACAGCAAATATAACTGATCAGTTGCATGATTTGAGTATCTCACTTTAGTTCAATATGAGGCCCCAATTCCTTTTTGAGGCCCAACAAATAATATTTGGTTCTATGTATACCTTACATTAAATGTTAATTTGATCACTTTTTGGCCTTAATTTTATTTTCGACATGACTTCATCTTTCATATCACTTCTGTTGAAATATGTGTACGAAACCACCTGACGCTTAGACTCGAAGATCTTCCATGATTTGGTCTGAATTGTTTTTGCAACGAATTTTGTTCGCCCAACCGCAGCTCGAATGCATTTTTTTCACTGTCATAGGGTGGTAATCTTAAAGATACTGTGTCCCTTTGATAGAAAAAAAAAAGTTTACAACAATAATTTGGATCTTTTCAGTTTTGTATGCTATATTACTCTTACTCGATGAGCCTTTTTTTTTTTTGGAATACAGAATGTATAAATGTCTTTGATTTGTTTGTAATCTTTAAATATGGAGGAAATAAAGAATTAATTAATCGAGTGAGACTGATACCACATGATGTGAGCCAACTTTTGACTGGGTTTCCTGGTTTGACAAGGAAAAGAAAACGTGTAAATAAGTGCGTGCAAGTCTTTGAACCCTTAGAATAAAGCAACTCAAAAAAGGTGAAAAAATGAGCTACAGTACTAAAAAATGATGTTTTTAATGTAAAAACAGTAGACGAGCACAAATACTGTACTTGCGTGAGAATTGTTTTCACAAATAGGTAAACCTTTTACAATGAATAGCGTCTACCCCTTTTAACATCACCCTACCTTTACATGTAAGATGGACTTAGCAGGTAATTGAAAACTGCGATGGAAATTAAATACTTGCGTGCATTCGCATGTAGTTGTTTTAATTCAGTAAGCGCACGTGTCTCTGGATGTAGGCGAGTGAAAATGCAAGTACTGGGCGAACGTCATGCCTGTAACTCGTTCGGGTTTACCGTTTGTGAAAAGACAGCAGGGACCGTATTCACCAACCATTCTTAAGAATGTTCTTTGTCGCGATCTTCAAACTTTTTTTTATTGTGAATGTAACAGAACCTCTGATTGGCTAAACCCAAATGGTTTAGCAAATCAGAAGTTCTGTTACTTTCACATTGACAAAAATCTGAAGAATAAGACTAAGAATATTCCTAATAATGATTGGTGAATACGGGCCCAGGTCTTCTTCTGTAGACCAACAGTTGCAGAGCCTCCATCTAGATCGGAATCGGCCATAAAACAACGAAGGAGTGCTGTAACTTGGGATAAAATATTGCTAATGTATCTTTCGATGGTGATGTTTCTTGTCAGTCACAGCTCGTCAAAGAAACAAACCTTTATCTAAGTTACTTAGAAATAACCAACTAAGAATCGTGCAACAATTTCATCACAAAACATTCTAAAATTGATATAAATTCCCGGAATAAGTTAAAACTCCGCGGGTGAAAAATGCAGTGAAAATGAATAATTAATCGATAAGTTATTTGAGTTATCAGACAGACAACATTTTATTTTACTTGGCCTTGCATATAAAATACTTGACAGCTTTGAGACAACCCCTCATTGTACAGCGAACCTCGACGTCCGTTCTCCGTCTTCGTTGTTCGCCGCAAATCTCTAATACAAGGCAGTGATAGGGTCCGCCGTGGTATACCACTCAAATATGTACTCTAAGCAAGGGATCTGCAAAAATTATTTTTTCAGGAATAGAAGAAATGTTCGGTTCTTCAAATATGCAAGTAAGTTAGTAAGTTTTTCTTTTTAAATGGAAATTCATGAATATAGTCGGTTTCTTAAATAAAGTAGATAAATGTATTATCATCATCTTCTTCTTCTTCTTCTTCTTCCCCTCTCCTTTTTTTCTCCTTTTTTGAAATTCTTCTACTTCTTCTTCAAATGTACAAAAAAATGATTATTGCATTATACAGAATTTTCCTTTACTCTAAGGAGTTGACATTAATTGTTTACTATAGCAGTTAACTCTTGAGTTTTAGCAACATTATGGAAATAACCTCAGAAGACATTGTGGGTAAAAGAGAAAACGTTGTTGACAACTACATCTATTTGAACTGCCTTCGCAATTTGCAAATGCTGTAAATCTAAACAAGTCTCGTCGTGTCGTAATACGTGAAGCATTTTTTTTAATTTTCTTCAATGATTGTTCGAATATAGTCGAATCAATTATTTTTTTTCCAATATGAGTACTTTAATGAGTAATTGATGAATTAATAATAATGCAGAAGTTAACGAAAATAAAATTTTGATAGATAGGATAAAAAGAAAACGTTCACATGCAGTGGGGACAGATAAGCTACCACTGTGCAGGTTCAACATCCGCTATGTTACACTGCCCACTGAGTAACTTCCTGGCTCATCTTTACTCTTTACCTCACAATCCATACTTTGAACGACCCTAACAAGGTAAACTTTTGAAAACATTGTGGAAAAAGGAGAAAATGCTTGTAACCAACATTTTCTCCTTTTCCCACAATGTTTTCTATCCTTCCAAAATCGAAATTCATTTTTTGATTCAATTTTATTTTGTCGTCTGCAAATGCTTTCAATTTGGACTAGTCCAAAATTTTGTCGTTTGTTAAAAAGTTAAGGGATAAGCCATGCTCTGTGATAAAAGATTTTAATGCATTTGAGAGAAAATAAAAAAAAAACATAAGATTTTTTAGTCTCTTCTGACCTGCAGTGGTTGCAGATAATATGTACAAATGACGGAATTCCTCTTCGAAAAGTAGGAAAACTTTTATGCAGACGGAGAAATGCTGGTAACCTGCGTAGTCTCCTTTCTCATATTGTATTAAAAAGCCTTGAGAGGAGAGATCGTGTAGTAATGAATTAAACTACGAAGATATTTCATGCCAATTGTAGAAACCCAGAATGTTGGGTTTCTAAAGATCTCACAGAAGTAGAATTTCCATATATCGGACTATATAGATCTAAGATCACACGGCATGTTCTTTGCAGTCTGGTCTTGATCGACATTGTCCACAAAAGCAAATTGGGTCCCCTATAGCAAACTACATGAAAGAGTCTCATATAGTAATATCATTGTTACATGAGTGTATACCGTAACTTGCATTTGGCAAGAAGATTTGGTCTGTTACACCCTTTAGGCATGCTGATTTTTCTTAAATGTTTAAAACTACTTAAAGCTATATTTTTACTAATATTCATGTCATGCTTTCCGGTAGGATATCGAGAAATATCAATGAAAATATTTTTCGATCTTACACTGGTACGACCAGTGAAAATACAGATTTTCACGTTCTTGTTGCCTAGGTAAATTGCGCGTGCCTAACAACCAGATAGGAAATATGACGTCATATACCTTACATTTCTCGTGCTTGACGTATAATATTGTAATGCGTTTCTATGCGGGAGGGGTGCGCCACGGGGAATAACGGAAGAGCTGTACTGGATTTTGATAAAGCTCCTCACAGAAAGGGTTAAAAGCATGAAAACAATAGAATATTTGGTTTTTTTGGGTGAAAGATCGAGATTTATTTCATCTCGTGAACACCATCGGTATTATTTTCACTCGTGGCTGTGCCACTCGTGAATATATTACCGATGGTGTCCACGCGATGAAATAATTTTCATTTTCGATCTTTCGCCGTAGAATCAAATATCCTCTATATATTTGTGACCTTCACACATATAGATACGTACACGTCCACCATCATCACCCAAGAGGCACAACTCGGCAGATTCCGTAAATATAAATAATCTTAAACATGGCGGCGCCCTTATTTTCATAAGTCCAGTAACAACGACAAAAACATCCCCTTTTCACAACCATAAATCTGTCGGAGAAGACTTTCAACATAATCGATAAACTACCTTGATTAAAAAACTGAATGTACTATTCGTCAACGAAAAATGTATTTAGAAAGATTTCGATAGAGAATTGTGACTCATGTTTTCCTTTAGAAAAGGAAACCTACAGCTCTAAGAAAGGTGGAACGACATATTCTGAAATATACAGTCTGTTTACTTCAAAAACCTCGTAACTACAGCTTGAAACAAGCTGTAGTTACGAGGTTTTTGAAGTAAACCGACTATATAGTGTAGGTGCATATCAAGCTAAGTGATGCACGTGAGGGACTAAATCTACGGTTCACGTAATGTTTGTCGAATGCCGCATTATCATAAGAGGCCATCTTTAAAGGTGCACATAGATAAGAGACTATGAGTTCTGCTAATGCTTGCCCATAGGCAGTCAAGTTGGAAACGCATTATGATCTTTTTACATGCAGTGATTTGATGTGATTTAAAATGGTTTGATTTGGTAAAATGAATTATTGACAAAGTGTGCTACAATACAATCATTATTGAACGGAAGAAAAGAAACAAAAAGAGACAATATGGTAGAAAATTTATATATACGTATAAAAGAAATAAAAACAAAAGGATCGATTTGCATTAGATTTAAACGCCGTTTTAACAGCTTAGGTCATATGACAGCGGTCATGCACCTGCACATGAGTTTCCCTTATCTGACGAGCGCTGACACAACTTCCTTCCTAAGCCACCGACTACTTTTCTCGCACGTATCAGAGGTGAGAGGCACCGTACCTGCTACTATCAGATTAAGAGTCAGATACGCTAAGCACTTAGCATCCCAACCGGCGTAAAAAGTGAGAATGAACACTTTCTAGCATGAAGGATAAAAACGAGATAAGACAATAAAAGGAAATAAATACAGTTATTGAAAAACCTCACAGCTTTGTGAACAAAAAAAAATGAGTTCAATTGAACCCAATAAAGTTTCTGAAAACGGGTACTTCAATATTTGAAAACAGTTGCTTGCCATTTTCAAGTGTCGGGCGGCCCCCAGTGAGAGAATTCCGCCGTTAAAACAGCATTTAATTTCATATGCAAATAGTAACTCAAGCCTAGACAATCAATCTTAAAAACTGCAGTGCCTGTTGTGTAAATATTATGACGTGTGTGAAAATAGAGGTACTAGATTATCATGCAAACTTTCTCACTTGGCTGTAATACAATTTGACGTTTTTAAAGAGTTTTGTCAGTCGAAGTTATCCTTTAATCTGAGAAAACTTGTAAAATCCTGGAGAAGTCAATTAAGATTTTTGTTTTTTCTCAATGAAAGTACGAGGGATGATTGCCGGTGGAATAATTTTACGAAAGGTATGATATTTCACTTAATTATAACTGTCAAATGCTTAAATAAATATCGCGCGAAATTTCAATGTTCATCGAAACTTTGCACCGTGCACTTAAGTTTTCAAATACCCATATACGACAAAGACCGACACACGTGCACACATCAACAATTCTGATATCATTCATACGTTAATTCGTAAGATTTTCTAAATTTCAAACCAAATGGTTGAGCTAATTAGGATTTGCGTTACTTTATATATCTGGAATAAAAGTAAAAATTGCATCTTAGAATGACTTGTTAATATTGGCCTAAAGTTTGAGCCAAACTGCAAAGACTAACATATTTACCATGTTTCTTCGAACCAAAATATAAAATAAATAGGAAAAATAATTGTGGCTTTTCTATGAAGAACTACTTTTACAAAATGTTTACGATATATGAGGACTGTGTAGGGTAAGTGTCAATGCATGTTTTTCTTTTTCCTCTTAACAGCATATTTCTTTTTTAAACCCTTCTGAAGACTACCATCGAAACCCATAAATATCTTAAATAACATTACTGATGATTTCAATGTGAAATTAGTTCTTCTTCATAATCTTCAAAGCTGCTTTTTGAACCGTCGGAAATAATAATCGTATATATCTGAGTACCAGAAATATTGGTATGAGGCCATAAAGCTGGAATTTAAAGAAAGAGACATTTACTTTGCTAAATGAACTTATAGCTAGGGTGTTTAAGGCGCTTAGATTGCATTTGAATAAGCCTGAAGGTTCAAAATATTATTTGATGAAGAACCTCGTTTAATAAATGTAAACATACATGTAACGTTATAGATTTTTTTGATCTAATGAAAAAATAGTTATTCTTCATAATCTTCAAAACTGCTTTTGGAATAGTCTGGAATGATACACGAATCTATATATAGGTCTGTGTGTTCAAAGAAATCTATACAACGTATAGATTTCTTTGAACACATAGACCTATAAAGATTCTTTCTTACATTGTTACAATTCGTTTTTTTTTTTTTTAATACATTATGCATAATGTATATGTATTGTTGTTATACTCCGTATTATTGTAAGATGAGACATTGTGTGAGAAGTCTCGTCTCAAAATAATTTAGAAGGTACCAAAATACTGAGAAAAAAAGATTAAAAATTTATCTGTATACATACAATGGAAAACTTAGTCTGAAGAGTTTTCGGAATATCATAAATCAGCCTGTTGCAACGGGAAATAACTCCTCATCAACTATATTTAATCGACATTCATCAGTCACCGTCCTTTTCTGCAAAATACTATTAAAATATTCATTATATTTCGCGAATGAGCATTTTTTTTTTCATGTTTGTGTCTGCACAAACATAATATGCAGAATTTGGCTCCATTTTTTGCCTGAACAAATATTAATGTATACCTGAAACATTGCAGACTAGTAAATTGCAGCTGCTTCCTGTCTTCTTACAACCGACTTTATTTTCCGACAATCCAAAACATATTAAGATATCCTTTTTCTGTTTTAGGAAAGCCGTAAAATGGGTATGGATCCAGTATTTGGCCTACCGGCAACTAGAGACTCAAAGGCCATGGACAGTGCTCGCAACAGAAATATATCGCAAGGCAAACGATTACAGGCCTTTCTGAAAACATTAGACGAAAACGCAAGCACTAAAAGTGTGAAAATAATAACACGAAAAGCGAAGACCAAGGAAATGCTGAATAAAATTAATCCTGATCCTGATAAAAAGATTGTAACTCCAATCGGTTTGAATCAAGATCAAGTGAAAAAAGTCCGCTTACTGAGAAGAGGTAGCTTACCAAGTATGAGTTTACAGGAACTTGATCATAAATTAACCGCGTACAAAACTGGACGTGGAGAGAAACAGAATGAGGATGAAACACCTGGAAAATCCATGAAAGGTTCTAAGAATAGCCTCTTAGAATTTCAGATAAAACGACAGTTATATCGTGGAAAAAGTAAGATAACAGACGTAAATACAAATACAGCGAATCTTGTTGATGAGAGTAGGATTTCAACTTTGTTACCTCTATACCGACGAAAGTCACTGGTCAATGAGGCTTATCACAGAATTACAAGCAGTGATATCGTGCATGCGCGCGCACGTGATAATGAAATACAAAAACGGTGCCACAGTGACTCGGACACATCAACTGATAGCACTTCAACACTATCAAGCAGTCGCTCCCTGGCGCCAAAGATGTCTGACCGGATATTCACACCCCTGACACGCAGGAATACAATGCCGGACATACGAAATAATTCAGGTCATGCCAAAAGGGTGCATTTTGAAGCTAGTTCTAAAACATACGATACGAAAGAATTATCGAGGAAAAGCGAATTCGACAGTTTTCTTGATACAATTAAAAAGGGAGCTAAATTGCCTGCGTTGTAGAATAGAGATGTGAAAAAAAATGTAATGCCATTGATCACGTGGATCTTAAATTTGAAGAAAATGAACCAGAGGAATGATTCGATATGAAAGTTTTTTTTTTCTTTGTGTGTGTGTGCGTGTGTTTTTTTCAAAGTAATTTCAAACTGGCATTAAAGACGTTTTGACAGATAAACTCTAGAACTTTCTTCCGCAACTTTCATAGAGATGACCAGCTTTTCACTTCTTGTGTGGTTCAGTATCTATATTCGAAACAGACATCCTTTATTCCTTTACAAACTGGTCTTTTTTGCCACCTGCAACAGTTCTCAGTATCTGAATAAAACTTACTGATTAATAAAGTTTAAAGTACAATTAAGTAACATCCTTTTTGATAAAAATGAACATTTTTTGAGTTTTCCTGTTATATTTTCTATTCTTGATTTTAAACTATAACCATTTTTTTCTTTTGTTTGGACCATAATCAAAACGCAATGTGAAGTAATCAACGTATTATTACATACATTTCGCTTGTCGACTTCTACAGTTGCTGTGCTCTAAAGCAAGAACGCTGATGAAACCGTGCTGATTACGTGAACCTCTCCAGCTGAGTTACAAATGAAATCGATGGAACTTCGGCACTAAAGCGATGTAATGGCACAATTCATAAGCCGAAACATATCCGAAGTAACAGATTGCCGACGGATGTCGACAGTTTGGAAACTTGCTCACTG
This sequence comes from Tridacna crocea, assembly GCA_943736015.1. Lineage (NCBI taxonomy): Eukaryota > Metazoa > Mollusca > Bivalvia > Cardiida > Cardiidae > Tridacna > Tridacna crocea. The sequence continues at coordinate 24,558,009 of OX031059.1, read as the reverse complement.
ATGTTTCCTGATCGTAAATAAAGATTACAGAGACGATGCAGAATACGCCTTAAAGTAATTTTTGCGTCTTTTCTTATTTTCATATCTTGTTGATCTTTTTCATATTCTCATACGGCATGCCCGTGTCATTATATCTTTTTCTATCTATAGAAGACTGAGAATTTTTATGACATGTCTCATAAATCATTATGTATATGTAAATAAATACATTGATCGTTACCACAGAATTGTCGGTGATGTCATGTTGAAATCTATTTGCAAACTGAAAGCCTTGATTCTGTTACTTGTTTTTTAAAGCCTATTGCCCCTTTGCTTGGAACTACATGTATGTCATGTCTTCATAATGTTTTTTAGCCCGGCTGTATCTTTCAATAACCATTCTTTTAACCTTCTTCGCGGAAGATACTCTAATGGGGTTTGAACAAAAACCTTGTATCTTAGTCAAGAAGAATATGAAAATTTGGACGATGAAAGTTTTATTCGGGATCTTCGGGAAACCACAGGCAACCATTCAGTAAGTTTGAAAGTTCTTCCTTATATAAACACACTTTATCAGGAAAACCTTCCAAGAAGCTTCTTTGTTCTCTACGCATAAAAGATGCCGGATAAGGGTTGTGATAATTTGAGAGCATTTAGAAGTTATTGACCTTTGTTATTTTATACTTCAAATTTTCTCTAGGGCATATCTTGAAATCTACTAGAGATAAAAACATCGAACTTCACAGCCAGAGAAAAAGATGAATTTGAGGAAAAGTGCAGACTACATGAACCATAACTTTCAGTGCCATAATTTAGGCGTGTTTGCCATTTTGATAGTTTCTTGCCTAAAATTTGTCTTGAGCATAACTCAAAAACTTTTTGATGTGTAAGCATGGTACTTCATAGATGCACAGATCACTTTAAGTAAAAATGCAGTGGAAAGAACCATAAATCTTCGCTGCATATCTAAAGAGTTATTGATCTTTGTTATATTTTATTGCTTTTTTTCAGATCATAACACAAAAACTACATGAGGTATGAACATAAAATTTCTTAAGTCGATAGAAGATATTGAGGGACGTACAGTGTACACAAACCATAACTTTAAGCCATATAGTTTAAGAATAATTTTCCTTTGGTTTTATTCTTTCTTACATTTTGTCTTGTGCATAACTCGAAAACTTTTCAGATGCAAGCATTTTACTTCATTGGTGTATAGATCAAATTGAGGAAAATTGCAATTCAAAGAACCATAACCATTGGTTGCAATATTTAAAGAGTAATTGTCCTTTGTTATTTTTTCTTTATTTATTTTTTCCAGAGAATAACTTAAAATCTACATGAGATATGTACATGAAACTTCAAAGATTGAGATATTACATTGACGAAACGTGCAGTGTATAAGAACCATAAGTTTCATCCTCATAGTTTAAGAGTAATTTCCCTTGATTTTTTAAAAATTTTATTCTTGTGCATAACTCGAAAAAATTTTGAGGTACAAGCATTATATTTCATAGGTGCATAGATCTCATTGAGGAAAATAGTTGTAGGAAAGACCATAACTCTTGGTTGCATATTTAAGGAAATGTTTACCTTTGTTATTTTTTTTTTAGCATAACTTGAAACACTCTTGAGATATGTACATGAAACTTCACAAGTTGATAGATGACCCTGGGGAGAAGTGAAGTGTACAAGAACCATAGCTTTCAGTGCTATAATTAAGAAATTATTATCCTTATATACTAAATTATTGAACGGGTTATAACTCAAAACTTATAAGCGGTATCAATGTAAGACTTCAGAAGTAAACAAAGGTTTCCTTTGGGAGAAGTGCAATACCATGATTTTTGGAGTTAGGTTCCTTTGTAAATTATTTAGTCTCAAGGTTTTATGGAGAATAACTCGGGCTGTATAAACTTCACAACTTGATTGTTGTCTCTGAGGAGGAGAGCAGTACTCAAAATTATAACTCTACTTTCCATAGTGTTTTATTTATTGCTCTTTCTTGATTGTCAGATTTTTTTTGTCTCATTTCATTATGTGTTTACATTTGACAGCGATTTGACAGCTATATAAGAAGAGCGTACGCTATATAAGAAGAGTGTACGTTGTTGAAGATTTTTTTATATTTCGTATTTAGCTTGCCAGAAAATAATTCTTAAATCTAGCTGTTTTAGCCTTTAAACCAACCCACAAGAATGCACACACCTTCTGTTGAGCAAGCTTCAGCGGTGGATGACCATGTAAACTTGGCTCTTGTTTGATTCTTATCTTCCATGACTTTTCCGGGTTCGCAAACATTCTGGCTCTGTGGTAACTTGTACTAGGTCACTTTCAAGGGACCCATGGAAATTAACCTCAGGAAATCGTAAATTCACTACAAATACCTTGAACCCTAAGGCATGGATGACCTATTAGCGCGTAAATTCTCGTACAGAACTTCAAAAGTATTCAATTGGCAAACAAACACGCTCAACAGAGATTGCAGTTTCACTTTTATTCTACCTATATCTCACAGACGAACGAACAATGGTGCAGTTTCATTTTTATCCAGTGTACAATGTTATTTACCACCACCTTTGCTCACAAAAGGTTTAATTGGTCTTTCTTTCTGGTGTAGCAGAAAAGTCATCAGACTGGTTAGCAGAGCAATCGGAATTATCTCGACGCTGGTATATGCGGAACACCACATCTTTTTTTTTAATCATTTCTTTGAAAAGGCATACATATTCACGTGTACTGCTACATGAAAGAAGAAGCCCTTCCAAGTCGCTGTTCTCCTTTACCAAATAATCCCTGGTTTTTACGATCCAGGAATAAAAGCCTTTTGGAAATATTGTGGGAAAAGGAGAGAATGCTGGAAAACAGAATTCTAGCTTGCTGGAAACAAATTTCATTTTTGAGTTACGTTTATTTTGCCGTCTGCAAGTGCTTTCAAATTAGACAAGTCTAAAATTTTGTCATTTGGCAAGGTTACATGCCCAGAAAATGAGCCATATACAGGAAAATGGTTGTTTAACTCTTTACCACATAATCCAGAGTTTTAACGGCCCTGAAGAAATAGCCTTTGGAAAACCTCGTGGAAAAGGAGAAAATGCTGGTAACCAGCATTTTCTCCTTTTCCTTTAAGGTTTTCTACACTTTTAAAGACAATTTCAGATATTTTTAAAGTGTCGTATGCAAATGCTTTAAATTTGGGCCTGTCTAAAAAGCAAATACGCTCGTATTTATGGTGGCAGGTATGAACCACAATTCTAATTTCACCTTCCTGGATTATCTTACCACCTGTGAGACCGATTCAAAACGATCCATTCTATTGACGATTAATCCAGCAAATCTCCAACGTTAGTCAGCATTTCATAATCATATTTTTTACAGTTAAGTGGACTTTTAATCCTTATGAGATTATACATGTATACGATTGAGATGATTTAGGGACATATTTCTGTTTTATTACTTTATTCTTTAGAAGTGTTTTCTTATCGAAGAAGAAGAAGAATTATGTTACACTTTTTTTGAAAAAAAAAAGAATTTATGTTGATTTGTTAGTTAAGGTCTCAATTGCTTTTTAACCCTTTACCACATAATGACAACTTTTAAAGCCCCTGAGGAAGAAGCCTTTTGAAATCATTGTAGGAAAAGGAGAAAATGCTGGTAACCAGCATTTTCTCCTTTTCCCACAACGTTTTCTACCCTATCAAAGCAAAATTGCACGATTTGAGCCACTTTGAAATTACCATCTGCAAATGTTTTCAACTTGGACCGGTCTAAAATTTTGCTGTGTGGTAGTCGGTTAAAGCAGCTTTCAATTGTATTTAGTTACATCACAGCAACAGCTCTGTTGGATCATATTTGTAACAAATCATATATGTAACACATTTGTTACGTACATGATCACATTCGTAACAGATAAAGTGTGTTACAAATGTGTTTGTCCGAAATGGGGGTTGACATGAGAAGCATATATGTAACAGGTTTAGTTGTCTATGTGTTACATATATGATCACAAATGTAACATGTGTTACATATATGATCACATATGTAACACATATATGATCACATATGTAACACATGTGTGTAATCACACACACACACACACACACACACACACACACACACACACACACACGCATGAACCTCAACGTGACAAAATGTACCTTCGGACATTCTGTCATCACTAGTAGAAAGCTGCAAAAAGAGGAAAAATCATGTAATATAAATGTTTTGAAAATATCACTGTAATTGTAATCTTTCAACTGAATGAGTTTTAAAACATATTTATTTCAATACTTGGAGTTATCTGCCCTTGTCTCAGCCCATTTTATATATTTTCCTATATCTATCGTTAAAAGGTAACCATAGCAACCACATCGCAATAAAATACACAAAATAATTTCAACATATTGCCGTAACAATACGGGGTTTGATCAGTGCTTAAACAGTTTTAAGCAAATGCATCGAGTTTTGTAGGTTCTACTAACACGCAGAAATGCATTACGCAACTTTGACTTCATTTTTCAGGTAAATGACGTTTGTAGGGTTCATATAGTAAATTGGTCATAACTCACAAAATAACCTGAATAATCTGTTCAAATAAAGACTAACATACTCCAGAAATATTATACATTCAAAATAACGTTGTTTATCAAATACTCACCAATTGTCCGAAGGTACATTTTCTCACGTTGGGGCCCATATATATATGTTTATATATATAAACAGAGAGCAGCCACGATACCGGACATTATATTCATGAATATCCTTTAAAGAGTTGAGGAAATATGGAGCGGACGCGAAAGAGTGACGTCGACGTCACCGCCGATGACGACGATGGACAAAGTGACACAACAAATCAGTATCAAGATATTGGCCCATCTGGTGAATAAAAACCTGCTACAAATGTGTTTCAGATGTAAATATGCATTCTTTTGTACTGTTTTTAAATCAAAATTGACCTGTGACATATGTGATTTCATGTCACATCAAAAACCGGCATCGGTCATATTCGTCACAAAATATGTTACATTTATGCTTGATTTCCGAGTCATATATGTAACACATGTTACATATGTGATCATATATGTAACAGGTGTTACATATATGATTTGTTACAAATATGATCCAACACAGCTCCCTTACTCTTTTATTTCCTATGTTTTATGAGAACCAACGAGCGAAATGATGGCAAAAACTGACAAAGTTGTATAGTCATTACAGATATGAAAATGCACAATGCAATGTCATCGTGCTGTGGTGAAGAGAAAAATAAGATAATAGCTCCTAAGCTTCCAAAGAAGAAGAAATAGAAGAAGAAGAAACGGTTATGAGTTGAACATTTGAATAATAGAAAAAAAAAAGTTTCAAAAAATGCTGGAGGATCAGCTACACATAGACAACCAATTCTTGGCAGCCCCGACAAACACCGTCAAGGAAAACTGACGTCACTGGGAACTTGCGTCACTGAAACCTTGGTAAAACGTGCTTAACGTGCAGTTTGGCTTTAAACAGATATGAAAATGCACAGGACAATGTCATCGTGCTCTGGTGAAGAGAAAAAATAAAATAATAGCTCCTAAGCTACCAAAGAAGGAGAAGAAGAAGAAACGGTTATGAGTTGAAAATTTGAATAATAAAACAAAGTTTAAAACTATGCGCCAAAAGGCACATTTAGCACGTTTTAGCAAGGTTTCGGTGACGTCAGTTCCCAGTGACGTCAGTTTTCTTTGAATCGGGGCACTCTGAAGGGAAATTCTACTTCGTCAGCTTTCTCAATCTTACGAACAAAAAAAAAACAGGTAAAAGTCGCTTAAACGTTGGAATGGTAAATCTTTGCACTATAATAAATCCCTTGTACGGTCAGGTGGCAGGGGACTTGGAAACTTGTTCACTGCTGTGGTGAATTTTGTCACTACCTCGCCTTCTTTAGTGTTCTTTATTATTTTTTTCAATCATTTCAGCGTATCATAATTCAATAAAATAATTAAAGCGACAAATATTTCTTTTTTCTCTGCTAAAGCTTCCGATTTAGGCGAACTAAAAGTCTTGTGGTGCGATAAAGAGTTTGGCAGTTTGTGGCATCATCCTAGTTACAAGTTCATATCGAGGCAGCCAGTGAACTTTGCGTTGCTTTCCTGGGCTTTCTTTAACCATTACTTCACACAATTTTCTTCCATAGTCACTGCCTTACACTGTCTGTCCCACGTAACGATAGTCAAAACAATGATCAGCGGAGAGAGAGGATCGTATACTCAGTGTATGGCGAGCCATGTGCACAAATGGTTGGTCTATCGTGTTTGGCTATAGATCAAGACAAAGGAAAATACCACTGACATCTGGTAAACTAACAGGGGGTTGGATTAAAATTCTTTATAAGCTTACGTCTAAAGCGACTTAGAGAGCCAAATTAGTGTAAAATAAACAGTATAATAGATTTATTTTTTTTATAATTTTTTACTGTTCATCTCTGATGGTTACAAAATCGACCATGTTAAGGCTGGATGAAATGAATGGTTTGGAATAGATTTTTTCTTAGAAACCTTTTAATAATATTGTTGTTCCTCCGTTGTTTTATTATGGATTCTACTAGTTTGAATTGAAGTATTGGAGGTATACGATTAAGCGGAATTATTATTTTGGAGAAAGAAAAAACGTGGAATATCAGTTCTTGTTGTATGTATCACCCCTAAACAGACAGTTTCTACCAAGATCATGGCCCGTATTCACCAACCATTCTTGAGAATATTCTTAGTCTTATTCTCCAAGGTTTTAAAAATTTGTAACACAACTTCTGATTGGCTAAACCGAATGGTTTAGCCAAACAGAAGTCGTGTTACTTACAAATGGAGAACATTCTGGAGAATAAGACAAAGAACGTTCTTAGGAATGGTTGGTAAATATGGGCCCAGATCACACTGTACATGTTGTCTGCATGACAGTTGCAAGCATTATCATTTGAGATAATGGACTCATGATTGTGAGCAGTCGTTTTATAGCAACGTCACGTAAAACTGAAGTTTAACATCTTATCTAAATGACTATCGGCAATTTTGGAAACTTTATTCTTTGAAGCAGAATATGGATAGTGCTTTGTCAATGGTAGCATTTTGTTTAACCCATTTTTGTTTTACCACACAATCCCTACTTTTGACGACCCTGAGACCTTGAGAAAGAAGCCTTTAGAAAATATTGTGGGAAAATGAGAAAATGCTGGTACCCAGCATTTTCTCCTTTTCCCACAATCTTTTCTACCCTGCACAAAACCATTTTTTCAAATTTTCAGTCACTTTTATTTTGTCGTCTGCAAATGCTTTCGATTTGGACAAACCTAAAATTTTATCGTTTGGTAATGAGTTAAAGCCTTATCCTACTATATCACTACAATGAAATTTTCAATTCGATCATAAAACCCCCAATGTTGCAATGTCCAATTTAGGTTTGGGGGGAATATGTCTTTCTCGGAGAAGATCGATCCAAGATCAGACTGCACATTCTGTACAGTCTGATCATGACCTACACTGTCGGCCAAAGGTCAGCCAGTCGCGCTCAGCAGCCTGTTGGTTGAGTTAGGACTAGGGTTATACAGCTAGCAAAGTTAGTTCTTTTTAGATTTAAAGTTTGATTTATAATAATGATAATAATAATATCTTTATTTCTTGAAGGTTAAAACATCAAATTAAATATAATTTTTTTTCCATCATGGTAGAAAACCTCGAGGGAAGAGTAGAAAATGCTTGATACCAGCATTTTCTACTTTTCCCAAAATGTTTTCAAAAGGCTTTCTTCTTCGGGTCGTAAAAAACCAAGGTTTGTTTGGTATGGGGTTAACCTACTGGATTATCCTATGGCTATCTAATACTAATCTTACTGACAATTAGGACATGATTTATGAATGACACCTCTTTTTGTACTCGAAATGCCAAATCGGCAGCATAAAATTTGCCAACAATAATCTTTGTTTAGGCCGATAATATCTTGATAGATAAATAGTGTGACGAAAGGGGTAATTATACAAAAAGAAATATGTTTTCCGTTTGTTTTAATAAGTAATATCTTAATATTTTACCGTCCGTTTTCTTTACTATTTTTCACTATTTTCTTATTCCTCTTTTTTCCGCTTGATTTTTAATGCTCCCATAATGTTATTATAATGTAGGTATGAAGTTCAAGCTATGATTTTGAAAGATCGAACATTTGAAACGCCAAAACGTATATCGTCGGTTTACTTCAAATACCTCGTAACTACAGCTTGTTTCAAGCTGTAGTTACGAGGTTTTTGAAGTAAACCGACGATATACTTGACCTTTTTCGACGGCCGAAAATACAAACCACAGACACTCTGAAATATAATTATGTACTTTTATCTTGTGCGATCGACTAAAAAATGGACGGTACATATCCAAGATCAGCCTGGTCTTTCTCTTCAATCTGATGTTGATCTTTGTTTCTCTGAATCCCCCCACCCTTTTTTCGCCCATGGCTCAGGAAGAGTTGGAGTGTTGAAAAGAGGCGTGTTAGGTAAAAACAATACGCTTTTATTATCAATTGTTGACCAGTCTAAGTGATTATTGTACGGCATAAGTTATTGCTGTTTACATGATTGAGTTTCAGTCAATTGAAAAATTGATACGTACATATAATTGACTGAACGACCGACCGACCGACCGACCGACTGCTTGGTTTAGTAGATGAAAAGTAATTTGGGGAATGAGGAGTAGGATGATCGATCGGTCTGTCGATTCATTCATTCATTCATTCATTCATTCATTTCAATTATTTTTGTTACCTTATGTACAAAAAAGTCAATAATTGAACTGATACAATACATATTAAAGGTTATGGCACTAATTGGAACGAAACAGATTTATCACAGATAATCTGGAGGCATAATTTATAACGAAGCAGATCATGTATTGCGTAAAAATACCCTTATCTTCTGAATATGAATTGCTTAGGACCGCACAAATGGGATATAATCTTCTTAAAAGTGCTTTCCTCAATTGTAAACCAGCTGGACCCGTATTCACCAACCATTCTTGAGAATATTCTAAGTAGTGTTATTCTCCAAGGTTTTAAAAATTTTCTGATGTTCTCTCTTAGTTATCAATACATAGTTAGCACCAAGGTTGAAGTAATCATTTCAATTCTTTTGTGTCAGTGAAGATCTAGGATAAGACTAGAATCATTCTGAACTGATTTTAAACCGTCTGATTCCTAGAATTTTCTTAAGATATTTGAAATCCGAACACCCAACAAAAAAAAAAATCGTAATATGCATAGCATGCGTGTTTTTTCCTTTAACTTAATTCGTGTGACTCTTCAATAGAGAGATCTTTTTGTAAAAGAACAGGCGGTGTGTGACGTTCTGAAATATGACATACAGACAGAACATGCTTTGTTAAACTTGTACAAAGTACATTTTAATAGGAATATGTATGCACAGAAATATCAAATGTAACAACAAAGATGGAATAGATACCTAAGTAAGTGCAATCGGCTAATGAGGAAATATTTGTTCATAAATATTGAAACTCGAGTGTGGTTCAGTGTAAAAAAAGGGTTAAAAGTTACGACACCTGAAACTGTCCGTTTTTCTTTATTGTTTTGTTTTGCAATCTGTTAAAAAGGGAAATTTTCAAATAGACATATTTTTCAGTGTAAGATGTAGACCACATCAAGGTTTGGAACAGGATCAGCTGCTGCTAATATTGAGGTATTTGAAAATAAATGTAGAAGTGCAGTGATTGGTTAAAGGGTGACGATTTTACAGAATACCAGCAGTCCGAAAACTTGTATATGTGAACCATCACGCAAAAGGGACCATCTGGGAGTTACATGTATGTACATCAGTTAGATGAAAACAGACCAACGATAGTGCAGGTCAGTTTAAGTTGATAATTCAAAATTGATTGTATAACATGGTACAATGACCACTTTTCATACAGAAAATGTCATCAAAGCGATAAGTGTTAACTCTGGTCCGACTGCGCAAATTGCGCAGTCTGACCAGGGTTGACACTTTTTCGCAGTTCCCAGAAGGTCCCTTTTTGCGTGATGTGTCATATATAATTGTCATAAATTTGCTAGTAGAAAAGACCTTCAGATGCCCACGAAGTAAATATATCCATTTTTTGGATCAATCACTAATTACTAAAATAACGGTATTCCTTCAACCATATGAATACCAAGAAAATGTCAAAAGGGTATTCAGCAATGCAGATAAAAATGATCATGTAAATTTGGAATTTTTTAAATTCGATGTTGTGTTTTCAAGGATTACTTTTTTTCTTTTTATTATCTTTGCGAGCCAAGTTTACGATCACTACGTGGGTCTTACCTTGGCTAACTGAGCCCGATTTCGAGATTCCTGCGATGTGCCCTCTATTGGATGCTGGTTATTATTCCCTTTACATCATGTTTCTAAAAGCCAATGAAATATCGTTTTACAAACCGCTTACGAATACACATGAAGCGATAAACAGACATCCACGTGGGTTTCCATGTTTTATCTTTTATTCGAAAGGTAGAGACCATGTTCCATTTTTATCAAAGATGAAATGCTTCGAGCGATTTCATTCGTTGCAGCTAGAACTGGCTGCATCCAATGAAAAAGTGTATCGGGTGAACGTAAAAATCAAGCTCGATCCGCCAAGGGTAGAGTAATGTAGTGAATCGTCGGCCTTGGCATGCGAAAATAACTTTTTATTGGACACCAGAAATAAAACACCCCGAATTTTCGGTTCAACGGTTATTACGGGGAAAAAAACGAAATTGGACATCAGATAAGTATTCCATTATTTATAAGCGATACTAATCACTTAGTCTTTACCAAACATGAACTTGTTATTACAACTCCATGTATGGTTTTGAAAAATACATGTATAGGGAAAAGGAGAAAATGCAGAAGACCACCATTTCATCCATTTTCCATAGTTTTTTTTTTTTTTTTTTTTTCTTTTTATGCCATTCGATATAGATGTTTAATTTATGATAATTTTGAATTTTTTTTATCTGCAGCTCTTTTTTAATAGACTACAGGGAAAAAAAGATTGTCGTTTGAAAAAGGGTTAACCCTTAACTTAAAAAAGTGAAGTGAAAGTATCAACCATGGTTAAATCCCAGATTTTGCTTTCTCAGAAAGGTACTTTTTTTTTGGAAAAAAAATATAGCCATATCGGACAGTGCAGATCTAAGATCAGAGTGTACGTTCTGTGCAGTCTGATCTTGATCTACACTGTCCACAAAAGGTCTTTGGGTAGCGCCTAGCAGCCTAAGGGTGAAGTGGACCTCAGTGGATGAAGTGTTTACTTCAGTTCGTGTACAAACACAGGCAAATTGACGTTCAGAGCTTGAGGTAACGAGAGAGAAGGAGTGACAAGGATTCGTTTCCGACTTGGTTCATCAGGGGATTGGCAATAATGCAGAAGATTTCGACGTGTGCAAGCCAAATAGTATTACAATTACTTCTGATATTCTATGGATTTAAAGCTACACAAGGTATGTAATAGAGTAAAAAAATTTTTTTTGATATTTTACATTTTAACTATCACGTTATTTCAGCCTTGATCTGGCAGAAGGGGGTTTAATGCATCTGACAAAAAAAAATTGTCAACCAAGACCAGTCTGCAAAGGCTAACCTATGTCGAAACATTTTGACTTGGGTAAATTTTCTGCAAGTGCAGTCAACTCTTCTTCCAGAAAATTGATTGACTGATTGATTGACTGACTGACTGACTGATCGATTGATTTATTGATTGATATATTGACTGACTGACTGACTGACTGATTGACTGGCTGGTTGGCTGGCTAGCTGATTGGTTGGTTGGTTGGTTGGTTGGTTGGTTGGTTGGTTGGTTTGTTGGTTAGATGGTTGGTTGGTTGCTTGATTGGTTGGTTGGCTGACTAGTTGGTTGACTGACTGACTGACTGACTGACTGACTGACTGATGTTTAAGACCGTTTTCCGAGACGACACTTTCTGCATTATGTAATTTACTGTCTTATGCAAGTCTACTGTCGGACAAAATCGAATGTAGGCATAAAGTGCCGTCTCGGATTAGCCTGCGCGGATTGCGCAGGCTGATCCGAGACGTCATTTTACGCAAATATCCGGAGGCCCCTTTTCGCATATTGCAAGCCATTTTACCTATATCATGGTGCACTTATCAATGTTATCATAGAAAATCTTTTAGCAGTGCTTTGCACAATATTTTTTCCAAGTTCTTTGCTACTTTCCCTCATCGAAAAAAAAACAGACCATCATCAATTATTGCAAATCATTATTATGGCTTTACTAAGAATACTTAACATTGTACAAGAATCTTACATCTGAAATGTAACCCGGAAGATAAGTCTTTTGACCTCTGTTGACCGATGGAAAGAGGGTTGACTCACATCTCACTGTACGGGCAACTACTCTTATATCACAATGGTGTCAGGTCTTTGCCATGGTCTGTTCTTGTCGAAGTTCGAACCAGCGATCTCTCGCTCACTAGCCGGGTGCTCTTACCTCTCTATGGCCTCACGGTGGACACTAACCGATCCCATAATAATTGAAAAAGATAGGTTTATATACGAGGTATACTGCTTCAATACATAGATCGTCGGTTTATTTAAAAAACCTCGTAACCACAGCTTGAAACTACGCACCGTGTACAAGTAAACTAGTATTTTCTCCTTTCACAACATTGTTTTCTTCCCTATCAAAGACATCTTCAACAGATTTGGTCACATTTAATTTGTCCTCTACATACGTTTTTGGTTTGGACAAATCTAAATGTTTGTTGTGAGGTAAAGAGTTAATGCGTCTCTGTGATGCATGATAGCAAGCAAGCTATCAAAACACTTATGCATCCATATCTGCGACTCCTCTGAACAAACGACTTAACCATGAGGTAAAATGGTCCTTGTACATACAGGAAATTGGCCAAAAGCGAAAAGTTTCGGTTCAAATCAGACTGCACGGACTGCCTAGGCTCAACTGATTCGAAACTTTTCGAAGATTTATTAAGCCCCCTTTTCTCAGAGCGTGATTCATATGTATGTGAATGACCGGGATGTAATAAGCAATGACTTATACTCTATACACCGAACTGTTATAAAACATTTTAACTCAACTCAACTCAACTTTATTTGGCATTCGGCAAACAAATATGCCATTGGCCATTTACGAAAAAAGAACATGGATATATGGCAATGACAGATATATAAAGTACACATACATATACATTTAACATTAATTACCAAAATGTTTATTCGTTATTAGTCAGCGTAATTAAAGATTTCCTTCTTTGTAAAGCTTCCTTTATAAATTTTGCAGTATTTATTTGTATTCTCTTGTTTTTTGATGATAAGATGCGGATAAATTTACTGATATTAGGCCTAGTACAGGAAAGGTACTTAGTTCTAAGATCATTAAATTCACCGCATATACAAAGAAAGTGATACTCAGATTCTACTAGAGAACGATCGCAAAGTTTACATATTCTTTGGCTTCTATCTATATCAAGAATTCTACCCATTTCAATTTCTAGTTTGTGAGATGCTAATCTGAATTGTGCCAGCTTTATTCTAAGTGATTCATTAAATACATTATTTAAATATGGTTCGTACTCGAAAGAGTCTTTGAACATGCAGTAATACTCCAATTTTGAACAATTATTTATACTACTGTGCCATTCTTGAATAAAATTATCTCTCAGGCGACGTTGTATTAGTAAAAAATCCACGTTACTCAAATCATTTATCTCTAAAAGGTATGATAGACCTGTGTTATTCAAAATTTGCCTGATCTTATTAACAGATGTGTATTGTGTGCTCGCTAATTAACCCATTACCTCATTATCACAAAACAGGCTAGCCAATAGTATAAAAATCCCAATTTTGCTGGTTCAATGTTACTTTTTGGGGAGAAATAAATCCTTTCCCGCCAAGGTAGACCTAAGATCAGACTTAACGTTCTGAGCAATCTATTCACGATCTACGCTGTCCGTAAAATGTCATTGAGTGGCACTTAACCCTTTACCCAATAAGGCATTGCTATGGTATCCCTAAATGGCCCTTAGTAACAGCAGGGATGAAACTCTTTCTTACATGCATATGACACCTTTTGATAGCATAGAAAACATTGTGACAAAAGGTGAAATTGCTCGTTACGAGCAATTTCACCTTTTGCCACAATGTTTTCCAAAGGCTCATACTAGCAGTAAATAGAAATGAGTATCTATGGGGTAAAGGGTTAACAGACATGGGGTTCGATGTCAATACATGAAGACAGTCTTCTGTCAATGGTTGAAAAGGTGAAAATAATCCAGGCGTTCTGGTAATAAATTGTAATCAAGAACAGGACGGTGGTCAATCAAAGACCAAACTGCATGTTACGTGCTGTCTAACCTTGATATACGCAGACACTAAAATCTGCATTTGACGCCTGTGAGAATAAAGGTTTCATTGATATATATATGTGTTGTGTTCCAGTTTATGGACATGCGAATTCGTACTCTTAAATCTTAGGAACTTAAGGAAAAAAAAGGGTCCGTATATTCACCAACCATTCTTGAAACTATAGTAGTCTTAATCTTTGACCCAAGATATTTCTGAATATGAAACTGTCGAACTTTTTGATTGGCTAAACCAAATGGTATAGCCAATCAGATAGTGTGGTACTTTCAAAATCCACAACTGGACAAAGAATGTTCATAAGAATGGTTGGTGAATATGGGACCAGATCTTTTTTGTTTTAATAAAGAAGGGGGTGGTATACTGCTATATGAAACGGGGTTATTTAACCCTTTACTTTACAGGGACGACTTTTGACACCCTTAGAAATACGCCTTTTGAAAACAATGTGGAAAAAGGAGAAAATGCTGGTTACCAGCATTTTCTCCTTTTTCCACAATATTTTCAACCCTATCAGTAAACAGTTGCACCATTTTGGTCATATTAAATTTATTGTCTGCCAATGCTTTCAATTTGAACATGGCTAAAATTTTATCATCTGGTAAAGGGTTAAAAAGAAGGAACGGGTTTTTGTTTGTACATAGTACTTCCTCCTTTTGTCAAAATGTTTTTGCATAGTTTTGTATAATGCAGGTAGCTAATGTCGACTGTTCATAAAATTTTGCAATGAAGTATCAAAGCTGTCTGAGTGACGAAGTGAATTGGTATCAAGACGAAACAAGTCAACTAGTCTACCCTTCATGAAAATAATCCCGCGGTTTTTTTTCTGAACCTGAGAAAATGACTTTTGCAAACAGTGTAGGAAAAGGAGAAAATATCTATTACAAGTACTCGTACATGTATTTTCCATTTCCTGCAACGTTTTCTACTCTTGAAGAGAGAAATCACGCTGATTTTATTGTATGCAAATGCTTTCAATAAACTTCTGATCAAGAATTAGTTAACAGCTGTCGTCACTATAAAAGTGCCTGCCATTCTAGAATGTAAGATGGAAGGAGTCAAAGAGAGCAGGTTAAAAACCTGGTAAGAAATCGAATCCGCGACCAACCGCTTTCGAGGTCTCGATAACCTTACTCCATTGAGTTAGACCAGGGTCCGTATTTACCAACTATTTTTATGAACATTCTTTGTCTTGTTCTTCAAAATTTTCTAACTGTGAAAGAAACAAAACTTGTGATTGGCTAAACGAAATGGTTTAGCCAAACAGAAGTTCTGTTACTTTCACATTGACAAAATTTTGAAGAATAAGACTAAGAATCTTTCCTAAGAATTGTTGGTGAATACGGACCCAGGTCATTATACAGATCTTCTTGAGAGAAACAGAGAGACAGAGAGAGACAGAGAGAGAGAGAGAGAGAGAGAGATTACTTGGTAATTCAATAATCATTCTAATTCTGCATTTCGGCTCTATATTTTCTGAAAGTTTATCTGGTGTCTAATATTTGAACTTTGCAGGTTGGTTATTTAGCCCTTCCCACAGGCGTGTGTGTTACGGAAGCCTTGGATGCTTTTCAAATAAACCACCGTTTACCAACACCCCCGGACACCTACCGCACAGTCCCGAGATCATAGGCACTAGGTTCCTTCTCTACACGAGAAATTCTACACACCGTGTACAAGAACTAGTTATAACAGAAAAACAGCCAAAATGCTCATGGCGAACGTTTTGTGGTGCACGTGATACTAAGATTATAGTACATGGGTACTATGATTTCGGCAATAAAGCCTGGATAAAGAAAATGGTGAAAGCCTTGTTGAAGCACGTAAGTTCTTTGCTAACCTCTCAGTTTCTCTTTGTTTCTTTACGTCTCCGTTTGCTAGGTTGCTAGATCTATAAGTTTATATTATATTTAATGTGTCTATTTTTAGAAATGTTATGGGTAACGAAATGTCGTAATTTAAGCTGGTGGGAATTACTTCCCCGTCACAGTGAATATTTTCCTCCTGCCGAAAATCTGGAACTATTTTTTTGAAAATATTGGTTATCCGGTTAATTCATCACTAGTTATAAAAGTGGCATTCGTTGACAAAAGAATTAGTGGAAACTATGATATATACTTTATTTCATCAGCTTGTGGTTAATATGGGAAAATATTTTCCTCAAAAGGGAAAGGTCCGCGAAAATAACTCGTACCATACGGCACTCGTTATTTTCGCATACCCTTCCCTTTTTCGGCAAATATTTCCCCAAGCTGATGAAATAAACTCTATTTCTTTGACTTTCGAGAAAAATGCCATCCCCATTTATTCAACTCTTTATCAGACGACAAAACTCTAGGCTTGTCCAAATTCAAAGCATTTGCAGAAGACAATGTGAATGTGTCCTGAACGATTACATTTTTCTTTGAATGAGTAGAAAACATTGTTGGTTACCAGTGTTTTCTCCTCTTCCCATGATGTTTTCAAAAGCTGTTATTCTTCAGTGTCGTTAACACTCGGGATTGTTCAGCCCTTATACCAGATGACAAAATTTCAGTCTCATTCAAATCAGACATCTCTCTGTAACAATGGTTTCCTTTTCAAGGAGTCCCAACCGGGGTCTTAACCAGTAAACAGAAAAAAAAGGGAAGAAGTCCGCAGAAAATCATAAAATCGCGCTTAGCAATCTAAGAGTTAATTAAACTCGATCTGGGTGAGAACAGCATGGCAATTCTAGTATGGCAAGTGGCTTCCACAAATTGTTTCAACATAATGGAACCACTAATTGAAGAGACCTGACCTTTGTTAACTTTTTAAGGACAGACTAGAACTAATTGAGACCACTTGCGAAATTATTGTACGTAAAGAGCCTTTAAGTACTTTAACGTCTATCCGTGACAGGAACTGCAGCGCCTCGAGCTGGAAACGCTTCAGTCAAAATCCTGTTAGGACACTCTAAGATATTACAAACTGTGTCATTCAAAATCCTCTGCTCGCATCATCGTTTTATGATCGCAATCATTTTCTTTTCCTTTTAAATCTGCAGAAAGAAGATTTCAATATCATTGTCGTAGACTGGAAACAGGGAGCACGTGACATAAATTACCTACAGTCTGCAGCAAATATACGTGTTGTAGGGGTACAGATAGCTCAGCTTCTTGAAGTCCTCAAAAAGGTCTATAGAATAGATCTTGGAAGTGTCCATCTCATAGGTCATAGTCTGGGTGCGCACGCAGCCGGATATGCCGGTGAATACTTGGATGGGATTGGTCGAATTACAGGTAAGGTACTTGATTGAAAGCTTTGGGCAATTTTTTATTTGTAAATATCTAACACAGTTTGTCACATTATTTCAGTTGTTTTGCTGTGAAAAGTACATCAGTCCATGCTTTCCTGGAGTTCTTTTTACCTGCCTTTCAAACAACATTTTTTTCAAATCTGTAGATCTGCTGTTTCTTTAAGGAGGACTTAACATTTGGTGCAAGGAACCAAATTTCCTTGGAGACAAAAACGTGTTATTTCTGATCGAAACGCATTTTTCATCTGATGTCTCGATGTAAAGGGTTTGGTTAGTAATCCGTGTTAAAATCATAAAATGCGTTACTTTGGCATTTCAAAATTGGTGCATTCATTTTGCAATGGGGAAACCGGTTTAGTCTTAACCCTTTCCCAGACAATCCATGGTTTTTACTGGTCTGCAAATAGTAGCCTTTTAAAAACATTGTGGGAAAAGGAGAAAATGCTGGTGACCAGCATTTTCTCCTTTTCCCACAATGTTTTCTACCCTATCATAGGCAGAAATCATCTTTTCAGCTAGAGTTGAATTGTCGTCTGCAAATGCTTTCAGTTTGGTCTAGTCCAAAAATTTGTCGTTTGGGAAGCGTTTAGACACTGGTTATGACATCATCGCACAAATTTAAATACATACATGCCTCATTAATAGTTTTCATTCATCATTTGTAGGTCTTTGTGACTGAATGCTAGCTCGGAAACAAAAAAAAAAAAAAAAACAGCTTTACTTGATGCCCAGTTAAGACATTTTTCATTTACTTACATGTATCTTTCTTATAAATGAATGGATAACAGGGTATTAGCTGTCTCTGTCAAGCACTGTTCTTTAGCGTATAGCAAGCAATTTGGATGTATTATTTATTATATTAGATGTAATTGTATCGTGTAATGGAAGTTTTTACCAAGCACAACAGTATTTGTCAGAACAAGTCAATAGAGCAGTACTAGTTCGTATATTCTTTGTACGCTTTTTTAGATATTGAGGATTTTGATGTAAGAAATAGGCTGAAACTATTCGATTCTATAATAATTCCAATAATGTTTTACAGTTCTGAGGTGTGGGGTTTTCGTAAGTCAACTGTTGTAGAAAAAAGTGTACGAGAAACCTCTTTCTGAAACAGAGTGGTTCAACCCAGGGTCTGTATTCATCAACCATCATTAAAGACGTGGTTTTATTTTGTGCAATACCCCAAATCTGAAAGTAACACAATTTCCACTAGGCTAAAATAAATATTTTAAGAGTTGTCGAAGAAAAGGTACCTTGATTTCTATGTTCCAGGTTTGGATCCGGCAGGCCCTTCATTTGATGGCACCGATCCAGCAGTGAGACTTGACGACACTGACGCAAAGTTTGTGGATGTCATACACACTGATGGCGAACATTTATTCAGCCTTGGTATTATTATTATTATCATTATCATTATCATTATCATTATTATTATCATTATTATCATTATTATTATTAATGTTTGCGCAAGCTGCTTTAGCCTCATCAAAATACCAAACGTCAGAATCACAGAATTTTAAAAGCAAATGCAGAAAACAAATTAAAACTAGCTCAAGTGGTATAAATTGTGCTTGAAAGACCAGAAAACACTATTAGAAAAGGAGAAAATACTGCTTACCAGCATTTTTTTCCTTTTCCAACAGTACTTTCAAAAGCTTTCGTCTCCAGGGACCGTTCTGCAAAGGATTAAGAGACCCGCAACATCACATGCTAAATTGCAAAGACTGTAGCTGTAAGATCAAAGTGCAATAAATAAACCATCATTTTCTCATATTTCTTGTAGAATATACAGTTTTAATAAAACAACAGAACGAGTGTATTTAATTCTATAGTGTTTGTCGGTATATGCTTGGTCCAGTGAGAAATTATAGGAAAACTGACATAATCATACATTGAAAAAAATGCTTTCCAAGGAACGCAAAAGTTATTCATAACACTATGTACTTTCCCCTTTTTATGTAGGGTTTGGTATGATGACGCCAATAGGTCACGTGGACTTTTATCCGAACCGGGGTAGAGACCAGCCAGGGTGTCCCACAACTTACTATGCTCAAATGAGTCGTTTATTGTCCGGCGATTTCGGTAAATCTATCAATCCATGTCTGTCTTTCTTGTAACTCCTGTCTGTCTGTCTCCTAAGTCCTTTGCAACAATCTGTTTTTGTGATTCGTGTGTCAAATCGTCAATCCTATCCAGTATTTATACTTTACAAGGACATGTTTTCAGTGTGTCTGCTGCTAGTTTGTTTAAGAAACTAATGGGTTGGGAAAATACAAGCGGCGGTTTTAGCTTTGCATCTGTTCTTTCCCAGCATAGGCAGCAACAAATGCATTGGTCTCAGACCGCATCTTCCACATACTACGCCGCCTGTTTAGAGGATAAATGAAGTTAGAGCACTGGATGCAAAATGGCAGATTGAGGAATCGCAAGTTTCAGTGGAAAGAATGGTTGATTTCCATTTACATGTACTTCTCAACTCCTCTGGTTGTGCATATGGACGAGGCCCCCAAAAAAGCTGTTAGTTATGTTACGGTGAATCACTCATTGTTCTTTAAAGTTTAGTGTCACAAGGAGCCTATGTTTAACGTCCCATCTCCGAAAGACTATGAGTTTTGATGGCTATTCAATGGAAACACTTATAGTTCGTCTTTTAACCATATTCACGTATTCCAGTCCTCTGCACCAGTAGAAATGATTTGCATATATAAGACATGCACGAATACATGTGAGAGCATGGCCGTTTATACGTGTGTGTGTGAGATACACGCGACTCGTCTTTTTTAAGGCACTGCACGAAGCCTTCTTGGGCGAAATGAAGTACTAAAGTGTTCTTTGGTCATAACTATATGGCTAAATCCAGACAGACTGCTGCAACAAGTACATGGTTCATGAAACCATGATACAATTTTGCCTAGCTTACAACCGGTTATCCCATATGGGGACGCTCTAACCTCGCCCCAGAAGACTGTTAGTTATGTTTTACGAGTAATAGTTCAAGATACAGGACGAAACCCATCCTGATTTACACTTGGTTCTTTACGTGCTCAATGTATAGCACCGCAATACAGGACCTAGGTCTAATGTCTCATCCGAAAGACTTATTATTATTTTTTTGGTAGCCATCCATTGGTTTCGATCCTACACCCTCAAGTGGCCCGATAGCTGGCGTTTACTAGTCTCATTGTTCTAGCACCTGAGCTATATTTGGGTCGGCCAGTTTTTAAAAACGCCCAAATGTTGTGTTTCTATTCGCCGCCTAAATCATATGTATACGCAACACCCTATATCAAACATGCTTTAACACTCGGAAAGAAATGGGCTTTCAGTCGGAAAACGAACAACACGTTCACCTGAGCCGCGGGTAACTTTCTGTCAAGATCTTTTGTTAGGGAGAAAGGTGGTAAGTGTGTTGACCCAAAAGTGTTATGTAGAGTAATTTTATTTTCGTATTCTGTTTCAGAAATCGTGAAAAATTTTGGATGCAGTCACTTACGTGTCCAGGACCTGTACACAGAATCCATCAACAGTGAGTGTTCTTTTAAAGGCTTTCCTTGCACAACTATCGGCAAACCGGACAACTGCACCACCTGCGGTACAGAAGGATGTGTTTCTATGGGCTTTAAACTAAACTGGACACCAAACACCGGAACTTATTTTCTATCCACGAATGGGAACTCTCCATATTGCATAGATGAAGCGGAAGCTTCTGGTAGCTGATGTTCAGCCGAAGTTGTAAACTCTTCTAGCGCAATAGACGAAAAAGTGGACTTTTTCTGGCGGTAATGAACACATAACCAGCCGTCTGATCTTGTATCAAAACATTCCACTTGTTTAATCAAGCAGACTAGATAAGAAAAAAAAAAACTTTCTGGATTTCGGTGAATCTTCAACCCTTCGAAAGAGTTCTGGTTCATCTATTGCGCGCTGAATGTTTTATAGTTTGTTTTTTTGTTAACCCTTTACCAAACGACAACATTTTAGACGAGTCCGGATTGAAAGCAGCTGCAGTCGACACGTATGTCAAACATGGCTTCTAAACTGAAATTTGCCCTTGGTAGTGTATTGAAAACATTGCGGAAAAAGAAGAAAATGCTGGTTATCAGCATTTTCTTCTTTTCCCACAATGTTTTCACAAGCCTTATTCGTCGAGGTAGTTAAAACTTTGGGATTATATGGTAAGGGGTTTAGTCATACCATTATGTATTCATAGCAACTACGCAATGCAAATATTTTTTCATACACATATTTTGATTTTTTTTGTCTTAGAACAGGTCGGCGCATTGATCTCAAGCCGTTGAGCACCTGTGGTGCAATCGATAGTGTACAGGACTTGAGAGCAGGGGTCGCAGGTACGAATCCCCTACTCTACCAATTTCTTTCCAAGGACTTTATGCTATTCATTACGATAAGATCCATTTATATTATATTTCATGTGTCTATTTGTAGGAATGCTATGGGTAAAGAAATGTCGTAATGTAAGCTGGGGGGAATTATTTCCGCTTCACAGTGAATGTTCTCCTTCTGTGGTAAATCTGGCACTACTTCTTTTTTTTAAATATCGGTTATTCGGTTTATTGACTTGAGATCACTAGTTTTAAAAGTGGCATTCGTTCACAAAATAATCAGAGGAAGTATATATAGGGAAATATTTGCCTCAATAGGGAAAGGTCCGCGAAAATGACTCGTGCCTTACGGCATTCACTATTTTCACAAACCTTATCCTTTTTCGGTAAATATTTTCCCATATTAACCATATTAACCCCCTTAGCTAATGAAATAAACGCTATCTCTCTCACCGCTTATCATTGTTTCGACGATTTTTATGTTGGATAACAGCTAGTGAAAAATTTTGAGCAAAGCAATGGTGAAAGAAACTTCAGAAAGGAAAGACAGGCGCAATGGCCGCTTTCGAGCAGTCTGACCAGGATCGGAACTTGTTGCAGTTCCCAGATGGACCCTAGCTTTTGTGTGACAGGTTAAAGAATAATCAGCAGCCAAAATGTAAGCCATGCAGATGTTAAAATGCACTTAAATCATAGGGCCTACCACTAAAACTATGCAAGTCATGATGAAGATGGTAATCATGTTATTGTAGGGTGGGTTTAAGTATTAGTCGATGGCAGCAAAATTGAATAGTAGGTCAAAAGTTGCTATATTTTTTGTTTACTTTTTCATCGGGTTTTTTTTTTTGGTTTGTTTTGTTTTATTTTCACTTCTCTTCGACCGATTTACTCTCGGACCAACTGTACAATAACAAATGTTTACAATATTTCATGTATTGAAATTAATAGTTCTTTCATGAACAATAACTATTACGCTTATATGTGAAAATAAATTTCTGTTTTTTGCTAGTTCTTCTATAAAACAATTCATTTATCATATAATTTCCCTTGCTTTCAATGTGAGACAAACGTTTTCAATTTTCTTGTCTTACACACGTGCCACTCATCACAAATCGGCCAATTCCTTACCTCAACTGACCTCGTCCGTGTAACGGTCGTTTCCATTTGAATTGCCGACCACGTGATCTTATAATGACGGTGCCACATTCGGTATACCTCAGGTGATGTAGGTACGGAATCGGCCGAGTTGTGATGAGTGAACGGCGCCAATGTAAGTCGTTTAGCAACGACATAAAGAACCTTGATGAAGTTATTCACACCTATCTATCTGTCGGTGAAACTTAAAACGGAATCGATAAACTCCGTTCAAAAAAATGTATAAACTAAAAGTAAATGTCAAATGAAATATAGTTAGAAAGGTTTCGATAGAATCTGGAGACTCAAGTTTTCTTTTAAGAGGAACCTTACAATTTTTAGAACGGTAAACTGGCTTTTTCCGGCAAAGAAATATACCGTGTAGGTGCATATCAAGCTATCAAACCGAGGGTCTCGATCACCAAAACACCCTAGGTATGCCGAATGGCATACGTGTAAGATATAGAGGATCTTAGATGAGTGTTTATGCACTAGCTTTCTTATCAAACGAGTTGACTAAAATAGTATGACACAAGCCTTGGTGAGCGTAAAAAAACATTTTAGTCAACGAGTTTGATAAAAATGATAACACATAAACACAAATTTGAGATTCTATTTATCATAAAAAACGAGTGACAGACAGAAAAATATCCTACATCATCACCTTATCCTCTATACTGTTATGTGTGTGATGTACAAAGCTGTTATGAGAACAAAATAGACAATGTGCAATTCCACTACACGTGCCCAGTATCAGACAACACAGAATGTGCACCTTCGTAACTACAGCTTGAAACAAGCTGTAGTTACGAGGTTTTTGAAGTAAACCGACGACATACTTGACCTTTTTTTTGACGGCCGAAAATACAAACCACAGACACTCTGAAATATAATTATGTACTTTTTATCTTGTGCGATCGACTAAAAAATGGACGGTACAGATCCAAGATCAGCCTGCTCTTTCTCTTCAATCTGATCTTGATCTTTGTTTCTCTGAATCCCCCCCTTTTTTCGCCCATGGCGCAGGAAGAGTTGGAGTGTTGAAAAGAGGCGTGTTAGGTAAAAACAATACGCTTTTATTATCAATTGTTGACCAGTCTAAGTGATTATTGTACGGAATAAGTTATTGCTGTTTACATGACTGAGTTTCAGTCAATTGAAAAATTGATACGTACATATAACTGACTGACTGACTGACTGACCGACCGACCGACCGACTGCTTGGTTTAGTAGATGAAAAGTAATTTGGGGAATGGGGAGTAGGATGAAAGATCGGTCTGTCGATTCATTCATTCATTCATTCATTCATTCATTCATTTCAATTATTTTTGTTACCTTATGTACAAAAACGTCAATAATTGAACTGATACAATACATATTAAAGGTTTTGGCACTAATGAGAACGAAACAGATTTGACACAGATAATCAGGAGGTATAATTTATAACGAAGCAGATCATGTATTGCGTAAAAATACCCTTATCTTCCGAATATGAATTGCCTAGGACCGCACAAATGGGATATAATCTTCTTAAAAGTGCTTTCCTCAATTGTAGACCTGCTGGACCCGTATTCACCAACCATTCTTGAGAATATTCTAAGTAGTGTTATTCTCCAAGGTTTTAAAAATTTTCTGATGTTCTCTCTTAGCTATCAATACATAATTAGCACCAAGGTTGCAGTAATCATTTCAAGGCTTTTATGTCAGTGAAGATCTAGAATCAGACTAGAATCATTCTGAACTGATTTTAAACCGTCTGATTGCTAGAATTTTCTTAAGATATTTGACATCCTAACACCCAACAAAAAAATGCATAGCGTGCGTGTATTTTCTTTTAACCTAATTCGTTTGACTCTTCAAAAGAGAGATCCTTTTGTAAAAGAACAGGCGGCGTGTGACGTTCTGAAATATGACATACAGACAGAACATGCTTTGTTAAACTTGTATAAAGTACATTTTAATACAAATATGTTTGCACAGAAATATAAAATGTAACAACAAAGATGGTATAGACACCTAAGTAAGTGCAATCGGCTAATGAGGAAATAATTGTTCATAAATATTGAAACAGGTGTGGTCCAGTGTCAAAAAATGATGAAAAGTTACGACACCTGAAATTGTCCGTTTTTCTTTATTGTTTTGTTTTGCAATCTGTTAAAAAGGGAAATTTTCAAATAGACATATTTTTCAATGTAAGATGTAGACCACATCAATGTTTGGAACAAGATCAGCTGCTGCTAATATTGAGGTATTTGAAAATAAATGTAGAAGTGAAGTGATTGGCTAAAGGGTGACGATTTTACAGAATACCAGCAGTCCGAAAACTTGTATATGTGAACCATCACGCAAAAGGGACCATCTGGGTGTTACATGTATGTATATCAATTAGATGAAAACAGACCAACGATAGTGCAGGTCAGTTTAAGTTGATAATTCAAAATTAATTGTATAACATGGTACAATGACCACTTTTCATACAGAAAATGTCATCAAAGCGAAAAGTGTTAACTCTGGTCAGACTGCGCGAATTGCGCAGTCTGACCAGGGTTGACACTTTTTCGCAGTTCCTAGAAGGTCCTTTTTTGCGTGATATGTCATATATAATTGTCATAAATTTGCTAGTAGAAAAGACCTTCAGATGCCCACGAAGTTAATATATCCATTCTTTGGATCAATCACTAATTACTACGGTATTCCTTCAACTATATGAATACCAAGAAAATGTCAAAAGGGTATTCAGCAATGCAGAAAAAAATGATCATGTAAATTTGGATTTTTTTAAATTCAATGTTGTGTTTTCAAGGATTACTTTTTTTCTTTTTATCATCTTCGCGAGACAAGTTTAAGATCACTACGTGGATCTTACCTTGGCTGATTGAGCCCGATGCTGGTTATTACTCACCTTTATATTATGTTTCTATGAGCAAATGAAATATCGCTTTAGAAACCGCTTACGAATACACATGAAGCAATAAAGCAGACATCCACGTGGGTTTCCATGTTTTACCTTTTATTCGAAAGGAAGAGACCTTGTTCTATTTTTATCAAAGATGAAATGCTACGAGCGATTTCATTCGTTGCAGCTAGAACTGGCTGCATCCAATGAAAAAGCTATCGGGTGAACGTAAAAATCAAGCTTGATCCGCCAAGGGTAGAGTAACGTAGTAAATCGTCGGCCTTGGCTTGCGAAGATAACTTTTTATTGGACACCAGAAAGAAAAGAAAACACCTCAGAATTTTCGGTTGTTATTACGGGAAAAAAAAGAAATTGGACATCAGATAAGTATTCCATTATTTATAAGCGATACTAATCACTTAGTCTTTACCAAACATGAACTTGTTATTACAACTCCATGTATGGTTTTGAAAAATCCATGTATATGGAAAAGAAGAAAATGCAGGTGACCACCATTTCATCCATTTTCCATAGTTTTTTTTTATGCCATTTGATATAGATGTTTAATTTATGATAATTTTGAATTTTTTTTATCTGCTGCTCTTTTGTAAAAGACTACAGGAAAAAATGATTGTCGTTTGAAAAAGGGTAAACCCTTAACTTAAAAAAGTGAAATGAAACTATCAACCATGGTAAAATCCCAAATTTTGCTATTTCAAAAAGGTCCTTTTTTTTTGGAAAAAAATATAGCAATATCTGACAGTGCAGATCTAAGATCAGACTGTACGTTCTGTGCAGTCTGATCTTGATCTACACTGTCCACAAAAGGTCCTTGGGTGGCGCCTAGCAGCCTAAGGGTGAAGTGGACCTCAGTGGATGAAGTGTTCACTTCAGTTCATGTACAAACACAGGCAAATTGACTTTCAGAGCTTGAGAGAGAAGGAGTAACAAGCATTCGTTTCCGACTTGGTTCATCAGGGGATTGGCAATAATGCAGAAGATTTCGACGTGTGCAACCCAAATAGTATTACAATTACTTCTGATATTCTATGGATTTAAAGTTACACAAGGTATGTAAAAGAGTAAAAAAAAATTTTTTTAATTTTTAAAATTTTAACTATCACGTTATTTCAGCCTTGATCTGGCAGAAGGGGGTTTAATGCATCTGACAAAAAAAAAAAAAGAAAAAACCGTCTACCAAGATCAGTCTGCACAGGCTAGCTAACCTATGTCGAAACATTTTGATTTGGGTAAATTTCTAATTAGCAGTCAACTCTTCTTCTACAAAATTGATTGGTTGATTGAGTGATTGAGTGATTGATTGGCTGATTGGTTGACTTACTGACTGACTGACTGACTGATTGATTGATTGATTGATTGATGTTTAAGACCGTTTTCCGAGACGACACTTTTTATGTAATGTACTGTCTTATGCAAGTCTACTGTGGGACAAAATCGAATGTAGGAGTAAAGTGCCGTCTCGGATTAGCCTACGCGGTTTGTGCAGGCTGATCCGAGACGTCATTTTACGCAAATATCCGGAGGCCCCTCTTCGCATATTGCAAGCAATTTCACCTATATCATGGTGCACTTATCAATGTTATCATAGAAATTTTTTTAGCAGTGCTTTGCACTATATTTTTTCCAAGTTCTTGGCTTCTTTTCCTCATCGAAAAAAAAACCCAGAAAATCATCAATCATTGCAAATAAATCTAATGGGTTTACTAAGAATACTTAACATTGTACAAGAATCTTACATCTGAAATGTAACCCGGAAGATAAGTCTTTTGACCTCTGTTGACAGATGGAAAGAGGGTTGACTCACATCTCACTGTACGGGCAACTGCTCTTATATCACAATGGTATCAGGTCTTTGCCATGGTCTGTTCTGGTCGAAGTTCGAACCAGCGATCTCAAGCTCTCTAGCCATGCGCTCTTACCTCACTATGGCTACACGGTGGCCATTAAGAGATCCCATAATAATTGAAAAGGATAGCTTTATATACGAGGTATACTGTTTCAATACAAAAAGAAACAAGCTGAAATTACGAGGTTTTGGAAATAAACTGGCGATATCCACGTGAACTTATGTGTTACGAGCAAAACACTGCTCGCTACGACCAATATCTGCTCTCATGCTCGTTGCACAATAATTTCAAAAGCAATTGACTGCAAAACAAAACAGGTTGTCTTTGGTTAAAGGTCTGAAATGTTTCATTTCATACGAAGCGTGTACGTGTATTTAGCTCAACCAGAAACAGCTAGGTTCGAATTTTCAGCTTGACCTAATTATTGCCGAGGATTGATGGGATTGCTATAGAATTCACTCTGCACTCACTGGTCGCTGATTATTTTCTCCACAGCAAAGCATGGTTACACGGCAAAGTGGCTGGTAGCTTTGGAATAATTATTATGCAAAATGCTAATATATAGAAGTATCAGGGAAAACATGGATCAGTGCAAGAGCCGCCGCGATATCAATGAAAAGACTTTAAAAATGGCGTTAAACACCGAGCAAACAAAGCAATCCTTGTTCCACAATGATTTTATACACGATCTACTACCCAACGACACTGAAGGTGGCTACGTGCGATGACTGATAATACAATAATTGAGCCCATGCCCTGGCAAAAGGGGGCTTAACCCTTTACCACACGATCCCGATTTTAACACTGCTTTGGAAGAAGCCTTTTGAAAACAATGTGGGAAAAGGAGAAAATGCTGGTAACCAGCATTTTCTCCTTTTCACATAATGTTTTCTTCCCTATCAAAGACATCTTCAACAGATTTGGTCACATTTAATTTGTCCTACGTTTTTGGTTTGGACAAGTCTAAATGTTTGTTGTGAGGTAAAGAGTTAATGCGTCTCTGTGATGCATGATAGCAAGCAAGCTATCAAAATACTTATGCATCCATATCTGCGACTCCTCTGAACAAACGACTTAACCATGAGGTAAAATGGTCCTTGTACATACAGGAAATTGGCCAAAAGCGAAAAGTTTCGGTTCAGATCAGACTGCACGGACTGCCTAGGCTCAGCTGATTCGAAACTTTTCGAAGATTTATTAAGCCCCCTTTTCTCAGAGCGTGATTCATATGTATGTGAATGACCGGGATGTAATAAGCAATGACTTATACTCTATACACCGAACTGTTATAAAACATTCTAACAGATGTGTAGTGTGTGCTCGCTAATTAACCCATTACCTCATTATCACAGAACAGTCTAGCCAATAGTATAAAGAGCCCATTTTTGCTGGTCCAAGGTTACTTTTTGGGGAGAAATATATCCTTTCCCGCCAAGAGAGACCTAAGATCAGACTTTACGTTCTGTGCAATCTATTCATGATCTACGTTGTCTGTAAAATGTCATTGAGTGGCACTTAACCCTTTACCCTATATTAAAGCATTTCTATATGGAGTAAAGGGTTAACAGACATGGGGTTCGATGTAAATACATGAAGACGTCTTCTGTCAGTGGTTGAAAAGGTGAAAATAATCCAGGCCTTCTGGTAATAAATTGTAATCAAGAACAGGACGGTGGTCAATCAAAGACCAAACTGCATGTTACGTGCAGTCTAACCTTGATATACGCAGACACTAAAATCTGCATTTGACGCCTGTGAGAATAAACGTGTTCATCGATATATATATGTATAGTGTTCCAGTTTTCGTACTCTTAAAAACTAAGTGCGAATTTGTACTCTTAAAAACTAAGGAACTTAAGAAATCAAAGCTTTGAAAACGCTGAAGTGGTATTTTGTCAAGGAAATCCATGTGTGGAATTAATAGTTTGAAAGAAACAGAGACATAGTGTTAAAAGTCAACCCACCAAGCAAATGAATACCTTTTCGGTTGAAGGGAGAGTATTCATGACAAAGTTTGGTTTATTTTTGTATAAGTATTCTCCATTTGATCATGAGGAAGAAGCAGGAGTAACGCCCCTTGACAGTAGGATGCATTACGAATAGAGAGAAAAACCCTGTTGATATATCGAACAAAATTAAGTTTGTTCCTGAAAACTATAATTATGAAATATCTCTAGCCTTTTACATTCAATTTCCAACATTACAATCAATAGACAGTAAGCGATATTTCCATTTTATCGTAAGTGGCTTACCAGTAGTATCACGTGACACCGGACAATCAAAGCATTATTTCAGTAACAAATGCCGTATGTCCCATTCGCAAATCCTTTAAATTTGGACAAATTCATAACTGAAAAGAAAATGACATAGCAAGGAATCTATGGAAATCAATTCTAACACAATTCAAACATATTTCATGATATTGCCTTTGAAAAAGAAAATCACAAACAGACAAAATATGAATTTTATAAAATCGTATTTAAATAAAGAGCATGTAGAGACTAAGAACGGACTTAGCCTCTGAAACCTGTATAAAATTCATAATCCTGACCATTAATGATAACCAAGGGGGTAAATTAATATGAAACAAAAGATAAGAAGAGTCAATTTAATGTGACACGTGTGTGCTTATCTGTAAGAAGCAAGTACATTACAGCTGTTCTAAAGGTCACCCACTCTGCAGTGCGATACCGAGATCAAAGGAACACCGATTTAACCCTTCATCTATTTTTTTTTTTGTAAGACTTCATTAGATACATATTTTTTATACTCAAAATGAAGCTTAAAGGAAGTTATGGAAAGTCTGAATTTTGATCTTAAGCCACGTTTCTTTTGTTCATGATCGATAACATAAGTTATTCATCAATAGGTACATGCCTGAAAGTGCAACAAGGATGTTTGATAATAGTACTTTAAAATCAGTAAATGGACTGTCCCTGTCTTTCTGAAGACACTAAACAGCTAATCAACCTTTTACCAAAGTATTTCGAGCGACCCGTGTAAAAAGGGGGCAGACGTGCTTATTTGTCCCACTGTCTGTTAATTGTCTCACTTTCTCAACCTTACACCCCCCCCCCACACACACACACACTTTCAAAAACCGAAAACTGAAAGTAATCAAGATGTAGTTCATAAACATTTGTGAAAAAAATCCGAATTTTCAAAGTATAAGCGAAAATATTTGAGGAAAAAAGGAAGGCTTGCAACATGCATTTTCTCCTGTTTCAACAATAGTTTTTTTTTTTACTTTTTAATAGACAATTACAACCATTTGACCCACGTTTATTCAATCGTCTCCATATGCTAAGTATCTGGACTAGTCCAAAGTTTTGTCGTCGGGTGAAAACATTCGCAGTAACTATTTGAAACCCTATGCCACATAACCCAAGTTTTTACGACCCTTAGAAATATAGTTTTTCAAAAATGTTGTTGAAAAGGGTTAAAATTCTAGTAACCAACCTTATTTCCTTTTCCCTTGCTATCCTTCCTAAAGAAAATTTCATTTTTAAGCCACATTCAAATTGTTATCTGCAAAGACTTCCAATTTGGGCAAGTCTCAAATTTTTGTTTCGTAAAGAGTTGGTGAAAGATTCAGTGTTATAAAACATGGGATGTGAGGGGATAACATCAATATACCTGCAATAGACCTTTCCTAATTTTATGTCTGATTATTCAACCAATGTTTGCGTAATTATGTAGCTAAGTTTGTAACGTACAGGCTCGAAGTCCAGGGCCCGTATTCACCAACCATTCTTAAGAACGTTCTTTGTCTTATTCTTCAGAATTTTCTACATTTGTAAGTAACACAACTTCTGATTGGCTAAACCAAATGGTTTAGCCAATCTGAGGCTGTGTAACTTGCAAATGTAGAAAAACTTGGAGAATAAGACTAAGAATATTCTCAAGAATGGTTGGTGAATACGGGCCCAGGAATCTGTGGTTTGATTTATTTAAACTAGTAATGTGATAATTTTTCTAAAAAATTGTTCCAGTATCTGCTGAAAGACAGAGACAGTCTACAATTTTGAATTTATAGCAAAAAACTTAACTTTGAAATAACATTTTTGAAAATCTGTATAGTTGCATGTTTGCCATGTTCATGTTTGAACTACCTTATAAGTTGACTATCGTAATAACAAAGTTTAATTCAAATTTCAAACCTTCCATTCCCTCTAGAAGAAAAAATGTTACAGATTCATTTTCAGGAAGCGAATACGTGCTATAATTATTTTCATTGAAAAGCTAGTCAAGGGTTAGCTGGGTGTACGTTTGATCTCGGTGTTTTACCGTCAAAGTGGATGATCTATTTGAGAAGCTGTTGTGTTCTTTTTAGGCACAGACGTGTCATAATTAAGTGTTTATCCCGTTTAGTCTTACGTTGATCACTTGTAAAGGTTAGGAATTGTTAAATGCTGTGACGGAGCGTAAGTCTGTTTTAATTACTGGTGCCAAAAGATGGATTTTTCTGCCTGAACATTTTTTTTTTTCAAATGCATTATGTAACCTGGGTTAACAAGTCCCACTTTAAACGGTTTATTTGCACTAATTTCTTTAGGAATGGAGGGGGTATTTGTTTATTTTAAGTTAAATCTTATCTTACTAAATATATTAAATGCCACTTTTAAAGCCGATAGTAAAACCTCAAAAGTTATTTCAAAGGAAAAATATCTGCGTATCGGATAGTGTAGATCTAGGATCAGACTGCACGTTCTTCCTGGTGTGATCTGAATCTATATTGTCTGCAAAAGGTCATTGAGTCGCACTTGGTAGCCAAAGGGCTGGTGCAGTCTGCATACAAAAAGCTCTATCAACACGCCCGGCAGGAGACAGCGCTTATAAATGATACCGCTTTGCTCTCTGAAGTCTACCAAAAATTGATAGAACAACAGTTTTTTTTTTGTTGATGTCTTCGAAAAAGATAATTGATGAAACTAACGGCACGGCCGTTTTAGGTTGTTTATTTATCGCGTTTAGTTTGTAATCTATTTAAAAAAATATGACACTTTCACTATTCGAGTATATACAGGATTGGGAAAAATTGTCGGATGGAAAGGGAAGTAACTCGTGGTGGCGAGTCAGTAACGGTTTTTGGCAAATGGTCTATTACCTTGATCTATAAATATTCATGAACAATCAAATGGAGTAGCGTGCAATCATAGGACCAACAAGCCATGGAACGAATTGGTTTTGGAACAAAAAAGCCCAAGGTCATTTGGCAAATTTGTATCATTTCGCGAGAAGCTAGTTTCAATCAAAAATAAGTATCTCAACGATCGATAGCCTCGCCCAATGTATTTTAATATGCCATTTCAAATTATATATTTGAGTGACACCGTAAAATTCATTTGCCTGAGAAAAAATGAGTTTAACTAGGTTTATTTCCTTGGGTTTTGCACAAAATGGTTGAACTAAAACTCTACAAAGTTTGGGTACGCTGTCTCGGTAAAGACTCGGTATAGACTCTAAAGAGTTTGGGTACCCTATGACAAGATGGATACGCTGGCATATGTAGAAATATGTATCATATAGAAGATCTGCAAATCAAGATTTAAATTGAAATGACGCCCTAGATAGCTGCAAATTATGAAGAAAATGGCAATATTCATGTATTTAAATTGAACTACTTTATGCCAAGTTTTATATTCTTGCGCTAAAGC
The DNA here is from genome assembly GCA_943736015.1 of Tridacna crocea. Lineage (NCBI taxonomy): Eukaryota > Metazoa > Mollusca > Bivalvia > Cardiida > Cardiidae > Tridacna > Tridacna crocea. Next base: position 24,524,462 of record OX031059.1, on the reverse strand, counting down.
CCGGGACCTTTCGGAGGTTGATTAATTTATCAGTGTCAATGACGACCGACTTTTTTTGAAAAGGGCTGAGTTATTACACTTGAAATTACGTTTTTCAGCCCGTCTGGCTTTTTTTGCGATAAAAGAGCACATAATCATTGCTTTGTCTGTTTGTATGTGGTTAGGACAGAGAACGTAGTAATGATATTCCAAAGCGTTTGAAGCATTTTCAAGCTACAAACATCCGGGATATTCCGGCAAAATTTAAGCGGGAACTACTTGAACTCAATCTCCTTCTACTGCTGTGTACCTAAACGCGATGGAGTATTAGATTCACGGTACAAAATAAGATACATGGTTATCAAAATTCAATCTTGAACTCATTGTGGTATTGTCTTCGACAAATACCACAAAAAACGGTCCGTATATTCACCAACCATTCTTGAAACTATAGTAGTCTTAGTCTTTGACTCAAGATATTTCTAAATATGAAACTGTCGAAGTTTTTGATAGGCTAAACCAAATGGTATAGCCAATCAGATAGTGTGATACGTTCAAAATCCACAACTGGACAAAGAATGTTCATAAGAGTAGTTGGTGAATATGGATCCAGATCTTTTTTGTGTTAATAAAGAAGGGGGTGGTACTGCTATATGAAACGAGCTTATTTAACCCTTTACTTTACAAGGACGACTTTTGACACCCTTAGAAAGAAGCCTTTTGAAAACATTGTAGAAAAAGGAGAAAATGCTGGTAACCAGCATTTTCTCCTTTTCCCACAATGTTTTCTACCCTATCAATAAACAGTTGCACCATTTGGGCCATATCAAAATTGTTGTCTGCCAATGCTTTCAATTCAAACAGGGCTAAAATTTTATCATCTGATAAAGAGTTAATCCAAGGAACAGGTTTTTGTTTGTACATAGTACTTCCTCCTTTTGTCAAAATGTTTTTGTATAGTTTTGTATAATGCAGGTAGTTATGTCGACTGTCCTTAAAATTTTGCAAGGATGTATCAAAGCTGTCTGAATGACGAAGTGAATTGGTATCAAGACTAAACAAGTCAACTAGTCTACCCTTCATAAAAATAATCCTGCGTTTTTTTCTGAACCTGAGAAAATGACTTTTGCAAACAGTGTCTGAAAAGGAGAAAATGTTGATAACAAAGTTCATGTATTTTCCATTTCCTATAACGTTGGAACTACTCTTGAAGAGAGAAATCAGGCTGATTTTATTGTATGCAAATGCTTTCAATAAACTTCTGATCAAGAATTAATTAATAGCTGTCGTGACTGTAAAAGTGCCTTCCATTCTAGAATGTAAGATGGAAGGAGTCAAAGAGAGCAGGTTAAAAAGCTGGTAAGAAATCGAATCTACGACCAATCGCTTTCGAGGTCTCGATAGCCTTATTCCATTGAGTTAGACCAGGGTCCGTATTTATCAACTATTTTTATGAACATTCTTTGTCTTGTTCTTCAAATTTTTTTAACTGTGAAAGTAACAGAATTTGTGATTGGCTAAACCAAATGGTTTAGCCAATCAGAAGTTCTGTTACTTTCACATTGACAAAATATTGAAGAATAAGACTAAGACTGTTCTTAAGAATGGTTGGTGAACACGGACTCAGGCCAGGTCATTATACAGAACTTCTTGAGAGAGAGAGAGAAGAAGAGATTACTTGGTAATTCAATGATCATTCTAATTCTGCATTCCGGCTCTATATTTTCTGAAAGTTCATCTGGTATCTAATATTTGACTGGTATCTAATATTGGAACTTTGCAGGTTGGTTAATTAGCCCTACCCACAGGCGAGTGTGTTACGAAAGTCTTGGATGCTTTTCAAATAAACCACCGTTTACCAACACCCCCGGACACCTACCGCACAGTCCCGAGATCATAGGCACCAGGTTCCTTCTCTACACGAGAAATTCTACGCACCATGTACAAGAACTAGTTATAACCGAAAAACAGCCAAAATGCTCATGGCGCACGTTTTGTGGTGCACGTGATACTAAGATTATAGTACATGGGTACTATGGTTTTGGCAATAATGCCTGGATAAAGAAAATGGTGAAAGCCTTGTTGAAGCACGTAAGTTCTTTGCTAACCTCTCAGTTTCTCTTCGTTTTTTTACGTCTCTGTTTGCTAGGGTGCTAGATCTATAAGTTTATATTATATTTCATGTGTCTATTTTTAGAAATGTTAAGGGGGTAAAGAAATGTCGTAATTTAAGCTGGTGGGAATTATTTCCCCGTCACAGTGAGTATTTTCCTCCTGCCGAAAATCTGGAACTACTTTTTTTGAAAAAATTGGTTATCCGGTTAATTCATTACTAGTTATAAAAGTGGCATTCGTTGACAAAAGAATCAGTGGAAACTATGATATATACTTTATTTCATCAGCTTGTGGTTAATATGGGGAAATATTTTCTTCAAAAGGGAAAGGTCCGCGAAAACAAGTCGTGCCTTACGACACTCGTTATTTTCGCATACCTTTCCTTTTTTGGGCAAATATTTCCCCATAATAACCACAAGCTGATGAAATAAACTCTATTTCTTTGACTTTCGAGAAAAATGCCATCCCCATTTATTCAACTCTTTATCAGACGACGAAACTCTAGGCTTGTCCAAATTCAAACCATTTGCAGAAGACAATTTGAATGTCTCCTGAACAATTACATTTTTCTTTGAATGAGTAGAAAACATTGTTGGTTACCAGTGTTTTCTCCTCTTCCCATGATGTTTTCAAAAGCTCTTATTCTTCAGTGTCGTTAACACTCGGAATTGTTCACTCCTTATACCAGATGACAAAATTTCAGTCTCATTCAAATCAGACATCTCTCTGTAACAATGGTTTCCTTTTCAATGAGTCCCAACCGGGGTCTTAACCATTAAAGAAAAAAGAAAAGGGAAGAAGTCTGCAGAAAATCATAAAATCGCGCTTAGCAATCTAAGAGTTAATAAGTAAACTCGATCTGGGTGAGAGCAGCATGGCAATTCTAGTATGGGAAGTGGTTTCCACAAATTGTTTCAACATAATGGAACCACTAATTGAAGAGACCTGACCTTTGTTAGCTTTTTAAGGACAGACTAGAACTAATTGAGACCACTTGCGAAATTATTGTACGTAAAGAGCCTTTAAGTACTTTAAGGTCTATCCGTGGCAGGAACTGCAGCGCCTCCAGCTGGAAACACTTCAGTCAAAATCCTGTTAGGACACTCTAAGATATTACAAACTGTGTCATTCAATATCCTCTGCTCGCATCATCGTTTTATGATCGCAATCATTTTCTTTTCCTTTTAACTCTGCAGAAAGAAGATTTCAATATCATTGTCGTAGACTGGAAACAGGGAGCACGTGACATGAATTACCTACAGTCTGCAGCAAATATACGTGTTGTAGGGGTACAAATAGCTCAGCTTCTTGAAGTCCTCAAAAAGGTCTATAGAATAGATCTTGGAAGTGTCCATCTCATAGGACACAGTCTGGGTGCGCACGCAGCCGGATATGCCGGGGAATACTTGGATGGGATTGGTCGAATTACAGGTAAGGTACTTGATTGAAAGCTTTAGCCAATTTTTTATCTGTTAAGTATCTAACACAGTTTTTTCAGATTATTTCAATTATTTTGCTTTGAAAAGTATATCAGTCCATGCTTTCCTGGAGTTCTTTTTACCTGCCTTTCGAACAACATTTTTTCAAAGCCGTAGATCTGCTGCTGCTGCTTTAAGGATGGCTTAATATTTGGTGCCAGAAATCAAATTTTAGTGGAGACAAAAAACACGTTATTTCTGATCGAAAAGCATTTTTCATCTGATGTCTCGGTGTAAAGGGTTTGGTTAGTAATCCGTGTTAAAATGCATTACTTTGGCATTTCAAAATTGGCGCATTCATTTTGCAATGGGGAAACCGGTTTAGTCTTAACCCTTTCTCAAACAATCCATGGTTTTTACTGGTCTGCAAATAGTAGCCTTTTAAAAACATTGTGGGAAAAGGAGAAAATGCTGATTACCAGCATTTTCTCCCTTTCCCACAATGTTTTCTACCCTATCATAGACAGAAATCATCTTTTCAGCTAGAGTTGAATTGTCGTCTGCAAATGCTTTCAATTTGGTCTAGTCCAAAAATTTGTCGTTTGGGAAAGGGTTCAGACAGTGTTCATGACATCATCGCACTAACTTAAATACATACATGCCTCATTAATAGTTTTCATTCATCATTTGTAGGTCTTTGTGACTGAATGCTAGCTCGGAAATAAAGAACAGTTTAACTTGATGCCCAGTTAAGACCTTTTTCCTTTACTTACATGTATCTTTCTTACAAATGAATGGATAACAGGGTATTAGCTGTCTCTGTCAAGCACTGTTCTTTAGCGTATAGCAATTTGGATGTATTATTTATTATATTAGGTGTAATTGTATCGTGTAATGGAAATTTTTACCAAGCAGAAGAGTATTTGTCAGAACAAGCCAATAGAGCAATACTAGTTCATATATTCTTTGTACGCTTTTTTAGATAATGAGGATTTTGATGTAAGAAATAGGCTGAAACTATTCGATTCTATAATAATTCCAATAATGTTTTACAGTTCTGAGGTGTGGGGTTTTCGTAAGTCAACTGTTGTAGAAAAAAGTGTACGAGAAACCTCCTTCTGAAACAGAGTGGTTCAACCCAGGGTCTGTATTCATCAACCATCATTAAAGACGTGGTTTTGTTTTATTTTGTGCAAGACCCCAAGTGTGAAAGTAACACAATTTCTACTTGGCTAAAATAAATAGTTTAAGAGTTGTTGGTGAAAAGGTACCTTGATTTCTATGTTCCAGGTTTGGATCCGGCAGGCCCTTCTTTTGATGGCACCGATCCAGCAGTGAGACTTGACGACACTGACGCAAAGTTTGTCGATGTCATACACACTGATGGCGAACATTTAATCAGCCTTGGTATTATTATTATTATCATTACCATTATTATTATTATTATCATTGTTGTTGTTATTATTATAGTTATTATTAATGTAGGCGCAAGCTGCTTCAGCCTCATAAAAATTCCAGACGTCAGAATCACAGAATTTTAAAAGCAATTGCAGAAAGCAAATTAAAACTAGCTCAAGTGGTATAAATTGTGCTTGAAAGACCAGAAAACACTATTGGAAAAGGAGAAAAGACTGCTTACCAACTTTTTTTCCCTTTTCCAACAGTACTTTCAAGAGCTTTCGTCTTCAGGGACTATTACACCCGGGACCGTTCTGGATTAAAAGACCCGCAACATTACATGCTAAATTGCAAAGACTGTAGCTGTAAGATCAATGTGCAATAAATAAACCAACATTTTCTCATATTTCTTGTAGAATATATGGTTTTAATAATAATAAAAAAAAGAACAAGTTCATTTTATTCTATAGTGTTTGTCTGTTTATGTTTGGTCCAGTGAGAGATTATAGGAAAACTGAAGTAATCATACATTGAAAAAAAAAATGTTTTCCAAGGAACGCAAAAGTTATTCATAACACTATGTACTTTCCCCTTTTTATGTAGGGTTTGGTATGATGACGCCAATAGGTCACGTGGACTTTTATCCGAACCGGGGTAGAGACCAGCCAGGGTGTCCCACAACTTACTATGCTCAAATGAGTCGTTTATTGTCCGGCGATTTCGGTAAATCTATCAATCCATGTCTGTCTTTCTCCTAACTTCTGTCTGTCTGTTTGTCTGTCTGTCTGTCTTCTAAGTCCTCTGCCACAATCTTTTTTTTTTTTGTGATTCGTGTGTCAAATCGTCAATCCTATCCAGTATTTATACTTTACAAGAACATGTTTTCAGTGTGTCTGCTGCTAGTTTGTTAAAGAAACTAATGGGTTGGGAAAATACAAGCGGCGGTTTTAGCTTTGCATCTGTTCTTTCCCAGCATAGGCAGCAACAAATGCGTTGGTCTCAGACCGCATCTTCCAAATACCACGCCGCCTATTTAGAGGATAAATGAAGTAAGAGCACTGGATGCAAAATGGCAGATTGAGGAATCCCAAGTTTCAGTAGAAAGAATTGTTGATTTCCATTTACATGTACTTCTCGACTCCTCTGGTTGTGCATATGGACGAGCCCCCCCCCCAAAAAAAAAAAGCTGTTAGTTATGTTACGGTGAATCACTCATTGTTCTTTAAAGTTTAGTGTCACAAGGAGCCTATGTTTAACGTCCCATCTCCGAAAGACTATGAGTTTTGATGGCTATTCAATGGAAACACTTATAGTTCGTCTTTTAACCATATTCACGTATTCCAGTCCTCTGCACCAGTAGAAATGATTTGCATATATAAGACATGCACGAATACATGTGAGAGCATGGCCGTTTATACGTGTGTGTGTGAGATACACGCGACTCGTCTTTTTTAAGGCACTGCACGAAGCATTCTTGGGCGAAATGAAGTACTAAAGTGTTCTTTGGTCAGAAACTATATGGCTAAATCTAGACAGACTGCTGCAACAAGTACATGGTTCATGAAACCAAGATTCAAGTTTTCCTAGCTTACAGATTGTGGGTAATTTTAGACTCCAATAATGTAATTTACATTGCTTGATTTTCGTTTATTTATGTCACAACCGGTTATCCAATATGGGGACGCTCCAACCGCCCCAGACGACTGTTAGTTATGTTTTACGAGTAATAGTTCAAGATACAGGACGAAACCCTTCCTGACTTACACTTGGTTCTTTACGTGCTCAATGTACAGCACTGCAATACAGGACCTAATGTCTCATCCGAAAGACTTATCATTATTTTTTGGTAGCCATCCATTGGTTTCGATCCTACACCCTCAAGTGGCCCGATAGCTGGCGTTTACTAGTCTCATTGTTCTAGCACCTGAGCTATATTTGGGTTGGCCAATTTTTAAAAATGCCCAAATGTTGTGTTTCTATACGCCGGCTAAATCATATGTATACGCAACACCCTATATCAAACATGCTTTAACACTCGGAAAGAAATGGGCTTTCAGGTGGAAAACGAACAGCACGTTCATCTGAGCCGCCGGTAGCTTTCTGTCAAGATCTTTTGTTGGAGAGAAAGGGGGGTAAGTGTGTGGACCCAAAAATGTTATGTAGACTAATTTAATTTTCGTATTCTGTTTCAGAAATCATGAAAAATTTTGGATGCAGTCACTCCCGTGTCCAGGACCTGTACACAGAATCCATCAACAGTGAGTGTTCTTTTAAAGGCTTTCCTTGCACAACTATCGGCAAACCGGACAACTGCACAACCTGCGGTACAGAAGGATGTGTTTCTATGGGCTTTAAACTAAACTGGACACCAAACACTGGAACTTATTTTCTTTCCACGAATGGCAACTCTCCATATTGCATAGATGAAGCGGAAGCTTCTGGTAGCTGGAGTTCAGCCGAAGTTGTAAGCTCTTCTGGCGCAATAGACGAAAAAGTGGACTTTTTCTGGCGGTAATGAACACATAACCAGCCGTCTGATCTTGTATCAAAACATTCCACTTGTTTAATCAAGCAGACTAGATAAGAAAAAAAACTTTCTGGATTTCGGTGAATCTTCAACCCTTCGCAAGAGTTCTGGTTCATCTATTGCGCGCTGAATGTTTTATAGTTTGTTTTTTTGTTAACCCTTTACCAAACGACAACATTTTAGACGAGTCCGGATTGAAAGCAACTGCAGTCGACACGTATGTCAAACATGGCTTCTAAACTGAAATTTGCCCTTGGTAGTGTATTGAAAACATTGCGGAAAAAGAAGAAAATGCTGTTTATCAGCATTTTCTTCTTTTCCCACAATGTTTTCACAAGCCTTATTCGTCGAGGTAGTTAAAACTTTGGGATTATATGGTAAGGGGTTTAGTCATACCATTATGTATTCAGAGCAACTACGCAATGCAAATATTTTTTCATACACATATTTTGATTTTTTTTTGTCTTAGAACAGGTCGGCGCATTGATCTCAAGCCGTTGAGCACCTGTGGTGCAATCGATAGTGTACAGGACTTGAGAGCAGGGGTCGCAGGTACGAATCCCCTACTCTACGAATTTGTTTCCAAGGACTTTCTGCTATTCATTACGATAAGATTCATTTATATTATATTTCATGTGTCTATTTGTAGGAATGCTATGGGTAAAGAAATGTCGTAATGTAAGCTGGGGGGAATTATTTCCGCTTCACAGTGAATGTTCTCCTTCTGAGGAAAATCTGGCACTACTTTTTTTTTTTAAATATCGGTTATTCGGTTTATTGACTTTAGATCACTAGTTTTAAGGGAAAGGTCCGTGAAAATAACTCGTGCCTTACGTCATTCAATATTTTCACAAACCTTATCCTTTTTCGGTAAATATTTTCCCATATTAACCATATTAACCCCTTAGCTGATGAAATAAACGCTATCTCTCTCACCGCTTATCATTGTTTCGACGATTTTTATGTTTGATAACAGCCAGTGAAAAATTTTGAGCAAAGCAATGGTGAAAGAAACTTCAAAAAGGAAAGACAGGCGCAATGGCCGCTTTCGAGCAGTCTGACCAGGACTTGTTGCAGTTCCCAGATGGGCCCTAGCTTTTGTGTGACAGGTTAAAGAATAACTAGCAGATAAATATAAGCAATGCAGATGTTAAAATGCACTTAAATCATAACACTAAAATTATGCAAGTCATGATGAAGATGGTAATCATGTTATTGTAGGGTGGGTTCAAGTGTTAGTCGATGGCAGCAAAATTGAATAGTAGGTCAAAAGTTGCTATATTTTTTGTTTACTTTTTCATCTGGTTTTTTTTTTTGTTGTTGTTTTATTTTCACTTCTCTTCGGCCGATTTACTCTTGGACCAACTGTGCAATAACAAATGTTTACAATATTTCATGTATTGAAATGAATACTTCCTTCATGAACAATGACTATTATCCTTATATGTGAAAATAAATTTCTGCTTTTTGCTATTTCTTCCATAAAACAATTCATTTATCATATAATTTCCCTTGCTTTCAATGTAAGACAAACGTTTTCAACGGTCGTTTCCATTTCAATTTCCGACCACGTGATTTCTTTATTATGATGGTGCCACATTCGGCATACTTCAGTTGATGTAGGTACGGAATCGGCCGAGTTGTGACGAGTGGACGGCGCCAATGTAAGTCGTTTAGCAACGACATAAAGAACCTTGATGAAGTTATTCACACCTATCTATCTGTCGGTGAAACTTAAAACGGAATCGAGAAACCCCGTTCAAAAAATGTATAAAATAATTGTCTTCTGAAGGCTGTAGGTATTGTTACGGGGGATAGTGCAAATAAAGGACAAAAGCCACCCTAAGTTACGCCTGGTTCTTAACGTACTTGGGATATCGCAGCGTCACGCGAGACCTCGGTTTCACGTCTCATCCGAAAGACTATTGGTAATTTTATATGGCCAGCCCTGGCGATCATACCCACACCGTTAAATAACCTGAATCATTAAGTTTACGAGTCTACCTGAGCTTTGCAGACTGGCAACGTTACACATGGTCAGACATTTTAGCCTCAGAGTCTAAAGCCAAATAAAACCAAGCATACATTGTCAATCTATACAAATATACGATCCGAAATAATTACCATTGCAAGGATGCACTGGTGCAAAATGTCCCTGCAAAGAAATAACTGGAAATGACGTATCAGACTTCTTGTTTTGTGCATTCTGATCTCGATCGACACTGGACGCTAAGACAACTATAGGTGTAAATGGCACGTTCTGGATTAACCCCTACCCTGCTAAATGACTAAAATAAAATTTTCATTCGAAAGAAAAAAACAACATGTATTGCTATTTTAAAGTCATGTTTTGTGGAATAGTATCTCTTAATCGGACTTCGTAGATCCAAGATCAGACCGTACGTTCTGTGCAGTCTGATCTTGATCGACACTGTCCTCAAAATGTCAGCGAGTCGCGCCTAGCAGCTAAGGGTAAAGAAAGTTACTTTATTCTGAATAAGGGAGACAACTCTATTCAAAATTATTAAGTTGGTCTTATGTGCTAGTTTCCCTTGATGACCCCCCCCCCCCACCCCCGCCTTTCAACTCTCTCCTTACTGCTGACGCCACTAGAAACGTTTGTGAACAGTTTAGATCAAGATCAGACAGCACAAAACGTGCTGTCTGATTCTGATTTACACTGTTCATTATTTTTTTTTCTAGATAAAATTTCCAAATTGTCTCTTTGTGTTACCGTGGAACTGTATCTATAGCCAATGAAAAATTATGACCTAATTGCTTGGCAATGAAAGATTTAATTCATTCACAGTAAAAAGCTTATTATAAACTCGATCAATCGAAAACAAACTTGATGTTCCTGCAGACTTAAAGTAGGGCCTATATAGAATACCGAGGTTACTGTCGCCTTCATTATTCCAGTGAACCGTTGAAGGGCTAATAGATAAAAAAAAAAAGCCGCTCAGGCACGCAACGTTTTGTTTAAGTACGAGTGTATGTAAGAATATTTCGTATTTAAATCTAACAGTATGGACTAGAACAAGATCTGATTTGAGTGTTACTACATGACTTTTTAATCTATGAAGCTTTTAGAAGCCTTTTTTCTCTCCTAGTTCTTAAAACTGTGGTTTGTTTAGTAGGTTAAAGTGTGAAATCGCTGAAAAAAAAATGGAGACGTAGAAATTATCATGAAACACCAACACCAAGGACAAAAAGAAGAAACAATGGATTTTTTTTCTTATTTTCAAATGTTGGTCATTACATACATCTGTGACTGAAATCAAAGCATACCAACTAATCTCATATATCAGTCATATTCTGAAGAAAAAAAAAGGTGGCTTAAGGTAAGGGACCCGTAATACTTCTAGTGCGGCATGGCATAAAATTTCTTGACAGTTGATAAAGACAGATTTATACAGATATAATTCTTTTGCATATTTCTAACCGACGAGAAATTCCTTTGATGTCTATCTTGACTTTATTTATTTTTTTTTATACTTTTGTTAGTTTCCAGAAAAGGGAGGTAATTGTCATATCCCTTTGTAATGAGAATATAGTGATTTTAGATTAATTATAAATGATCATTTTAGAAATTACATAAACGAAAAAGTGGCTCGGTAAAAGTAATACAATAATACCCATTTTTAATCTTAGCAAATTTTGTATGATAATATTATAGTGGAAATAGCTGTTTTCTACTACGGGTCCAAGCTACGTTCAGGTATTCCTACCCTGAGGCGGGACATCTACTTTTACTTTAATTTCACTCTGGAAATACATGTACGATATCATTAAAAAAATAATCGCGATTGTAGCATCTAAACTAAGCCACTTTTGGAGGTGTTACCTTCATAGAATTATCATTTTCAATATTAAAATGAATATATCCTCAATTTAAAGGGAGATTATTTTTACCTCCCTTTACAAAAAGGAAATTGAAGTATGAACGGAAAGCTTTTTAGATAGTCATTTAAAGAAGTTCTTTAAATGTATTTAGAACTATTGAATGACTGTAAATGCTCAATAATCTAACCAAAAAAAACCGCCATGTTGTTTGGAAGGGGGGAGGGGGGAGGCAGACCTATTGCATCTCCGTGGTACAGGCAGGGATCTTATATAAAATCCCTGGTACAGGGTACCACTGAAATCATCATATGACCGCGGATCTTTAAAATCCATTTAGTCTAACCATCAACCGAACTATGAGGTAAACTGGTACATTGACATACAGGAAATACTGCTAAAGCGAAAAGTTTCGGTTCAGGTCAGCCTAGCCGGACAGCGCAGGCTGACCTGAGCCGACACTTTTCGCAGATCTTGCATTTAGCCTCCTTTTCACATAGTATGGCCCTTGTATGTAATTAATGTTTCCGTCAGAAAATTTAAACAAAAATAGTCATCGAATGAGTTTTGTGCATCCTGTTCTTGATCTACATTGTCCGCATAGTTAGAATCTATGGTACAGCTGCTTACCGGGAGCGAAAGGAAAGGGTGATTTATTACAAAGCCTACTCATGTTGTTTTAAAAGTGCATGCATGTAAGGCTATTGTGTGGTCGGTAACAGCTGCTTTATCTATTATCTCAAGCTCGAATTCAGCGCTACTCATTCCATTGACCGAATTGATTATTTTACGTATGGATAACTTCACAGATGAAGCTTTTGTAACACACTTTCTGCGAGGATGATTTTGCCTCATTTAGTAAATTATACTCTTTCTGTTCCTCTCACTCTCTCTCTCTCTCTCATCCACTCATTTAAACCGGAAAGTTAACAGGATTTTTATAAAAAAAAAAACCTCAGTTCTAAAAAAAAAAAACAATTCTAGCTAGCCTTCACTTCAGAATTCTTTTCGTGTATTTTCTTAGTCAAATGAGCTGTAAGTTTGTCTAGGGAGGTAATGAGATACTTGTTGAACCTTGATTTTGGTTAGTCGGACGGAAACGCTAATGCGCATGCGTATATTTTTCTCCAGGAAATGAACGAAAATAATTTGACAGGCGTCGGTAGAATGTAGAGATTATCAACAATATTGAGTGAAAAAAAAAGGTAAGTTAGAACAGTGAATAAAATTGTAAATTATATTGAAGTAACAAGTAGGCAGTGTTGAAAGAATTACATCTTGCGTTGTAAATGATTTAACATAGTGGGTGGAGATATATCTACAACGATTTGTTTGTGTTTTTATTCACGAAGTTGTTTTTTCCTTGAAATATCAGATTTTGTGTTTTGACGCTTATTAGTGTTGATACCTTTTGTATTTTACTCTACTAGCTTCTGTAGACAACTTTCTTCCTTTTACTCTTCTCAGCTGCACTTGATACTCACCTTCTTCTATCCTGTTTACCCATGTGGAAAATCAAAAGGATTGAAGGAGATTAACAAGCATGCTGGTTTCCTAATATGACAAAAAACTTAGTTATTGGTACACAGAACTGTCCAGACCCAATCGAATACAAGCTATGGAAACGATAAACAAATAATAAATAATGACATGGATTAACCAGGGTTCCAGCTGGGCTTCGCATTAGTACAGATAACTGTCCCCAAAGGCAATGTTACTTTTTGACTGGTTGCCTCTGGGTACAGAGACAATCCGGACAAAATCAGTTGAAAGCTCCGCACAAATTTTGTGCGCAACTTTGAACTCTTATAACTTCACAAATAGAGCACAAAACTAGGATTTCAACATACTTGTTGCTTGTGTATTCAATATTCCTTTGTTTGATACTTTCAATTAAAACGCTGATCAGGAGTAAAAATCATACATTTCATCAGTTACTCATGTTGTTTACGTTCCCATAAACTACAAATTTCGTCAGTGATTTTTCGGAGATGCATGCACTACAAATTTCGTCAGTGATTTTTCGGAGATAAACATGTTATAAACGACTTCTACAAGCTCTTTATCACGGTGTAGGACCGGAAGTGTACAGTGTTCGAGATTGTATGTCATGTGGGATTCTGTACAGTGGTGAAATGTCACTTGGTCGTTGAAAATTGCAAACACACGGTAAGTCAAGCTGGTGATTTTTCATTTATTTTGATAGCTATTATAGAACCTTCATATCCAGTTGTTTGTTTGTTAATCATAGACCGTATCAAGAACACTCATGTGCTCTGAAAAGCTTTCCTGGAGATATGGGGATGCCTTGATCATGTAACCATATTAAAATACAGATGATTTTGTCTAAAAACAACGGTGTATTTTGTTTGATTAATCATCCTTAAAAGCTTTTTTGCTGAACGGAAAATGTATAGACAGTTTCTTTATTCACTTTTGTTTGAAAGCATGTAAAGAATTGGTAACAAAATCGACTACAATCCTCCTAATCGTTTGTTTAAAATGGCATGTCAACATAGGGAATTTGTACTGTCACTTGATAATCTGTTGTACAGTCACTTGAGATCTACACTATTTTATACAAGTGACAGTACAAAATTCTGTTGGTAGACATGCTGGAATTTCGTCATTTTAATCGCTTTTAAGGTCACAACTTGGAACTTGTTGATGAAAAGAGAAAGCAGACACATCAGCAGACCTTTTAATCGTAGAAAGAACTCTCGTGTGCGCTAAGGCGAAAATTTTGCTATTTTTTGTAGTCAAAAATTATTTCAATTTTCTCACATCAAGATGATCAAGACATTCTTATTGCTATAAGGAGGTTGCATATTGCACGATCAGGTGCCTGGCATGTTTAATATATATCAAAAGTACATGTGGATGGAAAGAATCCAATCAAATATAAAAATAAATGAAAAAAATATTAACTTCACTTACCGTGGAAACACAGTTTTCTAGAATCAAGTGACATTTCGCCACTGTACAGACTCCCAAGTGACATACAATATCAAAGAATGCACACTTCCGGTCCTACACTGTGTTTATGTAATGAATGGTTTAAAAATTTATTTTTTGTCATGTTTATTACTAAACGTTAATTGCATTTCGCTGCAATATGGATAAAACCGACGATACAAAAAGTCAGTTTAGGGCTCTGTATTTGCTAAAGGAAAATTTACGATGGACTTTAGATGGTACGGTGTACAGCAAATGTCCAAATATGAAAAAGATCACCGGGGCGTCTCATTGTTGAGACAAGGCTTCGCATTTGGCGCCATATTTGATAGATTTTTATATTTTGATGATGATCCACTTCGCTGCAATGTGAGGTTGCATGACCGCCAATTCATGGATAAAGTTGAAGTAAATCAGAAGGAATAAACTATGAATGAGTGTAATCTAAATAACTTTACAAATTGCTGTCATTTATACCTGAGTGACAGCCTGAATAAAAATACACTTCCAATAACATACATGTAAACTTACAGCAAAACTTGTCAGTTAACTCAGGAAAACTGTAAGAAAGTGAAAGTAGGGAAAACCAATGTCCCATCAAAATCAGGAATGTTATTAAATGACTATTTAATGAATTAAAATCGGAGGTAAAATTGATACATTCTTCAGTAAATTATTATACTGCAGGTTTCCGAAATGCCGAACATGTGAGCATTGACTAATATGTGGACAGGTAAATGTTATCCTCATTTTCAAATTTTTCCATGTAGCTTTTTCTGCATTAATTTTCTGAAAGACTATTTGGTTTTAAACATTTTCATTTCTGTTTTTGTCAAAATGTAAGTAGTCCCCTCTTGAAAATTTATAATTTTTTCAATATCTCTAAATAAGCAATTTCTACTTCAGTAACAATTTTTTCTTATATTGTCTTTGTTGTTTGGTTACAACTTACAAGTACCATTCAATCTTCTGTCTGTTTCATAAAAGTCTATAAAACTTTGTTACATTTGTTACAATAGGAGAAATTGTAAGCATTGACCTAGTTCTGCTTTTGTCATAGTGGCTTTACAAACATAAATAACAGATCTTAATCTTAATACATAATGATTTTTTCCTTCTTTCATTTATTTCAAAACTAATTTGGAATATATACATGCAATCAATGTAAATATAAATAATTAAATCTGATAAAAACAAATGCTTTGCATGTTTATATTATTGCTCATCATAAAATCAAGCAATGATAATTTATTGGCCAATTCTTATTATGTCAGACCTTCTGTATGTTCATTTTAAAATTAGCACTGACTGGCTCCAGTTATTTCAATCTGGTACAAACTTTTCTCCTTTGGCGAAAGTGCTGGGACAAGAAAAAAAAAGCAGCTAGAGGGAACCCTGATTAACCCTTTACCAAACAATCCCAGATTTTTACGACCTTCAGATACAAGCCTTTTGGGAACATGGTGGGAAAAGGAGTAACCATTATTTTCTCCTTCTTCCACAATGTTTTCTATCCTGCTGTAAACATATTCCAAGAAAATAACATTGGCTGAAAATTTGAAATTTGTTTTGAGAAGGAGAGAAGCATCAGCATGTTTTCCTTTTCCAATAATGTTTTCAGAAGCCTTCTTTCTCAGGTTTGTTAAATTTGGGATTGTGTTGAAAAGAGTTAACAAATTTAACCCATTACCACACAATCCCTACTTTTGACGCCCCTGAGAAAGAAGTCTTTTGAAAACACTGTGGGAAAAGGAGAAAATGCTGGTAACCAGCATTTTCTCCTTTTCCAACAGTGTTTTCTACCCTTCCCAGAACAAATTTCAATTTTTCAGTAATCTTTATTTTGTCGTCTGCAAATCCTTTCAATTTGGACCAGTCTAAAATTTTGTCGTGTGGTAATGAGTTAATGACAATTTTTTGTGCTCAACCAAATCGAAGGCATTTACAGATGATGAAATAAATGAAGCTCAAGTGATGATTTCTGTCTGATAAGGTAGAAAACATTATGAGAATATATTGGTACCAGCATTTTCTCATTTTCCCTCATTGTTTTTAGCTCACCTGAGCACAACGTGCTCAAGGGGAGCTTTTAGGGTCATCCTGTGTCCGTCGTCCGTTGGTCGTGGTGCGTCCTCAACAATTCTTTAAACATTGACTCCTCCTAAACCGCTGGGCCAATTTGGACCAAACTTGGCTGCAATGTTCCTTGGGAGGTCCTCTTTAAAAATTGATTGCAGAATTTGATTCCTTCTAAAACTCCGGTTGCCATGGCAACGAAATGGAATTTTTTAGCAAATTCTTTAAAAATCTTCTTCTCTGAAACCGCTGGCCAGATTTTAAAATAATTTCACAGAGATGTTCCTTGGGTGACCCTTTAAAAAAAGTGTACGTGAAATTTTGATCCGTCAAGAAACATGGCTCTGGTGAATGGGGGCTTCTTGCACTATACAGAAATGAAGGAAGTCTTAAAAATTCTTCTTCTCTGAAACCACTGGCCAGATTTTAAAATAATTTCATAGAGATGTTCCTTGGGTGACTCTTTTTAAAAACTGTTCGTGAAATTTTGATCCATCAAGAAACATGGCTCTGGTGAATGGGGGCTTCTTGCACTATACAGAAATGAAGGAATTCTTAAAAATTCTTCTTCTTTGAAACGGCAGTCCAGATTTTAAAATAATTTCACAGAGATGTTCCTTGGGTGACCCTTTTCAAAAACTGCTCATGAAATTTTGATCCGTCAAGAAACATGGCTCTGGTGAATGGGGGCTACTTGCACTATAGGGCAATGAGGAAATTCTTAAAAATTCTTCTTCTCTGAAACGGCTGGTCAGATTTTGAAATAATTTCACAGAGATATTCCTTGGGCGACCCTTTTCAAAAATTGTTCGTAAAAGTTTGATTCGTCGAGAAACATTGCTCAGGTGAATGGGGGCTACAAGTTTGCACTATATGGAAATGAAGAATTTCTTGAAAATTCTTCTTCTCTGAAACGGCTGGTCAGATTTGAAATTTATTTCATGGAAATATTCCTTGAATGACTTTTTTCAAAATTTGTTGGCAAAATTTTGATAGGTCAAGAAACATGGCTCTGGTGAATGGGGGCTACTTGCACTGTATGGAAATTAAAAAACTCCTAAAAATTCTTCTTTTCTGAAACTTCTGGTCAGATTTTGAAAGGAGTTTTAAAGGTGACCTTTTAAAAATTGCTTGGCAAAAAATGATATGTTTCCAGTATTTCAATACCTTAAAAAAAAAAAAGGGCTAAGGTCCTCTCAAAAATTCAGGTGAGCGATCCAGGGCCATCTTAGCCCTCTTGTTCTTTAAAGGCCTCTGTAACAGGTGGTGAAAAAAATCGCGGCTTGACCGGGACTCTAACCAACTGAGCTACTGAACCATATGTCGATACGGCCGCACAATGTATCACCAAATACCTGTACCTGACTACATTATACTATATACTTCCCCGCCACATGAAGATTCGTTCACGAATCCCTCAATCACTACTACCCTGTCTCTCTTAATAAGGGTTATTTACATCGGGCGCCAAATGTAACAGGTTGTGAAAAATATTACAGCTCGACTGGGATTCGAACCCAGGGCCTCAGGAATACCGTTCCTGCACTCTAACCAACCGAGCTACCAAACTACATGTCGATACGGCCGCACGATATATCACCAAATACCTGTACCCAACTACATTATACAACACCTCTTTCAGGATCATTTAAACTCCAGCTTGTATGGTAAAGGCTGAAACACAGGCTTGTTATGTGAAGGCTTGAAATGACTCCTTTTCATTTCATTTCACTGTGTGAAGGCTGTAACCCTTACCACACAATCCCTCCTTTTGACGACCCTGAGAAAGAAGCCTTTAGAAATCATTGTGGAAAAAGGAGAAAATGCTGGTAACCAGCATTTTCACCTTTTCTCACAATGTTTTCTATGCTATCAAAGCAAAGTTGCACAATTTGAGCCACTTTGAAATTGTTGTCTGCAAATGCTTTCAATTTGGGTAGGTCTAAATTTTGCAGTGTGGTAAAGGGTAAAGTGAGCAGGCAGGGCTACTGTGAAGAATTCATATTAGAAATTGGAATAGAAGATCTATGGATTAAGCAGATAAAGAGATAAAAGGATGTGCTTGGATTGAATTTGTATCTAAGTCTTTCTTGTATGGGTTAATTCATTGTAGGTCTCCCTTAGATATGACAATATCGATATTTCTTGTCTCTTGAACCCTTTATCAGACCAAAAATTTTTAGACTTGTCCAACTTTAACCTTTGGCTGCTAAGCGCAACTCACTGACCGTATGTGTATAGTGTAGATGAAGATCAGACTTCAGAGAATGTGCAGTCTGATCTTGGAACTATACTTTCTGATAAAGAGATGTCTTTTGAAAAAAAAACAAGGTATGTTTGAAAAGCACCCACCCTTTGTTAACAACACAACCCAGAGTTTAAAAGACCTGGAAAAAATCAGTTTGAAAACATTCTGAGAAAAGGAGAAAATGCTGGTTACCAGCATTTTATCCTTTTCCCAGAATGTTTTCTGTTCTTTCAAATGTGATTGTCAAATAGGGCCTATCAAAAAAAAATCTGTGTTATGGGTAACTTCCTGGCTCTCTCCAGACATTGCTGCCAACCCTATATAAACTTTTTTTTTATGCACTGTTTCCTACAAAGTTTTGAAAAACTTTCTCCTCCAGTGGTTGGAAAACATTGGATTTGTTTGAGATGGAACAACCCTGTACCAAACAACAGAATCTTAGACTGGTCCATCGTCGCAAGCCAAGGGTGACGATCCACTGAGCTACTCCACCCTTGGTGGATAGAGCTTGATTTCGACATTCCCCCATACCCATTATCATTGGTTGCAGCTAGCTTTAACTGCACAAATCAAATCGCTCGTAGCATTTCATCTTTGATAAAAGTAGAACAAAGTCGCGACCTTTCAGATAAAAATAGAAGGTAAACACGAATACCACCGTGGATATGTGCATGATCTGTGATGATTCATTAGCGAAAAAAACATAGACGAACAATATTTACAGAAAGTTTCGGTGTGACCAATCAGAGGTTTTAAGCTATATCCCAGCACCTGACAGTGGAATGCCCAAAAAAGTTTGTGGTTATTGCTTCATGATGAATTGTATTCGTAAGCGATTTGTGAAACGATATGTCATAGGCTAAAAAAAATATGATGTGAAGAGGGATAATAACCAGCAACCAATGGGGGCGTATCACTAGAATCTCGAAATCAGGCTCAATCAGCCAAGGTAAGATCCTTTTAGTGATCGTAACCTTGGCTCACGAAGATGAGACTGGTCAGTATTGTTCACATTTTAAAATGGCAAAAGTGTGGCTTAAATGATGACAGATTTGTCATTAACCCTTCTCCACACAGAAAAATTAAGACTAAGTCTTGTCCAAATTGAGAGCATTAGATATTGCATTATGTATGATAAATTAACTTTGGTTCAAATAGTACAACTTAATTGTGAAAGGGGGATAAAACCTGCGAGAAAATGCTTGTAACCAGTTGGTATCAAGCATTTTCTTCTATAGCCATAATGTTTTCAAAACTTTCTTCAGTTCTTCAGCGTCAAACAAACATGAATTTGTTTAATTAAACTCTTTACCACACGAAAATTTTTTAGACTGGTCCAATTTGAAAGCACTTGCAGACGACAAAATAAAAGTAACTGAAAAATTGAAATTTGATTTAGGAAGGGTAGAAAACATTGTGGGAAAAAGGAGAAAATGCTGGTTACCAGCATTTTTTCCTTTTCCCACAATGTTTTCTAAAGGCTTCTTTCTCAGGGGCGTCAAAAGTAGGGATTGTGTGGTAATGGGTTAAAAGAGGGTAATTGGGCTAGTTTAGTATGCCCTACAGATATAGATGTTTACTTATTCTACAATTTTATGATCAAAACCTGTCTGATGTACTGTTTATCCATTCGTACAAACAGGTACAGATATGATTCTTTACTCTGGTTGCCCATTTGATGTTAGCTTGGTGGTATAATGGGTGGATGAATGGATGGGCACATGAATGGGTGGGTGGATGGATGATGGATGGATGGATGGATCATGTTATCTCCTTACCACACAACAGAATAATAGACTGGTCCAAATTCAAAGCATTTACAGAGAACAATTTCAGTGTGGTTCAAATTGCAAAATTTGTACTTGATAGATTAGAAAACATTGTGGGAAAAGGAGAAAATGCTGGTTGCCAGCATTTTCTCCTTTTCCCACAATGTTTTTGGAAAGGCTTCTTTCTCAGGGTCATTAAAAGTCAGGACTATGTGGTAAAGGGTTAATATGGGAAGTATCAACGTCATTTTGGTCAAAATTTGCCCTATTTTTTCCACCAGTTCTATGTTTTCCCATTACTAAACAACAAAATTTTAGAATGGTCCAAATGGAAAGCACTTGCAGATGACAAAATAAACGTAACTCAAAAATTGAAATGTCTTGTCAGCAGGGTAGGAAACATTATGGGAAAAGGGGAAAATTCTGGTAACCAACATTTTTTTTCTTTTCCCTCAATGTTTTCAAAAGGTTTCTATCTCAAGGTTGTAAAAATCAGGGATTGTTCGGTAAAGGGCAATACTCTAAAATACCTTTCTAAGAAGACTACCACAAGAAAAATCCAGTGATTTGAATGATGATCAAACCCAGGACCTCTCGGTTATAAATCTTGCATTCTTCCTCTGAGCTGTACAGGACCCTTGAAGTTAATTCACTTGCTGCAGAACAATCCAAAGTTTTAATAACCTAGCTGAAAAAGACTAGAATTTGAAAATATTCTAAAAAGAGAGAGAAAATGCTAGCAACTACCAGCCTGTCTGCTTTTTGCACATTGTTTTATACCCTTCCTAAAGCAAGTTTCAGTTTTCATTTCGTCTGTTATGGAAATGCTGTCAGTTTGAATATAAGAAAAAAATTGAGGTTTGGTAAAGAGATAACTCTTAATCAAACAACAAAATTCTAGACTTGTCCAAATTGAAAGCACTTACGACAAAAAACAAATAAAACTCAAAAATTGAAATTTGCTTTTGGAAAGGGTAGAAAACATTGTGGGAAAAGGAGAAAATGCTGGTTTTAACCACAATGTTTTTAAAAGGCTTTGGGAACAGGGTAATCTTGTACCTGACTGGAAAAAAAAATTAACTCTGTGTCATCCAAAGTGACAGCATTTTCAGGTGATAAGTTGAGTGAGGCTGAAATGAAAGGATTCATCTTGCAAAGAAAAGAAAATATTGTGGAAAATAGAGAGAATGGTTAAAAAGGCTTAATTAACTCTTTCAGCGCAAAATATATCAACTTGACTGTCATAGAAGGCTGAAATATAGTCCACTGAAACTGAATTTTTTTCATTTTATAGACTTAACTCTTTACCACACAAGAAAGTTTTAGACTGGTCCAAATTGAAAGCATTTGCAGACAACAAAATAATGAGACCTGAAAAATTGAAATTTGTTCTGGGAAGGGTAGAAAACACTGTTAGAAAAGGAGAAAATGCTGGTCACCAGCATTTTCTCCTTTTCCCACAGTGTTTTCAAAGGGCTTTTTTCTCAGGGGCGTCAAAAGTAGGGATTGTCTGGTAATGGGTTAACCCTTAACCAAGCAATCCCTGGTTTTTATGACCCTGGGAAAGAAGCCTCTTGAAAACATTGTGGGAAAAGGAGAGCATGCTGGTAACCAGCATTTTCTCCTTTTCCCACAATGTTTTCTACCCTGCTGGAAACAAATTTCAACTTTTGTGTTATGTTAATTTTGTTGTCTGCAAATGCTTTCGATTTGGATCAGTCTAAAATTTTGTTGTTTGGTAAGGGGGTTAAATGAACAAGGGGAAGTCTAAGTCTGATCTTGATCTCAGTATTGTCTAGAAAAACCCTGGTTTTAGCCTATGGCGCCAAAATCAGGGTTAAAGTTTCATTTTAAGAATTTTAGGCAGACAGTGGTTTGTCTTGCAGCTGAGACCATTTATTGCATACATCTTGTTTACCTCATCTTTGAATGTCTCATAATTTTGGCTCACAGAACTTTAACTCCTTCAACTTATTAATGTCTCTGTGGCCAAAGTCAATCAAAGTCAGTCCCAGACAACAGTCTGAGTCTATTTTGACCAACCACTCTTTAGAATTTCCTCATTCCTATTCTCCAGAATTATCTAGAATTAATAATGGTAGAAAGTAACACAGTTACTTTTGATTGGCTAGTTTAAATCTGATAGTTTTACCAATCAGAAATTGCATTACTTACAAGTTTTAGAAATTAAGTCTTGGACATTAAGACTGTAACATACTAAGAGTTTTACCAATCAGAATTTGTATTACTTAAAGTTTTAGAAATTAAGCCTTGGACATTAAGACTATAACATACTAAGAATGTTCTATGTGTTGTTGATAAATAAGGACTTTGTCATAACCCTTTTCCCACACAACCCCAAGTTTTAACGACCCTGAGAAGTGGGCCTTTCCAAACAATATGGGGAAAGGAGAAAAATGTGGGAAAAAGCTTTTCCTCCTTTTCCCACATAGTAAAGAAGCATTTTCAGTTTTTGGCTCCACTGGCTGAAGGCCAGCGTGCTTATGTCATGGCCCCGTGTCCGTCCGTCTGTCCGTCCGTGCCTGCATTAACTTTTATTTCAAACATCTTTTTCTCTGAAACTAACCATCCTAATTTGATGAAGCTTCATAGAAATAATCCTGCCATGGTCCTCTTCAGAATTTCTTGAAAGAATTTGATTCCTTGAAAAACTCTGGTTGCCATGGCAACATGACTGAAAAAAAAAAAATTCAAAAACCCTTTTCTCTGAAACCGCAAGGCCCAGGGGTACTGAATTTGGCATGTAGCTTTACACCTTTAACAAGTATCTTCATATTATAGGCCTGGAGTCAAAAATGGCTCTATTCCAGGAATCACAATTTTATCATGGGTTTCAAAACATGGTCACTTCAATTTAAACAATAATCAAGGGAAATGACTTTTTTTTATAAAGATTAAAGTTTGTTACTATTTACCTCCTTTGATTATCAAACTGCAGTGATAGATGATTGATGCTAGATATTAAGTTTTTTGATAGAAAATATTCTGTTTTCAGGGAGAGAGGTTCATTTTGATGCTAATAGTTATGCTCACATGCGTAGAATGATTAATTCATAGTAAGATTTCTCTCATTCAGGTTCTTTTTCCTAGAACTTTGCCTTTCATGCCAATGAATAACCTTGCTTGTATTACTTGACAGTGTTCATTGTTTTCGAAGGCCCTCTTTTTTAGGGTCATGAACACTTCAATTTGTGTGGTTAAGGGTTAAAAAAGCCAGTGGAGCGATATAGTGCCATCATGGCCCTCTTGGATTAACTCCATAGCAAACAGCAAAATTTGAAACAAGTCCAATTTGAATGCATTTGGGATTGACATAATGTAGACCAAATGATGAGATTGACTTTAAAAAGAAGTTAGTTAGTGGAATCTTGAGAAAAGGAAAATTGTTGGTTCTCTTTTTCCCACAATGTTATCAAAAGCATCGTCATTCAAGGTAAGGATAATTTTGGATTGTTTCGTAAATGTTTTAATTATTGCTTATTATCCAATTAGACACAGATTTGTCAGTCTCTGAAGCTAATTTGTACCAGGAGGTTAACTGAGTGAAGTAAAATGAATCAGAAATTTTGGCAGAAATTCTGTATGTGCTTTTAACCCTGTCTCAAACAATAAAATTTTAGACTGGTCCAAAGTCAAAGATGACAAAATAAACACATGTCAAAAATTAAAACTTGTTTCCAGCAGGGTAGAAAATATTGTGGGAATATTTCTGGTTACAAGCATTTTCTCCTTTTCCCACAGTGTTTTCAAAAGGCTTCTTTTTCAGGGCCATAAAAACCAGTGATTGTTAGGTAAAGGGGTTAAGAGGTGGTATAAGAGATACCTGGCTTTTGGTTCAGCACTCGGTCATTATCCTTAACCCTTTGCCGCATGATACCAAGTTTTAATGGCCCTGAAGAAAATGGCTTTTGAAGACATATAGGGAAAAGGAGAAAATGCTGGTAACCAGCATTTTTCCCCCCACAATGTTATGCACCCATCTAAATACAAATTTCTTTGAGCTATTTTCATTTTGTCATCTGTAAAAGTTTATGAATTGGACAAGGCTAAAGAGTTTAACTTTTACCGAAAATCTTGTTTTTTATTAGCCCTGGAAAAAGGCATTTTAAAACATTGTAGGTAAAGAAGAAATTGCAGGAAGCTGGTTTTTTCTTTCATTTACTTGAAGAAGAAATTTTTTTATTTCATCTGAGTTAAAAATTTTACAGCATATATATTTTTCAACTGAAAATGCTTGCGATTTAGACTTTTAACAGCTTTTTTGGTGTGGTAAATGATAACATTCTACATGTATACATGTATTTGTTATCTTCCTTACATTAATAAGGTAGTAAAACGGAATTGAATGCAAGATATTACTTGGTGTAATTTCCAGGAATGATAGGAATATGAATGAACAAAATTATTGAGACTTTGCTCATGAACTTTTCCATTTATCAAATAGTTTTTTGAAAGCACTGTTTTCTGGATGAGTCACCTGAACTCAGGATCATATTAATGGTTAATTAACTCTTTACCAAACGACAAAATTTTAGACTGGTCCAAATTGAAAGCACTTGCAGAAGACAATATAAACATGACTCAAACACTGAAATTTGTTTAGAGTAAGGTAGAAAGCATTGTGGGAAAAGGAGAAAATGCTGGTTACCAGCATTTTCTACTTTTCCTACAAGGTTTCAAAAGGCTTCTCTCTTAGGGCTGTTAAAAGTCGGGATTGTGTGGTAAAGAGTTAAATGATTAACCTGTACTTTAATGTAGCTACATTTTTTGGCCAGTCTAAATTTTGACCAGTTTGCTGTAAATCATCAGGGAACTGTATTTTGGCCAAAAAAATTTAGCCCTGGTATCATAATTTATGTCTTTTTCTCACTAGTTGAAATAATAATTTTCCCTCCATAACGGGAATTTCTTTGTCGACGACAAATTTATAGCAAGGACATTTGACAAAGTGGCCTCTGGTGTTAAGGCCATAAGGACAATTGTTTGCCCAAAGGGGCAATTGATTGCACTTGAACGCAGTCTGTCCATTAACTTTGTCTAAATGTTTCAGGTGAAGATTCTAGGTGTACAAAACAGTTTCTTTGTTTAACCCTTTACCAAACGACAATATTTTAGGCTTTTCCAAATCGAAATCATTTACAGATGACAAATTAAAAGTGACTGAAAATTTGTAATTTGCTTTGGGAAGGGTAGACATGGTGGGAAAAGGAGAAAATGCTGGTTACCAGTTTTTCTTACAATGTTTTCTAAAGGCTTCTTTCTCAGGGTCGTCAAAAATAGGATTTGTGTGGTAATGGGTTAAACATCATTTGATCCATGATTCCTATCTCATTTGCAAACACTTTCGATTTCGACATGTTTAAACTTTTTGTTTGATAAAGCTATGGGAACCATCATAAATCTTAGCATAAAAAAGTAGTGTTTATCATTCTCTGATGGCGATTACCAGTTGCTGATTATCATTACTCACCAGGATGTTTCCTGCTGCAAACTGGGTGTGATGGGCAATATTTAGTAACTACTTTGTTTATGTAGCTTTGTTATCTTCAGTATACCACAGATGTCTTTCAGCCACCGATGTGTCACATGGAGAAATGAGTCATCTAAGTGATTTATACATTTTTTACAAGTTTTTCTGTTTGGATGGTTCTGCAGTAATTATGTCATGGAATCATCATAGTTCTGGGTCTGTATTCACCAATTATTCTTAAGAACATTTTCAGTCTTATTCTCCAGGATTTTCCAAATTATTAAGTCAACCAAATAGTTTAGCCAAACAGAAGCTTTGTCTCATTCAAATTTAGAAAATTCTAGAGAATAAGACTGCAAGAACATTCTTAAGAATGATTGGTGAATATGCACCCAGTTGTTCTGTGTGTAGTTGCCTGCATTGTCATAATTACCGGTATTTGCTGTTGTGCAAAAATCAGGGTCCGTATTCACCAACCATTCTTAAGAATATTCTTTTTCTTTTTCTTCAAGACTTCATGAAAGTGACAGTAACAGAACTTCTGATTAGCTAAGCCAAATGGTTTAGCCAATTAGAAGTTCTTTTACTTTCCTGTTGACGAAATTCTGAAGAAAAAGACTAAGAACGTTCTAAAGAATAGTTGGTAAATACAGACCCAGGACATTTTGAAATACATCGATATTTACCTCAAACTTAAAACTAATTATTAATCATGAAAAGGGGACCCATACAACTAAGACAGGTAACCATAAAAATAATTTTGATTTGGTTATGCC
Source organism: Tridacna crocea (assembly GCA_943736015.1). Classification (NCBI taxonomy): domain Eukaryota; kingdom Metazoa; phylum Mollusca; class Bivalvia; order Cardiida; family Cardiidae; genus Tridacna; species Tridacna crocea. The sequence continues at coordinate 24,497,870 of OX031059.1, read as the reverse complement.
CTGTTTTCTGCGTAAAATTTCTCAAAAAGCAACAGCAGTTGAGCATCGGCAGCCATGGATATGTTGTGTTCATGGGTTTTTGTTTTACTGCATGTGAAATTATGATAGTTTTGGAATGTATTTTCCTAACCTTACAAAACAATGCCATAGAAGTATTGAAATCTCTATAGTCATTTACTCGGGTAATTAAAGGAAAGATTTAACATATTCACCAGTCCAAAATGTCAAAGTTTTAGGCTTGTCCAGTTCCAAAGCATTTGCAATTAGGACCAATGGAATTTGGCTACATGATTGAAGTTGTTGAAAGGTTGGAAAAAGTGTTGGAAAAAGAGAAAATGTTGGATACCACAGTATTTTCTTTGCCAGATGTTTTGGTAGAATTGCCACTTTAAAACTGCAGTTTTAACCAATTGAGAATGTCCATCCTAATCATGTAGCACTACAAGAGTGGATGTATGAGTCCATATCAGATGTTAGGCTATGTTAACCTTTTATCACACAATCTTTACTTTTAATGACCCTGAAAAAAAGGCTTTTGAAAACATTGTAGGAAAAGGGGAAAATGCTGATAACCAGCACTTTCTTCTTCAGAGCCTAAGGTATTTTCTACCACAACTAGGTTGGATTTCATCATTTACCTTTATGTTGGAAGCAAACACTTTCAGTTTGGAAAAGTCTTTGTTTTCTGGTAAAGAGTTGAAAATAGACTGCTGCAAATGAGTTTCAGACAGTTACATAATTGAGGCAAAACCATAAAGAATTATGTACATGATAAGAAACAGGTGATATTATTTTTTTGTGGAAGGAAACATTAACATGCACATGTCGGGCAGCCGTCCAAAGGCACATTAACTCTCTGGGTGATGGATGAATAAAGTTGACTTTTTTCAGTTGGTTAAAATGGTCAAAATATTGCTGAAATATATATGTTATGTGGCGAGAAACTGCTGAAATATATGTTGTGTTAGTCGGAATATGTACCAGAGTAGCTGACCGTATAGATCTAAGATCAGGTCGCACAATTTCTGTGCAGTCTAATCTGAATCTACACTGTTTGTATGGGCAACTTAAGTGGGTTCTGGTGCTTAAATTGTTTAATGTTTGCAACTTTCTTTATGAGTGCTTTTGACAGTGTTTAGTATGTGTGCATTTTCTAGGCTGTTTGGCTTGAATATAACTATGTAACACAATTGTGGACATAGAAGTTCTTGGTCTGCTATTAATAGCTTAATCTGTGCTTTAAGATTAAAATTTACAAATATTTGAGGGTGCTGAAAAATCAGCATAACGGTATATTTATAAGTGTGTTTCTTTTTTATCAATTGAACGCCTTTTGTGTGTTTGCCATGGAAGACAGTGAGGATTTTTAGGCTATTCCGAAAATAGAACTTGAGCTGTAGGATTATTTGCTGAGGATAAATGACTCTTCAACCCTGTTTAAGGGGCCTGGTCACACAAGGTAATGTTTTGTAAAAAAGAAAATTATCTTTAAGCCATTACCACACAATCCCTACTTTTGGTGACCCTAAGAAAGAAGCCTTTAGAAAACATTGTGGGAAAAGGAGAAAATGCTGATAAACAGCATTTTCTCCTTTTCCAACAGTGTTTTCTACTCTTCACAAAACAAATTTCAAGAATTCAGTCACTTTTATATTGTTGTCTGCAAAATGCTTTTGATTTGGATTAGCCAAAAATTTTGTCGTTTGGTAATGAGTTAATGGTTTGGGGCTGTATATCCATTAACTAGGTGCTCAGAAGGGCTCAGAATTTAAAACTACATGTAGTTGAATGGAGAAGCAGTTGCAGACCACAAGTTAAATGTGGCTTAGTTGATGAATTTGTATTTGAAAAGGGTATAACACCTTGTGGGAACGAACGAAAATGCAGGTTGCTACCATTTTCTTCTCTCCCTTTAGTAGTTTCAGAAGCCTTCTTCATTGGGGTCTTCTTTAGTAGTTTGTGGGGTAAACGAATGGTGAATGGCATAAAACTCCACACTGTCCAATTTTGTTCCATGGTTAAATATTTTGGTGTAACAACAATCAAAACTTGATTGGACCTAGGGTGAGTTGTCATTTTTGAGCTCATGATTGCTGGGATAGCCAGCTGGATATCTGACACTTAAGATGGTCCTTATTTTGTCCAGAGCTCCTATGCATTAGTTGGTGTTTAATAATTAAAAATTAACACAGCCTAAGGAAGCGAAACACTAACTGACTTAGTGTTTAACCTTTGACCTCTGGTACAACGGCCAGTGAAATCTTTTTGTGGTGAGGTTAATGTCAAAACGGAATGACTGACTATGATATGATAGCCATTGAAATTCTTTTTCATGTAGCGCATAGTGGTGGGCCGATGATCGACTATAGTCGAAAGTCAGTTGGTTTTGGCTTCCGATTCTGATAATCGATTGAGAAATCCCTGAATCGATTGTAGTCGGTTGCTAAGCTGGCTTAGTGCCAAAACTTGAATTCTGGTTTTTAGCGCTTGGTTTTGTGACTATTATTAATCACAATCTTGGATTAAACATAGTGGACAATGAACATGAAAATTGGCTAAAAAATGAGAAACAAATCTTAGTCCATGAATGTCTTTACAAATGTTGACAACTCGGCAAGCTTCCCCGAGCCCGGGTTTTGACATTTGGAAATTTGAAATGACCTGTCTTTGACGGTGAAAGATATCTGCCTAAATGTCAATCTGAGGCATGAAATTATAGTCTAGAACTTCATATAACCTAGCTTGTGTGCATCTGGCATAAATATGGGTTAAACACAATCAGTATAAAATGCGAAGGACACCCGGATGATAATGAAGCTGGCGAGTCATTTATGACAGAATAACGAAGGTGTTATTCCTCTTATCTAATGTAAAGTGACAGTTTTTTAAGTTACTTGCTATTCAAACTGACTAAATGATGTCAAATCATGTAGTAATACTTCTCCAGAAACTAATTGTCAAGAAAAAATAGATCGCCAAAAAAGCGCGAAAACCCATGACACTACAATGAGCAGCGTGGCGTCGTCCGATCAGGGGGACTTCAAACTATCTTCTTATCTTTAATAATGAATTTTAAAAGTGAATTTAGACAAATTTCTGAATAAAGTGATAAGTGGAAGCCAAAATTCTGTTCATGAGTGGAAATAGTATTCTTTTATGAAATGAAAATAAAGTTCAGGGAGGGGGGGGGGGTGGGGGTGTGGAAGAGGGGTCGTCTGCAAATGTTTGAACTATTAGGTATATGTCTGATTCTTTTTTCTATATGCCTAATTCTTTTTTTAAACTCATTTGGAAAACTTAGTTGTAATATTTTTCAACTGATTAAAGTGCAGAATACAACATCTTTATAAACTGAATACATGCAGTCTATCATGTTTACAATATTGTCACAGTATTTTAAGCAGAAAGGCATTCTCAGTTAAATGGAGTCTGAACCGATTGTACTATCGATAGCTAGTTGGTTTGCTCTTCCGATTACGAAGCGATAATCGATTGAGATTTTAAACCGATTGCCCAACGCTAGTAGCGCATTCATTAAACCTTGTGACGAAATAATTTACATCATGAAGTTTAATTTCCCCGCTTGATGCAATGTACTGCTTGTCCCATTTCCTGTACGTATCTTTAAGTGGGCCTGGGCAATGATAGAAGCTGATTATACCCCCAAAAACTCTGTTTGGGGGGTATATGGGAGTCAGCTTGTCGGTCGGTCGGTCGGTCCGTCCGTCGGTCTGTAGCTTTTTGTCCGCTCTATTTCTCATAAATTACTGGACGAATTTTATTCAAACTTCACAGGTAAACTCAGTCATCAAGCAGAGATGTGCATATGAAATGTTGGTTATGTTTCATTGATTTTTCACTGAGTTATGGCCCTTTCATGAAATTTCTTGTCCACTCTTTTTCTCATCAACTATTGGACAGATTTGGTTCAAACTACACAAATAGACTCAGTATCAAGCAGAGATATGCATATCCTATTTTGGTTATGGTTTATTTAGGTTTCATGGAGTTATGGCCCTTCGATAATTCTGGACAAATTTCTTTCAAACTTTATGGATAGACTTTGCACTCAGCAAAGATGTGCATATCATAAATTGTTCTTAGTTAATTAAATAAAATTTCCAAGAGCTAAGACCTTTTTTGTCATACTCTTTATGATAGTGCCCTTGCTGAATTGATGAAAATAAATTATACTTTTAATAGAATACTTTTAACACAGCTGTCCGTCCGTCGGTCGGTCTGTAGCTTTTTGTCCACTCTATTTCTCATAAACTATTGGTCGAATTTTATTCAAACTTCACAGGTAGACTCAGTATCAAGAAGAGATGTCCATATAAAATGTTGGTTATAGTTTATTGATTTTTCACTGAGTTACGGCCCTTTCATGAAATTTCTTATCCGCTCTTTTTCCCATCAACTATTGGACAGATTTGGTTCAAACTACACAAATAGACTCAGTATCAAGCAGAGATGTGCATATCCTATTTCGGTTATGGTTTATTTAGGTTTCATGGAGTTATGGCCCTTTGATGATTTGGACAAATTTCTTTTTATACCCCCCAAAACCCTGTTTGGGGGGTATATAGGAGTCAGCTTGTCGGTCGGTCCGTCGGTCTGTCGGTCTATAGCTTTTTGTCCGCTCTATTTCTCATAAACTACTGGACAAATTTTATTCAAACTTCACACGTAAACTCAGTATCAAGCAGAGATGTGCATATGAAATGTTGGTTATGATTAATTGATTTTTCACTGAGTTATGGCCTTTCATGAAATTTCGTCTCCGCTCTTTTTCTCATCAACCCATTGGACAGATTTGGTTCAAACTACACAAATAGACTCAGTATCAAGCAGAGATGTGCATATCTTATTGTGGTTATTGTTTGTTTAGGTTTCATGGAGTTATGGCCCTTTGATGATTCTGGACAAATTTCTTTTTCATACTTGAATTTTGTCTGGAGCATACCTCTAAAACTATACTAGCTAGGGTTATGAAACTTCATGGGTGGATAGATCTCATGAGGGGGAGTGCAGTGCACAGGAATCATAACTCTTGCTTGCTTAATTTTTGAGTTATTGCCCTTTGTTGTTTTTTATACTTGAATATTGTCTGGAGCATATCTCCAAAATTATACTAGCTAGGGTTATGAAATTTCATGAGTGGATAGATCTCACCAAGGGGGAGTGCATTGCACAGGAGTCATAACTCTTGCTTGCTTAATTTTTGAGTTATTGCCCTTTGTCATTTTTCATACTTGAATTTTGTCCGGAGCGTATTTCCAAAACTATACTAGCTAGGGTTATGAAATTTCACTGGTGGATAGATCTCATCAAGGGAGAGTGCAGTGCACAGGAATCATAACTCTTGCTTGCTTAATTTTTGAGTTATTGCCCTTTGTTGTTTTTCATACTTGAATTTTGTCCGGTGCATGCCCCAGCTGAACAACTTGGGGTAAGACGGGCATATCTTGTGACAATTTGCCGCTCTTGTTCAACTCTTACTTTTACACTCAACCATTCTGCATTCTGTGACAAAGACCTGTTTGGTGGCAAGGAGCTGGTGGGGGGTATGATCACGTTGAGTGATAGCTCTAGTTTTTGTCTGCTCTATTTCTCAGTATCTACTGGATGGATTTCAGGGAAGTTTCATTATGAAGTCAAGACGTGCATACTGTAATTTAGTTACAGCTGAATGATTGTCAAAGGAGTTACTGCCCTTTCATGAATATTTTTGTCTGCTCTGTTTTTCAATAACTGCTGGACAGATTTCAGCCAAACTTCATGGGAAGTTTAATTATGAAGTAAAGATGTGCATATTATAATTTAGTTGCAGTTGAATGATTTTCAAAGGAGTTATGGCCCTGTTATGAATTTTTTTTCTCTGCTCAATTTCCCAGTATGTATTGGATGGGTTGCAGTTAAACTTCATGGGAAGTTTAGCATCAAGCAAAGATGTGCATATTATTATTTGGTTATGGTTGAATGATTTTCAAAGCAATTATGGCCCTTTCATTAATTTTTTTGTCCACTCTATTTCTCAATAACTACTCAACAGATTTTAATTGTCAGCTCTATTTCTCAGTATTTACTGGACAGATTCCAGTCAAACTTCATGCGAAATTTCATTATGAAATGAAGATGTATTATGATAATGTGTTATGGTTGAATGATTTTTAGTCTGAGGTCAAGATGTGCATATTACAATTTGTTTATGCTTGAATGATTTTCCAATTACCTACAGCCCTTTTATATTTTTTTTGTCCACTCCATTTTGCAATAACTGCTGAGCAGATTTCTAACAAACCTCAAAGGAAGTTACCCTATAAAATAAATACATGTATGTGCATATTATAACTTGTTTACAGTTTAATAATTTTCCATTGACAGGTTTCCCTTTGTTTTTTTTTTTCCAAATAGTCTTTTTTTTTTTTTAATCTTTCTTTTATACTAAACCATGCTGCATTCTGTTAGAAAGAGATGTTTTGTGACAAGGAGCTGGTGGGGGGTATGATCACGTTTAATGATAGCTCTAGTTTGAATTTCGACTTTTTGGATGTGGATTCGATCGATCTGTGTCAGACTCAATTAACTGTGCAGATTCAGACAAGACAGCAGGATGAGTTGGTTCACTTGAATTCTGCATTGTTTGTCACTTAGATATACAAAAACCCCTATGATACAAAAATGAAATGGTCCAGTGATCAAAATGAAATTGTCAGATGTTTCAAATTCAGTGCTGAAAGGGCTGAATAGACACTTGTACATGTAGTACAGCACATGTCAGCCTGACAGGACAGTAGGGTGGAGTTTCCGCAATTCACTGGCGCATGCACTTCTCGCCTCAAACACTTAACAATTAAGTGGCGAACTCATAATAAATAATTATTCAGGGAGCCAGTTTTAATGAATAAGATGGACGTTTTTTCAAAATATTGGGCCATTTGATTGGTTGGCAAATGAGGTTAAACACTATGGTAGTGTCAATCATGTTTTAATGTGAAAAATGCTAGGCCCAGTGTGTGACCTTCAGTGTGTGACACCAGGTAAAGCACTGGTTCAAAAAAGTCCAAAAGTGATAATCAGCATTTTCTCCATTTTCAACAATTTTTTCTGCTCTCCTTCAAACAAAAGACTTTACATGTGCCACACTAAATACCTTGTTGTCTACAAATCCTGTCAATATATACAAGTATAATAAAATTTTTGCTATTTGGTATAGTCTGGGGAAGCCACGCCAGAACTGATCATACCTACAAAAGATATATACCTTCAAACAGGATTGGAGGAAATTAGGATTACTTGAACCTAAGCCTAACTACTATGTACAGGAAGGGAACAAAGTAAATCATAATTAGCTCTATTCATGTTTCAAACAGAAAGATATTATCCTTAATTATGTGGGTATTATCTTCAATTTATAATCCTGGATCAAACAAAAAGGCCAGTTTCCTGTACATAAGAGCTTAGCTATAGGTTCTTTTTTTATTATATTGGAAGTCTGAAACTAAAAATCATAATTCATGGGGTGATTTAATTATTATTCTACCAGATGACAGAATTCAAGACTAGTCCAAAATTGAAAGCATTTTCAGAGATTTCATTGCCATTAGGCCTAGGGCTACCAAATTTTGTATGTAGCTTTATCTTGTGAGCTTCAACCAAGATGGCCCAAGTTATTACCTTGGGGTCAAGTTTTACATGGCTTTTACAATGAAAACTTCATAGATCCAAATCTTCTTAACTAGGAAAACAAAATATAAATCTTCTAAGACAAACTAAATTGAGGACTCTCTATTAGTAGATCAACTGCACTGTAGCTCATTTCCTATGTAATTCTTTACTGCACAATAACTTTTAAGGTAAGACCTGTGTAATGCACTTCCGGTGAAAATTCTAATTGGTTGATAAATAAGGATAAATAAGGATATATGCAGAAATAATATTTATGCACATTTCTAATGGATCAGAAATTCCGTTTACGTGTATCTTGAAATTATTTTTTGAATCTTTTGTTAGTTTTCTGAAAAGGGAGGTAATTATTATCTCTTTTTGAATTGAGAATATAGTGGTTTTAGATTTATAAATGATAATTCAAAGAAGGAAAAAGTTGGAAAAATGAAAAGGTGAAAGCAGTTCAATAATACTCATTTTTAATCAAAGCTAATTTTGCAGGATGATATTAGTGGCAATAGCTTTTTTCCATTACACAGGTCTTACCTTAACATCCCAGGGTAAGAAGCCTTTTGAAAACATAGGAAAGGAAATGCTGGTAAGCAGCATTTTCTCCTTTTCCTACAATGTTTTCTATCCAATCAAAGGAAAATTGGACTGTTTGTGCCACATTGAAATTGTCATTTACAAATTCTTTCATCAGTTTGCACAAGGTTGAATAAAATTTTGTTGTCTGGTAAAGGATTAACTCATGATCCTTTTCAATGGTAACTGAATAACATTAATTTTACCTGCATTTAAATCCCTAATTTCATTACTTTTGGCAGCTTCCAAGGGACCTTAAAAGCTATTGTAACATAATTAGTCTCATATTCTGAAATTTTTAGCTCCACTGGCAGAAGGTCAGCTGGCTTATGTCATGGCCTGGTGTCATGCATCTGTCTGTGCATGCTACTGTCCATCCCTTAACTTTTATTTCAAACATTTTCTCTGAAACTACTCATCCAATTTTGATGAAACTTTAGAGAAATGATCCTACCATGGTCCTCTTTAGAATTTATTTAAAGAATTTGATTTCCTCAAAAACTCTGGTTGTCATGGCAACAAAACTGAAAAATATTGAAAATCATTGAAAATTTTCTTGTCCAAAATCATTAGGCCCAGGGTTACCAAATTTGGCATGCAGCTTTATCTAGTGGACCTCTACCAAGTTCCTTCAAATAATAGCCTGGGTTCAAAATTGGGTTACAAGTTTTGTATGGGCCAATATAGGGAAAACTCCAAAATCTGTCTGATACCTAGCCATAGGGCAAGCTTGGGCTACCAAATTTGGCATGTATCTTTATCAAGTGGGCGTCTACCAAGAGTGCCCAAATTATAGACCTGGGGTCAAATTTGGCCCGGCCCCCGATTCACAAGTTTTATATGGGCTTATGTAGGGAAAATTTCAAAATCTCCCCCTACCTAGCCATAAGGCCTTTGGGTACCAAATTTGGCATCATATCGAGTGATAGTCTACCAAGGAGTCCCAAATTTTAGCCCTTGGATTAAATTTGGCCCCGGCCTGGAGATCACCAGTTTTTATGGGGAAAACTTAAAAAATCTACTTGTACCTAGCCATAAGGCCTAGGAGTACCAAATTTTGCTTTATCTAATGAGCCTCTACCAGGAGGGCCAAAATCATAGCCTGGGGGTCAAGTTTGTCCCCACACTAGGGTTCACAAGTTTAACATAGGCTGTTGTGGTGAAAACTTAATAAATTGTCTTGTTACTAACATGATGATAAGGCCTAGGGCTACTAAATTTAGCCCTGTCTCATGGGTCTCTTGTTTTATAGGGCCTTTTATTGTGGAAACAATGAAAATTTTCTTATTTATAACCACACATTCTAGACCTGTATTACTTGGTATGGAACTTTATCTTGTGGACCTCCACCAAGATTAAAGTAATTATAGCTTTGTGGTAAAAAATGGCTTTGCTCAGGGGTCATAACTTTTTCAAATTTGTGGAAAAAGTTTGTAAGTCTTCAAGCTTGAAACTATTTGGACAAGTTTTGTAATGTTTGGCTTGTATTGTTGTTACTTATTTGCCAGTGGAGCGATACAGGGCCATCATGGCATCTTGTTATTCAGAAACAAGAAGAAATTGTATATAGTGAAAATTGGAAAGAAAGGAAAACATAGTTGTCAAACAGTATGGAAACATTAAGGGAAAAGTACTAGAAGCGGTGATGGCTTTTTACAAGTAAATGCTCCTTTGCACCAAATTTTCCAGAAGCTGTCAATTTTAGGTGCATGAAAAAAAATGTAAGTGTACATACTGTTTACTTGTAGTTATGGGATGAACATTAGATGTCTGCACTTAGCAGACATGTTTTCCATTAGCGTGAGATTCCAGGACTTAATTGTGCAGTCCTTATTGACTCCTTCACCCTTTCAGGATTTGAACCAAGATTTTATTATTTATACAGACAATGTAGAATCAAGATAAGACTGCACAGAATATTAGTGTTTATTCTAGAGCGGAATAGCAGGGCGCGCCGCCCTGCCCCTTTTTCACTCCGCCCTTCTGCCCTCGAATCTGTGAACACCCGCCCTGTTGCCCTTATCAAATACATACAAAACTTGTTTGTGTATTGTTCTGGTTTCAGAACAAACCACCTGGCTACATGGGCAAAAAACTCATCTTCATTGTCTCGGCTCTGTCTCTTCAAGCTTGCACAGTCACAAAAAGTCGCCATAAATTTCTTCCGAACTGACTATATTCATGAAATACAGCTAATCTAAGACTAAGGGTGACACTAATTATCCTTTATCAACTTCGTCAGTTAAGACAGGACAGCAGGGTGTTATAATCCTTTTCTGTCATTAACTTGCTAAACCATCCCTTTATCCCTCGAAACCCTGACTTTTTCCCCCCACAGGTACTTTAACGTCTGCTAATTTCTTTAAATGACGTCACACAATCAGTGAAATTTATCAATACTTGAAGAGTTTTAAAATAAAGCTGAATTAACTCTTATTGCAGCTGGAGATTATCATTTCGTATATTTTTTGCATAAATTACAAGTATGGATGGTAAACCAAAGTTGCCAACTATCTTGAAAGTACTCGATGTTTGCTATTCAAGCATCGGCAATTTTTATAAAGCAAAATCTGCATTGCAGTGTTCTATTTTTAGCAGTCTATTTATAGAATGGCTATGCAGTAGTACACTACTCCATCAGTAGGCCTGCCTACATATTTTGTAATTCTTTCTATGTAATAATTAAGTTTTTTTTTTCTTTAATCAGAATTATTGTCATTTCGTAAAACAGCTGAGAAGAAGGTATTTTTTTTTATAATTACTCTGGAAATATTTTGTTATCTGACGAGAAGTTAGGTAGTGGACCTGTAATAGAAAACAGCTATTTCCACAATATTATTATCCTACAAAATTTGCTAAAATGAGTATTATTGTACTACTTTAACTGAGCCAATTTTTTCCTTTTTTTCCTTCCTAGAATTATTATTTATAAATCCAAAACCATTGTATTCTCATTACAAAGCAAATTAATAATTACCTCCCTTTTCTGAAAACTAACAAAAGTATCAACAATTGTTTTTAAGAGACATCAAAGGCATTTCTAGTCGGTCAAAAATATGCATAAGTATTTTATCTATATAAATCAGTATTTATCAACTATCAAGAACTTTTATTCCATGCTACACCAGAAGTGTTACGGGTCTACTACATTAAAGGTAAGTGTGACAGTGCAACATGGGATCATAAATTACATGGCAATCAAAACCTGTATAGTCAGATTGTGTTGCTTTGAGTCTATGAGTTGATAAGAATCTTTCCTTATTCTTTTCTTTAATATGCAATTCATATCCAAAGTTATAGTTAGAACTTGTTTCGAAAAGAGTGAAGGACACTGATTTGCCTTTATCTGATATGAGAAGTCATTCAGGCAATGTTCCTCCCTGCCCCTTTTTCCTGCCTCCCTGCCCTTTTGCCTTGTCTAGAATAAACACAAAATATGCAGTCTGATCTTTATTCTACTTTGTTTGCAACTTCCCTGATGTTGACAAGAAAAGCTTTGAATTTGCTGCATGCTTACATTTTCACTGTGAATGTCCATTTCTCATTCAGTATTGTGATTTTACAAGGATGAAAATTGCTAGGTATCCAGTTTGTACTTTGTAATTTTTCTTCAAAATTCCAGGTTTTATTTTCAATAATATTACAGTTTTATGATGCATTATGTTACCATCATGTTGAATTATTTAATAAAAATGAACTGAAGATGAACTTTATATCTCTAGAGCAAAGTTCTTTTTTAGCTCAACTGATTACAAAGTGCTCATGGGGAGCTATTGTAATCTTGGGTCCGTATTCTGTCGTGCATCGTCTGTCTTCAACGTTTTCACCTTTGGTATGCACTAGAGGCCACATTTTTAATTCAATACCCAAATTCCATGAAACTTGGTCAGAATGTTTGTCTAAATAAAATCTCGGACAAGTTCGAAAATGGGTCAAAAACTAGGTCATATCTTAGAAAAACATTGTGTACACTTAAGAGGCCAGATTTTCAGTCCAAAACTCTTGGAAGTTGCTGGGCATGTTTGTCTGGATGACATCTTGAAAGAGTTCAAAAATAGATTATGTGGGATCAAAAACTTGGTCAAATCCTAGAAATAGCTTGTGTATGCTCTAGAAACCACATTTTATGTCAAAAACGCTTGAAACTTGGTCAAAATGTTTGTCTAGATAGTATCTCATATGAATTTGATAATGGGTCATGTCGGGTGAAATACTAGGTCACTAGGTCAAATCTTAGAAAGACTTTGTGTACGCTCTGGAGGACACATTTTCAGTCCAATATTCCTGAAACTTGGTCAGAATGATTGTCTTCATGATACCTTGAAAGAGTCTGAAAAAGGGTCATTTGCGTTCAAAAACTATGTCACTGGGTCATTTTCAGGCTGATACTCTTCAAACTTGGTCAAGATGTTTGTTTTGGTTATTTAAAATAGTTTGATAATGAGTAATGTCAGGTCAAAAACTAGGCCACTTGGTCAAATCTTAGAAAAAACCTTTTGTAAGCTCTAGAGGCCACATTTTCAGTCTAATTATACTCAAGAAACTTTGTCAGAATGTTTGTCCTAGTAATATCTCAAAAGTGATTAATAAAGGATAATGACGTCTGATAAAAAATAAGGTCACTAGTTCAGATCTTAGAAAAACCTTGCATATGCTCTAGAGGCCACAATTTTAGTCCAAAACACTTGAAAGTTGGTCAGAATGTTTGTCTTGATTATATCTTCGAGTTCGAAAATGGAAAATATCAGATCAAGAACTAGCTCCACACATGTTACAGGTCAAATCTTCGAAAAACTCTGCTTACTTTCTAGAAGCCTTGTTTTTAATGCAATACAGGTATCATGTAACATTTGTCAAAATGTTGGTCTTGCACCAGTTTGCAAGTGGGTCATTTCAGGTCAATAACTCATGAAAATCATGGTAGGATATTTGTCATAATATATCAAAAGAGATTGAAAATGGGTCATGTTTGAAAATTGGTCATGTTTGGTCAAAAGATTCAGGTTAGTAACTTAAGGGCCATCATGACCTTCTTGTTTATTGTTAAACTCAGTCACAAATTACTTGAACCAAAATTTTTGTTTATGAGTTTATGATCCGTACTTTTCTCCACTCTTTCCTCCGATAATTCTTTTTTTTTTTAAATCATTGTTGGAAAAGAAGAAAATGCTGGTAACCAGTTTTTAAAAGTCTGAAATGCATTTGTTTGGTAGAGTTTAATTTTCAGCCAAACTCATATTTATAAGATGTGTAATATTTTATATTTTCTATTTTCAGAGGGCATGTCTGAGCTACAAGCCACTCTAGAGTTCTCTGTGGAACTCAACAAGTTCTACAATGTGGACTTGTTTCAAAGAGGGTGAGTAAATAAATATTTGGATACTTTCTGATGCAGTAATACACAGAAGGGAACAATAGAGGATTTCAAAGACTGAAATGTCTGTCTTTGTAATGTCTGGAAAGATGTAGACTACTGTACATGTATGTAATGCCAATGGTGGCCTTTTAATTTTCTACCATCCGTTGGTTTAGGTTTATTAGCAATTTTATGACTGCTTCTGTGATTTTGGTTCCACCACTCTTTGTGTGTGTGTGTTTTTTTTTAAAGAGGCTCTTTGACTATTCTGCGAAATCCAAAAACTTCAACTTAATATTTCTCTGTCAAAACACTTTACAAAGATTGAAAATTTATTGAATTAACATAGGAAGATTAAAACTTGATCTTGGACTGAGCAAGGTCATGGTTTAAGGATTGGTTAAGATTATTGTAGTCTAATTTGTTAGTCATGCTGAGAGTATCTGTGCTTTTTTTACAAGAAATTTCAGATGTAGCTTCATTAAAATGGCATTTCTTGATACGGAGTTGGCTTAAAGCTCTGGCCCTAAAAGACACAGTGCTTTACTACATGATCCCGAGTTTAAACGACTCTTTGAAAGCAACCTCTTCAAAACCCTTTAGGAAAAGGTGAAAATGTTGGTAACAAGCACTTTCTTCTTTTCCAAAAAGCTTTTCTTTAATTTCACAGACAGTTACCATCATTTTTGCAAAATATAATTTGTTGTCTTCAGATGTTTTCAATTTGGACTACCGTACTCTAAAATTTTGTCATTTGGTAAAGAGTTAATTCTTGTTCTCATTGTTTTTAAAAGTTTTCAGCTGAAATTGAAAAATGCTGTGGGAAGTAGGTAGCAATTTATTGTAAGACAATATTGTGTTCTAACAATCCTTAGGAATGAGATATTTGAAAACATTAAATGTGAGAAAAAAGGAAAAGCCTTGAATTTTGATTAGTCAAAACTTTCATCATTGGGTAAAGATTAACTCTTTACCAAATGACAAAATTTTAAACTGGTCCACATTGGAAACACTAGCAGATGACATAATAAATGTAACTGGAAAATTGAAATTTCTTTCCAGCAGGGTAGAAAACATTGTGAGAAAAGGAGGTAACCAGCATTTTCTCCTTTTCTCACAATGTTTTCAAAAGGCTTCTTTCTCAGGGTTGTTAAAAGTCGGGATTGTGTGGTAATGGGGCAAAGAAATAGAACCTTTGAATTGTCTCTTCATCAAACAAGGCTCAGATAATTTCTTTTCAATGATTGATGTAGTCATTGCATCAAGACTCACATCTTCACAAGCCAAGGCTGACGATTCACTTCACTACTCTACCCTTGGCGGATCAAGCTTGATTTTTGCATTCCCCCAATAAGCTTTTTTATTGAATGCAGCCAGCTCTAACTGCAACGAATGAAATCGTTCGTAGCATTTCATCTTTGATAAAAATAGAACAAGATCGCTACCTTTCGAATAAAAGGTAAACATGGAAACCTACATGGATGTCTGCTTATGGCTTTATGTGTTTTTGTAAGCGCTTTCTAAAACGATATTTCAATGGCTTTTAGAAATATGATATAAAGGGGGATAATGACCAGCATCCAATAGGGGGCGCATTGCAGGAATCTTGAAATCAGGCTCTATCAGCCAAGGTAAGATCCACATAGTGATCGTAACCTTGGCTCGCGAAGATGCAAGACTCATTCCTCTCAGACCGTTGACCATATTTTCAACAAGGCTTATGTGGGAAAGTTGCCAGATGCTGTGAACAAATATTGTCTTGAGAACTGGTAAAAGAAACACCAGGAAAGCATAGACAGGTGCAGTGGCCACAGTGATGTAACTGAAATAATGTTAAAAACCATTAAGCACCATGCATTAAACACTAAGCAATCAATCAATTCGTACCAAATGACAAAACTTAAACTGCATGATCTAAATTGGAAAGAATTGCAGACAACAATAATTGCTCAAATGGTGAGATTTGTCTGTGATATGAGAGAAAATGTTATGGGAAAAGGAGAAAAGGCTGGTTACCAGCATTTCCTTTTTTTTCTGCAATGTTCTTTAAAGCCTTCTTTTTTCAGGACCATGAAAATTCTGGGTTTGTGTGGTAAAGGTTTACATACGCTGACTTGATATATATTTTTCTGCCAGGTATTACCAGATTCGGACAGCGTTGAAGAGTCCTCCCAAAGTTCCTTCCAAAATTGAGATAACCCTGCAGAAATCTCAAGGTAATTTTGAGTTTGTGATTTCCCTCATAAATTTCATTTAACTTTATGTATGTACAAGGTTTTTTGCACCAGTCCATATTGAAAGCTGTTACAGTTGATATTTGGTGATGGATATGGATGTTGAAATTCAGAAATTGACAGATATTGAGAATTAATTTACATGAGTTTAGATCAAGCAACAAAATCTTATTTTTCTTGTTTTCTAAGCTGTTGCATGCAACAAATTAAATGTAGGACAAAATGATGGGATATTAATTGTGCCTTAATCCTTTCCCAAATGACAAACTTTGGACTCTTCCAAACTGAAAGAGTTTGCAGATGACAATTTTAGATTTTGAGAAAATGGCAGAAAGTTCTCAAAAGGGGTAGAAAACACTGTGGGAAAAGGAGAAATTGCTCGTTACAAGCAATTTCTCCTTTTCTCACAGTGTTTTCTAAAGACTTTTACTGCAGACACGTAAAAACCAGGGCTTGTTTTGGGAAGGGTTAAAAGGTTCAAACTTATAGAAAAAGAAGAAAGCTCAGGTAACCAGCATTTTCTCCTGTTCCCACAATTCTTAAAGAATCATCTTCATCTTCCTTAGGGTCTTTAGAAGATGGGATTTATATAGCCATTTTATTAGCTTAGGTCATATTACAGCTTTACACATGACCATGTAGATGTTTTAAGATGTTTTTTGGTCAGTGTAGTTAGTTATCAAACTGTTTGATAAAGGGTTAACTGTTTCTCAGACAAAATTTTAGACTGGTCCACAGCAAAATCTTTTACAGAATGATAAATTTGGCTTAAATGGAAGTTTTGTGTGTTGAAGGGTGGAAAATGTTATAGGAAAAGGAGAGAATGTTGGTTACAGTCATTTACTCCTTTTTTCCCTCAACTTTTTCAAAAGCGTTCTTTCTCAGGGTGGGTAAACCCTTCACCAAATGACAAAATTTTAGACCAGACCAAATTGAAAGTGTTTGCTGATGAAAAATTGTATGTGATTTAAATGATGATTTCTATCTTGTGTAAGATAGAAAACATTGTGGGAAAAGGAGAAAATGCTGGTTAACATTGTGGGAAAAGGAGAAAATGCTGGTTACCAGCATTTTCTCCTTTTCCTGCTATGTTTTCAGAAGGCTTGCTTCTCATGGTCATATAAAAATGGGATTGCGTGGTGAAGGGTTAAAGTCATGATTGTATGGTAGAGGGTTAAACAATAAATTGAAATGCTTTCTGTTGATAACAGTGCTTGTATAACTTACAGTAATTTCCTTGTGAGGTGTGGGAATATTATTTTCTCACAGGTCACTGGCTACAATCCTATTTAACCCTTTACCAAATATTTTCTGTTTTAAGGACCATCTACTTCTCTTGAAGGAGGTTGTTGAAAACATTGTGGGAAGAGGAGAAAATGGTGAAAACCAGCAAAAACTTTCTCCTATTCCTACATTGTTTTTTACCACTTTGCAGACAACATAATCTTTTGAGCTATATTTAATTTGTTATCTGCAAAGGCTTTTACTGTAGTGCAATCTTTTTTTGTCTAACTTGTATTCGCCCAAAAGGTTGTATAATGTAATGGCTCCGGTTGTCTGTCTGTCCATCTGTCTGTCCATCCGTTAGCAATTTCTTGTATTTGCAACAGTTACTCCTCCTACAGTTTTCATTGGAATATGATCAAACTCACCACAATGAATCTCTATGATCTTACTACAATGAATCTCTATGGTGTGTAGTTGTGCATGTGACTCTTAAAATTTAGAAATCTCGAGGTATTTCAGATTTTTACTCATTTCACTGACAAGCCTCTCCAGCTTATATTAGAACTTTGGCTCGTGGTCGTTTTGAGAAGCTCTTTTTGCTCTATGGTTCAGAATTTACATGTATTTTTTGCTCTCTTTTTCGTCCTAAGTACCATAATTGTAAAAAAGAAAAAGAAAATTGATATGTTGTTTTGTACGTTGCATGATCATGTGATGTCCTCTGTTTCCCATTTATCTTGATTTGAAAAAAAAAAGGTCTTCTTGTTTAACCCTTTACCAGACGAAAAGAAGTTAGCCTTGTCCAAATTATATGCATTCACAGACAACAATTTCATATGGTTCAAATGGTGCAATCTTGCATTGATGAGTAGAAAAAATTGTGGAAAAAGGAGATTATGCTGGTTACCAGCATTTTCTCCTTTTCCTACAATGTTTTAAAAGGCCTCTTCAAAAGGGACATGAAAACCTGTGATTATTTGGTAAAGGGTTTATTCATTGACAGCTTGCTACATTTGTACATGCATGTAATATATGTGTCAAATTAGGAATGGATTTTTTCTTTCTTTCTCTATTGTGGCAATATGGAAAGAAATTACTATTATGTTTATTGATTTATTTAACTCTTTTCCAAACGGCAAAATTACAGACTTGTCCAAATTGAAAGCATTTGCAGTCGGTAAAATAAATGTAACTCAAAAAATGAAATTGGTTTCCAGCAGGGTAGAAAACAGCAGGGTAGCAGGGTAGAAAACATTGTGGGAAAAGGAGAAAATGCTGGTTACAAGCATTTTCTCCTTTGCCCACAATGTTTTCAGAAGGCTTTTATCCCAGGGTCGTAAAAGTCAGGGATTGTTTGGTAAAGGGTTAAACAGCTTGCTGTTTTATACATGTATGTTATACATATTTTGGACTTACAAAATGGATCAAACTTCACCATAGCAAGGGTCCTGTGTGGCTTACTGGGAAAGTGTAGGACCTGTTACCTGGGGCTGGATGCAAGCCCTGGAAGCACTGCTTTACCATGGGATTGGCCTTTGAGAAGTGACTTCAGAGCCCCAGTCTTGTACTGGTGAAATCCAGGATATACATTAATTTCTAAGCCGTTACCATGGTATGACAGAATTATTATTGAAAAAGTCATAAAGGACCAGACAATCTATCAGTGCCCTATAGTGATAAGATTCTATGTTACTGGGTTTCTGTGTCTTTTATACAGACAACTTATTATTTACTCTTATAGCTTCTTTCATGTAACACGAAGTTGCCTTTTCAGCCAATGTCCATCAGTATCAGACTGCACAATATTACAGTCAGGTGGCAGCAGACTTGAAAACTAGTTCACGACTGTGAAGAATCATGTCGCGACAAGTGGAGGGCGAGGTGGCAACAATTTACCACGGAGTGAATGAGTTTCGAAGTCCCCTGCCTCCTGACTGTACAACAAATTAATTGTTCTGCAAAGTTTTACCATTCCAACATGTGTAAGCAAACTTTACCTCTTGGGTTTAGAAAATTGAGTACACTGACCAAAGTAGAATTTCCCTTCTGAGTGCCCCAATTTAATGAAAATGATGTCACTGGGATCTGACAATACTCAAACATTGGAATTTTGTGCAAAAACATGCAATTTGGAGCATAATCTTGCACATTTTGGATGATAGTGTGATTAAGAAATAATCTTCTTTCTATCATGGTATATCGTTCAATAAACCACAGTTGTGAGTTATGAGGCACAATAAATAATCCACGAGGGCGATAGCCCGAGTGGGTTATTCATTGCGCCTCATAACTTGCAACGTGGTTTATTGAATGATATACCACGATAGAAAGAAGATTATTTCGATTCTAACATGGCCAATTCTTAATGAAAGAAAAACAAGTTCAAACTAAGAGTAAAAACGCGGATGAAGATTATGTTCCATTGAATAACTCACTCATTGAATGACATCACTCTACATGGATTGTCGCAGATTTTACCACGTTTTCCTTGCACTGTGTTTATAGAGCCAAAGTTGCGTGTCATGTTAGAATGATGAATACAGGATTCCTGAAAGGGAAACTGCTTTTACGTTGGTTTTGCCTGTCTACATGATATATATGTTCATGGTATATTATCCAAGCATATTACAAGAAATTTCTTTGCAGTATAATATAACATGCCGTCTTGCCTTATATCTGTACTGGTGTCCAGCAGAGATATTCTGGCCAAAAACAACCTTGACTTTGTAGTTAATTTTGTTTTATTTCTAAGATGATGAAAATGTCTGTTGGGTTTTATTTTGCACTCTGTTTAACCAATTATGACCACACAATCCCTACCTTTGACAACCCTGAGAAAGAAGCCTTTAGAAAATATTGTGGGAAAAGGAACACCTTTTCCCACAGTGTTTTCTACCCTTCACTAAACCAATTCCAAATATTTGGTCACTTTTATTTTGTCGTCCCCAAATTCTTTTGATTTGGACAATCCTAAAATTTTGTTGTTTGGTAATGAATTAACAAAAAGTGAATATGATCTTTGTAGAATACACTGAAAGAAAATTAGACTATCCAGGTATCAAGGACCTGCTGTGTTCACTTGTCACCATTGTTTGCAAAACAGTTTTTGTCACTGAGTAATGTTTCCATCTGAATGTTTAACTGGTAATACAGTGGGGATTTTTTTTTTTCTCGATTTGGAAAACATCATGAAGCCCTTACCAAACATTGTTTTAACTACCTTTGAGGAAAATACCAGTAAAGGCAATAGAACATTTTGGGGAAAGAGAAAAATCCTGAAAATCCAGAAGGTAACCAGCATTTTCTCCTAATCCCTCAGTTCCCCACCCTCCACCAAAGAAAAATCTTTGGACTTGAGCTTCATTTCATTTGATGTCTGCAGATGCTTCCAGTTTTAGCATGTCAAAGTTTTACATTTGGTGAAGAAATGAACACATACAAATACAGCCTGATAAAATGCTCACAAGGGAGGGAACTCAAGGAAAGCATGGATAGGTGAACTGCTTTAACCATTACCACACAATCCCTACTTTTGACGACCCTGAGAAAGAAGCCTTTAGAAAACATTATGGGAAAAGGAGAAAATGCTGGTAACCAGCATTTTCTCCTTTTCCCACAATGTTTTGACCCTTCACAAACCAAATTTCAAAGGATGTGGGTAAACTTATGAAGAAAAAAGACCCCTCGAGAACACACATGAAATTTATATGAAAGAATGCTATACATGTCTACTTTATCCATCCGAAATATTTAAGAAATTGACAGAGTCCAAAGGGGTGTTTCAGAGCTCTAAAGTATGGAGGGCTGGATGGGTCATAATTGCATAAATGATTTTGCTCTATCAATTGGATCCGATTTCTTCGTGAATTCTACGAGAAAATTTTTGACAATCCTAGAAACAACTGCAATGAATCATTTTGAAGTGAAAAAATATTAACATATTGCAACAAACATTGTTAAAATCTCCTTTGTTTGAGCTGTAAAAAGACCCAAGTCTTTCGAACATTCGTTTACGATTTTGAGACAAAGACTTCCAACAAAATGAACAAATTAATATTTCCTTTTGAAAATTAGGTCTACTACATCATTTTGGTATTATATAGAATGTTAAAAGGATGTGTAGTGTATTGTTTAGAGAATAGTTCCATTTTTGATTGACTGTGATTCATGATTATGAATATTTTTAAAAGGACTATTTTATTCATTTTCATCGTCGTTTTCATGTTCAGAATCAGTCCAACGGTCTTTCTGCACTGCGTCATCAACATGATTGAAAAATATCTTTGATATTATGGGCTTTTGAGATTGATGTCGGTAATACCGTATGATAGGTACCATATCACAGATGCAATATGAGCACAACATCCGACAACTCTTGCCCCAGCTTTACATGTACAATACCAATGAAATATTGGCGTAATTCCAACAATATACTCTATCCACAAACTGTGAAGCTTTGACGATGTGTGCCTGGACTGGATTTGGGCCTTAATCAATGGTGTTCCCTGTGAACTAGAATCTTATAATCACCCTCATCATTTAAGTGTTCTGCCATGTACGATTGAGCTGGTTTTATTTGGTATACCCCAAAAGTTAAATCTCGCAATTCAGTAATATTAAGCTTTGGGAAATCTTCTAGTTCACTTTCATCAAAATCTTTCCAAATGACTCTCCTTTTGTCCAGTTTTTCGGACTGTACTCTTTGCTGCAAAGGATTTTCTTTGCTGCAAAGAGTCAACATTCTTTCAGCAACTACTTGATCAGTGTTTGAGCTAGAAGCCAATGGTGGGCGGAAAGCATTGCACTGGGCGCAGACAATAGGAACAAAATCACTAACACTGGGAATGGGTACATTTTGCAACCTGTTACTGAGAGCTTTCTACTGTTTTATTCTCCCATTTGTACTTTCAATCACCCACCTTACCTTCGTGACATACCTCGATTCATTCCTTTCTTGAATAGTGTGTTGGTTCTGGCCTTTTGGCAGAAAAAGGGGCATTTCAGTTTTTATTCCAAGTTCCGCTAAAAACTCCAGACAATCACGATAGCCCCTGTCAACTACCATGACATCGTCATCTTGAAACCAATTCTTTATGTTTTCAACATTGTTTCCAAAAGCATGTTTTGTAATCTGACCAGAAAATCCTTTGAAGCAAAGAGTACAGTCCAAAAAACTGGACAAAAGAAGAGTCATTTGGAAAGATTTTGATGAAAGTGAACTAGAAGATTTCCCAAAGCTTAATTTTACTGAATTGCGATATTTAACTTTTGGAGTATACCAAATAAAGCAAGCTCAATCGTACATGACAGAACGCTTAGATGATGAGGGTGATTATAAGATTCTAGTTCACGGGGAACACCATTGATTAAGGCCCAAATCCAGTCCAGGCACACATCGTCAAAGCTTGTGGATAGAGTATATTGTTGGAATTACGCAAATATTTCATTGGTATTGTACATGTAAAGCTTGGGCAAGAGTTGTTGGATGTTGTGCTCATATTGCATCCGTGATATGGTACCTATCATACGGTATTACCGACATCAATCTCAAAAGCCAATAATATCATGTTGATGACGCAGTGCAGAAAGACCGTTGGACTGATTCTGAACTTGAAAACAACGATGAAAATGAATAAAGTAGTCCTTTTAAAAATATTCATAGTCATGAATCAAAAATGGAATCATTCCCTAAACAATACACTACACATCCTTTTAACATTTTACATAATACCAAAATGATGTAGCAGACATAATTTTCAAAAGAAAATATTATTTTGTTCATTTTGTTGGAATTCTTTATCTCAAAATCGTAAATGAATGTTCGAAAGACTTGGGTCTTTTTACAGCTCAAACAAAGGAGATTTTAACAATGTTTGTTGCAGTATGTTAATATTTTTTCACTTCAAAATGATTCACTGTAGTTGTTTCTAGGATATTCAAAAATTTTCTCGTAGAATTAACGAAGAAATCGGATCCAATTGATAGAGCAAAATCATTTATGCAATTATGACCCATCCAGCCCTCCATACTTTAGAGCTCTGAAACGCCCCTTTGGACTCAGTTAATTTCTTAAATATTTCGGATGGATAAAGTAGACATGTGTAGCATTCTTTCATATAAATTTCATGTGTGTTCTCGAGGGGTCTTTTTTCTTCATAAGTTTACCCACATCCTTTTCAGTCCCTTTTATTTTGTTGTCTGTAAATGCTTTAGATTTGGATTATACTAAAATTTTGTCATTTGGTAAAGAGTTAAACATTTACCATGCAACTTTAAACAACCTAAACAAGAAGGTTTTTTAATACATTAATTGAAAAGTAACTCACATTTACTCCTTTCCAACAATGTTTTTCAACGCCTTCAAAGATAGAAATTGTCCTTTTAGGAACATTTGATTGATCTGTCATTTTGAATTGCTTCATTTTGGTCCAATCAGAAGTGTCTTTTTTAGCTCACCTGAGCACGAAGTGCTCAGAGTGAGCTATTGTGATCACTCACCGTCCGTCGGCGTCCGTCGTCCGTCCGGACGTCCGTCCGTCGTCCGTCCGTCCGTCCGTCGTCCGTTCACATTTCCTTGTTTACACTCTAGCATCTACAAATATCATCCAATCAGCACCAAACTTGGACAAAATGTATATGACCATAAGATCTCGGATGAGTTCGATTATGGCTCAAATCGGACCAGAACATCTGGAGTTATTTGCCCTTGAATTGAAAAAATTGCTATATTTCACTTTGTTTACACTCTAGCATCTACAATTATCAACCAATCAGCACCAACCTTGGACAAAATGTATATGACCATAAGATCTCAGATGAGTTCGATTATGGCTCAAATCGGATTAGAACATCTGGAGTTATTTGCCCTTGAATTTGAAAAATTGTTATTTTTCACTTTGTTTACACTCTAGCATCTACAATTATCATCCAATCAGCACCAAACTTGGACAATATTTATATGTCCATAACATCACGGTTGAGTTCGATTATGGGTCAAATCGGACCAGAACATCTGGAGTTATTTGCCCTTGAATTGAAAAAATTTGCTATATTTCACTTTGTTTACACTCTAGCATCTACAATTATCAACCAATCAGCACCAAACTTGATCAGAATATATATGACTATGAGATCTCGGATGAGTGTGATTATGGGTCAAATTGGACCAGAACGTCTGGAGTTATTTGCCCTTGAATTTGAAAAATTGTTATTTTTCACTTTGTTTACACTTTAGCATCTACAATTATCAACCAATTGGCACCAAACTCGGTCAAAATATATATGACCATAAGGTCTCGGATGAGTTTGATTATTGGTGAAATCGGACCAGAACATCTGGAGTTATTTGCCCTTGACTTTGAAAAATTGCTATATTTCACTTTGTTTACACTCTAGCATCTACAATTATCAACCAATCAGCACCAAATTTGGTCAAAATATATATGACCGTAAGATCTCAGATGAGTTCGATTATGGCTCTAATCAGACGAAAGTGACTGGAGTTATTTGCCCTTGAATTTGAAAAATTGATATATTTGACATTGTTTACTCTCTATCATCTACAATTTTAAACCAATCAGCCGTAACTTGGGCAAAATATATATAACCATACAATCTTTTATAAGTTTGATTATGGGTCAAATCGGATTAGAACGACTTGTGTTATTTGCCCTTGAATTAGAAAAATTGCTATATTTGACTTTGTTTACACTCTAGCATCTACAGTTGTAAACCAATCAGCAGAAAACTTGGTTAGAATATACATGACCATAAGATCTCGGATAAATTTGATTATGGATTTAATCGGACCAGAACAACTGGAGTTATTTGCCCTTGAATTCGAAAAATTGTTATATTTCGCTTTGTTTACACTCTAGCATTTACAAATATCAACCAATTAGTTCCAGACTTGGTCAAAATATACATGACCATTAGATCTTGGATGAGTTCGATTATGGGTGTAATCGAACTAGAACAACTGGAGTTATTTGCCCTTGAATTAGAAAGTTCTTTAAAATAGTTCTTAGTCCGGAGCATTACTTTGTCATCTCCAGTTCGATTGACTTGAAACTTGGTATTTGTGTTTGTTGCAAGAATACAGAGTGCATTGTGAAAGAACCATAACTCTACATCATACTGCCTATGAGTTATTTCCCTTTCATTATCATTTTTACAGTATTTTCTGCTCGTCTGGAATATATCTTTGTCATCTACAGCCTGAACATCTTCAAATTTGATATGCATGATTGTTGTGAAGTATAGAGTGCAGTGCACAAGAACCATAACTCTTCCTAGCAAGAATTTTGAGTCATTCCCCCTTTGGCCTTCATTTTTATAGCATTTCTTGCTTGTCCGAAGCAAAATTTTGTCATCTTAAAGGTGGCCCTTCAGGTCTTGGGACGAAAATTGTACAAAAATGCAAAGCCTTATAATTTTCATTCATAAAACCCCAGTAGTCGAACACCGTCCAACAACACAAGAAATTAGAGATTTACTACAGCCCAGGTCGACACCGAGAGGAGACACGTTCTACTTTTAGATTATCAATTCGCTCATTTACATACAGGAATACACAGACGAAGTTTCTAACATAGCGTTTGAAGAAGACTTTATGGAAAATAATTATTACATGTTTGTTATGTAATGGAATTAAAGCGTTATGAGTCATGTGCCAGTCACAATGCATTCCCAAAATGCTTTTTTGATTTTTGGCGCGAAATCTAAAAAAACCTTAACCCATTACCACACAAGAAAAATTTAGACTGGTCCAAATTGAAAGCATTTTCAGACGACAAAATAAAAATGACTGAAATTTTTAAATTTGTTCCGGGAAGGGTAGAAAACACTGTGGGAAATGGAGAAAATGCTGGTTACCAGAATTTTCTCCTTTTCCCACAGTGTTTTCAAAAGGCTTCTTTCTCAGGGGCGTCAAAAGTAGGGATTGTGTGGTAAAGGGTTAAGAGGCTACGTAGCCTTTTAAGGGAATACCATCAAAAAAAAATTTTTTTTGTAATTTTATGAATCTTAATTATTGATGATTTGTATTATTTTTTCATATGAATTTCAGTGATATATATATATATATATCTTGATTTGGTGAGATGTGAAAATTCTAAATACCCACCTTTAAGTAGAAATGACTTGAAATTTGGTATGCTTATTTGTTGCAGTATTTAGAGGTGCAGTGCCTAAGAATTGTAACTCTACCTCATACTGTCTTTGAGTTATTTCCCTTTGAATGTCATTTTTACAGCATTAAGTGCCCATCCGAAATGAATTGTCATTTCAAATCAGAATGACTTCAAACTTGGTATGCATGTTTGTTGCAATATTACAGAGTACAGTGTGCAAGAAGAGTAACTGTACCTAGCGCGAATTTTGAGTAATTCCACTTTGATCTTCATTTTTACAGTATTTCTTGCTTGTCGGGAACGGAACTTCAAAGTCCCACGTTGAATTGCGACAATTTGCTGCTCTTGTGTCATTATCATTTGGCCTTGAACCATGATATGTGGTATTTATCTTTATTTTAGACCTTTGCTGTGTGGTATTCAGGTGAGCGATATAGGACCATCATGGTCCTCTTGTTTTCATTTGGTAATGGTTGAATAACTGAATGATGTTGAAACACTGTTAAACACCATACATACATACCGACAAACAAAGATTTTTGAATGAGTGAAAATACTTTTCACTTGCATTTGAAGATTAGTTCAATTTCAAGTAGTTTGACCATAGTCCTATCATTTTAAATATGCTATATGCAGAAGACAAGTTATTTTATAAGAAAACAAACAAATTAACTGCTAATACATGATTGTATAATCAAGTCTGAGGTAAGAATCTTTTCATTATTCTGAATGATATGTAGGAGAAGATATTTCTTGTTTGAAAATACCGTATGCACTAAATACACACAGTTTCTTGGGTGTTTTGCACTGGCACAGTGTGACTTTTATTAGCATAGCTATTTTGCTCTTTACCAGATGAGGACATAATTATGTTTTTAAGACCTTGAAGAAGAGAACTCTTGAAAATTTTGTAGGTAAAGAAGAAAAATGATAGTTATTAGCATTTTTTTGTGTTCAGTGTTTTTTACACTTTGCTGAACAAGCCTTTATTTATTAGCTCACCTGAACACAAAGTGCTCAGAGTGGGCTATTGCGATCACTCACCATCCATCATCGTCCGTTGTCCGTCCTCCATCCGTCGTCTGTCTGTCCTCCGTCCGTTGTCCGTTCCAAATTTTGTTGTTTACACTAGCATCTACAAAAATCAACCAATCAGCACCAAACTTGGTCAAAATATATATGACCATAAGATCTTGGATGATTTCAATTATTGGTCTAATCAGACCAGAACATCTGTCGTTATTTGCCCTTAAATTGGAAAAATTGCTATGTTTCACTTTGTTTACACTCTAGCATCTACAAATATCAACCAATCAGCACCAAATTTGGTCAAAAAATATATATGACCATAAGATCTCCGATGAGTTTGATTATTGGTCTAATCTGACCAGAACATCTGAAGTTATTTGCCCTTGAATTGGAAAAATTGCTATATTTCACTTTGTTTACACTATAGCATTTACAAATATCAACCAATCAGCACCAAATTTGGTCAAAATATATACATGTATGACTATTAGGTCTCGGATAAGTGTGATTATGGGTCTAATCAGACCAGAATATTGGGAGTTATTTGCCCTTGAATTGGAAAAATTGCTATATTTCACTTTGCTTACACTCTAGCATCTACAAACATCAACCAGTCAGCACCATATTTGGTCAGAATATATAAAACCATAAGATCTCAGATGAGATAGATTATGGGTCAAGTTGGACCAGATTGTCTGGAGTTATTTAACTTTAAATTAGAAAAACTGCTATATTTCACCTTGTTTACACTCTAGCATCTACAAATATCAACCAATCAGCACCAAATTTAGTCAAAATATGTATGACCATAAGATCTCAGATTCGTGTGATTATGGGTCTAATCGCACCAGAACAACTGGAGTTATTTGCCATTGAATTTGAAAACTTTCTATATTTGACATTGTTTACTCTCTAGCATCTTAAATTTTTTTCACCAAGCAGCACCAAACTTGGTCAAAATATATATATATGACCATAAGATCTTGTATAACTTTGATTATGGGTGAAATCGGATTAGAACAAATGGAGTTATTTGCCCTTGAATTAGAAAAAATTGCTATATTCGACTTAGTTTACAGTTTACACTCTAGCATCTATAGTTGTTAATCTGTCAGCACTAAACTTAGTTAAATATACATGACCATAAGATCTTGGATAAGTTTGATTATGGATGTAATCGGACCAGAACAACTGGAGTTATTTGGCCTTGAATTTGAAAAATTGCTATATTTCACTTTCGAACATCTTATAAATATCAACCAATTAGTATCAAACTTGGTCAAAATATACATGACCATTAGATCTAGGATGAGTTCCATTATGTTGTAATTGAACTAGAACAACTGTAGTTATTTGCCCTTGAATTAGAAAGTTCTATAGAATAGTTCTTGGTCTGGAGCATAACTTTGTCATCTCCTGTTCAATTGACTTGAAACTTGGTATTTGTGTTTGTTGCAATAATACAGACTGCAGTATGGAAGAACCTTAACTCTACCTCATACTGTCTTTGAGTTATTTCCCTTTATCATTTTTACAGCATTTTCTGCCTGTCTGGAATATAACTTTTTCCTCTACAGCCTGAACATCTTCAAATTTTATATGCATGATTATTGAAAAGTTATGGAGTGTAGTGCACAAGAACCATAACTCTTCCTAGAACAAATTTTGAGTTATTCCCCCTTTTGTCTTTATTTTTTTATATCATTTCTTGCTTTTCCGGAGCAAAACTTTGTCATCTTGAGTAGGAATGACTTAAAATTTGGTCTGCTTATTTGTTGCAACATTTAGAAGTGCAGTGCCTAAGAATTGTAATTCTACCTCATGCTGTCTTTGAGTTATTTCCCTTTGAATCTCATTTTTACAGCATTTAGTGCCTGTCTGAAATAAATTGTCATCTCAAGTCAGAACGACTTCAAACTTGGTATGCATGATTGTTGCAGTTACAGAGTACAGTGAGCAAGAACAATAACTGTACCTAGTGCGAATTTTGAGTAATTCCACTTTGATCTTCACTTTTACAGTATTCTTGCTTGTCGGGAACGGAACTTTGAAGTCCCAAGTTAAATTGCGACAATTTGCTGCTCTTGTTTCATTATCATTTAGCCCTGAACCATTATATGTGGTAATTATCTTTATTTTAGACCTTTTACTGCTTGGTACTCAGGTGAGCAATATAGGACCAACATGGTCCTCTTGTTTATTGTAGCAACACTGACTATGGAAGCTTTTGAAATATTTTTAGAAAAGGAGGAAACTTAATGCTGGTGACCAGCCAAATCTGATCATCTTGGACACATTCAATTTGTTCTATGCAAGTCATATCATATTGGACAAGTCTGAAAGTTTTACAATTGATAAGATTAGACTTTGTAAAGAGTTCAATGGTTATAGCTCCAATGATCTGTGGATTCATATTCATTTTCCTGTATGTAGTCTTTCTTGGGCAGGGAACAAGGTCCCTGGTATCAAGGCATTTTTTTGATGCTACAAAAACTTTATATAGAATAACACAATCGTAAGCTCTTCCACATTCAAAGCATTCGTGGACAAGAAATTTGAAAGTGTCTTAGATTATTCGACTTAACTTTGAAAAGGCATAAAACATGTAGAAATACAAATGTAGGAGTAAAATTAATGTTCGTTACGAGTACTTTCTCCTTTTTCCAAAATGTTTTCATATGTCCTCAATTTTAGGGGCAATAAAACTCTGTAATTTGGGTGAGGGGTTACGGGAAATGTATCTCAAATGGTGGACGTTGTAGATCCAAGATCACACTGCAAAGTCTTAGCAGTCTGGTCTTTATGTACATTGTTAACAAAATAATGAATGTTGCTTGGTACTGCTAGTGTTAAAAGACTGTTTTATTTGTGTAACAATTTAATTTTTATTCTACAGGGGAAGAGAATGCTATTCCTGCCCATGTTATCAATGACATGGCAGTCAGTAAGACATTCCAGATACTGTACAGAAATGAGGACTTGGTCATTAATGATGTCATCTTATACCGGTTCCACACTCTAGTCAATAGCAATCAGGTATGGACTCAAACAAGTACAATGTAATTTTTTGGTCTGAATACCCACAGTGTGAAAGAAGTTTGTTCCCCAAAGAGGGCCAGTAATCAACATCCATTCCTAATAACATTGTCAGTCAGCTGGTTCTCAGCCACGACATGTTGGTTCATGGTACATATTGCTTTGAGGTATGCCTAATCAGTATTTTTCCATAATAACAAAAATCGGTGCCCTCTTGAGGCTTGTCTGGTCTCTATCTCGATTGTAAATATCTTGAATTAAACATTTCTGTACCTCAGCCAACTTAATTTTTCAAAATAAAAGATTAGAATGGAAGAAAAATATACCGGAAGTGAAAACGCTGTGATCGGCACCTACATGTTTAACACTATTTACCCCACCCGCTAAAATCCCTCATTTCAAGTAGTTTTACTTCAAAACATGCATGATGACATATTTAGATAATCTGGTAGGTCATGTGGCAATATATATTTGCCTATCATGTCACTGCAAATTCAATATTTGCCAATCATGTCACTGCAAATTGGCACCATATATATCAAGTTATATTTATTTTTTTATGAAAACGATTGAAGTAACATGCATTAATTTTAGAATGGCACTTGGACAGTGGTGAAGGTCAAGGTTGATTTTCTGTCGAATGTTTTGATGAAATTGTATGACATTTTCTATGACGCTAGCTAAAAGATGAAATTAGAAAACTCTGGTGATTTATTCTACAATCTGTTAAAACTTTGACTTTTTACTGATTTGACCGTAACTACCGTGAACCAACAAACTGCAAGGCTAATTTCAAAGGAATGCAATTTCTGATTCAGTTCTTTATTCAAACCACATTTTGAACTACAGTAAAACCTTGTTATTTCGAGTCTCGGACATTCGAGAACCCGGCCTAATTCGAGGAATTCTGAGAGTCCCGGCAAAAACTCTACTTTATTGAACCAAAAGTAGCTCGGCAATTTCGAGTCTCGATAAGTCAATAATTCGAACACGAACGCTGGTCCCTGTAATTATATTCCTTCTTTTAATTGATTGTTTATTCGAATACAATATTTTCGCACCTCTCCAACGATTGTTTTCACACCTTTCCAAGCAAAGGATTTCATCTCGCCAGCCTGTCTATAGTGTGGCGCAAGTTTTACAAACTGACAATTACTACGGGGTATTCATACCACAATATGATTTGAAAAGGTGTTGATGTTAATTAATGATGAGAGGCTACTTGTGACAACAGCCCTTTAAATTCATTTTTGATCCTGAAAAGTCAGTCTAGTAACAGCATTTGTGATCAGACGACGCCATGTTTTTTTCAGTTTTCGTGTCAAATCTATTTTTAGCATCAGGTTTTTCCCAGTCGCATCGCCACAGATTAGGACCCGTTTGATCACATAAATTTTATCTGTTTTGTTACGCTGACATCGTACTTCGGGTTTGTATGAATATCAGAATCAGAATTCTGATGCGGTGTGACTATCACCTGTACCTTTTAATGCACTCTCTTGCACTCCGGATCATTACATTTACCTCTGTAGTGGGCTCAGAAAGTAGTCCGTCATTACATCATATTTTTGTCACATGACCATAACTCAAAACGGCTACACAAACGCCGGTGAAAGAAAGACCAATATCGATTGTTTCGTGTGCTGTTCAAACAGCATGGGCCTAATCAAACTTAGTGACAGGAAATGAACAAAAGAGTTATTTTCTGAAAAGCCTAAATATCTTAAAGGACGATAACTTGATTTTTAATCGTACAAACTTAGATGCAGCGGTGTGTCAAATCGTTCATGGGCGCAGCCATTTTTGTTAAAATCGGCGTAAGATCCTAAAAAGTGAAGAGGCTTGAAAAAAATAGTTCCATTTTATACAGGTAAATTCATCAGTTTGAACGCACCTATAATGTATCAAGAATCATATTTCTTTTGTCTAACTTACAATTTTACATATGAAACAGTTAAACAGTAACAAAACATCTTTTCCTCGGTTTGACAAGATTCTTGTCATTTAGCCCATCGCAGAGATGTATGTGAGGTAACGAACGACAACTCTGCTCGGAGATTACTTTTAATGTCGTAGAAATTTACCTCCGACACTGGTAAATGTGATTTTCACGGGTTGTGTAGATATTCTGATCTGTTTTCGTGTCGAAGACATTGGTAATGAGAAAAGTCGAAATTCTCTGTTTTTATCTCTCATTAGCTCAGCACTATAACTTCAGTAATATACACAAAATTTCTATGACCATTTCAACAGCGCCGAAATAAAACGGTACCGTTTGTGATTTAATATTTTGACGTCTCTCTCGACATTTAAAAGGGCAGATTTTAGGATTTTGTTAAAATTACAGAACATGACTTTTCCAAAAACTATCGAAAGAAAGGCCAGATTATTTAGAATATTTAATTAAAAATCCATACTTATATGATCAAAACGGGAAAATTCACAGAAAATAACCCTTTTGATACTACAGTATATTGTTCAAATACGGTAAATGAATTAAGCAAATAGGGACAGATATAAAGGTATACTGCTCGAGAAGAAGACTTTGATCGTCGATCTCGAATGCACTTGCATTTTTTTCCAAGGACACTTTGGATGATTCGAGCACCGCGAAAACTCGAGCATTTTGCTCGTCCCCTTGGGACCTCGAATTATCGAGGTTTTACTGTAGTTCACTCGCAGACAACAATTTCATTATTGCTCAAATGGTGCAATTATTCATTGATAGGATAGGAAAAAAAAATATTGTGGGAAAAGGAAATAATGCTAGTTACCAGTATTTTCTCTTGTTCCTACAATGTTTTTTCTCTCTCAGGGATGTTGAAAGTCAGGATTGTATGACCGTGGTAAAGGCATTGCAGAGCCTTGGCCTTGCATTGTTGAATCTAGAAATGAACTTACATATTGGCTATTATGATGATGAAACTATAATACTTTTCAATGAAGCTAAAACTATATTTATACAAAATCAGATTTCATTCAAACAGGTGAAGTTGTAGTTGAAGCATCTACTTACCGGTAGTCCAACATCGGTTGGAAACAAGCCAAGAAAAACCTGGAATACTGATCATGCTGTTTGTTTGTGTTGTTTGTATGCATTTGTGTGTGTTTGTTGGTAATCTTTGTGGCTGCATCACACTCATCTTCCATGTTGAGGTAATTGTTGACAAAAGAGGGGAGCGCTTGTATGGTACTTTCTGCTTTCAGCTTGAAGAAGAAATGTCAAAGTTAGAGATCCAGCTTGTACTAGAACTTTGGTTCACAGATGAACAAACTGGGTATGTCCTGAAAAATGTTCTTTTTGTTTACTCATTGTTTACTCATTTCAAGTAACAAAATTTCAGGTTTGTCCAACTTATAGGGGTTTCAGACAACAAATTGAATTTTTGCAAAAAATTATGGTATTTGAGTGTGATAGAGTAGAAAACATTGTTGGAAAAAGAGAAAATACTGGCCACCAGCATTTTCTTCAGCTGTCTTCCTAACAGCAGTTCATACTGTTTAGGTACAAGATAAGACATTACAATCAGATTACACTGTTTGTCTGATACAGTCAACTTTTGTAAATCTGTTGAAAGGAAGCACAGCATATATCAAATCTATAATTATGTGGACTGTGCTAGGAAGATGTCTAATAAAGTTTAATTCCTCAGAACTTTGATTTTATGATTGTTAGCAAAATTGGTCTAAAAGAGCGTAAAAGGTCAGCAACAAAATCAAAAGCATATCAAAAGGTGTAAAGTAGAGAATAAATCATATAGGGGTACATTATTGTAATCTTGCGTTTCAAACTTACCCATAGCTTCGGTATTACACAGTAAAATATTTGGTCAAACAACAGGTAAAACGAACAGGAAACATAGTGAAAAAGGAAGAAAATGGTTGGTCATTAGCCTTTTCTTCTTGCCTTACAAGGTTTGAAAAAGCCTCTCTTTCTCTGGAATTGTTTAACAAAAGCTTAACCCTTTACCCCATACGGCATTTCTATGGTATCTCTAATTAACCCTAAATAACAACAAGGATGAAGCTGTTTCTTATGCGTATATGACACCTTTTGATAGCATAGAAAACATTGTGGCAAAAGGTGAAATTGCTCGTCACGAGCAATTTCACCTTTTGCCATGTTTTCCAAAGGCTCCTGCAAGCAATGCATAGAAAAGAGTATCTATGGAGTAAAGGATTCTTTTTTGGCTCAAATATAGAGGCTTGCTCGATAAATTTTTGTTGATTTGCTTCGTAAAATTTTATTTCAAAGTCAACTTATGTCAAATCCTAAATATGTGTTTCAGTCCAAATGGGGCACAGAAAGCAGAATGTGTCAGCCAAAGAACACTCAACATCCATATCAACCCTTTTAAGGGCTTGCACCATCATGTCCCTGTATTATTTGACTACTTCCACTTATGTTGTATAGAGGTGACAGTCCATGGTACCCTGATTGCAATACATCAGCCCTTCCTCAGGTAGGTCATCTGAACTTTTTTACGAGAAAAAAAAAGCAGACTTTAGTGACAATAAATTAAATGTGGCTGGAAAAAAAGGATGCTTTTATTTTTTAGCAAAAAGTTATAAGTGTCTTTGCTTAGGTGCAAAGTTGTATACAGATGCATCTAAATGAGCCTATGACAAAGGGGCTTAATGCATCTGCAGTTATTATTGACCTAGTTCAGCCTAGTGCAGGCTGACCTGGATCTGAGTTCATTGCTGTTGGTTAATTTTCGGCATCTGAAAGGACCAGTCTACCTTATGGTTCAATCAGATGATTGTATAGATCGAGAATTAACCCATTACCACACAATCCCTACTTTTGACGCCCCTGAGGAAGAAGCCTTTAGAAAATATTGTGGGAAAAGGAGAAAATGCTGTAAATCAGCATTTTCTCCTTTTTCCCCCACAATGTTTTCTACCCTTCACAAAACAAAATTCAAATTTTCAGTCACTTTTATTTTGTCACTTGCAATTGCTTTTGATTTGGATAGGCCTGAAACATTGTCATTTGGTAATGAGTTAATTGATTACTTGTTTGGTATAATCATGACAGAGGTTTTTGCCCCCTTTTTCACCATGCATTGCTCGTATGGTTATCTCTGGCAACCAGTCCCACAATGTTTTCAAAAGGCTACTTCCACAGGGGTGCTAAAAGGTGTCATTGCGTTGTAAAAGTTTAAATAGCATACCATTGCATGGGGAGAATATTATGATAATCATCGCATATAAACAAAAAAGATGGAACATGCAGAAGAGATCTCTGTCATATAGACTGACTAAAACAAGAATGAAACATCAGTTACATTACAATAATATTAGATCTGAAGGCTACAAGTGATGTCCTCAGAATATCATGATGCTTAGCCTATCCGATGGGTTCCTGAAAACAGAAATAGAATGGTAGACTATAATCGATGATTATTCAACTTTTACACCAGATCTCTTTTATGCCTATCCTTTCATTACTCATGTTTTTGTGATATTGTTCTCAAGCCATACATTCCATAATACAAGATTGCATATCTGCATTTTAGTGTTCCAAAGCAGCCAAAATCAGCCTGGTCAAGTCGAAACCCAGAACAATCTTCTCTGGAAACTGTATACTTTGGTAACAGGCCAGTACAACCTGTAAGTAGTATGTTTTATAATAACACTCTGATTTGTTGCTCTTTCAAACTGCATTTTTTCAATTCTTCCAAATTAACCTTTTAGAACACAATCCCCAATTTCTTTTAACTCTGACAATTATTGCCAGTGACAACATTGTGGGAAAAGAAGAACATGGACTGTCAGATTTATATTTATCTGAACATTTTATCTCTAGATGATAAATTTAAAATATCTCTCATTTTTTGATAATCCCTTAACTCTTTAACATACGAGAAAATTTTACATTGGTCCAAATTGAAAGTATTTGCAATCGTCAAAATAAAGTGACTGAACAATTGAAGTTTGGGTTGAGAAGGGTAGAAAATATTGTAGAAAAAGGAGAAAATGCTGGTTACCAACATTTTCTCCTTTTCCCACAATGTTTTCAAAATGCTTCTTTCGGGGTGGGGGGGGGTCTTTAAAAGTAGGGATTGTGTTGTAATGGGTTAATATATCAAAAAACATAGTTTCTGTGAAGGTAACTTTCTGTTCAAATATAGGGTAACTGCAAAGTAATTAACAGGCCAGTGAAGCATTTAACCGCTGTTTGTATTTACTTGTTAGGAGTTTCCCTTCAATTTGGAATTATCCAAAGATGTGTGTAGTAGTGGGCCATTTCAATGATCTGTGTTCTGCAGTCTATGATGTCTCTGTCTATATTTTCCTCTTATGATTTTGAGTGAGGGCTAATCTTATTTATGCAGTAGATTAATACTGATACGTTTTCGTGTTAAATTCACAATCAGAAACCAGCATTCTCTGGGATCTGGTTCCTTGACAGCATATTTTGCTCTTATGCAAAATATTTGGTAAGAGGTTATGTTAACCCTTTACCATACAATGACGACTTTTGACAACCTTTGGAAAGAAGTCTTTTGAAAACATGGTGGGAAAAGGAGAAAATGCTGGTAACCACCATTTTCTCCTCTTCTCACAATGTTTTCAACCCTATCAAAAATCAATTGCAGAATGTGAGTCATTTTGAAATTGTCATCTGCAAATGCTTTCAATTTGGGCAGGGCTGAAATTTTGTCAGCTGGTAAAGGGTTAATGTTTTACGGAATGTTCCAGATTGCTTAAATGTTTTATATTTTTATGTTCTTTTCCCTTTTTATGTGCCCATTGAAGACGGGATGTATTATGGGATCACCCGTGGCGGGCAGGCGGGGGGCGTCCAGTTCTTTGTCCGGAGCATATCTCCAAAGCTATACAAGCTAGGGTTATGAAATTTCATGGGTGGATAGATCTCATCAAGGGGGAGTGCAGTGCACAGGAACCATAACTCTTGCTTGCTTAATTTTATAGTTATTGCCCTTTGTTGTTTTTTCATACTTGAATTTTGTCCAGCGTGGGTTAAGACGGGCGTATCTTGCAACAATTTGCCGCTCTTGTTCATTTTGTTTTGTTACTCTTTTAGTAGAATCAAATCACAAGTTATAGGTTTTATTTTCTGCTAGCAACTGGAACTTTTACAAACCATACTGTAATACACTGTCTCTCGTCAAATTTTCCATACTCAGCTCTTTACCAAACAACAGAATTTTGGACTTCTCGAAATTGAAAGCATTTGCAGACAACAAAATATATGTGAATCAAAAAATTGAAAATCAATTTTAGAAGGGTAGGAAACATTGAGGGAAAAGAATAAAGTGCTGGTTACATTCTCTCCTTTTCCCACAAATTTTCTAAAAGCTGTCTTTCTAAGTGTCCTTAAAAATAGGGATTTTGTTGTAAAGAGTTAAATGATACAAATTCAATTTGCCAGTATGTTGACACCTGAAATATTTAACTCTTTAACAAACAATGCTTGGTTTTTAAGTCTCTATGAAGTTAGTCTTTTGAAAACATTGTGAGGAAAGGAGAAAATGCTGGTAACCAGCATTTTCTCCTTTTCCCTTGATGTTTTTACCCTTCCCAAAGCAAATTTCAATTTTTGAGTCACTTTAATTTTGGCGTCCGCTTATCTCAATTTCAAACCGTCTATAGTTTTCTTGTTTGGTAAAGTGTTATAAAAGTCAATTTACTTGTAAGAGCTTTGTCAAAAGATTGGAATGAAATACGCAAGGAAAAAAAACAGTAAAAAGATGAAGAGAAAGATCAGAAGAAGTGAAAAAAAAATAGGGCGGATGTGGGCAGGGGGAGAAATGTAAATGGATAGTAATGATCGAAAGATAGAGAAAGCAGGTATACTCCATTTGTTTCACTGTTTCCAGGATCCTGAGAAATGCTTGCCAATCAATTTACATGCTGCCTGGCAGATGCATCATAGGATTTGCAATATTTTGTTATCAGCATATGAAAGTCTCCAGACTATGTTTGAAGTATACCTCTCTGACATCTGTGGATCTCAGTTTAAACTTGGTAAGTAACAGAAACTGTTGAACATACTTTCCAATATTACAGATTAACAGAGTGTGTCGTTACGTACTGCACTTATTATTTTGGTCTCCCTACTAAGTGCCTAGTACCTTTGAAAAAAGAATGGCAAAAATGGGAAACTGAATTTCTCCTTAGACTTGTCACTAGTGTGCCTATGCCCTTAATCATACAATTCGAAGTTTTAATGTCCTAGTGTTTCCCTTTTCCCACAATGGTTTCTTAGCTTCACAAATGAAACTATTATCTTTGTATGATTTTTTTTTTTAATTTGGATTATCGGAAGAATTTTGTAGTGTTGTAGTGTAATAAACAGTTTACGTAATTGATATAATTTTATAATGTAATCTAAGTCACATCTAATTTTTTTCCTAAACTTTAATATTTGTTAAATGCTTGAATCATGCTACTTCTAGATTATATAGCTTCCACAGAACTTCATAATTTTTTGCTTACTTAATGAATGAGTTTCACTAGTACTTAACTCATTACCAAATGAGACAATTTTATATTTGTCCAAATCAAAAGCATTTGCAGATGACAAAATAAAAGTGAGTGAGAATTTGAAAATTGTTTCCAGCAGGATAGAAAACACCTAGGGAAAGGAAGAAAATTCTGGTCACCATTTTATTCTTTTCCCTAATGTTTTTGAAAGGCTTCTTTCTCAGGGTCATCAAAAGTAAGGATTGTGTGGTAATGGGTAAAGTAATGTCTTTATATAATTCTGATAAGAAGGAAGATTTCATTATTGATTGTGGGCTTCATCTTTGCATTCAGACTATCCTGTTATCAAATGGTTTCATTACAGAGCACATAGACTGTCATCAAAAGTTACAGAAAATAATGGACAGTATCCGTCTCCATGACAATGAGGAGGAACTCATACAGAATGCCACAAGGGACATAACTCAGCTATGTGCTTGCAATGTGATATTATGGACTCAGTTTTTAGAAACATCCACCTTGGACCAGGGGATCATATTTCATTTGGCCAAAGAACATCATTCAAACAGGGTAAGCTATAGTACATGAGCTGGTGTAAAGCTCTGCAAATATTTACTCAGATTTTGAAGCTAAACAGTATAGAGAAACTTTTTTTTTCCAGACTTGAAGCAGATTGCTTACCTCCTACATTATATATGTACATTTAGTGTTAAACTCTTTACCAAACAACAAAATGTTGGACTAGTCCAAATGGAAAGCATTTGCAGATGACATAATAAATGTGAATGAAAAATTGAATTTTAATTTTGGAAGGGTATAAAACATTTTGTGGGAAAAGGAGAAAATGCTGGTTACCAGCATTTTCTCCTTTTCCCACAATGTTTTCTATAGGCCTCTTTCTCAGGGGTGTCAAAAGTAGGGATTGTGTGGTAATGGGTTAAGCAGTCTAGTGAAAGGAAGATGTCGATACTACTTGATTCATACCCTTGTCAGGCAGCTTAAAGAAACATTCACACCCAGTTAGTAATCTAAGAATAACCCTTTACCAAACAATTCAGTTTTGATTATCCTGAACTGAAAAAAAAAAACTCTCAAAACATTGTTGAAAAGGAGAAAATGTTTGTAATGTTTTAAATTTTAAAAATTACAGTTCACGTTTTTTCTTGTTTTCTGCAAAAGCTTTCAACATGTGGAAAGGACCAAAATTTTGTCACGTTGTAAAGTTTAACCCTTTCCCCAACAAGCCCTGGTTTTTATGTGTCTGCAGTAAAAGACTTTTGAAAACACTGTGAGAAAAGGAGAAATTGCTCGCTATGAGCAATTTCTCCTTTTCCCACAATGTTTTTCCCTGTTTGAGAACTTTCTGCCATTTTCTCCAAATCTAAAATTGTCGTCTGCAAACTCTTTTGGTTTGGAAGAGTCCAAAATTTGTTGTTTGGGAAAGGGTTAATAATTCCTAATTTTAAACTCTTTCTCAACAAAACTGTTCATCCCTCTTTATAATTATTCACCTATTATTTCCATTTTGCACAATTACTGGGCCTGATACAGAGATAGGAAATTAAGGGCTAGCCCTTGATTTTATCTTTTGTGTAATG
The DNA here is from genome assembly GCA_943736015.1 of Tridacna crocea. NCBI lineage: Eukaryota > Metazoa > Mollusca > Bivalvia > Cardiida > Cardiidae > Tridacna > Tridacna crocea. The sequence goes on along the minus strand of OX031059.1, from coordinate 24,457,549 downwards.
CAAGACAAACAGGAATTCTTTTATCATTTTCTTGCCTTTTTCTTTTTATACTCGTAATTTAAACCAGTGTTTATTTCTTACATAGAGTTACAACTTCCTCGACCTTTACCACATAATCCTTTGTTTTAAAGATGCTACATTGAAAGCTAATGTAAGCATTGTGAAAAAAGGAGAAAATGTTGGACACCACAAACCAGCATATTCTCCTTTACCCACAATCATTTCAACCCTATACATTGCTGTTTGTTAATGCTTTCATTGTGGACATTTCTTGAGTTTTGTTATCTGGTAAAGAATTAAAGCAAATAAATGTATTCCTTTTAGTACAAAGTTGAAGGGGGGGCATATGGGAGTCCCCATGGCTATGTCACTCTGTCTACCCGTAGACACAAATTTGTCTGGCGAAATACTCCAACAGTTTTTCAGGTACTGAATACATTTTAAATTTACACACCGTGTTCATATATATATATGTGAAGTTGTTCACATCCAATTTTCATGACCCTGCCGCATTTTCTTGCAGAATAATCTCCCCTCAAACTTTTTCAACTCCTTTTGTACTAAGCCATTTTGCATTATATGACAAAGACCTGTTTTGTGATAAGGAGCTGGTGGTGGGTATGATAATGTTTAGTGATAGCTCTGTCTATCCTTTTACTACCACAGTGCCCACCAGGTACACCAAATGAACCTAGTTGTTACTTCTTGTAAAACAATGTAGCAGTTGTAATGTACAATATATTTTGGTTTTTGATTACAGGTGAAAAGAATGGCCGAAGGTTTCTTCACACATGAGTATCAGAAAAACGAGTGCCTAGCGTGTTATGAACCAAGGTAGGAGTGAAGCTTATGCATTGTGCATTGTATGTATGTGATCAACTGGTAAAGTTTTATTACATACAGACAACATTGTGAGCGCGGCTTTTTAGCTCACCTGAGCACAACATGCTCAAGGGGAGCTTTTAGGATCATCTGGTGTCCATTGTGCGTCGACAACAATTCTTTAAACATCAACTTCTCCCAAAGCGCTGGGCCAATTTGGACCAAACTTGGCTGGAATTTTCCTCTTTAAAAATTGTTCACAGAATTTGATTCATCAAAAACTGTGGTTGGAATTTTCCTCTTTAAAAATTGTTCACAGAATTTGATTCATCAAAAACTGTGGTTGCCATGGCAACCAAATGGAATTTCTTAGCAAATTCTTTAAAAATCTTCTTCTCTGAAACCGCAGGCCAGATTTTAGAATAATTTCACAGAGATGTTCCTTGGGAGACCCTTTTCAAGAATTGTTTTCGCGAAATTTTGATCTGTCAAGAAACATGGCATGAATGGGGGCTACTTGCACAATACAGAAATGAAAAAATTCTTTAAAATTCTTCTTCTCTGAAACCACTGGTCAGATTTTGAAATAATTTCACAGAGATGTTCCTTGGGTGACCCTTTTCAAAAATTGTTCGTGAAATTCTGATTCGTCAAGAAACATGGCTCTGGTGAATGGGGGCTACTTGCACTATAAGGACATGAAGAAATTCTTGAAAATTTTTCTTCTCTGAAACTGCTGGTCAGATTTTAAAATAATTTCATAGAAATGTCCCTTGAATGACTCTTTTCAAATACTGTTCGCAAAATTTTGACAGGTCAAGAAACATGGCTCTGGTCAATGGGGGTTACTTGCACTATATGGACATGAAGAAATTCTTGAAAATTCTTCTTCTCTGAAATGGCTGGTCAGATTTAAAAACTAATTTCACATAAATGTTCCTTGAATGACTCCTTTCAAAAATTGTTCGCGAAATTTTGATAGGTCAAGAAACATGGCTCTGGGGAATTGGGGCTACTTGCACTGAATGGAAATTAAGAAACATGTAACCATTGAAAATTCCTTGGCAAAATAATTATTTTGTTTCCAGTGTTTCAATACCTCGAAAAAAAATGGCGATGGTCCTCTCAAAAATTGGGGTGAGCGAGCGATCCAGGGCCATCTGTCAGAAATGAGATATGGTCATAGCCCTTTGTCATCGTGAAAAGCATAAGGTATTTTATGATATCTGCCATTACTAATGATGTTTTTCATTGTCTTTCAAGTTTGGGCTAATTTTTATCAATATATAAAAGGGAAATCCAGACAACAATGCTCTGTAAGAAGGGGGCTTCATGCATTTGCAAAAGTATCGACCCAGGTCAGAGTCTATCCAAGGATTAATTACAGTAACTGCTACAGGATTCATGCCTTTCTCTCTGCTGATCACTGCTTTGACTATTGTTAACTCTTTACCAAACGACAAAATTTATAGACTTGTCCAAATTGAAAGAAATGAAGGAGTTCTTAAAAAATCTTCTCTGAAACCGCTTATAAGATTTTGAAATAATTTCACAGAGTTGTTCCTTGGGTGACCCTTTTCAAAAATTGTTCGCGAAATTTTGATTTGTCAAGAAACATGACTCTGGTGAATGGGGGCTACTTGCACTATAGGGAAATGAGGAAATTCTTAAAATTTTTTCTTCTCTGACACCGCTGTTCAGATTTTGAAATAATTTCTCAGGGATGTTTCTTGGGTGACCCTTTTCAAAAATTGTTTTCGCGAAATTTTGATTGGTCAAGAAACATGGCTCTGGTGAATGGGGGGCTACACTGAGTTGCACTATAGGGAAATGAAGAAATTTTTAAAGATTCTTCTTCTCTGAAACGGCTGGACAGATTTTGAAATGATTTCACAGAGATGATCCTTGGGTGACCCTTTTCAAAAATTGTTCACCAAATTTTGATCCATCAAGAAACATGGCTCTGGTCAATGGGGGCTACTTGCACTATATGGGAATGAAGAAATTCTTGAAAATTCTTCTTCTCTGAAACCGCTAGTCAGATTTTAAAATAATTATACCCCCCAAAACTCTGTTTGGGGGGTATATAGGAGTCAGCTTGTCGGTCTGTCCGTCGGTCTGTCCGTCCGTCGGTCGGTCGGTCTGTAGCTTTTTGTCCGCTCTATTTCTCATAAACTACTGGACGAATTTTATTCAAACTTCACAGGTAAACTAAGTATCAAGCAGAGATGTGCATATGAAATGTTGGTTATGGTTCATTGATTTTTCACTGAGTTATGGCCCTTTCATGAAATTTCTTGTCCGCTTTTTTTCTCATCAACTACTGGATAGATTTGGTTCAAACTACACAAATAGACTCAGTGTAAAGCAGAGATGTGCATATCCTATTTTGGTTATGGTTTATTTAGGTTTCATGGAGTTATGGCCCTTTGATGATTCTGGACAAATTTCTTTTTCATATTTGAATTTTGTCCGGAGCATATCTCCAAAACTATACTAGCTAGGGTTATGAAATTTCATGGGTGGATAGATCGCGTCGAGGGGGAGTGCAGTGCACAGGAATCATAACTCTTGCTAGCTTAATTTCTGAGTTATTGCCCTTTGTTTTTTTTTTTTATACTTGAATTTTGTCCGGAGCGTATCTCCAAAACTATACTAGCTAGGGTTATGAAATTTCATAGGTGAATAGATCTCATCAAGGGGGAGTGCAGTGCACAGGAATTATAACGCTTGCCTGCTTAAGTTTTGAGTTATTACCCTTTGTCGTTTTTAATACTTGAATTTGGTCCGGAGCGTATCTCCAAAACTATACTAGCTAGGGTTATGAAATTTCATAGGTGAATAGATCTCATCAAGGGGGAGTGCAGTGCACAGGAATTATAACTCTTGCCTGCTTAAGTTTTGAGTTATTGCCCTTTGTCATTTTTAATACTTGAATTGGGTCCGGTGAATATCTCCAAAACTATACTAGCTAGGGTTATGAAATTTCATGGGTGGATAGATCTCATCAAGGGGGAGTGCAGTGCATAGGAATCATAACTCCTGCTCCCTTAATTTTTCAGTTATTACCCTTTGTCGTCTTTAATACATGAATTGGGTCCAGTGAATATCTCCAAAACTATACTAGCTAGAGTTATGAAATTTCATGGGTGGATAAATCTCATCAAGGGGGAGTGCAGTGCATAAGAATAATATTTCTTGCTCCCTTAATTTTTGAGTTATTGCCCTTTGTTGTTTTTCATATTTGAATTTTGTCCGGAGCATATCTTCAAAACTATACTAGCTAGGGTTATGAAATTTCATGGATGGATAGATCTCATCAAGGGGGAGTGCAGTGCACAGGAATCATAACTCTTGCTCACTTGATTTTTGAGTTATTACCCTTTGTCGTTTTTCATACTTGAATTTGGTCCGGTGCATGCCCCAGCTTAACAGCTAGGGGTAAGATGGGCGTATCTTGCGACAATTTTCCGCTCATGTTCAACTCTTACTTTTGTACTCAACCTTTCTGCATTCTGTGACAAAGACCTGTTCGGTGGCAAGGAGCTGGTGGGGGGTATGATCACGTTGAGTGATAGCTCTAGGTGACTCTCCAGTCACTTATTTTGCATTCCTGTGACATTAATCTGTTTTGTGACAAAGAGCTGTTTGGGGGGGGGGGTATGATCACGTGTAGTGATAGCTCTAGTTTGACAGAGGTGTTCCTTGGGCGATCCTTGCTCTTGTGAATGGGGGCTACTTGCACTATATGGATATGATGTAATTCTTGAAAATTCTCTTTCTCTGAAACCCCTGGTCAGATTTTAAAAGAAATTTTCCGAAGTGTTCCTTGGCTGACCCTTTTCAAAACTTGTTCGTAAATTTTGATCCATCAAGAAACATGGCTCTCGTGGATGGGGGATACTTGCTCTTATACAGAAATGAAGAATTCTTAAAAATTCTTCTTTTTGAAACTGATGGTCAGATTTCGAAATTAATTTTACAGGTGACCTTTCGAAAAGTGCTTAGCAAAATTATAAATTTAGTTCCAATGTTTCAATACCTCAAAAAAAAAAAAAAAATAGGCTATGGTCATCTCAAAAATTCAGATGAGCAATCCAGGGCCATCTTGGCCCTCTTGTTTTCTTTTCCCACAATGTTATCTAAAGGCTTCTTTCTCAGGACCATCAAAAGTAGGGATTGTGCGGTAATGGGTTAAATGACAAAAAAGTTGATGGGTTATTAAAAATATTGTGCAGAGTACAGGTAAAAGAAACTCCAGGAAAGCATGAATGTGTAATTGGTGTTCTGTGAAATAACTGAAGTTTTCAATGTTACAATTGATATAAATACCGTGCAAATAGTATAACAAATTTTTAAAGTTTTATAATTTCAAAGCAGTTGCAGGCATCAATTTAGATTTGGCCCAAATCATGACATTTGTCTCTGAAATGGTAAAGAACGCTAGTGGATGGAAAAGGAGATCATGCTACTTTCACCTTTCTCCACATTACAAATTATTTTCACAAGCCTTCTTCCTCTGTATCATTAAAAGCTTCAGACTATTTAATAAAGAGTTTACCACAATATGTGGCTGTAAAAGACACAAAGGTTGGATGTCTCCTTTAACTCTTTACCAAAAACAGCCTGGTCCAAACAAAAATAGCCCGCCCGGGTGGCTCAGTGGTGAGCGTGTCGGACTCATGACCTGGTGGTTGTGAGTTCAATACCTGGTTGAGGCGAACTTTCAGGCGTATTTTTTGCCTCTCACCTCTGCTGAAGCACGTGAGAAAATTGGTCGGTGGCTTTGGAAAGAAAGTAGTGTAAGTACCGGTGTGAGAAAGCCAGGAAACAGATGTGCGTCACCGACTGCCATGATATGACCTTAGCTGTTAAAGTGGCGTTAAACCCCAATACAACCAACCAACCAACCAAACAAAAATACAGACTGGTCCAAATTTATAGACTGCAAAATTAATGTGATTACAAAAATGAAACTGGGATAGGTGGAAAACATTGTGGGAAAAGGAGAAAATGCTGGTTACCAGAAATTTTCTCCTTTTCCCTCAATGTTTTCTAAAGGCTTCTTTCTAAGGGTCGTCAGAAGTCGGGATTGTGTGGTAAAGTATTGAACATTTATGTCTTCTTGATTGCTACCTTTTTATGGGTTGAATGTACATTTACCCTTTACTACGTAATGCTAACTTTGACGACTTTGAGTAAGAAGACTTTTGAAAAAACATGGTTGGAAAAGGAGAGAATGGTGGTAACCAGTATTTTTTTCCCTTTTCCCACTTTTTACTATCTCAAAGACAATTGCCACAATTTTAGCCAAATTTAATTTGGTGTCTGCATATACTTGTGTTTTGACAGGTCCGACGTGGGGTGGGGGTATGAAGTTATGAAGTTACTTATTGAGACAGTTCTTGTGTAATTATCTGTAGATGCTTCGTAGGGCTGGAAGAGGGGGGGGGGGGAAAGAAGGGGAGAGGGGGGTATGAAGTTGTTCATGGAGACCGTTCTTTTGTAATTATCTATAGATGCTTCAGCTACCATTGCCACACTGATCTGGAAAAATTAGTACCCAATCCCTCTCAGTCACAAATATTTGAAAACGCCACCTCTTTGTATTCTGTATGCTTGATTTATTGCAGTACAAGATTACATACTTCAGTTTTGCCTGTTCTGAAAGCATTGCAGATGACAATCAGATAAACACAAATGATTGATCTATTAAAGGGTTGAAAACATAGTTGGAAACAGATGAAATAATGGTAACACATTTTCTCCTTTTCTTACAATGTTTTTTGAAGCCAACTGCTCAAGAATATTAAAACAGTAGAAGAATTAATAATCAAATATTTTTGCCCTAACATGTAAAAGTACTGATTTCAGTTACCATGGCCACAGTGACTTAGAGCGGGTTGTACGAAATTCCTTGTACTTGCACGAATTACCTCCGATGGATCTGGAATGTGTGGACCTTGATGGGGATTGGACCACATTACCCATTATATTTGAAGATATTTACGAAGATCAAGCTTCTACTCATGGTAACAGATTATCTGCCTTGTTGTCCTTTTCTTTAATTCCATAAACATAATTATAGTTATAGGCTATCTTTAAAATGCTGTTAATCAATAAATTATTGAACTGCCACAAAAGTGAAATGTTACAAAAATTTTTTTTGAATGAAACAGAAAAAAATATGTAGCGTGCAGTAGTGTAAGCCTAACAGCAGCTCCATCCATAATAGTTTCTTAGGTAAACACTGCAGTAGTTTCTAGGATTCTAAATGGTACAGGATTCAGACTGAATGATATAACTGCGATTTAATCCGAGCTGCTACTGAGAATGATGTGCTAATTTTAACCTGATCATTATAAATAAGACTTGAAAAAGAATTAGTGTTAGTCTCTTACCCTTAACTAGATGACCTAATTTTGGACTCATTAGGACTAAATGCTTTTGCTGATGACAAATTATGGTGTCAGTGGTTTTTGAACTGGTAGAAAACATTGGGAAAAAGGAGTTTTCTTTCTTACAATGAAATTAAAATTTGTTACGGGAAGGATAGAAAACATTGCAGGAAAAGGATTTTCTCCTATACCAACATTGTTTTTGAAAGGCTTCTTTCTCGGGATCATTAAAATTTGGGATTGTGTAATAAAGGGTTAGCCTTTACCAAACAATCCCTAGTTTTAACGACCATGAAATACTTAGTAGAAGCCTTTTGAAAACATGATGGTAAAAGGAGAAAATGCTGGTAACCAGCATTTTCTCCTTTTCCCACAATGTTTTAAGCCCTGCTGGGAACATTTCAAATTTTGATTTACGTTCATGTTGTTGTCTGCCAGGCTTTTCAATTTGGACCAGTGTAAAATTTTGGCGTTTTGTAAAAAGTTGAAGGATAATTTCTATTTCAGATGTACTAACAGAGAGAGTTAAGTCCAGATCAAGCTCACTATCACCAAGTTTTAGTAAGAACAACTCGCCACAAATAAGGATGAGGCAAAAAAGAAACTTCATCAAAAACATCAGACCTGATAGCTTTAAAAGACCATCCTCTTTCAATGTGAAAGAGGCTGAAATCGCTGGTACAAGAAAAGCAGACAAAGATTGTGTGTTAGTCGGATATCGAAAAACTGTTGCTTCTCCTAATATACACAGCCAAGTCATAATTAATAATCTAGAGTTAGGAACATTTAGCCCAGTTGTGTCTTCCAGTGTATCTCAAGTGCCTAACTTTATGTCAAACTCTGTATCTTTGCCATCGTTAGTTAGATCTAATTTTGGGAGAAATAGTGAAGGGGCATTACCAGATTATGTGAGAGTAGCTCGCAGATCTTTAAGAGCAAAAAAGAAAAATCGACACCCTCGGTCAATAATCACTGTTGATATTGGTGGTTCAGATCCTGATATAAAAGGGAATAATGATGATGATGATGATGAAGATGATAATCTGGAGGACAAAGTTAGTGATGTGACTACAAGGAGACTTAAACGGGCATTGACAGATCCTGCTAGAAGGACATCATCTTCTAGCTACTCGGATAGCAGTAGAGAAAATACATTAGATAGAAAAATTATTTCTAAGAAATCTCCTGCCCCTGACAATCAAAGTGATACTACTCAGTCTGAAGGAGATTCTGTCGTCAAAAAACAGTTGAACTTTGAAGAGGAGCTACGCAAAAACTTAAGTAAAAGTATAGGCCAAGTGTTAGATCAAGATGTATTGAATGACAGTGATCGAAGTGATGATGATACATGTATACAGAATGGGTTTGATGAAGAACTAGAATCTGTAAAGTTTCCTAAACCGTCCATTGTAGATAATGATCATTCTGACATTGCAGGAAGGGACATGACAGCATTAAATCATGCTTCAGATATTAGTACTAAAAGTGATCTTTCTGACACTGGAACTATAGATACAGCTAAGTCTGATAATCATGTGGATAAGAGAAGTGATACAACATTACATCAACATTCAAGTAGTAAACCAAATTCAACACATGAAAGCTCAAGAGTTAGTGTAGATGATGTTTTAAGTGTTAGTGAGATAAGTATAGCAAGAGACAGGGAAAGTAGTGATACAGCCTCTGTCAGCCAATCAGACTCTAGTTTAACAGTGACAGGCTCACAGACCACTCTCACATCAAAAGAGAGTGGAATCACTGTTGATATTATATCAGACAGGGACATTGAAGAAGTTAAAGATACTGACAAAGAAGTAACAGTTTTAGAACTACTAAGAGAAGAATACAGAAAAGATATGAATATAAGTGTGTCCGACTTTAGTGACTCAGGAGTGTCTGGGGTTTCTATGAAAAATAATTATAAATCATCTAGTGATTCAAACTTATTACAATCCGTGGATGCTGCAGGCTCCTCAGACAGTCTGTCGATAAAAAAATCAACAGACATCATGACAACCTCTGCTTCTTTTCCAGACATCTATAAATTGTCAGAACCAAAACTTGTTGATAAAATAGGCAGGAGCACAATTAGGTAGGTTTGACCCCCCAAGATCAGGTCTTAATGTTTGAGTCACATATCTTTTATTGTGTATGTATGGTTTTAATTTGGAAAAGTCTTAATATTTTATGGCATAATTTAGTGTTGAGATATATATATTTGTGAAGTACTGCATCAGAAGGAGAAAGTGTATAATGAGATGTTAAACAGTGAATTTAGATGCAAGGGATAAACACTTAAGTCCTGTTAAATTTCGATTATGGTCATGCTATGTAAAAACTCTTTATAAAAGTAAGTAGAGGAGCATGTAAAACAGCAGTTTGCCTGTAGAGCTGGCATTTAAGTCAAAAAAGGTTTACTTTAATGTGACATGATATGGTCTAAATCCTAATTTTCTTTTCATTATTGTTATTTATAAATCATCTGTCTTTTTTTTTTAGCTTCATAAGCACAAGAGAGAGTTTGAAATCCAGGTTGAAATACCAGGGAAATTTATACAGGTAAGCAGAAAATGTCTTAATTATTCTGTCTTCTTTTCTGCTATTTGTATCCTACCCTGGTAGAGAGATGAAAGAGTATTTTTGAGCAAAGCACGCAATCCTGAGGTTTAATGATCCTGTTGGTCAAGATTAATAACCCCTTACCTCATGGCAGATTTGGTGGAAGTTGATAAAATATTTTGGGAAAGTGCTAGTTTCCACTCTGGGAAAAGAGGAAAATGCTAGATGGCAGCATTTTATCCTTTTCCTGTGACATATTTCAAGGCCCTGTTCCTCAGGTTTGCTAAAACTCATCATTTCGTTTTTCCCAGATTATATTCTATGATTTCATGGACTGATCTCCTTATTTTTAATTTCTTGTAACATGTCATCTGCAAGTCAATGTTCTTAGGAATTCAACTTGAATCTATTTTCAAGGTACTAAATAACAGGTCACCTCAAATCAATTGTAATGAGTCCCCAGAACTTTATATTTTAATGAAGAAATTATGATCTTCTTATTCAGTTACCCATACTTACCTGAATAATTGGTAAGTGTTTACTCTGAAAAATCTGTTACCCCCTTGGCTACAGACACATTTAATTAGGATGTTTTAGAATGAAAAGGCTATGGATCTATGCTTGTGCAAGGGGTGATTTTGCAACAACTAATGAATCATGAGGTACACTGTTCCTTTGATATGCAAAAAATGACCGATATCAAAAAGTTTTGACCCACGTGAACCAGTACAAACTACACAGGCTGACATTGATGGACACTTTGCAGATTCATTTAGCCCCCCCCCCCCATTTATGTTTGAAATTACCATTTAAAAGATAAATTTTGTATATGATCAAACAAAGCATGGAAGTATGTTGTGATGCTTGTGTAAAGTCTATGTTGTAATCCCATCCTACCCTATTCTCATTAATCTTTACCCAAAAATCCTGAGTTTTAACAGAGTATCTTGTTAAACACATTAAATCAAAGGGAGAAAATGCTGTATACTCGCATTTTCAGCTTTGTTTCGAAGAAAAAATGGAGGATATTTCATAGTCCTGCAATTTTTCTACTTGTTTGTATTGTTGTCATGCAAAGACTGACATTTTCACGAAATTTGACATTTTTAGTTCACCTGAGCACAATGTGTTCAAGGGGAGCTTTTAGGGTCACTGGGCGTTGTGCGTCGTCAACAATTCTTTAAACATCAACTCCTCCTAAACCGCTGGGCCAATTTGGACCAAACTTGGCAGGAATGTTCCTTGGGAGGTCCTCTTTAAAAATTGTTCACAGAATTTTGATTCCGTCAAAAACTCTGGTTGCCATGGCAACCAAATGGAATTTTTTAGCAAATTCTTTAAAGATTTTCTCTGAAACCGCTGGTCAGATTTTGAAATTATTTCACAGATGTGTTCCTTGGGTGACCCTTTTCAAAAATTGTTCATGAAATTTTTATCCGTCAAAAAATGTGGCTCTGGTGAATGGGGGCTACTTGCACTATACAGAAATGAAGGAATTTTTTAAAAATCTTCTCCTCTGAAACCACTGGTCAGATTTTGAAATAATTTCACAGATATGTTCCTTGGGTGACCCTTTTCAAAAATTGTTCGTGAAATTTTGATCCGTCAAAAAATGTGGCTCTGGTGAATGGGGGCTACTTGCGCTATACAGAAATGAAGGAATTCTTAAAAAATCTTCTTCTCTGAAATCGCTGGTCAGATTTTGAAATAATTTCACAGAGTTGTTCCTTGTGCGCGAAATTATGATTGGTCAAGAAACATGGCTCTGGTGAATGGGGGCTACTTGCACTATAGGGAAATGAGGAAATTCTTAAAAAATTTTCTTCTCTGAAACCGCTGGTCAGATTTTGAAATAATTTCACAGAGTTGTTCCTTGGGTGACCCTTTTCAAAAACTTTTCGCGAAATTTTGATTGGTCAAGAAACATGGCTCTGGTGAATGGGGGCTACTTGCACTATATGGAAATGAAGAAATTCTTGAAAATTCTTCTTCTCTGAAACCCCTAGTCAGATTTTAAAATAATTTGACAGATGTTCCTTGGGTGATCCTTGCTCTTGTGAATGGGGGCTACTTGCGCTATATGGACATGATGAAATTCTTGAAAATTCTCTTTCTCTGAAACTCCTGGTCAGATTTTAAAAGAAATTTTACGAAATGTTCCTTGGGTGACCCTTTTCAAAACTTGTTCGTAAATTTTGATCCATCAAGAAACATGGCTCTCGTGGATGGGGGATACTTGCTCTTATACAGAAATGAAGAATTCTTAAAAATTCTTCTTTTTGAAATTGATGGTCAGATTTCGAAATTAATTTTACAGGTGACCTTTTGAAAAGTGCTTAGCAAAATTATAAATTTAGTTCCAATGTTTCAATACCTCAAAAAAAAATAGGCTATGGTCATCTCAAAAATTCAGGTGAGCGATCCAGGGCCATCTTGGCCCTCTTGTATAAAATCTCTATCATTATTAAAGATATTTACTTCAAAGTTGGACTGGCTGTTGACTATATAAGGGAAACAACTACAACATTAACAGGAGCAAGTTACAATCTTTTTGGCTTTTTTTTGCCTAGTATGTTTTTGAAATACAGGCCATGTTGTTTCAAGATAGGACCGATTTTACATTCTTTGATGTCTGCTCTTGATCTCATTGTCAACCAAGGCAATTTAGTTGTGTGTGGCCCTCAGATTATTTAGTTATTTGAACCAGTTGCCAAGTAACTCCATATTTTATCAACTGAACAGGGTACAGCTTGTAAAACTGTGAGAAATAGAGAATATAATGATAACAAGCATTTTTTTCTTTGTCCCATGATGGCTCCTATGCTTTCAAAGACTCCGCGTGTCGTTGAAACAAAATTTCAGGTGTTCTTTACAGATGCTTTGAAATGGAATGAACCTAAATCTGTCTAATCTGGTAAAGAGTTAACTAACATTATGTATATTGTGTGTTGATAATTCCCTCTGTTGTTAATGTTGTTACAGTATGATAGAAGACAGGTAGGTGATCATCCCACATATTTTGTATTTGCAGAGTCTTTTTATAAATGTGACCTGTCATGCAAAAAGGGACCTTCTGGGAACTGCAAAACATGTTGATCCTGATCAGTCTGCGGGAATTGTGCAGTCTGTCTAGGACTGACACTTTTTTGCTTTTATGATATGGAGTGCAACACGCGAAAAGGGTCATTCGGACATTTGCGTAAAGTGTCGTCTCTGATCAGCGTGTGCAGTCCGCACAGGCTAATCCGAAACGACACTTTCCGATTTTATGTGATTTTCTGTTTTACGCAAGTCTACTGTAACACAAAATCTAATGTAGTCGTAAAGTGCCGTCTCGGATTAGCCTGCGCGGACTGCGCAGGCTAATCCGGGACGACACTTTACGCAAATGTCCGAATGTACCATTTCGCGTGTTGGACTCCATATCTTTATGGAAAGTGGTCATTCTACCTTGTTATACAATCATTCTTGATCTATCAACTTGAATTGACCTGACTATCGCTGATCTGTTTTCATCTAATTGATGCACAGATTTCCCTCCCAGTTGGTCCCTTTTTCTGTGATTGGTCACATTAACCCATTACCACACAATCCCTACTTTTGACGCCCCTGAGAAAGAAGCCTTTAGAAAACATTGTGGGAAAAGGAGAAAATGCTGGTAACCAGCATTTTCTCCATTTCCCACAATGTTTTCTACCCTTCACAAACAAATTTCAAATTTTCAGTCACTTTTATTTTGTCGTCTGCAAGTGCTTTCGATTTGGACAAGTCTAAAATTTTGTCGTTTGGTAATGAGTTAATGCACCATGCCATGGCAAAAGGAGGCCTAATGCACCTCTGTGATGAATGATATCAAGCAAGACTTCACATACATGAAATTTTAGATCTAAAAATATGCATTCCATCTAACAACCCGCTGAATGCTGAGATGCAGTCTTGTCCTGTGAACTACAGAAAATTTACCAACAATCAAAAGTTTCGACCCAAGTCAGCCTATGCAGAATGTGCAGACTGATCTTGATTGATACTTTTTGCAGATACATTAGGCTTCCATTTCACAGAGTAGGACTCAAATGAATGTGCTCTATTGGTTTGTCTATTCTAGAAATGCATGCAGTTTTTAACCCTTCACCTCATAAGGCATTTCTATGGTATCTGTAATTGACCCTAAATAACAGCAAGGATGAAGCCGTTTTTTATGTGTATATGACACCTTTCTATAGCATAGTAAACATTGTGGCAAAAGGTGAAATTGCTCGTCATGAGCAATTTCACCTTTTGCCACAATGTTTTCCAAAGGCTCCTACAAGCAATGCGTAGAAAGTATCTATGGAGTAAATGGTTAAAATGGTCTTTGAATAAGTGGACAACTACATTGTACTTATACCTACTTTCACTTTTGATAAATTTCATTGAAAAATTGTGTTATTTGGACAAAATGCTAATATGAATGGCTTTTTCTGTCTTTTGTGCTTTAATTTTATTAATAGATGTACTTATCAAATTTCAGCAAACCTGTGTTTTGCAGGATTGTCAATGACTTGTGTTTATCTTAATTTGGATCCCCAATATTTCTAGATGACCAAAAAAATTTATGTGCTTGCCTTCTTTTAGGCATTTTAACCCTTTATCCCATGAGGCATTTCTATGGTATCTCTAATTGACCCTAAATAATAGCAAGGATGAAGCCTGTTTTTTATGGGTATATGACACCTTTTGATAGCATAGAAAACATTGTGACAACAGGTGAAATTGCACGTCACAAGCAATTTCACCTTTTGCCACAATGTTTTCCAAAGGCTCCTACAAGCAATGCCTAAATGAGTATCTATGGAGTAAAGGGTTAAGAATGGCAAAGGACCCCCACACCATACAGTGTAGGAAAAAGTCTGGTACTGACTTGCTGATAGCACTATGGTTTCATCACAATGGTTTTGGTGTTTGATGAAGAGTTACCCTCCTGAGTGTTTAGCATAAAAGACAAAAGCCATTTACCATAGTATGTCACAAAAAATACGCCATTTTTTCTTGCAGTGTATGAGGACAAATACCACACAATTGTCCTTTGTGTTTGAGTTTGTACTCATTCTTCTCTTGCAACTTACTTTACTGCAATAAAATTGTAGAGCTTTGGAAGCGTTGAAGGAAAAAAAAAAGACTTGAAAAGTTTCATGTCAGTTTTGGGGCTGATGTATCTTCCAACATAGAGAAATTATCTTGGTATATCTGACTATATATATATCGGAAAGTCAAGCCTGGTGGGTCATCCTGTAGTGTTTAGGATTTGTCAACTTCTTAGCTTGGGGCATTCCTTTCAGGAGATTGAGGAGAACCATTGCCACAGCTTTTACTGGTCTCTCACTGCTGATCATTATTTTGACACTGACTTTGCAAGAAAGCAGCCTGTGCCAGAAAATTGTGCAAAGTACTGGTAAGAAAAAGCTCCAGGTGCACTGGCAGCTGCAATAGAAAGGAAGTGATGTTGAAAATGATGTTAAACAACATAGAAAAAAAAAGCAGAGAGTCATACTACTATACTTCCTTCTTTTTGATGTTGTAACAGCTTTAGTTGTGTGGTTCTCTTTTTGGGGTTTGTAGTAGCATGTTTGGAGTGTGTCATAGCATGATGTTTTCCTTAAACTTTTGTATTATTGTATAGATTTATTTCTTGTCATGCTGTCATTTTTGTAATATTGTTCTTGGATTGATTATATAGCTTTTTATTAACTGATAAGTGTAGATGAAGATGGAAGATGCTGTGTGATACTCTGTGATTTTGGATATGAACTGTATTCATGAGAAAAAGGATCTAAAGCTGGTTATATCATTTTAGTGCCATTTAATTTTTGTATACAAATGTTTTTTATATTGACAGATCTAAACTTCGGTTTTCTAGTTAAGAGTTAAAAGTTGCTCAGATGATGGGACTGATGATTGAAAAGCCGCAAACAAAACAAGAAGAAAAACATATCTTGAAAAATGTTAAAATGCTATTCCAGACACTGTTTAAACACACAAAAAAAAATAAAGCAAGAGAAAGATTTGCTCATAGTGAGTAGTTTGTCTGTTAAATCTTTTAAGCAGATTTCTCTCAACCCTTTCCCAAACAATCCCTGGTTTTTACGGGTCTGGAATAGTAGCCTTTTGAAAACATTGTGGGAAAAGGAGAAAATGCTGGTAACCAGCATTTCCTCCTTTTCCCACAATGTTTTCTACCCTATCATGGACAGAAATCATCTTTTCAGCAAAGGTTGAATTGTTGTCTGCAAATGCTTTCAATTTGGTCTAGTCCAAAAGTTTGTCATTTGGGAAAGAGTTAAAAGGAACCTGCAGCCAAGGGTAAACTGAAACCCTCATGCATTGCTTTAGTTTGCATGGTGTATTTCTTCATGGATTAATTTTGACCATTGTCTACAACTGTTACTGATTTTACTATACTATTCTAAGAAAAAAGATAGAACAAAACAGAGTCTGCAATCCCCAAACATTCTGAAGAACATTCATAGCCTTATTACTTTTTGAATTTGAAAGAAACGGAACTTTTGATTGGCTAAACCAGTTGGTCTAGGCAATGACAGGTTATATTACTTAAATCTAGAATTAAGTTTTTAGTGAAATCAAGAATGGTTGATAGACAAGGGCTCAGATTACATACATGTATGTCCTTATATCATAATTACTACCTCTGTTTTCTTCAGTGAGAGTTCCAGGTTGGCTTCCCAGGTGCCCTATTTCCATGTCCCAGACACTTCAGATGATCAAGACCAAGATGGTGTCCATCTTATAGTGTGTGTCCATGGACTAGATGGTAATTATTTCTGTGATCTTCAACGAAAATGATAAACACATTAGTTATTAGCTGCAAGCAATTTTCTTTTTTTGCTCATTTAGAAGATTACAATTGAAAAATTTGAGCCGAATTTGATATTTTGTCTGTGTTAATCCTTTACAAAAAATTGTGGGTTTCAGTTACTCTTTAGAAATAGCACTTTGGCAACATATTTGCATTGTAAGTCTAGTGGTCAGCATTTTCTCTTTGCCCTAAAAGTTTTCTACCCTTGAAAGAACAGCTGCCATCATTTAACCTATTACCAAACAAAAAAATGTTGGACTTGCCCTATTTCAAAGCATTTCGTTATTTTCTGAAAAAAATGTTCAATGTGGAAGATTTTCTCAAAATTTTCAGACAAGACCTTGAGACATTGTGACAGAAGGAGATATATTCACTTATCTTGCTTTCATTTATATCAATTTTCTATACTTGGAATAGATTTAGTAAGCTGTAACTCTTAACCAGGTGTCAAAGTTTAAGATTTTTCTGAATTGAAAGCCTTTGCAGTATGATAAATTAATTTATGGAAAAAGGCAGAAAGTGGAGAAAACAAAAGCAGAATTGATAAAATGACATTTACTGGTATTTTCTTGTTTTCATACAAATTTTCAAAATCTGTTTTGCACAGGCTGACATGAGTCGATGCTTTTTGCAGATGCATTAAGCCCCCTTTTTACAGAGCATGTCTCATTTATGGTGCTTCTTGTATACAATAGGCAATAGTGCAGATTTACGACTGGTGAAGACATACATGGAGATGGCGTTGCCAGGTTACAAACTGGAGTTTCTAATGTCAGAGAGAAACCAAGCTGATACTTTTGCAGAGTTTGACACCATGACTGAGAGACTTGTCAACGAAATTATTCATCATGTTGATTTGTTTAACTTGAAAATAGCCAGACTCAGGTAAGGTATGTTCTCATATTGTACAAAGGTGTATAGGGGAAAGGCAGTTTTATAGGGCCGAGCCCCAGTTGCTCAGTCAGTAGCATACAGGACTTAAAAACAGAAGGTCCTGAGTTTCATCCCCGGCTCGGCCAATTTCTTTCCGAGGATTGATGATAGTCATTGCGGCAGGATTCATTCCTCTCTCATAGCTGATCATTGTTTCAATGATGGTTATGTGGGGTAGCAGAGAAGAAAACATTGTGGGAAAAGGAGAAAATGCTGGTTACCAGCATTTTCTCCTTTTCCCACAATGTTTTCAAAAGGCTTCTATTTCAGGTTCGTAAAAACCAGGGATTGTTTGGTAAAGGGTTAAGTCACATCATTGTGGTCAGTGCACTTGTACATGTAGTGTTTTGGCGTTCTCACATTGGTAATGACACAACTCTGTCCATGTCATCAACTACTTTCCTCACATGCATAAGAGGTGAGGGGTGAAAAATCACTGGAAAGAAAGTTTGCCCTCAATGAAAATTGCTTAGGCAAACACCAGGTCACAAGACAGTTATGTTCACGGTTCAGCTACCTAGGCTAGCTTTTACTCAGAGCACCAGATAGAGGGAGTGATTTTGATTTTAAAATTGAAAATATCAATAATTCTCAGCTAAACTCTTATTTTGTGGGTACGTGTTCATTAGAATCATCACATCGAGACAATTCTAATGAGTACCCACAACATTGGGTTTCCAAGAGAAATAATGGATTTAGAATACAATCACTCCCTCTTATCTGGAGCTCTGTAAGACTCACTGGTCTGAAAACAGACTTTTAGATGGTTTTATTATGTGTTTATCCATTGATATTTGATTTCAGTTTTGTTGGACACTCCCTGGGTACTCTACTAGTGAGATCAGCCCTCACTCATACGGATATGATCCCACTCTTACCTAAACTGTATACTTTCTTGTCACTTTCTGGACCTCACCTTGGAATGTTGTATAATACCAGTGGGCTTGTTAATATGGGTAAGCTGTTCTGCTGTTTACTGTTCAATGATAATGTATGATTCTAAATCCAGAAGAATAGTCTTTGTCTTATTCTCATGAATCTTTTTAACTCTTTACCACACGACGAAATTTTAGACTCGTCCAAATTGAAAGCATTTGCTGACAACAAAATAGACATGACTCAAAAATTGAAATTTGACGCTCAAGGAGTAGAAAACATTGTAGGAAAAGGAGAAAATGCAGGTTACCAGCATTTTCTCCTTCTCCCACAATGTTTTCAGAAGGCTTCTTCATGGGGGCGGTAAAGAACAGGGATTGCTTGGTAAAGAGCTGATTTGAAAAGCAACACAACATCTGAATGGTTTAACCATTTAGTCACTGTTAAATGATAGAATTTGTTACTAGATGGGTAGAAAACATCGTGAAAAAAAATTACTTTTTTCTAGTACCTGCATTGTTTTTAATATCCCTCTACCTCAGGTTAATAAAACATGACATCATTTGGTAAAGGGTTTATTAAACTGTCTCAAAAAACATCTTTAACAGATTCTATGAACAATATCTCTCAATATTTTTGCAGGGATGTGGTTTATGCAGAAGTGGAAGAAGTCTGGTTCCCTCCTTCAGCTCTCATTAAAAGATCAGCCAGATTCTAGACAATCCTTTTTATATAAACTAAGTCAGAAACCAGGTAGAAGAAACCAGCCTGTTTGTTTTTATTTCCTGTCCATTTCCTGGACTTTCTATATCTTTTTATATTGAAAAAAAAAGATATATATATATTTATTTTTAAGATACTGGTTTATTTTGAAATTTTTTTTATTTAACTCTGTACTAGCCTGAATTTAAACAACTTTGGGAAGAGGCCGTTTGAAAATATTACCATTCCCAAAACAAATTTCAATTTTTGAGCCACATTTGTTTTGTCGTCTGCAAATGCTTTTAATTTGGAAAAGTTTACAATTTGTTGTTTGGGTAGAGAGTTAAGAAGCTCCTGTCTAGTAGAATGAGACAAATTTTTTTTTTTTTTTTTTTTTCAAAGATTCTTATCGCTAAGATTCAAGAATGCAAAAGAAGAAAGACTTGTTTGTTTGGCATTTGAAAGTTTTCAGGTATAATTCATATCATGTAGCCAGTACTCCAAGTCATGCTTTCCTTTGAAGTGCAGTTTTTTGCACAGAAGTCTTTCTATATCGCTGTCTGGTTTGACTCAATGATATGGTTAACACAGTGTGTAGTAATGAGAGAGGAATGAACCCTGAAGCAATGTATATCATCAGTCCTCCATAAGAGTTTTACCAAGTAGGGATCATCTGAATTCACTATACCTGAACTACAGCTCCTTCAGATAACTGCCAAATTGAATGAGTTGTTTAAAATGACTTTTACATACTGCAGAAGCATGAGAAATAACTGCTGAAGAGTATTATTAGTTATAAGGTCAGGTGACAGGGGACTTGGAAACTTGTTCATGGCTGTGGTTAATCATGTCGCCCTGAGCCGAGTTATACCCTTTCAAAGCATATTAAGTGAAATTTTCCTATTGCATAGTCTCACGAATCGAGTATGCTGGCAGAAGAGAAATTCCCTTCTGAGTGCCCCAATTCAATGAAAACTGACATCATTGGAAACTGACGTCACAAAAACATGCAGTTTGGTGCATAAACATGCATTCTGGTGATAGATAAATGCCGCCATTTTGATGTTGTGTTGCAAGTGCAGTGATGTTTACGCGGTACTCAAAAGGGATACTGGCTTTACATGGTCTTTGCCAGGGTACATGCTTTATGTTCAGGGCATATTAACCAATCAGATCACAGGAAATTTCTTTGCAGTATAATAATATTTTTTATGCGAGAGTATGAAAAATTTATACCGTGTCCTTTCAGGATGAGGCATTGTTTACTTACCTCTCTAATAATCATTCAGACAATAAAGTCTAAGACAAGCCATTTGATTGGTGGCTGATAGAGAATGGCTGCACCAATCAGCTGGCTACTTCTGGAATATTCTACTAGAATTTGATTGAGAGGGGCTATTGAATTCAACTCAAGGGGTAGTTTCATCTATTCATTTCAGGGTTAGAGTTTTTCAAACATGTACTATTAGTTGGGTCCTCACAGGATAGATATGTTCCCTATCACTCCTCCAGAATTGAAATGTGTAAGGCTGCACAGAGAGAAAGCTCAGGGTTAGGTAAGTAATCTTGGAACTTATATATATTCGACCCATCATGCAAAAAGGGACCTTCTGGGAACTGCGAAAAGTGTCAACCCTGGTCAGACTGCGGGAATTGCACAGGCTGACCATGGTTGACACTTTTTGCTTAAATGACATTTTCTGTATGAAAAGTGGTCAATGTAGCTTGTTATACAAACATTTTTGAATTATCAGCTTAAACTGACCTTCACTATCATTGATCTATTTTTATTTAATTGATGTATAGAATTCTCAGATGGTCCCTGTTGGCGTGATGAGTCACAAATGTATATATGGCTAATTGTGTTCTTGAATTCTTTAGATGTTGTGGGCAGAGAAGGAAATACTTGGTACCAGAATTTTCTCCTTTCCATAACCAGCATTTTCTCCTTTTTTCCACAATCTTAGTACTGTCGAGTAATGTATAATACCATTCATAAGGTCTTCAGTTGGTCTGTTTAACCCATTACCACACAATCCCTACTTTTGACGACCCTGAGAAAGAAGCCTTAAGAAAACATTGTGGAAAACGGAGAAAATGCTGGTAACCAGCATTTTCTCCTTTTCCCACAATATTTTCTACTCTTCACAAAACAACTCTAAAGGTGGGTATTTAGAATTTTCACATCTCACCAAATTAAAATATATATATATCACTGAAATTTATATGGAAAAATAGTACAAATCATCAATAATTAAGAATCGTAAAATTACAGTTAAAATGCTTTTTTATGGTATTCCCTTAAAGGTGGCCCTTCAGATTTTTGGACGAAAATGCAAAAAAATCATCCCTATACCCCCCATAGCCTTTTAATTTGCGTTCATAAAACCCCAGTAGTCGAAAACCATCCGATAACACGAGAAATTAGAGATTTATTACGGACCAGGTTGACACCAACGGGAGACACGTTTTATTTTTATGCCCCCCTTTCGAAGAAAAGGGGGTATATTGCTTTGCACTTGTCGGTCGGTCCGTCGGTCGGTCGGTCGGTCGGTCCGTAGACCAAGTTTGTCTGGAGCATAACTCAAAAACTATTTAAGGTATCATCTTGAAACTTCATAGGTGGATAGATCTCATTAAGGAGAAGTGCAGTGCACAAGAACCATAACTCTGCCCATCATATTTTTGGAGTTATTGCCCTTTGTTGATTTTCATACTTAATTTTTGTCCGGAGCATAACTCAAAAACTATTTAAGGTATCATCTTGAAACTACATAGGTGGATAGATCTCATTAAGGAGAAGTGCAGTGCACAATAACAACAACTCTGCTCATCATATTTTTGGAGTTATTGCCCTTTGTTGATTTTCATACTTAATTTTTGTCCGGAGCATAACTCAAAAAGTATTTCAGGTATCATCTTGAAATTACATAGGTGGATAGATCTCATTAAGGAGAAGTGCAGTGTACAAGAACCATAACTCTGCCCATCATATTTTTGGAGTTATTGCCCTTTGTTGATTTTCATATTTAATTTTTGTCCGGAGCATAACTCTAAAAGTATTTCAGGTATCACCTTGAAACCTTATATGTGAAAAGATCTTATTAAGGAGAAGTGCAGTGCACAAGAACCATAACTCTGCCTATCATATTTTTGGAGTTATTGCTCTTTGTTGATTTTCATAGTTAATTTTTGTCCAGAGCATAACTCAAAAAGTATTTCAGGTATCATCTTGAAACTACATAGGTGGATAGATCTCATTAAGGAGAAGTGCAGTGCACAAGAACAACAACTCTGCCCATCATATTTATGGAGTTATTGCCCTTTGTTGATTTTCATACTTAATTTTTGTCCGGAGCATAACTCTAAAAGTGTTTCAGGTATTATCCTAAAACCTCATAGGTGGATAGATTATACTAAGGAGAAGTGCAGTGCACAAGTACCATAACTCTGCCCATCATATTTTTGGAGTTATTGCCCTTTGTTGATTTTCATAGTTAATTTTTGTCTGGAGCATAACTCAAAAAGTATTTCAGGTATCACCTTAAAACCTTATAGGTGGATTAACCTTATTAAGGAGAAGTGCAGTGCACAAGAACCATAACTCTGCCCATTATATTTTTGGAGCTTTTGCCCTTTGTTGATTTTCATACTTAATTTTTGTCCAGAGCATAACTCAAAAGGTTTTTCAGGTATCATCTTGAAACCATATATGTGGATAGATCTTATTCAGGAGAAGTGCATTGCACAAGAACCATAACTCTGCCCATTATATTTTTGCAATTACTGCCCTTTGTTGATTTTCATACTTATTTTTTTTCCGGAGCTTAACTCAAAAAGTATGTGAGGTAAAATCATGAAACTTTAAAAGTTGATAGTTCACTTAAATGGGAAGTACAGTGCCCAAGAATTGTTAATTTATCATTAATAATTTTTGAGTAATTACCCTTTGTTCGTTTTTACATTTTGAACGTAAGAGTTTATAATCACATTGGATGCCATTAGGGGGGCATACATGTTTTACAAACATCTCTTGTTAGATTATCAATTCTCTCATTTAAATACAGGAAAACACAAACAAAGTTTCAAACATCCGTCCGAAGAAGACATTATGGAAAGTAATTATTACATGTTTGTTATGTAATGGAATTTAAGCGTTATTAGTCGTTTGCCAGTCACTAGACATTCCCACAATGCTTTATTGACTTTTGGCGCGAAATCTAAAAATAGCTTAAGTGGCTACGTAGCCTTTTAAGGGAATACCATCAAAAAAATTTTTTTTGGTGATTTTATGATTCTTAATTATTGAAGATTTGTATTGTTTTTTCATATAAATTTCAATGATATATACATTTTTTAATTTGGTGTGATGTGAAAATTCTAAATACCCACCTTTAAAAGGCTACGTAGCCTCTAAAGCTATTTTTAGATTTCGCGCCAGAAATCAAAATAGCATTGTGGGAATGTCAAGTGACTGCCACGTGACTAATAACGCTTAAATTCCATTACAAAATAAACATTTCATAATTATTTTCCATAATGTCTTCTTTGGACACTAGCTTGTGTATTCCTGTATGTAAATGAGAGGATTGGTCATCTAAAAATAGATCATGTATTCCGTTGGTGTCAGTCTGGGCTGTAGTAAATCTCTAATTTCTCGTGTTGTCGGATTGTTTTGGATTACTGGGGTTTCATGGATGCAAATTAAAAGACTTTGGGAGTATAAGGATGATTTTTTTTTGCATTTTTGTAAAATTTTTGTCCCAAAATCTGAAGGGCAACCTCTAAATTTTCAGTCACTTTTATATTATCATCTGCAAATGTTTTTTTATTTGGACAAGCCTAACATATCCTTGTTTGGTAATGAGTTAATAGTAGTCTAAATGACTTTTGATGGCTACTGTGG